>OZ014520.1:146290039-148690039 GCA_963966055.1 Lathyrus aphaca | reverse complement strand
AAGTAAATTGAATTATATAAAACTTTGTGTCTCACAAGCCAAGCCCAAAAATTCTTCATTTGGAAGGTATGAGCTAAGACATTATAGGTCCTTTTGAAAGTCAACAAAAAGTCAACAACTTCAAAAGGGCATAACTTGAGATTGGTAAATGATATGGACATGAAACCAGTGGGGTTGTTTATAGGACTCTTCAAGATTTTCAAAATGTCCAAGAACACCCTCATAGCATTAAAATTGAAGGATGTGTGCCCTTGCAAAGTTGGGAAATTTTGGGTTGGTTTATGAAGAAAATGGAGGTCTAAAACCAATTTTTTCCAAATGGGCTTACCAAATAATAACCCAATCCACATTAAAACATATTGCACGAAATTAAATTGATTTATTCATAATTTTATTTATTTTGTTTTTATTTATTATGATTTTTATATTAAAAAATCATTTTAAATTCAAATAAAATATAAAATAATGAAAATTAAATTTGATTTAGTTTCTAGAAGGTCTTAAATTATATTTAGACTTGATTGATACAAGAGTAATGAGAATCATACCAAAATAGCAAGTGTTTATGCAAAAAAATTTGATTTTCAAAGGCCATCTTTTTTAATCTTTTTGGATCAAATATTCTACACAACTATCCAACTTTTTGACCTAAATTGATCATCCTATAAGTACTTAACACAAACCTAATGACAAGCACGATTTCCAGCCTCCCCAAGAGTAAGTTTGCAAACCAAAAAATCCCTCACAAACTCAAATTCGGTTTCAAGCTTCTAGGGCATTTAAAGGTAATTTGAGAACATAGAAACATTCCTTGAACATCCCAGAAGCGATCCCAACTCTTATTTGCATCAAAAGCACCATGAAGCACTCGAACCGAATTCAAACATTGAGACATTTATCTTTTTTTCGTTTTCATACATACATGTAATATAAATTGATTGTGATGCTGGATTCATGTTTGTATTGAGCTTATGAATGTTTTTGGACAAAATAATTTGATTTTTGATGCAGGATTGGAGTTTTACCATAGTTAGGGTTTGCAGCTTCATTTAGGGTTCCATTATTTAGCCCAAATAAACGAATTCTAAAGACATAGAGTGACTGGAAATCTCATTAGGAATTCAATGGTGTAATCAATTTCATAAAATTTTGTTGTTTTGTCAGTGTTTGAATTTCGTAGGTGTTGCTGCAATTTAAAAATCGCAGGTAAATTCGCATGTGAAATCGCAGGAAAAGTTGCAGGGCCAGAGGTAGAAGATGACCCCTGCGCGCGTTTCTGGAAATTTGAATTTTATTTCAAATATTTTATGTTTTATTGTCTGTTTAATATCAAAAGCGCACAGCTTGTCCCAGTGGTAAAGCCAGCGTGAGTGTTGCTTGAGGGCACTGGTTCGAAACCTGGGTGCGGTGGTTTTGTTATTTTTCATATTTTAATCATTGTACTTAATATATTATATATTGTTATGGACATGTTACCAGTAGCGCCCTCCCGGCTGGATGGAAAGGATGTTTGTGTGCATTATAAGGGACCTGGGTTCGAATCTCCCCAGGCCCTTTTTGCGTTGTTTTATTTTTGCTATGTTTTTTTCCAGATTGAGAACAAAAGGGATTAATCCCTTGCTTTTGCTGCCAAACGTGCACCTGGCCCAGTGGATGGAGACAGAACTTGGGAGTAAAAGGACCAGGGTTCAAACCCTGCCCTCATCAGTTTGGTATTTTTGCAATTTTTCATTTATTTTAATTTATTTTATTATATTAATTCAATTTTGTTTAATTTAGTAAAATTTAGATTATATTTTTTAAATATCATTAAAACACTTTTCTTCATATTTCTTTAAAAAAAAAATATCATAACTTTTTTTTTATTTATATTTATTTCATATGCATATATGTATTTATTTAGTTAATAAATTATTATTGAACCCTAATATTTTTGTATATAAATTAAACCCTAATTATTTTCACAAAACCCTAAATTTCTTTTATTTTAAAACTTAATCATATTTTATAATTTGTTTAAATCTTATTTTTAAAATTTTGTAAATATAATCATAATTAATCCTATTTTTTTTATAATATGTAAATATGACCTAAAATTGCTTATATTCTTAATTTTGCATTTAAATAATTGTTAATGTATGCTTAAGAATAATTAAAATTGTTAAAATAATTTTATAATTGTAATTTTATTTTCATAACATGTTTAAAATTAATTTAATTTTTATAATTTGTATATAATTCAAAAGTTTATAATAATTACTTAATTGTTCATATTTCTTTTTTTTTTTAACTTTAAATAATTGTTTATATTAAAATTTAATCTTTTAATTATTATATTATTTTTTGCTTATTATTATGTTCTTGTGATATTTTTTTACTAACCCCCTTTATTTTAAATTGTAATTATTATTATTATTTCACTAACCCAATTTTTATTATTATTATATATTTTTGCTTTATTTATTTAAATTGTTTATTTATCATTGTTGTAATTGTTCCTGGATGTAAATTTTAAATTATTTATTTTTTATGTCATGGTTAGTAAAAATAGGGAGTGAAAACATGTATTTGTATTTAAAATTGAATTTAGATCATTTAAATTATAAGATAAAAATCTAAAATTGAACACTCACACACGTAAGTCGATCTTTGATCGTCATCCCACTTTCTAGGGTTACCTCTCAATGTTGCCTAATTAAAAGGTCAAGTAGGGTGTATAAAGCAAAAGTCCCTTAAAAGAAAAGTCATCTAGTCCCTTCATAATCAAAGATCAAGTCCCTTTCGAATGTTGCCTTCGTAATGATCTTGTCCCTTTCGAATAAAGATGATAGTCCCTCCAAAATTGCTTATACACCCCACAGTTGCCTAAATAACAAATGACCCTTCAATTGTCCCTTACATCCAAGGTAATGACTACCTATTCCTTAATAATAGGGATAGTCTTACCACTTAAAGGATTCAAGAACAGAAAAGACTTAAACTTAGGGTAGGTTCCTCTTAGATACTTGCTCACTCTTCAAAACTTTTCAAACACTTCACAAATTTCAAACAATTTTCAAACACAAGTTTTTTACGCATCCGTACATGGATCATTATCAAACTCTTATGAAAATTTCTATTCACACACTTCACATTTTCAAAAAAACATTTTAAAGTGAGCTAAGTGACTAAGAGCCCATGGATAACCATGGATGTAAAGGGTGCTAACACCTTCCCTTTACATAACCTACCCCCCGGACCCAAAAATCTTTTAAAAGGTCTTTCCTGTTCTTTTATGCCTTTCCTTTGGATAAAATAAAAGTCGGTGGCGACTCTTGCTATCCGCAACATAACTAAAGTCAGTTCTCCCACCGTGTTACACATAAACTCAATCATACCATCTCATATCACATTTTTTATTCACTGCATAGATTCAAAGTCATCTGCATCTAGGGTTTGTGATCTGAGCAATCCAAGAGCTTATTGAGCCACTCCAAAGGTCATCAATCACTTCAAAGGGGTCCATGTATGCTCAAACATCATATTATATCCTCTCAAAGTCAAGAATGTCAAAGAATCACAAGAACTGAGAATGGCATGGAAGCAGAGCCAGGTTTAACTACACAGATGACCTAAAATTAGGGTTTTGGTTTCAAAGGCCATAACCCCAAATTTTTTGGTCATTCTTGTTTCTATTGGTCTCTATATGATATAGGAGTATGCATATCAAGTTTCATGAAGAAATTCCATGGGGAAGTCATCTGATCAAGAGTTGACTTTTCAAGCAAGTCAGTGCAAAATCAGGACATCTGAGGCCCCCAATGACCCAACCAAAGGGTGTTCTTCATCATTTTGATTGTATATGATCTTTATTTGATCATAGAAGAAGTTGGAAGTTCACAAAATTGAAGAATTTCAAGTCTTTTGCAAAGTTGACTTTTTGGGAAAGTTTGACTTTTAATGAAATTGCCATTTTAGCCAACTTTTTCAACCTTTACTTTTTGATTCAAAAAAGCTTCAAATGGAAAAACTTTGGTCATGAAAGTTGTAGAATGGATCATTCCCTTTTCAAAAAGTACAAGAACATGATCTAATTCATTTTGGATCAAAAGTTATGGCTTGGCAAAGTTGGCAAAAATCACAAAATTTGAAGTTTTCCACCAAAGAGGCAAAGTTGCAAATTCACTTCTCAAGGCAAATTAAGTTATCAAATGGGCTTCTAAACTTCACAACATGATCATACAAGACCTAAAAGTCAGAATGGGACAAGAAATCCCTCATTTTTATGGCTTATGGATCAAGATTTTTCATAAGAAGCAAAAATGAACCAACTTGCAAAACTCATCATAGTTTATCATCCACTTGCTTGCTAGCTTGCTGAACCATCCTAGGCATCTCCCCACATCATGCTGCGCAGAACACACCTTCTGTCCTTGGCTAGAAAATAGCCCATACCTCTCTTACACAACTTTGACATTTTGGCAACTTGAGCCATACCAATCAATAAAGCACACATCACATCTTCTGACCAATCCCAATTGTTTATACAAGCAAAAAGCAAGCCAAAGCAACTACAACATAAGCCTGAAACCATCCATAGCTCAGCATTCTCATTTTCACCTCATCTTGCAAGAACATTCGAAACACATCACACAGGCCACAAACATACAAAACTAACTTCACAAATCAACTCCACACACCTTCCTGATCACAAAGCACCCTTCACCATAGCCTGAAACTCAAAGAATCAAAAACACGATCACCACCTGCCAGTGAACAGAACCTCTGCCATCTCTCAAACCATCCATTCTAAACTTCAAACAAGCATTGCAAGCTTCTTAGGAGGATCATTGGAGTGGATTTGAGCCAAAGAAACAGCCAGAAAGCTCCTGAATCAAAAGCTTCAGTTCAGGTAGTCGTCTCAAAAAAAATTTCCAGAAACATGTTTTTAAATTCCTAAAAGCTTCTATGCACTTCCCTGATCATGAATATGTGCTTACTTTTAAAAATGGTTGAGAAACCAGCATGTATGAACTGTCTGAAACTTTTTGCCCTAAGAATGTTTTGATTCGATTTGGCTGTTTAATGAATGAAAAATGATGTTTGATTGAGGGGTTTGATTCGTTTTTGAATGGGGATGAGTTCTGGGCAGTTAGATTTTGTTTTCATTGCGTGTAGAGAGAGTTAGGAGTTTGAGCTTGCCGGAGAAGACGACCGGAACACTGTTTGAGCTTGCCGGAGAAGACGACCGGAACAGTGTTCCGGTCGCCTGAAAGTCATTAGGGTTTGATTAATTAGGGCTAATCATAATTACGTGAGTTTGAATATCAGCCCTTGGATGTGGCGCCAAGTCAAACGCGCGCGTTCCCAGTTCAAATGCCAGCCATTGATTCTGATTACCACCCATTTAATTAGTTTTTATTTTCATTTTAATTGATTTGTTTTCTACATTTTATAAAAAATAGTAAAACAATTTTAAAAATTCTGAAAATTTTTGTATAAACTTTTATTAATTTTCAGAAACCAAAAACATTTTTATTTTTATTTTTTGCATTAAAAAATATTTTTAAATCATTTAAAAGTTTATTTTTAATTAATTAATGAGAATTAATTAATTAAAAATACTTTTAGGTATTTAAAAATCACCAAAAAATTCATGAAACCTTTAAAATCATTTAGAAACATTGTCCAACCCTCAAACCAAATTTCTTTTTTGATCTTAATGCATTTTGATAATTTTCCATGGAATTAATTCCATTTTAAAGCATTATTTTGATCCAATCTTTGAAAAATCATCTCTGCCTAACCATTGAGAGTTGGACTTTGATTCTTTTTGCATTGTGTCTTGCATATCATTTAGTTTGTAGAATTAAATTGGCATGATTTGATCTTTCATTTTCATTTTTTTTGACATTTTTCTTGTTAAGGTACCCTAAAACCCTAGAAATTTTAGGAAATTCATAACCCTAATTAGGTTAAGAGTTAGAACCCCTCCTTTGGGCAGTGATTTAGTATAGGTCTAGGGTTCCTTTTATTGCATTTTCAATTTTTTATCTTGATGTTTGCTTCTGATTTTGGATTTTGTTTGATGCATTGATCATAAACCCTAATTTGGGCTTCCTTTTGCATTCATCTGGCATTTGCTTGCATACCATGACTTGCCATGACATTTTATGCATCCATTTGGTTCATTAGACATCTTAAGACATATTAGAATCATGTTTGATCATTGCATCTTTCATTTGCCATGTTGTATGTCATTTGCATTTCATATCTTTTCATGTATGTTCATGGTTCTAAGCATGCTCCATTTGCATCCATATGTTTGTATGATCATCCCCATGCCTTGATTCATGTTTGCATCATCTAATAACATCATTATCATCACATATATGCTTCTGGTTTTGATTTGCATCATGTCATTTCATCTCATTTTGCATTGCATTGCATTTCTTTCACTAACTTTTCAGGTGGTAAGTCATTTTGAGAAGTGAATTTGCCTTCACTTCTCACAAATTTCTTTTCATCTCTCTATGCATCATTGCTGCATTTTGTCGTGTGTTTGAGATTGAGCTTGCTCTTTCTTTTTCTCCTTACTCTCTTTCTTCAAGTGACTTGTCTTCTTAAATGAAGCAAGTTATTTTGCTTATCTTTGCTCCTTTCATCTGCTTCCTGGTGGGTCCATTGAAGATTTCTCTTGTAAACCTCACAAACCTTAAGAACAACCAAGCATGACAATGATTAGAGTTTTGATTAGTCCCCCACTTAGTCTTTTACCTTTGTGTCTCATTGAGTCTTCTCTTCTCACCTCATAATCAGGGACTAAACCCTAAAGGCTTTAAGGCTTTGTGATTAAGCTTATGCCTGCATCCTTCTATTAGGATGGAGTGTATAACTTTAATCCTAAGTGTTAAACCCTTAATGTGTTTAAATCCTTTAATCAATTCACTTAATAATCATCAAGACATCAAGCTTGTAACTTGGGCCTTGCATTAGGGTTCTAATTCTTCCTTAATTGGTTAAGAAGGACTAACCCTAGTGTTAATGGACAAGTCCCCCTCAAGTTGTCTTACAAACCCTAAAAAACACTTCATCATCATATCATTAAATAAAATCCACTTAATAAAGGCTTTGTTTTGTCCTGAGTTTAATCCCTAATCATGGATTAAGTTGAGGAGCTTTCCTCAGCTTAAACATCCTCATCTATTATCCTTCTATTAGGATAGTGTAATGAGTCTGTTTAATCCTTGATTATGGCTTAACCTCATTACCTAACACTAAACAAAAACAACAAAAACATCTAAATAATCACAAGTAGGTTAATGATCTTAATCCTACACCATGGTAATTAAGTGTGAGAAGCTGACTTCACACTTGAGGCATTCTCATTACCCCTAATCAGAGGGAAGATGTGATGAGTTTACTAAATCCATTGGTTTAGACTTAAGTTCATTAACTTATGACAAGCATCCAAAAGCAATAAAAAACTAAAAACTCAAAAACAAACAATAATCGTCTCCTTCGGGATTCTTTTCTCATCTCATTCACTCATAAACGAGAACTTTCTTCTTCCGTCTAATGCAAGACAGTAGCATCTGTGCCAGACAGATCATACACTTGAGCATAGGCAAGCAAGCAGTTCACAGGTCAATTCATCTTTCAGTCTCTTTGGGTCGAACTACGGTGTTCTGACTTCCTCATTGCACGAGAGGATACGTAGGCATAACTTAACAGTTATCGAACAAAAGTCTCTGTGTATTCCCCCTCCTTCCAGCTTTATTCTTTAAGCCTCATATTCTTGAGCATTTCATTCTTGTTCCTACACTGACACTGTATATATTACACTTTACACTTCTTTACACTGACACCTGTACATCCTTTTCCAGCTCTTTTGCACACAAATTGCACTGACACTACCCCTTTAAAACACAAATCTCTTAAGCGTGGATCCCGTCGAGTACGACGGACAATCTGGGTGCTAATACCTTCCCAGGTTGTAACCAACCCCCTTTCTCAGTCTCTCTGGTTCGCAACCGTCTTATCCATATCTTTTCTAGGTTTATGCAGCATTACCTTTCCTTCGGGATAAAAATGCCTAGCTGGCGACTCTTTTCATTCCCTGTGAGTTCACTCCTGTGTGTTCTCACACCCTCCTCTCGCCGACCGTTCGCGTCTGTACCCTATTTGACCCGGCTTCATTTAGTGGGAGCGACACATGGCTACATGGGATGACTCAAAATCCTCTGAAGCAGAATCAGATTCAGAAGATGAACACGCTAACATTGCGTTAATGGCAAATATACCAGAAGATATCAACGCATCAGAATTAGAGTCAGATTCTGATACTGAAGAGGTATTCCCTAATCTTTCAAGATCTCAATTAGAAGATAGCCTCTCTAAAATTCTTGAAAAATATCAGAATCTCCAATTCAAATATAAAAACCTGAAACAAAGTCTAGTTTCTGAATCGGAGGAGACTAGAAAACTGAAGGCAGAAAATGCTGAGCTAAAAGAAAATTTTTTAGAATGCAAAATCTCTTTTGAAAAACTTAAAGCTCAGAAGGAATCTGAATAAGAAGTTCTACCTAATTCTGATAAAATCATAAAACAATATGATTACAGTTTTCAAAAATTTCTAGCTAGAAACATAGATATAAGAAAAATTTCCTCAATGGTCTATGGAGTTAGCAGAAACGATAGAAGAGGTATAAGATATGTAAAACCTAAAGGAGAAGAACCACTAAAGTTTAAACAAGTTGATGATATGATTATCAAAGTTAACATTCCTTTAAGTTCTCATTTCACTTATGGTCATAACCATGATCTGAAATATACTAGTGATTCACTTATGGTCGTAACAGTTGATATATCATCACTCTTCACAACTTTATCGAATTATATACTTCCTTCATTGATCATCCTCTATATCCCCGACCTTAGCTGATTGCAACCATCAAGGGAACTAGCATAGTCTGGGCAATTTTCTCCATAACCCGGGAACATGTCCTTGTTGACCAAGCAAGATTTTACTGCCATCAGTGGAGTTTTAAAATCATTGACATCGGATATCAAATTCAAACCTTCACCGCTATCAATAGCCCCCATAGTCCTTCCATGAGGAGGCATAGGATTCTGGATTACATTTGGATTAGGAGCGAAATTGATTGCCTTGGAGTCAATCAAGTCCTGGACAACGTGCTTCAAAGCATTACAATTCTCTGTGCTGTGACCGGGAGCCCCAGAATGGAACTCACAACGAGCATTGGCATCATACACTTCAGGGATTTGCCCCAGTCTTGGAGGTTGTAGGGTCCTGAATTGGACCATTTGCAGTTGTAGAAGATTCTGGAGGAGCTGGGAGTATGACATGGGTGGCGTCTCAAGATGCCTGTCTTTTGTTTGGGGAGGATAATATGGCCTAGGAGCCCTTTGTTGTTGATAGTTTGGTTGACGTTGTTGTTGTTGAACCTGTGGTTGGTTTGCTGGGGCAGCAATGGTGACATGAGCTGGAGGTTAAAGCTTCACAAACGGCTTATTTACATTGGAGGTTAAAGCTCTGCTATTCTAGATTTTGCATTGCTTCATCCAGCTTTCTATTCTTTCACCCGTCAGGATAATGTCCGAAAACCCACTAGATAAACAACCTGCTAATCTTTCCATGAAATGCCCTGGGAGGGTATCCATGAAAAGATCTACCATTTCTCTCTCCAGCAAATGTGGTTGTACTCTGGCGGAAACCTCATGCCATCTTTGAGCATAGTCCTTGAAGCTTTCTTAGTTCTTCTGAGATAAACTCTAGAGTTGAGTACGGCTGAGTGCCATATCAATATTGTACTGATACTGCTTAAGGAAGGCCTCCCCAAGTTCTTTCCAGTTTCTGATAGAATTCTTTTCTAGCTTCATATACCACTCTAGTGAGCCCCCATAGAGACTGTCCTGGAAGTAATACATCCAGAGTTTATCATCTTTAGTGTGAGCGGCTATCTTGCGGTAAAAAGCCTGTAAATCTGTATTGGGGAAGGAATTTCCATTGTACTTATCAAAGCTTAGAGGTCTGAATTTAGGAGGGATAAGCACCCCGGAGACCAAACCCATATCAGATACATCAATCCCAAGAGTGTCTATACATTCAAGGGCCGTAACCATCTCGGCCAACAATTGAAAATCCTGAAAGTTTCCACCCATGCCAAAACCCATATCGTCATTAGTAAGAGGGAATTGATCCTCCTGGTGATCTTCCACAGGGATAAGAGTAGGTGTGCCAGTTTCTGGACTAGGAGGTTCGTCTCCTCTGTTGTTGTTGGGTGGATTTCCCTGGGCATCTGGAGTAACCACTTGAGGGTCTGTTTGGGGAGGCGTAAGCCTATCCATAACACTTCTCAACTCTTGCTGCCATAGGGCCATGCCCTACATCATAGCCATAAACTTTCCCATTCGTGTGCGGAGTTCATTGAGTTCTGTCTGCATAGTATCCATGATGTTTCTTTGATTGTTGCGGGTAGCGTACCGGTGAGGAATGCTCTGTCTGGGATGACGGGTCCAGGATGCTCTCGCAATCTTTATCTGAAAATGGATAAGTTAAGTACCCTGAAGAAACCTGCAAAAGAAAGAAAATGCAAATGATATGTATGCAACGTTGTGTTCATTTTATCATCAAGGGTTTTGTTTTACTTTCCCAATCCGATATTAAGAGAATAGCCTTTTGAGGAAGACCTTGTGCGACATTCAGATGTGGAGAATTAGCATTTGTTATCCCGTGCCCGTGCAAAAGATAACTACCAAAGATCCAAGACAAGTCAATGAAATCTGAAATAACAAAGTCCCCGTAGGGTGCCAATTCATACATCAAAAGGAGAAGTACATCAATAAGAGAGGAATCCCACAACAAGCCAGTGGGTAATCCAGATATGTGAATACAAGACTAAACCCTAGAAAATTTTACATCCTGCAACCTCCAGCTAAGGGCTTGACACCTTGGAGCAACTGGGCTATGTCTGGATGATCTATCTCCTGTATGAGTTTTTGGATTAGGAGATCCCTAAGGTCAATAGGGGCATGCAACTCCTCAATTTGTTGTAGGAACACCTTCTCACCTTCTTTGCTTGACTCGTCTTGATTTTCTTAACATCAGCCTGAAGCTTTAACTCTTCTATTTCTTTCTGAGCGTCTTCCACTGTCTGTTGACCTCTTGCCATATCCTGAAGGTAATCCTTTTGTTGGTGGTGGGACTTTTGGAGCAGCTCTCCTTGTTCAGCTAAGGAATTCTTAAGACTTTTGATCTCCAGTTTGTATTTGGCCTCCAACTCTTTATGCTTCTTCAGATTATCTTCCCATTTCTCCTGCCATAAAGTTATAGCTTCATTAGCTGCATTCAAAGCATTCTTATCTTTTTGGCGCTGGCTCACCTTGTGAGTTTCAACTAACCCTCTTTTCTTGAAGTAGAGTTCTCTCTCCTGGAAGTCCCGCTGCTTGAGCCTGACCATCTCTTCAGCCTAGTGAGCTCTCTCTTCTAACTTCTGATTATGAATCATCAACTTTTGGCACAAATTGTTAGCTTCTAGATTTTCCATTCTAAGTTGTTTAACTAAGGCCTCCAATTTCTGGTAGTCTTTGAGAGGTACTGAATCCAAGGGTGACTTCTCTTTAGGGTATAAAGGGGACTCCAGAGAGAACGGGAGAAGTAAGAATTTTACACGATCTTTCAACCATGTAGAAAAAGGCTCATATGTTTTTGGGTCCACCTTCCCAAAATCTTTTTTTTTCTTTCCTTATCCTGACCTCCCAAGCTTGGGCTACCTGTACACACAACTCCATGTTTCCTTCTGTCGCGAAAGACAATGAATCAACTACCTCTTCAGTTGATGGTGGAACCTTCAGAGGGTAACCAAATTGTTTTCTGGATAATGAAGGATTATAGTTTATTCCCCCTTTTCTTCCCAGCAAGGGTACATTGGGGAAAGTGCCACAGCTAGCAATAATCCCTTTGCCTATCAAGTCTCTATTGCACCCCTAAGATATGTTATCTGAGGTTAAGCCCATCAATCTTTTGGACCACTTCCAAGCTTGTTTCAAGTCTTGGAAAGGTCCTGATTTTGGGAGTTGCCTTACAAACCAGTCAGCAAACAAAGAAGCACAACAGTTCACATACCTTTTTCTCTTCTCTTTCCTATAATAGACCCTATAATAGAAATCACCTAGCAATATAGGAATTGGGTTTCTCTTGAAAAATATGGTAATAGCCTCCATGCTAATTAACCCTTTTTCTCATGGGAATAAACTTATTCCATATACCAACATAACCAGCAATGCCATGAATTCTACCCACTTGTTTCCCAATGCCATAACATGAGCTTCTGTGATGTGAAAATCCAAGGAAATCCCCTTACTCTTGTTAGCTTCTATCCCCATCTTGACTCTGAGCATGCTTAAGTGACAGGCACTCGTTATGTCTTCATAGGGAGGGAACCTCTCTGAAGCATAGTAAGGCATACCTTCTCTGATGGGAACCTTCAGGATGCTAGAGACCTCTTCCAAGGTGGGTGCCAAAATGTAATCTGGAAACACAAAGACTCGTTGTGGATCATAAAATTACAACAAAGAATGCAGGTTGTCCCATTGATCAACTGTTGGTTTACTCACATATTCCAAGATCATCCCATACTCTCTCTTGAAGTCATCCAGAACTTTGTCATTCATTAGGCTGACTAACTTCTGAATACCCTTTGTCTCTGGTTATGGGAAAGTGTAATAAACATTCTTCTTCCTTCGAGTTTCCATCTTGAAGTAGCAATGCAACCGGGAATCGGGAGTAATATGAACCCTGAGAATAAAAATAACATATATGATTAATGATGTCATGATGCTTATGCCAGGTGAGGCATGTGATCAGTGATGTGTCTATGTAGTGTCAATCATATAAACAAGTGCCTGTGCAGGGTCACAACATCATCACATCATAATAATCATCTCTATGATCAAAGGTTCAAATCTCAGAATCAATGTGTAAGAGAACACATCACAATACTGAATCATGTTGGCACAGTGGGTGTGTTGAAGGTTAGGGTTCCTGCAAACCTGTAAACCCCTCCCATCTCACGGGTGTGCTACTCGGGTCAACATCACGGACTCTCAAAGCCTAATAGCAATAATACATTCACCATTTCCGAGAAATGGCTCTTGACCAAATCAAGGAATCGGTTTGGAATTATGTACCATTCAGGGAGGTCTCAGCTGAGTCCAAGAAAACAAGCATCCCTCATAAGTCCCCAGCTTCAAGCACTGAATCGAGAATCAATAGTATACTCAGCCCTTGGGATACATTACTATCGTCATACGAACAGTTTGCCTTAACTGGATTCATATGAGAGAACCAGGACATCCTATGCGAGTTCCCAGTCGGCCCTCGGATGCGAGTGGGTTTGCCAACAAATGTGGTATGCCACTGTCATAAATATCAAGGTTATGTATTGCCCCAAAAAGATCCCGATATTAGTACATTTCCAAGAAGGTCGCAAGTTTGGGTGTGGAACTCACTACTACTAACATAGAAAGATGCCATGAAGCCAAAGTGGAACCACTCTAAGTCCTAAGGTGCACTGAAGCCCCGGTTAGAAGCTCATCTCATAGTAATCCCATCCCACATTAAAAATGAAACCAGCACTGCCAGACAGTCCAGTATAATATGATGCATGGAAAATATATACTGAAAGAAGTAAATAAATGGTGTAAAGTAAACTGTAAATGAAAACAGTAAGTAAACACACAATAACACACATATAAACACCCAAAGAAACAAAAGTAAACAGGCGCTAGGATTGACTCTACGAGGGAAACCAGAGATTTTGGGTTTGATCCCCAGCAGAGTCGCCAGCTGTCACTCCCGGGATTTTCATCCTAGTACAAATGTGAAAGTGGCACGGAAAAGGTAGAGTCGCCAGCCATGCATTTTTATCCCGAATGAATGGGAAAGGTAATGTTGCACAAACCTAGGAGAGAAGGAAAAGACGAGGTCCTGTAAACCAAAGATCTGGATTCGGGAGTCGGTTACGACTTGGGAGGGTATTAGCACCCCAAACCTAGGAAGGTATTAGCGAACCAAAGGGTAAAAGAATAAAGTTGCTGCTGAATGAAAATCGCTACTGGAACTCAAATGAGAAATGAAAGTGGAAAAAGAGAGAACAAAAAGAAAGAATGGGGAAAATGTAGGGAAAATAAAGAATGTGCTCGCACGGGCCCTACCCCGCTGCCTACGTACCTCAACGGGAAAATGAAGATCAGAGTCGACGTAGTTCGCCTAACTAAGGTTAGAACTATTTGTTTGTGCGCTGGAACTGCTTATGTCTATGCTCAGGTGTTGCAGGCTCATCTGGTACGAGTGCGTTTACCATCTTGCAAGTGAGACAAGTCATCACAAGTTCACGTTGAGAATGAATGAGGTGAGAAGAGAGTTCCCGCAGGAAAGTCGCTTATTGTTTTTTGTTTGCTTTTTAAGAGTTTTTTTATGAATTTGGCACAAGGAAGTGAATTCAAACTCTTTTCCATGGAATGTGTACTTGCTACTACATTCCAAGATGGAATAGTAGAACAAGCACACCAAGTAAGGAGAATTTATCCAAGACTTGTTTCCAAGGATTAGGTTCTAAGTTCACTAGCTTGTTAAACTTATTACATGTTTTTGTAGCTTTTGAAGAAATGTCTTTTATGCTTTCTTTGTGAAGATAGTCTCATGATCAGACTTGTACATCATGCTAGACAAGCCTACACTATTCCAAGATGGAATGAATATGAGTGCCCCATGGAATAAGGCTACACATAATAGACTACTTCCATCCTTTATTAAGTGTCTTTTGGATTTCTTTATGAGAAGAGAAAGAAAGACTCAAGTGAAAAATGACTAACACTAAGGGGACTAAGACATAACCCTAAGTTATCCATTGTATACCAAAAGGGGGCCTAATGGTTTATGAGGTTTTTCTAATCCTAATGAGAAAGGAAAAGAAGAAAAGAAAATTAGAAATCAACTTACTTCCTAAGGAAGTTAAGTTGTCTCTTAAGGAAGGGGTAAAGCCTATGAGCAAAGCACAAGGTGCTAAGGTAACCACAATTAAAAACATAAAGATGGGAATTAAGTGATGCTTACCTCAATCTTCCCCCCTACAAAACAAAGGTTAGCTTTACAAAGCATGTTAAAAGCTTAAACTAGCTCAAACTAGCTAAGGAAAGGGCATTAAGAACCTCCTAGGGTTAAGATCTAAAACTAAAGGATCTTACATGATAACAAGCTTCTAAAGTCATTAGCTAATCCATACCAAATTATTCTAAAGTCATAAAGAGAACAACCTCAAATTATACCCTAAAAGAAGTACTAAACCCTAATTGGAGTTAAGGTGAAGCTATATGAAGTATTAAGGGATTAAGCATGGTAAACTTGCATGAGGTCAAAGGTGAATAAAAAATACATAAGCTAACACTTGATGAGAGTATCCTAATATGTAAAACAAAATGGGAGCAAAGATATTCAAGTGAGAAATATTCAAACAATAGGTTGAAAAGGATGAAAGAATGAACAAGGACACATGACTTTCAAAGTAAGGAAAAGACCTAGAACAAAAAGTCAAACATGGTCAAAGGAAATTGAACTTCACATACAAAAACCATGGACTTAATGAAATGTTAAGATGAAGCTTAGACTAAAAAATTAGACATACATGAATTAAAGTGAATGACATTAGGGTTAAGGAATCAAAAGGTTTGATTTTGAAATCTTAAGATACCATATGACACTAAAAGGATCACAAAGGCTCATGATTTGAAATGAATACATGAGAATGATTATGGAACACTTATAGGATGTATAAAAATGATATTATATGGTTGGCATACTCATGAGGTATATTTAGAGGTGTGAAGATGGAAGGAGGAGAAAAATTATTGCAAATGAGCATATATGTGACTTATGGATCAAGTAATCAACAAAAATCAAAACATGAAGACCTAAAATGGATATACATCACTTGAAGACCTCTAACATGACCTAAAAGACTCAAATTAATGACCTCAAATGAATGGCATAAATGCTTTACCAAAATTGAGCAAGAAGAAGTAAAAAATGAGGACCAAAAATGTAACTTGCAACACAAGGGATCAAAAAATATCGAATGGCCTTGAAAAATTATGAAAATGGACACATAATATCACCATCCAGAGACAAACCTACCTATGGAATATCTCACAGAAATTCACATTCTATTTCATTCAAGTGGATGCATGAAGTGAATTAGGGTTTTATGGATACAAACTCAAAGAATGGGTTCAAAAATAATCCCAACAATGACCTAAAAATAGAAGAAAAATATTTTGAGTGACCTAGAGGTATCCTCTGAATGGGACAAAAAGAATGGGGCTAATATCATTTTTTACTTAGGAGAAATAAAATGGTGAAGAGATGTGACCAAAAAAAGATGAAAATATGAAGAAATTAATTGGGAAATTGATTCTGGTTGAAAACTAAATGGAAAATGGAAATACAAATTATGGAAAATTTGTAAAAAAAATGTTGAGAATGGTCCATGAATTATTTGGGAATTTTTGAAAGCCAATTGGTATTTTTATAGAATTAAAATTGAAATGGAAATTAAAATAGGAATAAAAAGGAAAAAAGGAGGCGCAGGGGTGTATTTAGAAATTGAATTCAGTTTAAAGTGTATGGGCCTAGAAACATGGAGATGTGAATATCATTTGGAGCCCAACCCAGGGACACCCTGACTTCCAACCATATAGTTGACTTTAGGTAAACCTTTTGACTCCTTATGGGCCATGAGATTCATCTGACGCTCATGGAAATTGTCAAAGTATTCAATTCCTAAGGCTGGCCAAGGAAGACCTATGATAAGAAGGTGGATGACACTCACTAGAACTCTCAGCACTCACTCTTCTCACACGTGAATGGCACGAGCATCATTAATGCGCTGGCGCGTTTAGAGACGTAGGATCATACAAATCCAATGGTTGTGACATAAAATTGGGGGAAATATTAGGGCACTGTTCAGATGGTCGGAGCTTTTCTCCGGTCATCTTCTCCGTTCACTCTCTGGTAGGGAAAACACAAACATCCACTAAAACGCAAACTAACACCATAGAAAGATTCGTCTCATTGCATGGGTCATTAATATAATATTAGAATCCATTTACCATGCCTAAACAAGCCTAATCGAAGCAAAGAAATCCAAGCCTAAAAACTGACTCTAAGCCTGTAAGAAGCCTATCAACTAGCCAGGACCACCATTGTTTCTAGTAAGCTTCAAACAATGTAAAACACACAAAAAATCACTAAGATCAAGCAATCGAAAGCAGAGACAAACCTGAAATGCATAGCTTCAATTGTTGTAGAAATCCATAGGCGAGGTTCCCAAGCTCAAGGCAATGCACTATTGATCTTGGATGGAGTGAAATAAACACTCTAAGATGCTTGAAGGCTTGATGATAAGAAAACTGTAAAAACTCAGTGTAAGCTTGTTCTTGATCTTCAACTGTCTTGAGCTATGGAGAATGATCCCAAGATGATGATGGTGATGATGAATATGTGCAGGATGCAATGTAATAGATGAAGGTCACTGAGAATTCCACCAAAATGCAGAGATATGTAGGTATGCACTCTTGAATCTTCAACTGGATCCAGCCATGGAAATAGTACACAAGATGAAGATGAAGATTAATTGAGAGAGAGTGAAGCAAGATCAATGAGTATGAAGCTTCTTCGAGAGAAATTGCAGTGTAAACTCAATGTGTTTCTTGGGAATGTTCAGAGAGAAAATCCTTGGTGATTTTGGTGATTTGTGATGAAATGATGAAGCTCTCTCCAATTCAGTTGGAAGCTAGGCTTTTATATGTGTAGTTGACATTTACTAACCCTAGTTAACATTTATAACTATGGTTAGTTCTAACTTGAGGTGAATGACACAAGTGAGGGTGTAGAGTGCAATGGCAATGCAGCTGGATTAGTTTTCTCGAGTTCTATCCAATGTAATGAAGAACATGATTATTATGATGAGGATGATTGAAACTAAAGTCATTGCAGCTTTTATGCAATGATACCCTTCCCATTTGGCTTGAATCCTCACTAATGTGCATGGCATCTAGAGTGATCATGCAGGCATGTGATACATTGCACCCTAAATAATGAGCTTGTGGGCATAACATGTTAAAATGAATCATTCAAACATGGACTGAATTGAACATAAAAATATTACAATGCCTTGAAACATAAGCAAACCAGAATTCGAATTATGATCTTCCATGACATGATTCTTCAGGCTCAAGGCATCAAAGCATTGACTTCTTATGCTCAAATTGAAGATGCAACTTCATACAACAACTTTGCAGTTTACACCATACTAAAATAGGGTCTATAGATTACTCAAATTTTCCATTGAACATGAGGAAGCAAAACTACATACTTGGCCTGCAGGAAATTGGCTTGCCTTGGGCCAATTTCCTATGGATGAATTAGTGTGGGATTATCACTTTTCCCTAAAAATATCTCCCAAACCATTGGTCAAATAAAAATTCTCTAAACATCAAAGTTGTAGAGGACATGCCAATGAACAACATTGATGTTCAAATAAAATTCATCTGAAGCCTACTTGATAGAGTAAAATGCCCATACATCTTGCACACCACCTACTTGATGGAATACCTAGCAGGGCGCGCGCGCCTGGCCTGCCTTGCCTGGCCCATGACTTAGTTTTTGCCTTGATTTGTCCAAACTTTGAAAGATCATAAATCATTCAATTTTAATGCTATAGACATGTTCCACCTATGGATTTGAAGCTAAAGATACCCTCTTTCAAACATCCCAAGTGGAATTTTCAATTGACTTTTATTTTGGGAGAAGGCCTCCCTTGAAGTTGGCTGCAAAATGGCCAAAACTGGCCATTTTTGGAAACCCTAATTTTCCAAAAATGGTAAATTTTGGTTTTCTTGATTTCTCATGATTCCTCCATCATTTCTTGATCAAATTTGGTCCATAGTTTCATTGTAACCTTAATTTCATGAATTTGACCTCAAAAAGTCAAGAGTCAACATTTTGCTCAGCATGGTTGACTTTTTCCCAATTCCTTGATTTTCAATCAACTGAACAATTGAAGACCTTCCAAAATGATTCCATGGATGAAATTTCAACCCTATATACTTAATATCATGTAGAAAACAATAAAATCAATTTTGAACAAAAATTTCCTTGGGAAGCTCAGTTAATCAGAAACCCTAATATTGTCCCCTTTTTGTCAAGATATGTTGCACTGCTTGAATTCTCTGATCAATTTACTTCTTTTTAGGACTTGTGGCCTTAAATGAAAACTTGTGGGATGTTGTGAACCCTTTTCACAATATTGAGAAGCCATGCTTCCCCTTTGATTGTCTTTGGATGGTCATCAACTGCTTCAACCATTGATCACAAGCCTTATGCCGCAACCATGTTGATTATGATGCAATGCTTTAGGTCATGCTATGAATTTAAGTATGCAATGTGATATGTTAAATGCCATGAAAATGAGAGGGAAAATTTTAAGGTATTATAGAAAGATGATCCAATCAGAATAAGATCCTCGTTTAGAAACTCTGAAGAATCATTAATGGGACTTGTTTCTCTGATTGAACCAACTTCTGTGGAAGAAGCTCTTTTAGAAAATGATTGGATACTTGCAATGCATGAAGAAATAATAAATTCACCAAAAACGATGTTTGGGATTTAGTTCCTAGACCAAAAGGATTCAACATCATTGGAACCAAATGGGTATTCAGAAACAAGCTCAATGAACAAGGCGAAGTTGTCAGAAACAAAGCACGGATGGTTGCACAAGGTTATACTCAGAAAGAAGGAATAAACTATACATAAACCTTTGCACCAGTCGCAAGGTTAGATTCTATTAGACTCTTAATTTATTTTTTTGTAAATCATGACATCACTCTTTATCGGATGGATGTCTAGAGTGCATTTTTAAATGGTTATATTGATGAAGAAGTTTATGTGCACCAACCCCCTGGTTTTGAAAACACTAAATTTCTAGAACATGTTTACAAACTGAAAAAATCTTCATATGGTCTGAAACAAGCTCCCAGAGCTTGGTATGAAAGACTAAGCAATTTTCTTCTAGAAAATAATTTTATCAAAGGGAAAGTGGACACAACTCTCTTAAGCAAAACATTTAAAAATGATATTCTGATTTGTCAAATTTATGTAGATGATATTATTTTTTGTTCTACTAAAAGTGATTTGGGAAAGGAATTTGCTAAGTCTATGAAGGAAGAATTTGAGATGAGCCTGATGGGAGAATTGAATTTCTTTTTGGGAATCCAAATAAAGCAAACATCGGAAGGAACATACATTCATCAAAGCAAATATGTCAAAGAAATTCTGATGAAATTTGACATGTCAGATAGTAAGATTTCCAAAACTCCTATACATCCCACGTGTATTCTGGAGAAGGAAGAGGTAAGTAAGAAAGTAGATCAGAAGATCTATAGAGGTATGATTGGATCTCTTCTTTACTTAACTACATCAAGACCATATATTCTGTATAGCGTTTGTTTATGTGATAGATTCCAATCAGACCCTAGAGAGACTCACCTAACAGCTGTTAAGAGAATCTTTAGGTATCTGAAAGGTACTACTTACCTTGGCTTATGCTACAGAAAGTCCAGAGAATATAAGCTTGTAGGGTACTGTGATGCTGATGTTGCTGGAGACAGAACAGAAAGAAAAAGTACTTTGGGAAGTTTCCAATTTCTATGAGACAGTCTAATATCCTGGTCCAGCAATATACAATCAACCATTGCACTCTCAACTGTTGAAGCTGAATACATAGCAGCAAATGGATGAAGTACTCAGATGCTCTGGATGAAAAATCAGCTTGAGGACTTTTATATTTACGAGAGTAACATCCATATCCTCTGTGATAATACTTCTGCTATTTGTCTTTCTAAAAACCCTATTTTACATTCTATAGCTAAACATATAGAATTTAAACACCATTTTATTAGGGACTATACTCAGAAGGGAATATTACGTTTAACATTTATAGATACAGACCATCAATAGGCTGGCATCTTTACTAAACCCCTTGCTGAAGATAGATTTTATTTCATTCTAACTAATCTCAGTATGGAATTATGTCCAGAATGACAATGTTCAAATCTATATATTTAACTCTCAGAATTTCTGTTATATATTATCTTTGATCAATAGTACTTCTTTTATTAGAAGGAAAAATGTTTCAGAATTTTTTATTTTTTAGATGGTTTAACTGTCTACTTCTTAGACTTCTGTGTCAATAGAACAACATGAAAATCATTACATCAACACGTGTCAATAAAGCTCTGAGGTGTCCTAAGAATCAGAATACGTGTTCAAACTCCGAAGAAGGAAGGAACATGCACTCCAGCATTTGGATAGTCGTCCTCTGAAGAAGAATACGTGTTCAACTTCTGGGAAACTGAAATGGCTGAAAAGACAACATTGAGGCGAGTGCTACGTTGGTAACTATTCAAAATTATTTATGCCACTCCCTTTTGTCAGAATTCATTTAATGGAGTTAATCATGATGTTTTGTGCATTAATGTTTTCCACTAATTGAGTTTTTTTACCATTTCAAATTACTATATAAATGATTTTTTCACCTCACAAACACCTTTCACAGTTTCACTTTCACTCTCACTCTCTTATTTCTATTTTCATTGCGCTCTTGCTTCAAACCCATCAAACCTTCATCTTGGTAATCAATGGCTTCCTATTCTCAAAATGTTCAACAAACTGCTACTTCTCAACAAACTCCAGTTGTTAAAGCTACAGAAGAACTCTATACTTCACCAATTAGAAATCTTCTCACACCTGTAGAAAAATTGGATATTCTTTGTGAACTCTTTGTTGATTTTGATAGCTTGAAGGATAATGGGTTTGACCTAACTCCTGAAAGTTACGTTTCAAGGTTGGGAAAAGTATTTTGACCGTCTGATGGGTCCAGTTTTTCCTAAGTTGGTAAAGGAATTTTGGATTTTTGCAACCGCCTTCAACACTCATGTAACTTCTTACGTTCTGTGTAAGAAGATAGTTATCACTAAAGAACACTTTGCTAAGCTAATACAATCTGATGGAAACTAGAGAAGGAGAGAAAACTAAGAGAGATTGGATTCCTCTAGGTAGGCATATTTCAGACATTCTGACTGAAAATAAGCTTGTTGATCATCTGGCTGAAACTCAATAGATTGATATTCTGGAAATTGGCGCTGGAAAGCCTCTAAATACAAAGAACCTGAAGAAGATGAAGTTCATAGAGTCTATCAAGAAGGATCCAGACATGTACTCTAGAGAAGTTATTACAATAAGGAAGATTCCTATGAAGGATTTCCCTCTATTCTCTAATGATACGCCACCAGAAGTTGTTGTGAGATACTTGGAATCTTGCAAGCTTAATGGAACTGACCCTGGCTTCAATCCTGAAGAACTCAGAAGAATGGCTCTAGAAGTTGCAACAAAGAAGAACAAGAAGAGAAAAGCTTCTGAAGGAACCTCTCAGAAGGTTCCTAAGCAACCCAAAAAGAAAGGTGCTTCTTCTTCCTCGTCTGATTTTATTTCTGTTATAGAAACTGTAACAATCACTACATCTGAAAACCCTTATGATACCATACCCTCTAAAGTCCCATCTTCTGTCACTCCAAACATTAACCAACCTTCTGAAAATATTCCTCAACAAGAACTTCCTCAAACTTCTGAAAACATTCCACAACCACAAGTCACTCAACCAAAAACTATCATACAATCTAAAACTATTCCACTACAAACTTTACAATCTGAAAATCCTCCATCACCCCCAAAACACTCTGAACACCACTCACCATAAACTCTAGACGACTTTGAAATACCAATTGACCCAACACCTCCTTTTGATCTAAACACTTCTACTTTTGTTAAAACCCACTCTGACCTTCAACAAGCTCTATCTGATATTAATGTTTTTCCCACTTTTGTTTCTTCCTCTGAAGCTCAACCCTCTAATCCACCTCCACCACCATCAACTCAACAAATTCCTGGAATCAATTTTCCTCTGAACTCTGACTATCCTAGACTAGTCTTTGATCTATCCCCCATTAGTGAAGAACCATTATCTTCTTATGAATCCACACCACCCAAAACTCCCACTTATATCACCATTCCAGATACACCTACCCCAACCAATGAACATGAAGATCCTCTTAGAACTTTTATTGACATAGAAGCTCTACAAAAACTCTCATCTGTCTCAAACAAAACTGATATACCCAAACCAAAACAAAAACCAACCAAATCAGATGTTGGTACATTGTTCTAGCTTTCGAAGCAGAAATGAAAATTAGGCTGGAAGATCTGAAGACTGTTTGTGCAGAAAATCTTGATCCTGCTGCTTCTGATTTTCTTTGGACAACTTTCACAAAGTGGTTTAATTCTGAAACCAAGATGCTGAAAGATATTTGTTATGATATCGCTCAGCAGAACTTCTGTGAAAGTATGAAAGAAGTAGTCACTAGCTTGGAGAAGAAGAAAACTTTTCTTCTGGATGATAAACCTTAGAAAGAACCCGAGTCAAAGGAGTCAATTTCTACATTTCAGTTAGTTATGGTTCCTTCTGCTGAAGATAATGAAATAGAAGTGGAAACCTGTACTCAAGTTGCTGCAATGGTTGAAGAAGCTATTCCAACATATATGGTACTAAAAACTCTGGTTGAACTAAAGAAAGAGAATGAGTCTGTTAAGCAGAGGTTGGATAAGCAAGATGAGACAAATGTTGAACTCAAGACAATGATTGGAAAACAAGTTGAATCAACTTCTCAGATCAAGTCTCTGTTGGAAGCATTGGTTACCAAGATTAACCTCCAACCCTGATCATGTTTCATGTTTTCTTTTTGTTTGTTATTTTGATGTTTTTGTTCTGATGCTCTCTATGCTTATCTGATTAATGAAAAACTTATGTTTTTGCTGTGTTTCTTTAGATATCTTTTTCTGATTTATTGTCTTTTTAAATAATGACAAAAAGGGGAAGAAAGTAAACTATTTTGATCTATAACAGCTTACCAAGGTGAATCTTAAGACATATTAATACTTTGAGAAAATTGTCTTAATTATTCTTTAAAGAACATGATAAGTAATTAACTCAGGGGGAGCGTAAGCTACAAGAACTTCTCATGAAAAATTCTGAAGAAACATCTTCTCATTAAAGGGAGTTTCTATATCTTTTGTTCTTTTAATTTCAATCAAAATATAATGTTTTGTCATCATCAAAAAGTGGGATATTGTTAGAATAAGATTTTGATTCTACTCTCAATTATAGTTTTGATGATAAAAATATTTATAAGAACAAAATATAGCACTAAAAATTATCTTCTATGTGCAGGATATAAGTTCTTATGATAAGATAAACTCTAAAGTGCTCAGCATCTTCTAACGCAAAATAAGCTAAGCGCATCACTCAAAGAAGATCTGATAGTAAGCTTATAAGAAGTTCTAATCTAGTACGAAGTAAAGCTACAAAATTCAAATATACTCTGATGTGAATTAAGTATGTTCTGATTCTCCAAATCAAGGACAATTATGAGGGAATCAAGAATAACGGTCGGGAATAAGATCTTTATTATTGGAAGGACTTTATGACAATTAACAATCATCCAAAAATGGCACCAGATGTTCCCAATAGATCTCTTCATCAAGCATCTATATAAAGAGATCATTTAAAGAATTTAAAGCTCTTCTACTCTCGTGAAATATCATTGATCAATTTCTTATTCTTCTATTCTTAACTTTGTAAAATCTATCACTGTGTGATAACAACTTTTTAAAGCATTTTTGTTACAACCCTTGTAAAACATTTTGTAAATTCCTTGAGTGACTAGTGTAGTCAGTAGACTCAAGAAGACTTTGACTATAGATCTTAGTGTTTGTATTCAATTTTTGAATAGTGGATTAAGACCTCGTTGAGAGAGGCAAATTACCTTGGCGGGTGGATTGGATGTAGTTTGAGTTCAAACGAACCAGGATAAATCAAAGTGTCATTTACTTTCATTGTTTTTGAAAACCCAAATTCCAACCCCCTTCCTTGTGTTTTTCACTCTTTCAAATTTTACATCTACCAGAGCAATTTCACCATACCTAACTACATAAACTACGGAAATCAATATTAAAGTTACATCCACGCGCCAAGCTTATTCTTGGATATCTGCGGGATGACATAATAGACCATCACAAAAGGCATGCATGGTGAGTAATCACGAATCAATATAAATGAATAAAAGTAAAGATAATCATGCAACATTCATCATATAGCAATACCTCATAATTCTCACCCATCACGTCATAATACTCATCAAACATTTACTCAACACATATGCATCATGCTATGCCACCAAGAATGAAATGCAACTTCATAAATGCATGTGGTACCGAATTCAACATGTGATGGACACTGGGCCATTTACCCTCCAAAAGGGAGCACAACATAAACAACATAAATTGCAACATCCTAATCCACACTATGGGATTGAAGCCTTCATCATCATAAGTATTCCATGAATGCAATGATGCAACAACATCAACATAGTCAACATAATCAACACTTGCATCAACATTCATATAAATATTCATCATACTCTCCATACGACATCTATACATCCGTCATGTAATCTATCAACATATAATCATCATCACATAGAAATCATAACATCATATTATGGAATCACAACTCCATTATAGCATCAAAATATTCACATCATATATTTATTCCGTCATAGCATCATTATAGTATCATCATTCACAAAACTCATACCATCATAAGAAATCAACACATAATCATCATATAATTTCAACATATAATTAACTTACATCTTAACTTCATTTTTATCATAAAATGATCACTAAAACATCAACAAAAATCATGGCAACAAGTATAATACATCAGGACATCAATACATCATATCTACACATCATTAGACAATTTTTTGCAATTAAATCATAAAAAATTTCACTTCCAGGTCTCACTAAGTGAGCCCCCTTATTCACTAAGTGGTCTCCTCTCGGGTTGGGGAAAGGCAGATTTGACAGAAAAACAACTGTGATGACGGAAAAACTCCTGCAACGATTTTTCTCTTAAAAACCAGCCTTTCACCATTTTTAATCACCAATTCCAGTATATAACCTATAACTAATACACATACATCATTTACAACACACAACACACATTAATTCATCAATAATATTCTATTCATCAAATCCTAGGTTTTTCCCTAAAACCCCAATTATCCCCATACCTAAACTCTACATCAAGAACATTGAAAAGCGATACTCCCCATACCTTAGAGTGAAGCTTTATGTGGCTCCTCTTCAAATTCCTCCAGAGTGAAGCTTTATGTGGCTCCTCTCCAAATATCATAAGTTAGAGAATGGCCTGCTCCAAGCCCAGGGCCACTACGAGAGAAAGCTCGAGCTTATGAAGGAGGTTACTAAAATGAGGAATTCAATTGTTACGCTCGATGATGAGAACAGGAAGTTGAAGAAGGACGTCGCGGAAGGTAAAGTGGTTGCTGGGAATGATGAAACCGAAGAGGAGGCAACCATGAAGACCCCGACAGATTTGGTTGATCGCATTCGGCTTCTGGTTGAGGACAACATGAATATGGTTGCTTTTGGCCTCTACAACACGGTGGAGCAGCTCAAGGTTACCAATCTCGGGGTGGACTTGGTGGCCGAAAGGATCGGGCCACTGCACCGTGTGGAGGATGGGCAGGTGATGCCTCCCGACAATGAGGAGTGATAATTTGGCCTGCGTGCCCATGATATTTTAGGCCTGCGCGCCATATGTTTTGTTATGTTTGAGGCTTTGTCCTATTTTTGATAATTTTAAAGATAATGTTGGCCTTCTGGCCTTATTTTGTGTTATTTTACTGTTGTGTCAATTTGCGTTTTGCTCGTGAATGCTTTAATTTGTTCGTGGAAATCTTTTTGGTGCTCGATAAAATATGTTAAGCTCGCCAGTGTATGGAACTGATTGAGATTCGAGGTCAATGCTCGCTAAAGGGGGTTAAGGGGCATGATCATGCACCATTTCCCTAAGGCTTAGACCTTTCCCATCGCAAGCTGGGGGTTTTCCATGCTAGTATGTCAACAATAGAGCTCGTTTGAGATATCCCCGTTGGGCAACTCGACCGTCCCTAAAAAGGGATTGGTGGTCACGCGTGTTATCAATGAAGGCATATTTATACCATGATACGTCCTTGTGGCCAGGCATGTTCCCCTATTACGGGTTCTTGGCCGGCAGCTATCCCGCGTTTTAGCTGTAATATTATTTGAGATTTTTAGCGTTACATGGTCGAGCTAAAGGTTCTCCACTTAATTCTTCTTGGTAATACACTCTCGTGTCTGTTTTTGACTTTACGCGATATGGGCCTTCCCAATTGGTTGCGAGCTTTCCTTCGCATGAATCCTTCTGGTTTCTGCACAAGACGAGGATGCCTACCTGGAATTCTCTTTTGACGACTTTATAGTTGTATTGTAACGAGATTTTTTTTCTTCGGGGATTCTTCGCACAGAGCTTCCCCTAAGCGGACTTCCTCTACTAGGTCGAGCTCTTCTCTCAAGGCCACGTCGTTGAGTTCCTCTTCTAAGGGTGCTTTTGTCTATCTAGAGGGTTCCCTGATCTCTATGGGAATGACAGTGTTGTACCCCAAAATTTTCCCTCACATCTTCAAGACAATATGTCTCAAGAGGTCTCCTAATGGTCATAAGATTCTCAATGGCTCAAAAGGATTCAAGGTTTCATCAGACAAAGCCTCCTCCTAAGCAATGAATCTTAAATTAGGGTTTTGAGTTTCCCAAGGTAAATTGGACTTCCAAAGCCTCAAGTGGACTTCATGACATCCCATATACTTCAAAGAATACTCATGTCAAGTTTCACGGTTTGCCCTACAAGTTTGGTTAGTCAGATGCTCAGATAATAAAAAAACAATTAACTTGGTCAAAAAGTCAATTGTGGTCAACATACAGTCAAACTTCAAGATTTTTGGTCAACATCAAGATTATTAAGTGATATTCATCATTTTATCAAGGGTTCATTATAATTCATCGAGGAAACCTCAAATTCATCAAGAATCAGAAGTTGCTAAATTAGGGTTTTCTCTAGGAAAAGTCAACTGTACTTTGACCAGCTATAACTTTCACATGCTTCATCATAAATTTCCCATTCAAAGTTCATTTTGAAGGAAATTCAATTCCCTAAAATTTGTGTCTCACAAGCCAAGGCCAGAAATGCTTCATTTAAGAGATATGAGCCAAGACATTACAGGTCATTTTAAAAGTCAACAAAAAGTCAACTTTTTCAAAAGCTCATAACTTGAACATGTAAGACTAAATGGACATGGGACCAAAAGGAGTAGTTAGAGGACACTCTAATATTTCTAAAAAGTCTAAGAACACATTCATGGGATAAAAATTGAGAAAGTTATGCATTGTTGAAGTTGGGCAATTTTGAGGAGGTGTATAAAGCAAGTAATGACCAAAACTCAAGTTTTTTTCCAAATGGGCCCATATTTTTCAAACACAAACTTAATCATAAGATAATCCACGACCCATAAGTCATAATATCTGATTTTTTATATTTATTTTATATTATATTGGATTTAATTTATTTAAAATCAATTTTAATTAAAATAAATATTGAAAAATCAAATATTTGATCTTAGGATTATTTTAGGATCATATTTTTGTGTTTATGATCATTATAAGGATCCCAATTTCGTGCAAACCAAAAGAGAAAGTCTTAAAATCAAATTTTTACCCAAATAGAAAGATGGAAACTTCAATCCCAAGCAACCTCAAATCCAACATCAAAGCCCAAAATTCTTAACCTAATTCACTCCTCTATAATTACAGAAACATTCTACATGCACAGGGGACGTTTCTTGCCTCAAAGATCAAAAAATACATAAAAAAGAGAAAGACTAGAAAAAGGCATTTTGTGGCGGATCTAAGTTGCACATTCACGGTTTGTACATATGGCTTATTATTACGTTAACGAGGAATTTTTTCACTGCATATCTTTATTACTACTATTATTCATTACATATATGTTATTCTTGCAACATATTATGTTACTGGTATATCATGATGTTGTAATCGGTACCGGCCTTGACTTTGTGTTAACTTCTATATATCATTAAAAACAATCACGTTAACATATATGTATATAGTTACTTTTTTTTTAATATATAATATAATACCAGTACTTATATGTTACTAACTTATAATGTATATAATTTATAATATATGTTTATAATAATATATTTAATGTTTATAATATGTTTAATATAATTTATAATTTATAATATATAACTATTTTGTTAAATATATTTTATTTTGTTTTATTTTGTAATTTGATTATATTTTCAGATCGGATCGTGTCGATACGTTGTCTGCATATTTGTGTGCATGAGGCGTGACATTTGTGTTGATCCGATCCAATTGCGATGATCACAATTTTGCGTTAGCAACGTCGTTGTTGTTTTTTTAATTCCTTTTATCTTATTTTTGATAAATTTAGATATGCGTGGTTTTGATATATATTGCAATGATCATGATGAGTGTAGCAAGATAATGGTATGGATCGTATCGGTTTATGCGTGAGATTTTATTGCTCTTCGAGTTTGTACACGTGTGATGGTTTGGCCTAGCGACAATCCGCTTTTTGTGCGCCAACCAATTCGTGTTTTGATTTGAAAATTTGTGTTTTATTTCGATGTTATTGTATTGTGAATTTTTTTTATTCGATTTGCAATGACCGTTTACGCGGTAGCAATTTGTCTGCTATTTTAATTTTTTGTTAACTTTCAATGATCCAACGTCGTTATTTTAATTGTATTTTATTTCTTATTTATTTCTGATTTAGGTAGAAATTAATTAATTAAAAAAAGTAATAATATTTTCTTTTGTAGTTTATTTTCTTAGAATGAATGTATAGATATAAACAAACCTGTAATTTATTTTTCACACTTTTAATTTTTGCACTCTCCCCAATTTAAACTATGTACCCCCTCCTCATGATGTAATAGTTTAGGGTTTTTATTTCCGCTTTTAAATTCCGCAAAAATATTTTAATTGTGTGGTTAGTAATAATAGAGTATGAAAAGACTATATGCAAAATAAAAACGGACTTAACCCACTAATCCAAAAGACAAAATAATTGAATACAACACACTTCTCACATATGCACCCCTAGGGTATCCCCTCTTATTGCCTTACGAAAATGGCCAAGTCCCTCGAACGAAGAGGTGTATTAGCACATTTTCCTAAATAAAAATCATCAAGTCCCTTCGATATAAAGATCATAGTCCCTCGATGAATCTTCGAGTTGCCTATGAACAAATGATCTCGTCCCTTGATGACCCTACAGAAAAATGATGATAGTCCCTTCAAATTGCTAAGATACCCTTATATGTTACCTTCTATGACCATACGATGACCCTACGCTTGTCCCTTACATCCAAGGATAAGACTACTTACTAACTAATTGTAAGGACAGTTTTATCCCTAAGGAAAGAAAAATAACATGAACGACCTTAAGTAGGTAGGAAGCCCTTAACTGCTTGCTCACCATTTTAAATAAAAAAATACTCTTTACACCTCACATTTTCAAAAATTTCCAAGAAAACCCCTTTGTATACATTCATACGAGAATCATTACAAAGGTGGACCTTTTTCTAAATACATCACTATCTTTTCAAAACAAACAAAAGTAAAGTGAGCTAAGTAGTTAAGAGCCTATGGATAACAATGGATACAAGGGGTGCTAACACATTCCCTTTGTATAACCTACCCCCGAACTCAAAATCTAAAACCAAGGTCTTTCCTGTTATTTTCCACCTTTCCTACTTGGATAAAAGAAAAGTCGGTGGAGACTCTTGCTATCTACAACATAGTTTTTGTGAAAACAAAAATGACCAAGTCAGTTCTCCCATCGTGTTACAGAACTGAAAACTCTTCTGGGGTTTACTAATTAAAAGAGGGGTTACCTTAGAGTTAGGACACTTTACTTGTTTGAATTGATTGTTTTATTTTTAACGGTAATTGTTTTGGGTCTACTGTGAGAAAGATCCTAACCCAGATCTATTGTACCTTAGTTAAGTAGCTGTAATACCCATATACAAAGACATACATAAAGCATATTTTTCATATATAATATTAGAAATTTGGTACTGAAATACAAATAAGTTCTTAGCAACACATTGTATAAATATAGCCACTACAACATAAGGTACTAAACTAGGCTATAGAATAATAAAAGATGTTCAAACTACAAAAGATCTAAGAACTAGATCCGAAGATCTCAAAATCCACAGCAGAAGACTAAGCCATCAACTAGTAAGGATAATCAAGTCGCCTTATCCTTACCCTTAGCGGAGCCTGAAGTACCTGAAATAACAACATCAACATGGGGTGAGATAAAACATCTCAGTGGATTCCCTATCTTAGAGTTCTCTCGGCTCTAAGGGTCAAACATAACAATTCTACGAGTACAAAGGTTCCTCTCAAAAATAACTAAGTCGAAACAGAACATTCTAGCAATACATCACATAACACTTCCCATGGGACTCAATGAAACGCCCACCTCAAGTATGAACCGCTAGACTTATCATGGGACTCAATGAAATACCCATCTCAAGTTATCACTCGCTTCCCGTGGGACTCAATGTAATACCCACCTCAAGCTAACTCTCGCTTCCTGTGGGACTCAATGTAATACCCACCTCAAGCTAACTCTCGCTTCCCATGGGACTCAATGTAATACCCACCTCAAGCTAACGCTCGCTTCCCGTGGGACTCAATGTAATACCCACCCAAGATAACTCTCGCTTCCCATGGGACTCAATGTAATACCCACCTCAAGCTAGCTCTCGCTTCCCGTGGGACTCAATGTAATACCCACCTCAAGCTAACTCTCGCTTCCCGTGGGACTCAATGTAATACCCACCTCAAGCTAACAAAGGGAAAAACAATCGTGCGTGATCCTCAATTCTTATTAGTCTACGAAATCCTAGGTATCTCACAGTTCTCACCATTCCTTATCTTTAACTCGTAATTCCATAATTACGCATCGTTACCTTTTAATCGAAAAGTCGGGTGGAACTAACATTTCCTGATCTCAAAAGATAGATCACATTATTAGCTTCGAAACGATATTTGGAACGTTAAAAACAGATATCTGGATCATAAGTTACGAAATAAAAACCAAAGTTGGAACCTACAGGTCTCGCTGAGCGAGCTCCTTCTTGCTGAGCGAAAAACCTCCTGGAACTTTCGTTGAGCGAGGGCTGCTCGCTGAGCGAGCTACACCAGTTCAGGAAGTTACAGCCTTACGGGAAAACACTCCTCCAACCCAAAATCACTCCCAAACATCAACCAATACATAAAACCATAGCCAAATATATTCATATAATTCATATAAGCATTTTAGTTGAGTTTTAATCGAGTTTTAACCGTTAAACTTCCGTTTTTTCTTAGATTTTCCAATTAAGCCCTAACCACAACATCTCTAAAACTCAACCAAAGTCAAAGATAAACATTTCTAACTAAGAACCCACCTCGAGAGATGAAGATTGGCAGAAGGATTGAGTTGATTCGATGGACGGATGATCGAGAATGAGGAATTGAAGCTTTAGGGTTTTTCTCTCTTCTTCTTCTCTTCCATCTTCCTTCTTCCTTTCAATTTTCCTTTTTATTACTAACTTCTTCTTTCTCTCATATTCTTTATATATATATATATATATATATATATATATATATATATATATAAACTTATATTTTTACCAATGGGTCAAAAATTACAGAGTATCCAAAAATATCTCTTAATCCGATATTTTATAAAACCTCTGAGTCAGCTAATATCAATTAATAAAATAATATCCTGTTGATTACTCTATTTGGTTCCGTTAAAATTTCTGAGAGTAGTCCGAAATAATATCATTACCAACTAATATTATTCAGAGCTTTAAATAAAATACGGGGTATTACATCCTCCCCCCCCCCCTTAAATAAAAATTTGTCCATGAATTTAAAGGATTACCTGAACATGTGAGGATATGATTCCCGCATCTCTGTTTCCAACCCCCATGTAACATCGCCCGGATGCGTCTCATCCCATTGCACCTTAACAAGTGGTATCTTTTTATTCCTTAATACCTTGGTTTCTCTCCCAACAATACGGCTCGGTTGGGGCTCGAAGGTCAAATCTGCTTCTATCTCGATAGAATCCGGCAGAATAGGCTGAAGAGGATCAGGAACGAACCTACGAAGTTGGGATACATGAAAAACATCATGCATTTCGGATAGAGAGGGCGGCAAGGCTAAACGGTAAGCAACTTCACCAATCCTTTCTAGAATCTGATATGGTCCCACGTATCTCGGACTTAGCTTGCGCGACTTAAATGGTCCTTTCAACCTCAATCTCGGAGTGACTTTCAAGTATACATGATAGCCTTCAACAAATTCCAAAGGTCTCCTTCGATTGTCACATAGCTCTTCTGACGATCTTGGGCTTGCTTAATCTTTTCTCGGATGATACGACTCTTTTCCGTAGTCTCTTGAATAATTTCTAGTCCTAAAATCCTGTCTTCACCCACTTCCGACCAACACAACGGTGTTATACACTTTCTTCTGTACAAAGCCTCATACGGAGCCACACCGATGCTCGCATGATAACTGTTATTATAAGAGAATTCTATCAATGGCAAAAGTTCTTTCCAACTTCCTTTACTTTCAAAAACACATGCTCTCAACATATCTTCCATTGTTTGAATCGTACGTTCCGTCTGACCATCCGTTTGAGGATGATTAATATGTAGTCTTCACGGCTAAGAAATGCACGGATTTCATTAGACGGTTCACAATCACCCAAATAGACTCATAGCCACCTTGAGTACTCGGTAAACCTACTACAAAGTCCATAGAGATACTATCCCATTTCCAAATTGGGATGTCCAAAGGTTGTAACAATCCACCTGGTCTTTCGTGCTCAATCTTCACTTGCTGACACACCACACATTCTCACACAAATACCGCAATGTCCTTTTTCATTTTGGACCACCAATACTCCCTCTTCAAGTCTTGATACATCTTCGAAGAACCCGGATGTATCGTAAAAGAACCTTTATGTGCTTCTTCCAGAATCTTTCTCTTTAACACATCATTATTTGGAATGCAAATTCTTTGGTTGAATAGGATGATCCCATCTAATGCTCTCACGAAACCCGGTTGGAGTAACAATTCTTGCAACTTCTCGTCTAAAATTTGAGTATTAATCGAGTTTTAACCGTTAAACTTCCAATTTTTCTTAGATTTTCCAATTAAGCCCTAACCACAACATCTCTAAAACTCAACCAAAATCAAAGATAAAAGTTTCTAACTAAGAACCCACCTCGAGAGATGAAGATTGGCGGAAGGATTGAGTTAATTCGACGGACGAATGATCGAGAATGAGGAATTGAAGCTTTAGGGTTTTTCTCTCTTCTTCTTCTCTTCTCCTCTTCCTTCTTTCTTTCTATTTTCCTTTTTCTTACTAACTTCTTCTTTCTCTCATATTCTTTCTATATATATATAAAAAAATATAAAAACTTATATTTTTACCAATGGGTCAAAAATTAGAGAGTATCAAAAAAATGTCTCTTAATCCGATATTTTATAAAACCTCTAAGTCAGCTAATATCAATTAATAAAATAATATCCCGTTGATTACTCTATTTGGTTCCGTTAAAGTTTCTGAGAGTAGTCCGGAATAATATCATTACCAACTAATATTATTCAGAGCTTTAAATAAAATACGGGGTATTACAATAGCAATAGACCAAGGAAACTATACGGTGTATACCAATATGGTTGATCTGGTGGCTACAATTAGTGTGACATCTTGGTTGGTTCTGATGTTCTTCAAGTCAGTTGAGGATAACATCAGGCTACCATATGTTGTCATTAACACTAACTTCCCTTTAGAACCCTAATTGACCCATCTTGGACATTAGAAAGTAATGAGATATCCAGCTTTGGTGAAGTCTAAAGTTGGTTGATACTCGATGCTACGCTCATTGAGATTCTAATCTCGGGATGTTTTGGCTGGCAAATAAGTTGCCATACTGAACTACAACCCTTGAGAAGAATCAGTGATATTGACATCCCTTAGAACTCGGTTATTATTGCTAGGAAAGGTTGAACCAACTAAACTTCAATGGGGAGGGTACTTACCTATGAACTTCATGCAAGCCTTTAAACCTAAGGCTCTTGTGTGACTTGTTTGTATTTGTCATCTGCTTGTTTTGAACATAACATCATAACATAATGACATCATAACATTTTCACTAACCATTTCAAGGACCAAAGGATTTATCTTTGTTCTTTGTTGCAGGTTATGGCTTCCGCTCGCAGAAACACTATCCGAATAAACTTTGTAAGGATACCTTCCAAGCTTAAGTAATTTGTCTCAAAAGTTCCTGAGAACTCTCAATTCACTGAAAGGCATGGTTGTCTATTTAGTTTAATGAAGACATGATGAGTGTTTTGTTCCAGTTCTTTGACCCTAAACATCACTGTTTCATTCTAATTCTTCCTAGAACTCAAGTTATGGCCTTGCAAAGTTGGCAAAAATCACATAATTTCAAAGTTCATGTCAAAGAGGGATTTTGTAAATTGGCATTTTAAAGCTTCTAAATGACCTCTAATGTGCACAATTACTTCACAACATGTCAATACAACTTCAAAACATCATAATTGGCCCAAGAATTCAAGGATTTCATGGCTTGATGCATGAGAAATTCCAAAATGGCCAAGTTGCATAAACATTGCTATCTCTTCATCTATGAATTACAGCTGCATTTCATTGATCCAAGGGCCCTCCATGAAGCATGCTGAGGCAATCTATGCTCAGAATCCATTGTTGCAATGGCCCATACCTCAAGAACAAAGAAACTTGACTTTTTGCATTTTCTCCCATACCACACAGTGCCACACCCACTCTACTGACCAATGGTATGGCTTTACACACACCCATGGCTATAAAAAGGCAAGCTTCATGGCTGCAAAGGACACACAACTTCAGATTGAGAAAAATTCCTCAAAACCTTCATGCTATCGAATTTCACAATCCAGCCAACAAAAACCAAAATTTCTTTCACCATTCAACTCCTCATAGCCTAAGGATCATTTCCCACCCATCACCATAGCCTGAAACACCCTCAAACTCAAACATGATTTTTGCAACTTCAGAAACCAAACACTCAAAATAGCCACTCTAAGCTCCATTCAAGCATTCCATTGAGCTCAAGAGATAAAAAAAAGGTTAGATTGCACAAAAGGGAAGCCCAGAAAGCTGCATTTTGAAGAATTCCATCTCAGGTAACCTTCATGAACTTTTTTTCCAGATACATGATTTTAAGTTCTAAAATGATTCTCCATGCTTCCCTGATGATCCTGATATGATTAGAATTGAAAATAGGTTAGAAATGAGGATTTCATGATGTTCTGAGATTTTTGACCTAGAACTTGTTTGATTCGATTCAACTTTATGATGCATGATAAATGTGTTTTATTTGTTGATTCTTGATGTATGTGGTTAAGAGAGTAATTATGGGCAGAAAAATTGAGGTTTAGTAGCTTAAATAGGAAGTTGGTATTTTTGGTTGCCAGAGAAGATGACCGGAGCTCATCTTCGGTCACCTGAAAGTAATTAGGGCTAATCACAATTAGTTGCCCAGTTTGAATCCTGTCCCTTAGATCTTGATTAGGGTTAGTGCGTGGATGGCTTAGATTAGGTCATTAAACCATAATTTCATTTAATTAAATAAATTATAATTAAATTAGGTCAGATTAAATATGGACCCTTGGATAGCGCGCGAATCTCATGTTTAAACCACAACCTTAGATCTTGCCTACCTCTGGTCAATGCGACTTTCATCCTCAGCCTTTAGATCCTTCCCCCAGCCATTTGGACCATTAGATGCGCATACTTTCCCATTTTCTTTAATTTAATTTTGTTTTATTTATTAAAAATAGTAAAAATGATTTTAAAATTCTGAAATTGTTTGTCAACAAAAATATTTTTATTTTCTTTTTTCACAAAAAATGCATTTTTTAAATAATTTAATTGTATATTTTAATTAATTAAATGCTTTTGATTAATTAAAAATACTTTAAAGTATTTAAAAATCACAAAAAAATTCAGAGAGGTTCTTTAAACATTTAGAAACATTTACAAACTCATCCCACAACTTTCTTTTTGGTTTTGATCAAACTTTGCCAATTTTCTTTGAATTAGGGTTTCTAAATTTCTTATTTTTCAACCCTAACTTCAAAAATTCATAACTTTCAAACCAAGATGAGTTTGCATTTGATTCTTTTTGCAATATTTCAAATTTGACCTCTAGTTTCTAAATATATTTTTGTCTCATTTTTATCTTGCATTTTCAAATTGTTTGGCATTTTTCATTGAGAAGTATCCAAAACCCTAGCAAATTTTAGGATGACCATAACTTGAACTTGGTAAACCTTTAGACCTCCCCCTTTGGATGGTGATTTCATGAGTGCTTAGGGTCCCCTTGGATGCATTTTCAATTTTTTATATCTTGATTTGTTTATGATTTTGAATTTGTACATATCTTGCTTTCAAACTAACCATTTCAGGTGCATTTGGTAAGTTAATCAGGATGTGGATGTGTATCAACATCCAACCTCTCTTTCTCTCTTTATTTTGTTTGTGTTTGAAGTGAATCTCATTCACTTATGTTTTCTCTTGTTCTTAGGTTACTTAACTTCTTCATGAAGTAAGTAACCTAATCTTTCTCTCTCTCTCTCTCTCTCTCTCTCTCTCTTTCTTTTCATCTGTTTCTCTTCCTTTGGTGGCCAACTTGAAGACTTCTATTGATGCCTCACAAACCATAGGAATATCCAAGCAAGATAACTTTAGGGTTGTACATAGTCCCCCCTAGTTTTTACCTTTTGAGTCTCCTTGAGTCTCTCTCTCTCATCTCATAATCAAGGCTAAACAGTTAAAGTTTTGGGACTCTGAATTAGGGTTATGCATGTATCCTTATCTTAGGATGGAGTGTATAACTTTGATCCTTAGTGCTAAACCTTTAATTTGTTTTGACCTTCAATCAAAAACACCTAATAACCATTAAGACTTAAGCTTGTAACTTGGGTCTTATATTAGGGTTACATCTCTGCCTGGTGGTTCAGAGGGACTAACCCTAGTGTTCAATGGACAAGTCCCCCTCATGCTAAAGTCTTGCAAACATAAAAAACACTTTTTCATCTCACCTTTAATTAAAATCCACCTTAATAAAGGCTTGTTATATAATGAATTTAATCCCTAACCATGGATTAAGTTGAGGTATCTTCCTCAGCTTAAGTGTTTTCATCTATCATCCTTCTCTTAGGAAGGTGTAATGAGTTCACTAATCTTTGATTGGAGATTAAACTCATTACTTAACACTAAACAAAAACCCAAAAACACTTAATAATTACCAAAGTAGGTTAATGATCTTAATCCTATATCATCATGGTAATTATGTTGGGATCTTCATCTCACACTTAAGTAGGCTCATTATCCCTAATCAGGGAAGATATAATGAGTTTACAACCCTTGATTTAGGCTTAAGCGAATTATCCTATGCAAAACACCGAAAACAAATAAAAAACTAAAAACACGAAAACAAAAAATAAATGTCTCCTCCGGGATTCTTTTCTCATCATACTCACTCTGAAAACGAGAGCTCGCTTCTTCCGTCTAATGCAAGACAGTTAGCACTCGAGCCAGACGAGTCATACACTTGAGCATATACATGCAAGCAGTTCACACAAAATCAACCAGTCTCTTTAAGTCGAACTACGGTGTTCTGACTTCCTCATTGCACGAGAGGATACATAGGCATAACTTAACAGTTAACGAACAAAAGTCCCCAGGTCTTCCCCCCTCTCATTCTTCCTGCTTTTCTTTTCAAAACCCTAATCTTGAGTTCCATATCCTTTTGCACCTACACTCTGTACATTCTAGCTTTTTATACACAAATACACATACACTTTCCCCCTTTAAAACACAATCAAGTAAGCGTGGATCCTGTCGAGTACGACGGACGGTCTGGGTGCTAATACCTTCCCAGGTCGTAACCTACCCCCTTACTCAGTTTCTTTGGTTCGCAACCGTCTTATCCATCTCTTTCCAGGTTTATGCAGCATTACCTTTCCTTCGGGATAAAAATGCCTAGTTGACGACTCTATTCAACCTCAACCTCCAACATTGCCGACAGTTCGCATTTGCACTGGGATGAAAATCCGAGGAGCGATAGCTTGGCGACTCTGCTGGGGATCTTTGAAACCAGGGCTTCTGGTTCTCTTGTGGGGTTCTCCTAGCGCTTGTTTGTTTGTGTTTATTAGAGGTGTTATGTGTTATTTGTTTTTATATTGTTTTTCTTTATTTACTGCTTCCTGTACATCTTTATTTATTGCATTTACTTTATCGCTTTCATTTATTGCTTTCCGCATTTCATTATTATCATATCATTGTGCTGGATTTCTATTTACCTTGGTGGGTGGGGTATTCCAGTGAGAAAGGCTCAACACAAAGGCATGAGTGACACATAGGATTAAAATGGATTTGTATTCTTTCCCATTCCATTTTGGTCTGGTGCGGGAATATGAAAACATGGTTCAGACATGGGTTTCTTTTTGAGAACTCTGTGCTACGGATTTCCTGTAGTGCTAGGGCTATCTGGGAAGCCTGCTAAGTATGGATGACAGTTTTAGATGACCTTCAGCATCTGAGGTGAATTAGAGTAAGATCCTTTATGATTAGGGTAAACATTGTACCTCTGGGTTAGAAGTGCTTACACTTCTCATTATAGATCCAAATCTGAGGATCCTTGTTCTAGAACAATACCTGTGAGTGGGTTAGGTTGTTTACAGGTTTGTAGGAACCCTTGACCTCAACATACCTTGCTACTGGAATGTGTTCTTAAGGTTGTACTATTTTGGACTAGTTCTTTGAAACCCTGGATTGTTGACTCTTTATTTGAGTCCCTCACCTGGTTACTGGTTCTCAGACTTCCATCCGAAACTTTAGACACTCATGGATCCTACCAAGAGCAACTGATTATCCAGCACATGATCACAAACCCTTACATATCATTAGCATACATCATATTGCATCATTTAACATTTTTCTATTTGCTTTACAGGGTATCCACTTTTCTTGGTTTGGTTTTGACCGTTCTTCTGCTCAGCTTATCCGCTTCAACACTTCTTCAGTTATCTTCTTCAGCACCCATCTCCAGCATGGATTCAACCAAGAAAAGCAACATCACCTACCACTTCTTTGAGTATCCTCTGGCAGGCATCAGGAAGATACAGGCCCTTATCACCCCTGATCATGTTCCCTTATTCAGAGAGCATTATGGTGGGATCCTGGACATGATCATGGACTTGGACACATTACAGAGGAGCATGATTCATACTTGTCTACAGTTCTATGACCATCCTCTCCATTGCTTCATTTTCCCAGATTTTCAGATAGGACCTTTACTGGAAGAATACTCTATGTTATTAGGTGTCCCTATCAGAAGAGGAATCCCTTTCAATCTTGAAATGACTCCTCCAAGGAATGAAGACATAGCCAAGGCATTACATCTGGAAGTAGCTATCATTATTGAAATTCTGTGATCAGGTACGAGATGTCGAATGAGATGTTTAAACACTTGAAGACTTGACCAAAACTTAAAGTGCAGGAAAATTAAACAACACAGGAATTTGTTAACTCAGTTCAGTGTATAACCACACTTACATCTGGGGGCTACCAAGCCAGGAAGGAAATCCAATATAAGTAATATTAATTCTAGACTTAAACCACTCAGTTTAATCTTTCACTTAATATCTACCCAATGCAATTTCTACCTAAGACACAACTTAGATATGAGTACCAACTCACTCCCCCTCACTCACACAGTGATATGTTTACAAGTTTAATAAAATTGAAGTCATACTTCAAACAAAACAGCTTGATCTTACTTCATAGTTTCAATCAAGACACAAATACACTTTTGCTTAAAAGCTCATAAAGTGATACAAATAAAACAACCTGCTATTAAAACACAAAACACCCTATTTGGTCTTCTTAATTTCGTACTCTATTCTGAGAGTTTCTGTTGCTTAAATAGGTGTTTGTATTTTGGGCTTTCTGTAGGTTTATCCAATCCTGATACGCATGCAGCCATCACCTTGAATTAGGGTTTGTTACTTCCTAGATTCTAGGTGATTCAGTTCTTCTGATTATACTGAAGTCATATAACAAAACTCCCTACAGATGCGCCTTCTTCTATTTTATCCATCCATAATTAATTCCAGATACCTTCCCTTAATTTACTCAGTTCTGTTAATCATTAATTAATTCTGGTAGCAGGTTTGAGATGTCACAACATCTGGTGTGACATCCTGAAAATTGAACTTACTTCATTTACTGATACAATGTCACAACATCTGGTGTGACATCCTGTAAACTGAACTTACTTCATTAACTGATACAATGTCACAACATCTGGTGTGACATCCTGAATTCAGTTCATTTACTTATACTCTGTTTGATAATGTCACAACATCTGGTGTGACATCCTGAACTAAATTCATTACTTCTTGTTGGTCAAAAATTCTGCCAATTCTAAACATCTACAAACTCCCCCTTTGGCTAATTTTTGGCTAACATACTTTTCTGGTTTATCAGAGTGCGGCAGTTTTTTTGTTTTTGTTGAGTCATGTGAGAATTTACTCCCCCTCAAACCTACATGTGTTCAGACTTGTTGCAACAGAAATTTTTCATCAAAAACACAACTTTAGTTCAGAAGCAAACAAAAGTTTTTCATTAATCAGTAAGCTGCATCATACATTGTTCAGTTCTTTTCTCCCCCTTGTTAGACATAAATTGGGGCCAAAGTTTTACAGAAGAATTACACAAGCAAAATCAAAATACAATGCTGGAGCAGACATTACATATTCCTCACATGCAGGGTTCACTCAGAATCCTCATATTCAGTGTCTTCCTCTTCTTCAGTTTCTTCATCAGAAGCAGCAGCTTTCTGAGCACTCTCTTCGATCTCCAGCCTTTGGATAATCTCCTCAAGCTTTTACTTCCTGGCATCCAGTTCTTTGCATGTGTTTTTCAGCTCAGCAATCAAAGCAGCTTTGGAGATTGGATTCTTTGCCTTTGAAGATCCAGCAGATGTCCCAGAGGGAGCTCCAACATCAGCTACATAATGACTTAAGAACAGCTTGTAGTGGAAGGCCAGGGGACTCTCTCTTTTGCAGATTGAATCCTTCTCAGTGAGGATACCTGGATACTGGCTAAGAATTATGCCACACAGCAGAGAAGGGAAGGCAATAGGCAGCTTTGTTGCAGATGATCCAGCATGCTTCAATGTCTGATAAAAAATATAAGCCCCAAAATCCAGCTTTGTTTGGGTGCCCACAGCATATATAAACCTGCCCAATCCAGTTGCTATTGAGGAGGTATGGTTGGTAGGGACCCAGTTTGCAGTGCCAATCCTATGCAGCATTGCATACTTCCCTTTCAGCAAGCTAACAGAAAGCTTCCCTTTGATTGACCAAGTCTTGACCTGATTAGCAGTGATGACCTTGCAAACCTGGTTATCAGTCTTCCCTAACTCATTAGGTCCATCAGATTCTCTTCCTAGATAATGGTTGATAACCCTAGGAGAGAATTCCACACATCTCCCTCTTACATATACCTTTCTGAAGTCAGCTGACTTACCATCAGCACAGTCTTCTTGGAGATTGACAATAAATTCCTTGACTAGCAGCTCATAGCAAGGAGAGAAATTTGATATTGTTTTGAATAAGCCAGCAGAAGAGATGAGATCAATTACCTCAGTGCACTCAAGTGCATTGCTGCTCAGATCTCTTTCAAGTGTTACCCTTCTTTGGTAGACAAATTTCCATCTGCTCACACTTGACACATGATGAAATGAAATGTTGTCCAGAGGAGCTTCTGGAACAGCATAGGAGGACCTTGAGGGTGCTGGTTTCTTCTTTGGTGGGGATGTTGGAACATCCTCTTCAACATCTGAATCTGGAGGGGTGACAGCTTTCCTCTTCTGTGTATTCACCTTGCTCCATTGTTTGGTAGGACCAAAAGCAACTTTAGCTTTATCCTTCTTTGGTATAGGTTGCTTCTTCTCAGGAGTTGCATGTCTTGTAGTCTTCTTTTCCTTCCTAGTCCTAAGCCTTTTGGCTATGCTAGGGTTTACAGAAGCAATGATTTCGGTGTCAGAATCATGCTCTATGTTTACAACAGGAAGAGGTTGAGCAGTCTCCTCTTCAGCAGGTAGATCAACAGAGGCTTGATCTTCAGTGGAGGCCTTGTGCTGGTCTTTAGATGTTTCATCATCACCATCAGTGGAGGCCTTTTGCTGGTCCTCAGATGTTTCATCAGCATCATCAGTGGAGGCCTTTTGCTGGTCCTCAGATGTTTCAACATCTATTGGGACATCCTGTTGAGCAGGAGTGTCCTCTTCAGCCTGATTTTGTTGTTCTTCTTGTGGAGCTGGCATGGTGTTCAGAGGGATAAATATGGCACTCACAACTCTTTGCTCAGACAAAATCCTGTTCACCAGTTCCTTTATAGAATCATCCACATATTCAGAAGCTTTTGGAGTGGTGTTTGAGGATGAAGGCATTCCTTTGACTTTGCTAAATATAGGTTCCTTTGCCCTTCTCACAGTAGGGGTTCTTGGCTTTTGAGCAAGAGGAACACTTCCTCTAATTTCGTCTATTGGAGTTGAATCCATAGGTACCACAGAGATGGGGGTTGCATGCACCACATCTTCTTGGTTGAGAATTTCTTCAGAGAGGTTAGGGTTTTGATGTTGAGACATTTTCGAAAGTGGTGGATGAAGAGTTTAGGGTTGAATGATTTTGATGAGTTCTGAAAATCAGTTAGAAAATGCAATTCGTTTTGAGAGGATGATGAGAAGATGAATAGCTGAGAACAAGCTGATATTTTTATAAGTAGCCGTTACTTGGAGAAATTTTAGGAGTGGAATACCCAGAGTCCTTGACCAGACTGGTGTTGCCATCTGGTGATCATGCCACACGATGTCATATGACATGTTGGCACATCTCCATAACTGCTATATTTCACATAAACAGATTCCCAATTTACCCCTTAGGTTTTCAAATTGGGTAGCATCCAAAGCTTTAGTAAATATATCAGCCAATTGCAGATTTGTAGCTACATGTTCCAATGAGATCACTTTCTCTTCCACAAGATCTCTGATGAAATGATGCCTGATATCAATATGCTTGGTCCTGCTATGTTGGATAGGATTCTTTGATATGTTAATAGCACTTAAGTTGTCACAGTACAATGTCATGACATCTTGTGGGACATTGTACTCTGTGAGCATTTGCTTCATCCAAACCAACTGTGAACAAATGCTTCCAACTGCAATATATTCAGCTTCAACAGTAGATAAGGATACACAGTTTTGTTTCTTACTGAACCAAGAAATCAAATTGTTTCCTAGAAAGAAGCATCCTCCTGGTGTGCTTTTTCTGTCATCAGCACTTCCAGCCCAATCAGCATCACAAAAGCCAGTGAGAATTGGTTTGCATCCATGAAAGTACATTATGCCATAGTCACAAGTACCATTGACATATTTCAGAATTCTCTTAACTTGGTTTAGATGACTAACTTTTGGATCAGCTTGATATCTTGCACATACACCTACTGCAAAGGCTATGTCTGGTCTGCTAGCAGTCAGATATAATAAGCTTTCAATCATACTTCTGTATAGGCTTTGGTCTACCTTCTCACCTTTCTCATCTTTAGTCAGCTTTAAGTGTGTGGGGGCAGGAGTTCTCTTATGAGTAGCATTGTCCATCCTAAATTTCTTGACAATGTTTTTATCATACTTGCTTTGGGAAATGAACATGGAGTCCTCCATTTGCTTTATTTGCAGTCCAAGAAAGTAGGTTAATTCTCCTACTAGGCTCATCTCAAATTCAGATTCCATTTGAGTGACAAAATGTTTAACCATCCTGTCTGACATCCCACCAAAAACAATGTCATCTACATATATTTGAGCAATCATGACATTTCCTTCTTCATCTTTAACAAACAAGGTTTTGTCTATTCCACCTTTCCTGTACCCTTGCTTGATAAGAAAAGTAGTCAGCCTTTCATACCATGCTCTTGGAGCTTGCTTCAGTCCATAAAGAGCCTTCCTTAGTTTGTACACATGATTTGGACAGCTTGGATCAACAAATCCCTTAGGTTGTTCTACATATACCTCTTCATTAAGATATCCATTTAGAAAGGCACTTTTCACATCCATTTGAAATAGCTTGAACTTCAGGATACAAGTAATTCCTAAAAGTAGTCTGATTGATTCAAGCCTTGCTACTGGTGCAAAGGTTTCATCAAAGTCTACTCCCTCAATTTGTGTGTATCCTTGAGCTACAAGTCTAGCTTTGTTCTTTGTATCAACTCCCTGCTCATTTGACTTGTTCTTATACACCCATTTAGTGCCAATAACATTTATGTCATCAGGTCTAGGAACAAGATCCCACACTTCATTCCTTGTGAATTGACTTAATTCATCTTGCATGGCACAAATCCAGTACTCATCAGTAAGAGCTTCCTTGATGTTTTTAGGTTCTATTTTTGAGACAAAACAAGAACCTGAAATCACCTCTCTTGATCTAGTGCTTACTCCTCTGTTGGAATCACCAATTATCAAATCTTTGGGATGATCCTTCTGGATTCTTATGGAGGGAGGTTTGCTGGATTGTTCTGTCCTTGCATCAGTTTGAGTGAAGTCAGGATGATCACTCTTTTCTTCAGCTTCAGTTTGGTTGTTAGCAGATGTTCCAACATCTTCTGTAACATCTGCAGGAGCATCATCAATTATCACATTTATGGACTCCATGATAACCTTGGTTCTAGAGTTAAATACTCTATAGGCTTTGCTGTTTGTAGAGTATCCAAGGAAAATCCCTTCATCACTTTTAGGATCCATTTTTCTTCTTTGCTCCCTATCAGCCAGAATATAGCAATTACTTCCAAACACATGGAAGTACTTAACTGTGGGTTTTCTGCCCTTCTAGACTTCATAGATTGTGGACAAGGTTCCTTTCCTTAGAGTGACTCTATTATGAATGTAACAAGCTGTGTTCATAGCTTCAGCCCAGAAGTACAATGGTAACTTTTTAGCATGGATCATAGCTCTTGCTGATTCTTGGATAGTTCTATTCTTCCTCTCAACAATCCCATTCTGTTGAGGAGTGATTGGTGAAGAGTATTCATGATTGATTCCTTCTGAAGAACAGAAATCTAAGAATTTTTTATTCTCAAACTCCTTTCCATGGTCACTTCTTATTCTGACCACACAGCTGGCTTTTTCTCTTTGTATTCTTTGGCATAAATCTTTGAATACATCAAATACATCAGACTTTTCTTTGATAAAATTTATCCATGTATACCTTGAAAAGTCATCAACCACCACATAGGCATACCTCTTACCACCAAGGATCTCAACCTGCATAGGTCCCATAAGATCCATATGCAATAATTCCAAAACTTTGGAAGTTGTCAGATGTTGGAGCTTTGGATGGGACATCTTGGTTTGCTTGCCTATTTGACATTCACCACATATTTTGCCATCATCAATCTTCAGTTTAGGAATACCTCTCACAGCTTCCATAGATATGATTTTCTTTATGCCTCTGAAATGAAGATGACCCAGTCTTTGGTGCCATAGTTTCACTTCTTCTTCTTTGGCTAAAGAGCAAGTTTCAGTGAGACTGAAGTCTTGAGGTTCCCACATATAACAGTTGTCTTTAGATCTGGCTCCTCTCATGACAACCTTTTGTTCTTTATTAGACACTATGCATTCAGTTTTGGTCAATTTTACACTGTAACCTTGATCACATAATTGACTTATGCTGATCAAGTTAGCAGTCAATCCTTTTACCAGCAGCACATCATCTAGTCTTGGTACATTTGGACAGTCCAAGGTCCCAACTCCCTTGATTTCTCCTTTAGCTCCATCTCCAAAGGTTACATATCTGGATGAATATGACTTTAAGTCTACTAGCAGATTCTTCAATCCAGTCATGTGTCTTGAACATCCACTGTCAAAGTACCAGTCTTCTTTAGCTGATACTCTTAGAGATGTATGAGCTATATATGCAACACCCTTCTTTGACCATTTGTATTGAGGTTTCTTTTGATGCCTCTGCCCTGTGTAGTGTCTATTAGTAGAGCTCCAAGGTTGTTTGTTGAACTTGTTCTTGGGCATGTAGCTTTGATCAGCATGAAGACCAGCTTTAGGTACCCATACTTTCTTGATGGCCTCTGTCTTCTGCTTAGGGGGTTGCTGATATCTTTGATGTTGATGTCTCTGTAGTACTTTCTTCATAACCTCTATCTTCTGCTTAGGAGGTTGCTGATACATCTGATTTGGATATCCATGCAACTTGTAGCAATGAGGTTTGATGTGTCCAAACCTTCCACAATGATGATATCTCCATCTTTGATACTTCTTCTTCATTATGTTCTTTTCATGATGTTGAGACATCTGTTGGAACATTATGTTTGACTTTGTGTTCTTTTCATGATGTTGAAGCATCTGTTGGGACATCTTGTTTGACTGTATGGAATTTGAAGTAGTTTTGCTGGTGCTAGCTTCAACCTTATGAACTTTGTTAAATCCCAGTCCACTTCTATCCCCTGAATGCTTATTGTTGTTGAGAATAACATCCAGTGTGTTTGAGCTACTGTTCAGCATTCTAACAGATTTGGACATATGCTCTAACTTGGAGTTGAGAAGGCTTATTTCACTTTTCAAGGTGTCAATGATCTCTAGATCACTTGTTTTTTCATCCTTTAGTGCCTCAATCTGCTTCTTCTGCTTTATACTTTCCATGCATATTTCAGTGCTCCTTTTAACCAGTTCTCTGTATGATTGCTCAAGCTCTTCAAAAGTAAGCTCCTCATCACTGGATTCACTTTCAGATTCACATAATCCAGCTAGAGCAGTGATATGCTTAGCTGATTCTTCTTCTGAATCACATCCTGAGTCTTCATCAGACCAGGTTACAGAGAGACCTTTCTTATGCCTTTTTAAATAGGTAAGACATTCATTTCTGATGTGTCCATATCCTTCACATCCATGGCATTTAATCCCTTTTTCTTGATTGATATTTTCATCATAATTTGACCTTCTATTAGCATCATAAGGTCTTTTATTCTCAGAAGAGTTTGAGTATCTTCCACTTGGTCTGGACTTGTCTTCCATCTTTCTGAGAATCTTTTTGAATTGTCTTCCAAGCATAGCAATGGTTTCTGATAAATTTTCTTCAGGTTCTGCTTCATTAACTTCTTCTTCTTTATCAGTATTTGACACCAAGGCTATACTTTTGTTCTTCTTTACAATTGTGTCATTCATTCCCATCTCAAATGTTTGCAGGGAACCAATGAGTTCTTCAACCTTCATTGTGCATATGTCTTGAGCTTCTTCTATTGCTGTGACCTTCATGTCAAATCTTTTTGGCAAAGATCTGAGAATCTTTCTTACAAGTTTTTCATCAGTCATCTTTTCTCCCAAAGCACCAGAAGTATTGGCTATTTCTAAGATGTTCATGTAGAACTCATGAATTGTCTCATCTTCCTTCATTCTCAAGTTTTCAAACTTGGTGGTGAGAAGTTGAAGTCTTGACATCTTCACCTTTGATGTTCCTTCATGAGTTGTTTTGAGAGTGTCCCAAACATCTTTGGCCAGCTCACAGTGATGCACAAGTCTAAAGATGTTCCTATCAATGCCATTGAATAAAGCATTTAAGGCCTTGGAATTGCCAAGTGCTGAATCTTCTTCCTCCTTACTCCATTCTTCTTCAGGTTTCAACACTTTTGCTCCATCTTTGTTATCTTGGACAGGGTGCTCCCATCCATTGTTGACTGCTTTCCAGGCCCTATTGTCAAGTGATCTTAAGAATGCTACCATTCTTGGCTTCCAGTAGTCATAATTAGATCCATCTAATATAGGTGGTCTGTTTACAGATCCTACATCTCTGTCCATGTTTCCAGAATTTGAAGTCCCTAGATCTCACCCAGTTAAACAGGCAGGGTGCCTGCTCTGATGCCAATTGAAATTCTGTGATCAGGTACGAGATGTCGAATGAGATGTTTAAACACTTGAAGACTTGACCAAAACTTAAAGTGCAGGAAAATTAAACAACACAGGAATTTGTTAACCCAGTTCAGTGTATAACCACACTTACATCTGGGGGCTACCAAGCCAGGAAGGAAATCCAATATAAGTAATATTAATTCTAGACTTAAACCACTCAGTTTAATCTTTCACTTAATATCTACCCAATGCAATTTCTACCTAAGACACAACTTAGATATGAGTACCAACTCACTCCCCCTCACTCACACAGTGATATGTTTACAAGTTTAATAAAATTGAAGTCATACTTCAAACAAAACAGCTTGATCTTACTTCATAGTTTCAATCAAGACACAAATACACTTTTGCTTAAAAGCTCATAAAGTGATACAAATAAAACAACCTGCTATTAAAACACAAAACACCCTATTTGGTCTTCTTAATTTCGTACTCTATTCTGAGAGTTTCTGTTGCTTAAATAGGTGTTTGTATTTTGGGCTTTCTGTAGGTTTATCCAATCCTGATACGCATGCAGCCATCACCTTGAATTAGGGTTTGTTACTTCCTAGATTCTAGGTGATTCAGTTCTTCTGATTATACTGAAGTCATATAACAAAACTCCCTACAGATGCGCCTTCTTCTATTTTATCCATCCATAATTAATTCCAGATACCTTCCCTTAATTTACTCAGTTCTGTTAATCATTAATTAATTTTGGTAGCAGGTTTGAGATGTCACAACATCTGGTGTGACATCCTGAAAACTGAACTTACTTCATTTACTGATACAATGTCACAACATCTGGTGTGACATCCTGTAAACTGAACTTACTTCATTAACTGATACAATGTCACAACATCTGGTGTGACATCCTAAATTCAGTTCATTTACTTATACTCTGTTTGATAATGTCACAACATCTGGTGTGACATCATGAACTAAATTCATTACTTCTTGTTGGTCAAAAATTCTGCCAATTCTAAACATCTACAATTAATGAGCACATGACTTCCAAGGCTGGAATCCCACACCTTCATCAGGATTTCTTGGTCACTCAGGCTACAAAGCAAGCTGCAGTAGGGAATTGGGAAACTGTGTGTGCTCTCCTAGCCCTCATCATTTATGGTATCATCTTGTTTGCAGACGAGCCTAAGTTTGTAAGCAAAAATGCCATCCACATCTTCATGCTCAAGAACCCAGTTCCCACCCTGTTAGGAGACTTTTACTACTCAGTTCATCAGAGGAATGAGAAATAGAGAGGGAGATTGGTGAGATGTTGTGCACCTCTTTTCTACAGTTGGTTGATGAGACATATGCCGAAGACAGAAGCTTTCCTGAATCTAAATCATTCAAGGAATTGGGCTAAGAGGATGATTGCCCTTACTTCAGAAGATATCAGATGGTGTTACCGAAAGATGATGGGAATGGTCCCATGAAATCTATTCCCCAGACGTCAAAGATTTCTACTTCCAATATTCCTTTTTGAGGCATTTCATCTCTTCTTGAAATATTACCGGTGCGTTGACACCGATCGCAATTTATAACAGCGATGTGGACATCTTTCCATAGATTAGACCAGAATAGGCCGGCTTGCAAGATTTTTTCACAAGTCTTGGAAGTTCTTGCATGTCCACCATAAGGAGATGAATGGCAATGAGCAATGACATCTTCTATTTCTTCTTTGGGAATACATCGACGAAAGATTCCATGGGGTCCTCTTTTGAACAATAATGGTTCATCCCAATAGTAATGTTTGAGATTGTGAAAGAATTTCTTTTTCTGCTGATAGGTTAAATCAGGTGGAAGAGCTCCTACAGCTAGGTAGTTAACAATGTCAGCGTACCATGGCAGTCCTACAGTCGTTTGGATTGTTTCCACGGGTTCTGGTTCATCTACGTCTAACTGAACTGGGTCGCTTCCTATTTGTGCTATCAGCTATTCATACGGAAAATCATCGTTAATCGGCACTTGTTCGGGTTTAATACCTTCTATTCTAGATAAATGGTCCGCTACGACATTTTCAGTACCTTTCTTATCTTTTATTTCGAGATCAAACTCTTGTAAGAGTAAAATCCATCTCAAGAGTCTTGGTTTAGCATCTTTCTTAGTCAATAGATATCTGATAGCAGCGTGGTCTGTGTAAACGATTAGTTTCGCTCCTACTAGGTAAGAACGGAATTTGTCAAGCGCAAAGACAACTGCTAACAATTCTTTTTCAGTAGTGGCGTAGTTCATCTGAGCAGAATCTAAGGTTCTACTGGCATAGTAAATCGCATGAAGTTTCTTTTCCTTCCTCTGGCCTAGAACTGCGCCTACAGCATAGTCACTCGCATCGCACATGATTTCGAAAGGTAATCTCCAGTCAGGGGGTTGCATGATTGGTGCGGTGATGAGGGCTGTTTTTAGAGTTTCAAATGCTTTAAGACAATCTTCATTGAATATGAACTCAGCGTCTTTCATTAATAAACTGGTAAGAGGTTTAGTGATTTTCGAGAAATCTTTGATGAATCGTCGGTAGAAACCGGCGTGTCCTAAAAAGCTTCGTATTTCTCGAACGGTTTTAGGGGGTTGAAGATCTTTTATGACTTCTATCTTAGCTTTATCAACTTCAATTCCCTTGTCGGATATAACGTGTCCTAATACGATTCCTTCTCTGACCATAAAATGACATTTCTCCCAGTTAAGCATGAGGTTTAATTTTACACATCTTTCTAACACCATTTCTAAATTTGATAGGCATCCTTCAAAACTTTGCCCGCATACAGAGAAGTCGTCCATGAACACTTCCATGATGTTGTATATAAAATCTGCGAAGATTGACATCATACATCTTTGGAAGGTTGCAGGAGCGTTGCATAATCCAAAGGGCATTCGTCTATAAGCGAACGTTCCATAAGGGCATGTGAATGTAGTCTTCTCTTGATCATCTGGGTGGATAGGGATTTGGAAAAATCCTGAGTAACCATCAAGATAACAGAAACAAGAATGCTTGGCTAATCGTTCTAACATTTGATCTATAAAAGGTAGTGGGAAATGATCTTTTCGAGTGGCTTTGTTTAGTTTACGATAATCGATGCACACTCTATGTCCCGTCACTACTCTTTGTGATATCGATTCTCCTTTAGCGTTTTTCACAACAGTGATACCTCCTTTCTTTGGTACTACATGTACGAGACTAACCCATTTACTATCAGAGATTGGATATATTATTCCGGCATCTAGTAGTTTCTTAACTTCTTCCTTTACTACAGTGCTAAGGATTGGGTTAATTCTTCTTTGAGATTCTCTGGAGGTTTTGCAATCTTCTTCTAGCAGAATACGATGCATACAGATTGAAGGGCATATTCCTTTGAGATCAGATATGTTATATCCTAACGCAGTTGGATATTTCTTTAAGACATCTAAAATTTTCTTTGTTTCGATTGTTCCTAAACTGGAATTTATTATAACTGGTCTTTTACATTCAATGTCTAAGAATTCGTATCTTAGGTTCTTAGGTAAAGTTTTTAATCCTAATGTAGGTTTATCCTTACTTGGCATGGGATCCGGTGTAAGTGCTAAACTTTCGCTTAGACTATCATCCTGATATGGTTTACGCCAATTATCATCTTCGAAAATCGGAGGGATTTGAATTTTCATAATTTCAGAATAGGTAGTTTCTTTCATTTCCATTTCTCTTACACATTCGTCAATTACGTCCAATAGATAGCATGTATCCTCTATAACTGGTGATTGTAAGAATTGTGTTAAAATAAATTCAACTTTCTCTTCACCCACTTCAAAGGTTAGCTTTCCTCTCTTTACGTCTATTATAGCTCCGGCGGTAGCTAAGAATGGTCTTCCTAGTATGATAGGTGTAGTGGAGTCTTCAGAGATGTCCATGATTATGAAATCAGTAGGGATGTAGAATTGTCCTATACGTACTGGGACATTTTCTAGTATGCCTACAGGATATTTAACAGAGCGATCGGCTAGTTGAACAGACATTTTAGTTGGTCTTAGGTCTCCCATGTCTAGCCTTTTGCAAATTGTTAAGGGCATAACACTGATACTGGCTCCTAAATTGCATAGAGCTTTGTCAATGATGAATTTTCCTATTACACAGGGTATAGAGAAACTTCTTGGATCTTTTAGCTTAGGAGGCATATTATTCTGAATTATGGCGCTACACTCAGCAGTAAGTGTAACGGTTCCGTTATCCTCTATCTTTTTCTTATTGGATAAGATTTATTTTAAAAACTTAGCATACGAGGGCATTTGAGTGATAGCTTCTGTAAACGGAATAGTAATATTCAACTGTTTCAGAAGTTCGACAAATTTCTTAAACTGGCCCATCGTCTTGGAATTGGTTAATCTCTGAGGGTACGGAATTGGTGGTTTATAGGGTGGTGGAGGCACATAAGGCTTTTCTTTCTCCACTGCCTCTTGATTATCATCTTCCTTTTCTTCTGGATCATTCACCATTTCAGTCGGTTTATCCGGTTTTTGGTACATGGCTGGATTGTCAAGTCTTGGATCGGTAGGTCCGTCAAATTCCTTGCCACTTCTTAATATCACAGCATTGGCTTGTCCTTTCGGATTAGGTTGAGGTTGTCCAGGAAATACTCCAGCTGGTGCAGCGGTAGGTGCTTGTTGTTGAGCTACTTGTGAAATCTGAGTTTCAAGCATTTTGTTATGTGTAGCTAATGCATCTACTTTGCTTACTAATTGCTTAATCTGCTCACTAGTGTGTATGTTTTGGTTTAAGAAGTCCTTGTTTGTTTGGGATTGGTTAGCTATAAAGTTCTCCATCATCAATTCAAGGTTCGATTTTCTAGGGACATTAGGAGCAGTCTTTTGATATCCTGGTGGTGTAGCTGGTGCTTGACCTGGTGCGTATAAAGCATTGTTATTCTTATAGGAGAAGTTCGGATGATTCTTCCAACCTGGGTTGTATGTGTTTGAGTATGGGTTTCCTTGAGCATAATTCACTTGATCTGTGGGAATTCCTGTTAATAGTTGACAATCAGGAACTTCATGTCCTGGAACTCCACATAACTCATAGTTAGGTGTTACTGCAGCCACGGTGGCTGTTGGTGTTATGGCCAAGTTGTCGATCTTTTGGTTTAGTTGGTCAAACTTTGCATTGACTTGGTCCATACTACTCACTTCGTACATAACTTCTTTTGTTGGTTTCTCAGTTGCGACTCTCTCGCTTCCCCATTGGTAATGGTTTTGAGCCATACTTTCGATAAGTGCATAAGCATCGTTATATTCTTTGTCCATTAGTGCACCGCCTGCGGCAGCGTCAATTGTCATTCTTGTATTGTACAAGAGTCCATTATAGAAGGTATGGATGACCATCCATTCTACTAATCCGTGATGTGGACAAAGTCTCAGCATATCCTTATAGCGTTCCCAAGCTTCGAAAAGTGATTCGTTTTTCCTTTGCTTAAATCCGTTGATCTGAGCTCTCAGCATAGCTGTCTTGCTAGGTGGGAAATATCTAGTCAAGAAAACTCTCTTTAGTTCCTCCCACGTAGTTACTGTATTCGAAGGCAGAGATTGAAGCCAGGCTCTCGCTCTGTCTCGAAGTGAAAAAGGAAACAGACGTAATCTGATAGCTTCTTGGGTAACTCCATTGGCTTTTACGGTATCTGCGTATTGCACAAAGATCGAAAGATGAAGGTTCGGATCCTCGGTAGGATTTCCGGCGAATTGATTTTGTTGCACGGCTGATATCAGCGAAGGTTTTAGTTCGAAATCGTTTCGATTGATAGCCGGTGCGACAATGCTGGAATGCGGTTCAGCTTGCGAAGGACTAGCGTAATATTTGAGTGGGTGATTCTGTTCTTCAGCCATCTCTGTGTCCTTTGATGTTACGACTGGTTTAGGTGGATCTAATTGAAGATCTGGAATATTGTAATTTTGTTCGTAATCGAATATCCGTCTTCTTACGTGTAAGAAGCGTTCCGATTCTGGGATTAGAGGTTGCAAGTCTTCTCCTTGAGAGCGAGTACTTGGCATACACTCGGGAATTTAGATTAAGAAAAGAAATTAGTTGTTACCTTAGTCTAGACAATGCTACCCTAAAGTGCACTAGTAACTAAATTAAGTTCCCCGACAACGGCGCCAAAAACTTGATGGGCTAAAGACGTATCTAATTATGTGTCTAGCGGTATCTTAACTGCAAGTGCACAGCCTATCGAAGTAATATTTAAGATTATCGATCCACAGGGACTCTATGGTTACTTAGTGCTAGAGGAATTTCTAGTTTAGCTAAGGTGAAGGGTTGTCACGATTTTTGGTTGTTTTTAAATATTAAAGGCGGGAATTAAATTTAAGTTTAATAAATAATACTAAGGCGGTCGGTATGTAATTATGTTAACTTAGGCGGGTCAATCTAACATAGGCTTATAAAGATGGTTCACTTAATCTATTCTGTAGAGGTTACCAGCTTAAATATCTTTAACTCACACTCTCGTGGTCTTATCTCAGATCTTACCCCTAAAGCCCTATGCCTGCTCTCGCTAGCCCATAAGTGTTTAGAAATAATTTTTGGAAACTTAGTAATTCTAATTCATTTTAAAGCGCTCTCGCTGTGTTTAATTTAAATGCCTAACTTTAGCTATCTGGTTAAAATCTCACACTCTCGTGGTCTTGACCTAACCTAATACACTTTCCTTACTCTCGTAACAAAAAGGTTGATTTTATAATAAAAAGTCTCAGACAGAATTTTAAGCTCTTAATTATTTTAAGCCTAGAGTTGATTTTACCGATTTAGTTTGTTTTAATTACATACCGCCCTAAGGTGTTTAGCTACTCATTATTGTTGAACCAGACAGAGGCAGAGAAACATAAAATAAAATATGCATGGCAGAAAAATAAATAGTCAACATAAATATAAATGCAATTTAATATAAACCTGGATAACAATAAAAGTAGTAGACTCCTTCTTCCACAGGCTGGAAAGCTCAGAGTACTGACCGGAATCGGAAATAAATTCTAAAAGAATCTGAAGGCTTTGAAACAAATTAATTTATAACAATTTCCTGATGTTGGAAATTGTTATAAGGTTGGTTGGGATACAGAAAAATTAAAGCAAGAAAATAATGCTGGAAAAATAAAAGGGTGTAAATAAAATAGGCAGAGCTTCCGCAAGAAAATTAAAAACTAAAACTCTGTAAATTGTTTCTTGAAGTTAAGCTATTTATAGAAAGCTAAATGGGCTTGGTAGTTGGAATTTATGCTTGGGCCTCGTAGGAAATGAGAGAATCCAGGGAACGTGGGAATACTTGGTCTGCTGGAAAATAGGCACGTTGGATTTCATGTAGCGTAACGTTCATGACCAAGTCTTCAGTCAAATACCCTAGTTTTCCCTTGTCACGGTCGTGACAAGGGTGTCACGTCCGTCTTCCTTGTTTGATATGCGTCACGGTCGTGAGGGACTTGTCACGGACGTGAGTGCTCCTTTTAGCGTGTCACGGTCGTGACTCCTAGGTGACGATCGTGAGTGTAACAAAAAATGCAGGTTATGCATAATTCTCTTTTTCTTCATCTTTTAATGGTTGATTTTGCTCATTTCACTTGTGGCTCATGATTTAGCTCTGTATATGATGTACCTGTAAAATGGCAAAGAAAACTCGAGGAATCGGGTGTTAAAATGACAATTATGCGATAAAACGGTATTGAAACATAGAAATATAATCGATACTTTTTCTGGTTATCACTGTAAACACCCCAAATTTTCCCTCACCTTTTTCTCACACCATGGCTTGTGATCTTTCATATAGCATTGCATAAGCATATCATCTCACACTGCATAGTTTATTTCATCTGCATAACTGCATCTAGGGTTTGTATCAGATGAATCCAAGAAGTGATTTGATCCATCTCAAAGGCCTTGAAGCATGCCAAGAGGGTCCATGAGTGTTCTATGATCATTTTACATCTCCAAGATTGTTTTGAAGTCACAAAGTCTCAGAGGATTGCACAGAGGTCCAGGCAGGCTAGGGTTTTCTACACAGATGACCTAAAATTAAGGTTTTGGGTTTGAGGCCCTTAATCTAAATATTTTTTGTCATTCTTTATTCTATTGGTCTTAATATGTTATAAGGATCATGTGTACCAAATTTGATGAAGAAATTCATTGTGGAAGTCATCTGATCAACTGGTAACTTATTGTGCAAGAAAAGTCAGAATTAGGGCATCTGAGGCCACTACCAACGGTACCAAAGGGTCAACTTCATCAATTTGAGGTATTATGATCTTTATTTGATCTTAGAAGTGGTTAGAAGTTCACAAGATTGAAGAATTTCAAGCCATTTGCAAACTTTCCATTTTTGGACATGACTTGTAATGAAAACGTTCCATTTTGGGAAATATTTTCAACCTCCTCTTTCTTGATCAAAAATGCTTCAAATGAAAAATATTCAAACATGAAACTTGTAGATTGGATCTTCCCATTTTCAATAAGTACAAGAACTCCTCTTGATTCATCCTAGAACTCAAGATATGATGTTTCAAAGTTGGGAAAAATCTTATAATTTTCAAGTTCATGCCAAAGAGGGATTTTTGCAAAACCAAGTTTTAAGCACTCTTGTGACCTCTAATTGACCTCTAAGCATCATAAAATCATAACAAAACTTGCCTTGATCAGAATTATGCCAAGAATCAAAAGATTTCATGCCTTGCACTTCAAGAAAGTTCAAAGAGGGAAATTTGCAAAATCCATGCTATCACATGAATCAAGCCATCCAACTCACAAAATCTGATCCAAGGGCCATCCTTGAATGAAGCTGAGGCAGGACAAGCCTTGTGATCTCCTCTGACCCGTTCCATACTCATAGTTGCCAAACATTGACTTTTTTTGCAAAATGGCCCATATCAATCACACTATGCCATAACAACTCTCTGGCCAATCAGTACCTCTTATGCAAGCCTCAAGCAACTCATTTCATACAACATTGGAGCCTGAAACATCCCCAAGCTCAAATTTCACAAAAATCCTCCAAACCTTTAAGTCTTCGATTCTCACTACACAAGCCTCAAACATTCAAACTTCTTCCATCAATCATCTCAAAATCAATCATAGAACACAAACCAACCATTACAATGGCCTGAAACACTCCACAACATAAACACGATTTCTGAGTTATCAGAACCAAACATCACAAACTAGCCATTCAAAGCTTGTTTTAAGCCTTTCAGAAGCACAAGGGGATCAAGTGGAGTGGGTTAGCACCAAAGAAGAGGCCAGAAAGCTCAGATTGAGAAAGCTCCAACTCAGGTAGTCACTAGGAACATTTTTTCCAGAACTTTCATTTTAAGTTATAAATTGATTCTATGTGATGTGCTGATCATTTTGAGCTTTGAATCATTGAAAACGGCGGAGTGTGTAGGATGTATTTAACTTCTGAAATTTTTGCACGTTTTTCCGTTTTGCTTCGATTCATGAGTTTGATGAAATATAAATGTTTTTGGTGGCTGGATTCTTGTTCTATGATGTTTAATGAGTGATTTTGGAGATTTAGGGAGCTTGGGGTAGCCTAGGGAGAGAGTTAGAGTGAGGAGCTAGCCAGAGAAGACGACCGGAACACTGTTCCGGTCGCCTGAAAGTGATTTGCCCTAAACCTAATTAATTAAGCTAGTTTGAATGTCAGCCCTAGGATCTTGTGTTAGCGTTTTTTTGGATGGCCAGGATTCGTTCAGTTAGTCCTAATCACAATTAATTAAATTAATTAAGTTTAATTAGCCAGATTCAATCCTAGCCTTACATTCGTGCGCGTAGTCTCTTCAGCTTTGAATCTGAACCTTGGATCTTGCATACTTTCATTTTCTTTTATTTATTTCACTTTTCTTTTCACATATTTATTAAAAATAGCAAAAACATTTATAAAAATCTCATTTTCTTCATTTTCACTTCAAATATTTTTCTTAACTCAAAAACATTTTTTATTTTTATTTTTGCATTAAAAAAGTATTTTTAAATCATTTAAATGTTTTATTTAATTAATTAATTGATTTTAATTAACTAAAAATACATTTAGGTATCTAAAAATCACAAAAAATTCATGAAGCATTCTTAGGCATTTAGAATAATTTACAAACTCACCATACAAATTTATTTTTAGGTTTGATCATGTTTTCACAATTTCCTTTGAATTAGGGTTCATAAAATTCCATTTTTCTAACCCTAACTTAAAAAAATCATTTCTGATCAACCATGATGAGTTTGAACTTGGTTCTTTTTGAATTCTTTCACACTTTGCATCTAATATCTAGTTTATTTATCTCATAATTTTGCATTGCATTTTCAATTTGATTTGCATTTTTCTTTTAGAAGTACCCAAAAACCCTAGTTATAGGAAATTAATAACATCCTCTATGTTTAGCTTCTGACCTTCATCTTTGGGGAGTGTTCTTGTATGTGTTTAGGGTTTGTTTGATTTCATTTTCAATTTTTTATCATGATTTATGCTTCTGTTTTGATCATATGCATCTCATACATTCTTAAACCCTAATTTTCTATGTTCATTTGCATCCATCTTTGCATATTTTCATCACATGAATTTGGCATGACTTTTCAAGCATTTGTATGACAACATAGACATCTTAAGACATGCTTGAACATTGTTTGATCATTTATTCATTCATTTGGTATGCTTTGCATTCATTACATTCCATGTACATCCATGTGTTTTCAAGCTTCTTTCATGCCATCTTAGCATCTCATCCTTTGTATGATCATTCATATGCATCATGTATGACTTTGCATCATCTCATAACACATTTGCTTTGCATGTTTGCTTCTAGTTTTGGTCATTGCATCATTATTTGTTGCATTTCATTTCATTAATTTCCTTATGCATTTATTCTAACATTTGGGGGGCTTATGGTAAGTTGTTTGGGATGTGGATTTGCCTTCACATCCCAACTCTTCTCATCTCTTCATGTGCACTCTTTACTTTTCTTTGAAGTGAACTTGCTTCACTTATGCTCACTTGCTCCTCTCTTTATCTTAGGTTACTTATCTTCTTCAGGAAGTAAGTAACCTATTCTACTTTCTTCTTCTCTTTTCATCTTCTTCTTCCTTGGTGGCCTCTTGAAGATCTTTCTTTAAGCCTCACAAACCATAGGAACATCAAAGCATGATAATTTTAGGGTTGTATATAGTCCCCCTAGTCTTTTACCTTTGAGTCTCCTTGAGTCTCTCTTCTTATCTCATAATTAGAGGCTAAATACTTAATGCTTTAGGACTTTGAACTAGGGTTATGCCTGCATCCTTATCTTAGGATGGAGTGTATAACTTTAGTCCTTAGTGTTAAACCTTTAATTTGTTTACACCTCTTAATCAAAACACCTAATAATGATTAAGATTTAAGCTTGTAACTTGGGCCTTATATTAGGGTTACATCTCTTCCTTATGGTTAAGAGGGACTAACCTTAGTGTTTAATGGACAAGTCCCCCTCAAGCTAGTCTTACAAACATAAAACTCACTTCTTGATCTCACCCTTTAATTAAAATCCACTTAATAAATGCTTGTTATCTAATGAATTTAGTCCCTAACCATGGATTAAGTTGAGGAGTCTTCCTCAGCTTAAGTGTTCTCATCTATCATCCTTCTCTTAGGATGGTGTAATGAGTTCACTAATCCCTGATTAGAGATTAAACTCATTACTTTACACTAAACAAAACCCAAAAACATCTTAGTAATCACAAGTAGGTTAATGATCTTAATCCTATATCATCATGGTAATTAAGTTGAGATGCTTATCTCACACTTAAGTATGCTCATTATCCCTAATCAGGGAGGATATAATGAGTTTACAAACCCTTGATTTAGGCTTAAGCTCATTATCCTATGAAAAACACCAAAAACAATACAAACCTGAAAACACAAAAACAAACAATAATCGTCTCCTCTGGGATTCTTTTCTCACCACACTCACTCTGAAAACGAGAACTTACTTCTCCCGTCTAATGCAAGACAGTTAGCACTCGAGCTAGACGAGTCACACACTTGAGCATAGACAAGCAAGCAGTTTACAGTCAAATCATTCAGTGTCTTTGAGTCGAACTACGGTGTTCTGACTTCCTCATCGCACGAGAGGATACGTTGGCATAACTTAACAGTTATCGAACAAAAGTCTCTGTGTCTTCCCCCTTTTCCAGCTTTCTTTTCTAAGCCTTAGTCTTGAGCATCTCCCCTTTTCTTTTGCACTGACACATTGTATTTTCTTCCCTAGCTTTTATACACAGTCAGCACATACACTACCCCCTTTTAAACACAATCTAGTAAGTGTGGATCTCGTCGAGTACGACGGACGATCTGGGTGTTAATACCTTCCCATGTCATAACTAACCAACTTTCTCAGTTTCTTTGGTTCGCAACTGTCTTATCCATACCCTTCTAGGTTTATGCAGCATTACCTTTCCTTTGGGATAAAAATTCCTAGCTGGTGACTCTATTCAACCTCAACCTCCAACATCACCGATCGTCCGCGTCTGCACCAGATTCACAACTTCGATTGGTTCTTCATGCGGTTGTATAACTTTCTCTTCTTGTTGTAGCAATCTAGCAAGTTCTATAGGCACTTCACAATCTTCCTCATTTCCATCCTCGGCTTGGTAGATTGGATTTTCGAAGTTATAATTGGTAATAGCAGAACTGTTATCAATGGGATCCAAAGTGGATGAGGATCTGTATTTCAGTGATGTGGGTGTGTGTAAGAACACATAGCTTTTTTGATAAAGAAAAAAAAAAGATAAAGAGCGCAATATTTATGAAAGCAAAACGTCCATTGATTTTATTGAATGAAAATATGCAAATGAAATGACATCCTTAACAAGCATACCATTGTGCCCGAGGCAAGTCACAGGGCTTAAAAGTTTCAATTGTTCAAATTAAAAAAAATAAAAAACAAAAAAAAATAGCATTTACTTCTGACTAAAGGAGATAGGAGTAATGTCTTCAGTCTTCCAATTGTTGAGCCTGTCGCTCCCTGGATTTTCATCCTGGTACAAACGTGAAAGTGGTGTGGAAAAAGGTAGAGTCTCTAGCCATGCATTTTTATCCCGAAGGAATGGGAATGGTAATGTTGCACAAACCAGAGAAAGAAAGGGAGGACAAAGGTCCTTCGAACCAAAGAATCTGGGTTCGGGAGTCGATTACGACCTGGGAAGGTATTAGCACCTAGATCGTCCACTGTACCCGACGAGATCCACGCTTGTGAAGAAACTTTTTCAAAGGGTGTAAGAATGAAAGTTGCTGCAAAAGAAATATTGAAACTGGATAAGAAAATAAAATAAATGGGGAAAATGTAGGGAAAATAAAAGAGTGCTCGAACGGGCCCTACCCCGCTGCCTACGTACCTCATCTGGACATGAGGATCAGAGTCACCGTAGTTCCCCTAACTAGGGGTGGAAAATGGCTTGTGTTTTAAAAGCTTGAATTGCTTATGTCAATGCTTAGGTGTTGCAGGATCGTCTGGCACGAGTGCGTTACTGTCTTGCAAAGTGACAAGTAGGAGCAAGTTCTTACGAAAGGAGTGAAGATGATGAGAAAAGAAGTCACGAAGGAGAGACGTTTATTCTTTGTCCAGTGTTTTTTATGAGTTTTTTATGATGGGGCACAAGGAAGTGAAGGCAAATCCTTTTCTAAGGAATGTGTCCTTATTACCACATCCCTAAATAGAATGAGTAACCAGTCCACCAAGAATGAAGAAGACCCTTAAACTTGTTTCCGGAGATTAATGTTTAAATTCACTAGCTTGCTTGAAATTATTAAGTGTTTTGTAAATTAAATGAATAAATTTTTTTATGCTTTTCTTTGTGAAGGAAGTCTCATGTTTGAACATGTGCATCACAGATAAATTTATGCCACCACCAAGATGGGGTGAAGAAGAGTATCCATGGAATAAGGCCATAACACAAGAGACCACTTCAACTTTAATAAAGTGATTTTTATGTTTTTTGTATGAAGATGAGAAGAGAAGAACCAAAAAGGATCTTAAAGGTAAAATCTAAGGGGACAGACTAATCCTAAAATTTATCACACAAAGATTTGGGCCTAGGTTAGTGAGGTTTCAACTATTCTAAAGAAGTCAAGAAGAAAAGAAAAGAAAAAGAAAGAAGAAAAAGAAGTTAGAAAATAACTTACTTCTCTAAAGAAGTTAAGTTGCTTCTAAGAGGGAAAAGTAATGAAATTATACAAAGGATGGCATAAGGCACATCACAAAGACAAGTATGAAAGCAAATAAAGAAATGAGATGAAGGTTTGAGATGTGGATAACATCCACACCTCACTTACCATGTGCACCTACAAGCAAAGATTAGAACATGTACAAGTGATAAGATGAAAGCAAATAGGACCAAGTAAGATTCAAACAAACAAAATACCATATCAAAGCATCACAACCAGAAGTAGAAATTTTCACTCACATGCTAAGATCAACCAAGTAACATCATGAAAGAATTAGGGCAAGCAAAACATCACAAGGCAATACAAGTTACCAAGAAGAAAAATAAACATACATGAGATGAAAAGAAATCCTACAAGCTAAACATGTTCCATAAATCTCAAAACCAGAACCCTAACATGGAAATAAAGTGTCTAAGAAACAAGTAGAAGCACTCAAGAAAGCATACAAGTTCAATTGTGATCAAACAAGAGAGGTATATGAACATATGAAGTGATGTGAGCATTCATGTAAGTGTGAGACTTAAAGAATAAGCCACTCAAAGCAAAACAAAGTAACAACATCATATAAAGGCCAGGGATGTAAAAACATACTAAAATAGCCCAAATCAATCTTTAGGAGTTGGCACAAGTGCCCTCTTAACCTAATGAGCAATCATACATCAAGAATACATTCAAAAATAGGGCAAGCAAGCACAAAAAATCACATAAAAAGGAAATCAACCTCAAAATTAAGAAAATAAGAACAAAGGCTCCCTAAACATGTTGGATCATAATACCAAAAGGATAAGACCAAAATCAGAAGCAACATAGATCAAACAAAATCACAAAGCTCAATTAGGGTTTTAGAACCTTCATCATAAAAGCAACATAGCAAAAGGCAAGCAAAAATAAGCTAAAAATCAGGAACAAAATCTCAAATAATCTTCAACATGTTAGAAATCAAATGCAAAAAGAACCATGTTCATATATATCACCAATCTCAAAATAGAAATTCAACAAATTAAGGTGTGCATTGAAAGAAATAGAATAAAAGAAAATAATCCCAAAATTAATTCTGAAGAGAAAAATAAAGGAAAATTAAAAATAAAAGTATAGAAAATTAGAGAAAACTCAAATGATATCACACAAACATTTTTGTAATTTTTGAAAATGATTTGCTATTTTTAATAAAATAAAATGAAACTGAATTAAAAAAATAAAATAAAATAAAACAAATGAAGCCATGGGTGCATTAAGTAGTCCAGTAGTAGTTCAAACACGCCAATGGGCTCAGAATGGGGGTGGTATTAGCATAAAAGGCCCAGATCCAAACAAACAAACAAACAATCAGTCAACCAAAAAAAGGATGAAGTACACAGATCTAGTGGCTAGGAATCAAAGTCAAGGAAAGTATGCAAGATCAAAGGACCATATGCGCAGTCAACAAGACCAAATGTTATTCACATCCAATGTATCACATTCAAACCAAATGATCCCTCCAAATCCAATGGTTGCGTTATTTTCACAAAGAAACTCAAAGTCATGTGACCAACACATGCCTCATTAATGTGTTGGCACACCTACAAGCGTTGGATCAAGAAAAACGTGTGGCTAAGACTTCGTCTCCTTCCTGCAAACACCTACGTATCACCTTCAACAACATTTCCAGATTCCGGTGAACGAAGCCCTAGGTCCATCACCGGAAAACACCAAACAAGTGAATCACACCATTACAAGGCCTATAATGCTCCAGATCATATCATCTCACCATGCTAAACAACAATCCAACAACAAAATTCAAAAATAAGCCATGTACAAAGCAAATTGAAACAAATAAAATTTCACATCAAACCTTCAAATCCAGTTATCTTACTCAATAATCAACCAAAATTGAAACTAAATAGTTCAGTGTAACCAACATCACTCACAAATCATTATGCACACAACAAAAACAAGTTATAGATTCATGGATTTGAAGCTAACCTAAAGGTTACAGATCTCAAAATAGGACAAGAATTCCCCCTACAAGGTGCAGATATCCTTGATTTGATCTCATCTTGCAAAATAAATGCAAGAGAGAGCTTGAGATATGCTAAAATGAGAGATTCGAAGCCTCTTGCTCTGAATTGCACTTCCTTATTCCTTCAGCTTTAGCTTCAAACAATGGAGGAAATGAGATCCTTGAAGCTTAAGGATGAATAATATGTGGAGAAATGAAAGAATGAATGCTTGTGGAGAGAGATTCGAAGTAATTTGCTTGGGTGCAAGAACTTTTGGATCTGAAAAGTGAGAGATTCCAGCCACGAATTCATTGCATGAAGAGCTTATATATTGTTTGCAATTACACTTGATTAGGGTTTACGGCCCAATAGTGGCATGGGATGTGTAATCCAAGTGAAAATGCATTTGTGCATGAAAAATATGACTTCCTCATCCATGCGTGCCAAGCCTCTCCCATGTGCATGTGTTTATTCCATTTCACTCACTATCCACCTTTAGATCAATTTCCACCATTGGATTTAAATGAGTCGTGCTTTTCTCATGGTTTTGCAAAATTGCACATTATGGAGTATCTCATGTGCAAGTCACGAATTTGCATGATTTCTTGAGAAAAATGACTTCTCATGCATTGTATTTGACTTTGGTAATCCACATTGGCCCATAAAATTTCTTGGAAATACATTACAAACCAAATTGCAAAGTGGTGGAAACTTGGAAAAGTGGTAAAACCCTAAAATCCACCAATCTTCTAATGGTCGTATCTTGAGTTTCATACTTGCTATGAACAAGTTCTTGGACTTTTTGAAAATGGGAGAGCATACCCTACAACTTTCATGTTCAAGGAAAATTCATTTGGAGCCATCTTGATTATGAAAGAATCATTTAAAGATTAGGGCAAAACTTGCCAAAAATAGTAAGTTTTATTACAAGTCACTTACTAATTTTGGAAACTTCTTCATAACCTCTTGATTCTTGATCTTTGAAGTCATCAAAGATTTTATTTGACCTTAAGAAGGTCCTTTGACTTGAAAATCATGATTGGAGGCCTTGAAATCTCACAGTTGACTTTTCAGATACACAGTTGACCAGTTTCTTCATTTACAAGTAACTGAAGAATTGTCTGACTTCCTTAATGAATTTTCTCACCAAATTTCACATATAGACCTCTTATGTCATATAAAAGCCTTTGATCACAAGAATTGTACAAAGATATGAGAATTCCTTGATTTGAGGCAAAACCTTAATTAGGGTTTATTTGTGTAGGAACTTGTTACACTGCTGAGCTTCTGGGGATGCTTCCCCCTTTTTGGATTTTGTGGATGACTTTGGATTTGCACAAAATGTGAGAAGACCTTGTGAGCTTCTTGCAATTTCACTTGGCTTTTGACTTTGCTTGTAGAACCATAAATCTCCAGATGATTGATCATAGGCCCTATGCTAGAACATGTGAATGTTATGCTTCATTTTTCTATGCCAAATGTTAGGATATGGTATGTTATATGGTATGCTTAAGATATGTAAATGATGATAAAAAGGAGAGGGCAAAATTTGGGGTGTTACAGCTACCCCTATTCAAGCAACTGTTAATATGAAAAGGACGAAAGCAACGACTGTCGGCCGTTCGAGATGAACTATGGTTGAATACCAAGAATAAACCTGAAATTTGCACTCTGTTGGAGAACCAAAAGAAATGGGAAATAAAACCAACCATGGAGAATTACTGCAAACCCTGACAAGGTAACAAGTAGTGATCAAGAAATGTTTTTTAAATGATGCCAGGAGACTACTAGCTTGCCATGACGACGGTGGACTTTGAAACTATATTTTGAACGACGCCAAAAGATTAATGGCTTGCCATAGAAACGGTGGACTTTGAAATTGTGGTTTGAATGACGCCAGGAGACTACTAGCCTGCCACAGTGGCGATGGACTTTGAAATGGGTGATTCCTACGAATCTCACGTCTTCTTACGCTTCCCATTGGTGCATTCGAGTCTGTGGGTAGACATTCACTGATTAGGATCCGCATCTTAACATGCTCTTACGATACTGATTAGAATCCGCCTCTTAACATGTGCTTACGATTATCTTCATATACCCTCGGGTCGGATATACGGTGAACGCGTGCTTCTGGGAGAATTCGCATCTTAACATACGCTTACGATTCTCGACACTATTTTGACAATATAAACCCACTATCAAGATCTCGCCTTAATTACGCTAGAACGACCCTAATTAGAATCTGCATCTTAACATGCGCTTACGATTCTAAAGCAACGTTTCGATGATTCCTACTGTCGGGACCTCAAACCCAAGTCGCTGACATTGGACGAACGCGATGAATAAGAGGAGTCTGTTGACACTAGACGAACATGAATCTGAGCAAAAGGAGTTCGTTGACACTGGAAAAATGTGAATTGAGCAAAAGGAGTCTGTTGTCACTGGACAAACATGAAATGAGCAAAAGTAGTCTGTTGACACTAGACACGGTGAAGACCGTGACTCCGCGGTTGTTCAAGACCTACGTCGATTATGTCGCGGTTGTTCAAGACTTACGTCGATTATGTCTGAAACTTCAAACACGGATGGTACACGGTGAAGACCGTGAGTCCGCATACCCTAGATAGCTTGTACGTTCTGAAACGGGATGTTAACAACGAGGAATGTTTGTCGCCGAAGATTCCTCTTAGGTGGCAGCCAGATCATTTTGATTTACCTACCATCCACTATAGGGTCAAGCATGAAAATCTAGGGGACGAGGACATGTTGGCCTACAAGAAGTTGGTGACCTATGTCCAGGGTTTTGGTCCAGCGACCTGGGTAGATCGACAAGATCAACCGATATGGGGTGATGATAGTCTACCCATCTTAGAGTCTCGACTGATAAATACCAAGGTCGTTCTTGAATGTAGCTCTGATGCGGAGGCCATTAGATTGCTAGGTAGTGTCTCCTCGATCTTCTTGCCTTTCATTTTCTTTTGTAACTTGTCTTATTGGTTTCTTTTAATTTTGCAGGAGAAATGCTCGGGTTTGGGAAAGATTACTGAAATTGGCAGCTCAGGAAGGATCCCCCCAGAAATCAAAGAAGAAAGCAAAACTCGCGTTCAGCAGGTGGCTGTCAGACAAGTGGCAGGTGGGTCAGGTAGCACTAGCCTGACTCAACAGTCACCCAAGGTGAACACTCCTCCGACGACCCCCGTCTCCATAGAGCCGATCCTTGTAGAGGATTCTCCCCGGGAAAAACGCTCCCACTCGGAGAGTACTGCGCCCAAAGGCTTTGCTGCTGGTCAACAGGCTTACCTCCTACCTCCCTGCTATACAGAGAGATACACCTTTGGCTTGGGGGATTCTCTTACTGTGTTATCTGCCGAGAAGAAGGCTATCCTCGATCAGGAGGTGACGAGCAGGCGCGTCAACCTTGCTCAGGATATTGCTGCTACGATCCGAGTCATGGAGACAACCATGGTCTTATCGGATAGCTCTTGTTCGTTGTATGCACTGAAGGGTGCTAGGGAATCTCTTTGGGCAGTTACAGCTGAGAAGAATCTACTCTCCCAGAATTTACTGCATTACAAGGAAGAACATCGGCTTCAGGGGGGTTGAAGGCCGATCTAGAAAAGGTGACGTGCGAACGCGATTCTTTGGCTGAAGAAAACAAGAAGCTGACAGAGGAGAAGGCCAAGCTTGTTGATACCGAAGAGGAGAATGGGAACCTTCGGGCAAGGGTCATAGTCTTGGAGCAGATGGCCCTTCCTGGGGATAACGAGACCCAGGAAGACCTAGAGCTGAAGAATCGAGCTGATCTGATTGCTCGGATCCGGGGGCTTGAAAAAGACGTCGTTGAGGTTTTCGAAGATGGCTTCATCAATGCGTCCGAGCAACTCAAAATAGTCAACCCCGGACTTGTAACCGACGGAACGGTGTTCACTTACACTGTGACCGATAGAGAGATTGTCTGCCCCTATGCTGCCGAAAATGAAGAAGAGAAGGGTGACGGGGAGGAGGACACCGACAACACAGAGGAGGAGTAGGACTGGGCGGCGACCCATAGTTTATTTTGGTTTTCCTTCCTGTGTGCCTGTTTTTTATTTTGTTGTAATGGCCTGCGCACCATCTTCGAATACTGACGGCCTGTGTGCCACTTTTTTGTACTTTGGTGGCCGGATTTTGGCCGGGTTAAATACAATACTTTGTACGTTATTTTTTGTGTTCAAATATTTGGAACTGCTATTTATTTTGAACTTTTTTATGCTCGACTAGTTGGACTTGTCGGTTTAGGGAACCGACAGGGTGGCGGGTTTTATGTCTTCCATGAATTGGGACTAGGGTCGCGATTGGACACCCTAATCTCGGGGCTTGGGCCTTCCCATCACGAGCTGGGTGCCCTGCCGACGTGGTACTGCGATGTTGGAGCTCGTTTGAGATGTCCAACATCAGGGAGGGTTGAGTTCGCCTTATGTGGGCGTTATCCTCCCTTTCGATTGGTGACGAATGTCGGTCATACCTCTCATGCCTTCTTAAGTTGTTTTTAGCTGTAGTATTGCTTAAGTTTTTTTGTATTCCATGGTCGAGCAAGTTCTTCACCTTGTAGGTTTTCAAGATAGTAGGCTTCGTTGCCCGTCTTATCTCAGACACGGTACGGGCCTTCCTAGTTGGCAACTAGCTTGTCTTCTCGTGGCTTTTTCTGGTTCCGTCTGAGAACCAGGCTGCCCACTTGGAATTCTCTTTTTATGACTTTCGTGTCCTGGCGTAAAGCTAATTTATGTTTAAGGGAGGTTTCCCTTAGGGCTGCCTCAGAGCGGATTTCCTCGACGAGGTCTAGCTCGACTCGCAACGCTTCATCGTTCAACTCCTCGTCAAGGGGTGCTTCGGTGCGCCTCGTCGGCTCTCAAATTTCTACCGGGATGACCGCCTCGGTACCGTATGTTAACCTGAACGGGGTCTCCCTGGTCGTGGAATGTGGCGTTGTGCGATACGCCCAAATGACGTTATGTAGTTCCTCGACCCATGCCTTTTTCGCCTCTCTGAGTCTACGTTTCAATCCACGTAGGTTTACCCTGTTGGCTGCCTTGGCTTGCCCATTAGTTTGAGGGTGCTCGACAGACGTGAAGTGTTATTTTATGCCTAAGCCAACGACGAAGTCTTGGAATCTTTCGTTCGTGAACTGTGTCCCGTTGTTGGTGATGAGGACTTAGGGTATGCCAAAGCGTGCGAGGATGTTTATTTTGAAGAATCGGAGAATTTTCTGTAACGTTATCTTGGCCAGGGCTTCTGCTTTGTTCCACTTAGTAAAGTAGTCCACCCCCACGATGAGATATTTGTTTTGGTAGGAGCCGGTCACAAAAGGGCCGAGGATGTCCATCCCCCACCATGTGAAGGGCCACAGAGAGGAGAGCGTTTTTAGTTCGTTATGGGGCGTGAGATGTGTAAACACCCCAAATTTGCCCTCACCCATTCACACCATGGCTTGTGATCATTTCATATGCATAAACACAATCATAGCATCTCATATCACATTTTTGATTCACTGCATAGGTTCTAAGTCATCTGCATCTAGGGTTTGTGATCTGAGCAATCCAAGAGCTTCTTGAGCCACTCCAAAGGCCATCAATCACTTCAAAGGGGTCTATGTGTGTTCAAGTATCATATTATATCCTCTCAAAGTCAAGAATGTCAAAGAATCACAAGAACTGAGAATGGTATGGAAGCAGAGCCAGGCTTGACTGCACAGGTGACCTAAAATTAGGGTTTTGGCTTCAAAGGCCATAACTCCAAATTTTTTGGTCATTCTTGTCTCTATTGGTCTCTATATGGTATAGGGAGTATGCATATCAATTTTCATGAAGAAATTCCATGGAGAAGTCATCTGATCAAGAGTTGACTTTTCAAGCAAGTCAGTGCAAAATCAGGGCATCTGAGGCCCCCAATGACCCAACCAAAGGGAATTCTTCATCATTTTGATTGTATATGATCTTTATTTGATCATAGAAGATGTTGGGAGTTTACAAAATTCAAGAATTTCAAGTTTTTGCAAAGTTGACTTTTTTGGGCAAGTTTGACTTTTAATGAAATTGCCATTTTAGGCAACTTTTTCAACCTTTACTTTTTGATTCAAAAAAGCTTCAAATGAAAAAACTTTGGTCATGAAAGTTGTAGAATGGATCATTCCCTTTTCAAAAAGTACAAGAACATGACCTAATTCATTTTGGATCAAAAGTTATGGCTTGTCAAAGTTGGCAAAAATCACTAATTTTCAAGTCATGCATCAAAGAGGGAAACTTGCAAATTCTTGTACCAAGGCAATTTGTGACTTCTAATTGATGTCTAACCTTTACACAAACATCACACATGACCTAAAATCAGAATTGGCCCAAGGGATTTCTCATTTTTGTGCTTTGATTTTCAAAGGTCCATAAGTCATTTTTCATAAAAGTGCAAAGAGGGATTCTTGGCAAAATCATTCTCCCATGAGTTGTGTGATCACTAATTGGTTTCTATGCATTGCCATGATCAAATGAAGTATCATACACCAAAATTCAGCAAGAATCATCTCATGTACATAGCACAAAATCATGAAATAACACAAGTGGACAAGTTGCAAAATCACTCTCAATTCATGATCCACATGCTGCAGACATTCACAAGCCATCCAAGGGTCATCCTTGACTCAAGCTGAAGCAAGACAAGCCCTTAGACTGCTGCTGCCATAGCCCATGCTGCAAGTACACCAACTATTGACTTTTTGGCCAATTACTCCATACCATTCCCACAGTGCATGTCAAGTCTTCTGACTCATTCCAATAGTTTAGGAATGGTATATGGATCATAAAACACAACACCCACAAGCCTGGAACACACACATTGCAGCACATCCCAAAAATTGTCAAAACTTTCCTCTCTTCGAATCTCCTTCCACAGCCATCAAACACTCATTTTATCTTCACCAATCAACCAGAAATCATTCATAGAACAAATCCCACCCTTCACAATGATCTGAAACAGCCCACATAAGAACCTCATTTTCTGATACACCAGAACTGAACCTCTCAAAATAGCATGTTTAAACTCCATCCAAGCTTGCCATTAGCACAAGGGGGATCATTGGAGTGAATTTGCACCAAGGAACGACCCAGAAAGCCCAGAACCAGAAGCTTCCATCTCAGGTATAGCTCAAGAACTTTTGTCTCAGAACTTGTTTTTCTTGTCATAAAATGAAAGTGTATGTTGTGCTGATCATAATGATGTGCTTGAAATTGAAAATGAGTGAAAAATGAGGATTTATTGATGCTCTAAAATTTCTCCCGTGAAAAATGTTTGCTTCGATTTGCCTGATTCAGGGAGTTTAAATGTTGTTTGAGGGTTGATTTGTGTTCTAGGATGTTAGAGGATCATTTCCATGTGTTTAATTTGAAGTGGGGTGGCTTTTGGTGAAACCTAGGGTTTTGGTTCGCCGGAGAAGACGACCGGAAGTCTTCTCCGGCCACCTGAGAATCATTAACCCTAATCCCTGTAATTAATTGATGTTTGAATCTAGTGCGTTAGATGAGTTGACCAAGGGAGACTGGCGCGCGTTTGAGTGGCCAAGATGCATCCTCAGAAACCCTAATCACCATTAACTTAATTAAATCCAATTAATTAATTCATAAACTCAGTTTATCCATATTTGAATATAGACCGTTGGATTGCGCGCGTAGTCAACTGGCCCTTCCCCAGAATCAATCCTGGCTCTCCATTGCGTTTACTTTTCATTTTCTTTAATTTTAATTCATTTGTTTTATATTTCTTTTGTTCATTTATTTTAAATAGCAAAACCTTTTTAAAAATTCTGAAATTTTTTGTATAAACTTTTATTAATTTTCAGAAACCAAAAATATTTTTATTTTTATTTTTTGCATTAAAAAACATTTTTAAATCATTTAAAAGTTTATTTTTAATTAATTAATGAGAATTAATTAATTAAAAATACTTTTAGGTATTTAAAAATCACCAAAAAATTCATGAAACCTTCATAATCATTTAGAAACATTGTCCAACCCTCAAACCAAATTTCTTTTTTGATCTTGATGTCTTTTGAGAATTTTTCATGGAATTAAAATCATTTCAAGGCATTATTTTGATCCAAACTTCAAAAAATCATTTCTGCCTAACCTTTGAGAGTTGGACTTTGATTCTTCTTGCATTGCATTGTGTTTAGCATGTAGTTTGTGAGATTAAATTGGTTTGATTTGATCTTTCATTTTCTATTTGTTTGGCATTTTCTTGTTAAGGTACCCTAAAACCCTAGAAAACTTAGGAAATTCATAACCCTAATTAGGTTAAGAGTTGGAACCTCTCCTTTGGGCAGTGAGTTAGTATAGGATTAGGGTCCCTTTGAGTGCATTTTCAATTTTTTATCTTGATGTTTGCTTCTGATTTTGGTTTTTGTTTCATGCATTGATCATAAACCCTAATTTGGGCTTCCTTTTGCATTCATTTTGCATTTGCTTGCATACCATGACTTGCCATAGCATTTTGTGCATCCATTTGATTCATTAGACATCTTAAGACATATGAGAAGCATGTTTGATCATTGCATCATGTATTTGCCATGTTGTATGTCATTTGCATCTCATAACTTTTCATGTGTGTTCATGGTTCTAATCTTGCTCCATTTGCATCCATATGTTCATATGATCATCCTCATGTCTTGATTCATGTTTGCATCATCTCATAGCATCATTATCATCCCATATATGCTTCTGGTTTTGATTTGCCTCATGTCATTTCATCTCATTTTGCATTGCATTGCATTATTTCACTAACTTTTCAGGTGGTAAGCAACTTTGAGAAGTGAATTTGCCTTCACTTCTCACAATTTCTTTTCATCTCCTTTATGCATCCTTTCTGAATTTTGTTATGTGTTTGAGGATGAGCTTGCTCATTCTTCTTCTTCTTACTTTCTTTCCTCAAGTGACTTGTCTTCTTAAATGAAGCAAGTTACTTTGCTTCTCCTGATCCTTTCATCTGCTTCCTGGTGGTTCCATTGAAGACTCCTCTTGTAAACCTCACAAACCTTAGGAACAACCAAGCATGACAATGATTAGGGTTTTGTTTAGTCTCCCCTCTTAGTTTCACCTTTGTGTCTCTTTGAGTCTTCTCTTCTCACCTCATAATCAGGGACTAAACCCTGAAGGCTTTAAGGCTTTGTGATTAAGCTTATGCCTGCATCCTTCTATTAGGATGGAGTGTATAACTTTAATCCTAAGTGTTAAACCCTTAATGTGTTTAACCCCTTTAATAAATTCACATAATAATCATCAAGACATCAAGCTTGTAACTTGGGCCTTGCATTTGGGTTCTAATTCTTCCTTAATTGGTTAAGAAGGACTAACCCTAGTTTTAATGGACAAGTCCCCCTCAAGTTGCCTTACAAACCATAAAACTCACTTCTTCATCTTATCATTAACTAAAATCCATCTAATAAAGGCTTTGTTTTGTCATGAGGTTAATCCCTAATCATGGATTAAGTTGAGGAGCTTTCCTCAGCTTAAACATTCTCATCTATTATCCTTCTATTAGGATGGTGTAATGAGTCTGTTTAATCCCTGATTATGGCTTAATCTCATTACTCAACACTAAACAAAAACAACAAAAACATCTAAATAATCACAAGTAGGTTAATGATCTTAATCATACATCAAAGGTGATTAAGTGTGAGAAGTTGACTTCACACTTAAGGTACTCTCATTACCTCTAATCAGAGGGAAGATGTGGTGAGTTTACTAAATCCACTGGTTTAGGCTTAAGCTCATTAACTTATGACAAAATTCAAAAAAGCAATAAAAGACTGAAAACTCAAAAACAAACAATAATCGTCTCCTTCGGGATTCTTTTCTCATCATCTTCACTCATAAACGAGAACTTGCTTCTTCCGTCTAATGCAAGACAGTTTGCACCTGAGCCAGACAGGTCTTACACTTGAGCATTGGCAAGTAAGCAGTTCACAAGTCAATTCATCTTTCAGTCTCTTTGGGTCGAACTACGGTGTTCTGACTTCCTCATTGCACGAGAGGATACGTAGGCATAACTTAACAGTTATCGAACAAAAGTCTTTGTATATTCCCCCTCTTTCCAGCCTTATCCTTTAAGCCTCATGGTCTTGAGCAATTCATTCTCATTCCCACACTGACACATCATTTATACACTTTACACTTCCTTTATACTGACACCTGTACATCCTTTTCCAGCTCTTTATACACAAATTGCACTGACACTACCCCTTTAAAACACAAATCTTTTAAGCGTGGATCCCGTCGAGTACGACGGACAATCTGGGTGCTAATACCTTCCCAGGTTGTAACCAACCCCCTTTCTCAGTCTCTCTGGTTCACGACCGTCTTATCCATATCTTTCTAGGTTTATGCAGCATTACCTTTCCTTCGGGATAAAAATGCCTAGCTGGCGACTCTTTTCTTTTCCTGTGAGTTCACTCCTGTGTGTCCTCACACCCTCTTTTCGCCGACCGTTCGCGTCTGTACCTCATTTGAGCCCAGTCTCATCTTTTGGGAGCGACAGCTTGGAGACTCTGCTGGGGATACTTATACTGTAACCAGGGTTTCTGGTTCTTTTTGTGGGTTCCTCCTAGCGCTTGATTGATTTGTGTTTACTGGGGTGTTATGTGCTAATTGTGTTTGTATATTTTATTGCTTTATGTACAGTTGTTTTATTGCTTTCTTTACAGCTTTACATATATCATACTGTCATACTGTGCTGGCTGGATCTGTTTTGTTGTTTTGGTGGGTAGGGGTTCCACTGAGAGTTGAGGTCCTATACCTGGGACCTGAGTGACACCTAGGCTAGAGTGGTTCATGTTCTTTCCCATTCCATTTCGGTCTGGTGCGGGAATATGAAACACGGTTCAGATATGGGTTTCTTCTTGAGAACTCTGTGCTGCAGATTTCCTGTAGTGCTAGGGCTATCTGGGAAGCCTGCTAAGTCTGGATGACCTTTAGTATTGACCTTCAGAAACTGAGGTGAATTAGAGGAGGATATTTTATGGTTGTTGTAAACACTGTACCTCCAGGTTAGAAGTGTTTACACTTCTCATAACTGATCCAAGTCTGAGGATCCTTGTTTTAGAACGCCACCTGTGAGGGGGTTGGGCTGTTTACAGGTTTGCAAGTACCCTTGACCTCATCATACCCTGTTACTGTGTTTTGATTAAGAGTACTCCATCTTGGAACAGTTCTTGTGATTTTAACCCTGGACATGTGACTCTTTATTTGAGTCCCCCACCTCGGTTACTGGACTTATGGACCTCCATCTGGATTTCTTGAACATACCTGGACTTATATCAGAGCACTTGATCAGATCCAGCTCAGTCACAAACCCTTGCATATCATTTGCATACATCATCATTGCATCATTTTAACATTTGCTTATTTGTTTTTCAGGGTATCCATACTTTATTTTGGCTTGGTTTTGACCCCATCATCAGCATAGACCTATCTTCATCAATATCTATTTCAGCTATCAGCTACCTGCTTCAGTCACCAGTCTCAGCCTGTCAGTGGCCCATCATCAGTATCATTCTCCATCATCAGCACCTGTCTCAACTCTTCTTCAACAACATGGCACCCAAGAAGAGTAATATCTCCTACCATTTCTTTCAGCCTGAGCTAGCTGACATCAGGAAGATTCAGACCCTGATTACTCCAGACCATATACCACTATTCAGAGAACACTATGGAGGCATACTTGATGTGGTTATGGATTTGTACCCTTCACAGAGGAGCCTGATTCATACTTGCCTGCAGTTCTATGATCCCCCTCTGAGGTGTTTCACTTTCCAGGATTTTCAGTTGGGACCTTTATTGGAGGAGTATTCATCATCGGTTGGTGTACCTATCAGGGGTGGAGTCCCCTTCAACCCTGAGATGGCTTTCCCAAGTAATGAGGAAGTGGCAAAGGCATTATATCTGGAACCTTGGCTGATTGGGCAGAATATGACTACCAAGGCTGGAATCTCTGGTCTACATTTGGATTTCTTGACTTCTCAGGCTACTCTGAAGGCCTCCTTGGGGGAGTGGAAGGCGGTATGTGCTTTATTGGCCCTTAGCATATATGGGATCATATTATTTGCAGATAAGCCTAAGTTCATTAGCAAGAATGCAATCCATCTTTTCATCCTGAGGAACCCAGTGCCCACCTTACTGGGAGATTTCTACTACTTTGTCCACAAGAGAAATGAAAAGCAGAGGGGAAGATTAGTGAAGTGTTGTGCTCCTTTGTTCCATGCTTGGCTGCTCAAACATTTGCCAAAGATTGATGCATTTCGGAATCCTCATCAGCAGAGGAACTGGGCTAGAAGACTCACTGCTTTAACTTCAGCTGATATCAGATGGTGCACTCAAAGCACAAAAGGCAGGGACATCATTACCAGTTGTGGGCAGTTTCCCAATGTACCCCTGATAGGAGTTAAGGATTGCATCAACTACAACCCTCTGCTATTCAGAAGACAACTGGGCTATGCATTGGTCCACACTCCTAAGGCACAAGACTTGGCTGAGACTCTTTACTGTGAGATTAAGCCTAATCTGGCTATTGTCAAGCAAGCATCCTGGGCTTGGGAGAATGTCCAGACTAAAGGAGTAATCATTCTGGGAAAATGCAACAATGTGGCCTCAGCACAGTACTATGAGTGGTCCCATGCCAGGGCTCAAATTTCTGGGATGCCCTTCACCATGGAAGATATACCTGGACCATCCTCAGCACCACCTCCTGTCACTGTCAGCTTAGAGGAGTTTGAGAATTTGAAGGAGAGAAATGAGAAGTTGACTCAGGCTCTACAGAAGACCCTCTGGGAGAGGAGTGATGGTCGGCTGGACATTGAGAGGTTGGAAAAGCTAAAGGTGGAACATCTAGCTAGGATTGAGAAGTCAGAGGACTATATCAAGAAGTCTAGGGCTGGAGAACAGATCTTGAAGAATGCCTGCAAGGAAGCTCAGTTCCAGAAGGCCAGGACTGATTTGTATCTGAAAGAGAGTCAAGCTAGGTGGGTCAGGATCACCGAAGCTCGTACTCTGGAAGATAAGAGGACTCAGGACAAGATTGAGCAGTTAGAGGCTAGTGCAAAGGAGCAACAGGAAGCCCTGCTAGCAGCCCAGAGAGAGATCTCAGAGTTGAAGATTAGAGCTGGTGTGAAGAGGTCAAAGGACCAGAGTCAACACAAGAAGCTAACTGCAGCTGTTACTACCAGGAATCTCCTTATCAGGAATCTCACAGAGCGTCCAGCTGATCCCGTGACTGAAGCACTTCTCAAGGAAGTTCAGGAGGATGAGTTTGGTCTTGGTGTCTGACTTTTGCTTGTTGTTGCTTTCATTTCATGTACTTTTATTTTCTTATGTTGTATTTTGACCCCTCAGAGGGCATGATTTGTAAGAAACAAACTATGTATCATTTGCTTTTTGTAATATATGTATCAGTTTGTTCCATCTGAGTTTCTTTCAAGCAACATCAACAGCATCTTCAAGGGTCTGGAAAGGTCAAAACCAAGTGCCAAGCCGGATACCTTGGAAACAAATAAGCATACTGCATTGCATGCTAACCTTTGTTTGTTTTGTAGGTTTGTTTTGTTTTTGTTACTAACTCTGTTGTGATCTCAGGAACTATTGCTCGACGTCGGGTGTTCCCACTCAACCGTCCACACAGATATCCAACCCGCAACAACCTTCCGGGTATACAGATGGACCAGGTACAACAGGACCTTACAGAGGTCAGGAACCAAATGGCCAATGAGAGATTGGAAATGAGGGCTCAGATGACACAATTTATGGAGGTGATGAATAATATGGCTCAGAGCCAAGAGAGATTAAGAGTAATGGTAGAGAGGCAGAATCAGGAAGACCCCCATCTAGGGACTGCTGGGACAAGAAACAATGAGAGGGTTCAGCCTCATATCAACCCACCTGTATTTGGACCCCACCTTCATCCAGAGATCAATATCCCTGCTAATGTTCAAGGGAATGCTACCACAGGCAGAGTGCTCCAAGAAGACCCCCAGGAAGATCAGTTCACAGTGATGGGAGCTGGGGAGGAGGCCTATGACAAAAGGCTGGATGAAATTGCTGAAAAATTAAGGTCCTTGGAGTCTCAAAACTCTTTGGGTTTTGATGTTATGGACATGGGCTTAGTGGACGGGGTCAGGATTCCCCACAAATTTAAACCACCATGCTTTGAAAAGTACAACGGGACTTCTTGTCCACGGACCCACTTGCAATCCTTTCTGGGGAGGCTGAAGGCATATACCATGGACGAAAAGCTATGGATGTTTTATTTTGAGGATAGCTTAACGGGAGCTTCAAGGGAATGGTACTCTCATCTGACCAGAGCAACCATCAGATGTTGGAAGGACTTGGCAGAGGCCTTCATTAGACAATACCAGTATAATTTGGATATGGCACCCAACAGGACCCTCCTGATGGGAATGTCACAGTCATCTAGAGAAAGCTTCCGAGAATACGTCCAGAGGTGGAGACAGCTTGCTGCTGCTGTCCAGCCGCCCATGTCGGAGAGGGAGATGGCTGATATGTTTATGAACACCCTCCAAGGGACATACAATGATAGGCTAGCTGCCTTTTCTTCTACCAGCTTTGCAGATGTCGTTATAGCTGGAAAAAGAATTGAGAGTCTATTAAAGATGGGCAAAATTTCTGACAACGGTGCCAGCTCATCCAGCAACACAAGAAAGCCTTTTGTGGGCCCAAGAAGAACTGGTGAGAGCAATGCTATCCATGCCAGCAGGGGCAGACCCCAATATGTTCATAGGTCTGTGGCAGCAGTCACCATTCCCGCTCCAGTTCATCCACAACCAGCTTATCAACCACAGCAACAAAATTATCAGCAACACACTCAGTATCCTCCTCAGAGAAACTACAACAACACCAACAACAATCAGCAAAGACCATTTCAACAGAGACGGTCTCAGGCCAATAGGGTGATCGATCCGATCCCTATGCCTTATGCCACATTATTGCCACAACTCCTAAAACTCAACCTGGTTGAGCTAAGGACGTTGGCACCTCCAGATCCTGCCAGTCTACCCAGAAATTATGACGCCAGCGCCAGATGTGCTTTTCATTCGAATGCACCTGGCCACAGTACAGAGAAGTGCAGAGCTTTGCACATGAAGGTACAGGACTTGGTAGATTCTAAAGCTCTAAACTTCGCACCACCACCAAATGTTAACAAGAACCCTATGCCAAATCATGGTGGCCCCAGAATCAATGCTATTGAAGAAGACAAGCTGTCTTACTTGATAACCAGTGTGGGTCAGATTCGGACACCCTTGGTAGAGATCAAAGCTCAACTCCTTGAATGTCAAATGTTCCCTGGATGCGAGCTAGGGTGTGCTTATTGCAACATTTCAGTGAATGGATGTGATAACTTGAGAGATGGCATAGATGGTCTCATCCAGAGTGGCCTGCTTCAAATCACAACATCAATACCTACCAATCCAGCAATCTCCTTAACAACAGTTCCCGAGTCTTCTACAACTGCAACAACCATTGTTCCAAACAACTTTTCAGTCTCATCAACAAATGCTTCATCTGTTACTTCAACGGACCAAATATCAGCAAACATCCCTTCTACAACTTCAGCACCCCTTCATTCGGAATCTCCTACAACAACAACACCCATTCGTTCAACAATGTCTCCTACAACATCAATAGCAAACAATGAAGATGTCTCAACTGTTACAATTTATTATGATCCTGAAAATGATTCTGCCTACAACTCACAAAACGCCACTCCTATCAGAGCACCAGTCACAATATACTATGATCCACAGACTATCATGGTCCCTTCTGCAGCTGCAATCAGTCCAGTCACTATCACAGTGCCTGGGCCAGTACCTTATGAAAGCAGTAATGCCATCCCTTGGCATTACGGCTCTGACCTATACTGCGAAGGACAGAAAATCACTCTCGAATCATCAACTTCTGTACCACAAATAGACAATGTGGGAGGAGGCGGAGGCTTCACTCGAAGCGGACGTCTCTTTGCCCCGCAAATTCCAAGACCCAGTGCCGAAGCAGAAGCTGCTGCCAAGGCAAAAGGGAAAAGCATGGTGCAAGAAGAACAAATTGTTAAGGAGGCTTTGAAAACCCCTTTCGATCAAGAAGTTGATGAATTCATGAGAATCATCAAGAAGAGTGATTACAAGATAGTGGACCAGCTTCACCAGACGCCTTCTAAGATCTCCATTCTATCATTGTTAATGTGCTCCGAGGCTCATTGGAACGCACTACTAAAAGTCTTGCACGCAGCTTATGTGCCAGAAGAGATTACAGTCAATCAGTTGGAAGCTGTGGTTGGAAATGTTAACGCTAGTCACGGACTAGGATTTACCAACACTGATTTGACTACGGAAGGCCGCAATCATAACAAGGCTTTGCACATTACCATGGAGTGTAAAGGTGCAGTTCTCTCCCATGTACTGGTAGACACGGGGTCATCCCTCAATGTCTTACCTAAAAAAGCCCTTGTGAAGCTAGAGTATGAAGGATTGGCATTGCGTCCCAGTAACTTGGTAGTGAGAGCCTTTGACGGTTCTAAGAGATCAGTTCTGGGAGAAATTGAGTTGCCTATAACGATTGGCCCACAAACTTACAAAACGACCTTCTACGTGATGGACATTCAGCCTGCCTACAGCTGTTTGTTGGGTAGACCATGGATTCATGCCGCTGGCGCAGTTACGTCTACCCTTCACCAGAAGTTAAAATTCGAGTGGGAGGGCCAAGTCGTTACTATTTGTGGAGAAGAAGATATTTTTGTTAGCCACCTGGCTACATACAAATACATTGAGATGGATGGGGAGATCCATGAAACGATGAGTCAAGGGTTTGAGGCCTTGAACATAAATGAAACATCTGTTGTACCTGGAACCTCAATGACATCTTATCAACAAGCCCGAAAGGTTGTTGAAGAAGGGACTGCCCAAGGCTGGGGCAAGCTGTTACCCGTAGAGAAGAAGGAGGATAGATTTGGGTTGGGTTACAAACCAACTCAACAAGATCAAGCGGAGGCTGCTAAGGAGCCCAGCTTTGTTAGTGGGGGATGCTCACCCCTAGTGCTGTCAACAATTTGGAAGACGAGGATGAAAGCGACCGCAACCTGGAGAGTTGGATCCATCCAAAGATCCCGGGGAGCAGTATCTCGAACTGGTCTTCCCAGGAAATTATAAGAGTTACTCCTGCAGAGTAATTATTATTTCCTGTATATTTTAAGCATGCATCAAGTCTTGCATCTTGCCCAAGATGACAAGACTTATTTTGTAATCGGGCCATCTGTAATTTTTGTGCAACAAGATTAATCAATGAAATATCAGACATCTTTTGCAAATGAGTCTTTTCCTTTTCCGCTCACTGTTTTTCCATTTTTCTTTTTGTACAAAAATAAATGGCAATGCTTTCAAAATGACAACTTTATTTCACTTTTCTAAACAAGATTAAAATCGATCACTAAAATGAACAAACTAAACCCTTGCAGAGAGTGCCTTCCAGACTGCACCGACAACAGCACGGCTATGACTTCGTATGACTTTGACAATCCAATCAATCAAGCTGATGAAGGGGTTGAAGAAGAGTATGAGCTTCCTGAAGAGCTAGCCAGGTTGTTGAGACAAGAGGAAAGGGTTATCACTCCTCATCAGGAGGAGGTCGAAACGATTAATCTTGGTACAGATGAAGATGTGAAAGAAGTTAAAATCGGGGCCTGCTTACAAGACTCAGTGAAGAGACAACTGATTGACTTGCTTCAAGAATATGTGGATGTGTTTGCTTTGTCTTATCAAGATATGCCAGGGTTGGACACCGACATTGTTGTGCACAAGTTGCCTTTGAAAGAAGATTGCCCGCCGGTCAAACAGAAATTGCGCCGCACTCGCCCAGACATGGCAATGAAGATCAAAGAAGAGGTACAAAAGCAATGGGACGCCGGGTTCCTTGCTGTAACTAGCTATCCACCGTGGGTTGCTAATATAGTGCCTGTGCCTAAGAAAGACGGCAAGGTGAGAATGTGTGTTGACTACCGGGATCTGAACAGAGCCAGCCCGAAAGATGATTTCCCATTACCTCACATTGATGTATTGGTTGATAATACGGCTCAATTCTCGGTATTCTCCTTCATGGACGGATTTTCAGGATACAATCAGATCAAGATGTCACCTGAAGACATGGAGAAGACAACCTTCATCACACCCTGGGGAACGTTCTGTTACAAGGTGATGCCATTCGGACTAAAGAATGCTGGTGCAACATATCAACGGGCTATGGTGACATTATTCCACGATATGATCCATAAAGAAATCGAATGTTATGTGGATGATATGATTGCTAAGTCCCTCACTGAAGAAGACCACCTGGTAAATCTGCTAAAGCTATTCAAGCGTCTGAGGAAGTACCAACTGAAGTTGAACCCCAACAAGTGCATATTCGGGGTGCAATCTGGTAAGCTGCTGGGTTTTATTGTGAGCGAGAAAGGGATTGAGGTTGACCCTGATAAAGTCAAAGCTATTCAAGAGATGCCTGCACCGAAGTCTGAAAAAGAAGTTCGAGGGTTCTTAGGACGATTGAACTACATTTCACGATTCATATCTCACCTTACCGCAACTTGCGAACCCTTGTTCAAATTACTAAGAAAAGAACAGACGGTCAGTTGGAACGAAGACTGCCAGAAGGCTTTTGACAAGATCAAGGAATACTTGCAAGAACCTCCAATCCTTATGCCTCCAGTTGAAGGAAGACCTCTGATCATGTACTTGACAGTATTAGAAGAGTCAATGGGGTGCGTGCTGGGCCAGCATGACGAGTCTGGTCGAAAAGAGTATGCAATATACTACCTAAGCAAAATGTTTACCGACTGTGAACAACGTTATTCACTGCTCGAGAAAACTTGTTGTGCTTTAGCGTGGGCTGCTCGCCGACTGAGACAGTATATGTTGACCCACACTAATTTATTGATCTCAAAGATGGACCCAGTCAAGTATATTTTTTAGAAGCCAGCACTTACCGGACGGGTTGCAACATGGCAAATGATCCTCACAGAATATGACATCCTATACACATCTCAGAAAGCCATCAAGGGCAGTGTATTGTCGGAATATCTTGCTGAGCAACCCATTGATGATTACCAGCCTATGAGATTTGACTTCCCTGATGAAGACATCATGTTCATAAAAGCAAAAGATCATGAAGAGCATGTTCACACTGAAGGGCCTGACCCGGAAGAAGAATGGACTATGATGTTTGATGGGGTTGTTAACATGAATGGTCGTGGTGTTGGTGCAGTACTCATTACACCTAAAGGAGTTCACATGCCTTTCTCGGCAAAGCTCACTTTCAACTGCACTAACAACGAAGCTGAATACGAAGCTTGCATTATGGGTCTTGAGGAAGCCATTGACCTCAGGATCAAGACATTGACTGTATTCGGAGATTCAGCTCTGGTAATCAATCAAACCAACGGCAAATGGTACACCCACCAGGATCATCTGATACCTTACAGGGATTATACGAGGAGGTTATTGACTTTCTTTACAACAATCAAGCTTGAGTATATCCCTCGAGACGAGAATCAATTTGCAGATGCTCTTGCCACCATTTCATCCATGATCAAAGTTCAAGCTGCCAACTTTGTACCTCAGATTTCAGTGTCCAGACTTGACAGACCAGCATATGTATTCGCAGCAGATGTTGTCAAAGATGATAAGCCTTGGTTCCATGACATTAAGTGATTCTTGGAGGATCAAACATACCCACCTGGGGCATCTTCCAATGATAAGAAGACTTTGAGAAGGCTTGCTGGTAGTTTCTTCCTGAACACTGATGGTTCCCTGTATAAAAGAAACTTTGATATGGTACTCCTCAGATGCGTTGATAAGACAGAAGCGGACTTGTTAATGCATGAAGTGCACGAAGGATCCTTTGGTACCCATGCAGGAGGGCATGCCATGGCTAAGAAATTGCTAAGATCAGGTTACTACTGGATCACAATGGATGCCGACTGTTGTGCCTACGCCAGAAAATGCCACAAATGCCAGATTTATGCGGATAAGGTGCATGTGCCTCCCAATCCTTTGAATGTGATGTCTTCACCCTGGCCCTTTGCCATGTGGGGCATCGATATGATTGGCAAAATTGAACCGACTGCTTCGAATGGCCACAGATTCATCCTGGTTGCCATTGACTATTTCACCAAGTGGGTCGAAGCAGCATCCTATGCAAATGTTACCAGGCAAGTGGTAGCCAGATTTCTAAAGAGAGATATCATCTGTCGATACAGAGTTCCCGAGCGAATCATTACTGATAATGGTTCCAACTTAAACAATAAAATGATGGCAGAACTATGCCGGGACTTCAAGATCCAACACCACAATTCTTCTCCTTACAGGCCAAAGATGAATGGCACTGTTGACGCAGCTAATAAGAATATCAAGAAGATTGTGCAAAAGATGGTAGTCACCTACAAAGACTGGCATGAAGTGCTACCGTTTGCTTTGCATGGGTACCGCACGTCAATCAGAACATCCAATGGGGCAACACCATATCAGCTTGTGTATGGTATGGAGGCAGTCCTACCTGTTGAAGTTGAATTACCCTCCCTACGGGTATTGATGGATGTTAAGCTGAACGAAGCAGAATGGGTCCGATCCCGATACGAACAACTGAGTCTGATTGAAGAGAAGAGATTGGCTGCAATCTGTCATGGGCAGCTGTATCAGAAAAGAATGAAGAAAGCCTTCGATCAGAAAGTTAGGCACCGAGAGTACCAAGTAGGGGATCTTGTGCTGAAAAGAATCCTCCCTCCTCATACAGACCACAGGGGCAAGTGGACTCCGAACTATGAAGGACCATTTGTAGTAAAGAAAGTTTTCTCTGGTGGAGCACTGATGCTCAGCACTATGGATGGTGAAGACTTCCCATCTCCTGTGAATTCAGATGCAGTTAAAAAATACTTCGCATAAAATGACCCACTGGACATAAAAACAGAATGTAAGTCCAGGCAAAAATAGGGCATCCCGGCGAGTCAAAAACAGGATAAAAGACTCGGGCAAAAATAAGGGAAAAATAAAAAAATGTACACCCGCTGAGTTGAAAAGCCGCATTGGACAACTCAGGCAAAAATGGGTATCCCGATGGATTGAAAACCCGAAAGGGCGATCCATGCAAAATAAGGGGATAAGCGAACAACTGCATTCTGAATTTGCCTGTATCACTTGCAACTTGGTAAGCTTCGAAAGGATCAAGCTTCTTTCAGAATTAGCCTTCTTCAGAAAGCAAGATGAGAAGAACGTCAAAAGTCATAAGAGTCATAGCAAAAGAGGAAGCTCCTTAAAGCGTCGTCAACATTGCCATCATTTTTGTTTCTCAATTTGTAACAATCTCCTCATTTTAGGAGATATGTTTCTTTGACTGTATCTCGCCAATTCAGGGCGCATGAATTAATAAAATCAGATTCGCGGTCATGTTTCGTCTTGTACATTTTATTTGCAAAAAATGTCTGATGTCTTAAGAAAAACGGATTGCATGAATACAGATGCCTATTTTCGAAAAATAAAAGTTACATGCCTGCAGGAAATATACTTACTCTCAGAAGTGCCTAAACTCCCATGACGGAATCTAGTAAAGGATACCTCGGGATTACTTGTGTGTTTCTCTATCTTTGCAGGATTGCAGGTATCCGAAGCGCAACATGGGGCGTGTAAGCTTCATCCCAGCAAGTTGGCAAATCAACACTCATTCTTGGCACTCAAAGTGTTTTCTCCCCGGCTGAGTTACCACTTATTGCTTCTCCCAGCCGAGTACAAAGCCAGGGAACCACTTCCCCACAGAGTTCCAGCCTCTATTCAGAAGAGCAACGCATGAAGGAATCACAACAGAGTGACGAAAGCTTCCGCAAACCCAAGCTGGGTCTTTCATTTACCAGGATAAGTCTATCATTGACCTATTTCCCCAAGCAGCTACATCTCACCGGAACTACCAATGATCTCATCCCCAGCTGGGATGTCCATTTCAAGCGGATTGGCCAGAGATCTTCACAGCAACGGGATCCGAATCTCGGATTGGTATCCTTGCATAATCATAGCATTCGCATCATATTTTCCCCACAAAGCGTAGCATTCCGTCTAATACGGAGCATTACGGCAAAAATCAAACATATGGCATAATCATAAGTCATGGTCTGAATCAAACACTTGTGAATATTGACAAATCCATCAACAATACACAGAACGCTCCCCGTATTCCCCGGCAGAGAGCCCAGACACTTCTCTTGCAAATACAGGTACTTCCTGACACCCGTCCGTGTCATTTCCCCAGCAGGAAGCTAAGGCTTTTGCCTTACACCCATGAACACTCTTTTTGGCACTCGTCCGTGTCATGATCCCCCTGTAAAAAAAAAAACATGTTACTATTCATGAACAACTACACTCTAGGGTTTCCACCGACCGAAAAAGTAAAGGAAGTAGTTTTACTGTGGTTCCCATTCGCCCTGATGGAGATGAAACAACTGTTATGATTAAAAACATTCCTAGCAAATACAATCGAGATATGATAGTGAAGTACTTGGAGGACCATTGCGGGGTTGAAAACACAAAGGATCGAGAAAATGGAGTAGAAAACACTTTCTGCTTTGATTTTGTCTGCTTACCAAATCATTACCAGTAGCAGATACTTCTTGACATCCGTCCGTGTCATACCCCCAGTAGAAAGCCAAAGCGTTCCCTTTGCATTCACAGATACACAATTCCTTGACATCCGTCCATGTCACTTTCCCCAGCACAGTAGCCTAAACACTTTATATGTCAGATACTTGTTTATCTATACTTTTCTCCTTTCGACACTCGTCCGTGTCGCTCTCCCCCAGCAGATTGAACACTCATTCATACTCATACTTATACAGATACTCGTCCGTATCTTGTATACACCATTTATATCCCCACAAATGCAACACTAGTCTGTGTTCTTTGTTAACCAGTTGGCACTCGTCCGTACCATCATCTCAGAACATGCGTCAAGCATTTGTTTCTACTTGATACTCGTCCGTATCATAGTCTTAAGGATGCTCGTCCGCATATTTAATCCACACACTGTGTCAAACACTCATTTCTTCCTGAATTTAGATACTCGTCTGTGTCTACTATCCCCCAGAAGAGTCCCCTCAGATTCAACACTCGTCCGTGTTCTCTGTTAACCAGTTGATACTCGTCCGTATCATCATCTTTGAACACGTGTCAGTATTTGTTTCTACCCGATACTCGTCCATATCATAGTCTTAAGGATGCTCGTCCGCATCTTTAATCTTTACACAAACATCTAAACACTTATACCTTTTGCTTTTTGGATGAAAACACTCGTCCGTGTTTACTATTCCCCAGTAGATCACCAACAAAGCAAATTTCTTTTTATCTGACATTCGTCCTGTGTCATGATAAACCCTGAGAGCAGTCGTACCCTGCTAGGTGGTCGTCCTCCACCTCTTGATGATCGTCCTTCATCATGCTCATCCGATGGCCGTCCCCATCGTTGATCTTCTGTCCGACATTTGTCCTATGTCGTGATATTTAGCAGTCGTCCCCTGCTATGTGGTCGTCCTCCACCTTTGATGATCGTCCTTCATCATGTTATCCAATGGCCGTCCCCATTGTTGATTTTGGTTATCTGGCATTCGTCCTATGTCATGATAAACCTTGAGAGCAGCCGTCCCCTGCTAGGTGGTCGTCCTCCACCTCTTGATGGTCGTCCTCCGTCATGCTCATCCGATGGTCGTCCCCATCGTTGACCTTTCATCCGGCATTCGTCCTGTGTCACGATATTTTCGGCAGCCGTACCCTGCCAGGTGGTCGACCTCCACCTTAGATGATGGTCCCTCATCTTATCCCCGACAGAGCAGTCGTCCCCTGCTAGGTGATCGTCCTTCACCTTAGATGACCGTACCTCATCATCTGTTTATTTCATTTATTCTTTAACCCGATGGCCGTCCCCGTCATGGTCCCTTTTCCCTTTCCTGATGATCGTCCTTCATCAGTTTAGCCCGATGGCCGTCCCCATCGTTGGTTACCTTACTTTATGAAATTGATGGCCGTCCCCGTCATGATTCATTAATCTCCAGAGAATTTTACAACTTTATCTTGATGGCCGTCCCCATCATAATTCTTTTTATCCCCAGCATGTCGGCCGTCCCCGTCATTGCTTCATTTCCCGCACTTTTCCCAGCATGTCGGTCGTCCCCGTCATTGCTCTTTACCCAGCAGTCGTCCTCTGCTCGACGGTCGTCCTCCGTCGCCCACACTTTACAATATACTTTATTTTCTTTTGCAATCTATATCCCTTTTCTTCTTCATTCTGTGAGTGCAAATTTTGGACTGTCTTTGGTATTCAACCACAAGTTATCTTGTTTGCCTGATAAGTTGTCGCTTACATCCTGCACAGCTAACTCATGTTTGAATAGGGGCAGCTGTAAACACCCCAAATTTGCCCTCACCCATTCACACCATGGCTTGTGATCATTTCATATGCATAAACACAAACATAGCATCTCATATCACATTTTTGATTCACTGCATAGGTTCTAAGTCATCTGCATCTAGGGTTTGTGATCTGAGCAATCCAAGAGCTTCTTAAGCCACTACAAAGGCCATCAATCACTTCAAAGGGGTATATGTGTGTTCAAGTATCATATTATATCCTCTCAAAGTCAAGAATGTCAAAGAATCACAAGAACTGAGAATGGTATGGAAGCAGAGCCAGGCTTGACTGCACAGGTGACCTAAAATTAGGGTTTTGGCTTCAAAGGCCATAACTCCAAATTTTTTGGTCATTCTTGTCTCTATTGGTCTCTATATGTGTCGCTCCCGATAGATGGGACTGGCCCAACTAAAGGTACAGACGCGAACGGTCGGCGAGAAGGACAATGAGAACACACAGCCGTGAACTCACTGGAGATGAATAGAGTCGCCAGCTAGGCATTTTTATCCCGGAGGAAAGGTAATGCTGCATAAACCTAGAAAGAGATGGATAAGACGGTTGCGAACCAGAGAGACTGAGAAAGGGGGTTGGTTACAACCTGTGAAGGTATTAGCACCCAGATTGTCCGTCGTACTCGATGGGATCCACGCTTAAAAGATTTGTGCTTGAAAGGGGTAGTTCCAGTGCAATCTGTGTGTAAAATAGCTGTAAGAAAATGTACAGGTGTCAGTGTAAAGGAAGTGAAGGTGTATAAATGATGAGTCAGTGTGAGGATAAGAGTGAAATGCTCATGACAATGAGGCTAAGAGGAAGATGCTGGAAAGAGGGGGAATATACAGAGACTTTTGTTCGATAACTGTTAAGTTATGCCTACGTATCCTCTCGTGCAATGAGGAAGTCAGAACACCGTAGTTCGACCCAAAGAGACTGAAAGGTGAATTGACTTGTGAACTGCTTACCTGTCAATGCTCAAGTGTATGATCTGTCTGGCACAGATGCTAACTGTCTTGCATTAGACGGGAGAAGCAAGTTCTCGTTTATGAGTGAAGATGATGAGAAAAGAATCCCGGAGGAGACGATTATTGTTTGTTTTTGTGTTTTCAGTCTTTTATTGTTTTTGGATTTTGTCATAAGTTAATGAGCTTAAGTCTAAACCAATGGATTTAGTAAACTCATCACATCTTCCCTCTGATTAGGGATAATGAGAATACCTTAAGTGTGAAGTCAGCTTCTCACACTTAATCACCTTTGGTGTAGGATTAAGATCATTAACCTACTTGTGATTATTTAGATGTTTTTGTGGTTTTTGTTTAGTGTTAAGTAATGAGGTTAAGCCATAATCAAGGATTAAACATACTCATTACACCATCCTAATAGAAGGATAACAGATGAGAATGTTTAAGCTGAGGAAAGCTCCTCAACTTAATCCATGATTAGGGATTAAACTCATGACAAAACAAGCCTTTGATTAAGTGGATTTTATTTAATGATATGATGATGAAGTGATTTTTATGGTTTGTAAGACAACTTGAGGGGGACTTGTCCATTAACACTAGGGTTAGTCCTTCTTAACCAGTTAAGGAAGAATTAGAACCCTAATGCAAGGCCCAAGTTACAAGTGTGATGTCTTGATTATTATTAAGTGAATTGATTAAAGGAGTTAAACACATTAAGGGTTTAACACTTAGGATTAAAGTTATACACTCCATCCTAAGAGAAGGATGCAGGCATAAACTTAATCACAAAGCCTTAAAGCCTTTAGGGTTTAGTCCCTGATTATGAGATGAGAAGAGAAGACTCAAAAGAGACACAAAGGTAAAACTAAGAGGGGAGACTAATCAAAACCCTAATCATTGTCATGCTTGGTTGTTCCTAAGGTTTGTGAGGTTTTCAAGAACAATCTTCAATGGAACCACCAGGAAGCAGATGAAAGGATCAAGAGAAGCAAAGCAACTTGCTTCATTCAAGAAGTCAAGTCACTTGAGGAAAGAAAGTGGGAGGAAGAAGAATGAGCAAGCTCAATCTCAAACACAAACAAAAATGCAGCAATGGATGCAAGAGAGTGATGAAGAGAAAGTTATGAGAAGTGAAGGCAAATTCACTTCTCAAAGTCACTTACCACCTGAAAGGTTAGAAAAGAAATGCAATGCAATGCAAAATGGGATGGAATGACATGATGCAAACCAAAACCAGAAGCATCTATGTGATGTTAATGATGCTATGAGATGCTACAAACCAGAAACAAAACATGTGGATGATCATACAAGCTTATGAATGCAAATGAAGCAAGTTAGGAAGCATGGACATACATGAAAAGTTATGAAGTGCACATGGCATACAACATGGCACATACATGATGCAATGATCAAACATGCTTTCAATATGTCTTATGATGTCAAATGAATCACATGGAAGCATGGAATGTCATGGCAAGGCATGTTATACAAGAGAATGCAAGATGGATGCATATGGAAGCCCAAATTAGGGTTTATGATCAATGCAACAAACACAAACCAAAATCAGAAGCAAACAACATTACAAAAAATTGAAAATGCCACTCAAATGACCCCTAATCCTATACTAACCCAATGCCCAAAGGAGAGGTCTCAACTCTTAACCAAATTCAAGTTATGATTTTTACAAGATTCTAGGGTTTTTAGGGTTCCTAAACAAGAAAATTATCAAACAAATGGAAAATGAAAGATCAAATCATGGCCATTTAATCTTAAAAACTACATGCTAAACATAATGCAATGCAAGAAGAATCAATGTCCAACTCTTCATGAATAGGCAGAAATGATTTTTTGAACTATGGACCAAACTAATGCACAAAAATGATTTTAATTCAATGAAAAATTCTCAAAATGCATCAAGATCAAAAAAGAAATTTGGTTTGAAGGTTGGACAATGTTTCTAAATGTCTTAGAACATTTCATGAATTTTTTGGTGATTTTTAAATACCTAAAAGTATTTTTAATAAATTAATTTTCATTAATCAATTAAAAATAAACTTTTAAATATTTAAAAATACATTTTAAATGCTAAAAATGAAAATAAAAATATTTTTGTGTTTTAAAAATTAGTGAAACTCTTGACAAAAAGTTTCATAATTTTTAAAACAATTTTGCTATTTTAAATAAATTATACAAAACAAATATGAAATAAATGAATAAAAATAAAGAAAAGGGAAAAGTCAACAGAATGGAAGGCAGGGATTGAATCTGGATTTGAAATGGTTGACCACGCGCGTGAATGGAGGGTCTAGATTGCTTCTGAGTTAATTAATTAATTAAGATTTATTTAATTAATGAAAAAGGATTAGGGCGTAATGATCAGATCTGAGCCATTCATACGCGCGGGAGGTCAATGGGGTCAACTGATCCTACGCTCCAAATTCAAATGGCATTTAATTACAGGATTAAGCCCTAATGATTTTCAGGTGGCCGGAGAAGACCTCCGGTCATCTTCTCCGGTGGGAACCCCACCTGAAAATCTCCAAAACTCTCAAAACCTAACCAAAATGAAATCTAAAAACATGGAAATGATCCCCACAACTTGCTGAATCAAAACCCCATCACAAACAACATTTATATTTCCTCAAACTCATGAATCGAAACAAAGAAGATTTTAGGTCAAAACTTTCAGAAACCAATTAAACTCTCATCTCTCCACCATTTTCAAAACTAAAGGTATCAGAACAATCAGTGAAGCATATAGAACAACTTAAGGACTTAAAAAATGATTTCTGGAAAAAAAGTTCTTGAGCTACCTGAGTTTCGAAGCTTTCACTCCAGCAACTTTCTGCCCTCTCCCTTTGATGCAATCCACTCTACTTGGTCCCCTGATGATCCTTGAGTGCTTGGAAGAAATTTATGTTGGCTGGTTAAGGAGTTTGAACAAGTTCTGTCCAAGCTCAGTTGAAAATGGTGATGGTGATTCAAGCTGTTTCAGGCCAATGTGAGTGGTTCTTTGTGACCAGTGTGATGAATGGAGAAGGTTTATGAAGTTTGTTTATGTGTTAGTGAACTGTGGAGTGAGTTTCGAATGGTTTTGCTTCTGGGGGTGAAAATGGAGGAATGGTGTTCTTGCTTGATTCAGGCCCAAGTCTTGCTGGTTTTGGCTCAGTGAAGCAAGGTGAGTTGGTCAATGGAAATGGTTTTTGTGTTTGTGAACTGTATAGAGAGATTCGAAGAGTTTTGCTTGATGGAGTGTTTTTGTGTATGCGATGCTATGGTGTGTTTCAGCTTGGCTTCTTGTTGTGTTTAGCGTGCAAATGGATAGTATAAAATAATCTCATAGGTCAGATGATGTGACCTGGACCTTATTGATTGGTAAGTTCACTTTTGCAAAATGTCAACTTTGTTGTAAGAGAGGCATGGGCTTGGTTCTAGGCTAGTACAAGCATGGGGATGGCGCAGCAAAGGTGAGGGGAAGGGCTAGCAAGGTTCAGCATCCAATGTAGCAAGTGGTAGGAAGTGTGATCATGAATTTTGCAAGTTGGTCATTTTTGAAACTTCATGAAAATGTCTTGCCATACAAACCATGAACATGAGAGACTTTGGTTCAATTCTGACTTCTAGGTCACATGTGATGTTTGTGCATTGGTTTGAAGTGAACTAGAAGTTGCAAATGGCCTTGATACATGATTTTGCAAATTTTCCAATTGGTGCATGTCTTGAAAATTAGTGATTTTTGCCAATTTTGTCACACCATAACTTTTGATCCAAAATGAATTAGGTCATGTTCTTGTACTTTTTGAAAAGGGAAAAATGTATTCTACAACTTTCATGACCAAAGTTTTTCCATTTGAAGCATTTTTGGATCAAAAAGTAAGGTTTGAAAAATGACATAAAATGACATATTCTTGAAAAGTCAACCATGCCCTAAAAAGTCAACTTTGCAAAAAACTTCAAATTCTTGAATTTTGTGAACTTCAACCTTCTTCCATGATCAAATAAAGATCATATACACTCAAAATGATGAAGATCACCCCTTGGTTGGGTCATTGGGGGCCTCAGATGCCCTGATTTTACACTGACTTGTTTGAAAAGTCAACTCTTGATCAGATGACTTCCCCATGGAATTTCTTCATGAAAATTGATATGCATACTCCTTATACCATATAGAGACCAATGGAAACAAGAATGACCAAAAAATTTGGAGTTATGGCCTCTGAAACCAAAACCCTAATTTTAGGTCAACTGTGCAGTCAAACCTGGCTCTGCATCCACACCAATCCCAGTTCTTGTGATCCTCTTGCATTTTTGACTTTGAGAGGATGTAATATGATATAAGAACACACATGGACCCCTTTGAAGTGATTGATGACCTTTGGAGTGGCTCAAGAAGCTCTTGGATTGCTCAGATCACAAACCCTAGATGCAGATGACTTAGAATCTATGCAGTGGATCAAACATGTGATATGAAGTGATATGATTGTGTTTATGCATATGAAATGATCACAAGCCATGGTGAAATGGGTGAGGGCAAATTTGGGGTGTTTACAGCTGCCCCTATTCAAACATGAGTTAGCTGTGCAGGTTGTAAGCAACGGCTTAACAGGCAAACAAGATAACTTGTGGTTGAATACCAAAGACAGTCCAAAATTTGCACTCACAGAATGAAGAAGAAAAGGGATATAGATTGTAAAAGAAAATAAAGTATATTGTAAAGTGTGGGCGATGGAGGACGACCGTCGAGCAGAGGACGACTGCTGGGTAAAGAGCAATGACGGGGACGGCCGACATGCTGAGAAAAGTGCTGAAAATAAAGCAATGACGGGGACGGCCGACATACTGGGGATAAAAGGTAAAGCCAAGACGGGGACGGCCGACTAGCTGGGAAAAAATAAGAAATTATGATGGGGACGGCCATCAAGATAAAGCAGTAAAATTCTCTGGGGATTAATGAAACATGACGGGGACGGCCATCAAGTTCATAAAGCAAGGTAACCGACGATGGGGACGGCCATCGGGCTAAAAGAAAAGGAAAAGGGACCACGACGGGGACGGCCATCGGGTTAAAGAATAAATGAAATAAACAGATGATGGGGTACGACCATCAAAGGTGAAGGACGATCACCTAGCAGGGGACGGCTGCTCTGTTGGGGAATAAAGGAATCATGATGGGGACGGCCATCAAAGGTGGAGGACGACCACCTGGCAGGGTACGGCTGCCGAAAATATCAACGATGGGGACGGCCATCGGATAAAAGGTCAACGATGGGGATGGCCATCGGATGAGCATGATGGAGGACGACCATCAAGAGGTGGAGGACGACCACCTAGCAGGGGACGGCTTCTCTCAGGGTTTATCATGACATAGGACGAATGCCAGATAACCAAAATCAACAATGGGGACGGCCATTGGATAAAATTGATGAAGGACGATCATCAAGAGGTGGAGGACGACCACCTAGCAGGGGACGGCTGCTAAAAATCAACGATGGGGACGGCCATCGGATGAGCATGATGGAGGACGACCATCAAGAGGTGGAGGACGACCACCTAGCAGGGTACGGCTGCTCTCGAGGTTTATCATAACACAGGACGAGTGTCAGATAAAAAGGAAAATTTGCTTTGTTGGCGATCTACTGGGGAGTAGTAAACACGGACGAGTGTTTATATCCAAGAAACAAAAAGTATAAGTGTTTAGGTATTGTGTATAGATTAAAGATGCGGATGAGCATCCCTAAGACTACGATACGGACGAGTATCGGGTAGAAACAAACTGACACGTGCTCCAAGATGATGATACGGACGAGTATCATCTGGTTAACAGAGAACACGGACGAGTGTTGAATCTGAAAGGACTCTTCTGGGGAAAAGTAGACACAGGCGAGTATCTATATTCAAGAAAACAAAAGTGTTTGACACGGTGTATGGATTAAAGATGCGGACGAGCATCCTTAAGACTATGATACGGACGAGTATCATGTAGAAACAAACTTTAGACGCGTGTTCTGAGATGATGGTACGGACGAGTACCAACGAGTTAACAAAGAACAAGGACTAGTGTCGAATCTGTGGGGATATGAGTGGTGTAAGATACGGACGAGTATCAGTATAAGTATGAGGAGTGGTGTACAGATGAGTGTTTAACTGCTGGGGAGATTGACACGGACGAGTGTCAAAAGGAGAAGAGTGTAATATAAACAAGTATCTGATATACAAAGGGTAGGTGACTGCGCTGGGGAAATGACACGGACGGGTGTCAAGAGAAAAGTATAATATGAACAAGTATGTGGGTTGTAAAAGTGTAGGCGACTGCGCTGGGGATATGACACGGACGGGTGTCGAGAAAGTGTAATACAGGTATATGTGAGTGCAAAGGGGATGTCTTTGGCTTTCTGCTGGGGATATGACATGGACGGGTGTCAGGACGTATCTGTAATACGGGTGATCTTGTTTGTAAAGAGTGTTCAGGCGACTTTACTGGGGAGTGATGACACGGACGGGTGTTAAAATGAGTATATACTGGTGTTTGTGAATTGTGAGGCAGCTGCTTTTGCTGGGAACTCTGGTGGGGATTTTTCTGTACGTTGATGAACTGTCACTATTCACAAGTGTTGGTTCAAAACATGGCTTATGATCATGCTATGTGTTGGATTTTTGCCGTAATGCTCCGTGTTAAAACGGAATGCTACGCTTTGTGGGTGAATATGATGCAGATGCTATGATTGTGCAAAGATACCAAACTGGGATCCGGGTCCCGTTGCTGCGAAGATCTTTGATCGATCTGTTGAAGTAGGCATCCCAGCTGGGGATGAGATCATTAGTAGATCCGATGATATGATATCTGCTTGGGGATATAGGTGATTGATAGACCTATCCTTATAAATGAGAGACCCAGGTGGGGTTTGTAGAAACTTTCTTCACTCTGTTGTGATCTTCTATGCGCTGCTCTTCTGGATAGAGGCTGGAACTCTGTGGGGAGATGGCTCTCTGACTTTTATACTCGGCTGAGGGCGAGATGGTAACTCGGCTGGGGAGAAAGAGAGGAATCACTGAAAGACCTCCCTAGAAGTTCTGTTACGGTAGCTTCTTGACTCAGCCGGGGAGATAGGCATCTTCTGTGATATCTGCCCATTCTGATGGGGATAAGTAATAAGTGGCCAACTCAACTGGGAGGAGTCATGAAAGGCAACTCAGCTGGGGAGAAAGCACTTCGGGTGCTAAAATTGAGTGTTGATTTGCCAGCTTGCTGGGATGAAGCTCACATGCCCCAAGTTGCGTTCTGGATACCTGCAATCCTGAAAAAGATAGAAAAACGCACAAGATAATCCCGAGGTATCCCTTACTGGATTCCGTCATAGGAGTTTAGATACTTCTGAGAGTAAGCATATTTCCTGCAAGCATGTTTTTTATTTGAAGATAAACATCTGTATTCTTATGCAATCAGTTTTTTTAGACATCAGACATTTTTTGCAAATAAAATGTGCAAAACGAGACATGACTGAAAATCTGGTTTTATTAATTCATATGCCCTGAATTGGCGAGATACAGTCAAAGGAACATATCCCCTGGAATGAGGAGATTGTTACAAATTGAGAAACAAAATGTTGGCAGTGTTGATGACGCTTTGAGGAGCTTCCTCTTCACTATGACCCGTATGACTTTTGACATTCTTCTCATCTTGCTTTTTAAAGAATGTTGATGCTGATTGAAGCTTGATCCTTTCGAAGCTTGCCAAGTTGTAGATGATACAGACGAATTCAGAATGCAGTTGTTCGCTTATTCCCTTATTTTGCATGGATCGCCCTTCCGGGTTTTCAATCCATCGGGATACCCATTTTTGCCTGAGTTGTCCAATGTGGCTTTTCAACTCAGCGGGTGTACATTTTTGTTTATTTTCCCTTATTTTTGCCCGAGTCTTTTATTCTGTTTTTGACTCGCCGGGATGCCCTATTTTTGCCTGGACTTACATTCTGTTTTTATGTCCAGCGGGTCATTCTTATGCGAAGTATTTTTTTACTGCATCTGAATTCACAGGGGACGGGAAATCTTCACCATCCATGGTGCTGAGCATCAGTGCTCCACCAGAGAAAACTTTCTTCACTACAAATGGTCCTTCGTAATTTGGAGTCCATTTGCCCCTGTGGTCTGTATGAGGAGGGAGGATTCTTTTCAGCACAAGATCTCCTACTTGGTATTCTCGGTGCCTGACTTTCTGATCGAAGGCTCTCTTCATTCTCTTCTGATACAACTGCCCATGACAGATTGCAGCCAATCTTTTCTCTTCGATCAGACTCAGTTGCTCGTATCGGGACCTAACCCATTCTGCTTCACTCAGTTTAACATCCATCAGTACCCGGAGGGAGGGTAATTCAACTTCAACAGGTAGGACTGCCTCCATACCATACACAAGTTGATACGGTGTTGCCCCAGTGGATGTTCTGATTGACGTGCGGTATCCATGCAAGGCAAACGGTAGCATTTCATGCCAGTCTTTGTAAGTGACTACCATCTTCTGCACAATCTTCTTAATATTCTTATTAGCTGCCTCAACAGCGCCGTTCATCTTTGGCCTGTAAGGAGAAGAATTGTGATGTTGGATCTTGAAGTCCCGGCACAGTTCTGCCATCATTTTGTTGTTTAGATTGGAACCATTATCAGTAATGATTCGCTCGGGCACTCCGTATCGACAGATGATATCTCTTTTCAGAAATTTGGCTACCACTTGTCTCGTGACGTTTGCATATGAGGCTGCTTCAACCCACTTGGTGAAATAGTCAATGGCGACCAGGATGAATCTGTGGCCGTTTGAAGCAGTTGGCTCTATCTTACCGATCATGTCAATGCCCCACATAGCAAAGGGCCAGGGTGAAGACATTATGTTCAGAGGATTGGGAGGCACATGCACCTTATCTGCATAAATCTGGCATTTATGGCATTTTCTGGCGTAGGCACAACAGTTTGCATCCATTGTGATCCAGTAATAGACCGACCTTAACAACTTTTTGGCCATGGCATGCCCTCCCGCATGGGTACCAAAGGATCCTTCGTGCACTTCATGCATCAACAAGTCTGCTTCTGTCTTATTAACACATCTGAGGAGTACCATATCAAAGTTCCTTTTGTATAAAGACCCATCAGTGTTCAGAAAGAAACCACCAGCAAGCCTTCTCAAAGTCTTCTTATCATTGGAAGATGCCCCAGGTGGGTATGTTTGATCCGCCAAGAAGCACTTAATGTCATAAAACCAAGGCTTATCATCTTTAACAACATCTGCTGCGAACACATATGCTGGTCTGTCGAGTCTGGATACTGAAATCTGAGGTACAAAGTTGGCAGCCTGAACTTTGATCATGGACGAAATGGTAGCCAGAGCATCTGCAAACTGATTCTCGTCCAGAGGGATATACTCAAGCTTGACTGTTGTGAAGAAAGTCAATAACCTCCTTGTATAATCCCTGTAAGGTATCAGATGATCCTGGTGGGTGTACCATTTGCCGTTGGTTTGATTGATTACCAAAGCTAAATCTCCGAATACAGTCAATGTCTTGATCCTGAGGTCAATGGCTTCCTCAAGACCCATAATGCAAGCTTCGTATTCAGCTTCGTTGTTAGTGCAGTTGAAAGTGAGTTTTGCCGAGAAAGGCATGTGAACCCCTTTAGGTGTAATGAGTACTGCACCAACACCACGACCATTCATGTTAACAGCCCCATCAAACATCATAGTCCATTCTTCTTCTGGGTCAGGCCCTTCAGTGTGAATAGGCTCTTCATGATCTTTCGCTTTTATGAACATGATGTCTTCATCAGGGAAGTCAAATCTCATAGGCTGGTAGTCATCAATGGGTTGCTCAGCCAGATATTCAGACAATTCACTGCCCTTGATGGCTTTCTGAGATGTGTATTGGATGTCATATTCTGTGAGAATCATTTGCCATCTTGCAACCCGTCCGGTAAGAGCTGGCTTCTCAAATATGTACTTGACTGGGTCCATCTTTGAGATCAATAAAGTAGTGTGGGTCAACATATACTGCCTCAGTCGGCGAGCAGCCCACGCTAAAGCACAGCAAGTTTTCTCGAGCAGTGAATAACGTTGTTCACAGTCGGTAAACTTTTTGCTTAGGTAGTATATTGCATACTCTTTTCGACCAGACTCGTCATGCTGGCCCAGCACACACCCCATTGACTCTTCTAATACTGTCAAGTACATTATCAGAGGTCTTCCTTCAACTGGAGGCATAAGGATTGAAGGTTCTTGTAAGTATTCCTTGATCTTGTCAAAAGCCTTCTGGCAGTCTTCATTCCACCTGACCGTCTGTTCCTTTCTCAACAGCTTGAACAAGGGTTCACAGGTTGATGTGAGGTGAGATATGAACCGTGAGATGTAGTTCAATCGACCTAAGAACCCTCGAACTTCTTTCTCTGTTCTCGGTGCAGGCATCTCTTGGATGGCTTTGACTTTGTCAGGGTCAACTTCAATCCCTTTCTCGCTTACAATAAAACCCAGCAGCTTACCAGATCGCACCCCGAATGTGCACTTGTTGGGGTTTAGCTTTAATTGGTACTTCCTCAGACGCTTGAATAACTTCAGTAGATTCACCAGGTGGTCTTCTTCAGTAAGGGACTTGGCAATCATGTCATCCACATAACATTCTATTTCTTTATGAATCATATCGTGGAATAATGTTACCATAGCCCGTTGATATGTGGCACCGGCATTCTTGAGCCCAAATGGCATTACCTTATAGCAGAACGTGCCCCAGGGTGTGATGAAGGTTGTCTTCTCCATGTCTTCAGGTAACATTTTAATCTGATTGTATCCTGAAAATCCGTCCATGAAGGAGAATATCGAGAACTGAGCCGTATTATCCACCAATACATCAATGTGAGGTAAAGGGAAATCATCTTTCGGGCTGGCTCTGTTCAGATCCCGGTAGTCAACACACATCCTTACTTTTCCGTCTTTCTTAGGCACAGGTACTATGTTAGCAACCCACGGCGGATAGCTAGTCACAGCAAGGAACCCGGCGTCCCATTGCTTTTGTACCTCTTCCTTGATCTTCATTGCCATGTCTGGGCGAGTACGGCGCAGCTTCTGTTTAACCGGTGGGCATTCTTCTCTCAAAGGTAGCTTGTGCACGACAATGTCGGTGTCCAACCCTGGCATATCTTGATAAGACCAAGCAAACACGTCCACATACTCTCGAAGCAGGTCAATCAGTTGTCTCTTCACTGAGTCTTGCAGGCAGGCCCCGATTTTAACTTCTTTCACGTCTTCATCTGTACCAAGATTGATCACTTCAACCTCCTCCTGGTGAGGAGTGATAACCTTCTCCTCCTGTCTCAACAATCTGGCTAGCTCTTCAGGAAGCTCATACTCTTCTTCAACCCCTTCATCAGCTTGATTGATTGGATTGTCAAAGTCATACGAAGTCATAGCCGTGCTGTTGTCGGTGCTGTCTGGAAGGCACACTCTGCAAGGGTTCAGTTTGTTTATTTTAGTGATTTGATTTTAATCTTGTTTAGAAAAGTGAAATAAAGTTGTCATTTTGAAAACACTGCCATTTATTTTTTTTTGTACAAAAAAGAAAAAAATGGAAAAACAGTGAGCGGAAGAAAAAGACTCATTTGCAAAAAGATGTCTGATATTTCATTGATTAATCTTGTTTGCACAAAAAGTACAGATGGCCCGATTACAAAATGAGTCTTGTCATCTTGGGCAAGATGCAAGACTTTGATGCATGCTATAAAAATACAGGAAATAATAATTACTCTGCATGAGTAACTCTTATAATTTCCTGGGAAGACCAGTTTGAGATACTGCTCCCCGGGATCTTTGGACGAATCCAGCTTTCCAGGTTGCGTTCTTCTTCCAGCTCGTCTTCCAGACAGTTGACAGCATCAGGGGTGAGCATCCCCCCACTCACAAAGTTGGGCTCTTTCGCAGCCTCTGCTTGATCTTGTTGAGTTGGTTTGTAACCCAACCCAAATTTGTCCTCTTTCTTCTCCACCGATAACAGTTTGCCCCAGCCTTGGGCGTTTCCTCCCTCAACAACCTTCCGGGCTTGTTGGTATGATGATATTGAAGTACTAGGCACAGCAGATGTTTCATTGATGTTCAAGGCCTCGAAACCTTGGCTCATTGTTTCATGGATCTCCCCATCCATCTCAATATACTTATAGGTAGCCAGGTGGCTGACAAAAATATCCTCCTCTCCACAGATTGTAACGATTTGACCCTCCCACTCATATTTTAACTTCTGGTGAAGGGTAGAGGTCACGGCGCCAGCGGCGTGAATCCATGGCCTACCCAATAGACAGCTGTAGGCAGGCTGTATATCCATCACATAGAAGGTCGTTTCGAAGGTCTGCGGGCCAATCGTTATGGGCAACTCAATTTCTCCCAGAACCGATCTCTTTGAACCATCAAAGGCTCTCACCACCAGGTTGCTGGGTCTCAATGCCAATCCATCGTATTCTAGCTTCACCAGGGCCTTCTTAGGTAAGACATTGAGGGATGACCCCGTGTCTACCAGCACATGGGAAAGGACAGCACCTTTACATTCCATGGTTATGTGCAAGGCTTTGTTATGGTTGCGGCCTTCCGTTGTCAAATCAGTATTGGTGAACCCTAGTCCGTGACTAGCATTAACATTTCCAACTACAGCTTCCAGCTGATTGACAGTGATCTCTTTAGGCACGTAAGCTGCGTGCAAGACTTTGAGTAGTGCATTCCGATGGGCTTCGGAGCACATAAGCAATGATAGGATTGAGATCTTGGAAGGCGTCTGATGAAGCTGATCCACTATTTTATAATCACTCTTCTTGATGATTCGCATGAACTCATCAACCTCTTAGTCAAAGGGTGTTTTCAAGGCTTCTTTAACAGTCTGCTCTTCCTGCACCAAGCTTTTTCCTTTTGCTTTAGCAGCAGCCTCTGCTTCGGCAGTGGGTCTCTGAATTTGTGGAGCGAAAAGACGTCCGCTTCGAGTGAAGCCTCCGCCTCCTCCCACATTGTCAATTTGTGGTGCAGGGGTTGATGATTCAAAAGTGATTCTTTGTCCTTCACAGTACAGGTCAGAGCCATAATGCCACGGGATGGCATTGCTGCTTTCATAAGGTACCGGTCCAGGCACCGTGATAGTGACTGGACTGACTGCAGCTGCGGAAGGAATTGTGATGGTCTGTGGATCGTAATAAATTGTGACTGGTGCTCTGATGGGAGCAGCACCTTCTGAGTTGTAGACAGAGTTGTTTTCAGGATCATAAAATATTGTGACAGTTGAGACGTCTTCATGATTTGTTGCTGGTGTTGTAGGAGACATTGGTGGAAGGATGGATGTTGTTGTTGTAGGAGTTTCGAAATGGAGTGGTGCTGGAGTTGTAGAAGAAAAATTTGTTGATAACTGATCAGTTGAGATAATAGATGAAGTACTTGTTGATGAAGCCGAAGAATTGTCAGGAACAATGGTTGTTGCAGTTGTAGGAGGTCCTGGAGTTGTTGCTGATGAGATTGCTGGATTTGTAGGAAATGATGTGGTGATCTGAAGTTGGCCACTCTGAATGAGACCGTCTATGCCATTCCTCAGGTTATCGCACCCATTGACTGAGATATTGTAGTAAGCACACCCCAACTCACACCCCGGGAACATTTGACACTCGAGGAGCTGAGCCTTAATTTCCACCAACGGTGTCCGGATCTGACCCACACTGGTTATTAAATAAGACGGCTTGTCTTCTTCAATAGCGTTAATTCTGGGACCACCGTGGTTTGGCATCGGGTTCTTATTGACATTGGGTGGTGGTGCGAAATTCAGAGCTTTTGAGTCTACCAGGTCTTGTACCTTCATGTGCAAAGCTCTTCACTTTTCTGTACTGTGGCCAGGTGCATTTGAATGGAAGGCACATCTGGCGTTGGAATCATAATTCCTGGGTAAACTGTTGGGATCTGGAGGTGCCAACGTCCTTAGCTCAACTAGGTTGAGTTTCAGGAGTTGTGGCAGCAATGTAGCATATGGCATAGGGATCGGATCGATTACCCTGTTGGCTTGAGAAGGCCTCTGTTGGAATGGCCTTTGCTGGTTATTGTTGTTGGTGTTGCTGTTGTTGTAATTTCTCGGAGGATACTGATTTTGTTGATGGTACTGAGGTTGCTGCTGATAGTTTTGTTGCGGAGGTTGATAAACTGGTTGAGGATGAGTCGGAGCGGGAATGGTGACTGCTGCCACTGATCTGTGAACATATTGGGGCCTGCCCCTGTTGGTGTGGATGGCATTGGTATCGCCAGTTCTTCTTGGGCCTGCAAAAGGCTTTCTTGTACTACTGGACGAGCTTGCACCATTGTCAGATATCTTACCCATTTTTAACAGGCTCTCAATTCTCTCCCCGGCTATGACTACATCTGCAAAGCTAGTGGAAGAGAAAGCAGCCAGCCTGTCAATATATGTTCCCTGAAGGGTGTTCATAAACATATCTGCCATTTCCCTTTCATACATAGGTGGTTGAACAACAGCAGCCAATTGCCTCCATCTCTGGGCATATTCTCGGAAACTTTCCCTTGACGACTGTGACATTCCCATTAGGAGAGTCCTGTTGGGTGCCATGTCTAAGTTGTACTGATACTGTCTGATGAAGGCCTCTGCCAGGTCCTTCCAGCATCTGATAGTTGCCCTTGTCAAGTGAGAGTACCATTCTCTTGACGCTCCAGTCAAGCTGTCTTCGAAATAGAACATCCAGAGCTTCTCATCCATAGTATAGGCCTTCAGCCTCCCCAGAAATGACTGTAAATGAGTCCGGGGGCATGAAGTCCCGTTGTATTTTTCAAAACAAGGAGGCTTGAACTTATGGGGAATCCTGACCCCTTCTACCAAGCCCATGTCCATGATGTCAAAACCCAAAGAGTTTTGAGACTCTAAGGATCTCAGTTTCTCAGCTATCTCATCCAGCCTTCTATCATAAGCTTCTTCCCCAGCACCCATTACTGTGAACTGATCCTCCTGGGGGTCTTCTTGCAATACCCTGGCCGCAGTGGCAGTCCCTTGAACATTTGCAGGAATATTGACCTCTGGATGAAGATGGGGTCCAAAGACTGGGGGATTGACATGAGGTTGGACCCTCTCGTTGTTGCTGGTGCCGGCAGTCCCTATATGTGGATCTTCTTGGTTTTGCCTTTCCACCATGGCCCTCAATCTTTCCTGGCTCTGAGCCATGTTGTTCATCACTTCCATAAACTGAGTCATTTGATTCCTCATTTCTAGCCTTTCATTCGCCATTTGGTTTCTGACCTCAGTAAGGTCCTGCTGCATCTGATCCATTTGAATGCCCGGAAGGTTGTTACGGGTCGGATAACGGTGCGGACGGTTGAGGGGAAATACTCGGCGCCGAGCAATAGTTCCTGAACATCACAACAGAGTTAGTGGCAATAAAACAAAAACCTACAAAACAAACAAAAGGGTTAGCATGCAATGCAGTATGCTTATTTGTTTTCAAGGTATCCGGCTTGGCATTCAGTTTTGACCCTTCCAGACCCTTGAAGATGCTGTTGATGTTGCTTTCGAAGTGAACTCGGATGGAACAAACTAATACATATATTACAAAAGCAAAATAGTACATAGTTTGTTTACAAATACAAGCCCTCTGAGGGGTCAAAATACATTACAGGAAAATAAAAGTACATGGAATGAAAGCAACAACAAACAAATGGTCAAACACCAAGACCAAACTCATCCTCACGAACTTCCTTGAGAAGTGCTTCGGTCACAGGATCAGCCGGACGCTCCGTGAGATTCCTGATGAGGAGATTCCGGGTCGTAACAGCTGCTGTTAGTCTCTTGTGCTGACTTTGGTCCTTTGACCTCTTCACTCCAGCTTTGATCTTCAGCTCTGATATCTCCCTCTGGGCTGCTGCCAGGGCTTCTTGCTGTTCTTTTGCGCTAGCTTCCAGTTGCTCCATCTTGTCTTGAACTCTCTTGTCCTCCAGAGTACGAGCCTCGGTGATCCTGACCCACCTGGCCTGACTCTCCTTCAGATACAAGTCTGTCCTTGCTCTCTGGAACTGGGCTTCCTTGCAAGCATTCTTCAGAATTTGTTCTCCAGCTTTAGACTTTTTGATATAATCCCCAGACTTCTCAATCTTAACCAGATGCTCCACTCTCAGCTTCTCTAGCCTCTCAATCTCCATCCTGCCATTACTCCTCTCCCGGAGGGTCTTCTGCAAAGCCTGGGTTAACTTCTCATTTCTTTCCTTCAAGCTCTCAAACTCCTCCAAACTGATAGTGGCAGGGGGTGGTGCTGAAGATGATTCAGGCATATCTTCTATGGTAAAGGGCATCCCAGAGAATTGAGCCCTGGCATAGGACCACTCATAATATTGTGTTGATGCCACACTGTTGCACTTCCCCAAAATGGTTATTCCCTTGGTTTGAACATTATCCCAGGCCCAAGCAGCCTGCCTAACAGTAGCCAGATTAGGCTTGTTCTCGCAATAAAGAGTCTCAACCAAGTCCTGTGCCTTAGGAATGTGGACCAGTGCATAGCCCAGTTGCCTTCTGAACAGCAGAGGGTTGTAATTGATACTACCCTTAACTCCTATTAGGGGCACATTGGGAAAATGCCCACAGCTGGTGATGATATCCCTGCCTTTGGCACTTTGAGTGCACCATCTGATATCAGCTGAAGTTAGTGCAGTGAGTCTTTTAGCCCAGTTTCTCTGCTGATGAGGGTTCAAAAATGCATCCGTCCTGGGTAGATGCCTGAGAAGCCAAGTATGGAACAATGGAGCACAACACCTCACTAATCTTCCCCTCTGCTTTTCATTCCTCTGATGCACTGAATAGTAGAGATCCCCCAATAAAGTGGGCACTGGGTTCTGCAAGATGAAAAGATGGATTGCATTCTTGCTAATGAATCGAGGCTCATCCGCAAACAACACAATTCCATATATGCTCAAGGCCAATAAAGCACAGACAGCTTTCCACTCTCCTAGAGAAGCTTTCAGGGCAGCTTGAGAGATCAAGAAATCCAGATGAAAACCAGGGATTCCAGCTTTGGAAGTCATATGCTGCTCAATTAGGACAGGTTCCAGATGCAAAGCCTTTGCTACTTCTCCATTACCAGGAAAGACCATCTCAGGGTTGAAAGGGATTCCACCCCTGATAGGCATACTAACCAATGATGAGTATTCTTCTAATAGAGGGCCCAACTGAAAGTCTTGGAAAGTGAAACATCTCAGTGGGGGATCATAGAACTGAATGCAAGTGTGGATCAGGCTTCTCTGTGAAGGGTCCAGATCCATAACCATATCAAGTATATCCCCATAGTGTTCCCTGAACAATGGTATGTGATCGGGAGTGATCAGGGTCTGAATCCTCCTGATATCAGATAGCTCTGGCTGGAAGAAGTGGTAGGTGATGTTGCTCTTTTTAGGAGCCATGATGTTGAGACTGAGTAGAGACAGGTGCTGATGATATTACTGAAGAATGGGGCCACTGATTGGCTGGTGCAGATGGCAGATAGCTGATAGCTGAAGCAGGTGCTGATGAAGATAGGTCAAATACTGAAGATAGGGTCAAAACCAAAACCAAAGATGAAAGTGGATACCCTGAAACACAAATAAGCAAATGTCAATATGATGCAATGTTTATGTATGCAAATGATATGCAAGGGTTTGTGACTGAGCTGGATCTGATCAAGAACTCTGATATAGGTCCAAGTATGTTCAAGAATTCCAGATGGAGGTCTATAAATCCAGTAACCAAGGTGGGGGGCTCAAATAAAGAGCCACATGTCCAGGGTTTTAGAATCACAAGAACTGTCCCAAAATGGAGTATTCTTACACAAACAAAGTAACAGGGTGTTCTGAGGCCAAGGTACCTGCAAACCTGTAAACAGCCCAACCCCCTCACAGGTGGTGTTCTAAAACAAGGATCCTCAGACTTGGATCAGTTATGAGAAGTGTAAACACTTCTAACCCGGAGGTACAGTGTTTACAATAACCATAAAAGTTCCTCCTCTAATTCACCTCAGTTTCTGAAGGTCAATACTAAAAGGTCATCCAGACTTAGCAGGCTTCCCAGATAGCCCTAACATTGCAGGAAATCTGCAACACAGAGTTCTCAAGAAGAAACCCATATCTGAACCGTGTTTCATATTCCCGCACCAGACCGAGATGGAATGGGAAAGAATATGATTCACTCTAGCCTAGGTGTCACTCAGGTCCCAGGTATAGGACCTTAACTCTCAATAGAACACCCACCCACCAAAGCAAACAAACAGATCCAGCCAGCAGCACAGTATGACAATATGAATATATATGCATAAAGTAATAAAGAAAGCAGTAAAGCAACTGTACATAAAGCAAAAATAAATACAAATATACAAACACAAATAAGCACATAACACCCCAGTAAACACAAATCAAACAAGCGCTAGGAGGAACCCACAAAAAGAACCAGAAGCCCTGGTTGTAGTATAAGGTTCCCCAGCAGAGTCGCCAAGTTGTCGCTCCCGATAGATGGGACTGGCCCAAATAAAGGTACAGACGCGAACGGTCGGCGAGAAGGACAATGAGAACACACAGCCGTGAACTCACTGGAGATGAATAGAGTCGCCAGCTAGGCATTTTTATCCCGGAGGAAAGGTAATGCTGCATAAACCTAGAAAGAGATGGATAAGACGGTTGCGAACCAGAGAGACTGAGAAAGGGGGTTGGTTACAACCTGGGAAGGTATTAGCACCCAGATTGTTCGTCGTACTCGACGGGATCCACGCTTAAAAGATTTGTGCTTGAAAGGGGTAGTGCCAGTGCAATCTGTGTGTAAAATAGCTGTAAGAAAATGTACAGGTGTCAGTGTAAAGGAAGTGAAGGTGTATAAATGATGAGTCAGTGTGAGGATAAGAGTGAAATGCTCATGACAATGAGGCTAAGAGGAAGATGCTGGAAAGAGGGGGAATATACAGAGACTTTTGTTCGATAACTGTTAAGTTATGCCTACGTATCCTCTCGTGCAATGAGGAAGTCAGAACACCGTAGTTCGACCCAAAGAGACTGAAAGGTGAAATGACTTGTGAACTGCTTACCTGTCAATGCTCAAGTGTATGATCTGTCTGGCACAGATGCTAACTGTCTTGCATTAGACGGGAGAAGCAAGTTCTCGTTTATGAGTGAAGATGATGAGAAAAGAATTCCGGAGGAGACGATTATTGTTTGTTTTTGTGTTTTCAGTCTTTTATTGTTTTTGGATTTTGTCATAAGTTAATGAGCTTAAGTCTAAACCAATGGATTTAGTAAACTCATCACATCTTCCCTCTGATTAGGGGTAATGAGAATACCTTAAGTGTGAAGTCAGCTTCTCACACTTAATCACCTTTGGTGTAGGATTAAGATCATTAACCTACTTGTGATTATTTAGATGTTTTTGTGGTTTTTGTTTAGTGTTAAGTAATGAGGTTAAGCCATAATCAAGGATTAAACAGACTCATTACACCATCCTAATAGAAGGATAACAGATGAGAATGTTTAAGCTGAGGAAAGCTCCTTAACTTAATCCATGATTAGGGATTAAACTCATGACAAAACAAGCCTTTGATTAAGTGGATTTTATTTAATGATATGATGATGAAGTGATTTTTATGGTTTGTAAGACAACTTGAGGGGGACTTGTCCATTAACACTAGGGTTAGTCCTTCTTAACCAGTTAAGGAAGAATTAGAACCCTAATGCAAGGCCCAAGTTACAAGTGTGATGTCTTGATGATTATTAAGTGAATTGATTAAAGGAGTTAAACACATTAAGGGTTTAACACTTAGGATTAAAGTTATACACTCCATCCTAAGAGAAGGATGCAGGCATAAACTTAATCACAAAGCCTTAAAGCCTTTAGGGTTTAGTCCCTGATTATGAGATGAGAAGAGAAGACTCAAAAGAGACACAAAGGTAAAACTAAGAGGGGAGACTAATCAAAACCCTAATCATTGTCATGCTTGGTTGTTCCTAAGGTTTGTGAGGTTTTCAAGAACAATCTTCAATGGAACCACCAGGAAGCAGATGAAAGGATCAAGAGAAGCAAAGCAACTTGCTTCATTCAAGAAGTCAAGTCACTTGAGGAAAGAAAGTGGGAGGAAGAAGAATGAGCAAGCTCAATCTCAAACACAAACAAAAATGCAGCAATGGATGCAAGAGAGTGATGAAGAGAAAGTTATGAGAAGTGAAGGCAAATTCACTTCTCAAAGTCACTTACCACCTGAAAGGTTAGAAAAGAAATGCAATGCAATGCAAAATGGGATGGAATGACATGATGCAAACCAAAACCAGAAGCATCTATGTGATGTTAATGATGCTATGAGATGCTACAAACCAGAAACAAAACATGTGGATGATCATACAAGCTTATGAATGCAAATGAAGCAAGTTAGGAAGCATGGACATACATGAAAAGTTATGAAGTGCACATGGCATACAACATGGCACATACATGATGCAATGATCAAACATGCTTTCAATATGTCTTATGATGTCAAATGAATCACATGGAAGCATGGAATGTCATGGCAAGGCATGTTATACAAGAGAATGCAAGATGGATGCATATGGAAGCCCAAATTAGGGTTTATGATCAATGCAACAAACACAAACCAAAATCAGAAGCAAACAACATTACAAAAAATTGAAAATTCCACTCAAAGGACCCCTAATCCTATACTAACCCAATGCCCAAAGGAGAGGTCTCAACTCTTAACCAAATTCAAGTTATGATTTTTACAAGATTCTAGGGTTTTTAGGGTTCCTAAACAAGAAAATTGTCAAACAAATGGAAAATGAAAGATCAAATCATGGCCATTTAATCTTAAAAACTACATGCTAAACACAATGCAATGCAAGAAGAATCAATGTCCAACTCTTCATGAATAGGCAGAAATGATTTTTTGAACTATGGACCAAACTAATGCACAAAAATGATTTTAATTCAATGAAAAATTCTCAAAATGCATCAAGATCAAAAAATAAATTTGGTTTGAAGGTTGGAAAATGTTTCTAAATGTCTTAGAACATTTCATGAATTTTTTGGTGATTTTTAAATACCTAAAAGTATTTTTAATAAATTAATTTTCATTAATCAATTAAAAATAAACTTTTAAATATTTAAAAATACATTTTAAATGCTAAAAATGAAAATAAAAATATTTTTGTGTTTTAAAAATTAGTGAAACTCTTGACAAAAAGTTTCATAATTTTTAAAACAATTTTGCTATTTTAAATAAATTATACAAAACAAATATGAAATAAATGAATAAAAATAAAGAAAAGGGAAAAGTCAACAGAATGGAAGGCAGGGATTGAATCTGGATTTGAAATGGTTGACCACGCGCGTGAATGGAGGGTCTAGATTGCTTCTGAGTTAATTAATTAATTAAGATTTATTTAATTAATGAAAAAGGATTAGGGCGTAATGATCAGATCTGAGCCATTCATACGCGCGGGAGGTCAATGGGGTCAACTGATCCTACGCTCCAAATTCAAATGGCATTTAATTACAGGATTAAGCCCTAATGATTTTCAGGTGGCCGGAGAAGACCTCCGGTCATCTTCTCCGGTGGGAACCCCACCTGAAAATCTCCAAAACTCTCAAAACCTAACCAAAATGAAATCTAAAAACATGGAAATGATCCCCACAACTTGCTGAATCAAAACCCCATCACAAACAACATTTATATTTCCTCAAACTCATGAATCGAAACAAAGAAGATTTTAGGTCAAAACTTTCAGAAACCAATTAAACTCTCATCTCTCCACCATTTTCAAAACTAAAGGTATCAGAACAATCAGTGAAGCATATAGAACAACTTAAGGACTTAAAAAATGATTTCTGGAAAAAAAGTTCTTGAGCTACCTGAGTTTCGAAGCTTTCACTCCAGCAACTTTCTGCCCTCTCCCTTTGATGCAATCCACTCTACTTGGTCCCCTGATGATCCTTGAGTGCTTGGAAGAAATTTATGTTGGCTGGTTAAGGAGTTTGAACAAGTTCTGTCCAAGCTCAGTTGAAAATGGTGATGGTGATTCAAGCTGTTTCAGGCCAATGTGAGTGGTTCTTTGTGACCAGTGTGATGAATGGAGAAGGTTTATGAAGTTTGTTTGAGTGTTAGTGAACTGTGGAGTGAGTTTCGAATGGTTTTGCTTCTGGGGGTGAAAATGGAGGAATGGTGTTCTTGCTTGATTCAGGCCCAAGTCTTGCTGGTTTTGGCTCAGTGAAGCAAGGTGAGTTGGTCTATGGAAATGGTTTTTGTGTTTGTGAACTGTATAGAGAGATTCGAAGAGTTTTGCTTGATGGAGTGTTTTTGTGTATGCGATGCTATGGTGTGTTTCAGCTTGGCTTCTTGTTGTGTTTAGCTTGCAAATGGATAGTATAAAATAATCTCATAGGTCAGATGATGTGACCTGGACCTTATTGATTGGTAAGTTCACTTTTGCAAAATGTCAACTTTGTTGTAAGAGAGGCATGGGCTTGGTTCTAGGCTAGTACAAGCATGGGGCTGGCGCAGCAAAGGTGAGGGGAAAGGCTAGCAAGGTTCAGCATCCAATGTAGCAAGTGGTAGGAAGTGTGATCATGAATTTTGCAAGTTGGTCATTTTTGAAACTTCATGAAAATGTCTTGCCATACAAACCATGAACATGAGAGACTTTGGTTCAATTCTGACTTCTAGGTCACATGTGATGTTTGTGAATTGGTTTGAAGTGAACTAGAAGTTGCAAATGGCCTTGATACATGATTTTGCAAATTTTCCAATTGGTGCATGTCTTGAAAATTAGTGATTTTTGCCAATTTTGTCACACCATAACTTTTGATCCAAAATGAATTAGGTCATGTTCTTGTACTTTTTGAAAAGGGAAAAATGTATTCTACAACTTTCATGACCAAAGTTTTTCCATTTGAAGCATTTTTGGATCAAAAAGTAAGGTTTGAAAAATGACATAAAATGACATATTCTTGAAAAATCAACCATGCCCTAAAAAGTCAACTTTGCAAAAAACTTCAAATTCTTGAATTTTGTGAACTTCAACCTTCTTCCATGATCAAATAAAGATCATATACACTCAAAATGATGAAGATCACCCCTTGGTTGGGTCATTGGGGGCCTCAGATGCCCTGATTTTACACTGACTTGTCTGAAAAGTCAACTCTTGATCAGATAACTTCCCCATGGAATTTCTTCATGAAAATTGATATGCATACTCCTTATACCATATAGAGACCAATGGAAACAAGAATGACCAAAAAATTTGGAGTTATGGCCTCTGAAACCAAAACCCTAATTTTAGGTCAACTGTGCAGTCAAACCTGGCTCTGCATCCACACCAATCCCAGTTCTTGTGATCCTCTTGCATTTTTGACTTTGAGAGGATGTAATATGATATAAGAACACACATGGACCCCTTTGAAGTGATTGATGACCTTTGGAGTGGCTCAAGAAGCTCTTGGATTGCTCAGATCACAAACCCTAGATGCAGATGACTTAGAATCTATGCAGTGGATCAAACATGTGATATGAAGTGATATGATCTGTCAAAACTTTCCTCTCTTCGAATCTCCTTCCACAGCCATCAAACACTCATTTTATCTTCACCAATCAACCAGAAATCATTCATAGAACAAATCCCACCCTTCACAATCATCTGAAACAGCCCACATAAGAACCTCATTTTCTGATACACCAGAACTGAACCTCTCAAAATAGCCTGTTTAAACTCCATCCAAGCTTGCCATTAGCACAAGGGGGATCATTGGAGTGAGTTTGCACCAAGGAACAGCCCAGAAAGCCCAGAACCAGAAGCTTCCATCTCAGGTATAGCTCAAGAACTTTTGTCTCAGAACTTGTTTTTCTTGTCATAAAATGAAAGTGTATGTTGTGCTGATCATAATGATGTGCTTGAAATTGAAAATGAGTGAAAAATGAGGATTTATTGATGCTCTAAAATTTCTCCCGTGAAAAATGTTTGCTTCGATTTGCTTGATTCAGGGAGTTTAAATGTTGTTTGAGGGTTGATTTGTGTTCTAGGATGTTAGAGGATCATTTCCATGTGTTTAATTTGAAGTGGGGTGGCTTTTGGTGAAACCTAGGGTTTTGGTTCGCCGGAGAAGACGACCGGAAGTCTTCTCCGGCCACCTGAGAATCATTAACCCTAATCCCTGTAATTAATTGATGTTTGAATCTAGTGCGTTAGATGAGTTGACCAAGGGAGACTGGCGCGCGTTTGAGTGGCCAAGATGCATCCTCAGAAACCCTAATCACCATTAACTTAATTAAATCCAATTAATTAATTCATAAACTCAGTTTATCCAGATTTGAATATAGACCGTTGGATTGCGCGCGTAGTCAACTGGCCCTTCCCCAGAATCAATCCTGGCTCTCCATTGCGTTTACTTTTCATTTTCTTTAATTTTAATTCATTTGTTTTATATTTCTTTTGTTCATTTATTTTAAATAGCAAAACCTTTTTAAAAATTCTGAAATTTTTTGTATAAACTTTTATTAATTTTCAGAAACCAAAAATATTTTTATTTTTATTTTTTGCATTAAAAAACATTTTTAAATCATTTAAAAGTTTATTTTTAATTAATTAATGAGAATTAATTAATTAAAAATACTTTTAGGTATTTAAAAATCACCAAAAAATTCATGAAACCTTCATAATCCTTTAGAAACATTGTCCAACCCTCAAACCAAATTTCTTTTTTGATCTTGATGTCTTTTGAGAATTTTTCATGGAATTAAAATCATTTCAAGGCATTATTTTGATCCAAACTTCAAAAAATCATTTCTGCCTAACCTTTGAGAGTTGGACTTTGATTCTTCTTGCATTGCATTGTGTTTAGCATGTAGTTTGTGAGATTAAATTGGTTTGATTTGATCTTTCATTTTCCATTTGTTTGGCATTTTTCTTGTTAAGGTACCCTAAAACCCTAGAAAACTTAGGAAATTCATAACCCTAATTAGGTTAAGAGTTGGAACCTCTCCTTTGGGCAGTGATTTAGTATAGGATTAGGGTCCCTTTGAGTGATTTTCAATTTTTTATCTTGATGTTTGCTTCTGATTTTGGTTTTTGTTTGATGCATTGATCATAAACCCTAATTTGGGCTTCCTTTTGCATTCATTTTGCATTTGCTTGCATACCATGACTTGCCATAGCATTTTGTGCATCCATTTGATTCATTAGACATCTTAAGACATATGAGAAGCATGTTTGATCATTGCATCATGTATTTGCCATGTTGTATGTCATTTGCATCTCATAACTTTTCATGTGTGTTCATGGTTCTAATCTTGCTCCATTTGCATCCATATGTTCATATGATCATCCTCATGTCTTGATTCATGTTTGCATCATCTCATAGAATCATTATCATCCCATATATGCTTCTGGTTTTGATTTGCCTCATGTCATTTCATCTCATTTTGCATTGCATTGCATTATTTCACTAACTTTTCAGGTGGTAAGCAACTTTGAGAAGTGAATTTGCCTTCACTTCTCACAATTTCTTTTCATCTCCTTTATGCATCCTTGCTGCATTTTGTTATGTGTTTGAGGATGAGATTGCTCATTCTTCTTCTTCTTACTTTCTTTCCGCAAGTGACTTGTCTTCTTAAATGAAGCAAGTTACTTTGCTTCTCCTGATCCTTTCATCTGCTTCCTGGTGGTTCCATTGAAGACTCCTCTTGTAAACCTCACAAACCTTAGGAACAACCAAGCATGACAATGATTAGGGTTTTGTTTAGTCTCCCCTCTTAGTTTCACCTTTGTGTCTCTTTGAGTCTTCTCTTCTCACCTCATAATCAGGGACTAAACCCTGAAGGCTTTAAGGCTTTGTGATTAAGCTTATGCCTGCATCCTTCTATTAGGATGGAGTGTATAACTTTAATCCTAAGTGTTAAACCCTTAATGTGTTTAACCCCTTTAATCAATTCACATAATAATCATCAAGACATCAAGCTTGTAACTTGGGCCTTGCATTTGGGTTCTAATTCTTCCTTAATTGGTTAAGAAGGACTAACCCTAGTGTTAATGGACAAGTCCCCCTCAAGTTGGCTTACAAACCATAAAACTCACTTCTTCATCTTATCATTAACTAAAATCCATCTAATAAAGGCTTTGTTTTGTCATGAGGTTAATCCCTAATCATGGATTAAGTTGAGGAGCTTTCCTCAGCTTAAACATTCTCATCTATTATCCTTCTATTAGGATGGTGTAATGAGTCTGTTTAATCCCTGATTATGGCTTAATCTCATTACTCAACACTAAACAAAAACAACAAAAACATCTAAATAATCACAAGTAGGTTAATGATCTTAATCCTACATCAAAGGTGATTAAGTGTGAGAAGCTGACTTCACACTTAAGGTACTCTCATTACCCCTAATCAGAGGGAAGATGTGGTGAGTTTACTAAATCCACTGATTTAGGCTTAAGCTCATTAACTTATGATAAAATTCAAAAAAGCAATAAAAGACTGAAAACTCAAAAACAAACAATAATCGTCTCCTTCGGGATTCTTTTCTCATCATCTTCACTCATAAACGAGAACTTACTTCTTCCGTCTAATGCAAGACAGTTTGCACCTGAGCCAGACAGGTCTTACACTTGAGCATTGGCAAGTAAGCAGTTCACAAGTCAATTCATCTTTCAGTCTCTTTGGGTCGAACTACGGTGTTCTGACTTCCTCATTGCACGAGAGGATACGTAGGCATAACTTAACAGTTATCGAACAAAAGTCTCTGTATATTCCCCCTCTTTCCAGCCTTATCCTTTAAGCCTCATGGTCTTGAGCAATTCATTCTCATTCCCACACTGACACATCATTTATACACTTTACACTTCCTTTATACTGACACCTGTACATCCTTTTCCAGCTCTTTATACACAAATTGCACTGACACTACCCCTTTAAAACACAAATCTTTTAAGTGTGGATCCCGTCGAGTACGACGGACAATCTGGGTGCTAATACCTTCCCAGGTTGTAACCAACCCCCTTTCTCAGTCTCTCTGGTTCGCGACCGTCTTATCCATATCTTTCTAGGTTTTTGCAGCATTACCTTTCCTTCGGGATAAAAATGCCTAGCTGGCGACTCTTTTCTTTTCCTGTGAGTTCACTCCTGTGTGTCCTCACACCCTCTTTTCGCCGACCGTTCGCGTCTGTACCTCATTTGAGCCCAGTCTCATCTTTTGGGAGCGACAAGATGCATGTCAGCATGCCTTTATCACTTGTCACATTTTTTACATGTTATTTAGAGTCGTGTGCCATTGTCGGCCAGTAATAGCCTGCTCACAAGGCTTTGCGCGCCATTGACCTCCCATCGAGATGTTGAGTGTTGATTCCCCTGTGTATTTCTCCCAGTATGTCGGGGACCCCTTCCTGTTCGACGCATTTGAGTAATGGAATGGAGAATCCCCTTCGATAGAGTTTGCCCTCGAGGAGAACGTACGAGCATGCCTTTCTCTTAGTTGTAGCTGCCTATTTGGGGTCCGTAGGGAGTTCGTCCCTCGTGAGGTAGTTCTAAATGGGTGTCATCCAACAGTGAGCATCGCCAACCGCGTTTACCTCAAGCGAAAGAGATGACCGTTTGATTCTTGGTCGGGGAAGGATTTCCTGGATCACAGATTTATTTCCGCCCTTCTTCCTCGTACTCGCCAGTTTGGACAGAACGTCCGCTCGCGTGTTGTGTTCGCGGGGGACGTGTTGGACCTTCCATGCATCGAATTTTTCGAGTTTTTCTTTCACTAAGGCTAAGTATTCGACGAGGTTTTCGTTTTTAGCCTGATATTCTCCTCGCACCTGTGATGCTATGAGTTGAGAGTCTGTTGATATTTTTACTTCCTTCGCCCCTAAGTCCTCGGCTAATCTTAAGCCTGCGAGGAATGCTTCATACTCGGCCTAGTTATTAGAGGTCGGGAAGGCCAATTCCAGTAAGACCTCGATCAGAATGTCGACCTCATTTTCGAGGATGATTCTTGTGCCACTTCCCGTCGAGCTTTAAGCACCGTCGACGAAGATAGTCCACTTGTGAGTACCGCTAGTTGGGATCGGGTTATGTGTCATCTTTGCGACAAAATCGGCCAGGACCTGAGCTTTCAGAGCTTTCCTGCTTTCGTATTGGATGTCGAACTCCGATAGTTCCAGCGACCATTTCAGCATTCGACCGACCATGTCTGGTCGGTCGAGGAGTTGCTTGATGGGTTAGTCGGTTCGAACTTTAATCATATGGGCAAGGAAGTAATGTTGTAGTCTCCTCGTGGCATTTATCAAGGCCAGGGCAACTTTCTCGATTTGTTGATACCTGAGCTCTGGGCCTTGGAGAGCCTTGCTCGTGAAGTAAATGGGCTTTTGCCCATCATTTGTCTCTCGGGTGAGGACGGCGCTGACGACCTCAGTTGCTACAGATAGGTACATGTACAGGGTTTCTTTTTCTAGTGGCCGTGACAGGACCGGAGGTTCGGAAAGTGCCCTTTTTAGGTGGAGTAATGTCTGATCGCACTCTTCGGTCCACTCGAAGGAGGCCTCTTTTCGTAATAGTTTGAAGAAAGGCAAGGCGTGTTAGGCGGACTTGGCGACGAAGCGGGATAAGGAAGCGATCATACCATTGAGGGATTGAATGGATTTCTTTGAATTTGGGGTTGGGAACTCTAAAAATTCCCAGCATTTGTCAGGGTTGGCCTCAATTTCACGCTCGGTGAGATAGAAGTCGGGGAATTTTCCTACCCGGACACCTAAGGTGCATTTTTCAGGATTAAACCTCATTTTGCATTGTCTCGCTTGCTCGAAAACCTTTCGGAGGTGTTGCACATGGTCGACTTCCTCGTGCGACTTCATGATCATGTCGTCCATATATACTTCGAGCATGTCCCCAATCTCCCCTCATAAGACCTTGTTCATCATTCGTTGGTATGTGGCCTCAGTGTTCTTTAGCCCAAAGGGCATTACGTTGTAATAGTAATTGCATGTCGGGGTTATGAAGGCCGTGTGCCTCTTGTCTGTGTCTAACATAGGGATTTGGTTGTATCCACTATATGCATCCATAAAAGACAAGAGTCTGAAACCTGCAGAGCTGTCGACCAGCTTATCTATGTTAGGCAGAGGAAAAGCATCTTTGGGACAAGCCCTATTAAGATCGATATAGTCAACACATATACGCCATTTTCCATTATTTTTCTTAAAGAGGACTACATTAGAGAGTCGGGTTGTGTACTGGGCTTCAGAAATAAAATTTGCCTCTAAGAGGTCTTTTACAGCTCGCTTAGCAGCCTCCGCTTTCTCGGGAGACTGTTTGCGCCTACGTTGTGCTACATGCTTAATTTCCTGGTTTAAAGCTAGTTGATGACAGACGACCTCGGGGTCGAGACCGAGCATCTCTGCAGAATTCCATGCGAAGAGGTCCGCGTTCTCCTTGAGGCAGATTCTGAGTTGCTCCCTTGTCTCTGCGGGCAGTCTCGTGCCTATCTTCACAACTCTGTCGGGGTTGTCGCCCAGGGGAACGAGCTCGAACTCTCCGTCGGGGACCGGCCAGAATGGATGGGTCGGGGCTTTCCCGTGGACGGGGTCCTGTGCTTCCGTATCGTCCTCGCTGATGTGTCTGTCGAGGTCGATGGCGTTGATTCCCTGGGGGAGGCTGCTCTTCGACCATAGGCTTCTTGTTATTCTTGGTGTTGATTATGGCATGTCGTTGTAACGGCCCACGGGCCCCATTCCTTCACGGGACTCACGGGGTTTCTCCTCCCTCCGCTTGTCCCCATTGCGGCGGGAGCGTTGGGATCCTCGCGCTTAGGGTGATCGGTTTCACCGGTATTGCGGTTATTCTGAGCATTGTGAGCAACCTGTTTTTCTTCATATCTGATGTAAGCTTAGACTTTGTGCAGGAGCTCGTCCAGGATACAGGGAGGCTTTATCCCGACCGCTCTACTAAGTTTGCTTCCGGGAAAGAGTCCTCTCTCGAGGAGGTATTTCTTCATGTGCTCCGTTGTATCTACCTCGATGGCTTCTTGGTTGAATCACTCGATGTACGAAGGCAGTATCTCATTTTTCCTCTGCACTATAGCTTCAAGGGTTGCCTCAGTTTTGCGATGACGTCGGGAGGCTGTGAAGTGCCTCGTGAATGTGGATTTCATGACTCTCCAAGATGTGATGGACTCTGGGGCCAGGCTTTTGTACCAGGCCATGGCTCATTTTCTGAGAGTTGTTGAAAACAATCTGCATTTGAGATGCCCAGTGATGTCGTTGCGGTAGTCGAGCATAGAATTGATGTTGTCGACGTGATCATCAGGGTCAGTGGTCCCGTCGTAGATGGCCAAGTGTGGGGGTTTCTCCATGCCTTTGGGGAGTGGTGCCTCCATAATTGCTCGCGAGAGAGGGCAATAGGGATCTTCCTCATCACTTCTCAACGGGGAAAACTCGTCGTTTCCAGGACTCTGCTCGCGTCGGGGCAAGGTCCTCGATCGATCGGTCTCATGACGTATCCTGGATCTATTCTTCTTGGGCTCGGGAGAGCGTCTTCCCCGCCGTGGAGGAAATCGTTATTGTTTCTTTATAGCTTCTGGACGTTGCTTCTCGTGCAGCGTCCTTCGTCCTTGTTAGGGGCGATCTTCCCGTCGGTCAACATCCAGGGCCATGATCCTCTCGTGCTGCTGGTAGAGCATGGAGTTGGCCTGGTTGAGGGCGTTCACCATAGCAATCATAGTGACGGGCACTGGGATGGGCTGGAATGGAGCGATCGGCAGAATTTGAGACTGAGGTTGTGGAGCCCCATTATCTTCGAGTTCATGCGACGGGGTGGCAGGTTGCCCATCTCTGTGATCAGATTCGTTGTAGTTCAGATTGTCCTCCGTCGTGTAGTCAACGAGGGGAATGCAATGGTTGTCGGCGTACTCTCCGGCCATACTGGAAGGGTGGAAGATGGATTTGAGCTTTGATCTTCTGTTGTGGAAGAAGGGGATAGCTAGTTTCCCACAGACGGCGCCATTGATCTTACCTGATCATGAGGGCCTTCCAGTTGTCGGAAACGAATAGCAAAGGGGTTGACAAGCGAGGAGGGGGTGTACCTGCAAGGCACTCTGATGCCAGAGTAAGTATACGGTACAGAATGGTAAGAGAGAAAGTGTTTCAGAATACCTGACCCTTTAGTGATAAAGGGTATTTATAGAGACCCCAGCGTTGGGCCAAGGTTCTTCGTTGGGCTGGATTAGCTAGGCCCGAGGAAGAACTACCAAGGTACGCATAGGAGTGTATAAGACCTAGCACGTGGTCTTGCCCTTGGTCTAACTTCCCCTATCTTCCAGGAGATAATGGTGGACAGTTGAGTGACGTGGCAGATGATGGGGAGACGCGGTCTCCCCATCAATAGTCCCAGGGATAGGGTACTTGCCCAACGTGTCAAACACCTGCTCGGGCAGCTGTGAGCCTGTCCGACGATGCAGGAGGTGTGATCGACTGGATGAACCCCTGCCCGACATGTTAGGCCATGGGCCAGCAGGGGTCTTCGAGACCCAGTCCAGAACAGTTTATATCTTAATCAATCCTTGATCCTTACTTTTTTTTTAAATTTTTATTGGAGTTTTGACTTGCACAAAACCAATATAATAATATTAACTTGTTACTTTCATGCTTTAGAAAAAGAGTATAATATCTCTAAAGGCTAAATGAGAAAAATTTGACCGTCATCGTGCATTTTGAATAGAATAAAAAATGTGGTCAACAACTAGATTCACCAAGTATGAAAAATATATGTACATTATATTAATAAAAAAAGTTTATATTCAAAGATAAATAGTGATATAGTCTTAGATTTTAAAAAAGTTGCAATTAAAATGAGTGTCATTTTATTGTTTAATAGTGATATGTTAGGGTAAACATCACTTAGAAATCACAATTTAGATAAACATGATATAAAAGGTACAACTATAAAGAAGAAAAAAACATAATTGACTAAACAAATTAAGGTAATGAAAAGTAAGAAAATTGCTGGATGCCATCTAAAAATGGTATGTAAAAAGAAAAAAAAGAAAGAAAAAAAAAGACATATAACAACTAATTCAATCTCCAAAAACAGGATTTAGAATTCCACAAATTTTGGTAACCATCTCATAATGAAGTCCACTCATATATCCTCCTTTTCTCTCGGAGAGTTATGAGGAAACAACATGATCATTTTTTCCATTGTTGTCAACCATGGCTAATTCCTTCTCTTGTTTTCATATTTCCCTGTTAATCTCTTCGCCACTCCTGTTGCTTTTGTTCCCTCCTCTGGGGGGTCCTTCATTTAATGCTATCATTTGAGGGACCCTTCGTCCCGTTTTTTTAGTTTCTTCGTCGTCTTTGTTTTTTTCTGTCATTGTTTTCTACATATGACAGCAACCTTAATTTTTCATAAATTTTGTTAAATATATAAGCCTTTTGTTGAAGGTTTGTTTATTTAACTTATTCTGGATTCGGAAAGCATGAACTGCTTTCCGTGCTGTGGCCCTCAAAAGAATAAGCAAAGTCATAGTAAGAGGGAGCATGGTTCTACAACACCACAGGAAGTTACTTCTGCGTCAAAAGCGCCAGGTAATAATTTTACGTGCATATATGCATGCATGCATGGTTTTAAATTTGCACGAGTCACGATATTTTATATTGTAGAGAATCATGATCAATATAGTTTACGTGACCGCGATAGTATTGTGGCCGCGTAGACGTTTAAAAAAATGATATTGAAGTCTGGATCGCGTTCGTGGATCCTTTAATCGAAACATTTCATGCATGCAAGGAATGTATTATGTATGTATCTTACTAATGTTGTGATTTGGTTGATATGCAGATATGAAGAAACAAAGGGGAGATGAGCATATACAAGGAGACGCGGCGAATATTAATGCGCAAAATTTCACTTTTCGTGAGCTAGCGACAGCGACAAAGAATTTCCGACAGGAATGTCTTCTTGTTGAAGGAGGCTTTGGAAGGGTCTATAAAGGGGTTATTCCTGCAACTGGACAGGTAAAACAATAAGCCTTTCATGATTTTTATCTTTATTTTTTGTTCTTTTGTTTGTTTATAGTTTGTTTTGTTTGAAACCTTCGTTCAGGCCGTGGCCGTGAAGCAACTCGATAGACATGGGACAGAAAACAGCAAGGATTTTCTGCATGAAGTTTCTCTGCTGAGTCATGTTCATCATGAAAATCTTGTTAATCTCATTGGTTATTGCGCTGATGGCGAGCAACGTCTTTTGGTATACGAATATTATCCTTCTTGTACTCTTGAAGACCGTCTTCTTGGTAATATTACTTGTCCTATCATAGTTTTGATGATTAAGAATTTGAATCATTTTCTCGATTTCGATATAAAATGATTAAATATAGCATTTGTGTATTTTTTGTGGCAGGGAATAAAACGGATGAACCGCCGTTGAATTGGTTTGACAGAATGAAAGTAGCAGCAGGTGCATCTAAAGGACTAGAATACTTGCATGATAGTGCCAATCCACCAGTTATATTCCGTGACTTGAAAACATTCAACATCTTGTTGGGTACTGAATCTAATGATCTTAATAATGCAAAACTATATGATTTTGGATTGGCCAAGCTTAGTGGTGGAGACAAGATGAACAATGCACCTCCAAGAGTTATGGGTACATATGGTTATTGTGCTCCTGAATATACAAGAACAGGTCAGGTTTCCTTGAAATCTGATGTATACAGTTTTGGAGTTGTCTTGCTTGAACTTATCACTGGTCGACGTGCCGTTGATACCACAAAGCCTAACGAAGAGCAAAATCTAGTTTCATGGGTAAATTTCCAATATAATTGATAATACATAACATGTTTTGTGTTTTATGTTTTATGTAACTTTGTGTTATGTTTGGTTTTGTGATTTTGCAGGCACAACCCTTATTTAGGGACCCGAAAAAGTATCCAGATATGGCGGATCCACTTCTCAATAAGCATTTTCCAGAAAAGGATCTTAACCAAGCAGTTGCGATAGCCGCAATGTGCTTACAGGAGGAGCCAGAAGCCCGTCCTTTGATCGGTGACGTTGTAACTGCTCTGAGTTTTCTATCGACGGCTCCAACGGAACCTTTTCCACCACCCTCACTTCCTGCTACCACCTCGGTCTCAAGGCATAGTACTGCTACTGAAAGTGAATATGAAAGTGAGAGTGAATCATCAGAAGGAGAAACTTCAGATGATGAAGGCACAGACGATGAATATGACAGTAAACCTGCTCAAAATCATGTTTCAGCAAATGATGGTTTAAGCCAACCTCAGAAAAGGGCAACTTCGAAGAAATCAAGCCGAAAAAGCAGCACAAAATCAAGGAATGAAACTACTAGGGCAGATTCAGCAGAGGGAAGTGCTTCTTCCAGTGGCAAAACAAGTAAAAAATGGCAAAGCTTTGTTGGTAATTTAAGCCAAAAGTCAAGCAGCTCAAAAAAATCTTCTATCAGAGAAATAAGCCAGAAGAGCAGCAAAAAAAATTCAACCAAAGAACTAAGCCAAAAAAGCAGTAGGAAATCTTCCACCAGAGGTTCAAGCCATAAGAGCAGCGGAAAATCATCTGCTAAAGTTTCGAGTCGCGGGAAATCGGAAGATGGAAGCATGATTTCGTCTCATAGAACTGCCTCGAGCCAATATACAAGCAGCAGTATGTCTGATCGTAGCAGCAGCAGAGGAAGTGACAGTGTTCACTCGGGTATTAACAGTAGCAGAAGGACAAAAGAGAGCACGCGTTTAGCCATGGAATCTGGTGATGAGGGAACCGATCCTCCTTTCGATCGTATGAGTAGCAGTGAATCAGATCGGCGATGAGGAGAGTATAAAGTGTTTTACATTTGTGATCAAGCATTGGTTGCTAAACTTGCAATGTTAAAGAACAGGCATGCACATAATTTGGCATGGTGCTTTGCATTTTGCTGCTGGGTCATGCAGCAGAAGTTTTACCATTTAACCAATATGCGGAATTTCTTATAGAAACTCAAACTTGAAAATCCAAGCATCCTTTAAATCTATTGTTTTGTTTAGTAGGATTCATATGTATAATTAATTTATTCACCTTTGGTTCAAGGACTAGAGTGAAAAACAACTGGGAATTTTCGTAGCATAACAAACAACTGTTGCCAATATTGGAAGAATGATGCTTCTTGTTTTGTATTTCTGGTCTTGCTAACCTGCATATAATGTATTGATCATTTAAAAATATTACTTATTTTATTAAATTACTTAAACATTTTTCTCGTATAACTGTATCGCGGTTCTAATGTTATTAATGTTCTACAAGTAACACACTGATACAATTGGTATATATAGAAAATATGATACAATTGCATGCAATATACACAAGAAACTCATTTACACAAAGAGGTGATTATAATTTTCTAGTTCTAATTTCACTAAGAATTTGTTTGCTATATACCCTTAAATTGGAGATTTTCTTGACAGATTCTCATATAAGTATTTTTACAGATAGACCTTTAAATGGTGTGCTTTGAGGATTGAGCAATCTTAAGCCTATCAAGAATACCAGAAGCTTTCCTCTTTGCTCTTGAAGTTCCACATTCTGCGAGCTTAGCCAATGTACCATTGGATATTTCATCATCTCTAATTTCCTTCCTCTTTGTTTTATCATTGAAAAATATTATGTACAAGATTGCAACGCAGTTCTCCTTGCTGCGATCCGAAATGCTGCTATCTCTTAAAATGTCCATAAAGAAAGGGACAGCACCGTGACTTCCCAATGCTTCAACAGCCTTGGAATGGCTAGAGAGAAGTGCCAATAAGGCTAAAAACTCGTCTACTAGAAATCGGTCCACGATGATCTTGCTGAGAATAACCTGAACCACGCCTTCTCGAACTGTTTTCGCTTTATTTTCATGTGCAATACATAGATTGAATAGAGCCGAAGCAGCGTCTTTCATTGATGATGGATGTCCCTTTTCTAAAAGATCAACCAAATATTTAATCGCACCGGTTTTTCCAATGATCTGTTTGTTGATATCAAGTGCTGATAATGAAAAAATGGCTGCTGCAGCATTGCTTCTTGTTTGAAAGGTTCCTGATTTCAACGAATCGACAATAAAGCTGATAAGCTTTTCATCCTCTACGAAAAATCTCTTATTGTTATCGTCGATCGACAGATTTAGAACAGCCGTGATCAAGTCCTCGTGGAGTTCTGGGTCTATACAAGCTACGCCTTCTGATAAAGGACTAAGCAAATTTTTAATCACTTCCGAGTCACCAAAAAGTGTTCGAAACGGAGGCATTTGCTTCGCTAAAAGCCGAAGCTCTCTCGCAGCTTCTTTTTGATCCAATGCAGATAATGACAGTTTGTAAAGCAATGACCGTAAACGATACTTATGCGCTTCGGTTGGTTCTCCATTGTCAAGTTCCCCAACAGGCATTGGTAGCTCAACTCCATGCTCCTTACACCACCTCGAAATCATGTCTTGAACCAAATAATTAGGAGAAAGAATGGAGTGAGAGAGAACATGCTGAGTTTGAGGGCATTCTCTATGGACTTCATTTAGCCAGTTCTGAATGAATGGTTTATCATAAGTCTGCAGCATCAATACATTAATCAAGGAATATAACAATCATAATTAACATAAAATAACAGTGCAACCATAACTTGATCGCAGCTAAGGTCGCGAATCAAACACATTTACCTACAATTCTAGGCAGGATCACGATTGCAACCGCAATTTAAAACCATGGAATCATAATAACATAACTCTAGTATTACCACTCAATCCACAAACAATTACATTTCCAAAACTACCTATTTTTTGAACACAATGAACCATCAAAAGCGAGAGAAAACTAGAAAGAAACAAAAGAAATCAAGAAAAGACCTGTCCATTAGCCAAGATAACAGGATCAGTCATGATGAGACCTGAGATGGGGCATCGAAACTGCGGCGGAACAGGAACAGATAAACGATCGAATTTACTCGAGAAAGAAGCACTGGATTTCATGTCCCTGAGAACAGAAAGTGCGGTGATGGCTTCCTCAGCAGCATGCAGAGTGAAATCATCGTCTTCAACAATGGTACTAACAAGTTCACGTAACTTGTCCTTCAATGCAAATGTCTGTTCTGGGTTGTTTGACATTGCAGAACGAGAATTTGTTGCTGGGGTTTGAGATATGAAAATGACAAGTGTTGTGAGTGAAGAAAGAGAAAGATGGGAGAGTTAGTTGATGAATGAATAATCTTGATAACGGAAAAAGACATGCTAGTTTACAGGGCCACTCAGTTTACAATGTGTAATTGTCCTTATTGCATTTCACTCACACATCAAGTAAGCCCAGGTTGACTGATAATAATACTTAAATAAAAAAAAATGTTTTTTTAAATATTTATTGATATTCATCTTTATTAAATAAAAAGTATTATCAATTATTAGTTATAGGGTGGAAGGAATAGTTTAATATGTACAGCGAGTGATTTTTGAAACTAGGGATGGCAAAATGGGCCGTCCGTCACGTCTCACCCGTCCCGTTAAAGTCCGCAAAAAAAAACGAGGCGGGCATACACGTCAAGTTGAAATGGACATAAAAGTTTAGTCCGCCCCGTCAAGGTGGCGGGTTTTCCCGCCTTCTTTTTGTATTTTTTGCATTTTTTTTTAAAATAAATTAAAAAACTCATTTTTTACATTTAAATAAAAAAACATCAAACCAACATTTAAAAAACATAAATTTTATTAGCCTAAAAAATCAACTTTCAGTGAAATATTGGTCTTATCATACTCCCTTCATTCTTATTTATAAGCAAATTTTAACTTTTAAGATTCATTGAATAATTGATGTATATAACCTATATGTAGTCCAAATACATCATTTATTCAATGAACCTAAAAAGTCAAAATTTGCTTATAAATAGGAATGGAGGGAGTATAAATCATTACTTTTAGTATTTTATATAATCTAAATTCATATTTCGATCCCACTTTTGTCATTTTTCATTGGTAAAATTCAAAATACTTGCCCACCAATAGAGACAGAGAAAGTAGATTAGTCCTAATAATCTAAAATCAACTTATGTACATATCACAGACTACTTTCATAGGCTCTTTCAAATACTTAAAAAAGTGTTATTAAATAGGTGCGGCGGGCTTTGGCGGACAGCGGATTTTGGGGGCGGACTTTAGCGGATGACGGGCATTAGCGGGGCGGGCTTTGGTGGGCGACGGACCCAAAATCCTAACCCAACCAGTCATTTTATGGTGGGCACGCGGGCCAGTTGTAGGCTCATAATTTCGACACCATGAATTTAAGATGTAAAATCATTTTTTGCTAAGGAAATAGTCATCAAATAGAGGAGAAAAGAAATAAAGATATTCAGAAGTTTTTGACAAGGCCAGATGCTCAAGTATTTCGACAGAAATACAAAGAGTGTTCCAGCAAACAAAGTTTGGAAACCTTTTATAGTTCAACATTTGACAGAATTGGTATGCTTTTCAAACATTTCGACAAAAGAGAAGTTTTTCGACAGAAGCATTATCTTGTAAGGTTTGAAGAGTTTTTGTCTTCTTCGACAATTCGACAAAACGAAGAGATGCAACGCTTCGTCACAAAGAGGAAGAATTCAAATTTAAAAGTTGCAACCTTTGGCAGTTGGACGCGTGGAAGCTTCAGGAAAGAAGACTGCATGCAGGCTGACAATTGTCATTTAGTTAGGATTTTTCCGTTTAGGCAGTTATTTTATTTGTATATAAATAGGGTAGTTGTTGTAGAATTCTGTGTGTGAAAACTTGTACAAAAATCCTGTAAAACACTCTAAGTACCCAGTGTGAGAGAAATGAGTCTGATATTTGGAAAAATGTATGTGTTGAACACCACTTTCATTCAAGTTATTTAAATTATTAGTCTTGTTTCGTCAAATTACTTTACTTTCAGTCTCTTTATTTTCCTGCAAATTTTATACTATTTCTACCATTTTCTTACTTTTGTTCAATTTGTACTTTATTTTACTTTTTACATTCAAAACATTCAATACTTTTACATCATTAACAAAACAAACCACAAACAATTATCAACACTAAGAGTAATTCGACAACAAATTGCACATGTGTCCTAGGACTTGTTTGGTTGGTCCTGCAAGTAACCCAGTTTTGTAAGAGATTGGTTAACCAGAGGTTGTTCGTCAGAAATCACAGTGAACAAATTGGCACACCCGGTGGGACCAGTGCAATTGATAAAAATTAATATGAATCCTCTTAGTTAGAAAGTTCCTTGCTGCGTTGTATGATTCTTAGAAGCGGTAAATTAGCCGTAACCGACGTAGAAAGACCAAAAAGAACAAGAGGAAGAAAGATGGCTAACCTGCCAAATACTTCAAACAATCCTAACGAAACCATTCAAGTTTCCAATCCTATCCCTTCGTCAGAAGGAGGCGCAGGTTATGGCGCTGTCTTAGAACAGATTAGGCCTCCATCAGCGGATTTGATACCAGTGGGTTCTGGATCCCAAAATGCGCCTGGTTCTTCCACCATGGGGCACTCAATGCCCATGGGAACGCCTCCTCCTGGAGGATATACCTTTAGGCCATTTATTAATTATTCCATGCCCATGTCTGGTAGAGAACAACCATATGGAATGTCAACTTCAATGATGGCAAACTTACATAATTCATCACCATTATTTTCTGATGCTATGGTTCAAATGTCTTCACCATTACAAGGGTAAGGATACGGTGGAAATGGGAGTAGATTAAATCAGATTCCACCAGGATTCCAAATGCCAACTATTACGAACCATTCTGCGCAAGTAATTCGTCAACAGATGGATGAAAGTAACCATGATATGGTACAGACATTGACACAACAAATGGGGGAAGTGTTCAACCCTTTAATACAAAACACTACCCAAACAAACCAGATATTGGCAGAACAAATGGCACGCATTGCTAATTTTTTTGGAGTCCCTCAAACACAACAAAGAATGCAAATGAATCAAAATCCTGCTAACAGACCTGTCGAAGAAGAACTTACTATAAACCAAAGGCCATTAGGAAATCCTCAGGAAAATCCTAGGGGCCAAGAGGTGGTATTCGAACAACCTCATGTAGAAAACCCCGTTTGACAGGAACCTAGGAGAATAATAGTTCAAAGAGACCAAAACGCTGATGAAATATTGCAGCAGAGAATGCGTTGTAACAATCTGCCTGTCGAAAATAACATTGCAACTGTGGTCGAAAGAATAATGGCGCAAAATGGGGTGAACGTAGGATTACAGAGGCCTAGTTAAACTTCCCCTTTGTCTGAATACGTTTTGCAACAAGAATTACCACCAAGGTGGAAAGTCCCTAAATTCACCAAATTCTCAGGAGATACTAGTGAGTCCACCATAGAACACATAACACGTTATTTGATCGAAGCAGGAGAGATTGCTAATAATGAGAACTTAAGAATGAAATATTTTTCAAGTTCTTTGACAAAAAATGCTTTCACTTGGTTTACTTCTTTGCCTGCAACTTCAATATTTACATGGACCCAATTAGAAAGATTGTTCCATGAACAATTCTATATGGGGAAAACTAAGATAAGTCTGAAAGAATTAGCCAGTGTCAAAAGAAAATTCTCTGAACCTATAGATGATTATCTAAATAGGTTTAGAGTATTAAAGGCTAGATGTTTTACACAAGTGCCAGAACAAGAATTAGTCGAAATGGCTGCAGGGGGTTTGGATTATTCCATAAGGAAAAAATTAAACACCCAGTACTTAAGAGACATGGCACAACTAGCAGATAGAGTAAGGCAAATAGAAAGGCTGAAAACTGAGAAATTTAGATCAAATAAAAACAAAAAGGAAAGAGTGGCCTATGTAGGGATATGTCAAGACGAAGATTATGACGAAAACAAATCCGTCATTTTCGACGAGCAAGAAATTGATCTGGCAGAACTAAAACAAGGCCCTCCATATTCCTGTAAAGTTTTAGCTCCGTCGAATGGAAAGAATCCAGTCGAAATTGAAAGGAATGATAGGTTCCCTAAAAGAACTTACACATTAGACATCACCAAGTGTGATGAAATTTTCGACTTACTAGTTAAAGATGGTCAATTAATAAAACCAGCAGGCACTAAAGAGCCTCCTGTAGACCAACAGAAAAAGAGAGGTTTTTGCAAATACCATAATTTTTTGGGTCATAAAACTTCTCAATGTTACCTTTTCAGGGATCTTGTCCAGAATGCAATCTAGAAAGGAAGGCTGAAATTTGGAGACAAAGCTAAGCAACAGATGAGGATTGACTCCAATCCCATGCAGGTTGTGGAGGCCAACTATGCTGAACCAGAGATGGTGAATGTGGTCGAAATGGAAGTGATGTCTGAAGGAAGTTTTGAAATGGTAGAAGCTACTGAGGGCTTCGACACCAACTTCACCATGATAGAGGCTGCTGAGGGCTTCGACACCCATGTAAACATGGTGGAGAGTGCTGATGGTCTCACTGGTCAGGCTGAGGAAGTTATATCTGAAGGCAGTGTGGCAAAATCAGCCACAACCAGGGTTGCTGAGGATCTTGGCATTAAAGAACAAATTGATTATACCAACACAGAAGAGACTACTGATAGTTTCGACATCTAGGAAGAAGTTAAAGCTACTGAAGGCTTCGACGGAGGGAACACAGTCAAAACTAGTGAAAATTTTGACAAAAAGAATAACAACAAAGGTACTGAGCATGGAGTGGTCTGGGACACTCTAGGAGAGCCCAGTGGAATGTTTGACTTCATGGTGAAGTATTCTGCACCACCAAGCTCTAAAACTGACATCAATGAAGTCAAACCCACAGGATGGGGAGATTTCTTCAAATATGTTGATGAGGAAGCAGATAACAAAGTCCTCATTACCAAAAAAGAGGCCATTGAAGGCCTTAGTCATGACAAAATCAAGGAAATAGAGATTGCTGACAATGTCCACATTGTCGAACCAGTGAATAAAAGCACTACCAGAATTAAAGAAGATCCTGCTGAGAGTTGCGTGCAGCCCACCCCTCATGGAATTCTGTGCAGAATAATGGAAGATCCAAAAGAAAAGTCAGTTGCGCAATGTTGTAAGTACATCCACAAAGGCTTACACCCAAAAAGCAGTGTGGATCAGTTGAAAGGGAATATCCCTGAGGAAATGATGCTAGTCGAAAAAATGAACAAACTAAATATTACAAGTGATCAGAATGCAGACATTCATATGGTAGAAGTCACTCAGAAAATACGACCAGACACCAATAAAAAGAACCATCAAGAGGAACATCAGAAGTTTGTTTATCCAAAAGAAGATGAAAGTCTGGTGGAATTCATCCAGAGGTTCCAGAAAAAGAATGCAGAGGTCATGCTTTGTCCAAGGTGCAGTGTTGTATTCGACAGAAAGGCAGCCAACCATATAGAAGAAATGGAGAAGGCCAAAAAGAGAGGAAACTGGGGAGCAGTCCCACCAGTCAGAAATGAGAGGTTTGATCCAAGGAAAAGGGAGCATCATAACCAAAGGATGGGAGAAAGGAGTTATAACACCTATAAGCCGTCAAACAAGGAAAACAGTGACAAGTGGGTCCAGCCTATAAGGAATGCCCAAGGCCAGAAAAAGTGGAAAAGTTTTGATGTAAATAGGGGTGCTTCGATAGAAGCAAAAAAGGAAGTAGAGAAACCAAAGCCAAGGTACGTCTCTGAAAATTACAAGGGGAAGAACCCCATGTCAAGGTCCCAATGGAGGAGGTTTCAAAGGCAAAAGAGAGCCGAAAAAGAAACTGCAGAACAGAACAGGGATGGTAAAAATAAAGTTGAGTCAAGCAAGTTTGTGCAGGAAATAAGCAAAGGAGAATCTCTGGAAAAAGAAGAGCCTCCTCAGAAAAATAAATCTAGTAACATAACAGAAATGTCGAAGACTAACAACAAAATGCCAGAAGACAAAGAAGTAATTGATGACTTCAAGTCAGATTCTGATGCGTCCTTCGACGGAACATGCAATGTGGTTTCGGTATTGCCTAGAGATTATGATAGGACAATGGAAGTGGAGGACGAAGAGGATGATATGGCAGATGACAGCATAGGGCTTAAGCCTGTGTGTTAATATGTGATGAATAATGGTTGTGTCGAAGAGCAGAATGCGTTCTTTGAAAAGCCAGACGATGTAATGAAGGCCCATTTGAAACCTTTGTTTATAAAAAGGAAAGTAGAGAATGTGGGCGTGAACAAGATCTTGATAGATGGAGGAGCAACTGTCAATTTAATCCCTCATTATATGATAAAGAAGATTGGCAAAGATGACTCAGACACCAAACCTCACAACATGGTGTTATCTAACTATGAAGGTAAGGTAGGAACAACATTGGGGGTGATACAGTTGAACCTAACTGTAGGAACCATTACCAGGCCTACAATGTTTGTGGTGATAGCATCAAAAGCAAACTACAATATGTTGCTAGGAAGAGAGTGGATCCATGGGATTGGGGCTGTACCTTCATCCATGCATCAGAGGATAGCAATTTGGAGGCCAGATGGCATCGTCGAAAACATAGAGGCAGACCAAAGTTATTTCATGGCTGATGTGAACAATGTTACTAGTCGTAATTTCGACAAAAACTTGGCTCACATAGCACCTTGCAACCCTGCTGGTTTCGAATTAACAGCCTCCGACAATGCATACTGTTCCATGTATCTCCACCCTACGCATGGATTCCAGTGGGACAAAGAGATAATTGGAGAGACAAATTACACTTGGGGAACCACTCATGTCAATCCAACTGGGTGGGGAAGTGAATTTAGTGAAAATGACTGAAGCATCAATAATGGAAAGGATTACGGCTTATATAGCCGAAAACCAACTCAAAGCGGCCCTTGAGGCCGAAGTAAAAAATATGGCTATTAAAGCCAACGCACAAACTGTCGAAGAACAATATCCTCAAGAAGATGTTGGGGAACAATATGCAAAACAAGGTTTTGAAGAAAACTTTAATGACGAATGGCAAAATCAAAGGCTTGACGCCATTTATGATGACGAACCCCTGGGGTTTGAAAAGGATCCAGCCCCAACAAATATGAAAATGGTGGCACAGGATCCCTTAGAAGAAATTAATCTAGGACTGGGGGCAGAGAAAAGGCCAACTTACATCAGTGCCAAGATGGATCCTCAGTTCAGAGTCGAAATAATCCAATTGCTGAATGAGTTTAAAGACTGCTTCGCATGGGATTATGAAGAAATGCCTGGTTTAGACAGGAACTTGGTCGAATTGAAGTTGCCAATAATGGAGGGAAAAAAGGCAATAAAGCAAACTCCCAGACGCTTCGCACCAGAAATCCTGTCGAAAATTAAAGAAGAAGTTGAAAGACTTCTAAAATGCAAGTTCATCCGTACAACGAGGTATGTCGAATGGATTGCTAATATTGTTCATGTGATTAAGAAAAATGGCAAGCTTAGGGTGTGCATTAATTTTAGAGATTTAAACTCAGCTACCCCTAAGGATGAATATCCTATGCCAGTAGCAGAAATGCTTATAGATTCTACAGCAGGCCATGAGTATTTGAGTATGCTTGATGGATACTCTGGCTATAACCAGATTTTTATTGCTGAAGAAGATGTTCCAAAGACAGCTTTTCGTTGTCCAGGGGCAATAGGAATATATGAATGGGTAGTCATGCCCTTTGGTTTAAAGAATGCTGGAGCCACCTATCAAAGGGCAATGAATTCTATTTTTCATGATTTCATTGAAACATTTATGCAAATTTATATAGATGATATTGTGATTAAGTCTGTCTCAGGCTCAAACCATATTGACCATCTTCGACAATCCTTTGAAAGGATGAGGAAGTTTGGTTTAAAAATGAATCCCCTTAAATGTGCTTTTGGTGTGCAGGCGGGTGATTTCTTAGGTTTTGTGGTCCACAAGAAAGGGATTGAAATTAATGAGAACAAGGCCAAAGCCATAATGGAAGCGAAAGTGCCATCGACAAAGAAGGAATTGCAGTCTCTACTAGGGAAAATTAACTTTCTCAGAAGATTCATCTCCAACCTTAGTGGAAAGACACATGCTTTCTCGCCTCTACTTCGACTAAAGAAAGAAGATTTCACTTGGGGGCAAGAACAACAAGATGCTTTCAACAAAATCAAAGAGTATCTGGCCAGTCCTCCAGTTCTAATGTCTCCTTGTCGAAAAAGAAGTATGAGGCTTTACATCTCAGCATCTGACAGAACATTGGGAAGCATGCTTTGTCAGGAAGATGAATATGGCGTCGAAAGGGCCATCTATTACCTCAGCAGAGTCTTAAATGATGTTGAAACTAGATATAATATAATAGAAAAACTATGCTTATGTGTATATTTCTCTTGTACAAAGTTAAAGCATTATATAAAACCCATTGATGTATATGTATCTTCTCATTTCGACGTAATAAAACACATGTTGTCTAAATCCATTCTACATAGTCGAATTGGAAAATGGGCCTTGGCGTTAACTGAATATTCTTTAAAGTATATGCCTCTAAAGGCTTTCAAAGGACAAGTGGTTGCTGATTTTATAGCTGACCACTCCATAATTGAAAGTGAAATAAAATATGTCGAAATAGAACCTTGGAGATTATATTTCGATGGTTCCAGTCACAAGAATGGGGCTGGTGTTGGGGTGTTGATTATTTCTCCCAATAAAATTCCAACAAAATTCAAGTACAAAGTAGAAGGCTTGTGTTCAAATAATGAAGCAGAATATGAGGCTTTGATTGCTGGACTTGAAATATTGTTGGAATTGGGGGCAACAAGAGTCGAAATAATGGGTGACTCCGAGTTGGTAATAAAACAATTGACAAAAGAATACAAATGTGTCAAAGAAAATTTGATCATGTACTTTGTAATAGCCAATAGTCTCCTCAAAAAATTCGACAGTGCAGCCTTTAAACACATTCCTAGATTAGAAAATCAGGAAGCAAATGACTCGGCTCAACTGGCATCTGGCTACAAAGTGTCGAAAGAAAATCTGGAGAAAGTTATCGAAGTAAGAGGAAAAGTATTATCCACCAAATTGTCCCCATCAGATTTGGAAACAATAAGACTGGGTTATGGTGACGAAGAAAATTTTGAAATTTTTAATGTAGATGATCCAGAGGTGGGAGATTGGAGAAAACCTATTAAGGATTATTTACAAAACCCAAACCAGACAGTCGAAAGAAAGATAAAGTATAGGGCTTTAAGTTATGTACTTTTTGGAAATGAGTTATTTAAAAAGACTGCAGAAGGAGTCTTACTAAAATGCTTAGGTGAGACTGAAGCTTATATAGCTTTGTCAAACATGCATAGTGGTACATGTGGTGCACACCAGGCAGGTCACAAGATGAAATGGTTACAATTTCGACAAGGGATTTATTGGCCAACAATGTTAAAGGACTGTGTCGAATTTGCAAAAGGGTGTCAAGAATGCCAAGTTCATACAGGCATACCTCATGTACCTTCAAATGAATTACACTTTATTATAAAGCCTTGGCCGTTTAGAGGTTGGGCTTTAGATTTAGTTGGGGAAATTCGACCAGCTTCTTCAAAGGGGAAAAAGTACATTTTGGTTGGAGTAGACTATTTTACTAAGTGGATTGAAGCTATACCACTGACGAATGTAGATCAGGAAGCAATTATAGAATTCATCCAAAAACACATAATTTATAGGTTTGGAATACCAGAAACCATAACCACTGATCAAGGATCTATGTTTACAGGAAAAAACATGCAGGCATTTGCAAAAGAAACAGGTTTTAAGTTATTAACTTCGACACCCTATTATGCTCAAGCAAATGGACAGGTCGAAGCAGCCAACAAAGTTGTGATAAATATGATAAAAAAGCATGTGGGTAAAAAACCTAGGAATTGGCACAAGACTCTGGATCAAATTCTTTGGGCTTGTCGAACGTCTCCTAAAGAGGCAACTAATTCTACCCCATTTAAGTTAACTTATGGGCATGATGCAGTATTACCAGTTGAAATCTATTTACAATCAATACGAATTCAAAGGCATCATGAAATTCCATCTGAGACTTATTGGAGTATGATGATGGATGAGTTAGTTGATTTAGATGAGGAGAGGTTGCGTGCTTTAGAGTTGATAAAAAGGCAGAAAGAAAGAGTCGAAAAGTTTTACAATAAGAAAGTAAAATTTAAAGCCTTTTTAGTTGGTGATCTGGTTTGGAAAGTGATTTTGCCCATGGACAAGAAAGATAGATTAATGGGAAAATGGTCTCCTAAGTGGGAAGGACCTTTCCAAATCTTAAGAGTTTTTTCAAATGGCGCATATGAAGTCGAAGAAATAGAAAAGGATACTGAAAATAAATGGCAGGTATTTGAAAAAATATAAGCCAACATTGCAAGAAATAAAGATAGAAATGGAATAAATTCATAAAATTGCAAAACTTGTCTTCGCCAAACAGATGGCGTGGGTAACATTACATATAAAAAGCCTTGAAAGTCTGCCAAAGAAGAACAAATACAAAAACCTATTTCTATTACAAACTACTATTGAAGAAAAGTTGCTTTGAGTTCGTCAAATTTCTTCTGTTGAAGTTGAATTCGACGTTCACAGAGGCTTTTACTAACAGACAGTTTGTCAATTTCTCTATTGAGTTGTTGGGCTATTTCTGCATGTTGAAGCCCCTTCTGAAGCTCTTTGTCAATCTCCTATTGGTTGGGTTGTTGAAGACTGGCTTGACGTTCTTTCTCTTGAAGGATATTCTTCTGGAGTTCGACAATTTGAGCCTGGTAAGTCTGGATTTTACTTTCGCATTCAGCAGCAGCTTTGGAGTAGTCTTCAGAAGTTTGTTTAGCTCTGAGATTCTTTCAGTCGAAGAAGCTACAACATTCCAATCTGAGACTTGTTTTTCAGACTTGGTTGTGATGTTCTGAGAAAACTCCTTTTGGCGAAGTAAGTCAGCACTCACCGAGTCAATCATAGACATCAAATCCATTACCAGACGGCTTTCCTCAGCAGAAGCCTCCAAGAGATTAGCCTGTTTCAGAAGTTTCTTCAAATCATATTGGGAAGAAGGATTTTCGACCAGAACTTTAAACAAGTCTACCCCAAGGATTTTAGCCTTAATCTCAGCCATGACAACATCAATTGATTGAACTTCAAAGGTAGCTCCAAAAGTTGTCGAGCTGCTATGGGAGGAATCCTGAAAGTTGTATCGAGAGCTGAGAAGAGCCTTCAGATATTCTAGAGGTTTTCTTACTTTCAGACTCTCAATTTCTTCATGAGACAAGCTTGTCGAACCCGTGTTTAGAGGAGTTTCTGTTGGAGTAGGAATAGGTTGGGCACTTCCTCCAGGGTACAAGCTTGTATCTGGTTGCTTCGACGTATATTTTTCTTCTTCGACAGCTTCCTTGTTAGCTTCTGCTGTATCAATTGGTCCTTGCAGTTGTTCATCTTGATCTTGATCAATTTTTTTCTCCACAGTGAATTCTAGGCGAATAGGGGAGTTGTTGTCAGAGGATTCTGGGTCACTGATGTCGAAGTCACTGAAGGTCTGAGGTCCATAAGCACCAGCATCTGGAGTGGCCTCTTCCAGAAGTCGTTCAGCCAAAGTCTTCTCAGAATCAGAAGGGATAAGCTTTTCCTGGACTTTGGAAGTCCCTTCGACATCAAGATTAACCTGGAGTCAACAAAAAAGGGAAATTAAAAGAAGAAACAATGCAGTTAAAACTGTGAATACTGTCAGTCTAAAATAAAAATACCTGAGGAATCTCAGTATGAGTGCCTGAATCCCCACTCTTCTCACTTTTTGAGTGAGTTTTAGTGATTGGACTGGTAGGGGGAGTTCTTCTGTTGACAATAGATCTCTGGGATGCCACTATTTTTATTCTTATACCCTTGTTCCTTTTGAGAGGTTGTGGCTCAGGAGATTCGTCTTCAGATTCTTCGACACTCACCTCCTTCTCTTCTTGTTTCCTTTTGGTGGCTGGTGTGCGAGTTACCTGAGATGTACAAAAAGAAATGTGTTCAGTGTTAAGAATAGTAAAATTTATACAAGAAAGGTGGAATGCCTTTGTATGTCAAAACCTTCTTAGCAGCTGCAGGTGATTTTTCGACCTGTTTGGAAGAGGTCCCTTCGCCAGGGGTTTTCTTGCTAGTTATTTTGATAGCTGAAAGAAAAGAAAATGAATGAACATGGATATAAAACATATAAAGAGTTAGAAATAAGAAGAGGGGTTGTATTTCTTTGACACCTTCAAGAATAGGAGATTCCACGCTAACGTGTTCTATTCCAATATGAAGGTGCCCTGGGAAGTTGTCCAAATTATACTTCGTCGGAACCACATGTTCAGCAAGTTTTTTGCGAGACTCACGAAGCAGCTTTAGGTCAGACCCACACACAAACCAATCTGGGAATGGAGGGCACAGGGCCACACCAAATTCTGCAGAAGGAAGTGGGGGAAACCTTGGAGGAAACGTAGTGTAAGCAAAATTGTAGCGTGCATGTGATGGAATATATGGAGGCAACTCCAACTTATCCATTTTTTCTGAAAATTTCTGCTTTAAAGTCACTGCTGCTTCGCCTATTGTTCGACGAAGTTCATTTGGTCTGTAAATAGTTTCAAAATATTTTTGAAAATTTTGAATTTCTTTGATGTGTTTGTCCGTACCTTTCTTCTTTTTATCCTGCACAAAAGCAAAAGCATTCGTCAGGAGTGTGGTGAAAGTTGTTACGTCAAAGAACTTGTTGAGGTAGTACTCTTTCCACCAGACGTCAAAGTCCTCAGTGCACAGGTAGGTTGGTCAAAAAATTACAGGATGGACTTCCAAGGATGCGTCGAAAAATTTGTGATACAATTCTAAACTTTTTTCTAAATTATGAAAGGAATTGTAGAACAAGATGGAACCTTTCTTGGGATAGATAGGTTTTGTTTTCGTCTGGATTAACCCAAATTGTCTAGCCACCAGATTAGGCTGATAGACAATAAGAGAAATCTTGGTGTTATTGAGGCTATGGTGGGAAAAGAGATGTCTTGGTGTGAGGAATGATTCCCAGATGGATATATAGGAATCCTCTTCCTTCTGGTGTTCTACAGGGAGCTGTCTGGTGAACCATTTAGGACCTACAGTCCTGTTGGCGAAGGGTGCCATGGATGGCGTGAATTTGTAAAGTTTTGCAAACATCATCACATAGCTGGTGAAGGCTTGTCGAAGGCTTATCCCTTCATCAGTTGGAGTTAGTTGGACTAGCCTAGGCCATTCGACACGCCTATCCTTTACTTCCTCTTTGTCTACTGGGTTCTTTATGGGGATGCAGGTTTCGAAAGTGGCATTCAACCACAGTTGTAGAAGCCAGAAAGGACCTGTCAGGCTGATGGTTCCCTTCTCTTTGATAGTCTTCAGGTTGCTTACACTTTCGCTGAGAGATTCATAAAGGTTTGCCAGAAGCATTTCACTTAGACAAAAGGTAACTCCAACATGAAGTTGGTTGGCAATAGTGATGTAACTTCTGGCAACTTGGAGGGATCTGGTGCAGAAGACAAACTTTGCTAGCCACATAGTGAGGAAAGCTACATGTTCTTTGTCAGAGACCTATTCAGTGTCTTTACCTTGATGATGTGCAATAAACAAGGAATAACCAGCATGCTTCGTGTCGAATCCTATAGGGTCTTTGTTTAAATGTTCAGGGTTGAAGATTTCGCCTATAGGGCTAAGACCCGTGGTGGCTGCTATGTCAAAGAGGGTTGGGGTAACCATCCCACAGGGGAGGTGAAAGTTGTTATAAGTGTTGTCCCAAAAATATAGGGAAGCCAGCAACATGTTCTGGCAGTAACGTGGTCCTTCTTTCGACAGTTGAATTAGGTCATAGATACCTGTTTTCTTCCAAAATTTTCCTTTAGCCTTTTCGACTCTACTTAGCCAAGCTAGATAATCCGTAGGATCTTTTGTTAAGGGAGGGCTCCTAAAGATCCTATTTTGATTTAAATACGACAAATCTAGGTCTGTCGAAGCTAAAGGGGTTTCAGGTCTTTTGGAAGATTCAGTGGGTTGAGGGTTCTTACTTGCACCTATTGGTTTTGAGACAGAATAAGAAGGGTAAAAGTCTTTTAAGTGATTTTGATCAGCATTAGGGTCAGAAAGTGGACCTAACATTGCTTGGTAAACCCTAGAAATTAAAACAGGATTCAGTACCTGGGATCCGTAGATGCTGGCTTTCTCCCTCTCGTTTAGAGGTTCTGGAATATATTGTTGCTGGTTTACTTGCATTGGCCCAGATAGCGTGTGAGCAGGAGGAAGATCAGTGGTCTTTTTTTCTTTCTTAGCGCCATGATCAGCAACGTTCTTTGGAGGAGCCATTGTTGAGTGAAGATTTGAGTTGGAGTTGCAGAAGGTTTAATGGAGTTGGAATGGAGATTTTTGTTTGGTAAAGAAGAAGAAGTCTGAGAGTGTAAAAGGTGAAAAGATTTGAAAAATGATATTTATAGGAAGAAAATGATAAAGTAGAAATAAATGAAAAAAAAACGTTTCAGTTTGATCATGGGAGACGTGTCCTCTTGATCAACGGTGATGATCAAAAAGTGATGGTTGGTGAGAACCCATGATTATCTAGGTTGTAGGGTTATGGAAGGTCGCGTATAAACGTGGGCTAGATAAGACATTTTTCAGAAAAAAGTGAAATCATGGTGTTTTCTTGGGACTTAACAAAGTCACTTTACAATTAATGAAACTGACATGGTGTCAGAGTCATTTCGACAGCAAAGGATGTTTTCTCCAGAGTTTTAGTCGAAACATCTTTGCTGGGGGTGTAACACGGTGGGAGAACTGACTTTAGTTAAATGTTGCGGATAGCAAGAGTCGCCACCGACTTTTATTTTATCCAAAGGAAAGGGTATAAAAGAACAGGAAAGACCTTAAAAAGATTTTGAGTTCGGGGGGTAGGTTATACAAAGGGAAGGTGTTAGCACCCTTTATATCCATGGTTATCCATGGGCTCTTAGTTACTTAGCTCACTTTAAACTGTTTTGAGAAAGGTGTAGTGTGTGATAAAAAATTTCTAAGTACTTTATAATGATCCTCGTATGGATGTATATAAAGACTTTGTTTTGAAAATTTGTTTGAAATGTGAAATGTAATGAAGTATTTTGAAAAAATGAGCAAGTACTTAAGAGGAACCTACCCTATAATAAGTCTTTATTGTTCTTATATGTTCTTTCAATGGTAAGACTATCCCTATTATTAAGGAATAGGTAGTCATTACCTTGGATGTGAGGGACATATGAGGGACATCTGTTTAATGAAGGCAACTGTGGGGTGTATTAAGCATTTTGGAGGGACTGTCATCATTATTCGAGTGGGACAAGATCATATTGAAAGGCAACCATTAAGGGACTTGATCTTTGATTATTTAAGGGACTAGATGACTTTTTTAAGGGACTTTGCTTTATACACCCCACTTGACCTTATGATTAGGCAACATTGAGAGGCAACCCTAGAAAGTGAGATGGCGATCAAAGATCGACTTACGTGTGTGAGTGTTTAATTTTGTATTTATCTTATAATTTAAATGACCTAAATTCAATTTTTAAATATAATACATGTTTACACTCCCTATTTTACTAACCATAGCAATGAAAATAAACAATTTAAATATTTAAGAAAATTACATCCAGGAGCAATTACATAATGAATAAAGCAAATTAAATAGCAAAAATAAATAATAAGTAAAATAAATAAGCAGTTTAATTGGGTTAGTAATAATAATTAAAAATAAATGGGGTTAGTGAAATAATAATAATAAGCATAATTAAAAAATAAATGGATTAGTAATAAACATGGTTAGTAATAATAATAATAAGCAAAATATGATAACAAACAAGAATTAGAAATTAATAAGGAAATATGAACAATTTAATTATAAAATTTAAAATTATATGCAACTTATAAAAGTTAAATTAATTATAAACATATCAAAAATTATAATTACAATACTAAATTAGCATGAATTTAATTATTTTTATATTTAAAAATTATTTATATATAATTTAGATTATGAACAAATTATAGAAATAATTACATATTATAAAAAAAATTGATTATAATTGTATTTACAAAAACTAATTATATTAAATAACATAGATACATAATAATTATATTAGAAATTAAAATTACGAGATAAAATTAGGTCTTTTTAATTGTTTAGAAAAAATATATTAGGGTTTATAAGTTTGTAAAATATAATTAGGGTTTAATTAACAATAATAATTTATTTAACCAAATAATACATATATACATTTTATAATTTAAATACATAATAATAAAAAACTAATTTTGGAATTTAGAAAATATATTTTTTAGAATTTAGAAAATATAATATATACATTTTATAATTTAGAAACCATTTTAATATAATATAGAAAATAATAGAAAATATAACAAAAGAAAAGAAAATAAGAAAATCAAAAAAACAGGACCTGGGATTTGAACCCAGGTCCCTAACCTGGATAATGAAGAGGTTTGTCAACTGAGCTGCGCGCTTGTGGTGCAAGAAGAATGAGTACCCCTTAGTTTTGTTCTTTAAACCTGGAAAATCATAAAAATAATGAAAAAAAACAAAAGGCCTGGGGGTAGAATCGAACCCAGGACCTCTTAGGCAAACAAACATACACATGACCAATCCTGCTGAGTGAGCGAACCTGTCTACAATCTCACTACAAATCATAATATATTAATATTACTAATTATATAAGAAACAGGGAAAAAATGATGAAGCCTGGACTCGAACTCCTGACCACAGGCAATATATGCGCACATCACACCACTGGGCCAAGCAACCAATTGTGAAATAAAACCATAACCAATTCATAAAATATTATATGTAATATTCAAATTCTGGAAAACGCGCCAGAACGTCTTCATCTTCAACCTCAAATTCGTAGGATTTCCTGCGAATTTTCCTGGGAAAACTCCTACGAATTTTCATGCACTTTAAACCTGCGAATCGTATACATCATCATACGAGTAAAATTTCATCAAATTGAACCTGCAAACATGATCTATGCAAATATTACGGTCCAAATATGAGTTCATTATCCATTTATATTAGGTATTCCATGAATCCCTAATTTTGAAGCTCTAACCCTAACAATGGCGTCTTAAGCTTTTGGCTCTAAATCTTCAATCAAATGGTCCAGAAAGTATCCCTAGGTCCTAACTAACACAAATCACACAACAAAATCAATTGATATTGGTTAGATATATGAAATCGAAAAACACAATATTGAAGAACAAAATTGATTCGGTTAGCATGATATGGCATGGTTTTGATGCAATGGATGATTGGTTTTGCTTCAAGAAGGTCCAAGGAACATTGCTATGTCTTTAGATTACCTTCAAAGGTCCTGAATAATGGAAACCGAATTTGAGTTTTGTATGGATTTTTTGGTTTGCAAACTTACTCTTGAAGCTGTCAAAATTCGTGGCTTGTGATTGTAATGTGTTAAGTACTTATAGGAGAATGAATTTAGGTCAAAAAATCAAGTCATTGTGTGGAAAATTTGATATGAAAAGATTCAAAATGATCATGCCTTAAAAATCAAATATTCTTGTATGAACACTTGCTATTTTTGGCTAATCCTCATGATTTCTTTCCACTTCAATTCTAATCAAATTTATGATTTTCTAGAAGCTTGATCCAATTCAAATCTTACATTTTCATATTTTATTTTTATTTAAAATGATTTTTAATGAATTAAATCAAAATAAATCAAAATAAAATAATAAAAAGTCTGATTTTTAATGATTTGGGTCGTGCATGAAGTTATTGTATGGATTGGGTCATCATTTGGCAAGCCCATTTGGAAGAAATTGGTTTTAGACCTCCATTTTCATCATAAACCAACCCAAAATTTCCCAACTTTGCAAGGGCACATATCCTTCAATTTTAATGCTATGAGGGTGTTATTGGACATTTTGGAAAGCTTGAAGAGTCCTCTAACCAACTCCACTAGTTTCATGTCCATATCATTTACCAATCTCAAGTTATGCCCTTTTGAAGTTGTTGACTTTTTGTTGACTTTCAAAAGGACCTATAATGTCTTAGCTCATACCTTCCAAATGAAGCATTTTTGGGCTTGGCTTGTGAGACACAAAGTTGTAGAGAATTCAATTTCCTTCAAAATGAGCTTTTAGTGGAGACTTGGTGATGAAGCATGTGAAAGTTATGGCTGGTCAAAGTTCAGTTGACTTTTACTGAGGAAACCCTAATTTAGAAACTCCTGATTCTTGATGATCTGAAATCTCCTTGATGAATCATGATCAACCCTTGATCAAATGATGAATTTTAATTCATATACTTGATGTTGGCAAAAAAATCATGAAGTTTGACTTTGGTTTGACCACAGTTGACCTCAGTTTGACTTTTTAACTGCTTTGACTGATTTTGACTTATCTGATCATCTGACTGAGCAAACTTTTGAGAAAAGTCTTGAAACTTGTCATGGAGGTTCTTACACACATATAAGATGTTATGAAGCTCAATTGAAGTCTTGGAAGTTCATTTAGCCTGATTAAAGTCAAAACCCTAGTTTCAGATGCACTGCTTAGGAGGTGCATTGTCTGAGGGAATTGTCAACTCTTCTGACCAATTGTGAACCTTGTGAACCATCATAAAATGTCTTGTGAACCTTATAAGAGGTATTGTGAACCTTGTGAACCTCATGAAGTGACTTGTAGACTTCATGAACCTCATTGGAAGGTTTTGTAAGCATTGTGAATCTTGTGAACCTTGTGAACCTTCATGAAGTGACTTGTAGACTTCATGAACCTCATGGAAGGTCTTGAAAGCATTGTGAATCTTGTGAACCTTGTGAACCTTCTTAGCACACAAAGTCTTGTATTGTGAGGGCAAATTTTGGGGTGCAACAGCTGCCCCTGTTCAATTTTCTGAAACCTGAGGGGTTAGATTGGTATATTTGCCAGTCGTGACCTGGAAGGTTGAAGGGGATTGAACACAAAAGCCCAAAAATTTGCACTCACCAGTGCATAAAGTAATACAGATGGCTAGTTGAATATGCTTGAGTGGGCTTAAAGATGCCACTTGGAGAAAAGTTCTTAGATACATTTTCTTGGAGGATAAAGCAGTCCAAAGTATGAAGGTATAATGATAGCTTTTAGGAGGATAAAGCAGTCCTGAAGTAATGATGATAGCTGTTAGGAGGATGGAGCAGTCCTGAGGTATTGATGTGCTTTCAGGAGGATAAAGCAGTCCTGATGAGATAATAAGCTTTCAGGAGGATGAAGCAGTCCTGATGTAGTGATATGCTTTCAAGAGGATGAAGCAGTCTTGAGAGGTTGATAATATGCTTTCAGGAGGATGAAGCAATCCTGAGGTAATGATGATAGCTGTCAGGAGGATAAAGCAGCCCTGAGGTAATAATGTGATTTCAGGAGGATAAAGCAATCCTGAGGTATAAGAAGTTGTCAGGAGGATAAAGCAATCCTGAGGTAATAATAAGTTGTCAGGAGGATGAAGCAGTCCTGATGAGATAATAAGCTTTCAGGAGGATGAAGCAGTCCTGCTGTATAATATGTTTTCAAGAGGATGAAGCAGTCTTGAGAGATAATAAGTTTTCAGGAGGATAAAGCAGTCCTGATGTATAATGCTTTCAGGAGGATAAAGCAGTCCTGATGTACTAGAAGTTTTTAGGAGGATGAAGCAGTCCTGATGGATGATATGCTTTCAGGAGGATAAAGCAATCCTGAGGGATGATAACTTTCAGGAGGATAAAACAATCCTGATAATCATAAGTCTGTTTGCTGGATAATTAACCTGAAAACAAGGTAGCATTCTGTATGGTAAGATTGGTTTATGTATTATGTATGCATGTATGATATGATGCACTTAGGTGATGTATTATGCATCTATGTATATGTATGGTATGATGTAAATGATGTATGTATGATATGATACTGCCGGAAGCGTCTGAATATCTTCGTATAACAACTACTGGCCAGGGAAAATAAATCCCGATTCGTTGTTGAAGTCTTGTTTGATAGTATAGTATTTATAACCTTCCGTATGCTGGGGATAGCAAAGTATAGATAACCTCCCGTATGCTAGGGATAGTAAGGTATACATAACCTTCGTCTTCGTTTGATATTAGGGCAGATATAACCTCCCGTCTTCGTTCGTCGTACCCTTATTGGAAAGTAAATTCCCGTATATCCGTATGAGGATAAAAGAGATGGATATAAATTCCAGGGGAGATTGTAAACACCCCAAATTTTCCCTCACCCATTCACACTATGGCTTGTGATCATTTCATATGCATAAACACAATCATATCTTCTCATATCCCATTTTTGATTCACTGCATAGTTTCTAGGTCATCTGCATCTAGGGTTTGTGATCTGAGCAATCCAAGAGCTTCTTGAGCCACTCCAAAGGCCACCAATCACTTCAAATGGATCCATGTGTGTTCTTATATCATATTACATCCTCTCAAAGTCAAAAATGCAAAAGGATCACAAGAACTGAGATTGGTATGGAAGCAGAGCCAAGTTTGACTGCACAGTTGACCTAAAATTAGGGTTTTGGTTTCAGAGGCCATAACTCCAAATTTTTTGGTCATTCTTGTTTCCATTGGTCTCTATATGGTATAGGGAGTATGCATATCAATTTTCATGAAGAAATTCCATGGGGAAGTCATTTGATCAAGAGTTGACTTTCTGGACAAGTCAGTGCAAAATCAGGGCATCTGAGGCCCCCAATGACCCAACCAAGGGGTGATCTTCATCATTTTGAGTGTATATGATCTTTATTTGATCATGGAAGAAGTTTGAAGTTCACAAAAATCAAGAATTTGAAGTTTTTGCAAAGTTGACTTTTTAGGGCATGGTTGACTTTTCAAGAATTTGTCATTTTAGGTCACTTTTCAAACCTTACTTTTTGATCCAAAAATGCTTCAAATGGAAAAACTTTGGTCATGAAAGTTGTAGAATACATTTTTCCCTTTTCAAAAAGTACAAGAACATGATCTAATTCTTCTTGGATCAAAAGTTATGGTGTGACAAAGTTGGCTAAAATCACTAATTTTCAAGATATGCACCAATTGGAAAATTTGCAAAATCATGAACCAAGGCAAATTGTAACTTCTAGTTCATATCAAACCAAGGCATAAACATTCCATGTGACCTAAAATCAGATTTGGACCAAGATTTCACATGATCATGTTTGGCAAAGTAAGAGATTTTCATGAAGTTTCAAAAGTAAGCAACTTGCAAAAACTATCATCACATCTCACCCACTTGATGTCTTGGATGCTGAACCAACCATAGCTTCTCTCCTCACCATGCTGCGCCAGCCCATGCTCTTGTACCAAGCTAGAGCTTAGCCCATGCTTTCCTTACACCAAAGTTGACAATTTGCAAAAGGTGACTTACCTATCACAGCAGGCCAAGTCACATCAGCTGACCAATAGGCTTTGTTTATGTGGATCAAATGATGGCCATTTCATAGAAGAAGCAAGGCTGAAACACAAGACAACATCACATACACAAAACTCACCTCATTTGCATCTCTCTTCGAATCTCTCTGCCCAGCTCACAAACATTCAAACAAGTTTCACTAATCATCTCACCATACTTCATTGAGCCCAAACCAACAAAGAACCAAGCCTGAATCCAGCAAGAACATTGTTTCTCCATTTTCACCCCAATCTGCAGTTTCCTTCGAAACACCTTCCACAGGCCATAAACACTCAAACAAACTCCACAAACCTTCTCAAAACATCACCCTGATCACAAAGAACCACTCACATTGGCCTGAAACAGCTTGGATCATCATCACCATTTTCAATTGAGCTTGAGCAGAAGCTGTGCAAACTCCCTAACCAACTAACTTAAACTCCTCCTAAGCATTCAAGCATCATCAGGGGATCAAGTGGAGTGGATTGCATCAAGAGGGGAGGTCAGAAAGTTGCAGGATTGAAAGCTTCGAAACTCAGGTAGCTCAAGAACATTTTTTCCAGAAATCCTTTTTTAAGTTCCTAAGTTGTTGTTCATGCTCCCCTGATCACATACATGTCTTTAGTTTTGAAAATGGTGGGAAAATGAGGATTTAATTGCGTTCTGAAACTCTGTGACCTAAAAAATGTTTGTTTCGATTCATGAACTTGAGAGAACATAAATGTTGTTTGTGATGGGGTTTTGATTCAGTGGGTTATGGGAATCATTTCTGTATGCTTGGTTTTCATTTTGGTTGCGTTTTGAGGTTTTTAGGGATTTTCAGGTGGGGTTCCCACCGGAGAAGACGACCGGAGGTCTTCTCCGGCCACCTGAAAATCATTAGGGTTTAATCAGGTCATTAATGTCCATTTGAATCTGGAGCGTTGGATGCGTTGAAAAGTTTGACTTGCCGCGCGTGTGTGTGGTCCAGATTCACCATTAGAAACCCTAACTGTATTTAATTAATTCATAATTGAGATTAACCAAGTTTGAATTCCAGCCTTTGATCTGCGCGCGCAGTCAACAATTGTTTCCCCAGAATGGATCCTAGCCCTCCATTGCGCATACTTCTCCTTTATTTCATTTTTAATTCATTTCTTTTGTTTTATTTTGTACAATTTATTAAAAATAGCAAAAATGCCTTAAAAATTATGAAATTTTTTACCAAGGGTTTCATTAATTTTTAAGACACAAAAATATTTTTATTTTCATTTTTAGCATTTAAAAAGTATTTTTAAATATTTAAAAGTTTATTTTTAATTGATTAATGAAAATTAATTAATTAAAAATACTTTTAGGTATTTAAAAATCACCAAAAAATTCATGAAATGTTCTAAGACATTTAGAAACATTGTCCAACCTTCAAACCAAATTTATTTTTTGATCTTGATGCATTTTAAGAATTTCTCATTGAATTAAAATCATTTTTGTGCATTATTTTGATCCAAAGTTCAAAAAATCATTTCTGCCTATCCATGAAGAGTTGGACATTGATTCTTTTTGCATTGCATTGTGTTTAGCATGTATCTTGTGAGATTAAATGGCCATGATTTGATCTTTCATTTTCAATTTGTTTGCTAATTTTCTTGTTTAGGAACCCTAAAACCCTAGGAAACTTGTAAAAATCATAACTTGAGATTGGTTAAGAGTTGAGACCTTTCCTTTGGGCATTGGTTTAGTATAAGATTAGGGGTCCTTTGAGTGGCATTTTCAATTTTTTATCTTAGGGTTTGCTTCTGATTTTGATTTTTGTTTGATGTATGGTTCATAAACCCTAATTTGGGTTTCCATATGCATCCATCTTGCATTCTCTTGCATAACATGACTTGCCATGACATTTAAAGCATCCATGTGATTCATTTAACATCATAAGACATATTGAAAGCATGTTTGACCATTGCATCATGTATTTGCCATGTTGTATGTCATATGCACTTCATAACTTTTCATGTATGTTCATGTGTCTTAGCAAGCTTCATCTGCATCCATAAGCTTGTATGATCATCTCCATGCCTTGTTTCATGTTTGTATCACTTCATAGCATCTTTACCATCTCATATTTGCTTCTGGTTTTGGTTTGCATCATGTCATTCCATCCCATTTTGCATTGCATTGCATTTCTTTTCTAACCTTTCAGGTGGTAAGTGACTTTGAGAAGTGGATTTGCCTTCACTTCTCATAACTTTTCTTTTCATCTCTCTTGCATCCATTGCTGCATTTTTTCTTTGTGTTTGAGATTGAGCTTGCTCATTCTTCCCCTTCCCACTTTCTCTCTTCAAGTGACTTGTCTTCTTGAATGAAGCAAGTTGCTTTGCTTCTCTTGATCCTTTCATCTGCTTCCTGGTGGTTCCATTGAAGATTGTCCTTGCAAACCTCACAAACCTTAGGAACAACCATGTATGACAATGATTAGGGTTTTGATTAGTCTCCCCTTTTAGTTTTTACCTTTGTGTCTCTTTTGAGTCATCTCTTCTCACCTCATAATCAGGGACTAAACCCTAAAGGCTTTAAGGCTTTGTCATTAAGCTTATGCCTGCATCCTTCTCTTAGGATGGAGTGTATAACTTTAATCCTAAGTGTTAAACCCTTAATGTGTTTAACTCCTTTAATCAATCCACATAATAATCATCAAGACATCACACTTGTAACTTGGGCCTTGCATTAGGGTTCTAATTCTTCCTTAACTGGTTAAGAAGGACTAACCCTAGTGTTAATGGACAAGTCCCTCTCAAGTTGTCTTACAGACCCTAAAAAACATTTCTTCATCATATCATTAAATAAAATCCACTTAATCAAAGGCTTGTTTTGTCATGAGTTTAATCCCTAATCATGGATTAAGTTGAGGAGCTTTCCTCAGCTTAAACATTCTCATCTATTATCCTTCTTTTAGGATGGTGTAATGAGTCTGTTTAATCCTTGATTATGGCTTAACCTCATTACTCAACACCAAACAAAAACACCAAAAACATCTAAATAATCACAAGTAGGTTAATGATCTTAATCCTATACCAAAGGTGATTAAGTGTGAGAATCTGACTTCACACTTAAGGTACCCTCATTACCCCTAAACAGAGGGAAGATGTGATGAGTTTACTAAATCCATTGGTTTAGACTTAAGCTCATTAACTTATGACAAACTCCAAAAAGCAATAAAAGACTGAAAATGCAAAAACAAACAATAATCGTCTCCTTCGGGATTCTTTTCTCATCTCATTCACTCACAAACGAGAACTTGCTTCTTCCGTCTAATGCAAGACAGTTTGCACCTGAGCCAGACAGGTCATACACTTGAGCATAGGCAAGTAAGCAGTTCACAAGTCAATTCATCTTTCAGTCTCTTTGGGTCGAACTACGGTGTTCTGACTTCCTCATTGCACGAGAGGATACGTAGGCATAACTTAACAGTTATCGAACAAAAGTCTCTGTATATTCCCCCTCCTTTCAGCATTATTCTTTAAGCCTCATTGTCATGAGCATTTCACTCTTGTCCTTACACTGACACTGCATATATTACACTTCACTTCCTTTACACTAACACATGTACATCCTTTTCCAGTCCTTTTACACACAAATTGCACTGACACTACCCCTTTAAAACACAAATCTTTCAAGCGTGGATCCCGTCGAGTACGATGGACAATCTGGGTGCTAATACCTTCCCAGGTTGTAACCAACCCCCTTTCTCAGTCTCTCTGGTTCGCAACCGTCTTATCCAATCTCTTTCTAGGTTTATGCAGCATTACCTTTCCTCCGAGATAAAAATGCCTAGCTGGCGACTCTATTCATCTCCAGTGAGTTCACGGCTGTGTGTTCTCATTGTCCCTCTCGCCGACCGTTCGCGTCTGTACCCCATTTGACTTAGCCTCATTTTGGTGGGAGCGACAGCTTGGCGACTCTGCTGGGGACCCTTATACTGCAACCAGGGCTTCTGGTTCTTTTTGTGGGTTCCTCCTAGCGCTTGTTTGATTTGTGTTTACTGGGGTGTTATGTGCTTATTTGTGTTTGTGTATTTGTATTTATTTTGTACAGTTTTGTTTATTGCTTTCTTTATAGCTTTATGCATATATTATCATATTGTCATACTGTGCTGCTGGCTGGATCTGTTGTTTTCTTTGGTGGGTGGGGTTCTATTGAGAGTTAAGGTCCTATACCTGGGACCTGAGTGACACCTAGGCTAGAGTGAATCATATTCTTTCCCATTCCATCTCGGTCTGGTGCGGGAATATGAAACACGGTTCAGATATGGGTTTCTTCTTGAGAACTCTGTGTTGCAGATTTCCTGCAATGCTAGGGCTATCTGGGAAACCTGCTAAGTCTGGATGACCTTTTAGTATTGACCTTCAGAAACTGAGGTGAATTAGAGGAGGAACTTTTATGGTTATTGTAAACACTGTACCTCCGGGTTAGAAGTGTTTACACTTCTCATAACTGATCCAAATCTGAGGATCCTTGTTTTAGAACACCACCTGTGAGGGGGTTGGGCTGTTTACAGGTTTGCAGGTACCTTGACCTCAGAATACCCTGTTACTTTGACTTGGTTAAGAATGCTTCATGTTGGAACAGTTCTTGTGATTCTAAAACCCTGGACATGTGGCTCTTTATTTGAGCCCCCCACCTTGGTTACTGGATTTATAGACCTCCATCTGGAATTCTTGAACATACTTGGACCTATATCAGGGCATTTGATAAGATCCGGCTCAGTCACAAACCCTTGCATATCATTTGCATACATACTCATTGCATCATATTGACATTTGCTTATTTGTGTTTCAGGGTATCCATCTTCATTCTTTTGGTTTGGTTTTGGCCCTATCTTCAGCATTGACCCATCTTCATCAGCATCTGCTTCAGTTATCAGATACCTGCACCAGCCAATCAGTGGCCCCTTCTTCAGTGTTATCATCAGCACCTGTCTCTACTCAGTCTCAACATCATGGCTCCTAAAAAGAGCAACATCACCTACCATTTCTTCCAGCCAGAGCTATTTGACATCAGGAGGATTCAAACCCTGATCACTCCAGATCACATACCATTGTTCAGGGAACATTATGGAGATATACTTGATATGGTTATGGATCTGGACCCTTCACAGAGAAGCCTGATCCACACTTGCATTCAGTTCTATGATCCCCCACTGAGATGTTTCACTTTCCAAGACTTTCAGCTAGGCCCTCTATTAGAAGAATACTCATCATTGGTTGGCATGCCTATCAGGGGTGGAATCCCTTTCAACCCTGAGATGGTCTTTCCTGGTAATGGAGAAGTAGCAAAGGCTTTGCATCTGGAGCCTGTCCTGATTGAACAGCATATGACTTCCAAAGCTGGAATCCCTGGTTTTTATCTGGACTACTTTATCTCTCAAGCTACCCTGAAAGCTTCTTTAGGAGAGTGGAAAGCTGTCTGTGCTTTACTGGCCTTGAGTATATAAGGAATTGTGTTGTTTGCAGATGAGCCTCGATTCATTAGCAAGAATGCAATCCATCTTTTCATCTTGCAGAACCCAGTGCCCACTTTATTGGGGGATCTCTACTATTCAGTGCATCAGAGGAATGAAAAGCAGAGGGGAAGATTAGTGAGGTGTTGTGCTCCATTGTTCCATACTTGGCTTCTCAGGCATCTACCCAGGACAGATGCATTTTTGAATCCTCATCAGCAGAAAAACTGGGCTAAGAGACTCACTGTTCTAACTTCAGCTGATATCAGGTGGTGCACCCAAAGCACCAAGGGCAGGGATATCCTCACCAGCTGTGGGCATTTTCCCAATGTGCCCCTAATAGGAGTTAAGGGTAGTATTAATTACAACCCTCTGCTGTTTAGAAGACAACTGGGCTATGCACTGGTCCACACTCCTAAGGCACAGGACTTGGTTGAGACTCTTTATTGCGAGAACAAGCCTAATCTGGCTACTGTTAGGCAGGCAGCCTGGGCCTGGGATCATGTTCAAACCAAGGGAATAACCATTCTGGGGAAGTGCAGCAATGTGACATCAGCACAATATTATGAGTGGTCTCGTGCCAGGGCTCAATTCTCTGGAATGCCCTTCACCATAGAAGATATGCCTGAATCATCTTCAGCACCACCCCCTGCCACTATCAGTTTGGAGGAGTTTGAGGGCTTGAAGGAAAGAAATGAGAAGTTAACCCAGGCTTTGCAGAAGACCCTCCGGGAGAGGAATGATGGCAGGATGGAGATTGAGAGGCTAGAGAAATTGAGAATGGAGCATCTGGTTAAGATTGAGAAGTCTGGGGATTATATCAAGAAGTCTAAGGCTGGAGAACAAATCCTGAAGAATGCTTGCAAGGAAGCCCAGTTCCAGAGAGCAAGGACAGACTTGTATCTGAAGGAGAGTCAAGCTCGGTGGGTCAGGATCACCGAGGCTCGTACTCTGGAGGACAAGAGAGTTCAAGACAAGATGGAGCAACTGGAAGCTAGTGCAAAAGAACAGCAAGAAGCCCTGGCAGCAGCCCAGAGGGAGATATCAGAGCTAAAGATCAAAGCTGGAGTGAAGAGGTCAAAGGACCAAAGCCAGCACAGGAAGCTAACAGCAGCTGTTACGACCCGGAATCTCCTCATCAGGAATCTCACGGAGCGTCCGGCTGATCCTGTGACCGAAGCACTTCTCAAGGAAGTTCGTGAGGATGAGTTTGGTCTTGGTGTTTGACCATTTGTTTTGTTGCTTTCATTCCATGTACTTTTATTTTCTTGTAATGTATTTTGACCCCTCAGAGGGCTTGTATTTGTAAAACAAACTATGTACCATTTGCTTTTTTGTAATATATGTATTAGTTTGTTCCATCCGAGTTTACTTCGAAAGCAACATCAACAGCATCTTCAAGGGTCTGGAAGGGTCAAAACTGAATGCCAAGCCGGATACCTTGAAAGCAAATAAGCATACTGCATTGCATGCTAACCCTTTTGTTTGTTTTGTAGGTTTTTGTTTTATTGCCACTAACTCTGTTGTGATGTTCAGGAACTATTGCTCGGCACCGGGTATTTCCCCTCAATCGTCCGCACCGTTATCCAACCCGTAGCAACCTTCCGGGCATTCAAATGGATCAGATGCAGCAGGACCTTACTGAGGTCAGAAACCAAATGGCGAATGAAAGGCTAGAAATGAGGAATCAAATGACTCAGTTTATGGAAGTGATGAACAACATGGCTCAGAGCCAAGAAAGATTGAGGGCCATGGTGGAAAGGCAAAATCAAGAAGATCCACATATAGGGACTGCCGGCACCAGCAACAACGAAAGGGTCCAACCTCATGTTAACCCCCCTGTATTTGGCCCCCACCTCCATCCTGAGGTCAACATCCCTGCAAATGTTCAATGGACTGCCACTGCAGCCAGGGTACTTCAAGAAGACCCCCAGGAGGATCAATTCACGGTAATGGGTGCTGGGGAAGAAGCTTATGATAGAAGGCTGGATGAGATAGCTGAGAAATTGAGGTCCTTAGAGTCTCAAAACTCTTTGGGTTTCGACGTCATGGACATGGGCTTGGTAGACGGGGTCAGGATTCCCCATAAGTTCAAGCCTCCTTGTTTTGAGAAATACAACGGGACTTCATGCCCCCGGACTCATTTACAATCATTTCTGGGGAGGCTGAAGGCCTATACTATGGATGAGAAGCTCTGGATGTTCTATTTCGAAGACAGCTTGACTGGAGCGTCAAGAGAATGGTACTCTCACTTGACAAGGGCAACTATCAGATGCTGGAAGGACCTGGCAGAGGCCTTCATCAGACAGTATCAGTACAACTTAGATATGGCACCCAACAGGACCCTCCTAATGGGAATGTCACAGTCGTCAAGGGAAAGTTTCCGAGAATATGCCCAGAGATGGAGGCAATTGGCTGCTGCTGTTCAGCCACCTATGTCTGAAAGGGAAATGGCAGACATGTTTATGAACACCCTTCAGGGGACATACATTGACAGGCTGGCTGCTTTCTCATCTACCAGCTTTGCAGATGTTGTCATAGCCGGGGAAAGAATTGAAAGCCTATTGAAGATGGGTAAGATCTCAGACAACGGTGCAAGCTCGTCCAGTAGTACAAGAAAGCCTTTTGCAGGCCCGAGAAGAACTGGCGAGACCAATGCCATCCACACCAACAGGGGCAGGCCCCAATATGTTCACAGATCAGTGGCAGCAGTCACCATTCCCGCTCCAGCTCATCCTCAACCAGTTTATCAACCTCCGCAGCAAAACTATCAGCAACAACCTCAGTACCATCAACAAGCTCAGTATCCTCCGAGAAATTACAACAACAGCAACACCAACAACAATAATCAGCCAAGGCCATTCCAACAGAGGCCTTCTCAAGCCAACAGGGTAATCGATCCGATCCCTATGCCATATGCTACATTGCTGCCACAACTCTTGAAACTCAACCTAGTTGAGCTAAGGACGCTGGCACCTCCAGATCCCAACAGTTTACCCAGGAACTATGACTCCAACGCCAGATGTGCCTTTCATTCAAATGCACCTGGCCACAGTACAGAAAAGTGTAGAGCCTTGCACATGAAGGTACAAGACCTGGTAGACTCAAAAGCTCTGAACTTCGCACCACCACCCAATGTCAATAAGAACCCCATGCCAAACCACGGTGGTCCCAGGATTAACGCTATTGAAGAAGACAAGCCGTCTTATTTAATAACCAGTGTGGGTCAGATCAGGACACCGTTGGTAGAAATCAAGGCTCAGCTCCTCGAATGTCAAATGTTCCCGGGGTGTGAGTTGGGGTGTGCTTACTGCAATATCTCAGTCAATGGGTGCGATAATCTGAGGAATGGCATAGACGGTCTCATTCAGAGTGGCCAGCTTCAGATCACCACATCATTTCCTACAAATCCAGCAATCTCATCAGCAACAACTCCAGAACCTCCTACAACTGCAACAACCATTGTTCCTGACAATTCTTCGGCTTCATCAACAATTACTTCATCTATTATCTCAACTGATCAGTTATCAACAAATTTTTCTTCTACAACTCCAGCACCACTCCATTTTGAAACTCCTACAACAACAACATCCATCCTTCCACCAATGTCTCCTACAACACCAGCAACAAATCATGAAGATGTCTCAACTGTCACAATATTCTATGATCCTGAGAACAACTCTGCCTACAACTCAGAAGGTGTTGCTCCCATCAGAGCACCAGTCACAATTTATTACGATCCACAGACTATCACAATTCCTTCCGCAGCTGCAGTCAGTCAAGTCACTATCACGGTGCCTGGACCAGTACCTTATGAAAGCAGCAATGCCATCCCCTGGCATTACGGCTCTGACCTGTACTGTGAAGGACAAAGAATCACTTTTGAATCATCAACCCCTGCACCACAAATTGACAATGTGGGAAGAGGCGGAGGCTTCACCCTAAGCGGACGTCTTTTCGCTCCACAAATTCAGAGACCCACTGCCGAAGCAGAAGCTGCTGCTAAAGCAAAAGGAAAAAGCTTGGTGCAAGATGAGCAGACTGTTAAAGAAGCTTTGAAAACACCTTTCGATCAAGAGGTTGATGAGTTCATGCGAATCATCAAGAAGAGTGATTATAAAATAGTGGATCAGCTTCATCAGACGCCTTCCAAGATCTCAATCCTATCATTGCTTATGTGCTCCGAAGCCCATCGGAATGCACTACTCAAAGTCTTGCACGCAGCTTATGTGCCTGAAGAGATCACTGTCAATCAGCTGGAAGCGGTAGTTGGAAATGTCAATGCTAGTCACGGACTAGGGTTCACCAATACTGATTTGACAACGGAAGGCCGCAACCATAACAAAGCCTTGCACATAACCATGGAATGTAAAGGTGCTGTCCTTTCCCATGTGCTGGTGGACACGGGGTCATCCCTCAATGTCTTACCTAAGAAGGCCCTGGTGAAGTTAGAATACGACGGATTGGCGTTGAGACCCAGCAACCTGGTGGTGAGAGCCTTTGATGGTTCAAAGAGATCGGTTCTGGGAGAAATTGAATTGCCCATAACGATTGGCCCGCAGACCTTCAAAACGATCTTCTACGTGATGGATATACAGCCTGCCTACAGCTGTCTATTGGGTAGGCCATGGATTCACGCCGCTGGCGCCATGACCTCTACCCTTCACCAGAAGTTAAAATATGAGTGGGAGGGTCAAATCGTTACAATCTGTGGAGAGGAGGATATTTTTGTCAGCCACCTGGCTACCTATAAGTACATTGAGATGGATGGGGAGATCCATGAAACAATGAGCCAGGGTTTTGAAGCTTTGAATGTCAATGAAACATCTTCTGTGCCTGGTACTTCGATATCATCATACCAACAAGCCCGGAAGGTTGTTGAGGGAGGAAACGCCCAAGGCTGGGGCAAACTGCTATCGGTGGAGAAGAAAGAGGATAGATTTGGGTTGGGTTACAGACCAACTCAACAAGATCAAGCAGAGGCTGCGAAAGAGCCCAACTTTGTGAGTGGGGGGATGCTCACCCCTGATGCTGTCAATTGTTTGGAAGACGAGCTGGAAGAAGAACGCAACCTGGAAAGCTGGATTCGTCCAAAGATCCCGGGGAGCAGTATCTCAAACTGGTCTTCCCAGGAAATTATAAGAGTTACTCATGCAGAGTAATTATTATTTCCTGTATTTTTATAGCATGCATCAAAGTCTTGCATCTTGCCCAAGATGACAAGACTCATTTTGTAATCGGGCCATCTGTACTTTTTGTGCAAACAAGATTAATCAATGAAATATCAGACATCTTTTTGCAAACGAGTCTTTTTCTTTTCCACTCACTGTTTTTCCATTTTTTTTCTTTTTTACAAAAAAATAAATGGCAGTGTTTTCAAAATGACAACTTTATTTCACTTTTCTAAAACAAGATTAAAATCAAATCACTAAAATGAACAAACTGAACCCTTGCAGAGAGTGCCTTCCAGACTTCACCGACAACAGCACGGCTATGACGTCATATGACTTTGACAATCCAATCAATCAAGCTGATGAAGGGGTTGAAAAAGAATATGAGCTTCCTGAAGAGCTAGCCAGGTTGTTAAAACAAGAGGAAAAGGTTATTACTCCTCACCAGGAGGAGGTTGAAGTGATCAATCTTGGTACAGATGAAGACGTGAAAGAAGTCAAAATCGGGGCCTGCCTGCAAGACTCAGTGAAGAGACAACTGATTAACCTGCTTCGAGAGTATGTGGACGTGTTTGCTTGGTCTTATCAAGACATTCCGGGGTTGGAAACCGATATTGTCGTGCACAAGCTGCCTTTGAGAGAAGAGTGCCCGCCAGTTAAGCAGAAGTTGCGTCGTACTCGCCCAGACATGGCAATGAAGATCAAGGAAGAGGTACAAAAGCAATGGGACGCCGGTTTCCTTGCCGTAACTAGCTATCCACCGTGGGTTGCTAATATAGTACATGTGCCTAAAAAAGACGGCAAAGTAAGGATGTGTGTTGACTACCGGGATCTGAATAGAGCTAGCCCGAAAGATGATTTCCCTTTACCTCACATTGATGTATTGGTGGATAACACAGCTCAGTTCTCGATATTCTCCTTCATGGACGGATTTTCAGGATACAACCAGATTAAGATGTCACCTGAAGACATGGAGAAGACAACCTTCATCACACCCTGGGGCACATTCTGCTACAAGGTAATGCCATTTGGGCTCAAGAATGCCGGTGCGACATATCAACGGGCTATGGTAACATTATTCCACGATATGATCCATAAAGAAATAGAATGTTATGTGGATGACATGATTGCCAAGTCCCTTACTGAAGAAGACCACCTGGTGAACCTGCTGAAATTGTTCAAGCGTCTGAGGAAATACCAACTGAAGTTGAACCCCAACAAATGCACATTCGGGGTGCGATCTGGTAAGCTGCTGGGTTTTATTGTAAGCGAGAAAGGGATTGAAGTTGACCCTGATAAAGTCAAAGCTATTCAAGAGATGCCTGCACCGAAAACTGAGAAAGAAGTTCGAGGGTTCTTAGGTCGATTGAACTACATCTCACGGTTCATATCTCACCTCACTGCAACCTGTGAACCTTTGTTCAAGCTGTTAAGAAAAGAACAGACGGTCAGGTGGAATGAAGACTGCCAGAAGGCTTTTGACAAGATCAAAGAATATCTGCAAGAACCTCCAATCCTTATGCCTCCAGTGGAAGGAAGACCTCTGATAATGTACTTGACAGTATTAGAAGGGTCAATGGGGTGTGTGCTGGGCCAGCATGACGAGTCTGGTCGAAAAGAGTATGCAATATACTACCTAAGCAAAAAGTTTACCGACTGTGAACAACGTTATTCACTGCTCGAGAAAACTTGCTGTGCTTTAGCGTGGGCTGCTCGCCGACTGAGACAGTATATGTTGACCCACACTACTTTGTTGATATCAAAAATGGACCCAGTCAAGTACATTTTCGAGAAGCCAGCTCTTACCGGACGGGTTGCAAGATGGCAAATGATCCTCACAGAGTATGACATCCAATACACATCTCAGAAGGCCATCAAGGGCAGTGTATTGTCTGAATATCTTGCTGAGCAACCCATTGATGATTACCAGCCTATGAGATTTGACTTCCCTGATGAAGACATCATGTTCATAAAAGCAAAAGATCATGAAGAGCCTGTTCACACTGAAGGGCCTGACCCGGAAGAAGAATGGACTATGATGTTTGATGGGGCTGTTAATATGAATGGCCGTGGTGTTGGTGCAGTGCTCATTACACCTAAAGGAGTTCACATGCCTTTCTCGGCAAAACTCACTTTCAACTGCACTAACAACGAAGCTGAATACGAAGCTTGCATTATGGGTCTTGAGGAAGCCATTGACCTCAGGATCAAGACGTTGACTGTATTCGGAGATTCAGCTTTGGTAATCAATCAAACCAACGGAAAATGGTACACCCACCAGGATCATCTGATACCTTACAGGGATTATACAAGGAGGTTATTGACTTTCTTCACAACAGTCAAGCTTGAGTATATCCCTCGGGACGAGAATCAGTTCGCAGATGCTCTGGCTACCATTTCGTCCATGATCAAAGTTCAGACTGCTAACTTTGTACCTCAGATTTCAGTGTCCAGACTTGACAGACCAGCATATGTGTTCGCAGCAGATGTTGTTAAAGATAATAAGCCTTGGTTCCATGACATTAAGTGCTTCTTAGAGGATCAAACATACCCACCTGGGGCATCTTCCAATGATAAGAAGACTTTGAGAAGGCTCGCTGGTAGTTTCTTTCTGAACACTGATGGGTCTTTATACAAAAGGAACTTTTATATGGTACTCCTCAGATGTGTTGATAAGACAGAAGCAGACTTGTTGATGCATGAAGTGCACGAAGGATCCTTTGGTACCCATGCAGGAGGGCATGCCATGGCTAAGAAGTTGCTGAGATCAGGCTATTACTGGATCACAATGGATGCAGACTGTTGTGCTTACGCCAGAAAATGCCACAAATGCCAGATTTATGCAGATAAGGTGCATGTGCCTCCCAATCCTTTGAACATAATGTCTTCACCATGGCCCTTTGCCATGTGGGGCATTGACATGATTGGCAAAATCGAGCCAACTGCTTCAAATGGCCACAGATTCATCCTGGTCGCCATTGACTATTTCACCAAGTGGGTTGAAGCCGCCTCATATGCAAATGTCACAAGGCAAGTGGTAGCCAGATTTCTGAAAAGAGATATCATCTGTCGGTATGGAGTGCCCGAGCGAATCATTACTGATAATGGTTCCAATCTAAACAACAAAATGATGGCAGAGCTGTGCCGGGACTTCAAGATTCAACACCACAATTCTTCTCCTTACAGGCCAAAGATGAATGGCGCTGTCGAGGCAGCGAATAAGAATATCAAGAAGATTGTGCAGAAGATGGTAGTCACTTACAAAGACTGGCATGAAATGCTACCGTTTGCCTTACATGGGTACCGAACGTCGATCAGAACATCCAATGGGGCAACACCGTATCAACTTGTGTATGGTATGGAGGCAGTCCTACCTGTTGAAGTTGAATTACCCTCTCTACGGGTACTGATGGATGTTAAACTGAGTGAAGCAGAATGGGTTAGGTCCCGATACGAGCAACTGAGTCTGATTGAAGAGAAGAGATTGGCTGCAATCTATCATGGGCAGTTATATCAGAAGAGAATGAAGAAAGCCTTCGATCAGAAAGTCAGGCACCGGGAGTACCAGGTGGGGGATCTTGTGCTGAAAAGAATCCTCCCTCCTCATACAGACCACAGGGGCAAATGGACTCCGAACTATGAAGGACCATTCGTAGTAAAGAAAGTTTTCTCTGGTGGAGCACTGATGCTCAGCACCATGGATGGTGAAGATTTCCCGTCCCCTGTGAATTCAGATGCAGTTAAAAAATACTTCGCATAAAATGACCCGCTGGACATAAAAAAACAGAATGTAAGTCCAGGCAAAAATAGGGCATCCCGGCGAGTCAAAAACAGAATAAAAGACTCGGGCAAAAATAAGGGAAAATAAACAAAAATGTACACCCGCTGAGTTGAAAAGCCGCATTGGACAGCTCAGGCAAAAATGGGTATCCCGATGGATCGAAAATCCGAAAGGGCGATCCATGCAAAATAAGGGAATAAGCGAACAACTGCATTCTGAATTCGTCTGTATCATTTACAACTTGGTAAGCTTCGAAGGGATCAAGCTTCAATCAGAATCAACACTCTTCAGAAAGCGAGATGAGAAGAACGCCAAAAGTCATACGAGTCATAGTGAAGAGGAAGCTCCTTAAAGCGTCATCAACACTGCCAGCATTTTGTTTCTCAATTTGTAACAATCTCCTAATTTCAGGGGATATGTTCCTTTGACTGTATCTCGCCAATTCAGGGCATATGAATTAATAAAACCAGATTTCCAGTCATGTCTCGTCTTGTACATTTTATTTGCAAAAAATGTCTGATGTCTTAAAGAAAAAACTGATTGCATAAGAATACAGATGCTTATCTTCAAATAAAAAACATGCTTGCAGGAAATATGCTTACTCTCAGAAGTATCTAAACTCCTATGACGGAATCCAGTAAGGGATACCTCAGGATTACCTTGCGCGTTTCTCTATCTTTTTCAGGATTGCAGGTATCCAGAATGCAACTTGGGGCATGAAAACTTTATCCCAGCAAGCTGGCAAATCAACGCTCGATTTTAGCACCCGAAGTGCTCTCCCCCCAGCTGAGTTGCCTCCCATGACTTCCCCCAGCTGAGTTGCCACTTATTTACTTATCCCCATCAGAATGGGCAGGTATCACAGAAGATGCCCATATCCCCGGCTGAGTCAAGAAGCTACCGTAACAGAATTTCTAGGGAGGTCTTTCAGTGATTCCTTTTTTCCTCCCCAGCCGAGTTGCCATCTCGCCCTCAGCCGAGCACAAAAATCAGAGAGCTATCCCCCCACAGAGCCCCAGCCTCTATCCAGAAGAGCAGCGCATAGAAGATCACAACAGAGTAAAGAAAGCTTCTACAAACCCCAGCTGGGTTTCTCATTTATAAAGGATAGGTCTATCAATAACCCGAATCCCCAAGTAGATAGCATCTCATCAGATCTACTAATGATCTCACCCCCAACTGGGATGTCTACTTCAAATGGATCGATCGAAGATCTTCGCAGCAATGGGACCCGGATCCCGGTTTGGTATCTTTGCACAATCATAGCATTTGCATCATATTCACCCACAAAGCGTAGCATTCCGTTTTAACACGGAGCATTACGGCAAAAATCCAACGCATAGCATGATCATAAGCCATGTTTTGAATCAGCACTTGTGAATAATGACAGTTCATCAGCATACAGAAAAAATCCCCACCAGGGTCCCCAGCAAAGGCAGTTGCCTCACAATCCACAAACACCAGTATATACTCATTTTGACACCCGTCCGTGTCATCTTTCCCCAGTAAAGTCGCCTAAACACTCTTTACGAACAAAATCACTCGCACTACAGATACTCCCTGACACCCGTCCGTGTCATATCCCCAGCAGAAAGCCAGAGACACCCTCTTTGCACTCACATATACCTATATACACTTTCTTGACACTGTAAACACCCCAAATTTGCCCTCACCCATTCACACCATGGCTTGTGATCATTTTCATATGCACAAACACAATCATATTATCTCACATCTCATTTTTGATTCACTGCATTGTTTCTAAGTCATCTGCACCTAGGGTTTGTGATCTGAGTTATCCAAGAGCCTCTTGAGCCACTCCAAAGGTCATCAATCAATTTAAAGGGATCCATGTGTGTTCTTATATCATATTACAACCTCTCAAAGTCAATAATGCAAAAGAATCACAAGAACTGGGATTGGAATGGATGCAGAGCCAGGTTTAATTGCACAGTTGACCTAAAATTAGGGTTTTGGTTTCAAAGGCCATAACTCCAAATTTTTTGGTCATTCTTGTTTCTATTGGTCTCTATATGGTATAGGGAGTATGCATATCAATTTTCATGAAGAAATTCCATGGGGAAGTCATCTGATCAAGAGTTGACTTTCCAGACAAGTCAGTGCAAAATCAGGGCATCTGAGGCCCCCAATGACCCAACCAATGGGTGATCTTCATCATTTTGAGTGTATATGATCTTTATTTGATCATGGAAGAAGGTTGAAGTTCACAAAAATCAAGAATTTGGAGTTTTTGCAAATGTTGACTTTTTGGGCATAGTTGACTTTTCAAGAATGTTTCATTTTAGGTCATTTTTCAAGCCTTGATTCTTGACCCAAAAATGCTTCAAATGGAAAAACTTTGGTCATGAAAGTTGTAGAATACATCTTTCCCTTTTCAAAAAGTACAAGAACATGATCAAATTCTTCTTGGGTCAAAAGTTATGGTGTGACAAAGTTGGTTAAAATCATTGATTTTCAAGACATGCTTCAAATGTGAATTTTGCAAAATCATGAACCAAGGCTTTTTGTAACCTCTAGTTGACATCAAACCATGACACAAACATTCCATGAGCTCTAAAAATCAGAATTGGACCAAAGTTTCTCATGTCCATGGTTTGTGTAACAAGACTTTTTTCCATGAAGTGCCAAAGGTAACCAAGTTGCAAAACCATCATGATGCTTCTCACCACTTGCTGCATTGGCCTTTGAACCATTCTAGCCTTCCATACACACCATGCTGCGCCAGCCCTAGCCCTTGTACCAAGCTAGAACCAAGCCATACCTCTCTTACACAAAAAGTGGACTTTTGGCAAAAGCAAACATCCCAATCACCACAGGCCATGTCACATCCTCTGGCCACTTGCAATTGTTTATACTTTCCATCTGCTAGCAAAACACATCAAGAAGGAAGGCTGAAGCACAGCATAACATCACATACACAAAAACACCTCACTTGGCAAAACTCTTCGAATCTGCCTCCACAAACTTAAAACATCCAAACCATTTTCACCAATCATCTCACCATGTTTCATTGAGTAGAAACCAACAAGATTCAAGCCTGAAACCCTCATGAATTGAGCTTCACCATTTCTCATCCTCAAGACCAGAACTCTTCGAATCCCTTTATCCAGCCATCAAACACATCATTTTCCTTCACCAACAAGTCAAGCATACCTAAAGGAGCAGGAATCCACCATTGGAATGGCCTGAAACCTCCCCATTCTTGACTGTGCTATCTGCTACACCAGAACTGTTCCTCACAAATCAGCCATCCACAAGAGCTTTGAAGCCTTCCATCAGCATCAGGGGAGACAAAGAAGTCCATTTGCACGCAAAGGAGGCTCTGGAAGCTCAGTTTGGAAGCTTTCCAGCTCAGGTATGAACATGAACACTTTCTCCCAAAGCTTGCATTTTAAGTTATAATATGATTGCTCATGTCTTGCTGGTCATGGGGATGGTTTCAGAATCAAAAATAAGTGAGAAATGAGTTTGTATGATCCCTCTGAAATTTTGCCCGTGGATTTTATTTCCTTCTATTCGTTTGATTCATGGTGTTTAAATGTTGTTTGAGCATGGATTCGTGTCTTAGGATGTTAGAGGATCACTTAGGTGTGTTTAATTTGTGGAATAGATGCCTGAATCATGTATTAGGGTTTTGGTAGTGCCGGAGAAGATGACCGGAGCTCCCCTCCGGTCACCTGAAAGTTGTTATGCCCTAATCCCTGTAATTAGTGTCATTTGAATATTGGGCGTTGGATTGAGTTGACCTGTTGACTTCCCGCGTGGATAGAGGGCCCAGATCACTTTGATTAGCCCTAATTCATTTTATTAGTTTTAATTAATTGTAATTAAGTTAATTAACTCAGAACCAATCCTGGCCACAAGATCTGGCGCCAGTCAATGCATTCAAACCCAGTCTCAATCTCAACCCTCCATTCTGATTACTTTCCATTTATTTTCATTTTTATTTCATTTCTTTTCATTTAACTTGCATAATTAATTTAAAATAGTAAAAATTGCTTAAAAATTATGAAACTTTTTCTCATGAGTTTTAATAATTTTTATGACACAAAAATATTTTTGTTTTTATTTTTATCATTAAAAAAAGTATTTTTAAATATTTAAAAGATTATTTTTAATTGATTAATGAGAATTAATTTATTAAAAATACTTTTAGGTATTTAAAAATCACCAAAAAATTCATGAAATGTTCTAAGACATTTAGAAACATTGTCCAACATTCAAACCAAATTTCTTTTTTGATCTTGATGCATTTTGATAATTTTTCTTTGAATTAAAATCATTTTTGTGCATTATTTTGATCCTAAGTTCAAAAAATCATTTCTGCCTGTCTATGAAGGGTTGGACATTGATTCTTCTTGCATTGCATTGTGTTTAACATGTAGTTTTTGAGATTAAATGGCCTTGATTTGATTCCTCATTTTCAATTTGTTTGGCATTTCTTTTGTTTAGGAACCCTAAAAACCCTAATAACTTGTAAAAATCATAACTTGAGATTGGTTAAGAGTTGAGACCTCTCCTTTGGGCATTGGTTTAGTATAGGACTAGGGATCCTTTGTGTGGCATTTTCCATTTTTTTATCTTAGGGTTTGCTTCTGATTTTGACTTTTGTTTGGTGTTTGGTTCATAAACCCTAATTTGGGCTTTCATTTGCATCCCTCTTGTATTCTCTTGCATAACATGACTTGCCATGACATTTCAAGCATCCATGTGATTCATTTGACATCATAAGACATATAGAAAGCATGTTTGATCATTGCATCATGTGTTTGCCATTTTGTTTGCATTGTGCACTCCATAACTTTTCATGTATGTTCATGTTTCTTAACTTGCTTCATTTGCATTCATGAACTTGTATGATTACTCCCATGTGCTGCCTCTTGTTCATAGCATCTCATTGCATCATTAGCATCATGTAAATGCTTCTGGTTTTGTTTCTCATCATGTCATCTCATCCCATTTTGCATTGCATTGCATTTTCCTTCTAACCTTTCAGGTGGTAAGTAACTTTGAGAAGTGAATTTGCCTTCACTTCTCATAACTTTTCTTTTCATCTCTCTTGCATCCATTGCTGCATTTTTGTTTGTGTTTGAGTTTGAGCTTGCTCATTCTTCTTCTTCCCACTTTCTTTCTTCAAGTGACTTGACTTCTTGAATGAAGCAAGTCACTTTGCTTCTCTTGATCCTTTCATCTGCTTCCTGGTGGCTCCATTAAAGATCTTCTTTTGAAAACCTCACAAACCTTAGGAACAACCAAGCATGACAATGATTAGGGTTTTGATTAGTCTCCCCTCTTAGTTTTACCTTTGTGTCTCTTTTGAGTCTTCTCTTCTCATCTCATAATCAGGGACTAAACCCTAAAGGCTTTAAGGCTTTGTGATTAAGCTTATGCCTGCATCCTTCTCTTAGGATGGAGTGTATAACTTTAATCCTAAGTGTTAAACCCTTAATGTGTTTAAATCTCTTAATCAATTCACATAATAATCATCAAGACATCAAGCTTGTAACTTGGGCCTTGCATTAGGGTTCTAATTCTTCCTTAATTGGTTAAGAAGGACTAACCCTAGTGTTAATGGACAAGTCCCCCTCAAGTTGTCTTACAAACCCTAAAAAACACTTCATCATCATATCACTAATTAAAACCCACTTAATCAAAGGCTTGTTTTGTCATGAGTTTAATCCCTAATCATGGATTAAGTTGAGGAGCTTTCCTCAGCTTAAACATTCTCATCTATTATCCTTCTATTAGGATGGTGTAATGAGTCTGTTTAATCCCTGATTATGGCTTAATCTCATTACTCAACACTAAACAAAAACACCAAAAACATCTAAATAATCACAAGTAGGTTAATGACCTTAATCCTGCATCAAAGGCGATCAAGTGTGAGAATCTGACTTCACACTTAAGGTATTCTCATTACCCCTAATCAGAGGGAAGATGTGATGAGTTTACTAATCCATTGGTTTAGACTTAAGCTCATTAACTTATGACGAATCTTCAAAAGCAATAAAAGACTGAAAACACAAAAACAAACAATAATCGTCTCCTTCGGGATTCTTTTCTCATCACCTTCACTCATAAACGAGAACTTGCTTCTTCCGTCTAATGCAAGACAGTTTGCATCTGTGCCAGACAGATCATACACTTGAGCATAGGCAAGTAAGCAGTTCACAAGTCAATTCTCCTTTCAGTCTCTTTAGGTCGAACTACGGTGTTCTGACTTCCTCATTGCACGAGAGGATACGTAGGCATAACTTAACGGTTATCGAACAAAAGTCTCTGTATATTCCCCCTCTTTCTAGCCTCATTCTTTTAGCCTCATGATCTTGAGCATTCCACCCCTGTTCTTACACTGACACTTCACTTATATACTTCACTTTTCTCTTACACTGACACTTCACTTATATACTTCACTTTTCTCTTACACTGACACCTGTACATTTTGTTTTCCAGCTCTTTTACACACAAATTGCACTGACACTACCCCTGTAAAACACAAATCTTTCAAGCGTGGATCCCGTCGAGTACGACGGACAATCTGGGTGCTAATACCTTCCCAGGTTGTAACCAACCCCCTTTCTCAGTCTCTCTGGTTCGCAACCGTCTTATCCATCTTTTTCTAGGTCTATGCAGCATTACCTTTCCCCCGGGATAAAAATGCCTAGCTGGCGACTCTATTCATCTCCAGTGAGTTCACGGCTGTGTGATCTCATTGTCCCTCTCGCCGACCGTTCGCGTCTGTACCTTTATATGGGCCATTCCCATTTATCGGGAGCGACAGCTTGGCGACTCTGCTGGGGACCCTTATACTGTAACCAGGGCTTCTGGTTCTTTTTGTGGGTTCCTCCTAGCGCTTGATTGATTTGTGTTTACTGGGGTGTTATGTGCTTATTTGTGTTTGTGTATTTGTATTTATGTACAGTTTTGTTTATTGCTTTCTTTATAGCTTTATGCATATATTATCATATTGTCATACTGTGCTGCTGGCTGGATCTGTTGTTTGCTTTGGTGGGGTGGGGTTCTATTGAGAGTTAAGGTCCTATACCTGGGACCTGAGTGACACCTAGGCTAGAGTGGTTCATATTCTTTCCCATTCCATCTCGGTCTGGTGCGGGAATATGAAACACGGTTCAGATATGGGTTTCTTCTTGAGAACTCTGTGTTGCAGATTTCCTGCAATGCTAGGGCTATCTGGGAAGCCTGCTAAGTCTGGATGACCTTTTAGTATTGACCTTCAGAAACTGAGGTGAATTAGAGGAGGAACTTTTATGGTTATTGTAAACACTGTACCTCCGGGTTAGAAGTGTTTACACTTCTCATAACTGATCCAAGTCTGAGGATCCTTGTTTTAGAACACCACCTGTGAGGGGGATGGGCTGTTTACAGGTTTGCAGGTACCCTTGGCCTCAACATACCCTGTTACTTTGATTTGATTAAGAATACTCCATGTTGGAACAGTTCTTGTGATTCTAAACCCTGGACATGTGGCCCTTTATTTGAGCCCCCCACCTTGGTTACTGGATTTATAGACCTCCATCTGGAATTCTTGAACATACTTGGACCAATATCAGAACAGTTGATCAGATCCAGCTCAGTCACAGACCCTTGCATATCATTTGCATACATAAACCATTGCATCATATTGACATTTGCTTATTTGTGTTTCAGGGTATCCATCTTCATTTGGTTTTGGTTTTGACCCCATCTTCAGTATTGACCTATCTTCATCAGCACCTGCATCAGTTATCAGCATCTGCTTCAGTTATCACCTGCACCAACCAATCAGTGGCCAGTTCTTCAGCATTATCATCAGCATCTGCTCATCTTCAGCATCATGGCTCCTAAAAAGAGCAACATCACCTATCACTTTTTCCAGCCAGAGCTATCTGACATCAGGAGGATTCAAACCCTGATCACTCCAGATCACATATCCTTGTTCAGGGAAAACTATGGAGATATACTTGATTTGGTTATGGATCTGGACCCATCACAGAGAAGCCTGATCCACACTTGCATTCAGTTTTATGATCCCCCACTGAGATGCTTCACTTTTCAGAACTTTCAGCTAGGCCCTCTATTAGAAGAATACTCATCATTGGTTGGTTTGCCTATCAGGGGTGGAATCCCTTTCAACCCTGAGATGGTCTTTCCTGGTAATGGAGAAGTAGCAAAGGCTCTGCATTTGGAACCTGTCCTGATTGAGCAGCATATGACTTCTAAAGCTGGAATCCCTGGTTTCCATCTGGATTTCCTGTTTTTCAAGCTACCCTGAAAGCTTCTTTAGGAGAGTGGAAAGCTGTTTGTGCTTTATTGGCCTTGAGTATATATGGAATTGTATTGTTTGCAGACGAGCCTCGATTCATTAGCAAGAATGCAATCCATCTGTTCATCTTGAAGAACCCAGTGCCCACTTTATTGGGGGATCTCTACTATTCAGTGCATCAGAGGAATGAAAAGCAGAGGGGAAGATTAGTGAGGTGTTGTGCTCCATTGTTCCATACTTGGCTTCTCAGGCATCTACCCAGGACAGATGCATTTCTGAACCCCCATCAGCAGAGCAACTGGGCTAAGAGACTCACTGCTCTAACTTCAGCCGATATCAGATGGTGCACTCAAAGCACCAAGGGTAGGGATATCATCACCAGCTGTGGGCACTTCCCCAATGTGCCCCTAATAGGAGTTAAGGGTAGTATCAATTACAACCCTCTGCTGTTTAGAAGACAACTGGGCTACGCCCTGATCCACACCCCTAAGGCACAGGACTTGGTTGAAACTCTTTATTGTGAGAACAAGATTAGTCTAGCAATTGTTAGGCAGGAAACCTGGGCCTGGGATAATGTGCAGACTAAGGGGGTAACCATCTTGGGGAAGTGTAACAATGTGGCATCAGCACAATATTATGAGTGGTCCCGTGCCAGGGCCCAATTCTCTGGGATGCCCTTTACCATAGAAGACATGCCTGAATCATCATCAGCACCACCTGCCACTGTCAGTTTGGAGGAGTTTGAGAGTTTGAAAGAAAGAAATGAGAAGTTAACTCAAGCTTTGCAGAAGACCCTCCGGGAGAGGAGTGATGGTATGAGGGAGGTTGAGAGATTGGAGAAGCTGAGAGTGGAGCATTTGGTTAAGATTGAGAAGTCTGGAGATTATATCAAAAAGTCTAAGGCTGGAGAACAAATTCTGAAGAATGCTTGCAAAGAAGCCCAGTTCCAGAGAGCAAGGACAGACTTGTATTTGAAGGAGAGTCAAGCTCGGTGGGTCAGGATTACCGAAGCCCGTACTCTGGAGGACAAGAGAGTTCAAGACAAGATGGAGCAACTGGAGGCTAGTGCAAAAGTACAGCAAGAAGCCCTGGCAGCAGCCCAGAGGGAGATATCAGAGTTGAAGATCAAAGCTGGAGTAAAGAGGTCAAAGGACCAGAGCCAGTACAGGAAGCTAACAGCAGCTGTTACGACCCGGAATCTCCTAATCAGGAACCTCACTGAGCGTCCGGCTGATCCTGTGACCGAAGCACTTCTCAAGGAAGTTCGTGAGGATGAGTTTGGTCTTGGTGTTTGACCATTTGTTTGTTGTTGCTTTCATTACATGTACTTTTATTTTCCTGTAATGTATTTTGACCCCTCAGAGGGCTTGTATTTGTAAACAAACTATGTACCCTTTTGCTTTTGTAATATATGTATTAGTTTGTTCCATCCAAGTTTACTTCAAAAGCAACATCAAAAGCATCTCCAAGGGTCTGGAAGGGTCAAAACTGAAGGCCAAGCCGGATACCTTGAGGACAAATAAGCATACTGCATTGCATGCTAACCCTTTTGTTTGTTTTGTAGGTTTTTGTTTTACTGCCACTAACTCTGTTGTGATGTTCAGGAACTATTGCTCGGCGCCGAGTTTTTCCCCTCAACCGTCCGCACCGTTATCCGACCCGTAGCAACCTTCCGGGCATTCAAATGGATCAGATGCAGCAGGACCTTACTGAGGTCAGAAATCAAATGGCAAATGAAAGGCTAGAGATGAGGAATCAAATGACTCAGTTTATGGAAGTGATGAACAACATGGCTCAGAGCCAGGAAAGGTTGAGGGCCATGGTGGAAAGGCAGAATCAAGAGGATCCACATATAGGGACTGCCGGCACCAGCAACAATGAAAGGGTCCAACCTCATGTAAATCCCCCTGTATTTGGACCACACCTCCATCCTGAGGTCAATATCCCTGCAAATGTTCAAGGGACTGCCACTGCAGCCAGGGTACTTCAAGAAGACCCCCAAGAGGACCAATTCACAGTAATGGGTGCTGGGGAAGAGGCTTATGATAGAAGACTAGATGAGATAGCCGAGAAGTTGAGATCCTTAGAGTCTCAAAACTCTTTGGGCTTTGACGTCATGGACATGGGCTTGGTAGACGGGGTCAGGATTCCCCATAAGTTCAAGCCTCCTTGTTTTGAAAAATACAACGGGACTTCATGCCCCCGGACTCATTTACAATCATTTCTGGGGAGGCTGAAGGCCTATACTATGGATGAAAAGCTCTGGATGTTCTATTTCGAAGACAGCTTGACTGGAGCCTCAAGAGAATGGTACTCTCACCTGACAAGGGCAACTATCAGGTGCTGGAAGGATTTGGCAGAAGCCTTTATCAGACAGTATCAGTACAACTTAGATATGGCACCCAATAGGACTCTCCTAATGGGAATGTCACAGTCTTCAAGGGAAAGTTTCCGAGAATATGCCCAGAGATGGAGGCAATTGGCTGCTGCTGTTCAGCCACCTATGTCTGAGAGGGAAATGGCAGATATGTTTATGAATACCCTTCAGGGAACTTATATTGACAGGCTGGCTGCTTTCTTTTCCACTAGCTTTGCAGATGTTGTCATAGTTGGGGAAAGAATTGAGAGTCTGTTAAAAATGGGAAAGATATCTGACAACGGAGCAAGCTCGTCCAGTAGTACAAGAAAGCCTTTTGCAGGCCCGAGAAGAACTGGCGAGACCAATGCCATCCACACCAACAGGGGCAGGCCCCAATATGTTCACAGATCAGTGGCAGCAGTCACCATTCCTGCTCCAGTTCATCCTCAGCCAGTTTATCAACCTCCACAACAAAACTATCAGCCACAACCTCAGTACCATCAACAGAATCAGTATCCTCCGAGAAATTACAACAACAGCAACACCAACAACAATAATCAGCAAAGGCCATTCCAACAGAGGCCATCTCAAGCCAACAGGGTAATCGACCCGATCCCTATGCCATATGCTACATTGCTGCCACAACTCCTGAAACTCAACCTAGTTGAGCTAAGGACGTTGGCACCTCCAGATCCCAACAGTTTACCCAGGAACTATGACTCCAATGCTAGGTGTGCTTTTCATTCAAACGTACCTGGCCACAATACAGAAAAGTGCAGAGCCCTGCACATGAAGGTACAAGACCTGGTAGACTCAAAGGCTTTGAATTTCGCACCGCCACCCAATGTCAATAAGAACCCAATGCCAAACCACGGTGGTCCCAGAATTAACGCTATTGAAGAAGACAAGCCGTCTTATTTAATAACCAGTGTGGGACAGATCAGGACACCGTTGGTGGAAATCAAAGCTCAGCTCTTGGAATGTCAAATGTTCCCGGGGTGTGAGTTAGGCTGTGCTTACTGCAACATCTCAGTAAATGGGTGCGATAATTTAAGGGATGGCATAGATGGTCTTATTCAGAGTGGCCAGCTCCAGATCACCACATCATTTCCAACGAATCCAGCAATCTCATCAGCAACGGTTTCAGAACCTCCTACAACTGCAACAACCATTGTTCCTGACAATTCTTCGGCTTCATCAACAAGTACTTCATCTATTATCTCAACTGATCAGTTATCAACAAATTTTTCCTCTACAACTCCAGCACCACTCCATTTTGAAACTCCTACAACAACAACATCCATCCTTCCAACAATGTCTCCTACAACATCAGCAACAAATCATGAAGATGTCTCGACTGTCATAATATTCTATGATCCTGAAAACAACTCTGCCTACAATTCAGAAGGTGCTGCTCCCATCAGGGCACCAGTCACAATTTATTACGATCCACAGACTATCACAATTCCTTCCGCAGCTGCAATCAGTCCAGTCACTATCACGGTGCCTGGACCAGTACCCTATGAAAGCAGCAATGCCATCCCGTGGCATTACGGCTCTGACCTGTACTGTGAAGGACAAAGAATCACTTTTGAATCATCAACCCCTGCACCACAAATTGACAATGTGGGAGGAGGCGGAGGCTTCACCCGAAGCGGACGTCTTTTCGCTCCACAAATTCAGAGACCCACTACCGAAGCAGAAGCTGCTGCCAAGGCAAGAGGAAAAAGCTTGGTGCAGGATGAGCAAGTTGCTAAAGAAGCCTTGAAAACACCCTTTGATCAAGAGGTTGATGAGTTTATGCGAATCATCAAAAAGAGTGATTATAAAATAGTGGATCAGCTTCATCAGACGCCTTCCAAGATCTCAATCCTGTCATTGCTTATGTGCTCCGAGGCCCATCGGAACGCACTACTCAAAGTCTTGCACGCAGCTTACGTGCCTGAAGAGATCACTGTCAATCAGCTGGAAGCTGTAGTTGGAAATGTCAATGCTAGTCACGGACTAGGGTTCACCAATACTGATTTGACAACGGAAGGCCGCAACCACAACAAAGCCTTGCACATAACCATGGAATGCAAAGGTGCTGTCCTTTCCCATGTGCTGGCAGACACGGGGTCATCCCTCAATGTCCTACCTAAAAAGGCCCTGGTGAAGCTAGAATATGATGGATTGGCATTGAGACCCAGCAACCTGGTGGTGAGAGCCTTTGATGGTTCAAAGAGATCGGTTCTGGGAGAGATTGAGTTGCCCATAACGATTGGCCCGCAAACCTTTAAAACTACCTTCTACGTGATGGATATACAGCCTGCCTACAGCTGTCTATTGGGTAGGCCATGGATTCACGCCGCTGGCGCCGTGACCTCTACCCTTCACCAGAAGTTAAAATATGAGTGGGAGGGTCAAATCGTTACGATCTGCGGAGAAGAGGATATTTTTGTCAGCCACCTGGCTACCTATAAGTATATTGAGATGGATGGGGAGATCCATGAAACAATGAGTCAGGGGTTCGAGGCCTTGAACATCAATGAGACATCTGCTGTGCCTGGTACTTCAATATCATCATACCAACAAGCCCGGAAGGTTGTTGAGGGAGGAAACGCCCAAGGCTGGGGCAAATTGCTATCGGTAGAGAAGAAAGAGGACAGATTTGGGTTGGGTTACAAACCAACTCAACAAGATCAAGCAGCGGCTGCTGAGAAGCCCGGTTTTGTCAGTGGGGGGATGCTCACCCCTGATGCTATCAACAATTTGGAAGACGAGCTGGAAGAGGAGCGCAATCTGGAGAATTGGATTCGTCCAAAGATCCCGGGGAGCAGTATCTCGAACTGGTCTTCCCAGGAAATTATAAGAGTTACTCATGCAGAGTAATTATTATTTCCTGTATTTTTATAGCATGCATCAAAGTCTTGCATCTTGCCCAAGATGACAAGACTCATTTTGTAATCGGGCCATCTGTACTTTTTGTGCAAACAAGATTAATCAATGAAATATCAGACATCTTTTTGCAAATGAGTCTTTTCTTTTCCGCTCACTGTTTTTCCATTTTTCTTTTTGTACAAAAAAATAAATGGCAGTGTTTTCAAAATGATAACTTTATTTCACTTTTCTAAAACAAGATTAAAATCAAATCACTAAAATGAACAACTGAACCCTTGCAGAGTGTGCCTTCCAGACAGCACCGACAACGGCACGGCTATGACTTCGTATGACTTTGACAATCCAATCAATCAAGCTGATGAAGGGGTTGAAGAAGAATATGAGCTTCCTGAAGAGCTAGCCAGATTGTTGAGACAAGAGGAAAAGGTTATTACTCCTCACCAGGAGGAGGTTGAAGTGATTAATCTTGGTACAGATGAAGACGTGAAAGAGGTTAAAATCGGGGCCTGCCTGCAAGACTCAGTGAAGAGACAACTGATTGATCTGCTTCGAGAATATGTGGACGTGTTTGCTTGGTCTTACCAAGATATGCCAGGGTTGGATACCGATATTGTCGTGCACAAGCTGCCTTTGAGAGAAGAATGCCCGCCAGTTAAACAGAAACTACGCCGTACTCGTCCAGACATGGCTATGAAAATCAAGGAGGAGGTACAAAAGCAATGGGACGCCGGGTTCCTTGCTGTGACTAGCTATCCACCGTGGGTTGCTAACATAGTACCTGTGCCTAAGAAAGACGGCAAAGTAAGAATGTGTGTTGACTACCGGGATCTGAACAGAGCCAGCCCGAAAGATGATTTCCCTTTACCTCACATTGATGTATTGGTGGATAATACGGCTCAGTTCTCGGTATTCTCCTTCATGGACGGATTTTCAGGATACAATCAGATTAAAATGTCACCTGAAGACATGGAGAAGACAACCTTCATCACACCCTGGGGCACGTTCTGCTACAAGGTGATGCCATTTGGGCTCAAGAATGCCGGTGCGACGTATCAGCGGGCTATGGTGACATTATTCCACGATATGATCCATAAAGAAATAGAATGTTATGTGGATGACATGATCGCCAAGTCCCTTACAGAGGAAGACCACCTGGTAAATCTGCTGAAATTGTTCAAGCGTCTGAGGAAGTACCAACTAAAGTTGAACCCCAACAAATGCACATTCGGGGTGAGATCTGGAAAGCTGCTGGGTTTTATTGTAAGCGAGAAAGGGATTGAAGTTGACCCTGATAAAGTCAAGGTTATTCAAGAGATGCCTGCACCAAAGACAGAGAAAGAAGTTCGAGGTTTCTTAGGCCGATTGAACTACATCTCAAGGTTCATATCTCACCTTACAGCGACCTGTGAACCCTTATTCAAGCTGTTAAGAAAGGAACAGACGGTCAGGTGGAACGAAGACTGCCAGAAGGCATTTGACAAGATCAAAGAATACCTGCAAGAGCCTCCAATCCTTATGCCTCCAGTTGAGGGAAGACCTCTGATAATGTACTTGACAGTATTAGAAGAGTCAATGGGGTGCGTGTTGGGCCAGCATGACGAGTCTGGTCGAAAAGAGTATGCAATATACTACCTAAGCAAAAAGTTTACCGACTGTGAACAACGTTATTCACTGCTCGAGAAAACTTGCTGTGCTCTAGCGTGGGCTGCTCGCCGACTGAGACAGTATATGCTGACCCACACTACCTTATTGATCTCAAAGATGGACCCAGTCAAGTACATATTTGAGAAGCCAGCGCTTACCGGACGGGTTGCAAGATGGCAAATGATTCTTACAGAATATGACATCCAATACACATCTCAGAAAGCCATCAAGGGCAGTGTATTGTCTGAATATCTTGCTGAGCAACCCCTTGATGATTACCAACCTATGAGGTTTGACTTCCCTGATGAAGACATCATGTTCATAAAAGCAAAAGATCATGAAGAGCCTATTCACACTGAAGGGCCCGACCCGGAAGAAGAATGGACTATGATGTTTGATGGGGCTGTTAATATGAATGGTCGTGGTGTTGGTGCAGTACTCATTACACCTAAAGGAGTTCACATGCCATTCTCAGCAAAACTCACTTTCAACTGCACTAACAACGAAGCTGAATACGAAGCTTGCATTATGGGTCTTGAGGAAGCCATTGACCTCAGGATCAAGACATTGACCGTATTCGGAGATTCAGCTTTGGTAATCAATCAAACCAACGGTAAATGGTACACCCACCAAGATCATCTGATACCTTACAGGGATTATACAAGGAGGTTATTGACTTTCTTTACAACAGTCAAGCTTGAGTATATCCCTCGGGACGAGAATCAGTTTGCAAATGCTCTTGCTACCATTTCATCCATGATCAAAGTTCAAGCTGCCAACTTTGTACCTCAGATTTCAGTGTCCAGACTCGACAGACCAGCATATGTGTTCGCAGCAGATGTTGTTAAAGATAATAAGCCTTGGTTCCATGACATTAAGTGCTTCTTGGAGGATCAGACATACCCACCTGGGGCATCTTCCAACGATAAGAAGACTTTGAGAAGGCTTGCTGGTAGTTTCTTCCTGAACACTGATGGGTCTTTATACAAAAAGAACTTTGATATGGTACTCCTCAGATGTGTGGATAAGATAGAAGCAGACTTGTTGATGCATGAAGTGCACGAAGGATCCTTTGGTACCCATGCGGGAGGGCATGCCATGGCTAAGAAATTGCTAAGATCAGGTTATTACTGGATCACGATGGATGCTGACTGTTGTGCCTATGCCAGAAAATGCCATAAATGCCAGATTTATGCAGATAAGGTGCATGTGCCTCCCAATCCCTTGAACATCATGTCTTCACCATGGCCCTTTGCCATGTGGGGCATTGATATGATTGGCAAGATCGAGCCAACTGCTTCAAATGGCCACAGATTCATCCTGGTCGCCATTGACTATTTCACCAAGTGGGTTGAAGCAGCCTCCTATGCAAATGTTACAAGGCAAGTGGTAGCCAGATTTCTGAAGAGAGACATCATCTGTCGGTATGGAGTGCCCGAGCGAATCATTACTGATAATGGTTCCAATCTAAACAACAAAATGATGGCAGAACTGTGTCGGGACTTCAAGATCCAACATCACAATTCTTCTCCTTACAGGCCAAAGATGAATGGCGTTGTTGAGGCAGCTAATAAGAATATCAAGAAGATTGTGCAGAAGATGGTAGTCACCTACAAGGACTGGCATGAGATGCTACCGTTTGCCTTGCATGGGTACCGCACGTCAATCAGAACATCCACTGGGGCAACACCGTATCAACTTGTGTATGGTATGGAAGCAGTCCTACCAGTTGAAGTTGAATTACCTTCCCTACGGGTACTGATGGATGTTAAACTGAGTGAAGCAGAATGGGTTAGGTCCCGATACGAGCAACTGAGTCTGATCGAAGAAAAAAGATTGGCTGCAATCTGTCATGGGCAGTTATATCAGAAGAGAATGAAGAAGGCCTTCGATCAGAAAGTCAGGCACCGAGAGTACCAAGTGGGAAATCTTGTGCTGAAGAGAATCCTCCCTCCTCATACAGACCACAGGGGCAAATGGACTCCAAACTATGAAGGACCGTTCGTGGTAAAGAAAGTTTTCTCTGGTGGAGCACTGATGCTCAGCACCATGGATGGTGAAGGTTTCCCGTCCCCTGTGAATTCAGATGCAGTTAAAAAATACTTCGCATAAAAATGACCCGATGGACACAAAAACAGAATGTAAGTCCAGGCAAAAATAGGGCATCCCGGCGAGTCAAAAAACAGAATAAAAGGCTCGGGCAAAAATAAGGGAAAATAAATGAAAAATGTACACCCGCTGAGTTGAAAAGCCGCATTGGACAGCTCAGGCAAAAATGGGTATCCCGATGGATTGAAAACCCGAAAGGGCGGTCCATGCAAAATAAGGGAATAAGCGAACAACTGCATTCTGAATTCGTCTGTATCACCTACAACTTGGTAAGCTTCGAAAGGATCAAGCTTCAATCAGAATCAACATTCTTCAAAAAGCAAGATGAGAAGAACGTCAAAAGTCATACGAGTCATAACAAAGAGGAAGCTCCTTAAAGCGTCATCAACATTGCCAGCATTTTGTTTCTCAATTTGTAACAATCTCCTCATTTCAGGGGATATGTTCCTTTGACTGTATCTCGCCAATTCAGGGCATATGAATTAATAAAATCAGATTTTCAGTCATGTCTCGTCTTGTACATTTTTATTTTGCAAAGAATGTCTGATGTCTAAAAAGAAAAACTGATTGCATAGAATACAGATGTTTATCTTCAAAAGTAAAAACACATGCTTATAGGAAATATGCTTACTCTCAGAGGTATCCAGACTCCTATGACGGAATCCGGTAAGGGATACCTCGGGATTATCTTGTGCGTTTCTCTATCTTTTTCAGGATTGCAAGGATCCAGAACGCAACTTGGGGCATGTAAGCTTCATCCCAGCGAGCTGGCAAATCAACACTCAATCTCAGCACCCGAAGTGCTCTCTCCCCATCTGAGTTGCCTCTCATGACTCCCCCAGTTGAGCTGCCACTTGCTACTGCTCCCAGCCGAGTTGCCATCTCATCCTCAGCCGGAGTACAAAAGTCAGGAAGCTATCTCCCCACAGAGTTCCAGCCTCTATCTAGAAGAGCAGCGCATGAAGATCACAACAGAGTGAAGAAAGCTTCTACAAACCCCAGTTGGGTCCTATATTTATTAGGATAGGTCTATCAATGACCTATATCCCCAAGCAATAGCATCTCGTTAGATCTACCAATGATCTCATCCCCAGCTGGGATGTCCTTTTCAAGCAGATTGATCAAAGATCTTCGCAGCAACGGGATCCGAATCCCGGTTGGGTATCTTTGCATAATCATAGCATTTGCATCATATTATCCCCTCAGAGCGTAGCATTCCGTCTAATACGGAGCATTACGGCAAAAAATCAAATACATAGCATAATCATAAGTCATGTTGTGAATCAAACACTTGTGAATAATAACCGTTCATCATCACTGTACAGAAATCCCCACCAGGGTCCCCAGCAAAAGCAGTTGCCTCACAAATCACAAACACCATCATATACTCCTTTGGACACCCGTCCGTGTCATCACTCCCCAGTAAAGTCACCTGAACACTCTTTACAAACACGATCACCCGTATTACAGATACCTCCTGACACCCGTCCGTGTCATATCACCAGCAGAAAGCCAAAGACGTCATCTTTGCACTCACCTACTTGTATACACTTTCTTGACACCCGTCCGTGTCATATCCCCAACGCAGTCGCTTACACTTTTACAACCCATATACTTGTTGATATTATCATACTTCTCCTTTTGACACTCGTCCGTGTCACTCTCCTCAGCAGATAAATACTCATCTATATATACTCATACTACTCGTACTTATACAGATACTCGTCCGTATCTTGTATACACCATTTATATCCCCACAGATTCGACGTTGGTTCATGTTCTTTGTTAACCAGTTGGTGCTCGTCCGTACCATCATCTCAGAATATGCGTCAAGCGTTTGTTTCTACCTGATACTCGTCCGTACCATAGTCTTAAGGATGCTCGACCGCATATTTAATCCATACACTGTGTCGAACACTTCTATACTCTTGAATATAGATACTCGTCTGTGTCTACTATCCCCAGAAGAGTTCTTTCAGATTCAACACTCGTCCGTGTTTTCTGTTAACCAGTTGATACTCGTCCGTATCATCATCTCTGAACATGTGTCAGTTTGTTTCTACCCGATACTCGTCCGTATCGTAAGTCTTAAGGATGCTCGTCCGCATCTTTAATCTATACACAAGCATCTAAACACTTATACCTTTTATTTCTTGGATGTAAACTCTTGTCCGTGTTTACTATTCCCCAGTAGATTACCAGCAAACAAATCTTCTTGTTATCTGACACTCGTCCTGTGTCCCGATAAACCCCGAGAGCAGCCGTACCCTGCTGAGTGGTCGCCCTCCACTTCTTGATGGTCGTCCTCCATCGTGCTCATCCGATGGCCGTCCCCATCGTCGATATTTAGCATCCGTCCCCTGCTAGGTGGTCGTCCTCCACCTTTTGATGATCGTCCTTCATCATTTTATCCAATGGCCGTCCCCATTGTTGATTTTGGTTATCTGACATTCGTCCTATGTCATGACAAACCTCGAGAGCAGCCATACCCTGCTGAGTGGTCGTCCTCCACTTCTTGATGGTCGTCCTCCATCATGCTCATCCGATGGCCGTCCCCATCGTTGACCTTTTATCCGGCATTCGTCCTATGTCGCGATACTTCTGGCAGCCGTACCCTGCTAGGTGGTCGTCCTCCACCTTTGATGGCTGTCCCCATCATATTTCCTTTATTCCCCAACAGAGTATCCGTCCTCTGCTAGGTGATCGTCCTTCACCTTTGATGGTCGTACCCCATCATCTGTTTATTTCATTTGTTCTTTAACCCGATGGCCGTCCCCGTCGTGGTCCCTTTTCTTTTAGCCCGATGGCCATCCCCATCGTCGGTTACTTTGCTTTATGAACTTGATGGTCGTCCCCATCATGTTTCATTAACTCCCAGAGAATCATACAGCTTTATCTTGATGGCCGTCCCCATCATAATCTTACTTTCCCCAGCTAGTCGGCCGTCCCCGTCTTGGCTTTACCTTTTATCCCCAGCATGTCGGTCGTCCCCGTCATTGCTTTGTTTCCCACACTTTACAACACACTTTATTCTCCTTTTACAATCTATATCTCTTTTCTTCTTCATTCTGTGAGTGCAAATTTTGGACTGTCTTTGGTATTCAACAACAAGTTATCTTGTTTGCCTGTTAAGCCGTTGCTTACAACCTGCATAGCTAACTCATGTCTGAATAGGGGCAGCTGTAAACACCCCAAATTTGCCCTCACCCATTCACACCATGGCTTGTGATCATTTTCATATGCACAAACACAATCATATCATCTCACATCTCATTTTTGATTCACTGCATTGTTTCTAAGTCATCTGCACCTAGGGTTTGTGATCTGAGTTATCCAAGAGCCTCTTGAGCCACTCCAAAGGTCATCAATCAATTTAAAGGGATCCATGTGAGTTCTTATATCATATTACATCCTCTCAAAGTCAAGAATGCAAAAGAATCACAAGAACTGGGATTGGAATGGATGCAGAGCCAGGTTTAACTGCACAGTTGACCTAAAATTAGGGTTTTGGTTTCAAAGGCCATAACTCCAAATTTTTTGGTCATTCTTGTTTCTATTGGTCTCTATATGGTATAGGGAGTATGCATATCAATTTTCATGAAGAAATTCCATGGGGAAGTCATCTGATCAAGAGTTGACTTTCCAGACAAGTCAGTGCAAAATCAGGGCATCTGAGGCCCCCAATGACCCAACCAATGGGTGATCTTCATCATTTTGAGTGTATATGATCTTTATTTGATCATGGAAGAAGGTTGAAGTTCACAAAAATCAAGAATTTGGAGTTTTTGCAAATGTTGACTTTTTGGGCATAGTTGACTTTTCAAGAATGTTTCATTTTAGGTCATTTTTCAAGCCTTGATTCTTGACCCAAAAATGCTTCAAATGGAAAAACTTTGGTCATGAAAGTTGTAGAATACATCTTTCCCTTTTCAAAAAGTACAAGAACATGATCAAATTCTTCTTGGGTCAAAAGTTATGGTGTGACAAAGTTGGTTAAAATCATTGATTTTCAAGACATGCTTCAAATGTGAATTTTGCAAAATCATGAACCAAGGCTTTTTGTAACCTCTAGTTGACATCAAACCATGACACAAACATTCCATGAGCTCTAAAAATCAGAATTGGACCAAAGTTTCTCATGTCCATGGTTTGTGTAACAAGACTTTTTTCCATGAAGTGCCAAAGGTAACCAAGTTGCAAAACCATCATGATGCTTCTCACCACTTGTTGCATTGGCCTTTGAACCATTCTAGCCTTCCATACACACCATGCTGCGCCAGCCCTAGCCCTTGTACCAAGCTAGAACCAAGCCATACCTCTCTTACACAAAAAGTGGACTTTTGGCAAAAGCAAACATCCCAATCACCACAGGCCATGTCACATCCTCTGGCCACTTGCAATTGTTTATACTTTCCATCTGCTAGCAAAACACATCAAGAAGGAAGGCTGAAGCACAGCATAACATCACATACACAAAAACACCTCACTTGGCAAAACTCTTCGAATCTGCCTCCACAAACTTAAAACATCCAAACCATTTTCACCAATCATCTCACCATGTTTCATTGAGTAGAAACCAACAAGATTCAAGCCTGAAACCCTCATGAATTGAGCTTCACCATTTCTCATCCTCAAGACCAGAACTCTTCGAATCCCTTTATCCAGCCATCAAACACATCATTTTCCTTCACCAACAAGTCAAGCATACCTAAAGGAGCAGGAATCCACCATTGGAATGGCCTGAAACCTCCCCATTCTTGATTGTGCTATCTGCTACACCAGAACTGTTCCTCACAAATCAGCCATCCACAAGAGCTTTGAAGCCTTCCATCAGCATCAGGGGAGACAAAGAAGTCCATTTGCACGCAAAGGAGGCTCTGGAAGCTCAGTTTGGAAGCTTTCCAGCTCAGGTATGAACATGAACACTTTCTCCCAAAGCTTGCATTTTAAGTTATAATATGATTGCTCATGTCTTGCTGGTCATGGGGATGGTTTCAGAATCAAAAATAAGTGAGAAATGAGTTTGTATGATCCCTCTGAAATTTTGCCCGTGGATTTTATTTCCTTCGATTCGTTTGATTCATGGTGTTTAAATGTTGTTTGAGCATGGATTCGTGTCTTAGGATGTTAGAGGATCACTTAGGTGTGTTTAATTTGTGGAATAGATGCCTGAATCATGTATTAGGGTTTTGGTAGTGCCGGAGAAGATGACCGGAGCTCCCCTCCGGTCACCTGAAAGTTGTTATGCCCTAATCCCTGTAATTAGTGTCATTTGAATATTGGGCGTTGGATTGAGTTGACCTGTTGACTTCCCGCGTGGATAGAGGGCCCAGATCACTTTGATTAGCCCTAATTCATTTTATTAGTTTTAATTAATTGTAATTAAGTTAATTAACTCAGAACCAATCCTGGCCACAAGATCTGGCGCCAGTCAATGCATTCAAACCCAGTCTCAATCTCAACCCTCCATTCTGATTACTTTCCATTTATTTTCATTTTTATTTCATTTCTTTTCATTTAACTTGCATAATTAATTTAAAATAGTAAAAATTGCTTAAAAATTATGAAACTTTTTCTCATGAGTTTTAATAATTTTTATGACACAAAAATATTTTTGTTTTTATTTTTATCATTAAAAAAAGTATTTTTAAATATTTAAAAGATTATTTTTAATTGATTAATGAGAATTAATTTATTAAAAATACTTTTAGGTATTTAAAAATCACCAAAAAATTCATGAAATGTTCTAAGACATTTAGAAACATTGTCCAACATTCAAACCAAATTTCTTTTTTGATCTTGATGCATTTTGATAATTTTTCTTTGAATTAAAATCATTTTTGTGCATTATTTTGATCCTAAGTTCAAAAAATCATTTCTGCCTGTCTATGAAGGGTTGGACATTGATTCTTCTTGCATTGCATTGTGTTTAACATGTAGTTTTTGAGATTAAATGGCCTTGATTTGATTCCTCATTTTCAATTTGTTTGGCATTTCTTTTGTTTAGGAACCCTAAAAACCCTAATAACTTGTAAAAATCATAACTTGAGATTGGTTAAGAGTTGAGACCTCTCCTTTGGGCATTGGTTTAGTATAGGACTAGGGATCCTTTGTGTGGCATTTTCCATTTTTTTATCTTAGGGTTTGCTTCTGATTTTGACTTTTGTTTGGTGTTTGGTTCATAAACCCTAATTTGGGCTTTCATTTGCATCCCTCTTGTATTCTCTTGCATAACATGACTTGCCATGACATTTCAAGCATCCATGTGATTCATTTGACATCATAAGACATATAGAAAGCATGTTTGATCATTGCATCATGTGTTTGCCATTTTGTTTGCATTGTGCACTCCATAACTTTTCATGTATGTTCATGTTTCTTAACTTGCTTCATTTGCATTCATGAACTTGTATGATTACTCCCATGTGCTGCCTCTTGTTCATAGCATCTCATTGCATCATTAGCATCATGTAAATGCTTCTGGTTTTGTTTCTCATCATGTCATCTCATCCCATTTTGCATTGCATTGCATTTTCCTTCTAACCTTTCAGGTGGTAAGTAACTTTGAGAAGTGAATTTGCCTTCACTTCTCATAACTTTTCTTTTCATCTCTCTTGCATCCATTGCTGCATTTTTGTTTGTGTTTGAGTTTGAGCTTGCTCATTCTTCTTCTTCCCACTTTCTTTCTTCAAGTGACTTGACTTCTTGAATGAAGCAAGTCACTTTGCTTCTCTTGATCCTTTCATCTGCTTCCTGGTGGCTCCATTAAAGATCTTCTTTTGAAAACCTCACAAACCTTAGGAACAACCAAGCATGACAATGATTAGGGTTTTGATTAGTCTCCCCTCTTAGTTTTACCTTTGTGTCTCTTTTGAGTCTTCTCTTCTCATCTCATAATCAGGGACTAAACCCTAAAGGCTTTAAGGCTTTGTGATTAAGCTTATGCCTGCATCCTTCTCTTAGGATGGAGTGTATAACTTTAATCCTAAGTGTTAAACCCTTAATGTGTTTAAATCTCTTAATCAATTCACATAATAATCATCAAGACATCAAGCTTGTAACTTGGGCCTTGCATTAGGGTTCTAATTCTTCCTTAATTGGTTAAGAAGGACTAACCCTAGTGTTAATGGACAAGTCCCCCTCAAGTTGTCTTACAAACCCTAAAAAACACTTCATCATCATATCACTAATTAAAACCCACTTAATCAAAGGCTTGTTTTGTCATGAGTTTAATCCCTAATCATGGATTAAGTTGAGGAGCTTTCCTCAGCTTAAACATTCTCATCTATTATCCTTCTATTAGGATGGTGTAATGAGTCTGTTTAATCCCTGATTATGGCTTAATCTCATTACTCAACACTAAACAAAAACACCAAAAACATCTAAATAATCACAAGTAGGTTAATGACCTTAATCCTGCATCAAAGGCGATCAAGTGTGAGAATCTGACTTCACACTTAAGGTATTCTCATTACCCCTAATCAGAGGGAAGATGTGATGAGTTTACTAATCCATTGGTTTAGACTTAAGCTCATTAACTTATGACGAATCTTCAAAAGCAATAAAAGACTGAAAACACAAAAACAAACAATAATCGTCTCCTTCGGGATTCTTTTCTCATCACCTTCACTCATAAACGAGAACTTGCTTCTTCCGTCTAATGCAAGACAGTTTGCATCTGTGCCAGACAGATCATACACTTGAGCATAGGCAAGTAAGCAGTTCACAAGTCAATTCTCCTTTCAGTCTCTTTAGGTCGAACTACGGTGTTCTGACTTCCTCATTGCACGAGAGGATACGTAGGCATAACTTAACGGTTATCGAACAAAAGTCTCTGTATATTCCCCCTCTTTCTAGCCTCATTCTTTTAGCCTCATGATCTTGAGCATTCCACCCCTGTTCTTACACTGACACTTCACTTATATACTTCACTTTTCTCTTACACTGACACTTCACTTATATACTTCACTTTTCTCTTACACTGACACCTGTACATTTTGTTTTCCAGCTCTTTTACACACAAATTGCACTGACACTACCCCTGTAAAACACAAATCTTTCAAGCGTGGATCCCGTCGAGTACGACGGACAATCTGGGTGCTAATACCTTCCCAGGTTGTAACCAACCCCCTTTCTCAGTCTCTCTGGTTCGCAACCGTCTTATCCATCTTTTTCTAGGTCTATGCAGCATTACCTTTCCCCCGGGATAAAAATGCCTAGCTGGCGACTCTATTCATCTCCAGTGAGTTCACGGCTGTGTGATCTCATTGTCCCTCTCGCCGACCGTTCGCGTCTGTACCTTTATATGGGCCATTCCCATTTATCGGGAGCGACAGCTTGGCGACTCTGCTGGGGACCCTTATACTGTAACCAGGGCTTCTGGTTCTTTTTGTGGGTTCCTCCTAGCGCTTGATTGATTTGTGTTTACTGGGGTGTTATGTGCTTATTTGTGTTTGTGTATTTGTATTTATGTACAGTTTTGTTTATTGCTTTCTTTATAGCTTTATGCATATATTATCATATTGTCATACTGTGCTGCTGGCTGGATCTGTTGTTTGCTTTGGTGGGGTGGGGTTCTATTGAGAGTTAAGGTCCTATACCTGGGACCTGAGTGACACCTAGGCTAGAGTGGTTCATATTCTTTCCCATTCCATCTCGGTCTGGTGCGGGAATATGAAACACGGTTCAGATATGGGTTTCTTCTTGAGAACTCTGTGTTGCAGATTTCCTGCAATGCTAGGGCTATCTGGGAAGCCTGCTAAGTCTGGATGACCTTTTAGTATTGACCTTCAGAAACTGAGGTGAATTAGAGGAGGAACTTTTATGGTTATTGTAAACACTGTACCTCCGGGTTAGAAGTGTTTACACTTCTCATAACTGATCCAAGTCTGAGGATCCTTGTTTTAGAACACCACCTGTGAGGGGGATGGGCTGTTTACAGGTTTGCAGGTACCCTTGGCCTCAACATACCCTGTTACTTTGATTTGATTAAGAATACTCCATGTTGGAACAGTTCTTGTGATTCTAAACCCTGGACATGTGGCCCTTTATTTGAGCCCCCCACCTTGGTTACTGGATTTATAGACCTCCATCTGGAATTCTTGAACATACTTGGACCAATATCAGAACAGTTGATCAGATCCAGCTCAGTCACAGACCCTTGCATATCATTTGCATACATAAACCATTGCATCATATTGACATTTGCTTATTTGTGTTTCAGGGTATCCATCTTCATTTGGTTTTGGTTTTGACCCCATCTTCAGTATTGACCTATCTTCATCAGCACCTGCATCAGTTATCAGCATCTGCTTCAGTTATCACCTGCACCAACCAATCAGTGGCCAGTTCTTCAGCATTATCATCAGCATCTGCTCATCTTCAGCATCATGGCTCCTAAAAAGAGCAACATCACCTATCACTTTTTCCAGCCAGAGCTATCTGACATCAGGAGGATTCAAACCCTGATCACTCCAGATCACATATCCTTGTTCAGGGAAAACTATGGAGATATACTTGATTTGGTTATGGATCTGGACCCATCACAGAGAAGCCTGATCCACACTTGCATTCAGTTTTATGATCCCCCACTGAGATGCTTCACTTTTCAGAACTTTCAGCTAGGCCCTCTATTAGAAGAATACTCATCATTGGTTGGTTTGCCTATCAGGGGTGGAATCCCTTTCAACCCTGAGATGGTCTTTCCTGGTAATGGAGAAGTAGCAAAGGCTCTGCATTTGGAACCTGTCCTGATTGAGCAGCATATGACTTCTAAAGCTGGAATCCCTGGTTTCCATCTGGATTTCCTGTTTTTCAAGCTACCCTGAAAGCTTCTTTAGGAGAGTGGAAAGCTGTTTGTGCTTTATTGGCCTTGAGTATATATGGAATTGTATTGTTTGCAGACGAGCCTCGATTCATTAGCAAGAATGCAATCCATCTGTTCATCTTGAAGAACCCAGTGCCCACTTTATTGGGGGATCTCTACTATTCAGTGCATCAGAGGAATGAAAAGCAGAGGGGAAGATTAGTGAGGTGTTGTGCTCCATTGTTCCATACTTGGCTTCTCAGGCATCTACCCAGGACAGATGCATTTCTGAACCCCCATCAGCAGAGCAACTGGGCTAAGAGACTCACTGCTCTAACTTCAGCCGATATCAGATGGTGCACTCAAAGCACCAAGGGTAGGGATATCATCACCAGCTGTGGGCACTTCCCCAATGTGCCCCTAATAGGAGTTAAGGGTAGTATCAATTACAACCCTCTGCTGTTTAGAAGACAACTGGGCTACGCCCTGATCCACACCCCTAAGGCACAGGACTTGGTTGAAACTCTTTATTGTGAGAACAAGATTAGTCTAGCAATTGTTAGGCAGGAAACCTGGGCCTGGGATAATGTGCAGACTAAGGGGGTAACCATCTTGGGGAAGTGTAACAATGTGGCATCAGCACAATATTATGAGTGGTCCCGTGCCAGGGCCCAATTCTCTGGGATGCCCTTTACCATAGAAGACATGCCTGAATCATCATCAGCACCACCTGCCACTGTCAGTTTGGAGGAGTTTGAGAGTTTGAAAGAAAGAAATGAGAAGTTAACTCAAGCTTTGCAGAAGACCCTCCGGGAGAGGAGTGATGGTATGAGGGAGGTTGAGAGATTGGAGAAGCTGAGAGTGGAGCATTTGGTTAAGATTGAGAAGTCTGGAGATTATATCAAAAAGTCTAAGGCTGGAGAACAAATTCTGAAGAATGCTTGCAAAGAAGCCCAGTTCCAGAGAGCAAGGACAGACTTGTATTTGAAGGAGAGTCAAGCTCGGTGGGTCAGGATTACCGAAGCCCGTACTCTGGAGGACAAGAGAGTTCAAGACAAGATGGAGCAACTGGAGGCTAGTGCAAAAGTACAGCAAGAAGCCCTGGCAGCAGCCCAGAGGGAGATATCAGAGTTGAAGATCAAAGCTGGAGTAAAGAGGTCAAAGGACCAGAGCCAGTACAGGAAGCTAACAGCAGCTGTTACGACCCGGAATCTCCTAATCAGGAACCTCACTGAGCGTCCGGCTGATCCTGTGACCGAAGCACTTCTCAAGGAAGTTCGTGAGGATGAGTTTGGTCTTGGTGTTTGACCATTTGTTTGTTGTTGCTTTCATTACATGTACTTTTATTTTCCTGTAATGTATTTTGACCCCTCAGAGGGCTTGTATTTGTAAACAAACTATGTACCCTTTTGCTTTTGTAATATATGTATTAGTTTGTTCCATCCAAGTTTACTTCAAAAGCAACATCAAAAGCATCTCCAAGGGTCTGGAAGGGTCAAAACTGAAGGCCAAGCCGGATACCTTGAGGACAAATAAGCATACTGCATTGCATGCTAACCCTTTTGTTTGTTTTGTAGGTTTTTGTTTTACTGCCACTAACTCTGTTGTGATGTTCAGGAACTATTGCTCGGCGCCGAGTTTTTCCCCTCAACCGTCCGCACCGTTATCCGACCCGTAGCAACCTTCCGGGCATTCAAATGGATCAGATGCAGCAGGACCTTACTGAGGTCAGAAATCAAATGGCAAATGAAAGGCTAGAGATGAGGAATCAAATGACTCAGTTTATGGAAGTGATGAACAACATGGCTCAGAGCCAGGAAAGGTTGAGGGCCATGGTGGAAAGGCAGAATCAAGAGGATCCACATATAGGGACTGCCGGCACCAGCAACAATGAAAGGGTCCAACCTCATGTAAATCCCCCTGTATTTGGACCACACCTCCATCCTGAGGTCAATATCCCTGCAAATGTTCAAGGGACTGCCACTGCAGCCAGGGTACTTCAAGAAGACCCCCAAGAGGACCAATTCACAGTAATGGGTGCTGGGGAAGAGGCTTATGATAGAAGACTAGATGAGATAGCCGAGAAGTTGAGATCCTTAGAGTCTCAAAACTCTTTGGGCTTTGACGTCATGGACATGGGCTTGGTAGACGGGGTCAGGATTCCCCATAAGTTCAAGCCTCCTTGTTTTGAAAAATACAACGGGACTTCATGCCCCCGGACTCATTTACAATCATTTCTGGGGAGGCTGAAGGCCTATACTATGGATGAAAAGCTCTGGATGTTCTATTTCGAAGACAGCTTGACTGGAGCCTCAAGAGAATGGTACTCTCACCTGACAAGGGCAACTATCAGGTGCTGGAAGGATTTGGCAGAAGCCTTTATCAGACAGTATCAGTACAACTTAGATATGGCACCCAATAGGACTCTCCTAATGGGAATGTCACAGTCTTCAAGGGAAAGTTTCCGAGAATATGCCCAGAGATGGAGGCAATTGGCTGCTGCTGTTCAGCCACCTATGTCTGAGAGGGAAATGGCAGATATGTTTATGAATACCCTTCAGGGAACTTATATTGACAGGCTGGCTGCTTTCTTTTCCACTAGCTTTGCAGATGTTGTCATAGTTGGGGAAAGAATTGAGAGTCTGTTAAAAATGGGAAAGATATCTGACAACGGAGCAAGCTCGTCCAGTAGTACAAGAAAGCCTTTTGCAGGCCCGAGAAGAACTGGCGAGACCAATGCCATCCACACCAACAGGGGCAGGCCCCAATATGTTCACAGATCAGTGGCAGCAGTCACCATTCCTGCTCCAGTTCATCCTCAGCCAGTTTATCAACCTCCACAACAAAACTATCAGCCACAACCTCAGTACCATCAACAGAATCAGTATCCTCCGAGAAATTACAACAACAGCAACACCAACAACAATAATCAGCAAAGGCCATTCCAACAGAGGCCATCTCAAGCCAACAGGGTAATCGACCCGATCCCTATGCCATATGCTACATTGCTGCCACAACTCCTGAAACTCAACCTAGTTGAGCTAAGGACGTTGGCACCTCCAGATCCCAACAGTTTACCCAGGAACTATGACTCCAATGCTAGGTGTGCTTTTCATTCAAACGTACCTGGCCACAATACAGAAAAGTGCAGAGCCCTGCACATGAAGGTACAAGACCTGGTAGACTCAAAGGCTTTGAATTTCGCACCGCCACCCAATGTCAATAAGAACCCAATGCCAAACCACGGTGGTCCCAGAATTAACGCTATTGAAGAAGACAAGCCGTCTTATTTAATAACCAGTGTGGGACAGATCAGGACACCGTTGGTGGAAATCAAAGCTCAGCTCTTGGAATGTCAAATGTTCCCGGGGTGTGAGTTAGGCTGTGCTTACTGCAACATCTCAGTAAATGGGTGCGATAATTTAAGGGATGGCATAGATGGTCTTATTCAGAGTGGCCAGCTCCAGATCACCACATCATTTCCAACGAATCCAGCAATCTCATCAGCAACGGTTTCAGAACCTCCTACAACTGCAACAACCATTGTTCCTGACAATTCTTCGGCTTCATCAACAAGTACTTCATCTATTATCTCAACTGATCAGTTATCAACAAATTTTTCCTCTACAACTCCAGCACCACTCCATTTTGAAACTCCTACAACAACAACATCCATCCTTCCAACAATGTCTCCTACAACATCAGCAACAAATCATGAAGATGTCTCGACTGTCATAATATTCTATGATCCTGAAAACAACTCTGCCTACAATTCAGAAGGTGCTGCTCCCATCAGGGCACCAGTCACAATTTATTACGATCCACAGACTATCACAATTCCTTCCGCAGCTGCAATCAGTCCAGTCACTATCACGGTGCCTGGACCAGTACCCTATGAAAGCAGCAATGCCATCCCGTGGCATTACGGCTCTGACCTGTACTGTGAAGGACAAAGAATCACTTTTGAATCATCAACCCCTGCACCACAAATTGACAATGTGGGAGGAGGCGGAGGCTTCACCCGAAGCGGACGTCTTTTCGCTCCACAAATTCAGAGACCCACTACCGAAGCAGAAGCTGCTGCCAAGGCAAGAGGAAAAAGCTTGGTGCAGGATGAGCAAGTTGCTAAAGAAGCCTTGAAAACACCCTTTGATCAAGAGGTTGATGAGTTTATGCGAATCATCAAAAAGAGTGATTATAAAATAGTGGATCAGCTTCATCAGACGCCTTCCAAGATCTCAATCCTGTCATTGCTTATGTGCTCCGAGGCCCATCGGAACGCACTACTCAAAGTCTTGCACGCAGCTTACGTGCCTGAAGAGATCACTGTCAATCAGCTGGAAGCTGTAGTTGGAAATGTCAATGCTAGTCACGGACTAGGGTTCACCAATACTGATTTGACAACGGAAGGCCGCAACCACAACAAAGCCTTGCACATAACCATGGAATGCAAAGGTGCTGTCCTTTCCCATGTGCTGGCAGACACGGGGTCATCCCTCAATGTCCTACCTAAAAAGGCCCTGGTGAAGCTAGAATATGATGGATTGGCATTGAGACCCAGCAACCTGGTGGTGAGAGCCTTTGATGGTTCAAAGAGATCGGTTCTGGGAGAGATTGAGTTGCCCATAACGATTGGCCCGCAAACCTTTAAAACTACCTTCTACGTGATGGATATACAGCCTGCCTACAGCTGTCTATTGGGTAGGCCATGGATTCACGCCGCTGGCGCCGTGACCTCTACCCTTCACCAGAAGTTAAAATATGAGTGGGAGGGTCAAATCGTTACGATCTGCGGAGAAGAGGATATTTTTGTCAGCCACCTGGCTACCTATAAGTATATTGAGATGGATGGGGAGATCCATGAAACAATGAGTCAGGGGTTCGAGGCCTTGAACATCAATGAGACATCTGCTGTGCCTGGTACTTCAATATCATCATACCAACAAGCCCGGAAGGTTGTTGAGGGAGGAAACGCCCAAGGCTGGGGCAAATTGCTATCGGTAGAGAAGAAAGAGGACAGATTTGGGTTGGGTTACAAACCAACTCAACAAGATCAAGCAGCGGCTGCTGAGAAGCCCGGTTTTGTCAGTGGGGGGATGCTCACCCCTGATGCTATCAACAATTTGGAAGACGAGCTGGAAGAGGAGCGCAATCTGGAGAATTGGATTCGTCCAAAGATCCCGGGGAGCAGTATCTCGAACTGGTCTTCCCAGGAAATTATAAGAGTTACTCATGCAGAGTAATTATTATTTCCTGTATTTTTATAGCATGCATCAAAGTCTTGCATCTTGCCCAAGATGACAAGACTCATTTTGTAATCGGGCCATCTGTACTTTTTGTGCAAACAAGATTAATCAATGAAATATCAGACATCTTTTTGCAAATGAGTCTTTTCTTTTCCGCTCACTGTTTTTCCATTTTTCTTTTTGTACAAAAAAATAAATGGCAGTGTTTTCAAAATGATAACTTTATTTCACTTTTCTAAAACAAGATTAAAATCAAATCACTAAAATGAACAACTGAACCCTTGCAGAGTGTGCCTTCCAGACAGCACCGACAACGGCACGGCTATGACTTCGTATGACTTTGACAATCCAATCAATCAAGCTGATGAAGGGGTTGAAGAAGAATATGAGCTTCCTGAAGAGCTAGCCAGATTGTTGAGACAAGAGGAAAAGGTTATTACTCCTCACCAGGAGGAGGTTGAAGTGATTAATCTTGGTACAGATGAAGACGTGAAAGAGGTTAAAATCGGGGCCTGCCTGCAAGACTCAGTGAAGAGACAACTGATTGATCTGCTTCGAGAATATGTGGACGTGTTTGCTTGGTCTTACCAAGATATGCCAGGGTTGGATACCGATATTGTCGTGCACAAGCTGCCTTTGAGAGAAGAATGCCCGCCAGTTAAACAGAAACTACGCCGTACTCGTCCAGACATGGCTATGAAAATCAAGGAGGAGGTACAAAAGCAATGGGACGCCGGGTTCCTTGCTGTGACTAGCTATCCACCGTGGGTTGCTAACATAGTACCTGTGCCTAAGAAAGACGGCAAAGTAAGAATGTGTGTTGACTACCGGGATCTGAACAGAGCCAGCCCGAAAGATGATTTCCCTTTACCTCACATTGATGTATTGGTGGATAATACGGCTCAGTTCTCGGTATTCTCCTTCATGGACGGATTTTCAGGATACAATCAGATTAAAATGTCACCTGAAGACATGGAGAAGACAACCTTCATCACACCCTGGGGCACGTTCTGCTACAAGGTGATGCCATTTGGGCTCAAGAATGCCGGTGCGACGTATCAGCGGGCTATGGTGACATTATTCCACGATATGATCCATAAAGAAATAGAATGTTATGTGGATGACATGATCGCCAAGTCCCTTACAGAGGAAGACCACCTGGTAAATCTGCTGAAATTGTTCAAGCGTCTGAGGAAGTACCAACTAAAGTTGAACCCCAACAAATGCACATTCGGGGTGAGATCTGGAAAGCTGCTGGGTTTTATTGTAAGCGAGAAAGGGATTGAAGTTGACCCTGATAAAGTCAAGGTTATTCAAGAGATGCCTGCACCAAAGACAGAGAAAGAAGTTCGAGGTTTCTTAGGCCGATTGAACTACATCTCAAGGTTCATATCTCACCTTACAGCGACCTGTGAACCCTTATTCAAGCTGTTAAGAAAGGAACAGACGGTCAGGTGGAACGAAGACTGCCAGAAGGCATTTGACAAGATCAAAGAATACCTGCAAGAGCCTCCAATCCTTATGCCTCCAGTTGAGGGAAGACCTCTGATAATGTACTTGACAGTATTAGAAGAGTCAATGGGGTGCGTGTTGGGCCAGCATGACGAGTCTGGTCGAAAAGAGTATGCAATATACTACCTAAGCAAAAAGTTTACCGACTGTGAACAACGTTATTCACTGCTCGAGAAAACTTGCTGTGCTCTAGCGTGGGCTGCTCGCCGACTGAGACAGTATATGCTGACCCACACTACCTTATTGATCTCAAAGATGGACCCAGTCAAGTACATATTTGAGAAGCCAGCGCTTACCGGACGGGTTGCAAGATGGCAAATGATTCTTACAGAATATGACATCCAATACACATCTCAGAAAGCCATCAAGGGCAGTGTATTGTCTGAATATCTTGCTGAGCAACCCCTTGATGATTACCAACCTATGAGGTTTGACTTCCCTGATGAAGACATCATGTTCATAAAAGCAAAAGATCATGAAGAGCCTATTCACACTGAAGGGCCCGACCCGGAAGAAGAATGGACTATGATGTTTGATGGGGCTGTTAATATGAATGGTCGTGGTGTTGGTGCAGTACTCATTACACCTAAAGGAGTTCACATGCCATTCTCAGCAAAACTCACTTTCAACTGCACTAACAACGAAGCTGAATACGAAGCTTGCATTATGGGTCTTGAGGAAGCCATTGACCTCAGGATCAAGACATTGACCGTATTCGGAGATTCAGCTTTGGTAATCAATCAAACCAACGGTAAATGGTACACCCACCAAGATCATCTGATACCTTACAGGGATTATACAAGGAGGTTATTGACTTTCTTTACAACAGTCAAGCTTGAGTATATCCCTCGGGACGAGAATCAGTTTGCAGATGCTCTTGCTACCATTTCATCCATGATCAAAGTTCAAGCTGCCAACTTTGTACCTCAGATTTCAGTGTCCAGACTCGACAGACCAGCATATGTGTTCGCAGCAGATGTTGTTAAAGATAATAAGCCTTGGTTCCATGACATTAAGTGCTTCTTGGAGGATCAGACATACCCACCTGGGGCATCTTCCAACGATAAGAAGACTTTGAGAAGGCTTGCTGGTAGTTTCTTCCTGAACACTGATGGGTCTTTATACAAAAAGAACTTTGATATGGTACTCCTCAGATGTGTGGATAAGATAGAAGCAGACTTGTTGATGCATGAAGTGCACGAAGGATCCTTTGGTACCCATGCGGGAGGGCATGCCATGGCTAAGAAATTGCTAAGATCAGGTTATTACTGGATCACGATGGATGCTGACTGTTGTGCCTACGCCAGAAAATGCCATAAATGCCAGATTTATGCAGATAAGGTGCATGTGCCTCCCAATCCCTTGAACATCATGTCTTCACCATGGCCCTTTGCCATGTGGGGCATTGATATGATTGGCAAGATCGAGCCAACTGCTTCAAATGGCCACAGATTCATCCTGGTCGCCATTGACTATTTCACCAAGTGGGTTGAAGCAGCCTCCTATGCAAATGTTACAAGGCAAGTGGTAGCCAGATTTCTGAAGAGAGACATCATCTGTCGGTATGGAGTGCCCGAGCGAATCATTACTGATAATGGTTCCAATCTAAACAACAAAATGATGGCAGAACTGTGTCGGGACTTCAAGATCCAACATCACAATTCTTCTCCTTACAGGCCAAAGATGAATGGCGTTGTTGAGGCAGCTAATAAGAATATCAAGAAGATTGTGCAGAAGATGGTAGTCACCTACAAGGACTGGCATGAGATGCTACCGTTTGCCTTGCATGGGTACCGCACGTCAATCAGAACATCCACTGGGGCAACACCGTATCAACTTGTGTATGGTATGGAAGCAGTCCTACCAGTTGAAGTTGAATTACCTTCCCTACGGGTACTGATGGATGTTAAACTGAGTGAAGCAGAATGGGTTAGGTCCCGATACGAGCAACTGAGTCTGATCGAAGAAAAAAGATTGGCTGCAATCTGTCATGGGCAGTTATATCAGAAGAGAATGAAGAAGGCCTTCGATCAGAAAGTCAGGCACCGAGAGTACCAAGTGGGAAATCTTGTGCTGAAGAGAATCCTCCCTCCTCATACAGACCACAGGGGCAAATGGACTCCAAACTATGAAGGACCGTTCGTGGTAAAGAAAGTTTTCTCTGGTGGAGCACTGATGCTCAGCACCATGGATGGTGAAGGTTTCCCGTCCCCTGTGAATTCAGATGCAGTTAAAAAATACTTCGCATAAAAATGACCCGATGGACACAAAAACAGAATGTAAGTCCAGGCAAAAATAGGGCATCCCGGCGAGTCAAAAAACAGAATAAAAGGCTCGGGCAAAAATAAGGGAAAATAAATGAAAAATGTACACCCGCTGAGTTGAAAAGCCGCATTGGACAGCTCAGGCAAAAATGGGTATCCCGATGGATTGAAAACCCGAAAGGGCGGTCCATGCAAAATAAGGGAATAAGCGAACAACTGCATTCTGAATTCGTCTGTATCACCTACAACTTGGTAAGCTTCGAAAGGATCAAGCTTCAATCAGAATCAACATTCTTCAAAAAGCAAGATGAGAAGAACGTCAAAAGTCATACGAGTCATAACAAAGAGGAAGCTCCTTAAAGCGTCATCAACATTGCCAGCATTTTGTTTCTCAATTTGTAACAATCTCCTCATTTCAGGGGATATGTTCCTTTGACTGTATCTCGCCAATTCAGGGCATATGAATTAATAAAATCAGATTTTCAGTCATGTCTCGTCTTGTACATTTTTATTTTGCAAAGAATGTCTGATGTCTAAAAAGAAAAACTGATTGCATAGAATACAGATGTTTATCTTCAAAAGTAAAAACACATGCTTATAGGAAATATGCTTACTCTCAGAGGTATCCAGACTCCTATGACGGAATCCGGTAAGGGATACCTCGGGATTATCTTGTGCGTTTCTCTATCTTTTTCAGGATTGCAAGGATCCAGAACGCAACTTGGGGCATGTAAGCTTCATCCCAGCGAGCTGGCAAATCAACACTCAATCTCAGCACCCGAAGTGCTCTCTCCCCATCTGAGTTGCCTCTCATGACTCCCCCAGTTGAGCTGCCACTTGCTACTGCTCCCAGCCGAGTTTCCATCTCATCCTCAGCCGGAGTACAAAAGTCAGGAAGCTATCTCCCCACAGAGTTCCAGCCTCTATCTAGAAGAGCAGCGCATGAAGATCACAACAGAGTGAAGAAAGCTTCTACAAACCCCAGTTGGGTCCTATATTTATTAGGATAGGTCTATCAATGACCTATATCCCCAAGCAATAGCATCTCGTTAGATCTACCAATGATCTCATCCCCAGCTGGGATGTCCTTTTCAAGCAGATTGATCAAAGATCTTCGCAGCAACGGGATCCGAATCCCGGTTGGGTATCTTTGCATAATCATAGCATTTGCATCATATTATCCCCTCAGAGCGTAGCATTCCGTCTAATACGGAGCATTACGGCAAAAAATCAAATACATAGCATAATCATAAGTCATGTTGTGAATCAAACACTTGTGAATAATAACCGTTCATCATCACTGTACAGAAATCCCCACCAGGGTCCCCAGCAAAAGCAGTTGCCTCACAAATCACAAACACCATCATATACTCCTTTGGACACCCGTCCGTGTCATCACTCCCCAGTAAAGTCACCTGAACACTCTTTACAAACACGATCACCCGTATTACAGATACCTCCTGACACCCGTCCGTGTCATATCACCAGCAGAAAGCCAAAGACGTCATCTTTGCACTCACCTACTTGTATACACTTTCTTGACACCCGTCCGTGTCATATCCCCAACGCAGTCGCTTACACTTTTACAACCCATATACTTGTTGATATTATCATACTTCTCCTTTTGACACTCGTCCGTGTCACTCTCCTCAGCAGATAAATACTCATCTATATATACTCATACTACTCGTACTTATACAGATACTCGTCCGTATCTTGTATACACCATTTATATCCCCACAGATTCGACGTTGGTTCATGTTCTTTGTTAACCAGTTGGTGCTCGTCCGTACCATCATCTCAGAATATGCGTCAAGCGTTTGTTTCTACCTGATACTCGTCCGTACCATAGTCTTAAGGATGCTCGACCGCATATTTAATCCATACACTGTGTCGAACACTTCTATACTCTTGAATATAGATACTCGTCTGTGTCTACTATCCCCAGAAGAGTTCTTTCAGATTCAACACTCGTCCGTGTTTTCTGTTAACCAGTTGATACTCGTCCGTATCATCATCTCTGAACATGTGTCAGTTTGTTTCTACCCGATACTCGTCCGTATCGTAAGTCTTAAGGATGCTCGTCCGCATCTTTAATCTATACACAAGCATCTAAACACTTATACCTTTTATTTCTTGGATGTAAACTCTTGTCCGTGTTTACTATTCCCCAGTAGATTACCAGCAAACAAATCTTCTTGTTATCTGACACTCGTCCTGTGTCCCGATAAACCCCGAGAGCAGCCGTACCCTGCTGAGTGGTCGCCCTCCACTTCTTGATGGTCGTCCTCCATCGTGCTCATCCGATGGCCGTCCCCATCGTCGATATTTAGCATCCGTCCCCTGCTAGGTGGTCGTCCTCCACCTTTTGATGATCGTCCTTCATCATTTTATCCAATGGCCGTCCCCATTGTTGATTTTGGTTATCTGACATTCGTCCTATGTCATGACAAACCTCGAGAGCAGCCATACCCTGCTGAGTGGTCGTCCTCCACTTCTTGATGGTCGTCCTCCATCATGCTCATCCGATGGCCGTCCCCATCGTTGACCTTTTATCCGGCATTCGTCCTATGTCGCGATACTTCTGGCAGCCGTACCCTGCTAGGTGGTCGTCCTCCACCTTTGATGGCCGTCCCCATCATATTTCCTTTATTCCCCAACAGAGTATCCGTCCTCTGCTAGGTGATCGTCCTTCACCTTTGATGGTCGTACCCCATCATCTGTTTATTTCATTTGTTCTTTAACCCGATGGCCGTCCCCGTCGTGGTCCCTTTTCTTTTAGCCCGATGGCCGTCCCCATCGTCGGTTACTTTGCTTTATGAACTTGATGGTCGTCCCCATCATGTTTCATTAACTCCCAGAGAATCATACAGCTTTATCTTGATGGCCGTCCCCATCATAATCTTACTTTCCCCAGCTAGTCGGCCGTCCCCGTCTTGGCTTTACCTTTTATCCCCAGCATGTCGGTCGTCCCCGTCATTGCTTTGTTTCCCACACTTTACAACACACTTTATTCTCCTTTTACAATCTATATCTCTTTTCTTCTTCATTCTGTGAGTGCAAATTTTGGACTGTCTTTGGTATTCAACAACAAGTTATCTTGTTTGCCTGTTAAGCCGTTGCTTACAACCTGCATAGCTAACTCATGTCTGAATAGGGGCAGCTGTAAACACCCCAAATTTGCCCTCACCCATTCACACCATGGCTTGTGATCATTTTCATATGCACAAACACAATCATATCATCTCACATCTCATTTTTGATTCACTGCATTGTTTCTAAGTCATCTGCACCTAGGGTTTGTGATCTGAGTTATCCAAGAGCCTCTTGAGCCACTCCAAAGGTCATCAATCAATTTAAAGGGATCCATGTGAGTTCTTATATCATATTACATCCTCTCAAAGTCAAGAATGCAAAAGAATCACAAGAACTGGGATTGGAATGGATGCAGAGCCAGGTTTAACTGCACAGTTGACCTAAAATTAGGGTTTTGGTTTCAAAGGCCATAACTCCAAATTTTTTGGTCATTCTTGTTTCTATTGGTCTCTATATGGTATAGGGAGTATGCATATCAATTTTCATGAAGAAATTCCATGGGGAAGTCATCTGATCAAGAGTTGACTTTCCAGACAAGTCAGTGCAAAATCAGGGCATCTGAGGCCCCCAATGACCCAACCAATGGGTGATCTTCATCATTTTGAGTGTATATGATCTTTATTTGATCATGGAAGAAGGTTGAAGTTCACAAAAATCAAGAATTTGGAGTTTTTGCAAATGTTGACTTTTTGGGCATAGTTGACTTTTCAAGAATGTTTCATTTTAGGTCATTTTTCAAGCCTTGATTCTTGACCCAAAAATGCTTCAAATGGAAAAACTTTGGTCATGAAAGTTGTAGAATACATCTTTCCCTTTTCAAAAAGTACAAGAACATGATCAAATTCTTCTTGGGTCAAAAGTTATGGTGTGACAAAGTTGGTTAAAATCATTGATTTTCAAGACATGCTTCAAATGTGAATTTTGCAAAATCATGAACCAAGGCTTTTTGTAACCTCTAGTTGACATCAAACCATGACACAAACATTCCATGAGCTCTAAAAATCAGAATTGGACCAAAGTTTCTCATGTCCATGGTTTGTGTAACAAGACTTTTTTCCATGAAGTGCCAAAGGTAACCAAGTTGCAAAACCATCATGATGCTTCTCACCACTTGCTGCATTGGCCTTTGAACCATTCTAGCCTTCCATACACACCATGCTGCGCCAGCCCTAGCCCTTGTACCAAGCTAGAACCAAGCCATACCTCTCTTACACAAAAAGTGGACTTTTGGCAAAAGCAAACATCCCAATCACCACAGGCCATGTCACATCCTCTGGCCACTTGCAATTGTTTATACTTTCCATCTGCTAGCAAAACACATCAAGAAGGAAGGCTGAAGCACAGCATAACATCACATACACAAAAACACCTCACTTGGCAAAACTCTTCGAATCTGCCTCCACAAACTTAAAACATCCAAACCATTTTCACCAATCATCTCACCATGTTTCATTGAGTAGAAACCAACAAGATTCAAGCCTGAAACCCTCATGAATTGAGCTTCACCATTTCTCATCCTCAAGACCAGAACTCTTCGAATCCCTTTATCCAGCCATCAAACACATCATTTTCCTTCACCAACAAGTCAAGCATACCTAAAGGAGCAGGAATCCACCATTGGAATGGCCTGAAACCTCCCCATTCTTGACTGTGCTATCTGCTACACCAGAACTGTTCCTCACAAATCAGCCATCCACAAGAGCTTTGAAGCCTTCCATCAGCATCAGGGGAGACAAAGAAGTCCATTTGCACGCAAAGGAGGCTCTGGAAGCTCAGTTTGGAAGCTTTCCAGCTCAGGTATGAACATGAACACTTTCTCCCAAAGCTTGCATTTTAAGTTATAATATGATTGCTCATGTCTTGCTGGTCATGGGGATGGTTTCAGAATCAAAAATAAGTGAGAAATGAGTTTGTATGATCCCTCTGAAATTTTGCCCGTGGATTTTATTTCCTTCGATTCGTTTGATTCATGGTGTTTAAATGTTGTTTGAGCATGGATTCGTGTCTTAGGATGTTAGAGGATCACTTAGGTGTGTTTAATTTGTGGAATAGATGCCTGAATCATGTATTAGGGTTTTGGTAGTGCCGGAGAAGATGACCGGAGCTCCCCTCCGGTCACCTGAAAGTTGTTATGCCCTAATCCCTGTAATTAGTGTCATTTGAATATTGGGCGTTGGATTGAGTTGACCTGTTGACTTCCCGCGTGGATAGAGGGCCCAGATCACTTTGATTAGCCCTAATTCATTTTATTAGTTTTAATTAATTGTAATTAAGTTAATTAACTCAGAACCAATCCTGGCCACAAGATCTGGCGCCAGTCAATGCATTCAAACCCAGTCTCAATCTCAACCCTCCATTCTGATTACTTTCCATTTATTTTCATTTTTATTTCATTTCTTTTCATTTAACTTGCATAATTAATTTAAAATAGTAAAAATTGCTTAAAAATTATGAAACTTTTTCTCATGAGTTTTAATAATTTTTATGACACAAAAATATTTTTGTTTTTATTTTTATCATTAAAAAAAGTATTTTTAAATATTTAAAAGATTATTTTTAATTGATTAATGAGAATTAATTTATTAAAAATACTTTTAGGTATTTAAAAATCACCAAAAAATTCATGAAATGTTCTAAGACATTTAGAAACATTGTCCAACATTCAAACCAAATTTCTTTTTTGATCTTGATGCATTTTGATAATTTTTCTTTGAATTAAAATCATTTTTGTGCATTATTTTGATCCTAAGTTCAAAAAATCATTTCTGCCTGTCTATGAAGGGTTGGACATTGATTCTTCTTGCATTGCATTGTGTTTAACATGTAGTTTTTGAGATTAAATGGCCTTGATTTGATTCCTCATTTTCAATTTGTTTGGCATTTCTTTTGTTTAGGAACCCTAAAAACCCTAATAACTTGTAAAAATCATAACTTGAGATTGGTTAAGAGTTGAGACCTCTCCTTTGGGCATTGGTTTAGTATAGGACTAGGGATCCTTTGTGTGGCATTTTCCATTTTTTTATCTTAGGGTTTGCTTCTGATTTTGACTTTTGTTTGGTGTTTGGTTCATAAACCCTAATTTGGGCTTTCATTTGCATCCCTCTTGTATTCTCTTGCATAACATGACTTGCCATGACATTTCAAGCATCCATGTGATTCATTTGACATCATAAGACATATAGAAAGCATGTTTGATCATTGCATCATGTGTTTGCCATTTTGTTTGCATTGTGCACTCCATAACTTTTCATGTATGTTCATGTTTCTTAACTTGCTTCATTTGCATTCATGAACTTGTATGATTACTCCCATGTGCTGCCTCTTGTTCATAGCATCTCATTGCATCATTAGCATCATGTAAATGCTTCTGGTTTTGTTTCTCATCATGTCATCTCATCCCATTTTGCATTGCATTGCATTTTCCTTCTAACCTTTCAGGTGGTAAGTAACTTTGAGAAGTGAATTTGCCTTCACTTCTCATAACTTTTCTTTTCATCTCTCTTGCATCCATTGCTGCATTTTTGTTTGTGTTTGAGTTTGAGCTTGCTCATTCTTCTTCTTCCCACTTTCTTTCTTCAAGTGACTTGACTTCTTGAATGAAGCAAGTCACTTTGCTTCTCTTGATCCTTTCATCTGCTTCCTGGTGGCTCCATTAAAGATCTTCTTTTGAAAACCTCACAAACCTTAGGAACAACCAAGCATGACAATGATTAGGGTTTTGATTAGTCTCCCCTCTTAGTTTTACCTTTGTGTCTCTTTTGAGTCTTCTCTTCTCATCTCATAATCAGGGACTAAACCCTAAAGGCTTTAAGGCTTTGTGATTAAGCTTATGCCTGCATCCTTCTCTTAGGATGGAGTGTATAACTTTAATCCTAAGTGTTAAACCCTTAATGTGTTTAAATCTCTTAATCAATTCACATAATAATCATCAAGACATCAAGCTTGTAACTTGGGCCTTGCATTAGGGTTCTAATTCTTCCTTAATTGGTTAAGAAGGACTAACCCTAGTGTTAATGGACAAGTCCCCCTCAAGTTGTCTTACAAACCCTAAAAAACACTTCATCATCATATCACTAATTAAAACCCACTTAATCAAAGGCTTGTTTTGTCATGAGTTTAATCCCTAATCATGGATTAAGTTGAGGAGCTTTCCTCAGCTTAAACATTCTCATCTATTATCCTTCTATTAGGATGGTGTAATGAGTCTGTTTAATCCCTGATTATGGCTTAATCTCATTACTCAACACTAAACAAAAACACCAAAAACATCTAAATAATCACAAGTAGGTTAATGACCTTAATCCTGCATCAAAGGCGATCAAGTGTGAGAATCTGACTTCACACTTAAGGTATTCTCATTACCCCTAATCAGAGGGAAGATGTGATGAGTTTACTAATCCATTGGTTTAGACTTAAGCTCATTAACTTATGACGAATCTTCAAAAGCAATAAAAGACTGAAAACACAAAAACAAACAATAATCGTCTCCTTCGGGATTCTTTTCTCATCACCTTCACTCATAAACGAGAACTTGCTTCTTCCGTCTAATGCAAGACAGTTTGCATCTGTGCCAGACAGATCATACACTTGAGCATAGGCAAGTAAGCAGTTCACAAGTCAATTCTCCTTTCAGTCTCTTTAGGTCGAACTACGGTGTTCTGACTTCCTCATTGCACGAGAGGATACGTAGGCATAACTTAACGGTTATCGAACAAAAGTCTCTGTATATTCCCCCTCTTTCTAGCCTCATTCTTTTAGCCTCATGATCTTGAGCATTCCACCCCTGTTCTTACACTGACACTTCACTTATATACTTCACTTTTCTCTTACACTGACACTTCACTTATACACTTCACTTAAAACACAAATCTTTCAAGCGTGGATCCCGTCGAGTACGACGGACAATCTGGGTGCTAATACCTTCCCAGGTTGTAACCAACCCCCTTTCTCAGTCTCTCTGGTTCGCAACCGTCTTATCCATCTTTTTCTAGGTCTATGCAGCATTACCTTTCCCCCGGGATAAAAATGCCTAGCTGGCGACTCTATTCATCTCCAGTGAGTTCACGGCTGTGTGATCTCATTGTCCCTCTCGCCGACCGTTCGCGTCTGTACCTTTATATGGGCCATTCCCATTTATCGGGAGCGACAGACACCCGTCCGTGTCATTCCCCTAGCGCAGTCGCCTACACTTTTACAACCCATATACTTGTTGATATTATTATACTTTTCTCTCTTGACACTCGTCCGTGTCACTCTCCCCAGCAGATAAACACTCATCTATACAATACTCATACTCACTACTCATACAGATACTCGTCCATATCTTGTATATACCATTCATATCCCTGCAGATTCAACACTAGTCCTTGTTCTTTGTTAACCAGTTGGTACTCGTCTGTATCATCATCTCAGAACATGCGTCAAGCGTTTGTTTCTACATGATACTCGTCTGTATCATAGCCTTAAGGATGCTCGTCTGCATCTTTAATCCATACACCGTGTCAAACACTTTTTGTCCACTTGAATATAGATACTCGCCTGTGTCTACTATTCCCCAGAGGAATCCTCTCAGATTCAGCACTCGTCCGTGTTCTCTGTTGACCAGTTGATACTCGTCCGTATCATCATCTTTGAACACGCGTCAGTATTTGTTTCTACCCGATACTCGTCTGTATCGTAGTCTTAGGGATGCTCGTCCGCATCTTTAATCTATACACAATACCAAACACTCATACCTTTTGTTTCTTGGATATAAACACTCGTCCGTGTTTACTACTCCCCAGTAGATCGCCAACAAAGCAAATTTTCCTTCTTATCTGACACTCGTCCTGTGTCATGATAAACCCTGAGAGCAGCCGTACCCTGCTAGGTGGTCGTCCTCCACCTCTTGATGGTCGTCCTCCATCATGTTCATCCGATGGCCGTCCCCATTGTTGATATTTTCAGCAGCCGTCCCCTGCTAGGTGGTCGTCCTCCACCCCTTTGATGATCGTCCTTCATCATTTTATCCAATGGCCGTCCCCATTGTTGATTTTGGTTATCTGGCATTCGTCCTATGTCATGATAAACCCTGAGAGCAGTCGTCCCCTTCTAGGTGGTCGTCCTCCACCTCTTGATGGTCGTCCTCCATCATGCTCATCCGATGGCCGTCCCCATCGTTGACCTTTTATCCGATGGCCGTCCCCATCGTTGATATTTTCGGCAACCGTACCCTGCCAGGTGTTCGTCCTCCACCTTTGATGGCCGTCCCCATCATATTTCCTTTATTCCCCAACAGAGCAGTCGTCCCCTGCTAGGTGATCGTCCTTCACCTTTGATGGCCGTACCCCATCATCTGTTTATTTCATTTATTCTTTAACCCGATGGCCGTCCCCGTCGTGGTCCCTTTTCTTTTAGCCCGATGGCTGTCCCCATCGTTGGTTACTTTGCTTTATGAACTTGATGGCCGTCCCCGTCATGTTTCATTAAATCCTCAGAGAATTTTACAACTTTATTTTGATGGCCGTCCCCATCATAATTCTTTTATCCCCAGCATGTCGGCCGTCCCCGTCATTGCTTTATTTTCAGCACTTTTCCCAGCTAGTCGGCCGTCCCCGTCTTGGCTTTACTTTTTATCCCCGTCATAGCTTTTACCCAGCAGTCGTCCTCTGCTCGACGGTCGTCCTCCGTCGCCCACACTTTACAATATACTTTATTTTCCTTTACAATCTATATCCCTTTTCTTCTTCATTCTGTGAGTGCAAATTTTGGACTGTCTTTGGTATTCAACCACAAGTTATCTTGTTTGCCTGTTAAGCCGCTGCTTACATCCTGCACAGCTAACTCGTGTTTGAATAGGGGCAGATGTAAACACCCCAAATTTTCCCTCACCCATTCACACCATGGCTTGTGATCATTTCATATGCATAAACACAATCATATCTTCTCATATCCCATTTTTGATTCACTGCATAGTTTCTAGGTCATCTGCATCTAGGGTTTGTGATCTGAGCAATCCAAGAGCTTCTTGAGCCACTCCAAAGGCCACCAATCACTTCAAAGGGATCCATGTGTGTTCTTATATCATATTACATCCTCTCAAAGTCAAAAATGCAAAAGGATCACAAGAACTGAGATTGGTATGGAAGCAGAGCCAAGTTTGACTGCACAGTTGACCTAAAATTAGGGTTTTGGTTTCAGAGGCCATAACTCCAAATTTTTTGGTCATTATTGTTTCCATTGGTCTCTATATGGTATAGGGAGTATGCATATCAATTTTCATGAAGAAATTCCATGGGGAAGTCATTTGATCAAGAGTTGACTTTCTGGACAAGTCAGTGCAAAATCAGGGCATTTGAGGCCCCCAATGACCCAACCAAGGGGTGATCTTCATCATTTTGAGTGTATATGATCTTTATTTGATCATGGAAGAAGTTTGAAGTTCACAAAAATCAAGAATTTGAAGTTTTTGCAAAGTTGACTTTTTAGGGCATGGTTGACTTTTCAAGAATTTGTCATTTTAGGTCACTTTTCAAACCTTACTTTTTGATCCAAAAATGCTTCAAATGGAAAAACTTTGGTCATGAAAGTTGTAGAATACATTTTTCCCTTTTCAAAAAGTACAAGAACATGATCTAATTCTTCTTGGATCAAAAGTTATGGTGTGACAAAGTTGGCTAAAATCACTAATTTTCAAGATATGCACCAATTGGAAAATTTGCAAAATCATGAACCAAGGCACATTGTAACTTCTAGTTCATATCAAACCAAGGTATAAACATTCCATGTGACCTAAAATCAGATTTGGACCAAGATTTCACATGATCATGTTTGGCAAAGTAAGAGATTTTCATGAAGTTTCAAAAGTAAGCAACTTGCAAAAACTATCATCACATCTCACCCACTTGATGTCTTGGATGCTGAACCAACCATAGCTTCTCTCCTCACCATGCTGCGCCAGCCCATGCTCTTGTACCAAGCTAGAGCTTAGCCCATGCTTTCCTTACACCAAAGTTGACAATTTGCAAAAGGTGACTTACCTATCACAGCAGGCCAAGTCACATCAGCTGACCAATAGGCTTTGTTTATGTGGATCAAATGCTGGCCATTTCATAGAAGAAGCAAGGCTGAAACACAAGACAACATCACATACACAAAACTCACCTCATTTGCATCTCTCTTCAAATCTCTCTGCCCAGCTCACAAACATTCAAACAAGTTTCACTAATCATCTCACCATACTTCATTGAGCCCAAACCAACAAAGAACCAAGCCTGAATCCAGCAAGAACATTGTTTTTCCATTTTCACCCCAATCTGCAGTTTCCTTCGAAACACCTTCCACAGGCCATAAACACTCAAACAAACTCCACAAACCTTCTCAAAACATCACCCTGATCACAAAGAACCACTCACATTGGCCTGAAACAACTTGGATCATCATCACCATTTTCAACTGAGCTTGAGCAGAAGCTGTGCAAACTCCCTAACCAGCTAACTTAAACTCCTCCTAAGCATTCAAGCATCATCAGGGGATCAAGTGGAGTGGATTGCATCAAGAGGGGAGGTCAGAAAGTTGCTGGATTGAAAGCTTCGAAACTCAGGTAGCTCAAGAACATTTTTTCCAGAAATCCTTTTTTAAGTTCCTAAGTTGTTGTTCATGCTCCCCTGATCACATACATGTCTTTAGTTTTGAAAATGGTGGGAAAATGAGGATTTAATTGCGTTCTGAAACTCTGTGACCTAAAAAATGTTTGTTTCGATTCATGAACTTGAGAGAACATAAATGTTGTTTGTGATGGGGTTTTGATTCAGTGGGTTATGGGAATCATTTCTGTATGCTTGGTTTTCATTTTGGTTGCGTTTTGAGGTTTTTAGGGATTTTCAGGTGGGGTTCCCACCGGAGAAGACGACCGGAGGTCTTCTCCGGCCACCTGAAAATCATTAGGGTTTAATCAGGTCATTAATGTCCATTTGAATCTGGAGCGTTGGATGCGTTGAAAAGTTTGACTTGCCGCGCGTGTGTGTGGTCCAGATTCACCATTAGAAACCCTAACTGTATTTAATTAATTCATAATTGAGATTAACCAAGTTTGAATTACAGCCTTTGATCTGCGCGCGCAGTCAACAATTGTTTCCCCAGAATGGATCCTAGCCCTCCATTGCGCATACTTCTCCTTTATTTCATTTTTAATTCATTTCTTTTGTTTTATTTTGTACAATTTATTAAAAATAGCAAAAATGTCTTAAAAATTATGAAATTTTTTACCAAGGGTTTCATTAATTTTTAAGACACAAAAATATTTTTATTTTCATTTTTAGCATTTAAAAAGTATTTTTAAATATTTAAAAGTTTATTTTTAATTGATTAATGAAAATTAATTAATTAAAAATACTTTTAGGTATTTAAAAATCACCAAAAAATTCATGAAATGTTCTAAGACATTTAGAAACATTGTCCAACCTTCAAACCAAATTTATTTTTTGATCTTGATGCATTTTAAGAATTTCTCATTGAATTAAAATCATTTTTGTGCATTATTTTGATCCAAAGTTCAAAAAATCATTTCTGCCTATCCATGAAGAGTTGGACATTGATTCTTTTTGCATTGCATTGTGTTTAGCATGTATCTTGTGAGATTAAATGGCCATGATTTGATCTTTCATTTTCAATTTGTTTGATAATTTTCTTGTTTAGGAACCCTAAAACCCTAGGAAACTTGTAAAAATCATAACTTGAGATTGGTTAAGAGTTGAGACCTTTCCTTTGGGCATTGGTTTAGTATAAGATTAGGGGTCCTTTGAGTGGCATTTTCAATTTTTTATCTTAGGGTTTGCTTCTGATTTTGATTTTTGTTTGATGTATGGTTCATAAACCCTAATTTGGGTTTCCATATGCATCCATCTTGCATTCTCTTGCATAACATGACTTGCCATGACATTTCAAGCATCCATGTGATTCATTTAACATCATAAGACATATTGAAAGCATGTTTGACCATTGCATCATGTATTTGCCATGTTGTATGTCATATGCACTTCATAACTTTTCATGTATGTTCATGTGTCTTAGCATGCTTCATCTGCATCCATAAGCTTGTATGATCATCTCCATGCCTTGTTTCATGTTTGTATCACTTCATAGCATCTTTACCATCTCATATTTGCTTCTGGTTTTGGTTTGCATCATGTCATTCCATCCCATTTTGCATTGCATTGCATTTCTTTTCTAACCTTTCAGGTGGTAAGTGACTTTGAGAAGTGGATTTGCCTTCACTTCTCATAACTTTTCTTTTCATATCTCTTGCATCCATTGCTGCATTTTTTCTTTGTGTTTGAGATTGAGCTTGCTCATTCTTCCCCTTCCCACTTTCTCTCTTCAAGTGACTTGTCTTCTTGAATGAAGCAAGTTGCTTTGCTTCTCTTGATCCTTTCATCTGCTTCCTGGTGGTTCCATTGAAGATTGTCCTTGCAAACCTCACAAACCTTAGGAACAACCATGTATGACAATGATTAGGGTTTTGATTAGTCTCCCCTTTTAGTTTTTACCTTTGTGTCTCTTTTGAGTCATCTCTTCTCACCTCATAATCAGGGACTAAACCCTAAAGGCTTTAAGGCTTTGTGATTAAGCTTATGCCTGCATCCTTCTCTTAGGATGGAGTGTATAACTTTAATCCTAAGTGTTAAACCCTTAATGTGTTTAACTCCTTTAATCAATCCACATAATAATCATCTAGACATCACACTTGTAACTTGGGCCTTGCATTAGGGTTCTAATTCTTCCTTAACTGGTTAAGAAGGACTAACCCTAGTGTTAATGGACAAGTCCCTCTCAAGTTGTCTTACAGACCCTAAAAAACTTTTCTTCATCATATCATTAAATAAAATCCACTTAATCAAAGGCTTGTTTTGTCATGAGTTTAATCCCTAATCATGGATTAAGTTGAGGAGCTTTCCTCAGCTTAAACATTCTCATCTATTATCCTTCTTTTAGGATGGTGTAATGAGTCTGTTTAATCCTTGATTATGGCTTAACCTCATTACTCAACACCAAACAAAAACACCAAAAACATCTAAATAATCACAAGTAGGTTAATGATCTTAATCCTATACCAAAGGTGATTAAGTGTGAGAATCTGACTTCACACTTAAGGTACCCTCATTACCCCTAAACAGAGGGAAGATGTGATGAGTTTACTAAATCCATTGGTTTAGACTTAAGCTCATTAACTTATGACAAACTCCAAAAAGCAATAAAAGACTGAAAATGCAAAAACAAACAATAATCGTCTCCTTCGGGATTCTTTTCTCATCTCATTCACTCACAAACGAGAACTTGCTTCTTCCGTCTAATGCAAGACAGTTTGCACCTGAGCCAGACAGGTCATACACTTGAGCATAGGCAAGTAAGCAGTTCACAAGTCAATTCATCTTTCAGTCTCTTTGGGTCGAACTACGGTGTTCTGACTTCCTCATTGCACGAGAGGATACGTAGGCATAACTTAACAGTTATCGAACAAAAGTCTTTGTATATTCCCCCTCCTTTCAGCATTATTCTTTAAGCCTCATTGTCATGAGCATTTCACTCTTGTCCTTACACTGACACTGCATATATTACACTTCACTTCCTTTACACTAACACCTGTACATCCTTTTCCAGTCCTTTTACACACAAATTGCACTGACACTACCCCTTTAAAACACAAATCTTTCAAGCGTGGATCCCGTCGAGTACGACGGACAATCTGGGTGCTAATACCTTCCCAGGTTGTAACCAACCCCCTTTCTCAGTCTCTCTGGTTCGCAACCGTCTTATCCAATCTCTTTCTAGGTTTATGCAGCATTACCTTTCCTCCGGGATAAAAATGCCTAGCTGGCGACTCTATTCATCTCCAGTGAGTTCACGGCTGTGTGTTCTCATTGTCCCTCTCGCCGACCGTTCGCGTCTGTACCCCATTTGACTTAGCCTCATTTTGGTGGGAGCGACAGAGATGAGACTTTATGAAGATGGATTCGTCCTACTGAGGGTTTGTAGCTGTTTTGTAGAGATGAACCGGTGAAGCTTCGTTGAAATCCTTCCCTCGTTCGTCCTTAGTAAATACTATTACTGCATTTTCATGCATTTCTGGTAAACATCAATCATATTAAGCATACATGCATTTCTTGTAAATATCAATCATATTCAAAAGCATACACACATTCAAACACAACCAATGGACGTTTCGCTTATGTAAATAGGGTAAAAGTAAATCAGGATTCAAAAATGGAATTTTATTTATATCAAAGAGTGACCCATACATGGGTAAGTTTGTACAAGGAGACATAAACCCTAGTAAGAGGATTTTGTCAAAACAAAGAAAATCAGCTATGTGAGAAATAATCCTATTGAGTTTCAATTCTACTATTGCCATTATCTTCAAGTATCTCATCTTCTGCTGTTGAGACGGGAATAATTGGATTAAACTTTATCTGTTCGAGCTTAATTAAGTAACACAACTGGTTGCAGTTTCATGGGTGATCCAAACGAGACATAGTCATACGCTTTTAATCCCTAACTTTTGCCTGGATTGCCCTTTCAGGTTTTCAATCCACCGGGATACCCTTTTTTGCCCAAGCCGCCCTTTCAGGTTTTCGACTTGCCGGGTGTACATATTTTTATATATATCCCTAATTTTTGCCCAAACCCTTTTGGTTTGCCGGGATGCCCTTATTTTTGCCTAGGCCTATCAACCTAGCGGGTCTCTTTTTATGCGTAGTATTTTTTAACTATGTCTGCGTTTACAGGCTGCGGGAAGTCTTCACCATCCATTGTAGTGAGTATCATGGCACCTCCTGAGAACACTATCTTGACTACAAATGGTCCTTCATAGGTTGGAGTCCACTTGCCCCTAGGATCACCCTGTGGTAATATGATACGCTTAATTACCAAGTCACCAGCCTGATATACCTTTGGCTTAACCTTCTTGTTAAATGCTTTGATCATCCGTTTCTGGTACATCTGGCCGTGACAAACTGCTGCTAGCCTCTTCTCATCAATCAAATTTAACTGGTCCAGTCGAGTCTGAATCCACTCATCTTCATCCAAGCCTGCATCTTTCATAATTCTCAAGGAGGGAATCTGAACTTCAATGGGCAGAACTGCTTCCATACCATAGACTAAAGAGAATGGGGTTGCCCCTGTTGAAGTACGTATTGTGGTACGATAACCATGAAGAGCAAATGGTAACATCTCATGCCAATCCTTATAAGTAACAGTCATCTTCTGTACAATCTTCTTAATATTCTTATTAGCAGCTTCAACTTCCCCATTCATCTTTGGACGATACGGAGAATAATTATGATGCTTAATCTTGAACTGCGTGCAGAGGTCAGTAATCATAGTATTGTTCAGATTAGAGCCATTGTCAGTAATAATCCTTTCAGGGATTCCATACCTACATATGAGATTGTTCTTAATGAATCGAGCCACAACATTCTTAGTAACAGATGCAAATGAAGCTGCCTCCACCCACTTCGTGAAGTAATCAATAGCAACCAAGATGAAACGGTGCCCATTAGAAGCAGTAGGCTTGATCTCACCAATCATATCAATGCCTCACATGGCAAAAGGCCAAGGAGCAGTCAACACATTCAATGGTGATGGAGGTATGTGTACTTTATCAGCATAAATTTGACATTTGTGACACGTTCTGGAGTGTTGATAGCAATCAGCTTCCATGGTAGACCAATAGTAACCTGCTCTCAATATCTTCTTTGCCATGGTATGACCACTAGAATGAGTGCCAAAGATTCCATCATGCATGTCTTCCATAATCTTTGCTACTTCCTTCTTATCCACACAACGAAGCAAAGTTGAATCATGATTGCGCTTGTACAAAATGCCATTACTCAAAAAGAACTTAGCAGAGAACCTTCTCAGAAATTTCCTATCTTTGACAGATGCCCCTTCAGGGAACTCCTGAGCTTCAAGATATCTTTTCACTTCATAGAACCAAGGCTTTTCTTCTGCTTCTTTAGTACCAATCTCATTGCAATATGCAGGCTTTTCAAATCTATCAATGGTAATCTTGGGGGCTTCATCATCCCAACTGATCTCAAACATGGATGCCATGGTGGCCAAAGCATCTGCCAACTGATTCTCTCTTCGTGGAATATGTTCAAAGGTAATCTCTTTGAAATGTGGGATCAAAGAAAAAACATGCTCTCTGTAAGGAATGAGATTATCATGTTTGGTATCCCAATCTCCTTTAATCTGACTTACTACCAGGGCTGAATCTCCATACACGTCAAGAAACTGTATTTTCATATCAATAGCAGCTTTAATACCCAGGATACATGCCTCATACTCATCCATGTTATTGGTACAATAGAAACAAAGGCTGGCAGTAATCGGGGTATGACAACCTTCAGGGGAACTAATCACAACACCAACACCATTACCAAGTGCATTAGAGGCACCATCAAAAACCATAGTCCATCGGGATCCTTGTTCAGGTCCGTCATATTGTCCAGGTTCTTTGGTAATAATCATAATGTCTTCATCAGGGAACTCAAAACTCATTGATTGGTAATCATCCACTGCTTGATGAGCCAAATGATCAGCAACAACACTTCCCTTGATGGCCTTCTGAGTAGTATATTGTATGTCATATTCTGTCAAGATCATTTTCCATCTTGCAATTCTTCCGGAGAGAGCAGGTTTCTCAAATATGTACTTGATTGGATCCATCTTTGAAATCAATAAGGTAGTATGGGTCAACATATACTGTCTTAGTCGGCGAGTAGCCCATGCCAAAGCGCATCAAGTTTTCTCGAGCAGTGAGTATCTTGTTTCACAGTCGGTAAACTTTTTGCTAAGGTAGTATATTGCCTGTTCTTTTCGACCAGACTCGTCATGTTGCCCCAACACACACCCCATTGAGTTGTCTAACACTGTTAAGTACATAATCAAGGGTCTTCCATCAACTGATGGCATCAAAATTGGTGGTTCTAGCAGATATCTCTTGATTTCATCAAAGGCAGTTTGGCACTCATCATTCCATTCCATCACCTGATCTTTCCTCAACAATTTGAAGATTGGCTCACAGATGGCAGTTAATTGGGAAATAAATCTTGCAATGTAGTTCAATTGTCCCAAGAAACCTCTAACCTCCTTCTCAGTACGGGGAGCTGGCATCTCTCGTATAGCTTTCACTTTTGCAGGATCCACTTCAATACCTTTTCCACTGACAATAAAAACCCAGGAGCTTTCCAGATCTAACTCCAAAAGTACACTTGTTTGGATTCAATCTCAACTTGTATTTCTTCAACCTCTCAAACAATTTGTGCAAATGATCAATATGTTGTTCTTCATTCTGGGACCTGGCTATCATATCATCCACATATACCTCTATCTCATGATGAATCATATCATGAAACAAAGCCACCATAGCACGCTGATATGTTGCCCCTGCATTCTTCAAACCAAATGGCATCACCTTATAGCAAAAGGTGCCCCACTGTGTAACAAATGTTATCTTCTCCATATCTTCAGGTGCCATCTTGATTTGATTATAACCAGAGAAACCATCCATAAAAGAGAATACCTTATGTTGGGCAGTGTTGTCTACCAGAACATCAATATGAGGAAGTGGAAAGTCATCTTTGGGACTGGCCTTGTTCAAATCCCTGTAGTCTACACACATACGTACCTTACCATCTTTCTTAGGAACCGGTACCACATTTGCAACCCACTGAGGATAAGAAGTCACTGCTAAGAACCCTGCATTGAACTGTTTCATTACCTCTGCCTTGATCTTTTCTGACATCTCAGGACGCATACGACGAACCTTCTGCTTCTTTGGACGACAATCTTCTTTTACTGGTAAACGGTGAACCACAATGTCTGTATCCAACCCTGGCATATCTTCATAAGACCAAGCAAAGATCTCCACATAGTCACGTAACATCTGAATCAACCTGCTCTTGACACTATCTTCTAAATCAGCCCCTATCTTGACCTCTTTCCTATTTTCTTCAGTTCCCAGATTCACAACTTCGACTGGCTCTTCATGTGGCTGTATAGCTTTCTCTTCTTGTTGTAACAACCTAGCAAGCTCTACAGGTACTTCACAATCGTCCTCATTTCCGTCTTCAGTTTGATAGATCGGATTCTCGAAATTATAATTGGCAATAGTAAAACTGTTATCAACAGGATCCAGAGTGGATGAGGATCTGCATTTTAGTGATGTGGGTGTGTGTAAGAACACATAGCTGATAAAGCAAAAATAAAAGAAAAGAAAGACAAGGAACACAATATTTACGAAAACGAAACGTCCACTGATTTTATTGAATGAAGTATGCAAATGAAATGACATCCCGTAACAAACATACCATTGTGCCCCGGGTAAGGCACAAGGCTTAAGAGTTCAATTGTTCAAGAAATTACAAACTTAAAAGCAACAACACAGTAATAGTATTTACTCCTGACTAAAGGAGATGGGGATAACATCTTCAGCTTTCCAATTATTGAGTCCAGCACCCACAGTAGGAAAAATCCAAGCATCCAGATTGTAGTCTTCATCATAGTCTCCCACAGCATTGATCTGATCTTTCATAATCCCTTGATTGGTGATACGAACAGCACGAGTATGACGAACAGCCTTCTGGGACTCTGCAGTGAAACCCAAACCAAATTTGTCAGACTTGTATGGGATATCAGGAAGCTGACCCCAAATAGTACAACCACCTTCATCCACCACAGCTCTAGCATCATTGAGGGAGGCCATTGCCATTGTTGGAGGTTTTCTGGTGACCACGGGAACTTTCTTCGCAACAGGAGGAGCTACATAATCATTAACAATCCAAGGAACCACTTCAAACGTCTGACACGGAGTTTCAATGTATTCACCTTCCATTTCCAGACACTTGAAGGTATTCACATGGCTGACAAAGTATTCTTCTTCTCCATAGACAGTAACAACCTTCCCTTCTACCGGATATCTTAGCTTCTGATGCAATGTAGAGGTTACAGCACCTGCCCCATGGATCTAGGGACGACCAAGCAAACAAGAGTACGAAGGACGAATATCCATCACATAAAATGTAGCATTAAAAACCTGAGAACCAACTTTGATTGGGAGATCAATTTCTCCATGCACCACTCTTCTCGAACCATCAAAAGCCTTCACCACTATATTACTGGGCTTCAGCACAGCGTCTTCAGGACTCAGCTTATTCAGGACTTCTTTGGGCAATACATTCAGAGAGGAACCATTGTCTATCAATACATGTGACAGGGTAGTGCCCCTGCATTCAATTGAGATATGCAGAGCCCTGTTATGATCCCTCTTGGCAGGAGTCAAATCAGCATCAGAAAACCCTAACCCATTATCATAGGTCAAGTGGGCAACACAATTCTCAAACTGGTCAACAGAAATTGCATTGGGTACATGAGCAGTCTTCAGAAACTTAATCAAAGCTTTTGCATGAGCCTCAGAACATAACAACAAGGACAGCATAGAAATCTTGGAGGGAGTATGCCCCAACTGATCAACAATGTCGTAATCACTCTTGCGAATGATTTTCAATACTTCTTCCATCTGCTTAGAGAGATCATCAGCGGCTGGCACATCAGTAGGTATTGGTTCAATAACAGGACCCTTGCCCCGAGCATTAGTGGTGGAAGTAGCAGCAGGAGTAGCTGCATTCTTGGAAGTAATTGGAGGTGAGAAGACTCTTCCATTACGTGTGATCTTACTAGATCCAGCAATATTGTCAACATCAACAGGCATCTCAGCTAAGGGTTCCTGTTTAACACCATGGATATAAACATCAGATCCATAATGCCAAGGCACAGCTTTATCAGACGTATACGGAATAGGACCAGGAGTGGTAATGACCATAGGAGCCACTCTGGCTTCAGCAACAACTTTCACAGGACCTTCAGCAGTAATCTTGATTGGACCCTGATGGGTGATTTTAATAGGTCCCTTTGAAGTAATTCTCACCGGCACTTTGTCAATCATGCCAACCTCTTCAGTCTTCTTACCTTGCGTAATATGATCTACCATACTTTCCACGGAAGGTGGTCTCCTTTCGAACACTATGGTGTAATTATTCATGAGACGTTGAATTCCGTCCTTCAACCTCCAACACTTATCTGGATTATACTCACAATAAACACAATCTTCACGACAACCCAGAAAGAACCCAGCTTGTACTAACTTCTCTCTGATGACAGACAATGGTGTGGTCAACTCCGCAACTGAATGGATATGCAGATCTTCCTCAATGGCATTGACAGTCTTCTCGTGATTTGGCATTGGAGCAGTAATCACATTTGGAGTACCTGGAGGGTCAAACTCAATTTCTCCAGCATCAATCATGTCTTGTATTTTGTTCTTCAAGACCCAACAATTATTAGTATCATGTCCCTGACAGTTTGAATGGTATGCACACCGTGCATTGGGATTGTACCTGGGAGAGGTAACATTAGGATTCTGAGGAGCCTCTTTCAAAGTAATAAGTTCAGCCTTCAACAAGTGTTGCAATGCCTGAGCCATTGACATGTTGATCTTCGTGAACTGTCTTCTAGCCCTCTGTTGGTTGCCCTGTGGTTGCTCTGTTGTTGCAGGAGTTGGATTTGAAATATGAACTGCACTAACAGACTGATGCCTTCTGTTACGATCAGGTTGACCATAAACAGCATTGGATTCTTTCTTTCCAGTGGGAGGCTTCTTTGCAGCACCTGATGAAGAAGTACCCACTTGGATCTTACCATTCTTTATACCATTTTCTACTCGCTCTCCTGTCATTATCAACTCAGTGAAGCCAGATGATGAGCTTCCAATGAGATGACTGTAAAACGGACCATTCAGCGTACACATGAACATATCAACCAGCTCCCTGTCAGTTAAAGGGGGTTGAACTCTTCCAGCTAAATCTCTCCACTTCTGAGCATACTCTTTAAAACTTTCTTTGGCACCCATTGACATGCTCTGAAGCTGCATGCGAGTGGGGGCTAAGTCAGCATTGTATTGATATTGCTTATAGAAAGCTTCAGCAAGATCATTCCAGTCCCTGATATTGACACTCTCCAACTGATAATACCACTCCAGTTGAGCTCCAGATAAGCTCTCTTGAAAAAAATGGATCCACAATTTCTTATCAGCAGTGTGAGGTTGAATTCTTCTGACATAAGACCTCAGATGCAGCTTGGGACAAGAGACCCCATCATAAACAACAAAGGTAGGAACCTCTAAACCAATGGGTATGACTACCCCAGATATCAAACTCAAATCCTCAAAATCCAGCCCAGATGACTTCTGCAACTCCATGGCATCCATCCTATCCACCAGCATTTTGAATTTGTCTTCATTAGGATCATGGTAGTAATTAGCCTCAGAATCAGAGTCCCCCATAGTGTTGTGGAGACTGCCTCCCTCTTTTTCAGATTCTTCAGATTCATAGTCTTCAACTGGTTCTTTGGTCTTGGCAAGACCTTTGAACCTTCTTCCCATGTTGATCAAACCAGCTGACCTTCTAGTCTTCTTAGTCTTCTTGGCCAGCAGTGCCTTTAATTCATCCTTCCCCTTGGACAGGTTCAAGATCAGCTCTTGGAACTGTGCATTTTGTGCCTGGAGATCCTTAACTGATTGTTCAAGAGCCATTGCTGAAATAAACAGCGAGAAGATGAGAAACCTGTGCACAATTATAAACCTGTGATGCAATGAAATGATATGGGAATGCATATGCAATGTTTTCAAGGACCGCAGGATTTAAATTTGCTTAAACAAACAAGAAGGTAAACTTTTATTAGTAATAAATTTGTTTTGCCTTTTAGGCTTACAAAAAAAATGAAATGAAATAAGTACAAAAGATGGGGTTTTAAGTCTCCCATGGACGTTTCCTCTTTGTGTTGAGGTATGAATTGAGGTTCCGTTCTTCATGAAGTTGCTTTGTTAGTTCTAGGATTCTTTCTTGGCTTGCTTTGTAATGGGCCTCGAAAGTATCCCTTTGCTCCTTCAGTTGGATCCATGATTTCTGCAAGTCTTCCATATCAGTAGGCATGTCTGGGTGAAGGATGGTATAAGTTGTGTCTCCTTCAGCAACAGGTTCCATGGTAACTGGTAGGACGGCAGGATATGGCATCATGAGAGTCTGAGCACGAGATCGTACCCATCTGAGATAAGCCTCCATAGGAATAGTGTACTTAGGCTCCAGTGTCTTGCTGTCAACCCTGTTTACTTTTCCCCATGCTCGTATGAATCTCTGACGGTAACCCTGAAGGTCGTTATCGTAATCAAACACAATGCCCTGAATCAACATGTCATGTGGACCATCACTCCGAGCGTAACCAAACTATCGTAAAGCTAGAGAGGGGTTGTAGGTGATGCCTCCTCTTATGCCTAGAAGTGGCACATTAAGAAACTCCCCACAACGGTCAATGATGGTGACATTCTCCATAGATCTGGAGCACCAATGGATATCTGAGTGAGAAAGTGACATGATCCTATTGGACCATCTGAACCCTTGCTCATTCTTCATTACTGAGCGAGGAAGGTGAGAAATAAACCACCTAGAAAGCAAAGGTACGCAGCATATCAAAGTTCCTCTTGCCCTTGTAGTACGGGTGTGAAGAGAATGCAGGATGTCTCCAAGCAATGTAGGTACTGGATTGTGACTCAGGAATATGTTGATGGCATGAACATCTATGAACTGATCTGGATTGGGAAACAATACTAAGCCATAAATCAGCAAGGCTAAGATCTCCTCAAAAGCATCATGACTCATAGCCTTCAAGAGCATTTGAGCCTTCTCTATCAACACCTTAGCTAGAACACCCTTGACTCCACTTCTCGTTTCTAGAACAATGTCAGACTTCTTCAAATGTAGAGCTGTAGCAATAACCTCTGGTTTAAGCTCTTTCTCCAAGCCTGTGAAGGGTCTTTAATAAAGAACAGGTATACCCAGAAGCTTAGAGAACTCTTCCATGGTTGGAACCAGCTGATAGTCAGGGAATGTAAAGCAGTGGTGCTTAGGGTCAAAGAACTGAAACAGAACACTCATCATGTCTTCATTGAACCCTGAAGTGACTAGATCTAGTAGGTGACCATGTCTCTTGATGAACTGGGAATGATCAGACACTTGAGAAACCAACTCTTTAAGCTTAGCAGGTATCCCTACAAAGTTGATCCTGATGGTGTTTCTACGAGCAGAAGCCATGACCTGCAACAAAGAACAAAGATAAATCCTTTGGTCCTTGAAATGGTTAGTGAAAATGCTATGCTTATGATGCATGATGATGCTATGATGTTATGTTCAATCACAAACATGTGGCACACACAAACAAGTCACACAATAGCCCTAGGTTTGAAGGCTTGCATGAGGTTTAAAGGTAAGTACCCTCCCCTGAAGTTAGTTGGTTCATCCTGTCCTACAAAAGTAACCAGGTTCTAAGGGATCTCAATATCATTGATCCTTCACAAGGGTGGTTGTTCAGAAGGCAACTTACTTGCCAACCAAAACCCTCCAAGTTTAAGATCTCAATGAGCGTAGTATCGAGTATCAACCAACTTCAGTCTGCACCAAAGCCGGTTATCTCACTACTTTCTAAAGGCCAAGATGGGATAGCTAGGGTTCTAAAAGTTAGTTAGTGCATTGACAACATATGGCAGCCTCATATTATCCTCAACTTGACTTAAGGAACATAAGCACCAACCAAGAAGTCACACTAACTATGGCCACCAGATCAACCATATCGATATACGTCGTACAGTTTCCTTAGTCTATTGCCATTTACCTAAGGTACACTAGATCCGGGTTAGGACCTTTCACACATAAGAACACCCCAACAAGATAATATAAAGCAAACAAGGCAAACAATTTAAAGTGATCTAATTCCTAAGGGTACCCCTCTTTTATTAAATCCCCAGCAGAGTCGCCAGTTCTGTAACACGGTGGGAGAACTGACTTTAGTTAAATGTTGCGGATAGCAAGAGTCGTCACCGACTTTTATTTTATCCAAAGGAAAGGGTATAAAAGAACAGGAAAGACCTTAAAAAGATTTTCAGTTCGGGGGGTAGGTTATACAAAGGGAAGGTGTTAGCACCCTTTATATCCATGGTTATCCATGGGCTCTTAGTTACTTAGCTCACTTTAAACTGTTTTGAGAAAGGTGTAGTGTGTGATAAAAAATTTCTAAGTACTTTATAATGATCCTCGTATGGATGTATATAAAGACTTTGTTTTGAAAATTTGTTTGAAATGTGAAATGTAATGAAGTATTTTGAAAAAATGAGCAAGTACTTAAGAGGAACCTACCCTATAATAAGTCTTTATTGTTCTTATATGTTCTTTCAATGGTAAGACTATCCCTATTATTAAGGAATAGGTAGTCATTACCTTGGATGTGAGGGACATATGAGGGACATCTGTTTAATGAAGGCAACTGTGGGGTGTATTAAGCATTTTGGAGGGACTGTCATCATTATTCGAGTGGGACAAGATCATATTGAAAGGCAACCATTAAGGGACTTGATCTTTGATTATTTAAGGGACTAGATGACTTTTTTAAGGGACTTTGCTTTATACACCCCACTTGACCTTATGATTAGGCAACATTGAGAGGCAACCCTAGAAAGTGAGATGGCGATCAAAGATCGACTTACGTGTGTGAGTGTTTAATTTTGTATTTATCTTATAATTTAAATGACCTAAATTCAATTTTTAAATATAATACATGTTTACACTCCCTATTTTACTAACCATAGCAATGAAAATAAACAATTTAAATATTTAAGAAAATTACATCCAGGAGCAATTACATAATGAATAAAGCAAATTAAATAGCAAAAATAAATAATAAGTAAAATAAATAAGCAGTTTAATTGGGTTAGTAATAATAATTAAAAATAAATGGGGTTAGTGAAATAATAATAATAAGCATAATTAAAAAATAAATGGATTAGTAATAAACATGGTTAGTAATAATAATAATAAGCAAAATATGATAACAAACAAGAATTAGAAATTAATAAGGAAATATGAACAATTTAATTATAAAATTTAAAATTATATGCAACTTATAAAAGTTAAATTAATTATAAACATATCAAAAATTATAATTACAATACTAAATTAGCATGAATTTAATTATTTTTATATTTAAAAATTATTTATATATAATTTAGATTATGAACAAATTATAGAAATAATTACATATTATAAAAAAAATTGATTATAATTGTATTTACAAAAACTAATTATATTAAATAACATAGATACATAATAATTATATTAGAAATTAAAATTACGAGATAAAATTAGGTCTTTTAAATTGTTTAGAAAAAAATATATTAGGGTTTATAAGTTTGTAAAATATAATTAGGGTTTAATTAACAATAATAATTTATTTAACCAAATAATACATATATACATTTTATAATTTAAATACATAATAATAAAAAACTAATTTTGGAATTTAGAAAATATATTTTTTAGAATTTAGAAAATATAATATATACATTTTATAATTTAGAAACCATTTTAATATAATATAGAAAATAATAGAAAATATAACAAAAGAAAAGAAAATAAGAAAATCAAAAAAACAGGACCTAGGATTTGAACCCAGGTCCCTAACCTGGATAATGAAGAGGTTTGCCAACTGAGCTGCGCGCTTGTGGTGCAAGAAAATGAGTACCCCTTAGTTTTGTTCTTTAAACCTGGAAAATCATAAAAATAATGGAAAAAAACAAAAGGCCTGGGGGTAGAATCGAACCCAGGACCTCTTAGGCAAACAAACATACACATGACCAATCCTGTTGGGTGAGCGAACCTGTCTACAATCTCACTACAAATCATAATATATTAATATTACTAATTATATAAGAAACAAGGAAAAAAATGATGAAGCCTGGACTCGAACTCCTGACCACAAGCAATATATGCGCACATCACACCACTGGGCCAAGCAACCAATTGTGAAATAAAACCATAACCAATTCATAAAATATTATATGTAATATTCAAATTCTGGAAAACGCGCCAGAACGTCTTCATCTTCAACCTCAAATTCGTAGGATTTCCTGCGAATTTTCCTGGGAAAATTCCTACGAATTTTCATGCACTTTAAACCTGCGAATCATATACATCATCATACGAGTAAAATTTCATCAAATTGAACCTGCAAACATGATCTATGCAAAGATTACAGTCCAAATATGAGTTCATTATCCATTTATATTAGGTATTCCATGAATCCCTAATTTTGAAGCTCTAACCCTAACAATGGCGTCTTAAGCTTTTGGCTCTAAATCTTCAATCAAATGGTCCAGAAAGTATCCCTAGGTCCTAACTAACACAAATCACACAACAAAATCAATTGATATTGGTTAGATATATGAAATCTAAAAACACAATATTGAAGAACAAAATTGATTCGGTTAGCATGATATGGCATGGTTTTGATGCAATGGATGATTGGTTTTGCTTCAAGAAGGTCCAAGGAACATTGTTATGTCTTTAGATTACCTTCAAAGGTCCTGAATAATTGAAACCGAATTTGAGTTTTGTATGGATTTTTTGGTTTGCAAACTTACTCTTGAAGTTGTCAAAATTTGTGGCTTGTGATTGTAATGTGTTAAGTACTTATAGGAGAATGAATTTAGGTCAAAAAATCAAGTCATTGTGTGGAAAATTTGATATGAAAAGATTCAAAATGATCATGCCTTAAAAATCAAATATTCTTGTATGAACACTTGCTATTTTTGGCTAATCCTCATGATTTCTTTCCACTTCAATTCTAATCAAATTTATGATTTTCTAGAAGCTTGATCCAATTCAAATCTTACATTTTCATATTTTATTTTTATTTAAAATGATTTTTAATGAATTAAATCAAAATAAATAAAAATAAAATAATAAAAAATCTTATTTTTAATGATTTGGGTCGTGCATGAAGTTATTGTATGGATTGGGTCATCATTTGGCAAGCCCATTTGGAAGAAATTGGTTTTAGACCTCCATTTTCATCATAAACCAACCCAAAATTTCCCAACTTTGCAAGGGCACATATCCTTCAATTTTAATGCTATGAGGGTGTTCTTGGACATTTTGGAAATCTTGAAGAGTCCTCTAACCAACCCTACTGATTTCATGTCCATATTATTTACCAATCTCAAGTTATGCCCTTTTGAAGTTGTTGACTTTTTGTTGACTTTCAAAAGGACCTATAATGTCTTAGCTCATACCTTCCAAATGAAGCATTTTTGGGCTTGGCTTGTGAGACACAAAGTTGTAGAGAATTCAATTTCCTTCAAAATGAGCTTTTAGTGGAGACTTGGTGATTAAGCATGTGAAAGTTATGGCTGGTCAAAGTTCAGTTGACTTTTACTAAGGAAACCCTAATTTAGAAACTCCTGATTCTTGATGATCTGAAATCTCCTTGATGAATCATAATCAACCCTTGATCAAATGATGAATTTTACTTCATATACTTGATGTTGGCAAAAAATCATGACGTTTGACTTTGGTTTGACCACAGTTGACCTCAGTTTGACTTTTTAACTGCTTTGACTGATTTTGACTTATCTGATCATCTGACTGAGAAAACTTTTGAGAAAAGTCTTGAAACTTGTCATGGAGGTTCTTACATACATATAAGATGTTATGAAGCTCAATTGAAGTCTTGGAAGTTCATTTAGCCTGATTAAAGTCAAAACCCTAGTTTCAGATGCACTGCTTAGGAGGTGCATTGTCTGAGGGAATTGTCAACTCTTCTGACCAATTGTGAACCTTGTGAACCATCATAAAATGTCTTGTGAACCTTATAAGAGGTATTGTGAACCTTGTGAACCTCATGAAGTGACTTTTAGACTTCATGAACCTCATTGGAAGGTTTTGTAAGCATTGTGAATCTTGTGAACCTTGTGAACCTTCATGAAGTGACTTGTAGACTTCATGAACCTCATGGAAGGTCTTGAAAGCATTGTGAATCTTGTGAACCTTGTGAACCTTCTTAGCACACAAAGTCTTGTATTGTGAGGGCAAATTTTGGGGTGCAACAGGGGGCAATTTGTAGGCTCATAATTTCGACACCATGAATTTAAGATGTAAAATCATTTTTGGCTAAGGAAATAGTCATCAGATAGAGGAGAAAAGAAATAAAGATATTCAGAAGTTTTTGACAAGGCCAGATGCTCAAGTATTTCGACAGAAATACCAAGAGTGTTCCAGCAAACAAAGTTTGGAAACCTTTTATAGTTCAACATTTGACAGAATTGGTATGCTTTTCAACATTTCGACAGAAGAGAAGTTTTTCGACATAAGCATTATCTTGTAAGGTTTGAAGAGTTTTTGTCTTCTTCGACAATTCGACAAAACGAAGAGATGCAATGCTTCGTCACAAAGAGGAAGAATTCAAATTTAAAAGTTGCAACCTTTGGCAGTTGGACGCGTGGAAGCTTCATGAAAGAAGACTGCATGCAGGCTGACAATTGTCATTTAGTTAGGATTTTTCCGTTTTAGGCAGTTATTTTATTTGTATATAAATAGGGTAGTTGTTGTAGAATTCTGTGTGTGAAAACTTGTACAACAATCCTGTAAAACACTCTAAGTACCCAGTGTGAGAGAAATGAGTCTGATATTTGGAAAAATGTATGTGTTGAACACCACTTTCATTCAAGTTATTTAAATTATTAGTCTTGTTTCATCAAATTACTTTACTTTCAGTCTCTTTATTTTCCTGCAAATTTTATACTCTTTCTACCATTTTCTTACTTTTGTTCAATTTGTACTTTATTTTACTTTTTACATTCAAAACATTCAATACTTTTACATCATTAACAAAACAAACCACAAACAATTATCAACACTAAGAGTAATTCGACAACAAATTGCACATGTGTCCTAAGACTTGTTTGGTTGGTCCTGCAAGTAACCCAGTTTTGTAAGAGATTGGTTAACCCGAGGTTGTTCGTCAGAAATCACAGCGAACACCAGTCTGGCGGACCACGACCCGTTTTTCCACCCCTATTTGAAATAAAAAAGTGTCCCAAAATGAATGACTTATTTCACTTTCTAATATATATTTTCCAATTCTACCATTTCAGCATTCTCAATATTTTATCAGGGTTACTTTCGTAAAAATATCATTCTCTCTCTTTCATTTATTTCTTTTTTTAATCATTGTGAAATTGTCAACTGAATCATTCATTGTGGGATGGGGGAGTACTAATTAAGTTAAATGAGTATAAATTGTTTTGGAGAGATATTACCTACAAGATTAACATTTCAACGCTCAAGTTAGTGAAGTTAGACAAGTGTAACTTTGTAGAGTGAATGAATGTATGTGTATATGGCATGTGTCAGGGCTAATATAGCATAGACAGTTAAAATCGTTCGTGCTTAACCTTGCGTGAAGCACATGTGGTCGTCTGATTAGATCTAATAGTTGGTACTGAGCAAATAGGTCGAAATTGGTGTGCCATCTTCTAGAGAGAGTCCACATGTTTGAATTCTTTCTAGAGGTTTCTTTGACTATAATCAAATTGGGTTACATTATTGGGTCGGTCAAGAATAGTTTCCCCTCAAGTCCTTACATATTGTATTTGACCATTTTGACCTCTCTTATGTATCGTCACTTTATGGTTAGAGATATGGAGAGTGAGGGTAGTTTTCCCTTATATATTTGACCCTTTTGAGTAGAGCTTCACTTTATGGTTAGAAATATGGATAGTGGGGGTGGTTTACCTTTGGGAACACCCGCATTAAATGGTTGTCTTGTAGATGAAAATGTTTTGAATTTAGGATTCTCTATGTAGCCCTAAATTTCAAGCCATATGCAATAATTTTTAGAGTACACAAGTGTCACGGGGATTGAGGTCAAATTAGTACTGTTGGTGGCGATAGTTCATATTCTTTGATCTTTGGTCATCAATCATGGGGTCGTCTATCACCATATAAAGGCTAAAAGAGGGATATGATCTCCTTTTCACTTCTCTTACTTACAGAGTTTTAAAGATTTTCATTTTATCTCTATTGCATTTGATCTCACGTTTTGCTGACCATTATGCACTCAAAATACTTGACTCTTCGTGTACTAGAAGTTGTATTTTATTAAAGACAACAATATTGTCTCCCATTTTAAGTGTTTACTCCTGCTTTACTGGGATTCTTGGGGTGAATGTCATAGAAAACTCGAAGGGTGGTTTTTCCCCTAAAAATTAGGAGGTTAATGTCAACCATGATGTAAAGAAAAATTCTAGTAGTTTTTCTTTTTCATCTTTTCTTTTATCAAATCCATAGTATGTGGGTGATACCAAATGGGAACAAAAAAATTAAATTACATCAAAGTGAATCATCACTCTTTCAGTTGTAACCCTACTAATGATGCAGTAATGCAGTGGTTAGAGTCACAATCGTGAGCATATACTCGTGATCGTTCTCTTTGTTTGTTAGTAATGAAGTAGAAATGAATCAAAGTTGCCACCATACCATCTTGGAGTTTTGAAATGAAGACCAACCAACATGGGTGGATTAGAAGACATTGGATATAATTTATGCTTTCGTCGATAAAGTAGGATTGAACAAAGAAGCTTACAAAGTTGCTTACATTTTTATTGCATAACAAATCAAAATTAGTGTTTTGGGGCCAAAATTGAACCCCTTCCTATTTTATTACATAATAATTTAAATTAAAATATTAAAAATGGCCAACAATACTGTTGTGAATCGGTTACCTTAGAAACAAAGTATAATTGGTTCCTTGATCAGTCAAGAAACCCACAAGGGTTAGGGTTTAGGGTAACCAAGGATAACAACAAAGATTGGTTATAAATTGTTATTCTTTCCTTTCTCTTAAAACAAGATTACAAGTATACAAGAATAACAAATAACCTCTCTCACTTTTGAATTTGGGTTTTATCTTCCTATTTTTCCTTATTCAAAATATGAGAGACTAGTATGTTATTTATAAGAAAACTAGCACACTAACCTAATAGAATTTTTAACAATTACTCATTACAAGCTAACTTAGGGTACAAGCTAACTTAAACAATTGGATCCATAACACAAGGCCCAATTAAACAACAACATGTGAGCAAACTTCGACGACATGCTATTCGTACTAGGGTTTGTTCCAATATTCCACAAATATCCACCTTGGAACACATCTTATACCAACAAGAAACAAAATAGCATTCTTCATGCAGCTTTATCAACTACATACGGTGGAAAAAATTGCAATTGGGCAACGTCTTGGTGATTATATCAGCAACATTATGATTTGTCAAAACCTTCAACTCTTATACTTCTCCATGCTCGATTACTCCTCTGAAGAAATGTAGCCTCACATTAATGTGTTTGGTTCGCTCATGATAGGTTGAGTTCTTAGACATGTGTATTTCACTTTGACTATCAGATTTAACAATGATACCACGACCTTGAAGTTTCAACTCCTTTGCAAAACCTTCAAGCCACAATGCACTCTTTACAGCTTCAGTTAGGGCGATATATTCCACTTTAGTGGTTGATAAGGCAACAACCTTATGAAGTGTTTCTTTTCAACTAACTGTTGTGCCAAACATAGTGAAAACATATCCAGAAATAGATTTTTTGGAATCCATACAACCTACATAATCAGAGTCGACATATCCTTCGATTGCTGCTTTAATATCTTCACCCAAGGCTCCACCACAAATTAGGACTCTGCTCATAGACCCATTTATGTACCTTAGAATCCACTTCAATGCTTGCCAATGAGCCTTTCCAGGATTCGCTATGTACCTTCTTACAAAACTTAATGCATATGTTATATCGGGTCTAGTATAGACCATAGCATACATCAAAGAGCCTACTATATTAGCATATGGAATGTTAATATAGGTACTGGAACACTAATCTATACTCAACTTGAATTGAGGGTTTTTCGGAGTCACAACAGGCTTTGAATTCGACATACCAAACTTATCGTCAATCTTTTTCAAGTATGCCTTTTGAGATAAGTATAATCTTGACTGCTTTCTATCTCTTCGAATGTCAATCCTAAGAATCTTAGACGCAACTCCCATGATAGTTCTGTGATTGGAGGAAATTTTGGTAAAACATAATATTCCTTCATGATGTCATGACTGATGTCTTGACGTATGGTTCTAAGCTTTTGCATGTGTGTTTGTTTTGTTGCAGGAATCTGGTCTTGATGTCAAGACAAATGTTCTGACATTTTATAACAGAACATTATTTTCAAAATACTATGTTTGTCTGTTGTGCAATTATCTTTTGTGTGTTTTTGTTGAGTGATTAACTGCACAATTATTGAGGATAATATTATAGCAGACTATTTCTCTTTTAGAAGGATTTGTTGTTTCCATTCTTATGCATTTTGTTTTTAGAAGATTTGAAGATCAATCTATTTTTAATGAAGATCAATTCTGACTATTTTCATTGCTCATATTCATGAAGATCATTATCTATTTAAAGTGGTGCAACCCTAATTGAAAAATACAAAAATTAGAGATTGAAAAGTTGCGCATTCAGAGTTAGGGTTTTGGTATTGTGTGTGTTTTTGCGAGCCATTCCAACATCACCTAGATATTTGAATTGGACTGATTTTTTAGTTGTATATTGTTTATTCTAGGCTTTTAAACAAGAGTGTTTTTAATCTTGATTGAAGCTTTTAAGCAAGATCAAGTTTTTGTCTTGGAAGAATGTTCTTTTATTTCTTTATAAGGTTTTGTTTGATTATCACAGTGTGTGATTGAGGGGGAGTGAGAGGGGTTTCTCTTATCTAAGATTTATTAGATAGAAATTGCATTGGGTAGTGATGAAATGAAGAGTGTAAACATGGTGGTTTAACTCTGAATTGATACTACTGATAATGGATTTCCTTCATGGCTTGGTAGCCCCTAGAGTAGGTGTAATTGCACCGAACTGGGTTAACAATTCCTTGTGTTATTACTGTTTTACTTTACACTTTATTCACCTTTTCAATGTTCAGATATTAATGTTGTGACATCTTATTCAACATCTCATATATGTTTCCAAAATTTCTATTAGTATCAGAGCAAGCATCATGCTTTATATCTGGGTGAGATCTAGAGAATTTACTTTCTTGTATAATGGACAAGGAGGTGGGATTTATGAAAATACCACACATTCTGGATGGAACTAATTATGATTACTGGAAGCCAAGAATGGTTGCCTTCTTGAAGTTTTTGGATAACAAGGCTTGGAAAGCTGTTATGAGAGGATGGGAACATCTTGTTATGAAGGACAAAGATGGAGAGGATACAACAGATTTGAAGCCTGAAGAGGATTGGTCAAAAGAAGAAGATGATCTTGCTCTTAGAAACTCCAAAGCATTGAGTGCCATATTCAATGTAATTGATAAAAATATTTTCAAATTGGTTAACACGTGTGTTGTGGCTAAAGATGCTTGGGACATCCTCAAAACTACTCATGATGGTACCTATAAGGTAAAAATGTCTAGACATCAGTTGCTCACTACTAAATTTGAAAACTTGAGGATGAAAGATCATGAGAGCATTCATGATTTTCATATGAACATTCTTGAAATAGCTAACGCCTTCAGTGCTCTAGGAGAAACAATGTCTAAAGAGAAGTTGGTAAGAAAAACTCTTAGATCTCTTCCTAAGAGATTTGACATGAAAGTCACTGCAATAGAAGAAGCTCATGACATTAGCAAGATGATAGTGGATGGACTTATTGGATCTCTTCAAACTTTTGAGATAGGCATGAATGACAGATCTGACAAAAAGAATTAAAACATTGCTTTTGCCTCCAACACTGAAGATGGAATAAAAGAATGTTATTTAGACACTGATGATGGCCTATCAAATGCCTTAGTGGCTCTTGGAAGGAAGTTTAATAAAGTAATAAGAAGAATGAATAAGAAATCAAGACCAAATTTCAAGAACATTGGATCTGACATCAACAAGACAAATGATGTTGAAAGAGAGCCAAAAGATGAAGAGAACTATCCTCAAGGAAAAGGAATGAAATGTTATGGATGTGAAGGTTTTGGTCACATTAAACCTGAATGTCCCACAAAACTCAGGAAATAGAAGAAGAGTCTTAGTGTGACTTGGTCTGATGAGGAGTCTGGAAGTGAAATTGAAGAAGGATCCACTGAGGGTGCTACTGCTCTAACTGGGAGATGTTACTCATATTCTAGTGACGATGAATTAAACTTTGAAGAACTGGAACCCTCCTAAAAGAATTTGTGCCTTAGAAGTGAAGAAGTTTGTCAACAAGGAGAGAAACAAAAGAAACTTATAATTCAACTAGAGGCTGAAAAGGAAGGACATATTGAAACTATTTCCAAGATGGAGAATGGGGTAACATTGCTAAACTCTAAACTTGATCAAATGACCAAGTCTGTCAGGATGCTGAACAATAGTTCAAATACTTTATATGAGATTATTCAAGTTGGAAAGTTAGTTGGAGATGTGACTGGTCTAGGGTTTAATAGAGGAAAAGAACCTATCTCAGATCTTGTTCACTCTGAGATCAAACTAAAGATGTAGAATAAAATGTCTCAACATCATGACAGAAGACAAGGAAATTGCAAAAGAAAAAATATTAGAGATGGAGATGTCATTATTGTGGTTGCTTTGGTCATATAAAGTCCTTCTGCTACAGATTATATGGATTCCCTAAGTCTGTCTTCTAAACCAAGACTAATCAAAACACCCCTATGAACAAAAAGCAATGGATTCCTAGAGTTGATGCTACTAGTATAATATCTTATACTTCTTTCATGTTTGTAAATAAAGAGGTTTAGAATTTTGATAATGGTTGCTCTAGACACATGAGTGGAATTCAAAATCTATTAGTGGATATCAAGTCTCACTCCACCAGCTATGTGACATTTGGTGATGGAGCCAAGGGAGAAATCAAGGGGGTTGGAAAGCTAAAGTGTTCAAGAGCCCCAAGTCTTGATAATGTGTTGATAGTCAAAGGTTTAACTGCTAACCTGATTAGCATCAGTCAACTGTGTGATCAAGGGCTCAACATCAACTTCACTAAATTTGAATGCTTAGTCACTGATGAAAACAGTGAAGTTATCATGAAAGGATTCAGATATAAAGACAACTCTTATTTATGGATTCCTAAAGTTTCTAGCCATTCCACCAGATGTATTCTAGCAAAAAGAAGAAGGAAGGGCATGTAGTGAATGCCAAATTAAAGAGAAAATCAAGATGTCACACCAGAAGATTAAACAACTCACTACTTCAAAGGTGGTGGAACTTCTTCATAGGAACTTGATGGAACCTATACAGATGATGAGTCTTGATGGTGTTAGTACTATTAATGATAATAGGAAGAGCAAAATAGGAGATTGCTTAATTGTAAGAAACAATTTTATAGCTTGGTTTTTAAACTAAATTGTATTTCTTTGTCTACAGCTGAAGCTGAGTACATAGAAACTAGAGATAATTGTTCACAATTGAAGTGTGGGAAACTAATTTTAGCTAATTATAATGTCACAAAGGATGTCATGACATCATATTGTGACAATATGAATGATATAAACATCTCCAAAAAGCTTAACATGTCCAAATACAATGATCTTTGTCATCAGTTTATAATAAAGTTTGTTGAAGACAAGGTGATTGTCTTAGAATGTGAGACTACAGAGAAATAGTTGTCTGACTGTGTTACTAAAGCTATAAATAATAATAATCTTGGAAATATGCGGGGTAAATTAGAAATTTTCATCTATGAAAGTCTATAGAAATTAAAGGCGTGTGATAAGAGTATCAAAGTTATTTTCTATTTAAAAAAAACTGAAGAGCCAATTAATGGTGTATGGAAATGTCTTTAATTTTCCCTTATGTTTCCAACAAAAATCTCTCCACTATCAAGAGCGATCATTCCAATATTCCTTTTGTATCACTCTCACATGCTACCTGACTCTCATTTGTTTTCACTCCAACCGCTCCCTCACTCTCCATACCTTCTATAATCTCTTGGGTAATCTTACAAAATCGCCTCTCAACTACTTTGTAATGTCTCAACAACAGACATCTTCCTCCTCAAAATCAATTATGTCTGATTCAAGTGCTATGTTACAAATAACATCTCCTTTGAAGAAGCCTTGAATGTTACTCCTCTCTCTGTGGTTCCTTATGTCGATGGTGATACGAAGAAATACAGAACCTCTCCTGCCCACACTTCTGAAGGCTTTTCTAAAGGTAACATTGATGATGCCTCTCATGACTTGCCTTCTAATTATGATTACAAAGAAGGTAGGATTTATGTAGATAGGGCTATTAGAAGTCTTGTTGGTAGGATCCTGTCTGAAGGACATAGTGTTGTTGGTATTCCCACACCCCTTTCTCAAATAGTTGCATGTCCTCCTTTTGATGCTGATAAATCTCGGAGTAAAAATGTTGAGTCTTCTCATTCTGACAAGATTCATGATGATAAGAACTTACACACACTTGTTGATTCTATAATTGAGAAAGAAAGCACTAATGTTGAAATAGATGTTTCAAACAAGAAGAAGAATGTTGGTCCAAATAAAGACCCTTAAAATGTTGTTAATATAGATGATATTATGTCTGATAATGAGTTGATTGCTAATGTTGGTCCTGATATAGCCAAGAGATTGAAATCTAGGAAAGGAAAATTTGTTGTTGATAACCCTTCCTCCAGAAGTGTCAAGAAAAAAACTATGGTTGGACTTGTTAGATCTTGGAGCAAAGTTGAAACAACTTCTAAGAATAAGAAGACCAGATCAGACACTGAGATTGATAATGTTGATGATGATGTCCTGAACATCACTCTTGCAAGGAAATCTGTGGCAAATAAATCTTCTGTCAAAATATCAAATGTTCCTTTGGATAATATTTCATTCAACTTTGTGGACAGTGTGACTAAATGGAATTTTGTTTATCAAATAAGGGTTACTTTTGAGAGATAACTAGGGACTAATGCTGCTGAAATCAAGGAGGTTTTAGAGTTAATATCAAGTGTTGGATTAATGAAGAATGTGTCTGGTTTATCAAAATGTTATGATATGTTGGTTAAGGAGTTCATTATGAATATTATCGTGGATATTGATAACAGAAGAAGTGATGATTTTAGAAAGGTTTATGTAAATGGTAGATGCATTGAGTTCTCTCCTATCGTGATTAACAAATATTTGAGAAGAAGTGAGCAAGAGGAAAGTGAACTTGAAGTTACTGACAATCAGATTTGCAAAGTGATAACTGCAAATCAGGTGAATGCTTGGCCCATGAAGGGAAACTTTCTGCTGGAGAACTGAGTGTGAAATGTGATATCCTTCACAGAATTGGAGTAGCTAATTGGGTTCCCACCAATCATACTTCCACTATTGTTGTTAGATTAGGTAAATTTATCTTTGCTATAGGCACAAAGACTAGGTTTGATTATGGAAAGTATATCCTTGATCAAACTGTGAAGCATGCTACAACAAAGGCTATCAAAATGCCCATTGCATTTCCTTCCCTTATTTGTGGAATTATTCTCAGTCAGCACCCTGATATTCTTTATAGTACTGAAAATGCTTGTAAGAGAGAATCTGTCTTGTCTGTGCATTACAAACTTTTTACAAGGAGACATGTCCCAGACCTTGTATTAACATCTTCTGAGAAGAAACCTACCACCAAGACAAGAGTTACCTCTGACTTTAAAGAAGCTTGCATGGAATTGGGAGAAGTTATTCATGTTCATGCTGAAAGAAAGATGAAACTGGAAAAATTAATAAAGGATCTTGAATAGAATGAAGGTGATGGCATTGAAGATGTTGAAGAAAATAAAGAGGAAGTTGGTGAAAGTACTGAGGACAATGATTATGTTTATGTTTCTATTGAAGAAACTGAAAGCTCTGGTTCTGATTGATGATGTTGATGGTGCTTTTGTTTGGAAGTTTTTTTTGGTCTTTTTGTCTGACTTTTGGCACTTAATGTGAATGGGATGTAATAACATTTACTTTTGACTCTGATGTATCTGGTTTTGACTCTACCTGTCTTGGTTTTCTTTTCTGGCATCTCCTTATTTATGGTTATCTAATTATGTCTAAAAAGGGGGAGAGATATCAGATGTTGTTTACTCTGATGATTCTGACTCGAGGGGAGTTCCTTCTCTTTGTCAGTTGTATGTGTTGCTTGTTATTACTGCCTTGGTGTTCTTTGTTTGGATTCATGCAGGTTTGTGCTCTAATATGGTTTTAGCCAAAATTTGTCAAACGGGGAGATTGATAGTTCTGTGATTGGAAGAAATTTTGGTAAAACATAATATTCCTTCATGATGTCATGATTGATGTCTTGACATATGGTTCTAAGCTTCTGCAGGTGTGCTTGTTTTGCTGCAGGAATTTGGTCTTGATGTCAAGACATATGTTCTGACATTTTATAATAGAAAATTCTTTTCAGAATGTTATGTTTGTCTTTTGTGCAGTTATCTTTTGTGTGTTTTTGTTGAGTGATTAACTGTGCAATTATTGAGGATAATATTTGAGCAAACTATTTCGCTTTTGGAAGGATCAGTTGTTTATATTCTTGTGCATTTTATTTTTTTAAGATTTGAAGATCAATTTGTTTTTAATGAAGATCAATTCTGACTGTTTTCATTGCTCATATTCATGAAGATCTTTCTCTACTTAAAGTGTTGCAACCCTAATTGAAAAATACAAAAATTAGAGATTGAAAAGCTGCACATTTAGAGTTAAGGTTTTGGTATTGCATGTGTTTTTGTGAGCCATTCTAACATAGCCTAGATTTTTGAATTGGATTGATTTTTGAGTTGTATGTTGTCCACCCTAAGTTTTTAAGCATGGGTGTTTGTGTTCTTGATTGAAGCTTTTAAGCAAGATCAGACTTTTATCATGTAATAGTGTTCTTCTATTTCTTTGTAAGGTTTTGTTTGATTATCATAGTGTCTGATTGAGGGGGAGCGAGAGGGATTTCTCTTATCTAAGAGTTCTTAGATAGAAATTTCATTGGATAGTGATTAAGTGAAGAGTGTAAAAGTGGTGGTTTAACTCTGAATTGATACTAATGATAATAGATTTCCTTCTTGGCTTGGTAGCGCCCATAGTAGGTGTGATTGCACCGAACTGGGTTAAAAATTCCTTGTGTTATTACTGTTTTACTTTACACTTGATTTACCTTGTCAATGTTCAGATATTAATGTCGTGACATCTTATTTGAAATCTCATATTTGATTCCAGAATTTCATCTCAGATCCTTCATATCGAACTCCTTATTGAGTTCATCTTTTACCCTCATTAAATCTTTAACATTATTTATCGCTATTAGACTATCATCCACATAAAGCAACAAAATAAAAAATGAATTACCAGGTCGAAATCTGAAGTAAACACAATGCTTAAACTTACTTCTGATGAAACTTATGTGTGCCATGAACTCGTCGAATCTCCTATTCTACTGTCGAGGAGATTGTTTCAGCCCATATAAAGATCTCTTTAGTTTGCACGCGTTATCTTTTTTCCCCTCTTCGACATACCCTTCAGGTTGCCTCATCAGGATTGTTTCATCAAGATCATCATACAAGAACGCAGTCTTCACATCCATCCGTTCCAATTCAAGGTCGAACTGTGCCACCATGGCAAGCAACATTCGAATGGACCTGTGCTTCACAATAGGAGAGAACACATCATTAAAGTTGACACCTTCTTTCTGAGTGAAACCCCTTACATATGAATAACCTAGCTCCAGCAGGTTTTTTGATCAGTTCCCATGTGTTGTTATCATGAAGAGATTTCATCTCATCATCCATGGCCTTCAACCATTCAATCTTATTTTGACTTCTCGTAACTTCCTTATAGTCTCTAGGTTCTTCGCCTAGAACCTGTAGAGATTAAGGCATAAGCTATAAGATATGCATACCCAAGTCTCTGAGGTGGCTTGATGACTCTTCTCGGCCTGTCACTTTCCAGCAGGTAGTCATTATCAGTCTCCTCATCTTCAACAATAGTTTTTGCTTCTTCTTCGACTTCATCTGGGCCATGCAATTCAACATCACAATGCGCCACCTCAACAGGAATTTCTCCTTGTTCCAGCTCTTCGTTAACATCATTTGTTTTCTTGAAATCTATTTCAGCTTCATTGAAAACTACGTCTCGACTGGTGATACACCTCCCGTGACCTGGCTCTGGGAACCATAGCCTATAAGCTTTAACTCCTTCAGGGTATCCATGAACATGAATTTTAGAGCTCTAGGTTCGAACTTGTCTTGCCTAATGTGAGCATAGGCTACACAGCCAAATACTATTAGTTTTTCGAGATCTAGTGGATATCCCGACCAAACTTCTTCAGGTGTCTTCATATCTAACATAGTCGAAGGACATCTTTTATCATATATGTTGTTGTCTAAATAGCCTCAGCCCAAAACACCTTCTTCAATCCAGTACTAACCGACGTGCATCTAACACTTTCGTGGATTGTTTGATTAAATCTCTCAGTTAGACCATTTTGTTCAGGAGTACCTGCTACACTCTTATGCCTTGCAATCCTAGACTCGACACAGTAACTGTCGAAATACCCATAACTTTCTGGAATAATCATCAACTATGGATAGAAAATACATTGCACCTAAATGTGAAGGATTCCTTGAAGGCCCCTAAAGATCAGCATGGATGTAATTAATGGATCCATGTGTTCTTTGTTTACCTTTGTTAAACTTCACCCTACAGGATTTTCCAAATGCATAAGGTTCACAAAACTCTAACTTCTCGACTTTTTCACCGCCTAACAAGTTCTGTTTCCCTAGTTCGACCAGGTCTCTCTCTCTCTCTCATTGACATGACCCAATCTCATGTGCCATAATTTTGTCGTCAACAACAATTTCGTGGATGCAACATTTGTCGAACCACTTATAACTTCAGCCTCAAGGGTATACAAGCCTTGTTTCTTTACGCCTCTCAAGACTTCCTTCGATCCCTTCATGACTCTTAGAATACTTTTCTCTCCTTGAAAAACATATCCCTTCTTGTCGAATTCACCAAGAGAAATCAAATTTCTCTTTAAGCCAGGTACATACCTAACTTCAGTCAATAACATTATTAACTCATCATGGAACTTGAATCTCACATATCCAATACTTGCAATTTTGCAAGCTTTGTTGCTTCCCAGTGTAAACACCTCAAATTTTCCCTCACCTTTTCTCACACCATGGCTTGTGATCTTTCATTTTTGTTTTAGTATAAGCATACCATCTCATATTGCATATTTTTTTATCTGCATAGTTCCATTTCATCTGCATCTAGGGTTTGTGATCTGAGCAATCTAAGAAGTGATTTGAGCCATCCCAAAGGTCTTGAAGCTTTCCAATGATGTCCATGTATGTTCTATGATCATAATATGCTCCCCAAAGTTCATGAAATTCAAGAGATCACAGAGAGTGGCAAAGGCATTGAGGCAGAGCTAGGGTTTTCCTGCACAGATGACCAAAATTAGGGTTTTGGTTTCAAAGGCCATAACTCCAAATTGTTTGGTCATTCTTGTTTCTAATGTTCTTAATATGTTACAAGGATCATGTGTACCAAGTTTGATGAAGAAATTCATTGTGGAAGTCATCTGATCATTGGGTAACTTCTTGAGCAAGTAAAGTCAAAATCAGGGCATCTGAGGCCCCCAACAACAATACCAAAGGGTCATCATCATCATTATGAGTCTCTATAATCTTTATTTGATCTTAGAAGTGGTTGGAAGTTCACAAAGTTGAATAATTTTGAGACAAATGCAAACTTGCCATTTTTGGAAATGACTTGTAATGGAAACTTTCCATTTTGGGAAAGATTTTCAACATCCTCTTTCATGACTAAAAATGCTTCAAATGAAAAATTCCTGGGCATAAAAGTTGTAGATTATGTCTTTCCCTTTTCAAAAAGTACTAGAACATGTCTTGATTCATCCTAGAACTCAAGATATGGCCTTTCAAAGTTGGCAAAAATCCTATAATTTTCAAGTTCATGCCAAAGAGGGTTTTTTGCAAATTCAAGTTCCAAGCCATTTCATGACCTCTAATTGATTTCTAGGCATCATACAAACATAGTGCAATGCATTTGAATCAAAATTGTGCCTTGGATTGCAAGTTTCCACAAGACATTTTCATGAAATTCTCAAAGAGGGAAAAGTTGCAAAATGCTTAGAAACTCTTCATCCACTTGTGCCAGCTCATGTAATCTGATCCTATGGCCATCCTTGATGCAAGCTAAGGCCAAGACACCCCTTTGAGATGCTCTGACCCGTGCCATACCTCCAAGTACACAAATTTGACTTTTTGCAAAACCTCTCAAACCAATCAAGCTAAGCCACAACAACTATTCTGACCAATCAAGACATCACATACAAGCCTCATGGACCTCATTTCATATCTTCTTGGAGCCTGAAACACAACACAAGTCAGCATTCACAAAAACTTGCAAAAACTTCATCTCTTCGATTCTCTCAACACAAGCCACAAACCTCAAAACTCTTGGCACCATTCAATCATACACTTCATAAGGATCACAAAGCACCCACTCTTATGGCCTAAAAGCTCCTTAAACCAAAATACGATTTCTGCCATATGTAATACCTCAAAATTTGCCCTCATATTTATTTACCTTTACTGGCATATCATTTTGCATTCATCTGCATTTCTCATCAGTTCGTTAACAGCATACTAGTGCATTGCATTATTTCATGAGGCATGGGATCGAAGCCTCCTCTTATGATTTGAACTCTCCTGTTCAGGGGTGATTTATCAAGTTATTTCCTCAAGAGTATCAGCGTGCATGCAATGGTGATAATTGTGGTTTCAAGCTAAGTGTGGTTATGTAGTTACGACCCAATTCAGACGGATGTTTGGCCTAATCTGGGTTAGACTATCATGATTGTACTTCGATCGCAAATTATTGGTGCTAGTGGTTTATTTCCCCGGTAATGTGTGCCCAATGTTAAATTGGTGTAGGTGGTATTCTTCAGTTTATCCTGCAGTAGTTCAGACGAAGTGGTTCAAACAATTCAATTCATTATGATAGAAACACTTTTTTTGGCTATGGTCCCATCATATATATCTTGACCTGTGGCTGGAAGCTATGGTAGTGAAACTATTGTTAGATGTGATTTGATCTTCACTTTCTATCTCCATATTAAGGCCCTGAGTACATGGTTCCTCTTTTGTACCACTTTGAACCCAATAGCATATTTCTACATGGTTTGCTCATGGGGAAGATACACATTTATCATCAATATTATTCCAATGCATCTACTCTTATGCATCGCAAGTGACCGCTATTCTTCTTAGCTTTATATTGCATAGGCACCTTTTGACATATTGCACCCACCATTGGCCTCATTGGTACATGTTGTCGGACTTAGTGATATAATGACACGTGAGCATTGTGCATCATTTATGCGGTGGCTTTTGTTTACTATATTAAAGGAGTATTGTCAAAAAAAAGGGATTGTTCAAAGTAATAGGGACACTTGTTGTTTGTTTATTGCAATGGTAGTTTCAAGCCCAACATTGGGATGAAGTGGAAAAATTTGAGTCTATTAGATCCTACTTATGCAAGCAAGTACATACCAATCTTTGCTAGTGTTAATAGGCCTCAATTGCCAATTTCACCCTCTTATAGTCAATATTTATCATCCCAAATGCAAGACTTTCATCAAAAAGAGCAGGAAATATAAAAACTTCAATAACAAAATAACCAAACAAAACTCAAGCAGTTGATAGTTCTCAACACAAAATGCAGAAGGAAAAAGCTAGCTCTTCATAACAGAAAAGACCATACAGAAAAATCACCAAATATCTTCATTAAAGTTCATTCAAAATGATACATAACTGAAGATTTATCAGAAAATTACAGCAGGAAAATTAGGGGGAGAGAAGGAAATTATCAAAATTCAGCAAAAGAAAAAAGTTCATTACAAGGAAAGAAAAAGATTCAATGACAAAAATAAGTTATAACAGTTACTTAAAGGACAATTAATCGAACCCATTACAATCACAAAAAAGGGGAAAAAAAACGACACAGTGGTAATTCGAAAAACATCTTCAATATCTCTCTAACAAATTCAAACTGCTCTCCATTCTTCATGAGCTTTCATCACTTCTTCCTCTATCAGAAACTCAGATCTGCATCAAAGGTTCTCTAATTATCCGCACATCATCGATAATCTCCAAGCTTCATCAAATCTCCAACAACTTCCTACATCAATGATATACGCCGTTATCGCACCTTCATCGCCATTGTGATTACCTGCAACATTCAACATCAATACATAAATTCAGGTCATAGCAAGAAGCAGAAGGATAATGAAGAGAACGAATCATCAATGAACTTCAACGATGAACGCATTCATCACTTTTTAATCAAACCAGAAAACAATAATGAACCTCACAACGATTTCAAATTGTACACAGAGGAAGAGGAGAAGGAAGGCGAGACATAATCGAAAAAAGAAGAAGAAATAATTACAATCATTCTCAAAGAAATAGTTGTAATCGAGCAAAACAAACCTGAGGAATTGTGAACTGAAATAAGCTTTCTCCAAAATTTCTTCGTCTTCGAGTCCATTGTTGGCAGTTTGGATCAAGATAAAGCCGAGAGGGTGGAACGACGCAGCATTGAGGAGTACTGAAGGATGAAGAGTCAATCTAGTTTTAATTGTCGGTGATTATCCGTAGGCTTGGACCGGTTTGATCCTGATTTCCATGTATCACTTACTATTTCCCCTATTCAGTTCACGCCTGCCTCTACGGCTATGGGCTTGGACCAATAGAAGGTTATTCGTACCATCAGCAACAACCTTCGTAATCTTCAGCTTTCATCCGTTTAAACCTGCAAGACCATGGAAGGAAAACCAAAATAGTTCAGTTCAGTTAGAAGCTATCAAAGGAAAAACTCAGAAACAAAAATAGAATAAAAGAAAACGCAACCTCATCTTCAAATGTTCAGTCTAAATTTTTAGTTTCACAAGCCCATCCAAAACAGAAATTCAACAATCCAAAACAATTCTAACTGAAGAATAACTAACCTAACAGAATTCTAACCAATTTCACAACTGAAAGATAACTGAAATTACCTGAAAAAAGTTCTAGAATCCTCTTGGATTCATCCCTTATAAATCAGAACCATCTCCCTTCACATTTTTCTTCGGCATCCATAACCTTTCTCCATTAATTCAATTCTGCTTCTTCCTTTCAATATTCTTCTTCACATTCTTCTCCTACACCTTCTTTAACCTCTCCCAATCTTCTTCTTCAACCTTTTCTGAACCAACCTCCTCTAATTTGTTTCTGCTTCAATCCAATCCCTTTCTTCACTCTTCAACCATACATATTTAACCTCCATCACCTCACTTCAACCTCCAAGCGATGAATCTCCATCACCGTTCTTCGTAACCGAAACCACAGCCGCGCCATCATAACCACATTCTTCATCATCAGCAACGACCTGAAACTAGATTACTCGTCAACGCATCATCAATAGTAACCCGAGAAGAAGAACAACAAAATCGAGTAAGGATCGAGGAACATGATACATACCTGAAATCGTGGATTTTGATTCGTCTTCGCAGCAATAGCTCTTATTCCGTGACGGAGCTCGTCAACAACAGAGACATCTTCGTCGCGTCTTCATTCATCAAAAGGAAACAGAACAAACCTTGCGGCGGCGTCGAAACCACGGATACGTATTTTCCCACGCGCAACTTCGATTCAAGGTACGAATTCATGTCAGTGGTGAAATTGTTCTTGAGTTAGGTTTGAAGAAGCTTTGTTGTATTAGTTTTGTTTCGGATTAGATAAGATTGAGTTTTGGCTTTGGTTAGATTTGAGGATTAGATTCGGTATGAAGAGGATGATAGGGTTAAGTTTCGAAGAAGATGGTGATAGAGTTAAGGCGAAGAAGATGATGATGTGTGGAGGGTGGTGGTTGGATCGGAAGAGAGCGAGGAAGAAGAAGGAGAGATAGGGTCCTGCGGCGGCGCGAAGAAGAAGAAGAGATTAGGGTTTCATATTTTGTTCTTCAGCCCCTTTTGCCTCTTTGTTTTTGTTTTTATTTGTTAATCATAAAGAAAATAATAAATTTAATTAATGGAGAGATTAAAGGATTATTGTGAGAATTTGGAAAGAATATTATGTGATTAATAGCAATTAAGAATCATGTTAATTTGCGGCTAATCCCAATTAATCCCCACAAAATCCACCGTTAGAGATTCCATTAAGATAGGTTTAAATGCTATTTTTGCTAATTGCACCTCCGTTTTAAAGCCCATTACAAAAGGCCATAAAAGAATCGTCTTCTACACCTCCCTCAGTCCTGAATATTTGGGCTTCTCACTTTTTGCTTTCAACACCTCCCATCTTAAGCCCACTAATAAATTGAACTCAAAAATAATGCTTCCTGCACCCCTAGGCTAATCCTGCGCATGGGCCTGCCTTTCTTGCTATTTCCACCTCCCGATTCAGGCCCAGTTAAGAAAAGCATTATAAAAAATCACTTTATCCACCCCCCTTCATTTTCTTTAGATTTTATATTTGTTTAGTTTTACTTAGTTTAGAAATATTTCTAATAAAAATAGAAAAAAGATTAGAAAATTCTATAAAAATTTCAGTAGATTTTTAATTCATATTAGAAATAGTTGGCACTTTATTTTTCTGATTTTGCTTTATTTTTGATTTTATGTTGATTTTTCATGTAAATAGTTCTTAAGGAATTTTCTTTAATTGTACATAATTTTGTGGATTTTATTTCTTAACTTTCCAGTAATTTTATTTTGACCATTCTTTTTACTGTAATTAGAGGACTCATAGTAGTACTTAGGATAATTTTTGTGGATTTTTAGATCATTTTATCTTAGGTTTAGAGGCTTAATTCCTTAGAAATTAGTGGTTAATTCTTAGCTGAAAATAGACAATTTTTAGGCATAGAAAAAATAGGATTTTTTAGGATCCCTTTTAACACAATGTTATAGATAATCTTAGGACCACATAGATTAATTTTCATAATTTTTCCAGAAGTTTAGATACTTTTTTAGAATATTAGTTCCTAGGCTTTGTTACATGTATTTTCCATTAGTTTAGGCCATGAAAATAAAGTTCAATAAAAAGTAGTTTAGTCTAGATTCAATTTTAGAATTTAATGTGACTTAGGCTAGTTTAGATTTTGATTCTTTAGAAGGAAAATATTAGGTGTGACCTTAGTTTAGGACTTAGGCTTAAATTTTCATTTTAATTAAAATTAGAATAAATAAATAGGATTATTTTAATTCATGCCTTTAGTTGAATTGTTTAGCTTTTGGTCATTCATTTTTTAAGGTTTTGTTATATTGATTGAATATTTCACTTGTATAGGTTTCCCTTTTGCTTTAGAATCAACTTATCTTCCTTAGAAAGTAAGTTGCATTCTAGTAGTTCTAAGTTCCTTTTTCCATTAGGCTTAGAAACCTCACAAACCATAGGATTTCCCATGTAAATAATCAATAAAAATTAGGGTGTGTCTTAGTTCCCATTAGATTTTCCCTTTTTGCAACTTGAGTCATTCTTTCTCATCTTATAAAGAAAAGCAATAAAACACATAATGAAAACCGAACAATCTTCTACGACACGAGACTTTGTTGCGGAGTGTTTATACGCGTCCTGTTTCGGGGCGAGGTGTAAATACTTCCCGCGATGGATAGGTCTTAGTACAAGACCGTTCACAAACAAATTCAAAACATTTCTTTTAAAAGACAAAAACAAATAACAAGCAACTATCCTGCGGGAACTTCTCTTCTCATCTCATTCACTCACAACGCGAACTCGCGAAGACTTGTCTCGCATGCAAGACGGTAAATGCACTCGTACCAGACGAGCCTGCAACACCTGAGCATAGACATACGCAGTTCCAACATAAAAAACATAAACAAATAGTTCCCGCCTTAGTTAGGCGAACTACGTCGACCCTGATCCTCATTATCCCGATGAGGTACGTAGGCAGCGGGGTAGGGCCCGTTCGAGCACATTCTTTATTTTCCCTACATTTCCCCTTTATTTCCATTTGTCAATTCCAATTTCATTTCCATTCCCATTCCAATTAGCGGTTTTATTCAGCAGCATTTATATTTTTCTCACCCTTTGAAACAAAACAAGTAAGCGTGGATCCCGTCAGGTACGACGGACGATCTGGGGTGCTAATACCTTCCCAGGTCGTAACCGACTCCCAAACTCAGATCTTTGGTTCGCAGGACCTTGTCCTTTCCTTCTTCCTCAGGTTTGTGCAACATTACCTTTCCCATTCTTTCGGGATAAAAATGTCTGGCTGACGACTCTACCTTTCCGCGCCACTTTGGCGTTTCTACTAGGATGAAAATCCCGGGAGCGACAGCTGGCGACTCTGCTGGGGACGAACCTGATTCTTCCGGTTTCCCTTGTAGAGTCAATCCTAGCGCTTATTTGGTTCTGTTTCTTTGGGTGTTTATTTGTTTGTTGTTGTGTGCTTTAGTTTAGCTTTACTGTTTTTATTTACAGTTTTACTTTACAGCTTTACTTTATCGCATTTATTTACCGCTTTCAATATTTTATTTTCCATGCATCATATTATACTGGACTGTCTGGCTGTTCTGGTTTTCATTTTTTCTGTGGGCTGGGAGTTATTGTGAGATAAGCCAAATACCCGGATTGAGTGCACCATAGGATTAGCGTGGACAGACATTGTACTCCCATGGTATCTCACCATGATGGGTGGCGTTGTGTTCCACACCCAGATTGCGACCGTCTTGGAACTATCCTGTGTGGGGATTACCTTACTTCAGGGTACGACCTTGATAGTTATGTGCATCTGGTGACCGATCTTCGAGGACCTTAATGGGAACACCCCTCTCCAGTGATGACAGTGGCAGACCACATTTGTTGGCAAACCCACTCGCATCCGAGGGTCCATTGGGAACTCGCATAGGATGGCCTGGTTCTCTCATAGGAATTCAGTTAAAGCAAATTGTTCATATGACGGTAGTATTGTACCCTTCGGGATGAATGTACTATTGTTTCTCGATTCAGTGCTTGAAGCTGGAGACTTGTGAGGGATGCTTGTTTTTCCGGACTCAACTGAGACCTCCCTGCGTAGTACATAATACCAAACTGATTCCCTGATTTGGTCATGAGCCATTTCTCGGAAATGGTGAACGTATTATTGCTATTCGACTTTGAGAGTCCGTGATGTTGACCCGAGTAGCACACCCGTGAGATTGGGAGGGGTTTACAGGTTTGCAGGAACCCTAATACCTTCAGCATACCCACTTTGCCTTTGGTTCAGTTTTGTGATCTGGATTTCTGTTTTTAAAATATGGATCCCGAATCAGAGGGATGATTATTGTGATATATGGATTTTGAGACCTTGCACCGACACCTGATTATTTGATTGGCACATCACAGACACTTCACTGATCACATGCCTTGCCTTGCATAAGCATCATATCATCATTAATCATTTGTGTTTCTTTTATTCTCAGGGTTTGCATTACTCCCGATTCCTGGTCATATCTTTCCTTCAGAATGGAAGACGTCAGGAAGAAGAATATTTTCTACAAGTTTTTTGATACCAATGTGGACTTGCTCAAGCAGATGGTGTCTCTCATTACCCCGAGTCATTTGGATTTCTTCAAACAGCAATATGGTGATATTTTGGACATGGTGTTCAGCCTGGATAGTTCGCAAAAGAGTGTCATTCATACCTTGCTACAGTACTATGATCCTAGACTCCGATGTTTCACATTTCCAGATTTCCAGCTAGGTCCACTGCTAGAAGAGTATGTTGAGATTTTGAGACTACCAATCAAAGATCAGATTCCTTTCAATTCGGAAATGACAAGGTCGGCTCACGCCGACATTGCTAAGGCTCTTTATTTGAGTCCATCAGAAGTATCTGCTAATCTGGTTGCCACCAAGGCAGGAGTGCTTGGTTTTCTCTTAGAGTTTCTGGTCAGAAAAGCTGAAGAATGTTCCGTGGAAAAGCAGTGGGATTCAGTTTGCGCCATCTTGGCATTATCTGTGTATGGGATAGTTTTGTTTGCTGATATGGACAAGTTTGTGGACATAAATGCTATTCATTTGTTTGTGTTGAAGAATCCGATACCTACTCTCCTAGGTGACTTGTATTATTCAGTGCACTATAGGAATGAGAAGAGACGAGGCTGCTTGGTTAGATGTTGTGCTCAGTTGTTCTATACATGGTTTATGAGGCACATCCCTATTACTGGAGTGTTCACGGATCCCAAAGTAATCTGGTCGCAAAAGCTCAATACGTTGACTACCAAAGACATCAGATGGTTCACTTTAAGGCTAAGAGGGAAAGAGCTTATCTCCAGCTGTGGAAAGTATCCTAATGTTCCCCTCTTAGGAGTAGCTGGGTGCATTAACTACAACCACATACTCTTGAGAAGACAATTAGGATACGCTTTGAAGAATGTTCCCAAGGATTCAGAGCTGGATCAGACCTTTTATTTTTCTGTGAAGGATAATCTCCCATTGGTGCGGGAGGCTGCAGGTGCTTGGAAACTGGTTAATAGAAAGGGTATAGATCGCCTGGGCAGGAGAAATAACCAAATGTTTCCCGAGTTTGAAGTGTGGGTAAGAGAAAAAGCCCAACTGACTTTAATCCCTTTCTCTGCACCATTACCACCACCTACCACGGTGCTTTTGGAGGATTATCAGAAGTTGGAAGCTTTGGTTAAGCAGCTTAGGTTGGAGAATCAGGAGGATTATAATTCTTGTCAGAAACTGATGATTCAGAATCGTTAGTTAGAAGATAGAGCCGTGCAAGCCGAGGAAGCAGTTCGTCTCAAGCAGAAGGACTTCGAAGAGAGAGAGAGAGAGCTTTACTTCAGGAAAAGGGGGTTAGCTGAGACTCACAAGACGGCCCAACGCCGAAGAGAGAAGAAAGATCTGAGTGAAGCCAATGAAGCTGTTACCTTATGGCAAGAAAAATGGGCCGACCATTTGAAGAAGCAAAAGGAGTTAGATGTCAAGCATGAACTAGAAATTAAGAGTCTTCAGGATTCTTTGGATGGGCAGAAAGAACTCCTCAGGAAGGCTTATCATCAAGAGAAGGGTCGTCTCCAACATTTAGCAGAAAGTCAACAAGCCTTGAAGGAAGCTCAAAAGGAAATTGAAGACTTGAAGCTGAAAGCTGATGTGAAGAGGTCAAAGGCCGAGCCGGGTCCAAGCAAAGAGAATGAGACAGCGTTCCTACAGTAGATCGAGGAGTTACACGCTTCTTTTGATACGAGGGACCTCCTCATCCAGAGACTCATCCAGGAGCCCGATCATCCAGATGTAGTTCAGCTGTTCCAGAACGTCAAGCGCCTTAGCTGGAGATTGCAAGATTTAGAGTTCCCTAGGGTTTAATTTCATGTTATTGTACTTGGATTACCCACAGGCTTGTTGTGGGATTCCTTATGTTTGATGTAATTTTGTTGTTATCATGATTGGCACCCTTTGGGGACTCTGTATTTTCAAACTCCAGTTTATATGATTGATTTGTTCTGAATCTCTTGTTCGTTATTTGTTGCACCGACACGGAGTAATGAGCACCAATTCTCCACAACCGTCATTATATTTGAATATTGCTTGGGTCTTCTTCCCAATTCTTATCTTCTTAATGCCAGGACCAGAAACGGGGAATGTCTTGGGAATAAAAGGAACACATTGCATTGCATACGCATCATTTGCATTTTGTCTTTGTCTTTGCAGGTTTTTCTTCGGGATGCTTAATTTATCTGTGTTTCAGGCAAAGATTGCGAGAGCTGCCAAGACCCGGTATCTCCGACAAGATATCCCTCATCGGTACGTGACCCGCAGCAATCAAAGGACGGCCATGGACGCTATGCAGACAGAGCTCAATGAAGTCCGTACCAAGATGGCAGAATTCATGACCCTGATGCAAGGGATGGCTCAGAGACAACAAGAGCTGAGAAATGAAATTCAAGGGCTAACTCCTCCTAATACTAATACTCAGGCGACCACTTCTGGCGGGCTAGGGGCTCCTCCCAATGCCAACAACGGCCCAGGTGGACCTCATATTCCAGATCCAGCTATGGCCACTTTCGTTCATGTGCACGACAGGCAGGAGGATCAATTTCAGTATTTCAATAATGACATGGGTTTCGGCGGTGAAGGAAATCTTAATGACTTCTTGGTGCTTGCTGAGAAGGTCAAGGCCCTCGAGTGTAAAGACACTTTGGGGATTGATGTGCCGGACATGGGTTTAGTACCTGGGGTGGTCATTCCACACAAATTCAGGCCACCAGCTTTTGATAAATACAACGGTAGATCCTGCCCGAAGACTCACTTGCAGGCCTTCTATCGGAAGATCGCGGCCCACACGCGAGATGAAAAACTCTGGATGTACTACTTCCAGGATAGTCTCTCCGGAGGATCCTTGGAGTGGTACATGAAGCTGGAGAGGAGCTCTATTAGAAGCTGGAAGGATTTGGGAGAAGCCTTCCTCAGGCAATATCAGTACAACATTGACATGGCACCCAGACGCACTTAGCTTCAGAGTTTGACTCAGAGGAGCTCGGAGAGCTTCAAAGATTATGCACAGAGGTGGCGCGAGGTAGCCGCTCGAGTGCAACCACCTTTATTGGAGAGAGAGATGGTTGACCTTTTCCTGGATACCTTCCCAGGGCATTTCATGGAAAGGCTGGTTGGTTGTTCCTCAAGTGGTTTCTCGGACATCATCTTGATTGGAGAAAGAATAGAAAGCTGGCTCAAGCAGGGGAAAATTCATAATGGAGGTGCTTCAGGGTCTGGTATTAAGAAACCCTTTGTGAAAAGGAGGGAAGGAGAAACAGGTGCAGTGTACGCACAGAGGGGAGTGATTAACCGAGGATATTATCAGCAAGTGGCCCCTGTCACTATTTCAACTCCACCCGTTCAACAGCAGGTCCAACCACCACAGCTGCAGCGCTCACAAGGGTATCAGCAAAGAGCCCCACGTTCATACTACCCGCAGAGGCCGAAGGATATAGATTTCGAAGCTCCACCGATGTCTTACTCACAGCTTTTGAAGAATCTTCTACAGCTTCAGATGATTCAACTCCGAACTCTGCAACCTCCGAAGCCAGGCCAAATTCCTGAGGGTTATGACTTAAATGCTAGATGTGAATTTCATTCCGGAGCTCCCGGCCATACTACAGAGAACTGTAAAGCATTGAAGCATGTCGTTCAGGACTTGCTGGATACTAAAGCGATCAACTTTGCTCCTTCTCCTAATGTGCTTCAGAATCCCATGCCTCCTCCCAGGGGTACAGTTGGGGCAATTGATGAAGGGGAGAACCTGAATTTGGTGTGTGATGTTGACGACTTGCAGACTTCGTTGATTGTTGTTAAAGTTTGCTTGTTAAAGAAAAGTATCTTCCCTGGGTGCGAGGAAGATTGTCCGGAATATGCTGAAGCTACAAACGGTTGTAAGCGGTTGAAGGCCGGAATCCAAGGCATGATTGATGAAGGAGTGTTGCAGTTTGACAAGGTTGTAAAAGAAAGTGAAGTCTCCACAGTAACTATCTTTTATGATCCATCTCAAGTTCCTTCACGGGCCAGAGTGGCACCAATAACCATTACCACTGCTGGACCAGTAATGTACCAAAGTGACAGAGCTGTTCCTTGGAATTATGGTGGTGAAGTGTACTGCAACGGCCAGAGGCAAGAGTTGGCCACGACTAGTATAACCCCAGCTCAAGTAGAAAACGTTGGAGTAGGGGGCTTTACTAGAAGTGGAAGGTTGTTTGCGCCAGAAACACTGAGAAACAATGTGATACCACCTAGAGATACTGCAGAAGCCCAAGCTAGAGCAAGAGGGAAGCAGCCAGTAGCTGTCAATGATCCTACACCATCAACTGATCCAGACCTCATCTTTGATAAAGAAGCTGAAGAATTCCTGACGATCATCAAGAAGAGTGACTACAAGATTGTGGACCATCTGCAGCAGACGCCGTCGAAGATTTCCATCTTGTCCTTGCTCATGTGTTCTGACTCTCACAGGAAGGCTCTCCTGAATATTCTGAACAAAGCATATGTACCTCAGGATATTTCTGTAAATCAGTTAGAAGCGGTGGTGTCCAGCGTCAACGCCAGTCATGGACTGGGTTTCACAGACTTGGATTTAACTTCTGATGGGCGTGCTCATAAACGGGCATTGCATATCTCTCTAGAATGTAAGGGTGCAGTACTCTCCCACATGTTGGTAAATACTGGATCATCTTTGAACGTCTTGCCCAAGAAAGCACTGATGAAGTTGGACTATGATGGAGTGGTTCTAAAGCCCAGTGATATAATAGTTCGAGCATTTGATGGGTCGAGGAGATCGGTGTTCGGAGAGGTGGAATTACCTATCAAGGTAGGTCCATAGATCTTCAATACCACGTTTTACGTAATGGATATCCAGCCTGCATATAGTTGTTTACTCGGAAGACCTTGGATACATTCGGCAGGAGCGGTATCGTCTACACTCCATCAGAAGCTAAATTTTGTCTGGGAGGGTCAAGTTGTGACTGTCAGTGGGGAAGAAGATATCTTTGTTAGTCATCTAGCTTCATTCAAATATGTGGAGATGGATGGCGAAATAGTTGAGACCCCATGTCAGGCTTTCGAGCCCTTGAAGTCTGAGCAAGCATCCGCTGTGGCAACTTCTCCTGAAATACCAAAGAAGGGGGCTTCCGTAGCCTCTTATAAGCAAGCGCTTGAATTAGTAGAATCTGGAATACGAGAAGGCTAGGGCAGTCCGGTAGAAGTGCCAGAGAAGAAAGACATGTTCGGAATTGGCTATCATCCTGGGAAGTCATCGTCTGGACCAAATGCTAAAGGTTGTCAGAGCCCGGTCACTTTCACAAGTGCGGGAGTGGTAGACTACGGAAACATCAGTGCGGTGCAGGATGACGATGTCGATAGTGACTGTGACCTAGATGAATGGATCAGGCCTGCCGCTCCAGGAACTCAACTTAGCAACTGGACATCAGAAAGGCTTATTTCAGTCACCTCTTTCGAAGAGTAATAATGTTTTGTTTCTGTTTTTCCTGTATTAAAGCACTATGTCTTTCCCGGGGCATAGTAGCTCTTTGTAAGGGTTCATTTGTTCATTAACGCAATCATAAATAAAGCTGACGTTTCACACTCATTCATGTTGCTCTCTGTCTTTCATTTTTTACTTTTGTTTTTCAAAAAGAAAGAAAAGTTTTAAAATGGCAATGTTTCTCATTTTCTCAAGTTGTTGCTAAAGCCTTGCATGAATCACCATTCATGCAGGTGCTCGTCATCGGATCTTATCAATGATGACCCTGTTATGGCTTAGTATGACTTCGACAATCCAATTTATCAAGCCGCTGAGGAAGGTGAAGAGGATTGTGATCTACCCGAAGAATTGGCCAGACTGCTTAAACAAGAGGAGAAGATGATTCAGCTGCACGAAGAAGATGTCGAAGTAATAAACCTGGGTACTGAAGAAGACAAGAAAGAAGTCAAGATTGAAGTTGCATTAGAAGAATCTGTCAAGACTCGTTTGATTGCTATGCTTCGAGAATATGTTGACGTCTTCGCATGGTCCACCCAAGATATGCCTGGTTTAGACACTGACATTGTGGTACACAAGCTACCTCTCAGAGAAGATTGTCCTCCGGTAAAGCAGAAGTTGAGGCGCACGCGTCCAGACATGGCGATTAAAATAAAAGAAGAAGTGCAAAAACAGTTTGATGCTGGCTTCTTGGCCGTGACCAGTTATCCTCCGTGGGTTGCTAACATTGTGTCGGTTCCCAAGAAAGATGGCAAAGTCAGGATGTGTGTGGATTATAGGGATCTGAATAGAGCCAGCCCCAAAGATGATTTCCCTCTACCTCACATAGATGTACTTGTTGATAATACTGCTCAGTTTTCCGTGTTCTCCTTCATGGACGGATTCTCAGGCTATAATCAGATTAAGATGGCTCCCGAGGACATGGAAAAGACAACTTTCATCAATCCTTGGGGCACCTTTTGTTACAAGGTCATGCCATTTGGTTTGAAGAATGCAGGAGCTACCTATCAATGGGCAATGGTGACGTTATTTCACGACATGATCCATCATGAAATTGAGGTTTATGTTGATGACATGATAGCAAAATCCCAGACGGAGGAAGAGCACTTGGTTAACCTAGCAAAATTGTTTGACAGGCTTCGGAAGTTCAGACTGAGGTTGAATCCGAATAAGTGTACCTTCGGGGTTCGTTCTGGCAAGTTACTCGACTTCATTGTTAGTGAACGAGGAATTGAGGTTGATCCAGCCAAGGGAAAGCTATCCAAGAAATGCTTGAGCCGAAGACTGAAAAGCAAGTGCGTGGCTTCTTAGGGAGACTAAACTACATCGCACGGTTTATTTCTCACCTAACGGCCACGTGTGAGCCCATCTTTAAGCTTCTGAGGAAGAATCAGGCCATTAAATGGAACGAAGACTGCCAGAAAGCCTTTGACCGAATCAAAGAATACCTGTTAGAACCACCAATTCTTATGCCTCCAGTTCCAGGAAGACCTTTGATTATGTATCTTACTGTGCTTGAAGGATCGATGGGGTGTGTGCTGGGTCAGCAGGACGAGTCTGGTCGAAAAGAGAACGTCATTTATTACCTTAGCAAAAAGTTTACCGATTGTGAGACGCGATACTCACTACTCGAGAAAACTTGTTGCGCTTTGGCATGGGCTGCTCGCCGACTAAGACAGTACATGCTGACTCACACTACTCTCTTAATCTCCAAGATGGATCCTGTGAAATACATCTTTGAGAAGCCAGCTTTGACAGGAAGAGTGGCCCGTTGGCAGATGATACTAACGGAGTATGACATACAATACACTTCACAAAAGGCAATCAAGGGGAGTGTGTTGTCAGAATACTTGGCCCAGCAGCCAATCGATGATTATCAACCCATGAGGTTTGAGTTTCCGGATGAGGACATCATGTTCCTCAAGTCGAAAGACTATGAAGAACCACTTCCGGAAGAGGGGCCCGACCTTGAATCCAGATGGAAGTTGATGTTTGATGGGGCTGTAAACATGAATGGGAGTGGAGTGGGTGCTGTTATTATCTCGCCAAAAGGGGTTCACACACCTTTAGCCGCTCGGTTGACTTTCGAATGCACTAACAATGAGGCGGAGTATGAAGCTTGTATCATGGGGATCGAAGAGGCAATAGACTTGCGAGTCAAGAACTTTGAGATCTTCGGAGATTCTGCTTTGGTGGTAAATCAAGTCAATGGCAAATGGTTGGTTCATCAAGCTCGTTTGATTCCTTACAGAGATTATGTCAGGAGGCTGTTAACTTTCTTTACCAAATTCAAGCTGAGCTATGTTCCTAGAGACGAAAACCAGTTCGCCGATGCTCTCGCAACTTTGTCGTCCATGATTAAAGTTTGTCAAGAGAATTTCGTGCCTCGAATTTCAGTCTCCCGTCTTGAAAAACCCGCTTATGTCTTTGCAGTTGATGATGGTGAAGATAACAAGCCTTGGTACCATGACATCAAACAATTCCTGAAGGCTCAAGAGTACCCGGCTGGGGCATCTAGTAAGGATAAGAAGACCCTTAGAAGACTGGCAGGAGGTTTCTTCTTGAATCAAGATGGTGTGCTATACAAACGGAACTTCGACATGGTGCTGCTCAGATGCGTGGATAGACACGAAGCAGACCTGTTAATGCAGGAGATTCACGAAGGCTCCTTTGGCACCCATGCTGGAGGACATGCCATGGCCAAGAAATTGTTGAGATCGGGATACTATTGGATTACCATGGAATCTGATTGCTGTAAGTACTCCCGTAAGTGCCACAAGTGTCAAATTTATGCCGACAAGGTCCATGTGCCTCCGAATCCGTTGAGTGTCATGTCTTCACCATGGCCGTTCGCTATGTGGGGCATCGATATGATTGGAAAGATTGAGCCAACAACTTCTAATGGTCATCGCTTCATCCTAGTTGCTATTGATTATTTCACAAAGTGGGTCGAAGCGGCATCTTACACCAATGTCACTAAACAAGTGGTCGCTCGATTTATTAAGCGAGACATCATCTGCCGATACAGAGTTCCTGAAAGGGTCATTACTGATAATGGCTCTAATCTCAACAACAAGATGATGGCTGACTTGTGTCGAGACTTTAAAATAGAACACCACAATTCTTCTCCATATCATCCGAAGATGAATGGCGCCGTCGAAGAAGCCAATAAAAACATCAAGAAGATTGTGCAAAAGATGGTTGTGACGTACTAAGACTGGCACGAGATGTTGCCATTCGCGTTGCATGGGTACAGGACATCACTACGCACTTCAACTGGGGCAACTCCATTCTCATTGGTGTATGGTATGGAGGCAGTCCTACCAATCGAAGTGGAAATCCCCTCGTTGAGGTTGATGATGGATATCAAGCTAGATGAAGCTGAGTGGCTCCGATCCAGATATAATCAATTGAGCCTCATTGAAGAGAAGCGTCTAGCAGCTGTATGCCATGGACAGTTGTATCAGCGACGAATGAAGCAGGCTTTTGACAAGAAGGTGCGATCACAGAGGTACACGCCAGGAGATTTAGTGCTGAAAAGGATTCTTCCTCCTCTCAACGATCACAGGGGCAAGTGGACACCCAACTATGAAGGACCGTTCGTGGTTAAGAAGGTTTTCTCAGGCGGAGCCTTAATGTTGACAACCATGGACGGAGAAGACTTCCAATCCCCTGTCAACGCAGACGCAGTAAGAAAATACTTCGTGTAAAAAGGACCCGCTGGATAAAAACAGAATAAAGATCCAGGAAAAAATGGGCATCCCGGCGAGCCAAAAACAGAATAAAAGGCTCGGGAAAAAGTTAGGGAAATCTTGAAAAAAATGTACACCCGTTGAGTTGAAAAGCCACACCGGACAACTCAGGCAAAAAAGGGTATCCCGGTGGATTGAAAACCTGAAAGGGCGATCCACGCAAAAGAGGGATTAACACGAACGACTACGATCTGCGAGATCCATGACCTACCTACAGTTGAGGCTATCCTAAGGGTTGAAGGTCAGTTCACTTACTTTTTCTCAAGAGGCAGAGCAAGCGGAGCGTCTTGAAGACATACGAGTCATAACTGGGTTGAGACTTGATGAGATTCACTTCTCACATTGCCAATAGGATAGTTTGTTTTTCTTTTTAGTTGTTCCCTCATTCCAGGGAACTGCTTCCTTTGTATTGCCTATTCAGGGCCACCTTTCCAAATCAATAAGAATTCAACTTCAGTCAATTTGCTTCTTTGTTTTTGCTATTTCTCATCTAGCATTGATTGATTGTGAAAACGTCTAGCAAATTGTGACTTGCATTGTGTTGTGAACATTTGAATGCTTTCTAACTCGTGCAGGAGAATAGAAACATTTAATACAACTCTGAAAAGGTGTCGAGATGCCCAGACAATGATTCATGCTATGAGCCTGGGGCAAGCGGGTCCCAAACTAACTCTTTATGTTGCAGGTACTATCGATTGTGTTCATACAGGTACAGGTACTGGTGTTGTCAACAGAGCCAACAACTATTATCAAGGAGGGGCATTCCCTTTTGATTGAACAGAGACATGTGTCTCCCAGGGTGTTTCCAATCATCCCCAGCCATGCGGAAGTGGAAATTTCACCCAGCAAGGTAGCAGAGAGTGGGTGTCATCCCCAAGCAGAAGCTTCCCTTCAGACAGGGGCAATTCTAAGCAATATAAGGAGTGTTTTGCTTCTCCAGCAGCTGCTTCCTCAGCTATATCATGCCTTTGATTCTCAACCAAGTCAGGAGGTCCTCACCTCCCCACCAGAGTTCAAGAAGGGTCCATCTCCAGCAGGGTCTTGGCACTCCAATCTCAAAGTCCAATTTATTTTTGGCAATGGCGGCTGTTCAGAGCTGGTGAATTATTAACAGTTTTCCCCGCAGAGTTGTTTCCTCCTCATCAGGGTGAACCAAATCAATGCAGTGATCATCGTTTTTCCCTAGCCGAGCCATCTGGGATACCTGCAGTCTTCTTGTCAGAAGATCTATTTGCATTTGCATATGCATAATCATCATCACATTTGCATCCTCCGAAGCGTAGCATTTCCATCGTCATGGAGCATTACACCATAAATTCAAACATATGCATACCAGCATGGGCCAGTTTTGAGGTATGTTACATATGACATATAACATCTTCCCAACCTGAAGTACTCTGCACAGAGGATACCAACATCATTTTTCAGACATCCTGGTCTTTTCAAGTCAATGTTGGTCACTTATTCCGCGTCTTGTTTGGTACAACAGTCGCGTGGCGGGTTCCCGTTTTGTACAACGTTCCTGTTTGCTTAGGCTCTCGTTTATGTACAACGATCCTGTTCCATCTTGTCCTATTTTCTTTGTTTCTGGTTACCGCCTGCGGCCGGTACACCTTTGCGTCTCCATTCGAGAATGGTTTCGTTTTAGATCCGAGGATCTTTTGATTTGTCATTCGAGGATGGCATTTCTTGTTGTTGTGGCTATTATTCGAGGATAGTAGTTCACTTTTTTGAGCTTATTGATTGAGGTCAGTTTGTCTCTTTTGCAAAGTCTGTCTGAGGTCAGCTTTGTGTTTGGTTATCAGTCGAGGCTGGTATACCTTTGCGTTTCCATTCGAGGATGGTTTCGTTTTAGATCCGAGGATCTTTTGATTTGTCATTCGAGGATGGCATTTCTTGTTGTTGTGGCTATTATTCGAGGATAGTAGTTCACTTTTTGAGCTTATTGATCGAGGTCAGTTTGTCCCTTTTGCAAAGTCTGTCTGAGGTCAGCTTTGCGTTTGGTTATCAGTCGAGGCTGGTATAACTTTGCGTCTCCATTCGAGGATGGTTTCGTGTTAGATCCGAGGATCTTTTGAATTGTCATTCGAGGATGGCATTTCTTTTCTTCAAGTCCTTCCGAGGTTGGTCTTGTTGTTTGTGGCTATTATTCGAGGATAGTAGTTCACTTTTTCGAGCTTATTGATTGAGGTCAGTTTGTCTCTTTTGCAAAGTCTGTCTGAGGTCAGCTTTGTGTTTGGTTATCAGTCGAGGCTGGTATACCTTTGTGTCTCCATTCGAGGATGGTTTCGTGTTAGATCTGAGGATCTTTTGAATTGTCATTCGAGGATGGCATTTCTTTTCTTCAAGTCCTTCCGAGGTTGGTCTTGTTGTTTGTGGCTATTATTCGAGGATAGTAGTTCACTTTTTCGAGCTTATTGATTGAGGTCAGTTTGTCTCTTTTGCAAAGTCTGTCTGAGGTCAGCTTTGTGTTTGGTTATCAGTCGAGGCTGGTATACCTTTGCGTCTCCATTCGAGGATGGTTTCGTGTTAGATCCGAGGATCTTTTGAATTGTCATTCGAGGATGGCATTTCTTTTCTTCAAGTCCTTCCGAGGTTGGTCGTGTTGTTTGTGGCTATTATTCGAGGATAGTAGTTCACTTTTTCGAGCTTATTGATTGAGGTCAGTTTGTCTCTTTTGCAAAGTCTGTCTGAGGTCAGCTTTGTGTTTGGTTACCGCCTACAGCCGGTATACCTTTGCGTCTCCATTCGAGGATGGTTTCGTGTTAGATCCGAGGATCTTTTGATTTGTCATTCGAGGATGGCATTTCTTTTCTTCAAGTCCTTCCGAGGTTGGTCTTGTTGTGTGGCTATTATTCGAGGATAGTAGTTCACTTTTTGAGCTTATTGATCGAGGTTAGTTTGTCTCTTTCGCAAAGTCTGTCCGAGGTCAGTCTTTGTTGTTGATGGTTATCGCCTGCGGCCGGTATACCATTGTATTTCTATTCGAGAAGGGTTTCAGTACTGGATCCGAGGATCCCGTGTGAGTGGTCATTCGAGGATGGCATTCTTCCCGACATATTTCCACCTGGTCCTATTTTCGCTACCTATTCAAAGGACAAAATCAAAATACATAAATAAATAAAAAGGCAGATGGCATTTATGTTGCCCTCAGTGTGCAAATTTTCAGGTTTATTCGAGTATTCAATCACTTCACACCTTGAACGTCTAAAAGTTGTTGCAATTATCTATTCAGGTCTGCAGATGATTGAATAGGGGCATATGTAATACCTCAAAATTTGCCCTCATATTTATTTACCTTTACTGGCATATCATTTTGCATTCATCTGCATTTCTCATCAGTTCGTTAACAACATACTAGTGCATTGCATTGTTTCATGAGGCATGGGATCGAAGCCTCCTCTTATGATTTGAACTCTCCTATTCAGGGGTGATTTATCAAGTTATTTCCTCAAGAGTATCAGCGTGCATGCAATGGTGATAATTGTGGTTTCAAGCTAAGTGTGGTTATGTAGTTACGACCCAATTCAGACGGATGTTTGACCTAATCTGGGTTAGACTATCATGATTGTACTTCGATCGCAAATTATTGGTGCTAGTGGTTTATTTCCCTGGTAATGTGTGCCCAATGTTAAATTGGTGTAGGTGGTATTCTTCAGTTTATCCTGCAGTAGTTCAGACGAAGTGGTTCAAACAATTCAATTCATTATGATAGAAACACTTTTTTTGGCTATGGTCCCATCATATATATCTCGACCTGTGGCTGGAAGCTATGGTAGTGAAACTATTGTTAGATGTGATTTGATCTTCACTTTCTATCTCCATATTAAGGCCCTGAGTACATGGTTCCTCTTTTGTACCACTTTGAACCCAATAGCATATTTCTACATGGTTTGCTCATGGGGAAGATACACCTTTATCATCAATCTTATTCCAATGCATCTACTCTTATGCATCGCAAGTGACCGCTATTCTTCTTGGCTTTATATTGCATAGGCACCTTTTGACATATTGCACCCACCATTGGCCTCATTGGTACATGTTGTCGGACTTAGTGATATAATGACACGTGGGCACTGTGCATCATTTATGGGGTGGCTTTTGTTTACTATATTAAAGGAGTATTGTAAAAAAAAAGGGATTGTTCAAAGTAACAGGGACACTTGTTGTTTGTTTATTGCAATGGTAGTTTGAAGCCCAACATTGGGATGAAGTGGAAAAATTTGAGTCTATTAGATCCTACTTATGCAAGCAAGTACATACCAATCTTTGCTAGTGTTAATAGGCCTCAACCGCCAGTTTCACCCTCTTATAGTCAATATTTATCATCCCAAATACAAGACTTTCATCAAAAAGAGCAGGAAATATAAAAACTTCAATAACAAAATAACCAAACAAAACTCAAGCAGTTGATAGTTCTCAACACAAAATGCAGAAGGAAAAAGCTAGCTCTTCATAACAGAAAAGACCATAAAGAAAAATCACCAAATATCTTCATTAAAGTTCATTCAAAATGATACATAACTGAAGATTTATCAGAAAATTACAGCAGGAAAATTAGGGGGAGAGAAGGAAATTATCAAAATTCAGCAAAAGAAAAAAGTTCATTACAAGGAAAGAAAAAGATTCAATGACAAAAATAAGTTATAACAGTTACATAAAGGACCAATAACCGAACCCATTACAATCATAAAAAAGGGAAAAAACGACACAGTGGTAATCCGAAAAACATCTTCAATATCTCTCTAACTAATTCAAACTGCCCTCCACTCTTCATGAGCTTTCATCACTTCTTCCTCTATCAGAAACTCAGATCTGCATCAAAGGTTCTCTAATTATCCGCACATCATCGATAATCTCCAAGCTTCATCAAATCTCCAACAACTTCCTACATCAACGATATACGCCGTTATCGCACCTTCATCACCATTGTGATTACCTGCAACATTAAACATCAATACATAAATTCAGGTCATAGCAAGAAACAGAAGGATAATGAAGAGAACGAATCATCAATGAACTTCAACGATGAACGCATTCATCATTTTTTAATCAAACCAGAAAACAATAATGAACCTCACAACGATTTCAGATTGTACACAGAGGAAGAGGAGAAGGAAGGCGAGACATAATCGAAAAAAGAAGAAGAAAGAATTACAATGGTTCTCAAAGAAATAGTTGTAATCGAGCAAAACAAACCTGAGGAATTGTGAACTGAACTAAGCTTTCTCCCAAATTTCTTCGTCTTCGAGTCAATTGTTGGCAGTTTGGATCAAGATAAAGCCGAGAGGGTGGAACGACGCAGCATTGAGGAGTACTGAAGGATGAAGAGTCAATCTAGTTTTAATTGTCGGTGATTATCCGCAGGCTTGGACCGGTTTAATCCTCATTTCCATGTATCACTTACTATTTCCCCTATTCAGTTCACGCCTGCCTCTACGGCTATGGGCTTGGACCAATAGAAGGTTATTCGTACCATCAGCAACAACCTTTGTAATCTTCAGCTTTCATCCGTTTAAACCTGCAAGACCATGGAAGGAAAACCAAAATAGTTCAGTTCAGTTAGAAGCTATCAAAGGAAAAACTCAGAAACAAAAATAGAATAAAAGAAAACACAACCTCATCTTCAAATGTTCAGTCTAAATTTTTAGTTTCACAAGTCCATCCAAAACAGAAATTCAGCAATCCAAAACAATTCTAACTGAAGAATAACTAACCTAACAGAATTCTAACCAATTTCACAACTGAAAGATAACTGAAATTACCTGAAAAAAGTTCTAGAATCCTCTTGGATTCATCCCTTATAAATCAGAACCATCTCCCTTCACATTTTTCTTCGGCATCCATAACCTTTCTCCATTAATTCAATTTTGCTTCTTCCTTTCAATATTCTTCTTCACATTCTTCTCCTACACCTTCTTTAACCTCTCTCAATCTTCTTCTTCAACCTTTTCTGAACCAACCTCCTCTAATTTGTTTCTGCTTCAATCCAATCCCTTTCTTCACTCTTCAACCATACATCTTTAACCTCCATCACCTTACTTCAACCTCCAAGCGATGACTCTCCATCACCGTTCTTCGTAACCGAAACCACAGCCGCGCCATCATAACCACATTCTTCATCATCAGCAACGACCTGAAACTGGATTACTCGTCAACGCATCATCAATAGTAACCCGAGAAGAAGAACAACAAAATCGAGTAAAGATCGGGGAACATGATACATACCTGAAATCGTGGATTTCGATTCGTCTTCGCAGCAATAGCTCTTATTCCGTGACGGAGCTCGTCATCAACAGAGACATCTTCGTCGCGTCTTCATTCATCAAGAGGAAACAGAATAAACCTTGCGGCGGCGGCGAAACCACGGATACGTATTTTCCCACGCGCTACTTCGATTCAAGGTACGAATTCATGTCAGTGGTGAAATTGTTCTTGAGTTAGGTTTGAAGAAGCTTTGGTGTATTAGTTTTGTTTCGGATTAGATAAGATTGAGTTTTGGCTTTGGTTAGATTTGAGGATTAAATTCGGTATGAAGAGGATGATAGGGTTAAGTTTCGAAGAAGATGGTGATAGAGTTAAGGAGAAGAAGATGATGATGTGTGGAGGGTGGTGGTTGGATCGGAAGAGAGCGAGGAAGAAGAAGGAGAGATAGGGTCCTGCGGCGGCGCGAAGAAGAAGAAGAGATTAGGGTTTCATATTTTGTTCTTCAGCCCCTTTTGCCTCTTTGTTTTTGTTTTTATTTGTTAATCATAAAGAAAATAATAAAGTTAATTAATGGAGAGATTAAAGGATTATTGTGAGAATTTGGAAAGAATATTATGTGATTAATAGCAATTAAGAATCATGTTAATTTGCAGCTAATCCCAATTAATCCCCACAAAATCCACAGTTAGAGATTCCATTAAGATAGGTTTAAATGCTATTTTTGCTAATTGCACCTCCGTTTTAAAGCCCATTAAAAAAGGCCATAAAAGAATCGTCTTCTACACCTCCCTCAGTCCTGAATATTTGTGCTTCTCACTTTTTGCTTTCAACACCTCCCATCTTAAGCCCACTAATAAATTGAACTAAAAAATAATGCTTCCTGCACCCCTAGGCTAATCCTGCGCATGGGCCTGCCTTTCTTGCTATTTCCACCACCCGATTTAGGCCCAGTTAAGAAAAGCATTATAAAAAATCACTTTATCGACCCCCCCTTCATTTTCTTTAGATTTTATATATTTTTAGTTTTACTTAGTTTAGAAATATTTCTAATAAAAATAGAAAAAAGATTAGAAAATTCTATAAAAATTTCAGTAGATTTTTAATTCATATTAGAAATAGTTGGCACTTTATTTTTCTGATTTTGCTTTATTTTTTATTTTATGTTGATTTTTCATGTAAATAGTTCTTAAGGAATTTTCTTTAATTGTACATAATTTTGTGGATTTTATTTCTTAACTTTCCAGTAATTTTTTTTGACCATTCTTTTTACTGTAATTAGAGGACTCATAGTAGTACTTAGGATAATTTTTTTGGATTTTTTAGATCATTTTATCTTAGGTTTAGAGGCTTAATTCCTTAGAAATTAGTGGTTAATTCTTAGCTGAAAATAGACAATTTTTAGGCATAGAAAAAATAGGATTTTTTAGGATCCCTTTTAACACAATGTTATAGATAATCTTAGGACCACATAGATTAATTTCATAATTTTTCCAGAAGTTTAGATATTTTTTTAGAATATTAGTTCCTAGGCTTTGTTACATGTATTTTCCATTAGTTTAGGCCATGAAAATAAAGTTCAATAAAAAGTAGTTTAGTCTAGATTCAATTTTAGAATTTAATGTGACTTAGGCTAGTTTAGATTTTGATTCTTTAGAAGGAAAATATTAGGTGTGACCTTAGTTTAGGACTTAGGCTTAAATTTTCATTTTAATTAAAATTAGAATAAATAAATAGGATTATTTTAATTCATGCCTTTAGTTGAATTGTTTAGCTTTTGGTCATTCATTTTTTAAGGTTTTGTTATATTGATTGAATATTTCACTTGTATAGGTTTCCCTTTTGCTTTAGAATCAACTTATCTTCCTTAGGAAGTAAGTTGCATTCTAGTAGTTCTAAGTTCCTTTTTCCATTAGGCTTAGAAACCTCACAAACCATAGGATTTCCCATGTAAATAATCAATAAAAATTAGGGTGTGTCTTAGTTCCCATTAGATTTTCCCTTTTTGCAACTTGAGTCATTCTTTCTCATCTTATAAAGAAAAGCAATAAAACACATAATGAAAACCGAACAATCTTGTACGACACGAGACTTTGTTGCGGAGTGTTTATACGCGTCCTGTTTCGGGGCGAGGTGTAAATACTTCCCGCGATGGATAGGTCTTAGTACAAGACCGTTCACAAACAAATTCAAAACATTTCTTTTAAAAGACAAAAACAAATAACAAGCGACTATCCTGCGGGAACTTCTCTTCTCATCTCATTCACTCACAACGCGAACTCGCGACGACTTGTCTCGCATGCAAGACGGTAAATGCACTCGTACCAGACGAGCCTGCAACACCTGAGCATAGACATACGCAGTTCCAGCATAAAAAACACAAACAAATAGTTCTCGCCTTAGTTAGGCGAACTACATCGACTCTGATCCTCATTATCCCGATGAGGTACGTAGGCAGCGGGGTAGGGCCCGTTCGAGCACATTCTTTATTTTCCCTATATTTCCCCTTTTATTTCCATTTGTCAATTCTAATTTCATTTCCATTCCCATTCCAATTAGCGGTTTTATTCAGCAGCATTTATATTTTTCTCACCCTTTGAAACAAAACAAGTAAGCGTGGATCCCGTCGGGTACGACGGACGATCTGGGGTGCTAATACCTTCCCAGGTCGTAACCGACTCCCGAACTCAGATCTTTGGTTCGCAGGACCTTGTCCTTTCCTTCTTCCTCAGGTTTGTGCAACATTACCTTTCCCATTCTTTCGGGATAAAAATGTCTGGCTGGCGACTCTACCTTTCCGCGCCACTTTCGCATTTGTACTAGGATGAAAATCCCGGGAGCGACACCATACCAGAACTAAACATCACAAACCAAGCCATTTAAACTCTTGCAAAGCTTCTCAATAGCACCAGGGGACTCAAAAGGGTTGGATTGCACAAGAGAGGAGGCCAGAAAGCACCAAACTGAAAAGCTTCATCTCAGGTATCCTCAAGAACAAATTTTCCAGAACTTGCCATTTAAGTTACAATATGAATCTGTATGCTCCACTGATCATTGGGATGTAATTTGTTTTGAAAATGGTTGAGAAATGACCCTGTATGCTTGTTCTGAAATTTTGCCCGAAAATTTTGTTTGCTTCGATTCTTGTTTTTGATGCAATATAAATGAATTTGATGCTTGGATTCTTGTTTAATGGATCTTATGGATCATTTCTGGAGAGTTTGAGGCATTAATTTGAGGTTTGGAGTGAACTCAGGGGAGGGGGTGTCGGAGAAGATGACTGGAGCTAGCTCCGGTCACCTGAAAGTGCTTAGGGTTCTTAATTAGGGTTTAGTCTTCAGTTTAAATGTGAGCCGTAAGATGTGAGTTTCACGCGTGGATGAAAGACCCATATGCCTCATTAAAACCCTAATCAGTTAATTAGGTTAATTAATTAAGATTAATTAATAAATTTGCCAGATCAGATCCTGACCACACAATCACGCGCCAGTCAACTCCCTCCCTTTTTATTTAAATCCTGACCCTTGGATGCGTTTACTTTCCATTTATTTTATTTTTATTTCATTTTTATCCTTTTCTTTTGCATATTTTATTTAAAATAGTTAAACACATCACAAAAATATGATCTTGTGCATTTCTGATCCAAATATTTTTCTCAACCCAAAAATAATTTTTATTTTATTTTTTGCATTAAAAAAGTATTTTTAAAATATTTAAAATTTATTTTTAATTAATTAATGGATTTTAATTAATTAAAAATACATTTAGGTTTCTAAAAATCACCAAAAAAAAATCATGAACCATTCAAATACATTTAGAAACATTTTCAAACTCATAATACAAATTTCTTTTTAGGTTTGATCACAATTTCACATTTATTTTAATTAGGGTTCTTTAAAATCACATTTTCTAACCTTATTTTGAAAAATTCATTTCTGCCTAACCATGATGAGTTTGAACTTGATTCTTTTTGCATTGTGTCACATATTGCATGTAGTTTCTAGGTTATTTTCCTCATGAATTTATCTTGCATTTTCAATTTGATTTGCATTTTCCTCTAAGAATCACCCAAAAATCCTAGCAAACTTAGAAAATCTATAACTTTCAATAGGATTAGCTTCTGACCTTCTCCTTTGGGGTTTGATCTTGTATAGGTTTAGGGTTTGATTGAGCTTGATTTCAATTTTTTATCATGATGTATGCTTCTGTTTTGGTCATTTGCATTTCATATATTCATAAAACCCTAATTTCTCATGTTCATTTGCATCCACCTTTGCATATCGTCATCATGTGAATTTGCCATGACATTTCAAGCATTTGTATGACATCTTAGACATCTTAGGACATGCTTGAACATTGCTTGACCATTTCTTCATTCATTTGCTATGTCTTGCATTCATTACATTTCATAAACATCCATGTATTTTCAAACGTCTAAACATGCTTTCATGACATCTCATCTTTGTATGAACATTCATATGCATATTGTATGACTTTGCATCATCTCATATGCCATTTGCATTGCATAATCACTTCTGAATTTGGTCTTCACATCTCATTTCAATTCATTTCTTTATGCTTTATGTCTTATGCATTCATACTAACATTTTAAGGAACTCTTGGTAAGTTATTTGGGAGGTGGATTTGCCTTCACTTCCCATCTCTTCTCATCATTCATATGCATATTTACATGTCTTTGAAGTGAATCTAATTCACTTATGTTTCATCCTTCTTACTTCCTTTCTTTCAATTTACTTATCTTCTTTAGGAAGTAAGTAACTTATTTTTCTTTCTCCTTCTCTTTTCATTTGCTTCTTCCATTGGTGGCCTTGAAGATCTTTTCTCTTAAGCCTAACAAACCATAGGATACCCAAGTGTTTAATGGACAAGTAACACTTTATCTTGTCAAAACACCTCTAAATCAAAACACATTAATAATCACTAATACTTTATCTTGTAACTTGGGCCTTACATTAGGGTTCTATCTCTTCCTTATGGTTAAGAGGGACTAACCCTAGTGTTTAATGGACAAGTCCCCCTCAAGTTGTCTTACAAATCATAAAATCAATTTCTTAAGCTCACCCTTTAATTAAAATCCATTTAATAAAGGTTTGTTATATAATGAATTTAGTTCCTAACCATGGATTAAGTTGAGGTATCTTCTTCAGGTTAAGTGTTCTCATCTATTATCCTTCTATTAGGATGGTGTAATGAGTTCACTAATCCTTGATTGGAGATTAAACTCATTAATTAACACTAAACAAAAACCAAAAAACATCTAAATAATCACAAATAGGTTTATGATCTTAATCCTACACCATCATGGTAATTAAGTTGAGGTGCTTATCTCATACTTAGGTAGGCTCATTATCCCTAATCAGGGAGGATATAATGAGCTTACAAACCTTTGATTTAGGCTTAAGCTCATTAACTTATGCAAAACACCAAAAAACAATAACAAAACTGAAAACACAAAAACAAACAATAATCGTCTCCTCCGGGATTCTTTTCTCATCTCACTCATTCATAAACGAGAACTTGCTTCTTCCGTCTAATACAAGACAGTTAATACTCGAGTCAGACGAGTCATACACTTGAGCATAGACAAGCAAGCAGTTCACAGTCAATTTATTTTTCAGTCTCTTTGAGTCGAACTACGGTGTTCTGACTTCCTCATTGCACGCGAGGATACGTAGGCATAACTTAACTGTTATCGAACAAAAGTCTTTGTGTCTTCCCCCTCTTTCAGCATTCTTTCTAAAGCCTCAGTTTCTAAGCAATTCACCCTTCTGCACTGACACCTGTACATTCATTCCTAACTTTTGCACACAGATAACACATACACGACCCCTTTAAACACAATCTTGCAAGCGTGGATCCCGTCGAGTACGACGGACAATCTGGGTGCTAATACCTTCCCAGGTTGTAACCAACCCCCTTTCTCAGTTTTTCTGGTTCGCAACCGTCTTATCCATTTCTTTCCAGGTTTATGCAGCATTACCTTTCCTTCGGGATAAAAATGCCTAGCTAGCGACTCTATTCAATCCATTTCATTCTCTCTTTTCGCCGACCGTTCGCGTCTGCACCAGGATGAAAATCCTCGGGAGCGACACCCAACAACACTGATCTACCATCTTGATCACATAACTCCTCGAACAAATATTTGTTTTGAGTCATGTGCCAAGTGCAACCTGAATCTATAATCCACTCTTTTCTTGAGTCGCCGCTTAAAACCACAAGAACATCAGATGAGTCGAAATCATCTTGAACAATGGTTGCGTTGTCATTATCCTTACCTCCATGATCTTTTAGGCGTTCAGGACACACCTTTCGAATATGACACTCCTTTTTACAATGATAACATCGAACACCTTTCTAAAACTAAATTGCTAAAAAATTATTAAAAGTATAATTCATACACGATAGAAATATTTAACATTAATTAATTAACTAAATTTTATATAGGTTAACGGTTTTCAAATTAAATTAAAAATATTAAATTAATTATAATATAAGAGTTTGATGTATTTAGTAAAAGCCAAAACTTAATCAATTAGTTCAATTACTTTAAAAATGGTGATGAAAAGCTCATTTTTATTACTTACATTATTTAATTATCAATGTATGAATTAGAATTTATACCACATTTGTTTAATTAATCAAACTTATTATTAATTTAATATTTTAATAATTTTTAACATAACAACTCTGGTGCATAGCAGGGGTGTTTGGCTAGTAATGGTTTGTTTGTTAAGCTGGTGTGAAGATTTAGTTTAACGTTGACAAGCATAAGGCTTATCCAAATAGTTGTAGCAATTCTCATCCATTAAGAATGGCACTCCCAATAGATGTTTCCATCCCATTTATGAACTTGAAAGAACCGTTTCGGCCGCCGGTAACAAACCTGATTTCATATTCCTTTACACGCCGCAACAAAACCCTAACCCATTTCAACTGCTTTACTTCCACACAACCATCACCACCATCCTCTCTCCATTCCGATTCAACTTCATTCCAACTCTCCTACCTCATCAACAATCTCCATTTCTCTCCAGAAACCGCTTCCAAACTTTGCTCCTCCCACCGTCTTGCTTTCAAAACCACCCAAAATCCCGACTCCGTTATCAATTTCTTTACAAACTACGGTTTCTCTACTTCCCAGATACAAGCCATTATTGCCAGGGCACCACGCCTGCTTTCCTCCAAAGTCTCCCAAACGATATTACCCAAGTTTGAATTTTTTCTCTCCAAAGGTGCTTCTCACTCTGACATTGTTAACATTCTCAGCAACCACCCTGGAGTCTTGAAACGAAGCTTGGAGAATCGTATAGCCCCAACCTATGATTTGGTTTACAGATTCTTGCAATCTCACCAGGAAACTATTGCTCTTGCACTTCACAATTCGTATGTCTTTAGAAACCCCAGAGTGCCAGAAAATATCAGATTGCTCATTGAGAATGGAGTAGCCGACGCTAACATTGCATTAATTCTTCGATCCAACAGGAGTCGGATGTTGCAGGAGCCTGACTTGATGACTTTAGTGGAGGAATTAAAGGATTTGGGGTTTAATCCTTCAAAAACAACTTTTGGTATAGCATTGTTTGCCAAAACATCAGTAACCAAAACCAGGTGGAAGGACAAAGTTGATGCCTTTAAGAACTGGGGTTGGTCTGATGAAGATGCCATCGAAGCATTTAAAAAGCAACCTTATTGTATGGTAACATCCATTGATAAGATTAATTTAGTGATGGATTTCTGGGTAAATCAATTGGGCTGGGATGCTCTGGCCCTTTCCAAACACCCCTTGGTTATTACCTTCAGTTTGGAAAAAAGGATCATTCCAAGGGCCTCGGTTGTGCAATTTCTTCTGAATAATAGTTTGAGAAGTAAGGACGCCAGCTTAATGACTCCATTTAAAGTGTCTGAGAAGATGTTTCTGGATAGGTTTATCAAACCTTTTGAAAAGGAGTCGTCTTATCTATTAAACTTGTACCAGGAGCAACTCAATCTTGCATCTCATGATTAGATTTTCAGGTATTTCAGCTTTACTCTATTGTTGTTTGAAATTTGTTTGCTAGAGATTGTGATTGGAGCTAGTTTAGGGAGGGAAAGTCACTATGATTTTCTCTCTATCTTTATCCCATATTATTGGATTTAAAATGGTTTTAAGTTTTGTTTGTAATCATGGTAGCTGTGTAAACATGTAACTGTTAATTAATTTTCCGGTAGACCATCCATATTTGGAATAACTCTAATGATCCATCGTGAGTCTAAATATTTTTCTATTTTGTTTGCAATGGTTTATGAATTACTGTTATGCAAAAATTTAATGATTTTTTTTTTCTGAAAAGATGGTTAGTTGCTAATTATCCTTTGAAAATAGCAACTTTTCTGTAATACTTTTAAACAGGTTCCCGGAAATCGCCAAGCTTCTTCGTAATGTATGGTATGATAAACACCATTACTTTGTCCTCAAATACTTGGTATGAGGTTTACATTGTGTTCTAGAACACTGATGTCTTGGTAGTTGAGCATGAACCTTTGGAGTTTTTAGTTAGTGTCAAAGAATAGTAGTCTCTCTCAGGAGGAATAGAAGTTAGGCCTTTGTATGACAGTTAAGAGTTATTCAGTGAACTTTGAAAGAGAGCCATGTATTTTTGGATGGTAGAACAATGTTTGAAGATTTGAATTCCCAACTTTTCTAAATATATTATTGCTCTAAACACTTTCTAAATATATATTACTTGTTCAATATATTGGGATATATGTGTTGTGGATATAAGCTTCTAATTGAAAGATATTATTAGATCAAACCTATAAAATTTTATAGATTTTAAAAAATTATTTGATGTTTTATACTATAGATATACATGTGCATGGGCTTGATTAGAATGTATTTAGGTAGAAATAGTTTTAATTTGTTTTGAGTAAAATAATAATTTCAACATTAATAATTATAAAACTTCGTTTTATTGACTATTTAAGAAATAAAACTTAATTATAATAAACTCATATAATTAAGATAATGATTTTGACATTAATAAATCATACTTAATTCCTATAACTTTTTCCTAAAAATTTCCCTCCAAAATATCCCAACTCTCCGATTTTATTTTTATTTAATTATATTATTATATTTAATTAACTATATAACTATATTTAATTGATTAATAAAATTTATTAAACCACTATTTCCATTAACTCATTTCTCATACACTTATTTTACATATAAAGCATTTATCACCTAAAATCAAAATTAATTGACCTATTAATTAATTAAAACAATAATAAAAATGTTAAATCTAAAAGTTATAGTTTTTTTTATTGAATACTATTTTTAGAATTATTAATAATAAAATTTATCAACTCACTACTTCTGCTAACTCATTTCTCATCTCATACAATTGTTTCACATATTAATTATTAATATAATTAAATTAACACTCTTTTTCCTTTAAATTGAAACTAATAAAATGAATTTATATAATTATATTGTCAATATATCTTTTTTTTTTAATTCATTCAATATAAAATATTTCAATTATTTTTTAAATATAAATTTCTTAATAGTAATTTAATAAAATTAACTTTTATCGTGCATCGCATGGATAGAAGGTTAGTTTACTTGATCGTACCTGTGACCAGAATCTACAATGGTTGCGGACACTGATGTGGATGTTGAAGTCTTTGCTCGGTCGTCAAGGAGGATAGGGGTGTATCTGCAAGGTACTCCGATGCCAAAGTAAGAGCGGACAAAAGAGTATGTAAGTACGAGTAAAAGTGTTGAGGGAGTGAATATTCGATACCTGACCCTCTCATGGGAGAAGGTTTATAAAGAGCCCTCATCACTTGGCTATTGGTCCCTATTTTGGACCTGGATCGTGGATCCTCCGAAAATAGGTAACTGCCAGAAATTAGCCATTGGGACGAGCATACCTGGTCGGATGGGATGTGTGTCGGGCATAGGGATATCCGAACAGAAGTTGTCTTCGGCTGAATCTGGGTGATTCCTGCGGGCGTCGTGCAGAAGTCTAGAATGAGCAGAGAAATCCGACCACGGGTAACCATGGTAGACAAGTCCTCATCGGCTGAGGGGCATGGAGCCTGTGGGTCCCTTTGACATTTGGGTTATTGAGTCGTGCTATGAGCAGGAGTGGATTGGGCCATGCCTAGTCATTGGGCCAGTCCGGAACAGGAGTCCCCCAAGTCGTTGCTTCTGGTCGTAGAAGTGATGACTTAAGGGTGATCAGCTACGTACGGGGTGAAGTTGAGACTTGTGATATTTTATGGTTACCTGACTCGGTGTAAATGAACCTGCGTACCTCAGGACGTTAAAATGTGGTCGTTGGACGAGGATCCCAACAGTTAGGCTGAGAAGTTACGTCATGCATGCGCCTGAGGAAACATGCACTTCTAATGCGTGATGATGACTACTCTACGTCGTCCCTAGGCAATGAGTGTATCGTTTATAGGTTATAGGTCTCACGTACTCATGCACGTGCCGACGAAGGCTATAAATAGGGCGTTCGGACTCAGTTTCATACTTTTCGCTCTCTGTTTTTCTGCTCGACGAAGACAAGTCCTCGAGCTCCGCCGCAAACCTCCGCCTGCCGCCGTCTCCAAGGAGGACAGTCAACCGACCACGCGAAAGCCTTCTAAAACTTGTAAGTTTTTCCATTTACCCATCTATTTTTCTTTCTTATTCTTGCTGATTACATAGATGCATGCAGTTAGGATAGATTTTAGGGTCAATAGGACCCATAATTTAGACTGTAAGGGTTCCGATACAACGTCCCCGTTTCTGTACGGTGGCTAATGTGTGCCAAACCGTCGTTGCGACACTTAGGATTTTTAGCGATGTTCCTCGTGGCCCTGCACCCTAAGGATTGGCTTATCAGGTATCATATTGAAAATGACTGTATTTGTTGGTCGTATGGTCCCAACAGGTTTCCCATGTACGACATATTCTTCAAGGAGCTCAGATTTAGGCTCCCCTTCTCAGACTTTCAAGTTTCCGTGTTCGTGCACTTGGAGCTCTCGTCGTCGCAACTGCATCCGAATTCGTTCGCTTTCAGGCGAGCTTTCGAGTTGACCTGCAGATATTTGAAGATTGGGGAGAGCCTTCCCCTGTTTTTCACATATTTCACCTCCAAAGGCAGGTCGTGCAGGGGAGATATGGTTGGGTCTCTCTCAAACAAAAGAAAAAGATCTTCAAAGCCAACTGAGTCGATCAGAGACTTCAAGGACCGGTACTACCTGGTCGAACCAATTTCAATTTGTGCTCAGAATTCTTTCAAATTCTTAGGGGTAGACACTTATGATGAAGGGAGAGTTTTGTTGGAAGAGTAGGGGAAGGAGGTTCCCCTCTTATGCTGAAATTCCACTTTTCTTGGTCGTGTGACCATTTCATGAATGATACCGAGGAGTATTTGGCCATAACATTTAAGCTAAATGATGAGGATCACACTAGCTATGATGCTCTCATGAGTTATGTCTCTAGGATTACCATGACTATGCATGTAGACGAGCAGGGTGATGCGATCTCGGACAAGGACGGGGGTGCCAAAGCGACCCCTAGATTCATAGAAGTGTCTAAACTTCTCGTCTGTAAGACGAACGAGAACGTCACCGCTTATCTTGGTAGTCTTTAGTGTTGTTTGTTTGCATTGTCACTATGCTCGTATACTTTTTATGCTCTAACTAGTTTTTTCTCTATCTTTTTTTATTCGATGGTTGATTTGCAGGACAAGGTAATGGCCAATGCTGCCAAGAGACGGGGAGCCAAGAAGCTTAAACAAACTCGTATGAATAGTCAGTTGATATCTGTAGGCACAGGTTCGGGTAACTCCTCATGAGTTCCCCATGGTTCGCTGGGCACTGCTTCCAAAATGGGGAAAAGGTAAATGGCCGATGAGGTTATACACTTAACGGAGACCCTCCCCTCGAAGCCTTCGTTCGAGCTCCCAACTTGCTTCTTGAAGTCGACCTTCTTCAAGGAGACCACTCTCCAAGTCCATAGGGCGAAAACGCCTAAATTGGAGGAGCTGAGTCGACCGGACGGGCGATTATGTTTGGCTCGGGATGCGAGCTCGGTGATGAGGGCCTTAACGATGGTCTTTATGTACACTGAAGGTACCGCCACTCAGGAGCAGGAAATCCAGCGGTTGAAGGCCTTCTCGTCTGCTTCCGAGGATATGTCTAATGCATCCTCAGAGTCTTTGAAGGAGGCTTTGAAGAAGGTCAATGAGTTAAAATAGTCATTGGTTGCTGCTAACTCGGAGAGGAGAACGGCTAAAGATGAAGTTGCTCGCCTCAAGGCAGCAATGGCTCCTACTGAGGACGAACCTGAGGACTTGAAGTCACTGGTGACCCGGGCTGAATTGATCTCGAGGATCGAGCAAGGGGAATAAGACATTGAGGAGTAGCGTGTAACACCCTTCTAACCCAATATAATGTATGCGGTAAGTACACTTAAAACAAATCAGAGTTCATCGCCAAAAGGTGTCACATTTGTCATTAAACATCTTAGTAACAATATTGCTCCGTAATCACGGGTTTTCAAAACCTTTTTAAAATAATAATTCATTTAGAAACATCCACAACTAAATTTCAATCTTTGCACAATGGAATCATAAATTCAAATATATTCTTTATTTCATCAAAACAACAAGATCTTTGCATCATTGTCAACAATTGTCACCAAATAAAATCAATGTATAGAAACTCATAAAATGATTTTAACTAAACAACATAGTAATCATTTAAACGTATTCCCACCCGATGTTACATATCTCAGAGCAGGACACCCCTAGCTACTACTAAAACGATAAATAACAATACTCTGAGGCTACCTCTTCCAGCACCGCAATCTGCTCTTGGCTATCTGCAAGTTACCCACAAAAGAGGCAACATTTCCAAGCAGGCAGGGTGAGAAATCACAATTCATTATAGTAATATAAGGACATGGAAAATAAATAGAACAAGTACAACAACATCATAATATCGTCAACAAAATCTTTACAACACCGTCACTATTTCATCATTTATATGCAATGTCAACTATAATGAAATGCAAAGAATGCATGTGGTGCCGATTTTCTCCATGCGATGGACACTGACCATCAACCTTCCACAAGGGAGAACAACATAATCACCAAATCACTTCAATCCGCACAATGGGATTGAAGCTACCAATAGGCCGAAGCCCCGTCATAAAATGCTATGAAATGCAATGATGCTAATTCTCCTCAATTCATCAAAAATCAACATGTGCATCATTCATTTCATTCAACAATAATCATCATATAATCATGTCTTTCATCATGATAACACATCGACAATACAACAAAATAACTTCTTTCATCAACAAGACAACAAAACAACTTCTTTCATCAACAAGACAACAAAACAACTTATTTCATCAACAACATCAAATCATAAATTTATAATCAAATTACGTTTATAAGCATAAAACCAATTCAACGCTTTCTAAAAATTCGGCACTGAAAATGTCTCACATCACTCATTTTATTTCATCAAGAATCAACATGAAAATCATGTTTTATCATATATATACATAAATAACCAACTCGACTATGAAAATCAGCACAAAAAAACATCAAAAATCATTAAAAAAAATACCAAAACAGACACCTGACACGGCCGCCCGTGTCCTGTGACACGGCCCGTGTCCGACATCTGCATCCTAAAAATCCCAAATAGTCAAAAACCACAAATACAGTGCTCTGGCACGGCCGCCCGTGCCCTGTGACATGACCCATGTCAGGAGCTCTGTAACCACTTTTCCAAAACAGAAAAAAATAGTTTGTCAGTAGCCTGACATGTCCGCCCATGTTCTGTGACACTGCCCGTGTCAGGAGCTCTGTAGTCCAAAAAAAAATTTCAATTATTTTCCTGCTGCGATTCCTCTTTAAAAAACCCCAAAAACCAGATCTTTCTAAAACAAAAATGCTTCAAAATAGAACAATAAACACATATATCAACAAGTACCAACCCAATTTATTCTATTTCATAAATTCATACATTCCTAACTCAAGTTATATCATCTAACACCTCAATATACCCAAAATACACAAACCTAATCTAGTCACAATCCAGACCCTATAGAACTATAATAAGATTGAAAACTCCTCATACCTTAGAGAATTTCACAGCTTAACCTTCGTTCTCCAAGACTTTTCTGACAATTCCTTCAGACCCTAGAGCTTCCTCTTCTCTTCCTCAGAGCTCTTCTTCACAAAACACGAAAAATAAGAATTTGATCGGTCTTCTCATTCTTTAGACCAAATATCTCATTCTAGGGATTTCTAAAATTATCCTTACTATATTTCTTTTATTACCACCTTACCTTTTTCCTCAATATTTTTTTATTATTAATAATAATAATAGTATAATAACACACTAATTATTTATATTATCTAAAAATACTCTTATACTCCCAAATGACCAACATAATCTCCATACTCCCACTTCTATTATTCTAAATAATAAACAATAATTCGAATAATACTACATGATTATTCTTATTATTAATATTATTAAAAATAATTTTACCACAATGCATCGTGCCACATAACCACCTATTGTCAAAATCATCGTATATCCTCAAATAAGCAACAATTACTCATAATCGAATTAGGTGTTACAACTCTCCCCCACTTAAAGAATTTTCGCCCTCGAAAATTACCCGAAGAAAATAGAGTCGGATACAACCCTCTCATCTGATCTTCATGACCCCTAAGTCCAACACACAAGCCATCAAAAAATCCTCTGAGTACTTAATACTCCTCTCCGTCTAACCATCCATCTGCGGATGCTAAGCATAACTCATTCTCGGCCCAATTCCTAAAGCACCCAACCAACTTTCCCAAAACTTCGACAAAAATCTTAGGTCTCTATCTTAAGTAACCTCATGGTTTTCTCAAAGTATATCTCAACTAATTTCCTCGTAGAATAATTACCCTCATCGATAAGAAATGAACCGATTTAGTTAAATTATCCCCCATCACCCAAATCTAGTCATATTCCTTCTCCGTCTTCGAAAAATCTGACACAAAAAAACATAGATCTAATTCGATGTCCTCCCTCTCAAATACTCTTTTCAATTTCCGGAACATCTGGAATATACACTCTGCCATGGAACGTCATCACATCATTCTCATCAATTCGGAATTCACACCCATTACCCTGGTTAATCAAGGTTAGTTGATTCACCAACTTCTAATTAGATTGTTATCCTACTCAGATTGCTTCCAAATATCATTAGGCAATTTCAACATTCCCAGCTACACACTGTTAAAGGTCTTCTCACACACTAAACCCGTATCTCTGAACTGCTCAATCACTTCAAGTTCTCTCACCATAAGCATCGACATATACAATGTCTTACTCCTCAAGGAATCTTCAACCACATTTGCTTTACCTGGATGATAACTCAAGTCTAATCAAAATTCTTCAACAATTCCATCTGTCTCCTCTATCTCCTATTCAAATCTATCTGATAAAAAAAGTGCTTTAAACTCTTATGATCGCTGCACACCTCAATTCTATATTCAAAAGATAACGTCGTCAAATCTTCAACACAAACATCATTGCTGCCAATTCTAAATCATGGATAGGATAATCTCCTTCATGAACTCTTAATTGTATGGAAGCATTAGTAACCACTTGAATATTCTGTATCAATATTCCACCAAGACCCATCATCGAAGAATCACAATAAACCATAAAAGACTCACCCAGATTAGGAAAAATCAATATCAGAGCAGTTGTTAACTCCTTCTTTAGTTCAACAAAACTTTCCTCACAAGCAACATTACACACATACGCTTGACCATTCCGAGTCAACTGCGTCAACGATAATACCGACTTAAACAACCTTCAATAAACCTGCAATAACAACTTACTAACCCCACAAAGCTTCTTATTCCAACAACAGACTTCAGAGTCTCTCAGTTCGTCGTAACATTAATCTTAGAAAGATCGCCAATTATTGCACCACTAGGAATCACCTGACCAAGAAGACTTAATGCCAACAAGAAGAACTCAACAATTCGACAATTCGAAATGCATCTTTCTTACTTTCAAAACTTACAACACAATTCACAAAGATGTTGTGTGCTCTCCTTTTGACTTAGAGTCTATCAAAATATCGCCAACGAAGACCACCACCAAATGTCCTTCGATATTCATGAAAAATATGATTCACATACTCCATGAACACTCTAGGTACATTGGTTACACCAAACGCCATCACAGTGTTCTCATGGTTGTCGCTCCCACCAAATGACACCGGGTCAAAAGGGGTACAGACGCGAACGATCGGCGAGAGGGACAATGAGAACACACAGCCGTGAACTCACTGGAGATGAATAGAGTCGCCAGCTAGGCATTTTTATCCCGGAGGAAAGGCAATGCTGCATAGGCCTAGAAAGAGATGGATAAGACGGTTGCGAACCAGAGAGACTGAGAAAGGGGGTTGGTTACAACCTGGGAAGGTATTAGCACCCAGATTGTCCGCCGTACTCGACGGGATCCACGCTTAAAAGGTTTGTGTTTTAAAGGGGTAGTGTCAGTGCAATCTGTGTGTAAAAGAGCTGGAAAGCAAGATGTACAGGTGTCAGTGTAAGAGAAATGAAGTGTATAAGTGAAGTGAAGTATGAAAGTGTCAGTGTGAGAACAGGAGTAAGATGCTCATGATAATGAGGCTAAAAGAATGAGGCTAGAAAGAGGGGGAATATACAGAAAATTTTGTTCGATAACCGTTGAGTTATGCCTACGTATCCTCTCGTGCAATGAGGAAGTCAGAACACCGTAGTTCGACCCAAAGAGACTGTTAGATGAATTGACTTGTGAACTGCTTACTTGCCTATGCTCAAGTGTATGATCTGTCTGGCACAGATGCAAACTGTCTTGCATTAGACGGAAGAAGCAAGTTCTCGGTTGTGAGTGAATGAGATGAGAAAAGAATCCCGGAGGAGACGATTATTGTTTGTTTTTGAGTTTTCAGTCTTTTATTGCTTTTGAAAGTTTGTCATAAGTTAATGAGCTTAAGCCTAAACCAATGGATTTAGTAAACTCATCACATCTTCCCTCTGATTAGGGGTAATGAGAATGCCTTAAGTGTGAAGTCAGCTTCTCACACTTAATTACCATGGTGTAGGATTAAGATCATTAACCTACTTGTGATTATTTAGATGTTTTTGGTGTTTTTGTTTAGTGTTGAGTAATGAGGTTAAGCCATAATCAGGGATTAAACAGACTCATTACACCATCCTAATAGAAGGATAATAGATGAGAATGTTTAAGCTGAGGAAAACTCCTCAACTTAATCCATGATTAGGGATTAAACTCATGACAAAACAAGCCTTTATTAAGTGGATTTTAGTTAATGATAAGATAAAGAAGTGATTTTTATGGTTTGTAAGACAACTTGAGGGGGACTTGTCCATTAACACTAGGGTTAGTCCTTCTTAACCAGTTAAGGAAGAATTAGAACCCTAATGCAAGGCCCAAGTTACAAGTGTGATGTCTTGATGATTATTAAGTGAATTGATTTAAAGGAGTTAAACACATTAAGGGTTTAACACTTAGGATTAAAGTTATACACTCCATCCTAAGAGAAGGATGCAGGCATAAACTTAATCACAAAGCCTTAAAGCCTTTAGGGTTTAGTCCCTGATTATGAGATGAGAAGAGAAGACTCAAAAGAGACACAAAGGTAAAACTAAGAGGGGAGACTAATCAAAACCCTAATCATTGTCATGCTTGGTTGTTCCTAAGGTTTGTGAGGTTTTACAAGAGAAGTCTTCAATGGAACCACCAGGAAGCAGATGAAAGGATCAAGAGAAGCAAAGCAACTTGCTTCATTCAAGAAGTCAAGTCACTTGAAGAAAGAAAGTGGGAAGAAGAAGAATGAGCAAGCTCAAACTCAAACACATATAAAAATGCAGCATGGATGCAAGAGAGAGATGAGAAGAAAGTATGAGAAGTGAAGGCAAATTCACTTCTCAAAATCACTTACCACCTGAAAGGTTAGAAAAGAAATGCAATGCAATGCAAAATGGGATGAGATGACATGATGAGAAACAAAACCAGAAGCATATACATGATGCTAATGATGCTATGATATGCTACAAATATGAGGCAGCACATGGAAATGATCATACAAGTTCATGAATGCAAATGAAGCAAGTTAGGAACCATGAACATACATGAAAGGTTATGAAGTGCACATGGCATACAACATGGCAAATACATGATGCAATGATCAAACATGCTTTCAATATGTCTTATGATGTCAAATGAATCAAATGGATGCTTGAAATGTCATGGCAAGTCATGTTATGCAAGAGAATGCAAAATGGATGCAAATGAAAGCCCAAATTAGGGTTTATGAATCATACACCAAACACAAACCAAAATCAGAAGCAAACAACATTACAAAAAATTGAAAATGCACTCAAAGGACCCCTAAACCTATCCTAAACCAATGCCCAAAGGAGAGGTCTCAACTCTTAACCAATCTCAAGTTATGATTTTCACAAGTTTTTTAGGGTTTTAGGGTTCCTAAACAAAAGAAATGCCAAACAAATTGAAAATGAAAGATCAAATCATGGCCATTTAATCTTACAAACTACATGCTAAACACAATGCAATGCAAAAAGAATCAATGTCCAACTCTTCATGGATAGGCAGAAATGATTTTTTAAACTTTGGATCAAATTAATGCATAAAAATGATTTTAATTCAATGAAAAATTCTCAAAATGCATCAAGATCAAAAAAGAAATTTGGTTTGAAGGTTGGACAATGTTTCTAAATGCCTTAGAACATTTCATGAATTTTTTGGTGATTTTTAAATACCCAAAAGTATTTTTAATAAATTAATTCTCATTAATCAATTAAAAATAAACTTTTAAATATTTTAAAATACTTTTTTAATGCTAAAAATAAAAACAAAAATATTTTTGTGTCATAAAAATTAATGAAACTCAGGATAAAAAATTTCATAATTTTTAAACAAGTTTTGCTATTTTAAATAAATTGGACAAATTAAATGAAAAGAAATGAAATAAAAACAAAATAAAATGGAAAGTAAACAAAAGGAGAGGCTGAGATTAATCCTGGGTTTGAAATGGTTGACCAGCGCGCATCTGGACGGCTGTGGTTGATTCTGATTAGATTAAACTAATTATGATTTAAATAATTAATGAAAGTGGATTAGGGCTAAACAAAATGATCTGGGCCCTTCATGCGCGCGGGAAGTCCACAGGGTCAACCAATCCAACGCCCAATATTCAAATCTCCTTAATGACCTGAGATTAGGGCAAAACAGATTCAGGTGACCGGAGGGGAGCTCCGGTCATCTTCCCCGACGACCCCAAAACCCTAAAATACGATTCAGGCCACCATTCTTCAAATCAAAGCCAGAGAAACACTCCTCCACTCAAACCTTACTCGATTCAACTCTCAAAATGAATTTATCATGCTTAAACTAAGGGAATCGAAGCCATGAAGTTTCACGGGCAAAGTTTCAGAGCCCTGGTAAATCCTCATTTCTCAACCATTCTTAAATCTAAAACCATCCCCATGACCAGCAAAGCAAACACAATCAAACTATAACTTAAAAATCAAGCTCTGAGAGAAAAGTTTCATGACCATACCTGAGATGGAGACTCCTGTTTCTGAGCTTTCAAAGTTGTTCTTTGGTGCAAGCTTGCTCCACTGACTCCCCTGGTGCTAATGGCAGGCTTGGAATGAGCTTAAGCAAGCTATTTTGAGAGATTCCAATCTGATATAGCAGAAAATGGAGTTTGTGTACAGGCTGTTTCAGATCAATGTGATGGGTGGTTTTGGTTCCTCTTGATGTGTTTGACTTGTTGGTGAAAAGAGTTTGGATGTTTGATGGCTGTGGAAGGTGATTCGAAGGAAAATGCAGATGGGGTGAGTTTTGTGAATGTTGTGCTCTAGTGTGCTTCTGGCTTGCTTCTTTGTTGGTTTAGGTTCAGTGTGACAAGGTGAGGATGATGGTAAGACTTGCTTGAATGTTTGTGAGGTGTGGAGGCAGATTCGAAGAGAAATGCAAATGGGGTCAGTTTTGTGTATATGATGCTATGGTGTGTTTCAGCTTGGCCTCTTGATATGTTTGGCTTGCAAATGGATAGTATAAAATAATCCTATAGGTCAGATGATTTGACCTGGCCTTTATTGATTGGTAAGTTCACTTTTGCCAAAAGTCCACTCTTTGTGTAAGGAAAGCATGGGCTTGGTTCTAGGCTAGTACAAAGCATGGGGCTGCGCAGCAAGGGTGAGGGGAAGGGCTAGCAAGGTTCAGCATCCAATGTAGCAAGTGGTAGGAAGTGTGATCATGAGTTTTGCAACTTGTTCATCTTTGGTTCACATGTGACTATCTTGCTACACAAGCCATGAACATGAGAAATTCTTGGTCCAAATCTGATTTTTAGGTCACATAGAATGTTTGTGTAATGGTTTGACATGAATTTGAAGTTACAATTGCCTTGGTACAAAGTTCTTGCAAGTTTTTTCATTTGGTGCACATCTTGAAAATCAATGATTTTTGCCAACTTTGTCACACCATAACTTTTGATCCAAGATGAATTAGGTCATGTTCTTGTACTTTTTGAAAAGGGAAAAATGTATTCTACAACTTTCATGACCAAAGTTTTTCCATTTGAAGCATTTTTGGATCAAAAAGTAAGGCTTGAAAAATGGCACAAAATGACATATTCTTGAAAAGTCAACCATGCCCAAAAAAGTCAACTTTGCAAAATCTTCAAATTCTTGAATTTTATGAACTTCAACCTTCTTCCATGATCAAATAAAGATCATATACACTCAAAATGATGAAGAATGCCCATTGGTTGGGTCATTGGGGGCCCCAGATGCCCTGATTTTGCACTGACTTGTCCAGAAAGTCAACCCTTGATCAGATGACTTCCCCATGGAATTTCTTCATGAAAATTGATATGCATACTCCCTATACCACATAGAGACCAATGGAAACAAGAATGACCAAAAAAATTGGAGTTATGGCCTCTGAAACCAAAACCCTAATTTTAGGTCAACTATGCAGTCAAACCTGGCTCTGCATCCACACCAATCCCAGTTCTTGTGATTCTTTTGCATTTTTGACTTTGAGAGGATGTAATATGATATAAGAACACACATGGACCCCTTTGAAGTGATTGATGGCCTTTGGAGTGGCTCAGGAGGCTCTTGGATTGCTCAGATCACAAACCCTAGGTGCAGATGACTTAGAATCTATGCAGTGAATCAAAAATGAGATGTGAGATGATATGATTGTGTTTATGCATATGAAATGATCACAAGCCATGGTGTGAATGGGTGAGGGAAAATTTGGGGTGTTTACAGCTGCCCCTATTCAAACATGAGTTAGCTGTGCAGGATGTAAGCGACGGCTTAACAGGCAAACAAGATAACTTGTGGTTGAATACCAAAGACAGTCCAAAATTTGCACTCACAGAATGAAGAAGAAAAGGGATATAGATTGCAAAGGAAAATAAAGTATATTGTAAAGTGTGGGCGACAGAGGACGACCGTCGAGCAGAGGACGACTGCTGGGTAAAGAGCAATGACGGGGACGACCGACATGCTGGGAAGAAGTGCGGAAAATAAAGCAATGACGGGGATAACAGGTAAAGCCAAGACGGGGACGGCCGACTAGCTGGGAAAAAATAAGAAATTATGATGGGGACGGCCATCAATGGTAAAGCTGTAAAATTTTCTGGGGAAAACATGACGGGGACGGCCATCAAGTTCATAAAGCAAAGTAACCGACGATGGGGACGGCCATCGGGCTAAAAGAAAAGGAAAAGGGACCACGACGGGGACGGCCATCGGGTTAACGAATAAATGAAATAAACAGATGATGGGGTACGACCATCAAAGGTGAAGGACGATCACCTAGCAGGGGACGGCTGCTCTGTTGGGGAATAAAGGAAATATGATGGGGACGGCCATCAAAGGTGGAGGACGACCACCTGGCAGGGTACGGCTGCCAAAAATATCAACGATGGGGACGGCCATCGGATAAAAGGTCAACGATGGGGACGGCCATCGGACGAGCATGATGGAGGACGACCATCAAGAGGTGAAGGACGACCACCTAGCAGGGGACGGCTGCTCTCAGGGTTTATCATGGCATAAGACGAATGTCAGATAACCAAAATCAACAATGGGGACGACCATTGGATAAAGTGATGAAGGACGATCATCAAGAGGTGGAGGACGACCACCTAGCAGGGGACGGCTGCTAAAATCAACGATGGGGACGACCATCGGATGAGCATGATGGAGGACGACCATCAAGAGGTGGAGGAAGACCACCTAGCAGGGTACGGCTGCTCTCAGGTTTTATCATAACACAGGACGAGTGTCAGATAAAAAGGAAGGTTTGCTTTGTTGGAGATCTACTGGGGAGTAGTAAACACGGACGAGTGTTTATATCCAAGAAACAGAAGGTATAAGTGTTTGGTATTGTGTATAGATTAAAGATGCGGACGAGCATCCTTAAGACTACGATACGGACGAGTATCGGGTAGAAACAAATACCGACGCGTGTTCAAAGATGATGATACGGACGAGTATCAACTGGTTAACAGAGAATACAGATGAGCGTTGAATCTGAAGGGGCTCTTCTGGGGAATAATAGACACAGACGAGTATCTATATTCAAGAGGACATAAGTGTTTGACACAGTGTATGGATTAAAGATGCGGACGAGCATCCTTAAGACTATGATACAGACGAGTATCATGTAGAAACAAACGCTTGACGCATATTCTGAGACGATGATACGGACGAGTATCATCTGGTTAACAGAGAACACGGACCAATGTTGAATCTGTGGGGATATAAACGGTGTATATGAGATACAGACGAGTATCTCTATAAGTATAGCATGAGTGGTGAGAATGGTGTGTTGATGAATGTTTATCTGCTGGGGAGAGTGACACGGACGAGTGTCAGAAAAAGTATAGTAATATTGACAAGCATATAGGTTGTGAAAGTGTAAGCGACTGCGCTGGGGATATGACACGGACGGGTGTCGGGAAGGTGTATATAGGCATATATGAGTGTAAAGAGGATGTCTTTGGCTTTCTGCTGGTGATTTGACACGGACGGGTGTCAGGAAGTATCTGTAATATGGGTGATCTTGTTCGTAAAGAGTGTTCAGGTGACTTTACTGGGGGATGATGATGCGGGTGAGTATATACTGGTGTTTGTGGATTGTGAGGAAACTGCTTTTGCTGGGGACTCTGGTGGGGATGTTGATGAACTGTTATTATTCACAAGTGTTCGATTCACGGCATGGCTTATGATTATGCTATGTGTTTGATTTTTGCCGTAATGCTCCGTATTAGACGGAATGCTACGCTTTGTGGGTGAATATGATGCGAATGCTATGATTGTGCAAGGACACCAAACCGGGATCCGGGTCCCGCTGTTGCGAAGATCTTTGATCGATCTGCTTGAAATGGACATCCCAGCTGGGGGTGAGATCACTGGTAGATCTGATGATATGATATCTGCTTGGGGATATGGGCCATTGATAGACCTATCCTTATAAATGAGAGACCCAGCTGGGGTTTGTAGAAGCTTTCTTCACTCTGTTGTGATCTTCTATGCGTTGCTCTTCTGGATAGGGGCTGGAACCCTGTGGGGAGATGGTTCCCTGACTTTTGAGCTTGGCTGAGGGCGAGATGGCAACTCGGCTGGGGAGAAAGAGATTATTGAGAGACCTCCCTAGGGATTCTGTTGAAGAGGATCCTTGACTCAGCCGGGGATATAGGTGCCTTCTGTGATGCCTGGCAACTCTGATGGGGCAAGCAACAAGTGGCAAACTCAACTGGGGAAGTCATGAGAGGCAACTCAGCTGGGGAGAGGGCACTTCGGGTGCTAAAATTGAGTGTTGATTTGTCAGCTTGCTGGGATGAAGCTTACATGCCCCAAGTTGCGTTCTGGATACCTGCAATCCTGAAAAAGATAGAGAAACGCACACGATAATCCCGAGGTATCCTTACTGGATTCCGTCATAGGAGTTTAGATACTTCTGAGAGTAAGCATATTTCCTGCAAGCGTGTTTTTATTTGAAGATAAACACCTGTATTCTTATGCAATCAGTTTCTTCTTTTAAGACATCAGACATTTTTTGCAAATAAAATGTACAAGACGAGACATGACTGAAAATCTGATTTTATTAATTCATATGCCCTGAATTGGCGAGATACAGTCAAAGAAACAAGTCCCCTGAAATGAGGAGGTTGTTACAAATTGAAAAACAAAAATGCTGGCAGTGTTGACGATGCTTCGAGGAGCTTCCTCTTCACTATGACTCGTATGACTTTTTGACGTTCTTCTCATCTTGCTTTCTGAAGAAGGTTGATTCTGATTGAAACTTGATCCTTTTGAAGCTTACCAAGTTGTAGATGATACAGACGAATTCAGAATGCAGTTGTTCGCTTATTCCCTTATTTTGCATGGATCGCCCTTCCGGGTTCTCAATCCATCGGGATACCCATTTTTGCCTGAGCTGTCCAATGCGGCTTTTCAACTCAGCGGGTGTACATTTTTGTTTATTTTCCCTTATTTTTGCCCGAGTCTTTTATTCTGTTTTTGACTCGCCGGGATGCCCTATTTTTGCCTGGACTTACATTCTGTTTTTATGTCCAGCGGGTCATTTTTATGCGAAGTATTTTTTAACTGCATCTGAATTCACAGGGGACGGGAAATCTTCACCATCCATGGTGCTGAGCATGAGTGCTCCACCTGAGAAAACTTTCTTTACTACAAATGGTCCTTCATAATTTAGAGTCCATTTGCCCCTGTGGTCTGTATGAGGAGGGAGGATTCTCTTCAGCACAAGATCTCCTACTTGGTACTCTCGGTGCCTAACTTTCTGATCGAAGGCTTTCTTCATTCTTTTCTGATATAACTGCCCATGGCAGATTGCAGCCAATCTTTTCTCTTCAATCAGACTCAGTTGCTCATATCGGGACCTAACCCATTCTGCTTCACTCAGTTTAACATCCATTAGTACCCGTAGAGAGGGTAATTCAACCTCAACTGGTAGGACTGCTTCCATACCATACACAAGTTGATACGGTGTTGCCCCAGTGGATGTTCTGATTGACGTGCGGTACCCATGTAAGGCAAATGGTAGCATTTCGTGCCAGTCTTTGTAGGTGACTACCATCTTCTGCACAATCTTCTTGATGTTCTTATTTGCTGCCTCAACAGCGCCATTCATCTTTGGCCTGTAAGGAGAAGAATTGTGATGTTGGATCTTGATGTCCCGGCACAGCTCTGCCATCATTTTGTTATTCAAGTTGGAACCATTATCAGTAATGATTCGCTCGGGCACTCCGTATCGACAGATGATATCTCTTTTCAGAAACCTGGCTACCACTTGTCTTGTAACATTTGCATATGAGGCTGCTTCAACCCACTTGGTGAAATAATCAATGGCAACCAAGATGAATCTGTGGCCATTCGAAGCAGTCGGCTCAATCTTGCCAATCATATCAATGCCCCACATAGCAAAGGGCCAGGGTGAAGACATGATGTTCAAAGGATTGGGAGGCACATGCACCTTATCTGCATAAATCTGGCATTTGTGGCATTTTCTGGCGTAGGCACAACAGTCTGCATCCATCGTGATCCAGTAATAACCTGATCTTAGCAACTTTTTAGCCATGGCATGCCCTCCCGCATGGGTACCAAAGGATCCTTCGTGCACTTCATGCATCAACAGGTCTGCTTCTGTCTTATCAACACATCTGAGGAGTACCATATCAAAGTTCCTCTTGTACAGGGAACCATCAGTGTTCAGAAAGAAACTACCAGCAAGCCTTCTCAAAGTCTTCTTATCATTGGAGGATGCCCCAGGTGGGTATGTTTGATCCTCCAAGAAGCACTTAATGTCATGGAACCAAGGCTTATCATCTTTGACAACATCTGATGCGAATACATATGCTGGTCTATCGAGTCTGGATACTGAAATCTGAGGTACAAAGTTAGCAGCTTGAACTTTGATCATGGATGAAATGGTAGCGAGAGCATCTGCAAACTGATTCTTGTCTCGAGGGATATACTCAAGCTTGACTGTTGTAAAGAAAGTCAATAGCCTCCTTGTATAATCCCTGTAAGGTATCAGATGATCCTGGTGAGTGTACCATTTGCCGTTGGTTTGATTGATTACCAGAGCTGAATCTCCAAATACGGTCAACGTCTTGATCCTGAGGTCAATGGCTTCCTCAAGACCCATAATGCAAGCTTCGTATTCAGCTTTGTTGTTAGTGCAGTTGAAAGTGAGCTTTGCCGAGAAAGGCATGTGAACTCCTTTGGGTGTAATGAGTACTGCACCAACACCACGACCATTCATGTTAACAGCCCCATCAAACATCATAGTCCATTCTTCTTCCGGGTCAGGCCCTTCAGTGTGAATAGGCTCTTCATGATCTTTTGCTTTTATGAATATGATGTCTTCATCAGGGAAGTCAAATCTCATAGGCTGGTAGTCATCAATGGGTTGCTCAGCAAGATATTCAGACAATACACTGCCCTTGATGGCTTTCTGAGACGTGTATTGGATGTCATATTCTGTGAGAATCATTTGCCATCTTGCAACCCGTCCGGTAAGTGCTGGCTTCTCGAATATGTACTTAACTGGGTCCATTTTTGATATCAACAAAGTAGTGTGGGTCAACATATACTGTCTTAGTCGGCGAGCAGCCCACGCTAAAGCACAGCATGTTTTCTCGAGCAGTGAATAACGCTGTTCACAGTCGGTAAACTTTTTGCTTAGGTAGTATATTGCATACTCTTTTCGACCAGACTCGTCATGCTGGCCCAGCACGCACCCCATTGACTCTTCTAATACTGTCAAGTACATTATCAGAGGTCTTCCTTCAACTGGAGGCATAAGGATTGGAGGTTCTTGTAAGTATTCTTTGATCTTGTCAAAAGCCTTCTGGCAGTCTTCATTCCACCTGACCGTCTGTTCTTTTCTCAACAACTTGAACAAGGGTTCGCAGGTTGCTGTGAGGTGAGATATGAACCGTGAGATGTAGTTCAATCGACCTAAGAACCCTCGAACTTCTTTTTCTGTCTTCGGTGCAGGCATTTCTTGGATGGCTTTGACTTTATCAGGGTCGACTTCAATCCCTTTTTCGCTTACAATAAAACCCAGCAGCTTACCGGATCTCACCCCGAATGTGCATTTGTTGGGGTTCAACTTCAGTTGATACTTCCTCAGACGCTTGAATAACTTCAGTAGATTCACCAGGTGGTCTTCTTCAGTAAGGGACTTGGCAATCATGTCATCCACATAACATTCTATCTCTTTATGAATCATATCGTGGAATAATGTCACCATAGCCCGTTGATATGTCGCACCAGCATTCTTGAGCCCAAATGGCATTACTTTGTAGCAGAACGTGCCCCAGGGTGTGATGAAGGTTGTCTTCTCCATGTCTTCAGGTGACATTTTAATCTGATTGTATCCTGAAAATCCGTCCATGAAGGAGAATACCGAGAACTGAGCCGTGTTATCGACCAATACATCAATGTGAGGTAATGGGAAATCATCTTTCGGGCTGGCTCTGTTCAGATCCCGGTAGTCAACACACATTCTTACTTTGCCGTCTTTCTTAGGCACAGGCACAATATTAGCAACCCACGGTGGATAGCTAGTTACAGCAAGGAACCCGGCGTCCCATTGCTTTTGTACCTCTTCTTTGATTTTCATTGCCATGTCCGGGCGAGTACGGCGCAACTTCTGTTTAACTGGCGGGCATTCTTCTCTCAAAGGCAGCTTGTGCATGACAATATCGGTATCCAATCCTGGCATATCTTGATAAGACCAAGCGAACACGTCCACATACTCTTGAAGCAGGTCAATCAGTTGTCTCTTCACTGAGTCTTGCAGGCAGGCCCCGATTTTAACCTCTTTCACGTCTTCATTTGTACCAAGATTAATCACTTCAACCTCCTCCTGGTGAGGAGTAATAACCTTTTCCTCTTGTCTCAACAACCTGGCTAGCTCTTCAGGAAGCTCATACTCTTCTTCAACCCCTTCATCGGCTTGATTGATTGGATTGTCAAAGTCATACGAAGTCATAGCCGTGCTGTTGTCGGTGCTGTCAAGAAGGCACTCTCTGCAAGGGTTCAGTTTGTTCATTTTAGTGATTTGATTTTAATCTTGTTTTAGAAAAGTGAAATAAAGTTGTCATTTTGAAAACACTGCCATTTATTTTTTGTACAAAAAGAAAAATGGAAAAACAGTGAGCGAAAAAGAAAAAGACTCATTTGCAAAAAGATGTCTGATATTTCATTGATTAATCTTGTTTGCACAAAAAGTACAGATGGCCCGATTACAAAATGAGTCTTGCCATCTTGGGCAAGATGCAAGACTTTGATGCATGCTATAAAAATACAGGAAATAATAATTACTCTGCATGAGTAACTCTTATAATTTCCTGGGAAGACCAGTTCGAGATACTGCTCCCCGGGATCTTTGGACGAATCCAGCTTTCCAGGTTGCGTTCTTCTTCCAGCTCGTCTTCCAAACAGTTGACAGCATCAGGGGTGAGCATCCCCCCACTAACAAAGTTGGGCTCTTTCGCAGCCTCTGCTTGATCTTGTTGAGTTGGTTTGTAACCCAACCCAAATCTGTCCTCTTTCTTCTCCACCGATAGCAGTTTGCCCCAGCCTTGGGCGTTTCCTCCCTCAACAACCTTCCGGGCTTGTTGGTATGATGATATTGAAGTACCAGGCACAACAGATGTTTCATTGACATTCAAAGCTTCGAACCCCTGGCTCATTGTTTCATGGATCTCCCCATCCATCTCAATATACTTATAGGTAGCCAGGTGGCTGACAAAAATATCCTCTTCTCCACAGATTGTAACGATTTGACCCTCCCACTCATATTTTAACTTCTGGTGAAGGGTAGAGGTCACGGCGCCAGCGGCGTGAATCCATGGCCTACCCAATAAACAGCTGTAGGCATGCTGTATATCCATCACGTAGAAGGTTGTTTTGAAGGTCTGCGGGCCAATCGTTATGGGCAACTCAATCTCTCCCAGAACCGATCTCTTTGAACCATCAAAGGCTCTCACCACCAGGTTGCTGGGTCTCAATGCCAATCCATCGTATTCTAGCTTCACCAAGGCCTTTTTAGGTAAGACATTGAGGGATGACCCCGTGTCTACCAGCACATGGGAAAGGACAGCACCTTTACATTCCATGGTTATGTGCAAGGCTTTGTTATGGTTGCGGCCTTCCGTTGTCAAATCAGTATTGGTGAACCCTAGTCCGTGACTAGCATTGACATTTCCAACTACGGCTTCCAGCTGATTGACAGTGATCTCTTCAGGCACGTAAGTTGCGTGCAAGACTTTGAGTAGTGCATTCCGATGGGCTTCGGAGCACATAAGCAATGATAGGATTGAGATCTTGGAAGGCGTCTGATGAAGCTGATCCACTATTTTATAATCACTCTTCTTGATGATTCGCATGAACTCATCAACCTCTTGATCGAAGGGTGTTTTCAAAGCTTCCTTAACAGCTTGGTCTTCCTGCACCAAGCTTTTTCCTTTTGCCTTGGCAGCAGCTTCTGCTTCGGCAGCGGGTCTCTGAATTTGTGGAGCGAAAAGACGTCCGCTTCGAGTGAAGCCTCCGCCTCCTCCCACATTGTCAATTTGTAGTGCAGGGGTTGATGATTCAAAAGTGATTCTTTGCCCTTCACAGTACAGGCCAGAGCCGTAATGCCAGGGGATAGCATTACTGCTTTCATAAGGTACTGGTCCAGGCACCGTGATAGTGACTGGACTGATTGCAGCTGTGGAAGGAATTGTGATAGTCTGTGGATCGTAATAAATTGTGACTGGTGCTCTGAGGGGAGCAGCACCTTCTGAGTTGTAGGCAGAGTTGTTCTCAGGATCATAGAATATTGTGACAGTTGAGACATCTTCATGATTTGTTGCTGGTGTTGTAGGAGACATCGGTGGAAGGATGGATGTTGTTGTTGTAGGAGTTTCGAAATGGAGTGGTGCTGGAGTTGTAGAAGAAAAATTTGTTGATAACTGATCAGTTGAGATAATAGATGAAGTACTTGTTGATGAAGCCGAAGAATTGTCAGGAACAATGGTTGTTGCAGTTGTAGGAGGTTCTGGAGTTGTTGCTGATGAGATTGCTGGATTTGTTGGAAATGATGTGGTGATCTGAAGCTGGCCACTCTGAATAAGACCATTTATACCATTCCTCAGGTTATCGCACCCATTGACTGAAATATTGCAGTAAGCACAACCCAACTCACACCCCGGGAACATTTGACATTCGAGGAGCTGAGCCTTAATTTCTACCAACGGTGTCCGGATCTGACCCACACTGGTTATTAAATAAGACGGCTTGTCTTCTTCAATAGCGTTAATTCTGGGACCACCGTGGTTTGGCATGGGGTTCTTATTGACATTAGGTGGTGGTGCGAAATTCAGAGCTTTTGAGTCTACTAGGTCTTGTACCTTCATGTGCAGAGCTCTGCACTTTTCTGTACTGTGGCCAGGTGCATTTGAATGAAAAGCACATCTGGCATTGGAGTCATAATTCCTGGGTAGACTGTTGGGATCTGGAGGTGCCAATGTCCTTAGCTCAACTAGGTTGAGTTTCAGGAGTTGTGGCAGCAATGTAGCATATGGCATATGGATCGGATCGATTACCCTGTTGGCTTGAGAAGGCCTCTGTTGGAATGGCCTTTGCTGGTTATTGTTGTTGGTGTTGCTGTTGTTGTAATTTCTCGGAGGATACTGATTCTGTTGATGGTACTGAGGTTGTTGCTGATAGTTTTGCTGCGGAGGTTGATAAACTGGTTGAGGATGAGCTGGAGCGGGAATGGTGACTGCTGCCACTGATCTGGGAGCATATTGGGGCCTGCCCCTGTTGGCGTGGATAGCATTGGTCTCGCCAGTTCTTCTTGGGCCTGCAAAAGGCTTTCTTGCACTACTGGACGAGCTTGCACCGTTGTCAGAGATCTTACCCATCTTCAATAGGCTTTCAATTCTCTCCCCGGCTATGACAACATCTGCAAAGCTAGTGGAAGAGAAAGCAGCCAGCCTGTCAATGTATGTCCCCTGAAGGGTGTTCATAAACATGTCTGCCATTTCCCTTTCAGACATAGGTGGCTGAACAGCAGCGGCCAATTGCCTCCATCTCTGGGCATATTCTCGGAAACTTTCCCTTGATGACTGTGACATTCCCATTAGGAGGGTCCTGTTGGGTGCCATGTCTAAGTTGTACTGATACTGTCTGATGAAGGCCTCTGCCAGGTCCTTCCAGCATCTAATAGTTGCCCTTGTCAAGTGAGAGTACCATTCTCTCGAAGCTCCTGTCAAGCTGTCTTCGAAATAGAACATCCAGAGCTTCTCATCCATAGTATAGGCCTTCAGCTTCCCCAGAAATGATTGTAAATGAGTCCGGGGGCATGAGGTCCCGTTATATTTTTCAAAACAAGGAGGCTTAAACTTATGGGGGATCCTGACCCCGTCTACCAAGCCCATATCCATGACATCGAAACCCAGAGAATTTTGAGATTCTAAAGACCTCAATTTCTCAGCTATCTCATCCAGCCTTCTATCATAAGCTTTTTCCCCAGCACCCATTACTGTGAATTGATCCTCCTGGGGGTCTTCTTGAAGTACCCTGGCTGCAGTGACAGTCCCTTGAACATTTGCAGGGATGTTGACCTCAGGATGAAGATGGGGGCCAAATACAGGGGGGTTAACATGAGGTTGGACCCTTTCATTGTTGCTGGTGCCGGCAGTCCCTATATGTGGATCCTCTTGATTTTGCCTTTCCACCATGGCCCTCAATCTTTCCTGGCTCTGAGCCATGTTGTTCATCACTTCCATAAATTGCGTCATCTGGTTTCTCATCTCTAGCCTTTCGTTTGCCATTTGATTTCTGACCTCAGTAAGGTCCTGCTGCATCTGATCCATTTGAATGCCCGGAAGGTTGCTACGGGTCGGATAACGGTGCGGACGGTTGAGGGGAAATACCCGGCGCCGAGCAATAGTTCCTGAACATCACAACAGAGTTAGTGGCAATAAGATAAAAACCTACAAAACAAACAAAGGGTTAGCATGCAATGCAGTATGCTTATTTGTTTTCAAGGTATCCGGCTTGGCATTCAGTTTTGACCCTTCCAGACCCTTGAAGATGCTGTTGATGTTGCTTTTGAAGTGAAACTTGGATGGAACAAACTAATACATATATTACAAAAGCAAAATGGTACATAGTTTGTTTACAAATACAAGCCCTCTGAGGGGTCAAAATACATTACAGGAAGATAAAAGTACATGGAATGAAAGCAACAACAAACAAATGGTCAAACACCAAGACCAAACTCATCCTCACGAACTTCCTTGAGAAGTGCTTCGGTCACAGGATCAGCCGGACGCTCCGTGAGATTCCTGATGAGGAGGTTCCGGGTTGTAACAGCTGCTGTTAACTTCTTGTGCTGGCTTTGGTCCTTTGACCTCTTCACTCCTGCTTTGATCTTCAGCTCTGATATCTCCTTCTGGGCTGCTGCCAGGGCTTCTTGCTGCACTTTAGCACTGGCTTCCAGTTGCTCCATCTTGTCTTGAACTCTCTTGTCCTCCAGAGTACGAGCCTCAGTGATCCTGACCCACCGGGCCTGACTCTCCTTCAGATACAAGTCTGTCCTTGCTCTCTGGAACTGGGCTTCTTTGCAAGCATTCTTCAGAATTTGTTCTCCAGCTTTGGACTTCTTGATATAATCCCCAGACTTCTCAATCTTAGTCAGATGCTCCACTCTCAACTTCCCCAACCTCTTAATCTCCATCCTACCATCACTCATCTCCCGGAGGGTCTTCTGCAAAGCCTGGGTTAACTTCTCATTTCTCTCCTTCAAGCTCTCAAACTCCTCCAAACTGATAGTGGCAGGGGGTGGTGCTGAAGATGATTCAGGCATATCTTCTATGGTAAAGGGCATTCCAGAGAATTGGGCCCTGGCATAGGACCACTCATAATATTGTGCTGATGCCACATTGTTGCACTTCCCTAGAATGGTTATTCCCTTGGTTTGAACATTATCCCAGGCCCAGGCTGCCTGCCTAACAATAGCCAGATTAGGCTTGTTCTCACAATAAAGAGTCTCAACCAAGTCCTGTGCCTTAGGAGTGTGGACCAGTGCGTAGCCCAGTTGCCTTCTGAACAGCAGAGGATTGTAATTGATACTACCCTTAACTCCTATTAGGGGCACATTGGGAAAATGCCCACAGCTGGTGATGATATCCCTACCCTTGGTGCTTTGGGTGCACCATCTGATATCGGCTGAAGTTAGAGCAGTGAGTCTCTTAGCCCAGTTTTTCTGCTGATGAGGATTCAAAAATGCATCTGTCCTGGGTAGATGCCTGAGAAGCCAAGTATGGAACAATGGAGCACAACACCTCACTAATCTTCCCCTCTGCTTTTCATTCCTCTAATGCACTGAGTAGTAGAGATCCCCCAGTAAAGTGGGCACTGGGTTCTTCAGGATGAAAAGATGGATTGCATTCTTGCTAATGAATCGAGGCTCATCAGCAAACAACACAATTCCATATATACTCAAGGCCAACAAAGCACAGACAGCTTTCCACTCTCCTAAAGAAGCTTTCAGGGTAGCTTGAGAGATCAAGAAATCCAGATGGAAGCCAGGGATTCCAGCCTTAGAAGTCATATGCTGCTCAATCAGAACAGGTTCCAGATGCAAAGCCTTTGCTACTTCTCCATTACCAGGAAAGACCATCTCAGGGTTGAAAGGGATTCCACCCCTGATAGGCATGCCAACCAATGATGAGTATTCTTCCAATAAAGGGCCCAACTGAAAGTCTTGGAAAGTGAAGCATCTCAGTGGGGGATCATAAAACTGAATGCAAGTGTGGATCAGGCTTCTTTGTGAAGGGTCCAGATCCATAACCATATCAAGTATATCTCCATAATGTTCCCTGAACAATGGTATGTGATCTGGAGTGATCAGGGTTTGAATCCTCCTGATGTCAGATAGCTCTGGCTGGAAGAAGTGGTAGGTCATGTTGCTCTTTTTAGGAGCCATGATACTGAGACTGAGTAGAGATGAGTGCTGATGATGATACTGAAGAAATGGCCACTGATTGGCTGGTGCAGGTGATAGCTGAAGCAGATGCTGATGAAGATGGGTCAATGCTGAAGATGGGGTCAAAACCAGAACCAAATGAAGATGGATACCCTGAAACACAAATAAGCAAATGTCAATATGATGCAATGATTATGTATGCAAATGATATGCAAGGGTTTGTGACTGAGCCGGATCTGATCAAATGCCCTGATATAAGTCCAAGTATGTTCAAGAAATCCAGATGGAGGTCTATAAATCCGGTAACCAAGGTGGGGGACTCAAATAAAGAGCCACATGTCCAGGGTTTAGAGTCACAAGAACTGTTCCAACATGGAGTATTCTTAATCAAGTCAAAGTAACAGGGTATTCTGAGGTCAAGGCACCTGCAAACCTGTAAACAGCCCAACCCCCTCACAGGTGGTGTTCTAAAACAAGGATCCTCAGACTTGGATCAGTTATGAGAAGTGCAAACACTTCTAACCCGGAGGTACAGTGTTTACAATAACCATAAAAGTTCCTCCTCTAATTCACCTCAGTTTCTGAAGGTCAAAACTAAAGGTCATCCAGACTTAGCAGGCTTCCCAGATAGCCCTAGCATTGCAGGAAATCTGCAACACAGAGTTCTCAAGAAGAAACCCATATCTGAACCGTGTTTCATATTCCCGCACCAGACCGAGATGGAATGGGAAAGAATATGATTCACTCTAGCCTAGGTGTCACTCAGGTCCCAGGTATAGGACCTCAACTCTCAATAGAACACCCACCCACCAAAGCAACAAAACAGATCCAGCCAGCACAGTATGACAATATGATATATGTGCATAAAGCTATAAAGAAAACAATAAAGAAAATTGTACATAAGGCAAAAATAAATACAAATATACAAACACAAACAAGCACATAACACCCCAGTAAACACAAATCAATCAAGCGCTAGGAGGAACCCACAAAAAGAACCAGAAGCCCTGGTTGCAATATAAGGCTCCCCAGCAGAGTCGCCAAGCTGTCGCTCCCACCAAATGACACCGGGTCAAAAGGGGTACAGACGCGAACGGTCGGCGAGAGGGACAATGAGAACACACAGCCGTGAACTCACTGGAGATGAATAGAGTCGCCAGCTAGGCATTTTTATCCCGGAGGAAAGGCAATGCTGCATAGGCCTAGAAAGAGATGGATAAGACGGTTGCGAACCAGAGAGACTGAGAAAGGGGGTTGGTTACAACCTGGGAAGGTATTAGCACCCAGATTGTCCGCCGTACTCGACGGGATCCACGCTTAAAAGGTTTGTGTTTTAAAGGGGTAGTGTCAGTGCAATCTGTGTGTAAAAGAGCTGGAAAGCAAGATGTACAGGTGTCAGTGTAAGAGAAATGAAGTGTATAAGTGAAGTGAAGTATGAAAGTGTCAGTGTGAGAACAGGAGTAAGATGCTCATGATAATGAGGCTAAAAGAATGAGGCTAGAAAGAGGGGGAATATACAGAAAATTTTGTTCGATAACCGTTGAGTTATGCCTACGTATCCTCTCGTGCAATGAGGAAGTCATAACACCGTAGTTCGACCCAAAGAGACTGTTAGATGAATTGACTTGTGAACTGCTTACTTGCCTATGCTCAAGTGTATGATCTGTCTGGCACAGATGCAAACTGTCTTGCATTAGACGGAAGAAGCAAGTTCTCGGTTGTGAGTGAATGAGATGAGAAAAGAATCCCGGAGGAGACGATTATTGTTTGTTTTTGAGTTTTCAGTCTTTTATTGCTTTTGAAAGTTTGTCATAAGTTAATGAGCTTAAGCCTAAACCAATGGATTTAGTAAACTCATCACATCTTCCCTCTGATTAGGGGTAATGAGAATGCCTTAAGTGTGAAGTCAGCTTCTCACACTTAATTACCATGGTGTAGGATTAAGATCATTAACCTACTTGTGATTATTTAGATGTTTTTGGTGTTTTTGTTTAGTGTTGAGTAATGAGGTTAAGCCATAATCAGGGATTAAACAGACTCATTACACCATCCTAATAGAAGGATAATAGATGAGAATGTTTAAGCTGAGGAAAACTCCTCAACTTAATCCATGATTAGGGATTAAACTCATGACAAAACAAGCCTTTATTAAGTGGATTTTAGTTAATGATAAGATAAAGAAGTGATTTTTATGGTTTGTAAGACAACTTGAGGGGGACTTGTCCATTAACACTAGGGTTAGTCCTTCTTAACCAGTTAAGGAAGAATTAGAACCCTAATGCAAGGCCCAAGTTACAAGTGTGATGTCTTGATGATTATTAAGTGAATTGATTTAAAGGAGTTAAACACATTAAGGGTTTAACACTTAGGATTAAAGTTATACACTCCATCCTAAGAGAAGGATGCAGGCATAAACTTAATCACAAAGCCTTAAAGCCTTTAGGGTTTAGTCCCTGATTATGAGATGAGAAGAGAAGACTCAAAAGAGACACAAAGGTAAAACTAAGAGGGGAGACTAATCAAAACCCTAATCATTGTCATGCTTGGTTGTTCCTAAGGTTTGTGAGGTTTTACAAGAGAAGTCTTCAATGGAACCACCAGGAAGCAGATGAAAGGATCAAGAGAAGCAAAGCAACTTGCTTCATTCAAGAAGTCAAGTCACTTGAAGAAAGAAAGTGGGAAGAAGAAGAATGAGCAAGCTCAAACTCAAACACATATAAAAATGCAGCATGGATGCAAGAGAGAGATGAGAAGAAAGTATGAGAAGTGAAGGCAAATTCACTTCTCAAAATCACTTACCACCTGAAAGGTTAGAAAAGAAATGCAATGCAATGCAAAATGGGATGAGATGACATGATGAGAAACAAAACCAGAAGCATATACATGATGCTAATGATGCTATGATATGCTACAAATATGAGGCAGCACATGGAAATGATCATACAAGTTCATGAATGCAAATGAAGCAAGTTAGGAACCATGAACATACATGAAAGGTTATAAAGTGCACATGGCATACAACATGGCAAATACATGATGCAATGATCAAACATGCTTTCAATATGTCTTATGATGTCAAATGAATCAAATGGATGCTTGAAATGTCATGGCAAGTCATGTTATGCAAGAGAATGCAAAATGGATGCAAATGAAAGCCCAAATTAGGGTTTATGAATCATACACCAAACACAAACCAAAATCAGAAGCAAACAACATTACAAAAAATTGAAAATGCACTCAAAGGACCCCTAAACCTATCCTAAACCAATGCCCAAAGGAGAGGTCTCAACTCTTAACCAATCTCAAGTTATGATTTTCACAAGTTTTTTAGGGTTTTAGGGTTCCTAAACAAAAGAAATGCCAAACAAATTGAAAATGAAAGATCAAATCATGGCCATTTAATCTTACAAACTACATGCTAAACACAATGCAATGCAAAAAGAATCAATGTCCAACTCTTCATGGATAGGCAGAAATGATTTTTTAAACTTTGGATCAAATTAATGCATAAAAATGATTTTAATTCAATGAAAAATTCTCAAAATGCATCAAGATCAAAAAAGAAATTTGGTTTGAAGGTTGGACAATGTTTCTAAATGCCTTAGAACATTTCATGAATTTTTTGGTGATTTTTAAATACCCAAAAGTATTTTTAATAAATTAATTCTCATTAATCAATTAAAAATAAACTTTTAAATATTTTAAAATACTTTTTTAATGCTAAAAATAAAAACAAAAATATTTTTGTGTCATAAAAATTAATGAAACTCAGGATAAAAAATTTCATAATTTTTAAACAAGTTTTGCTATTTTAAATAAATTGGACAAATTAAATGAAAAGAAATGAAATAAAAACAAAATAAAATGGAAAGTAAACAAAAGGAGAGGCTGAGATTAATCCTGGGTTTGAAATGGTTGACCAGCGCGCATCTGGACGGCTGTGGTTGATTCTGATTAGATTAAACTAATTATGATTTAAATAATTAATGAAAGTGGATTAGGGCTAAACAAAATGATCTGGGCCCTTCATGCGCGCGGGAAGTCCACAGGGTCAACCAATCCAACGCCCAATATTCAAATCTCCTTAATGACCTGAGATTAGGGCAAAACAGATTCAGGTGACCGGAGGGGAGCTCCGGTCATCTTCCCCGACGACCCCAAAACCCTAAAATACGATTCAGGCCACCATTCTTCAAATCAAAGCCAGAGAAACACTCCTCCACTCAAACCTTACTCGATTCAACTCTCAAAATGAATTTATCATGCTTAAACTAAGGGAATCGAAGCCATGAAGTTTCACGGGCAAAGTTTCAGAGCCCTGGTAAATCCTCATTTCTCAACCATTCTTAAATCTAAAACCATCCCCATGACCAGCAAAGCAAACACAATCAAACTATAACTTAAAAATAAAGCTCTAAGAGAAAAGTTTCATGACCATACCTGAGATGGAGACTCCTATTTCTGAGCTTTCAAAGCTGTTCTTTGGTGCAAGCTTGCTCCACTGACTCCCCTGGTGCTAATGGCAGGCTTGGAATGAGCTTAAGCAAGCTATTTTGAGAGATTCCAATCTGATATAGCAGAAAATGGAGTTTGTGTACAGGCTGTTTCAGATCAATGTGATGGGTGGTTTTGGTTCCTCTTGATGTGTTTGACTTGTTGGTGAAAAGAGTTTGGATGTTTGATGGCTGTGGAAGGTGATTCGAAGGAAAATGCAGATGGGGTGAGTTTTGTGAATGCTGTGCTCTAGTGTGCTTCTGGCTTGCTTCTTTGTTGGTTTAGGTTCAGTGTGACAAGGTGAGGATGATGGTAAGACTTGCTTGAATGTTTGTGAGGTGTGGAGGCAGATTCGAAGAGAAATGCAAATGGGGTCAGTTTTGTGTATATGATGCTATGGTGTGTTTCAGCTTGGCCTCTTGATATGTTTGGCTTGCAAATGGATAGTATAAAATAATCCTATAGGTCAGATGATTTGACCTGGCCTTTATTGATTGGTAAGTTCACTTTTGCCAAAAGTCCACTCTTTGTGTAAGGAAAGCATGGGCTTGGTTCTAGGCTAGTACAAAGCATGGGGCTGCGCAGCAAGGGTGAGGGGAAGGGCTAGCAAGGTTCAGCATCCAATGTAGCAAGTGGTAGGAAGTGTGATCATGAGTTTTGCAACTTGTTCATCTTTGGTTCACATGTGACTATCTTGCTACACAAGCCATGAACATGAGAAATTCTTGGTCCAAATCTGATTTTTAGGTCACATAGAATGTTTGTGTAATGGTTTGACATGAATTTGAAGTTACAATTGCCTTGGTACAAAGTTCTTGCAAGTTTTTTCATTTGGTGCACATCTTGAAAATCAATGATTTTTGCCAACTTTGTCACACCATAACTTTTGATCCAAGATGAATTAGGTCATGTTCTTGTACTTTTTGAAAAGGGAAAAATGTATTCTACAACTTTCATGACCAAAGTTTTTCCATTTGAAGCATTTTTGGATCAAAAAGTAAGGCTTGAAAAATGGCACAAAATGACATATTCTTGAAAAGTCAACCATGCCCAAAAAAGTCAACTTTGCAAAATCTTCAAATTCTTGAATTTTATGAACTTCAACCTTCTTCCATGATCAAATAAAGATCATATACACTCAAAATGATGAAGAATGCCCATTGGTTGGGTCATTGGGGGCCCCAGATGCCCTGATTTTGCACTGACTTGTCCAGAAAGTCAACCCTTGATCAGATGACTTCCCCATGGAATTTCTTCATGAAAATTGATATGCATACTCCCTATACCACATAGAGACCAATGGAAACAAGAATGACCAAAAAAATTGGAGTTATGGCCTCTGAAACCAAAACCCTAATTTTAGGTCAACTGTGCAGTCAAACCTGGCTCTGCATCCACACCAATCCCAGTTCTTGTGATTCTTTTGCATTTTTGACTTTGAGAGGATGTAATATGATATAAGAACACACATGGACCCCTTTGAAGTGATTGATGGCCTTTGGAGTGGCTCAGGAGGCTCTTGGATTGCTCAGATCACAAACCCTAGGTGCAGATGACTTAGAATCTATGCAGTGAATCAAAAATGAGATGTGAGATGATATGATTGTGTTTATGCATATGAAATGATCACAAGCCATGGTGTGAATGGGTGAGGGCAAATTTGGGGTGTTTACAATGGTTATTGTACCTCGTCCTGATAACCGTCTTCAGAATATCCTGAATTTCCTCCTTTTATCACCAAACAGGCTCTCTCATTATCATTGATAATCACCTCATTTACGTCACGACAATAATAATTAACAAATCACCACAATAGGACTTCATAACCAACATCATGTTTATCAAAACACTCATATAACTCAACCATAACGTAGTTCATCACTTACATCACTAAATAACCATCATATCGCATGTTAGCGCATAACACATATTATAGTACCGCCGCATTATTACGAAACATATACATGCATGGTTCCACTCAACTTCCTCCATTAAAACAAGTTTTTCATTCTAGTAACCCGCGCTAAACACCCTCTGCTATTTCGGCAGAAACCCCTTGATATCATATGGGATCACATCCAAAAGTCACACACCTTAGATAAATCACCAACCACTGCATTTCCTCATGCCTTCAAAGAAACTCACTTCGTAAACACTTTTGCACCCTCTTTCATAAACTTATTCGCTTGCTTAACAGAACAAACAACTTTCCTCCTTCGTCGAACTCAGGTACACGCTCCAGAGACAAACTTCAGATATCTTCAGGAAAACGTCAGGAATTACATATCACTTGCATATCACTAGCCGTCACATTACTCTCTATTCCCCGAGAAATAAACATCAACAATACCTGATCATTCTCCCTCAAGACCTTCCAATTTGACTGACCGACAAGAAAATCGAACTTTCTTCATCTTCAAATATAATAATCTGCATCGACTCATCAAAACCATCTGCAAGCACTTCGATTAACTCCATTCTATTTGAATCAACAACATGGGATGAGATAACAAATCTCAGTGAGTTCCCTATCTTATGGATTCTCTCGACTTTACAAGGTTCTAAAAATCCTATTCAAGTCTGGGAAAAACTAAGACCTTGAGTTCACAACCTCGCACTCATATGGAAACATGTCTTGAGTTCTCTAACTCGAAAGTATCACTAATTTAGAAAACCCAACGAAGGTATCCCCTATTCTCGTCCTCTCCTGCATTTAAGAGTCGACACGAGTAATGGATCCTTGTAATTTACTTGACATACGAAATGGATTTGGATCCTAGGTTTGTTAACCTAGAATCGTCACTTCACATGGCCTGTTAACCATCGTAAGCCTCTTACCTTTATATATAGGTTCCATTCATACTAAATGCAGGAAATAAACCTGCCAAGTAATTATGCATACATTACAGAGGAACCCCATGTTCATGAAACGACATCTCAAAGAAACGGTTTCGATTACGTGATTTCACACAAAAAGGAATGCATATAACATTCATAAGGTCAAAAATGCCTTTTACAACAAAATACACACAACGGGTTCACACATGTTCCATATAGTGTTTACTCTCCACTAGACCCTTACTCGACTAAGATACACATCTATATACCGAATGTTCGAGCATCATCATCTAGTTCTAACAACTTCCTAGTCATACTACTAGGTATCACTAGAGTAATGCATAAAGGTTTCCTCATTCACCCTAGCTTCTACACTTTTATATAATAAAGTTCCATAAACTACATAATCGAACAAAATCGATTAAATATCATAATAAATTAAATTCTTCAAAAAAAAGTAATAATTTCCCATTCCAACAGATAAATTATAATTTCAGCTTCGTATCAATATAAAATACGTGTTAAACGGACAACCGAGTGAAAAGTTATGAAATTTAGAAAAAAAATATTTTTAGAAGACTTACAGTGGTAACCGGTTACTCTGTGCTTTTCTGAACTTTCAGTAGCGAAATGAGAGTTAGGGACATATTTCGGTAACCGATTACTACCCAAAGGGTAACCAGTTACTCTGTCCATTTTATGCGTATTAACCCCAATTTTTCAAAGGGTAACTGGATACTACCCAGAGGGTAACCGGTTACTCTGGGCGCAAAAGCAAAAATACACGTTTTTATTGATACCCAATCCTTCCAAACTCATTACAATCACAATCAAATGTTATAAAAATGATCAACAGATGATTCCCACATATAATGATCATGCTACACAAATTATAATGCATTTCATCAGTTAGATTAATCGATTAGCAAGATTTTATCAGTTGCCCTAAAATTCTAAACTTCAAGAATTAAAAAAAAAAAATTATCTATCTAGACCCACCTCTAGCAACGAAGATGATAAAGATTGTGAGATGAATATTAGAGATGAAGCTTGGTGATCCAAGGTTTCTCTTCTTCAATTTTTTCCTTTTCCTTCCTTCTTCTCCCACTTCTCTCTTCTTTCTCTCTCAAAGTTTCTATGTTTGATATGTTGCGAGAACAAATAAATGTTATACCGATATAACTATTAGTTAGTAACCTAATGGGTTCAAAATTGAGGGTATCCAAAAATATCTCTGAGTCACTTAATTTAATAAAACCTCTGAGTCATATATTATTGACTAATTAATTTGAGTTCGTTGGTTTCTCTAATTATTTTAGTAGAAAACTCTCAAAGCATACCGGAACCCTATTAATCTTAATTAATATTATCCAGAGCATTAAATAAATTTACGGGGTATTACATCCTCCCCTCCTTAAATATAAATTTGTCCTCGAATTTAAAAGAGCACATGAAAAGATGAGGGTAAACATCTCGCATTTTCGATTCGAATTCCCAAGTAGCATCACCCGGATGCGTCACATCCCAATGCACCTTAACAAGTGGAATTTCCTTGTTTCTTAGAACTTTGGTTACTCTTCTCACGATACGGCTTGGTTGAGGTTCAAAAGTTAAATATGTTTCTATCTCAATAGATTCTGAAAGTATTAGTTGAAGAGGACCAGGAACAAACTTCTGAAGTTGAGGCACGTGAAAGACATCATGCATCTTTGATAGAGAGGGTGGTAAGGCTAGTTAGTAAGTTACTTCACCAATCCTTTCTAAGATTTGATACGGCCCCACGTATCTCAGACTCAACTTTCGTGACTTAAATGTTCCTTTTAATCTCAATCTCGGGTAACCTTCAAAAACACATGGTCACCCTCCTCAAATTCCAAAGGTCTTCTACGGTTATCCACATAACTCTTCTGACGATCTTGTGCTTGTTTAACTTTCTCACGAATCATTTTAATCTTTTCCATAGTTTCCTGAATAATTTTTTGTCCCAAAATCCTATCTTCGCCAACTTCCGCCCAACACAAAGTTGTCCTGCACTTTCTTCCGTACAATGCCTCGTAAGGAGCCATACTGATGCTTGCATGGTAACTATTGCTGTAAGAAAACCCAATCAAAGGTAAAAGTTCCTTCCAATTTCCTCTACTTTCTAGCACACAAGCTCTTAACATATACTTCATAGTTTGTATTGTTCATTCTATCTGACCATCCGTTTGAGGATGATTCGACGTACTCAAATTTAACCTTGTTCCCATAGGTTGTTGAAAAGATCTCCAGAATCTTGAAGTAAACTTCATATCTCTATCTGAAACAATGTTCGAAGGAACATCATGAAGTCTCACAATTTCAGAAATAAACAACCTTGCAAGATGGTTTGCCTTATAAGTAGTCTTCATAGCTAAAAAATGTGCAGATTTCGCTAGTCGATCCATAATCACCCAATATAATCATACCCACCTTGTGTATGGGGTAACCTAACTGCAAAATCCATAAAAATGCTATCCCATTTCCAAACTGAAATATCTAAGGGTTGCAACAAATTTCCCGGTCTTTGATGTTCAATTTCTACTTGTTGTAATATCGCACACTCTGATACGTACACCACATTATTCTTTTCATTCCAGACCACCAATAGTCCTTCTTCAAGTCTTGATACATCTTCGAAGAACCAGGATGTATCGTAAAAGTGCCTTTATGAGCTTAATCTAAATTTTTCCTTTTTAACACCACATCATTCGGGACATAAACTCTTTTATCAAATATAATGATGCCATTTGTTGCTCGTAAGAAGCCCGGTTGAAGTAACATCTCTCGTAACTTCTCTTCCAACACCCGCTCTTGTTGAATTTCATCTCTTAAAGTGGAATTGACATCCAAATTTCGCATTAACACACCATCAGGGGTCCAAATGAATTCCTGATTTAGATCTCGAAAGTTTCCCAACAAGGCATACTCTAACATCATCAACTCGGTACTATGAATCACATTCTGGACCAAGGTATCTTCTACTTTATTTTTCTTCCTTGGATGATACTTTAGTTCTAAATCATAATCTTTCAATTACTCCATCCATTTTCTTTGGCTCATGTTCAATTCTTTCTGGTCAAATAAATACTTCAAACTCTTGTGGTCGTTGAATATCTCAAAACGTACACCATACAAATAATGCCGCCACACTTTCAAAGTAAACACAATTGCAGCTAATTCCAAATCATGAGTTGAATAATTCTTCTCATGAACTTTTAACTGACGAGAAGCATAAGCCACAACTTGGTTGTCTTGCATTAAAACACCTCTTATTTCCATTTTCGATGCATCACAGAAAACTTGATACAACTTGTTGGGATCAGGAATAATCAAAACAGAAGCAATTGTCAATCTTTCCTTCAAACTCATAAAACTTTGTTCAAAATCGAAATCTCATTCGTAAGCAAATTCTTTTCGAGTAAGCTTTGTCATTGGTAGCACTAATTGAAATATCCCTTGATAAATCTTCTACAGTAACCAACCGAACCTAAGAAACTTCTAACTTCTGAAGCATTTTTTGATCTCACCCAATTAATCACCACTTCAACTTTCGATGGATCCACTGCTACGCCTCCTTGAGATATAATGTGACCAAGAAATTTGACTTTCGACATCCAGAACTCACACTTGCTTAGCTTAGCAAAAAGTTGTTTCTCTTGCAATAATGACTAAACAATTCTTAGATGTTCTTCGTGCTCTTGTGGAGTACGAGAATAAATAAGAATGTCATCTATAAAGATCAGAACGAATTGATCTAAGTAAGCTTGAAAAATATTAATCATATAGTCCATGAAAACAGATGGAGCATTAATTACACCAAAAGGCATTACTAAGAACTCGTAATGACCATAATGGGTCCTAAATGCGGTCTTTGGTACATCTGTACTCTTCACACAAATTTGGTGATAACCCGACCGTAAATAAATCTTCTAGAACACACATGCTCCTTTCAATTAATCGTACAGGTCGTTTATCCTGGATAAGGGGTATTTGTTCTTGATGGTAGATTTTAACTTTGTTCAACTGACGAATAACAAGATAAGGTAATTCTGAAAAATCCTACCACTCACAAATAACACACAATTTCACACACGTGTCTCAAACCTTTCATCCACATCGACAATAACCACCATAAGAGGAAACAAAGGAATATCTTATAACCCAAGTCGCTTCATACATTTCATCGACGCTAAGAATGTGTTTCTTCACAAACAAAATAAAATAAAACAAGAATGCCCATTACGAAAAATACGTACCAACAATTAAGGAATTGTCACTGCCATTTTTCCCTTGTACTCGATTTCTATTTCGAGGGCAATCTCAAGCCGTATGTCCTTCTTTCTAACAGCGAAAGCATATTATACCTCCTCGGTTACATCTCCCATAATGCTTCTTGTTGCATTGATGGCAAAAAGGAAGAGTGTTAAGTTTAGCACTATGCATTTGCTTCCCTTTAAAGGCTTGTGGTCTTGGCCTAAATTGTTGGCTTGATCCTTCTCGATCATTCTGATACATCCCACTTGAATCTCCCTCAGCTTGAACTTCCTTCAAACTATACTCAACTGCATAACATTTTCCTAGCATCTCATCATAAGTAATGAATTCTCCTTGAGATACACTACGAGAGATTTCAGCCCTCGCCAAAAAGGAATTGGTCAATTTTCCACTTATCATTTGGAGCATACACGACCTGCAAGGAGTAAGTAGTTATGTCCCCAAACTTCTCAGCATAATTGTCCACAGTCATACTGCTTTGCCTTAATTGTCGGAGTTCAAACTCTTTTCTGATCCTCCAAGAACTAAGAAAATACTTCTAAAAAAAGATGTCTTGAATTGCTCCCACTCCTTAGGTACACCTTGAATAGTTATTAGAGCCAAAGAGTTCTCCCACCAACTCATAGAATGACCTTTCAACATGTGAGAAGCATACACTACTTTATTCTTTTCTCTGTATTAAATAATCAAGAATATTTTCTCCATGTTATTCGTTCATTCATGAGCCTTCACAGGATCCGTTCCACCATGAAATTCAGGAAGATTCATGCGGATGAAGTTCTGGAAAGTCCCACCTACAACTCCAAGGACAATCATAGAAGGATGGACACCTCCATTCATGTGCCGCATCATCAACTGCATGAACTGATTTTGTTGTCGTTGAATATGTTGCATAAACTAAGACCATGGAACACCATGGGTGCCACCAGGAGGATTTGTTGTAGGTTGAGGTATGGTTCCAATACGTCCACTACGATTGCTTCTGCATCTGTCAACCATGTCCCTAAATGTCATACGGATAGGATTAAGTTGATCAAACTCAATACTATAATTAGAACATCTAAGACCAATAGCGACAAGACACATATGAAACAAAAATATACACTTATAATATTTCATGGGTAGGTCGAGGATAGACCTGCTCTGATACCAACTATAACACCCGTATATAACAACATACAACAAATCATATATATTATAGATGAATCCGAGTTTGGGTATTGAAATACATACAAGTTCCTAGTCAACACATTGCATACATTAAATGTCTGAAATACAAAAGTCTAAAACTAAGTCATAATGTATACAAGATGTTCAAAATAAAATACTAAGAACTAGATTAACACTGATCTCAAAAATAAACTCCATCAGCGGAAGCCATGTCATGCTCAAAATATCGACTAGTACGGATAAGTCAAACGACTTTATCCTTACCCTTCTCAGAACATGTAGTACCTGAAATAATAATCTACAACATGGTGTGAGATAACAAATCTCAGTGAGTTTCCTATATTATGGATTCTCTCGGCTTTACAAGGTTCTACAAAATCCTACTCAAGTCGGGGAAAAACTAAGACCTTGAGTTCACAACCTCACACTCATACTGAAATATGTCTTGAGTTTGATAACTCGAAAGTATCACTAATCCGGAAAACCAAACGAAGGTATCCCCTATTCTCGTCCTCTCATGCGTCTAAGAGTCGGCACGAGTCATGGATCCTTGTAATTTACTCGACATACGAAATGGATTCAGATCCTAAGCTTGTTAACCTAGAATCATCACTTCACATGGCCTGTTAACCATCTCAAGTCTCTTACCTTTATATATAGGTTCCATTCGTACTAAACACTGGAATCAAACCTACCAAGTAATTATGCGTACATTCCATAGGAACCCCGGGTTCATGAAACGACATCTCAGGGAAACGGTTTTGATTACGTGATTTCACTGAAAAAGGAATGCATATAACCTAGAATCGAAGCTCAAACGAAACTCAAGAAGAAACGATTTGAAATTACATTAGGAATCGAAAAATATAAAAGCAGAACTCATCAGATCGAAAGCCAAATACATCTGTAAAATAAAACACAAATTAAACCCAGAAAGTTGCAATTTTTTCTCGCCATCGTTGTTCACAAACAAATCATACACTCTGAATCTGCCTTCCATCCACCTTGTGAATCCGGAAAAATCATGGGAACCATCTCCTCAAACCGCAAAAATTCTTCTTCAAACAATCTCATCTCTCTCCATTGAAACAATCAACTCAAACCCCTTATGGTTGGGGCTTTTTCAAACTGGGGTGAATGAACAAGGATTTGGAGAAGACAATTAATAAAATAAATGGGAAGGACAAAGCCATCAGGAAGGACAAAACCATTATTTTTCATGGAATAGAATAGAACAATTCCATGTCTATGTTAATAGTATTAGGATTATAACAAAGGGGTAAAAGGGTTTCTAGAAAGATGGGTTTGGATACCAAGGAATGAATTTGATAAGGAAATGAGTAAGGGACATTGGAGAGAAGAAGCTAGGGTTATCAAAAGCAGTCGCTCCCAGCGAGATCCTGGGCGCTCCGGCCGGGACAACAACCTTTCGTGCGAGAAGTTTGGAGTGAATCGCTGTCGGGGATCGCGGCCGCCTTCTGCGTGATAGCGGGTTTCAGGTAGCGGTCTGCATCCTAGACGGAGCGGGTTGCCGGTTTTGTTTTGGTTAATTATATGAAACCTTTCTGCCATTATGACAAGATTTTTTATTCCCCCTTAAAGTTTTTTTTATGAAGTCCCCCTTTTAAAACCAAAAATCATATTTTACCACACCCTTTTACTACATCTGCTGACTGGACTGGAGTTAATTGTTGATTGAGTCTGAGTTAATTGTTGATTGGGCCTGAGTTAATTGTTGATTGTGCAAGGAAGATGATTTCAACATGGGAATATCAGCAGCAACGTCTGTACCGTTTCATTCATCGTCTTCTTCGATTATTTACTTGAAAAAAGAGGTGGTGATGGTGGTGTGTATGAAACAACAGGTATGTTATTAGAGATGTTTAATTTCGTTGTGTCATGGTGTGTTTTTTTAGGTTGCATAAGTTTCAATTTTCAGCTTCAATTTCTATCTAATTCTCTTTGAATGTTACCTTTAGAGTATCACCTTCATTATCGATTTCCTTTAACCTATAACAAGTCCAAATTTTACCTAAGTTCACATCACCAAACATCGTTATTTTCGCTCGTAAATTTTAGGGTTCGCCCTTCTCTGTGTCGCTTTCAATGCTTAGCTTCACACAATTCTCGATGGGTTTGTCGTTCTACAAGTGAGATGGATTCAACAACCAGGTCGAGTTCAGGAGAGGAGAAAAACGAAGCGGGTCTGATTGTTGAGGATGTCGATTCAGCGAGCTCCGATTCGAATAAGAGGATGGAGAAACAAAATGGTTGGCGATAGTCGGAGTTACGCTGGGAACCGATAGTTGAAGTTAAGGAAATTGGGGTTTTGCTGTTGCAATTTGGGATGCTGATTTTATTAACGAGTTTACTCTGGCCCAGAGCGAAGGCTCCAACGACTTTTGTGAGCGTGCCTTATAGTGTGTTTTTCAATAGAGTTAATGGCAACCAGGTGAGAAAAGTGAAGGTTGGTGGGGTTCATGTAATGTTCAAGTTGAAGAGTAGTGTCTGTTATACAAATTATTAAGTTGATTGAATTAATTTGTGTTTGAATTCTTATGCAGCATGGACATTGTTCATTTAGAAGTTTGAATTACCCAATCAGCAGCCCAGTCAACCGTTGTAGTAAAAGGATGTGGTAAAATATGATTTTTGGTTTATTAAGAGGGACTTCATATAATTAACCATTTTTTATTAAGAGGGACTTCATTTTTTCATATAATTAACTTTTTTTTTAAATATATTTTCATTTGCAAATTTGCAACGAAGCAAGAGATAGATATCACATAAGAAATGGCAAGAAAGAAAGAGAAGAAAGAGAAGTATTCAAAAGTCAAAAAGTTATATTTAGTATTTACAGATGTAAAGATGTAAAAAGTAATATTTTATATATTGGAAAGCAGCATTGTCACGTGAACATTGGAAAGCAGCATTATGAGAATTTTTTTTTTAAATAACCTAATTTAATAAAAGAAATTCCAAAATAACCTAGTTTTCCAAAATATTACCAAAGTAATATAGTTTGTATATTTAGTCGCCATATGGATTGGCGAATGAGAACAAAAGTGTACAAGCATTCGTCAAATTATTTGGCTAACATGCATTGGTCAGATTTTTTTTTCATTTTTTAAGTGGATTCGCCATATGGATTGACGAAAGTGTGTATTTTTTAAGTGGATTCGCTATATGGATTGGCGAAAGTGTGTATTTTTTAAGTGGATTCGTCATATGGATTGACGAAAGTGTGTATTTTTTAGATTGTGATTAATAAAAAAATACACACTTTCGTCAATCCATATGGCGAATCCACTTAAAAAAATACACACTTTCGCCAATCCATATGACGAATCCGCGAATGCTTGTACACTTTTGTTCTCTTTCGCCAATCCATGTGACGACTAAATATACAAACTATGTTAGTTTGGTAATATTTTGGAAAACTAGGTTATTTTGGAATTTTTTTTATTAAACTAAGTTATTTTAAAAAACAAATCGCATTATGAAGACATATATATAATAATAACATATTTAATAGTACTACCAATACTCTACAACTTTGTGAATAAAAAAAATAATAATATTTTAAGTTTATGTCCTCCTTTCGAGAATTTTTTTTAGAATAACATACTTTAATAAAACAAATACCAAAATAACATGGATTTGGAAAAAATTACCAAAGTGACGTATTTTACATACATGTTCGCCAATTGAATGGACTACTGGTAACAATTTGTCAACGAAATCGCCAATCCAATTGGTTAAAGAATGCACATACGCCACGCCAATTGGCGAACATGTTGTATTTTTAAAGCGTTTGCCATATGGATTGGCGAACATGTTGTATTTTTAAAGCAATTTGATGTATGGATTGGCAAAATGTTATAAATATTTTTAAAAAAATTGTATACATTCGTCAATTCAATTGACTACACAGTTTTTTTTAATATATTTAGTATACATTTATTTTATAAACAATTTGACCATTGAATCGGTCAACAAACAATTTGACATTGAATCTGTCAACATATTTTGACCATTGAATTTCACCTTATACTTCTATTGTACCTCAAATATTATTATTATTATTATTATTATTATTATTATTATTATGTCCCAATTAATCTAAATTAGTATGTTCCAATTAAAATTTTGAAGAAGAAATACGGCTATTAAAATTCTATTTTTTTTCATTAATGAATTGTCTTTATTATTAAAGAATTTAGAAACAATATTTAAAGAGTTTGTTTCTATTTATTTATTTTTGCAACAATTGAAAGAATATTAACCAATATTTATATGTATCAGTTTTATTTGTTTATAATATTTTTTCAAATATTTAATATATTAATTATAAAGATGTGACATTAGTTAAGGTTAATGAAATTGAGATCAGAATAATTATTGTTATTTAATGGGTTGATTTTATAAATGGAAATGATATTTAACTTTAAAGTTAAACCATATTATTAAAAATAATGAAGTTAAACTATATTATTAATATATATTCATTATATAATATTAATATATATGTTATTTATATATATTGGATTATATTATAATAGTTCATTTAATTATTATTATTTTTCTCGATTTATAGAAGTTATAATTATAAAAATAATGTGTCTTAAGGACATAGGTTGATATTAACCATATTATTATATATCATAAAAACAATATATCGCGACTGATAAATTAAAATCTTAATAATTGTGATATTAACAAATTTTACAAATTGTAACTTTATCACAAAATTAATTGATATAAGTTAAAATATTATAATATCAATTTCATTAAATAACAATAATTATAATTATCAACTCATTAAATAACAATTTATTATATCAACCCATTAAATAAAAATAATTATTCTGATATCAATTTCATTAACGATGATAAATGTCACATCTTTGTAATTAATATATTAAATATTTAAAAATATATATTATAAACAAATAAAACTGATAGATATAAATATTGGTTAATATTTTTTTTTCAATTTTGCAAAAATAAATAAATAGAAACAAACTCTTTAAACATTGTTTCTAAATTCTTTAATAATAAAGACAATTCATTAATATAAAAAATTGGAATTTTAAAACTGTATTTCTTCTTCAAGATTTTAATTGGAACATATTAATTTAGATTAATTGGAACATAATAATAATAATAATAATAATAATAATAATAATAATAATAATAATAATAATAATAATAATATTTGAGGTACAATGAAAGGATACAGTAGTGAGAGAATAATAATAATAATATTTGAGATACAATGAGAGGGAGGAGTTGTTGAAAAGAATGAATAAGAGAGGCTTTGAAAGGTTGGTGTAAAAGAATGAATGTGATAACTTATTTACCGGAGCATGTATTTATAGAGGAAAAAATCACAAACTAAAGCATTCAACAATTTATTTGACGAATGCCTTAAAAATCCAAAGACATGCATTTGTGCATGTTCGTCATACCAAGTGGCGAATTACTTACACAAAAAGCACACATTCGCCATATGGTTTGATGAATATGTGTGCAACTTTTGCCATTAGCCAAAGCATATAGCGAATGCATACAATATTTAAATATATTCTCCAATTGAATGGACGAACATGTATACAAACTAGACCATTTTGGTAAATTTTTTGAAAAAATGGTTATTTTGAAATTTTTTTTATTAAACTATGTTATTTTAAAAAAAAATCTCCTTTCAATAATAATAATAATAATAATAATAATAATAATAATAATAATAATAATAATAATAATAACATATATCAGAATAAATAATTAAGTCTTAAATTCATTTTTATTTTATTAGTTAAATTTTAACTTTTAAGTTGGTTGTGTTATTTGTATATTTAATTTTAAAATAATCAATTTTAAAGTTAATAAAAATTATCCCGCTATCCAGGATTAATAACTCTGGAAGAAGCGATTTGAAGATGATTTGTGCGAAAAAGGTGACTAAGGAACGTATGAGAAGAAAATAGATAGAAGAAGGTGGTTCTAGGGTTTTGGAAAAGGAATATGAGAGAGAACATGTTTAATAATAATTATTATAATAATTATAATAATAATAATAATAATAATAATAATAATAATAATAATAATAATAAATTAAAAATAAACAAACTCATAAGTAAGTCAGGTAAGATAAATAGACTGCCAATTAGATTGCCAATTATACATAATTTTACATTTTTTTTCAAAATTTAACGGAATGGAATAATTTGACTTACAAAATCGTTTTAAGGGACGTTAATGTAAAGTATTTTAAGAAAGGAACCAAACGAAACAATAAATTAAATTAAGGGAGAAAAAGATGAATTACCCTAACAAATTGATTCTTACACTACTTTCAAATCGAAAAATAGCTTGAGAATTTCGTTTTAGGCATTTGGTAACTTGTTCAGTTGTTCCCTCCCTACTATTACCCTAATCTAATTGTATAATCAGGGCTAAAGTTTGATATTTCTCCCTAAAACTGCACTACATTTTGTAATTTTGTTATTTTGTTATGCATTTCAGTCATTAGATTAAAAAAATAATGTTCCACATTAATAGTAATAGCAACAAGACAAACGGGAAACTGAGTTTGAACAATTCAAATGAAAAGTAAATCATACTCTTCATGTAAGGAATTAGACCAACCGGGTAATAGACTATTTCCCATGTAAAATGGGCATCAATTACTAATACTATTGTCGCTTGAGAAACAAAATTTCTGAAGTTTTGTTCCTCTAGTAACTAGCATATTGCACATCATTATAGTATATCTTTCAAAGTAACCAAAAACCCAATTCGGACAAAAATAAATCATATTATCCAATTGACATAACCTGTGGATATTCTTCCAAAAAGGAGTTGCATTGTTTTCAAATATGGGAAGATGCAGTTCACAATCCATTTTATGACAGAAGGCCGTCCAGCTCTTGTGCAAAGCAGGAACTGAGATGACTTCCTTTGCAATGAAAAAAGGTTTTGTATTGTCTAACACTACGCCCAGGCCTCCGTGGTCGTTAGCATCAGCAGTCCTGAATACACACATCCAGACAACAAATATATTAGCTGTTTTTAACAGATGCAAACAGCAAGACTGTCACTTAAGTGTAGACATATCCATGGTTATCTTCCCTCCCACACTTAATTTGAATTGTTATCCCATAACTTCTAGGTGTAAAAACAAAAATCACAGGGTTTACTAATCTGACCTTGTAATCACTCCATCGCATCTGAGTCTCTCTACTACTAAACAATGTAGAAACAAAGATAAGTCAGTTGATGAGCAATGAAACTCAGAAACAGAAACAGAAAAAAGAAAAAAATAGAGAATTCAAGCTGATAATGAAATGTTCTGATTTTTCTACCTGAATGATATCAAATCAAAATAAGTTAGCTGTCAAATGGTATTTTGATATCAGATGATGCTGAAATATTTAATAAATTATGTTCCAATAGTATATAAATAGTTGAATAATGACAATGATTGACCAGCCTTTGAACATTCAAAGCCAAAGTTAGCAGACAGCAAGTAATTGAGAGAGAAGAGAACACAACAGCAAAGTTGAAGACAAGAAAAATAATAGAGGTTTAAAGTAATCAAATCACTGTATATTGAGGCACAAAAGATAGACAGGCCATTTACCAAAAATACTCTAAAGTTGCTTCACCTTAAATACCTATTCTCTCCATTAAATAGTTTTGGAAATATAAATACAATAGTGTGACATTAAATGAGTCAAAATGATACACTCCGAAGAATTTAAAAATTATAGTAATGGAGTGAGAAAATGGAAACCCATATAATTACTTTTCCGGTAGTTAAAGTATTCAATAAAGTGGAACATTAACATCTTGCTTCATTTCTCCTACATAGTAATAAAATTCTAAGTAAAGCAATGAGAGAATAAAAACTTTTTAATGGAAACGGATTTTACTGTGGTTGCCATTATTGCATTTTGTTGCTTTTATCCTGAGGTAAAATAAGGAATGCAATAGTGATGATATAGACAGTAAAATCATTCCACTGAATGCTTCTAGACACTCTAACACAGTTAAGGATACAAAGGAGGATACAATGATAAAAGCCCCGAATCTTGATATGCTAATACTGCAAATTTGTGCCAATAAACTTTGTTATAGTAGAGCTTTCCATTCAAATTTATATTCAACTTCTAAATAGGAAATGGCTAGCCTAACTTACCCACTGCATAATGCCTTCATAGTTCTGGTCAGCATATCGAATTAAGTTCTTCATAGTTCTTGTTTCTTATGATGAACTCTATGCTCGTATGATCCATTTTGACTTCTCTGTCTTTCAGGGCTTGTTGAAGCGTGATCTCCTCCATTATGATGACTCCTGAGATGTCCTTGTTTACGTTGTTCGTAATCTCTAGAAGTAGCATCGTGTACAGCTTTGCTTTTGTCAGAATAATTTGTGTGAGATTGTTGCTCATGATAACTTGGGTTTCTGATTGTCACTGCAGGTGAGTCATCACTAACTTTTCTTGAATTATTGGCTTCCATAGGAATGGCATGACTAGAAGGCAGTTTAGGTGGAGGCATCAGACTGTCTTCAGAAACACTGACAGGACTCTTAACACCTGCAGCTAACTTGATTTCCTCCATGTACTCCCCTATCATATCCCTCATCACCTTCAGAGTTTAGAATTAAACATAAAAAATTGTTAAGATGTAAGAAGTTAAAGAAAAGAATAAATTCCTCTGAATAATTTATTCTGAAATGTTGCGAAAGACAAACAAGCAAAACAAAGATCTCGACCACTGAATCTGATACAATATTGAAAAGGATACAAACTGGAATAAATAACTACATAATAATTAAAAAATGTTCATGATTATTCAGCTTCAATAAAGACTATGAACAATTAGAAAACTGAACACTGATTCCATTCCTTTTATTTATGCATGATTCGGTACTTAAAAGCAGAAAATAACTATGATTCAATGATAGAAGCAGAAAATTTCAAGTCTAACCTGTAAAGGTGATTGATTTCTCTTCTTGCCACGATAAGACATTCTTCTACGTTTATAATCCCTTTCTTCAGCTAGTAACTCCTCGACTGTCTTCTCTTTTTGGGTTCCCTATAATTGATAACAGATTGAAAAATACGTCAGTTGTAGGCAGAATAAAAGTATATTATATTCACTTCCATGAATGCGGCGACACCTTAGATAACAGGAACTTGGGTACAAATTTTGAATGAACTGCTATCACTATTTTGACAAATTGACATTCAGAAATGTGTCAATAAGGAAAATGGATGGGATTGGATTTAACAATCCTTTTGATTTTTTTCGCAGTCGAGGTTGTGGAGGGAGCGGCCACCATACTCGATCTAGCAAGCCCCTTTAATATTGTAGTGACCCGGGCTGCAGCAAGGGCGGCAGATGTAATACTGGTTTCATATCCCTAACATAGCATATAAGCATACTAATACTAATTCCCTAATTATTTAATAGTCATCTGCTAGGTATTTCAGTGCTAAAAAGAGTAAAAATTCAACTGGTTAGACATAACCGAATTTAATATGATTAAAATAAAATCACCACAGTTAACCAATAGAAGCATTTGGATAAAAATCATATAACTCATTTCGATCTCCACTAATCTATTAGACAGCTCTAATTTATCCACCATAGTGAGTCCAAATCCATAGTTAGACAAATAAATAATTTAGGAAACCAAAAAATGGCAAACTGTTTCCCAAAACTATATAAACCAAATTAGAAGTACCTGCTGATATGAATGCTGCCGATGAACCCAATCATACTCAATTATAGGTCTATAATCACTGCGATTTTTCCTTTCTTCATTAGCTTTGTCATATAAATAACTATGCTCAGCTTTCCTATAGAATCACAAAGCCATAATTCGCATTAACCTCATGATATTCACAATCATACATAGTTGGAAATGATCAATTACATAAAAAATAAAAGACACTGCTCATATTATAAAACTTCAAGTGCAGCAAAGAAATATTCATCGGTGCAAAACTATACATACAGAATACAAAAGCAAACACATACAGCTGATAGCTATTTGACGGATGAGAAAACCAGAACCCCTTAATTTTCCGTTCAAGCAATGCTCGTTCGTGCAGTGCCGCAACTGCTGCAACAACTTGTGGCATTGAAATCTTCCTCTCCTGAATACAATCTGTATTATTCCTTTCTTTCTTCGAAGCAACAGAGTCAGCAACTTCATTATCTCCTAAAGGAAACAAAAGCAGAACCGAAGCACCAGCCAGAATACATTTTTTCACAAAATCAAGAACAAATAATTTTCCATTAACACCATACAGAATCGAAACCTGAGATTCTAACCACATTAAGGCGTTCTTCAACACAGAAGCTTCTCTAAGGATTGACTTAAAACACAAAGAAAACAGCAAAAATATATGACTCTGCATAGAAGTATCAATAACAATGCCGTATCGAGGCGAATTGGAAACTATCCAACTATCAAGGTCATTCTCTTTGGCAATTCCAATACCTAAAATTGCGTGGTGAACAGAGGTGGAGTAGGTTGTAGGAAAATTGTTCCATGATTCAATTTCGCTGGAAATGTAGATATATTCCGAAGGAACAATGGAAGGAGGTTTATGATTAGTGTTGGTGGTGTTGTCTGAACATTCTCGGGATAAAAAGTCGGGGAGATTAAAAGTTGCGGTTTTAGCGACGGAGTTTGCTTCCGAGAAAGTAACAACGCCGGGGCAATTGTTGTAGAAAAAGTTGGAAGTGAAATCGAAGTAGGACGAGAGATTAATGGATTGAGGATTGTGAAGGGTTTTAGGGTAAGAGAGAGAGGCGAGGAGGTGGTGGAGGTCGGGAAGAGGGCGAGGCGAGGAAGGACAGCGGAGGTGGTGGAGGAAGAGGGAAGACGGTGGGAGGAGGTGGTTGTGATTGAAAAGGCAGGGGATGAGATTTGAGGTTAGGGTTTGGGGTTTGGGGGTGACTGAGAGGATTTGGTTTGAGAAAGTGAGGAGGTTGTTGAGGGATGAGAGGGTTGTGTTGAGGTGGTTTAGGGTTGGACGGGGTGGTGGTGGTGGAAGCGATGGTTGTGATGATGGCGGTGGTGGTGATAGATGTGACGGTGGCGGTGGTGGAGGCGGTGGCAGATTCATGATTGGGTGTTGCATTACTTTGGATTTCAATTTTCAACACATTAATGTTATGTGTGAAAAAAAATAATTAAAAATTATGATGTGTCTTCGTTGGAGATTTTAAATAATCGGTGTTGCAATAGCAAATGCGGAGGTTAACGTGAAACAGTGGTTGTTTACATCTTGTTTGAAATTGGGTCCATGTTCATCTAATAATTTGCCAGACATTCATGATTTTTTGCGGAATCTAATTGGAAAATAGCCTTTTTCATTCTTGAATAAGATTTTATTAAATTGAAAGAGAAGATATAAAAGTAATGTTGGTTACTCAGCTTGAATAAGGGTTATAAAAACTGGAATTTTCAAGATAAAATGAGTGAAGCCCAGCGGTGAGCTGATCGAAATAAAGATGTCGTTCTATTGTTTAGATATTATACGAAGGAATAGAAAGATTTTGTTATTCCACCTGAATTCAGTAAGATAAAAAATTGATTGAAAGTGATGAAATGGGATGGTTCCGCTTCAATTTATGTTTATTTTAAAAAGCGTTGTCTCTTAGACAACGTTTTTTAAAATATTTTTATAAATAATCTTCAGTTTTTTAATTTTTTTACTTATAATAACACTTTTCATATAAGCGTTGTCTAAGATGCGCTGATAAACGTCATTTTTATTATAGTGCAAACAATAAAAGTTACATTTATATTATTATATTTCATCACATTTCATTCTATTTCATCTCATTTCATTCTATTTCATTAATCTAAATTTAGACTTTCATTAATCTAAACTTAGACTTTCTCCAGAGTTTGAAGGATAATGGAGAGATGGTTTTGGAAAAAAAAATTAGCAATTCTGTCTTATTCTTACAAATGGCATATGTTAATTATCAAGATCGCCAAAATTCCAAAAATATAAAATTCCAAACTTTTTTCTTAAAACCAGAATTGAACCTACATCTATTAGATCTATTTGGTTAGTTGGAAAGATAGTAGCCCACTAGAATACATTGTATTCATTTTGTTAGTTTAAATATCAGATATATATTAACAAATTACTTCTTTCATTTATCATCTTCTCTTATCAATTGAGGAGCCTTTGTTTGTGAAAGGAAAGAATCAAAGAAAGAGAAGTGATGTTGAAAGATATAAGAATGAAAAATGTCCAATTAGACGGTGATTACCAATTGTCACTTCACTGTGTGGTATGGGTGGAGTTAGATTGCATGAAGTATGATCAACAAGTGGTTCGCTTGCTTTGGAAATTGTTAACAGTTCTTGGTTGAAATATGTTTTGGTTGCAGATACATGGTATATGATTTAAATGGTTGTTGTAGAATTTGCGACCAACAACTAGAATAGAAATAGATAGAACTTGGTGTGGTCATGTACTACAATATATGTGTCCAAAATTATGTGTAGAAGTACATAATAATATGTTACTAGTAATTATATGAATACATAGATATATGTTATATGACTTATATATATATATATATATATATATATATATATATATATATATATATATATATATATATATATATATATATATATATATATATATATATATATATATATTAATTCACCAATACTAACCGTCTACCCGTGCGGCACGAATATGTAATATTAAATTAATATTCATGATAAAATTGATAAAAGAAATATTTTATTTATAATATAACACAACTTTTCAAATTAGAAAAAAAAAACTTAAAATAATAAATTAATCTTAATCCAATGAAATTTAAATTAAATAGGTGTGTTGTTGGTTTAAATTTGATATCTTCCAAAATATTTTCAATGAAGTAGGTAGAACATCTTCGAAAAACTTTTGTGCGATAAATCTTTTCTTTCACCATTTTCTCATATTACAGTTAAAAAAATAAATAAAAAATATATATATATATATAATTAAAATAAATAGTTAAATACTATTGTAAGAAGAAAAAAAATTGTTTTATTCTTTTTTCTCTAGTGACCACCTTCAAGAAGAAGGACTTAACCTTTAAATTTCAATTGTCATTCTTAAAAGTAATGAGAATAAAAGAGAATAAGATCAGAGAAATAGAAAAACAGAATCAAATAATAAATATAATAAATCAATAAAATAGAAAGTTAAATAACATATTAGAATATTTTAATTTCATGTACAATTCTTTCATTCATTATATACTTATACATGTAAAGAAAATCAATAAAAAGAAATTATAAGGAGAAATGATATTGTAAATAGTAAAAGTTATATAGAGAACTTCATCTCCACATTGATCACACAACTATAATTTGTTACCGGATAAAAATTAATATTTACACTCATTGATTTTTCTACAAAATGGAATAATAATTTGTAGAAAACAAACAAAGAAAAATAATAAAATAATACAATTGAATGTGAAAATTGAGAAAAAGAGAACAATCCACTTAAAATTGAAGAGGAAAGGGGAAATAAATATTTCATCATAGCATATAAATTAAAATTTCTTCTTTTTCATTTCTCTGTGAAAGAACAACTAATAAAATGGTTATGATAGAGAAAATGTGAGGTTATTAATAGTGAAGTTAAAGAGAGAATAATGGAAACTAATATTTTTAACGAGAAGTATCGAAAGTTAATGGAGTAAGTGAGAAGTTAATAATGTATTGAAAGTTAATAGAGATAGTGAGGAATTAATAAAAATATGAATATGAATTTATTAATTAATTATAGGAATATAATTTTTCTAATTTTAGGGTTAAAAGTGACTAATTACACGTTGCTACAATTATATGTATTTGGTATTTAATGCATGTGATGTCACTCCACCATTTTTTTCTTATTATTCTTATTTTTATTTTAATAATATCTAATTTAATTTAATGGATTGTTTCATTAGTATTTTTCTCTTTCCAATACATCAATTCCGATATTCTATGTCTATGTATATTCCAAAACTTTTCGTGAATCTCAATAATTGATTCTTCCATTCAATTAAGATTTGGTCTTTCCATAACCCATTTATTTATATTAAAAGTATACGAGCATTTCATTACTTCACTTTTCCTTCCTTTCGGCTCCAACGTGTCTCCATGTTTCTCACTTTCACTCATACTTTCTTTTTATCCCATTTTTCTTCCTTCTTTATATTTTAAAAATCTGCAGAAGTTCAGAAATATGGTGCCTTATTCTTTTAGAAGTTCAGAAATGTGATGTTGAACATTGGTGTTTCTTTCTCAAATCATTTTTTATTAAGTAGTTTCTTAAAATGAATAGATTACCTTACATGTTTTGTTTAGTGCTGATTTTTCGTATGTCATGGAACTCTATGTATGTCACGATGAAGAAACTAATGAAAAAGAGCATGAACTTAAAACTGATTTGATAAACACGCTGAACGACGATTTGGGTGAATTGCTTTGTGAGATGCATGAGATGTTTTTGCAATTTTATCATTTGTAAATGGATTTATTTGATTTATATGTTTATATTTTTTCTTATTTTGTTGGTCTGCAGAATCACCGGTAGACTAATGATGTGGAGAAGTTAGATGAGTAGACCGGTCATCGAACCGGTGAGGATACTGAGTCACTGGTTTATTGGTTAAATCACTGGGTCATTGGTCGAACCGCATGAATAAACCGGATAACTCGAATAATAAACCAGTCTTTATAAGAAAATTATATAGGTATAAAATTGGTTGAACAAGATGATTCAGTCTCTTTAAAATAGAAATAACACTTAAATTTTTTTAAAATATCATATCATAAGTTCATAATTTAAATTCAAATTTTAAATAAAGGTATCACACATAACAAAATGAAATAGTATATTACAAAGTTTAATTGCAAACAAAGTCTAATTGCAATATAATTTAATTAAATAGTTTATAACAAAATAACTCAAATACGAATCAAATTTAGTTTAAAAAATGAAAAATTGTTTCAATGTTGGGATCTCCTTCTTTAATATTAAAATAATTTGTAGTAAATTCAACCGTATTTGTAACAATTTTCTCGTCAATGTATCATTACTATGTTTTTTTTTGTTTTTTTTTATTTCATTTATCTTTTTTTTTTAATTTTTAATTTTTAATTTTTAATTTTTATTTCATTTATATCATTTTTTTAATTAAAATAATAAAAAAATTAAATTTTTTAAATAATTGCAATTAAACCGTCGATTTGTGAAAATCGTCGGTTTTCCCGGTTTACACCGGTTTTTACCGGTTCACACCGGTTCAATGACATAAGCGATCCAGCATTCGAACCAGACCGGTTACCTGGCCGGTTCCCGGTTTGACCGGTCCGACCGGTCAGTCCGGTCCGATTTTTAAAACACTGGTTAAGAACAAAAAGTGAATAGGGAAGGTGATGATTCTGTAGTGCAGAGATGTATCATTTAATCATGTCTATGAATGTGAATAGTTATTATTATTGTTTTCAATAATTTTAAAACTCAATTTTGTAAGCCAATTGAAAAATGCAGGTAATTTAACATATTCTTTAGTTAATAATTGCAGTGTTTTAAAAATCGGACCAGACCGGCCGGTCGGACCGGTCGAACCGGGAACCGGCCAGGTAACCGGTCTGGTTCGAATGCTGGATCGTTTATGTTATTGAACCGGTGTGAACCGGTGTAAACCGGAAAAACCGAAAAAACCGGCGGTTTTCACAAACCGGCGGTTTAATTGCAATTATTTAAAAAAATTAATTTTTTTATTATTTTAATTTAAAAAAATGATATAAATGAAATAAAAATTAAAAATTAAAAATTAAAAATTAAAAAAAAAATAAATGAAATAAAAAAAAATTAAAAAAAAACAAAAAAAAAACATAGTAATGATACATTGACGAGAAAATTGTTACAAATACGGTTGAATTTACTATAAATTATTCTAATATTAAAGAAGGAGATCCCAACATTGAAACAATTTTTCCTTCTTTAAACTAAATTTGATTCGTATTTGAGTTATTTTGTTATAAATTATTTAATTAAATTATATTGCAATTAGACTTTGTTTGCAATTAAACTTTGTAATATACTATTTTGTTATGTGTGATACCTTTATTTAAAATTTGAATTTAAATTATGAACTTATGAATTTATGATATGATATTTTAAAAAAATTTAAGTGTTATTTATATTTTGAAGAGACTGAATCATCCGGTTCAACCAATTTTATACCTATATAATTTTCTTATAAATACTGGTTTATTATTCGAGTTATCCGGTTTAATCTGGTTTATTCATGCGGTTCGACCAATGACCCAGTGGTTCAACCAATAAACCAGTGACTCAGTATCCTCACCGGTTCGATGACCGGTCCCGTTTTTAAAACACTGAATAATTGTATTAGAACTGAATGTTATGTGTTTATTATGCTATTCACTTTTAGTTTAGGATCTTGAAATAAAGGAAAATTGCTTTCGATGAAAATAAATTTTAGTTTTGCATGGTCATCTTTCTTATTGATTTGTGGTTTCATAAATTTTTGTCACACAAATGTAAAGCTATAACATGCATGATGACAGTTAATTCCACTCTTGAGCAATATTTAAGTTCAATTTTATCTAATGACATAATATCTCACCAAATATGTGTGTCCATACAAATTTGTTATAAGATATTACCCAGTTTTTTTTAGTTTGAGCTTCCACCTTAGCAAGATGTTCAATTTAATTTTACATATATGTGGCAAAAGGTTAACAGTTAGTTCAATTAAATTAGGTAAAAGGAATGGATTACAATAAAGGAGTCGCCCTTAACCACCTTGGAGGGAGGGAGGGAGGGAGGGAGAGAGAGGGAGAGAGAGAGAGAGAGAGAGAATGCAGGTGTTTTGATACATTGGCAAGAAGATATATATATATATATATATATATATATATATATATATATATATATATATATATTCATTTGTTTTTTTAATCAAATTAGGGAGTGTATTCAGGTTCCTTCCCTTTTCCAACAGTAGGCGTACATTCTGCCTTTTGTTTGGACATCACCTCCTTTCTCTCAGAGGTTCCAATAGTCAGCTTTTGGTTCGCCACTATCTTCCCCTTTTCGACCCACTTTGCTTTTGCACGCTGCTCCTTTGACCCAAGGGTTTCACCTTGCTTTGGTCGAGATGTTGAGGTCCCTTTCTCGGCCTTCTTATTTCTCTAGTAGCGCCTCCACTGGGTCCTGGTCATTGGGTTCTTTCCATTATAGTTTGGAGAAACCACGTAACCCCTCGATTCATTTTTCTTCCCAGATTCTTTCTCTAGGTCCAGTACCATCCATTTCGATCTTTTGCTGCCCTTTTCATTGTCTGGTTCGACCCACTTCTCTTGTGGGATGCAGATGGTGGAACAAAAGTTCTAGGCCTAAATGAATTGGCCTGACAGGAATACCTAGGATGTTGGAAATCTCTTCCAAAGTGGGAGTCAGGATATAGTCTGGAAATACAAAACACCACAATGGAGGATCATAAAACTGGAGTAGAGTATGCAAGCTGTCTCTTTGATCTACAGTTGGCTTGTCCACGTACTTCAAAATCTGACCATATCTCTTTCTGAAATCACCTAAAACCTGATCGTTCATCAAACCTATTAGTTTTTGAATGCTCCTGACTTCTGGCTGAAGAAAAGTATAATGAATATTTCTCTTTCTTGGCACCTTCTTAATTTCTGCCATCTGGATGGGGAATAGCTACCGGAACTGGGTACAAGATGCAAATAAAAACCTGAGAAAATGAAAACACAAACAGTTAATGCTAGTATGATGCTATGAAAATGTAATACATACTTATGATCAGTCTAGAACTGTCTGGATACAGGATTCCGAGAACCAAAAGCCAAGTGATATAAAATCCAAGAGATCCTCTGAATAATAACCCATCAGATAAAACTCATAATCAAAGATCAAGAATTCCAAAATTACAGTAACCATATCAAAACATAGGATCACACTAATGATAAAGGGTATGTGGAGGTCAAAGGTTCCTGCAATACATGTAAACCCCTTCCCATCTCACGGGTGTGCTCCGGGTCAAACATCATGGACTCTCAAAGCCGACTAGCAATAATACATTCACCATTTCCGAGAAATGGCTCATGACCATATCAGGGAATCAGTTAAGCATTATGTAATACTCAAGGAGGTCTCAGCGTGAGTCCGGGAAAACAAGCATCCCTTATAAGTCCCCAGCTCCGAGCGCAGAAATTGAGAAATAATAGCACATTCAGCCCGTAGGATACTGTACTATCGTCATACAACCAGATGCTTTGATAGAGTTCTTATAAGAGAACCAGACCATCCTATGCGAGTTCCCAATGGGCCCTCGGGTGCGAATGGGTTTGCCACTGAATGTGGTCTGCCACTGTCACCACTGAAAAGGGTTGTTTCCACAAAGGTTCTTAATGATTGGTCCCCATCTGCACATAACTATCGAGGTCGTGAAATGAGAAGGGAAGATCCCTAAATCAAAACATTTCCAAGACGGTCACAATTATGGGCGTGGAACTCACTACTACCCCCATGACAAGATCTCACGAGGACAAAGTGGAACCACTCTAAGTCCTAGGATGCACTCGAGCCTTGGTAATGAGCTCATCTCACAGTAACAGTAACCCCAACCCAACAAAAGAAAACCATCACATCCAGACAATTCAGTATATACATATGATGCATGAAAATAAATACTAAAAGCGATAAATAAAGTTGTATATAAAATTGTAAATAAACAACAGTAAAATAAACAGGCAACAACAAACAAACAAACACCCAGTGAAACAGAAACACATAAGCGCTAGGAGAGACTCACAAGGGGAACCAAAGATTCTGGGTTCGTTCCCCAGTAGAGTCTCCAGTTGTCGCTCCTTGGATTTCCATCCTGGTATATACGCGAAAGTAGCGCGGAAAAGGTTAGAGTCGTCAGTCAATCATTTTTATCTCGAAGAAACGAGAATCTTAATGCTGCACAAACCAGAGAAAAGAAAAGGAAGGACAAAGGTCCTGCGAACCAAAGAGTATGGGTTCGGGAGTCGATTATAACCTGGGAAAGTATTAGCACCCCAGATCGTCTATCGTACCTGACGGGATCCACGCTTGCAAAGAAATTATTTGAAAGGGTGAAGAAAAGAAAGATGCTACAAAAGAAATTCTGAAACTGGATAAGAAAAGAAAAGAAAGGGGGAAATGTAGGGAAAATAAAAGAGTGCTCAAACTGGCCCTACCCCGCTGCCTACGTACCTCATATGGGCATGAGGATCAGAGTCGTCGTAGTTCCCCTAATTAGGGGTGGAAAAGATTTCTTGTGTTTTAAAGCTTGAACTGCTTATGTCAATGCTCAGGTGTTACAGGCTCGTCTGATACGAGTGTGTTACCGTCTTGCAAAGAGACAAATAGGAGCAAGTTCGTACATTATGAGTGAAGGTGATGAGAAAAGAAGTCCAGAAGGAGAGATGTTTACTCTTTGTCTAATGTTTTTTATGATTTTTTTATGAGTGTGGCACAAGAAAGTGAACTCAGGTCCTTTTCCATGGAATGTGTACTTGCTAATACATTCAAAGATGGAATAATAGAACAAGCACACCAAGTAAGGAGATTTATCCAAGACTTGTTTCCGAGGGTTAAGGCCTAAGCTCACTAACTTGTTAAACTTATTAGATGTTTTTGGGGTTTTTTGATGAAGAAGTATCTTTTAAGGTTTTCTTTATGAAAGTAGTCCCATGATTAGACTTGTACATCATGCTGGACAAGCCCATACTATTCCAAGATGAAATGAATATGAGTGTCCCATGGAATAAGGCTATACACAAGAGACTACTTCAACCATTTATTAAGTGTCCTTTTAGGTTTTTTGTTTAAAGATGAGAAGAGAAGAAACCAAAAGAGCAAAGGTAAAACAACTACGGGGGACTAACAAAGACCTAATGTTATCATGCATGGGAGATCCTAGGTTAGTGACGTTTCAACTATCCTAAAGAAGAGAATGAAAGAAAAATAAAGAAGAAGAAAGGATAATGTAGAAAATCAACTTACTTCTTCTAAAGAAGTTAAGTTGTTCTCTAAGGGGGATGGAAAAAGTTATACAAATGATGGCAAAGACACATCTCATAAACAAGTATGAAAGCATAAATGAGGAGAGAAAAGAGTTGGAAATGTGGAAGTCCCCTCCACACCTCTCACTTACCATAGCCCGTGAAAATGTTAGAAGTAATCACAAATGCTCAAAGATGTTCAAGAAAAAGTGAGACATGAAAGAAACAAGCTCTAAGAATATCAAACCATCAAAGTCAGAACTTAAAAGTCAAGAAATCTCTCTAAGATTTGTCATGCAATGCAATGTTAACCAAAAGGAAGTAGGAGAAGCACCAAGCAACCAAACAATGCCTTAAAGGAGAAAGGGATGAAGACATGAGATTAGAAACATCAAACAAGTAAAAAATGAACCACAGACACCAAGATAAGAAACTAAACATGGTCAAGAAATGCCTAAGAAGGAGATTCAAACATCATGGGAGGCATACAAGTTCATACAAGACCAACTAAGAGAAGCATGGAAGAGTTTGAGGTGTTGTGAAGCATACATGTGAAAATGAAGCTTAGTGAACAAGTAACCTAAAACAAAGCAAGGACAAGCATCCATACAAAATCCATAGGTATGTTAACATGCTATAAAGCCTAAAAAACCCTAGGAGTCGGCACAAGTGCCCTCCTATCCTAACATGCAAGCAATGAACATATAAGCACCAAATGAGAACATGTTAAGGACAAAAATTCAAAACAATATCAAGAAAGTCCTAAAAATTTCAGCACTAAGCATCAAGACACTTTAAACATGTGAGAACTACATACCAAAATCACAAGACAAGAATCAAAAGCAAACTAAATCAAACAATGGCTTAAACATCAATTAGGGTTTCACAAACTTCTTCACAAAGCAATACCTCAAAATAAATCTAAACAAATCCTAAAATTTATGATAAAATCTCTAACATGCTTCAACAAGTCAAGAATCCATACCAAAAAGAATCAAGCTCATACCTATCATAGAACTCACCAAAGAAATGCAACAAGGCAGATTGTGCATTAAAGGAATTAAAATAAAAGAAAATAAGTCTCAATTAATTCAGCCATGAAAAAATAATAAAAAAATGAAAAAAAAATAAAAACATAGAAAATTAAAAGGAGTCTTCATGAATTTCCTCATGATTTTTTAATATCTCTAGCTATTTTTATAAAATAAAAACTAAACAATTATATCAAATAAGAAAACAAAATAAAATAAATGGAACAAGGTTCATATAGCAATCCAACAAAGTTGTAAATCACAATGGACTAAAATGAGTGGTGCGAAAAGCAATACAAGCCCATGCGCTGCATTCACAAGGTCAACCAACAAGCCAAAAGTATTCGGATCTCACGGTTCATAATGAATCTTACAAAGTATGATAATCCTAAGGATATATGTGCAAGTCAACAGAGATCCAGGTCAAAACATCCTATGGTTCACGTTTAAACTCAACAATCCCTCCAAATCCAAGGGCCTACAATCATCCTGAGCAAAAGGTATAAGGAACACAATGAAGCACATAAGCATAAGCAACAAACACGTGAACTGCACACTCTCATTAATGCGATGACACGTTTATGACCCTTGGATGAACTTAAATCGTACGACTATGTTATAAAGTGAACACACAAGCCATGCCACCTGAGCTTGCCGGCCGAAAAAGCTCTGGTTGTCTTCTCCGATTCGGTTCCGATGAAGATCACCATACAATTTTCCAGAACTCAGCAAATCAAGTATCAAAATGAAGCTAACACTTATGTGATAAAGAATACGTAAACATTATCCACAAATAAACAATATCCAACAAGATTCGAAGCAAAACAGTTTAGATCACAAAACGCAAACTCAAAAACCAAAGAATCTCACAACTTCTAAATGCTTCATATAATTTAGATCAAGTAAAATCAACAAGAAACAAGCAACTTATGACCAAATCTAAAGCATTACAAGGTAGAAATTCAAACCTAAGGTGAAACCTTTTGATGAATATTTAGAAATCCAGAGATGTATTCATCTTCCTTGAATGTTCTTGAGGCTATTTGAAGCCAAATAAAGGCTCAAACTCTTGATGATGAATGGAAACGCAGAGGATCCAAGGCTAGCAAGCAATCACCAACATTGCAACTACTTGTACAAGAAGGAGATGATGATGATGATGATACGGATACACTAATGCTAAGGATGATTCAAAAGGTTCTTTAAAGTGTGATGGAGAGAATGCTTCCTTTGGATCTGATTTTTTTTTATGTTGAGAGCCAAGAAAGATTGAGAGCAATGAGAGAGTTTTTGAGAGTGTGATCATGAGTGAAAAATGTAATGCTTTCCCCTTGAACTCGTGACCTTATTTTTCCTTATAAGGCAAGGGTGCAAGGTTCACAAAATGTGGTGTGAATGTAAATGTTTGTTCACCAAATGCAGAGCTCATACTCTCCTCTTCGACTTTTTATTTCCTGTTTTTATTTTTTAATCACATGTAGGAGGGCATATGTTAGTTATGGTGAGACTTGACTTGTTGGTTGCATGATGTTTGATTATGAGAAAGAATAAAGATCCAATGGTGATGGTTGGACTGCGTTTGATGGTTGCATGGTGTGATAGAATAACATGTGTGTGTATGAGAGTGAAAACAAGTGACCATAAAATGTGAGTGGGAAGGGCATGTGAAGTGTGAATTGTTGGTTGATCTTTTTTCTCACACCCATGTGCATCACTCTTGTACTATATTTGTATTATTTTTTCCACATAAAATATCCAAAAAATGCAATGAAAGCAAAAGGTGGTACATGCACACATTTGTTCACGTGAATATGACCAAGACCTATTATAAAAAAGTTGTGAAAATGACATAAAAGTGACACCAAAAATCAACAATAATGGATCAATTACAAGTTGACAAGTGTACCCCCAAAACCCCTAGAAATGCATCAAACTCCCAAAAATCACAACTTGAGTCCTAGGAAGGATATAAAGGTGTTCTAGGACTTTTGGGAAAGGGAAATTCGTGATCTACAACTTTCATGTTCAAAGAAAAATCATTTGGAGCTTTTTTGCACATGAACTAATAGCTTGAAACTTCCAATTTTAGCAACTTTTGCACATTTTTTATTTTTGATATTTGAGATCATTCAAGATATTCCTTGACCAAATGTGACTTCATGAATTTGATAAACCTGATCAAAACCCTAAAAAATCCCTCTGTTGACTTTTGTTCAGCACAGTTGACTTTCTTGCTTCATCACCAAGTAACTGCTCAAGCACCTGACTTCCTCGGTGATTTTTGCCTCAAACTTCATGCATAAGCCTTGTATATCATATGAGGGCCTTTGACCACAAGAATTGGTCAAAGCTATAAGAATTCCCTGATCTGGAACCAAACCCTAATTAGGGTTTGTCTATGCAGGAGAAAATTGCACTGCTGAACTTCTGATGATGTTTCACCCTTCTAGGACTTTGATGATGACTTTGAGCTTGTATAAGATGTGAGGAGACCTTGTGTGAGCTTCTTGCAATGTCACTTGGCTCTTGGCTTGACTTTGACGATTATAAATTTCCAGATGATTGATCATATGCCTTATGTTTGTGATCATGGATGTTTATGCTTCATTTTTCTATGCCAAATGCTAGGGTATGCAAACTACATGTTATGCTTATGATATGAAAAAGAGAGGGAAAATTTTGGGGTATTACACATTCCATCCAAATTCCCTATTTTTTCTTCTATCCAATTTGAGGTGCATGTGATAAAATGAGATATTTTTAATAAAATAATCAAACAATAAAATGGAATATATATTCTATTCCGCTTCGTTATGTTTCATCAATCCAAACATAGTCTTAGGGTCTATATAAAATATTCGGAAAGAAGAGAGATGAAGGCTTTAGAGAGAGAGATAGATGGGTGGAAAAAACGGAAGGATTTTAGTTAAAGGGTTTTGGAGGATTCACTTTCATTTATAACATAAAAAACTCCCTAATTTGAGGTTTACATAAATTTTTCAAATGTCTTTTAGGTCGTTATAGTATATATATATATATATATATATATATATATATATATATATATATATATATATATATATATATATATATATATATATATATATATATATATATATATATATATATATATATATATATATATATATTAATGATAAATATTCTTTTATCATACTATACAAAATCATTTTTTTTTAAATGTCAATTTTTTTAAATATTTTTCTAAAAAATTGTTTTCGAAAGTCTTCTCTTTTCTTCCAATACTCTCCAAACTCCCAAACAAAATCTTAATTACATATGTTTAAATAAACCATGTTCATCTTTGAAAATTGATTGAAAGATTTATAATTTTTGCATCATTTATCTTTAAAAAAACATGCCTATTTAGAAATCTTTATAATTGATTGAAATCTTTAAAATTTAGAACTCTCTTTAGTATTTTCTACATTATAATTATAAGATACTTGGAAAAAAAATAGTCACAAATTATAAGTCATTTTACGATTTCAATATAATTTTTATAATTTTTTTAAATATATCTTCAAGTATTTATTATTATTTTTTCTTTCAAATATTTTAATTTCTATTTCCTTTATAATTATGAGGGGCATTATTTTAAAGTCATACATAATTTATTTTTCTCATATAATACTAATTAAATTTCTTAATTCATATGAAATACTCAAAAAGTCTTATAATTTAGAATAAAGAAAATATTTAATTCTTAACGTAGATTTATAGTATAACGTCCTTGGCGTCGGGATTAAGTTCCCAAATTCAGCAAGGTCTCTCTCTTAGATAAGGGGAGTTTATAATATAACAGATGGTTAGATATTAAATAGAATGTGGAGATTTTGATAAATATGAATATTTAAAACTGAAATGTATTTTGAATTTCTTAACTAAAGATGTGTTTAGATAGTTTACAGTCTTACCTCCATTTTTTTATTAGGGCTATTTAGAGACTACCCCACAAGCAATTATTTAGATAGAAAATTAATGTTAATGTTATTGACTTAGCTAACCTTCAAATGAAGACTGCTAAATAAATGATGATTACATGTTTCATTTTCATCAAAACTGTGATGGTATTGGTTTATTGGTTGAACCACTAGGTCATTGGTTGAACCGCATGATCAAACCGAATTAAATCGGATAACTCGGTTAAATAAACTAGTCTTTATAAAAAAACTATATAGGTATAAAACTGATCGAACCGGATGAATCAGTCTCTACAAAATATAACACTTAACTTTTTTCAAAATATCATATCATAAATTCACAAGTTCATAATCTAAATTTAAATTTTAAATAAATGTATCACACATAACAAAATAGTATAAAATTACAAAGTCTAATTGCAAACAAAGTCTAATTGAAATATAATTTAATTAAATAGTTTATAACAAAATAACTCAAATGTATATCAAATTTAGTTTAAAGTATGGAAAATTATTTCAATGTTGGAATTTCTTTCTTTAATATTAAAATAATTTGCAGTAAAATCAACCGCATCCGCAACAATTTCCTCGTCAATGATATCATTACTATGTTTTATTTTTTTATTTTTATTTATTTATTTATTTTATATTTTTATTTTTATTTTTATTTTTATTTCATTTATTTCATTTATTATTTTAATTTTTTAATTAAAATAATAAAAAAATTGCAATTAAATCGCTGGTTTATGAAAATCGCTGTTTTTTTTTTTCGATTTTCCCAATTTACACCAGTTCGTACCGGTTCAATGACATAAACGATCCAACATTCGAACCAGACCAGCTACCTGGCCGGTTCCCGATCCGACCGACCGATTCGGTCCGATTTTTAAAACACTGGATATAATCATTGCACTAATGCATGTGTTTGTTATACATACATTATTCAAAAAGCTATCGAAAAGTGTGTCTAGTCTTCAAAAACAAACTCAAAACCCTCTATAAAGGTGGACGATGATCCCTTGTAAGAGGTTACCCAAGTGCAAATCCAATGAATAGAAGAAACAATTCAAAATATTTTCCTAAAAGGAGTTATTCTATTGTTTTTTTTAGAACTCATGGTAAATTAACCTTTCAGAGGAAATGATTCAAAATCACTCTTATATGGTTATCTATTTGAAAGAGGGTAGGAACATCCCAGTATGAGACCCTATACTACAAGATTTGTGTATAAACTAGTATAAAATTCAACATGTTTCAATCCTTCAACTAATAAGATGAAGAGGCATTTAAAATCCTTATTTGTACAATGTAGATGTAGAAAGAGGAATAAAGGTTAACATAGTCATGATATGTGGTGGGGCCTTTAGAAAAAAAATCAGTTTATTTCAAACCAGAGTTACATAATATTCTCACGACTTTTCTCATAAAAGCACTATGACTAAAATATTAATGAGAGAAAGTGAAATTAAACTTTAGAGAGGGAGGAAGAGAGGGAAGGATGAAGAGAGATATGTCAAAACACGGTTAATATTTTAAGATTGCATTTGATAGTCATCAATGGATAGTCAAGTCTATCAAATCCTAATATTTTAAGATTGCATCTTTATCTGCTTAACAATTATGTTTGACTTATCATAAGAAATCGTTGTTATCATTAAAACTTGTTGTCCTTGTTAAAAACATATCACATGCAAATCAAGGTTTCACACAAGTGACTTTAAGCACAAGAGTGGGGCAGAGGTGAATTATGGTATTCAAAATTCTCAATTAATTTTAGATTTGTGTTACTTAAAAAATGAATTGTATTAATATTCTTAAGATCAGACAAAAAAATTTAGTTAAAAATATCAAAGTAAAATAAGTAGTGGAAAGTAAAAATAATAAAGTAACTTGCAGAAATAATGATATAAGGGTTTAGAGAGATTACGCCGGTCATTTATCCAGGTTCGACTGAACGTTGGCATACTTTTGTCCCTAAGAGATCTTCTTGAGATTTTGACTATGAACTTGAGCTTTTATAAGTTATTCCCATGAACCTTCAATACAATCAAATCTTGAGATTTTACAACGGTTTATCCCCAACCAAAATCAATTATTTTTATCCAGATTGAGCTATCAATCTGATTAGATATTTTCCAAGCTAAAGGTATCTCACTCTTAAGAGTAATAATAATATCACGACACCAATAAAATTTCCTCACAAGTAGATTTTCACCTAAAGTCACAAAGGCAATTTAAGTGAAAGAAAAATATTTTTAGAAAGAAGAGAGATAAATTCCAAAGAAATATAGAACTTCATAAATTCGACGTGAATTGAGAAGGAAAGATGCCACCTCTATATAGGAGATTAGAAAAACAAATAAAAAAGAAAATGATCCATGGACGATTTTAATGGCCCAATTGATTTGCTTTTTATCCCAATAGATCGAATGAGAAAATAACCGATTATCATGTCACATTTTGGAAAGTTTGGATATAGAGCCATTACCAATCATTAAGAGACTATCATAATTGATTGTCTTAAGGTCCCAATTGACTAGGTAGTTCAAAAAATGCTTCAAAAGAAGCTTGACAGCTTCCTAATCAACTGGCTCGGGCTAGGAAACCTTTTTAAGAGTTTTGATAATTAAAAGTGCTTTAAAATATATTTTAAGTAGGTGTGTGTGTGTGTGTGTGTGTGTGTGTGTGTGTGTGTGTGTGTTACCTTAGTTTCTTAGAGGTCACTCTTCTACTTTTACAAAAATTTGGTTACTCATACATACATGGTCAAACGAGCTTTCACACTTCCACTTTTTCACAACTTTAAGCCTTTCAAGTTCCTTTTCCAGATACATCAATCATATAAGCCCTTCAGTGGAATCTTGATTCTCATACTTGATGAGACTTGAGATGTCTTCAAGTTTGGTCACCATCATTAGAGAATTGGAAAACTATTACCACCGACTTTAACAATCATTAATGGTGTTGTATTCATCAAAACACTATTAGGGTTTTCAACAGGATCATCAACTTCATACCTATAAGCACATAGGTCCACATCTCTGTCCCATGTGTCCCTAACAGTTTGAAAAATATGTTGGTCCATTTCAGTTTTAGTGCCTGCACATACAAGAGAATAACAATAAGTATAAACACGAGATTGATATTCCAACCAACACATTACTTCATTGTTTGTGGGGTCACGACCAAAAGTGCAATGATGCGTCCTGATGTAAGTATGAGCCCTTCATTCTCGCTTGAATTCACTTGTGGAAATCAGATTCACCAAAGGAAAAAGTTAGGAAAGCAAAACCCTTGGCAATTTCCCTATAGTGAACACCACCAACCATATATTCATTCTTGGTAGTAATATCTTCTTTTGATTCTTCCATGACCATCTTCGCATGAACCCTGTTAAACGATAAGTCAGTACATGAAGAAAATAGATATTGTTCATTACCTTTTAAAAATGAAGATTCCCGATGTGCATGCGAGTTAGACCACAAGAACATCGTGAAAGGTGTCAGAACAGTAATTAGTTGACAACCGTAGTAGGATTTTGAGTTGAAAATAGAAAGAGCAACGGAAGAATCCTTAATTTTTACATGCGACGAAAGTGGAAAGAAGAGAAATATCGCCTTTGAATTTTCATATATTGTTTGGTCGACTACCACACAACCAACAATAGAAGAAATATGGAAATGTACCAATGTTATCAATGGCCTTAACCAAACCTTGATTTACTTATAAACTTAAGTACTCTTAAAAAATCACTTTTGCCATCAAACTTAGGGCCATATGTCGAGTTCCCTCTACGAAACATTGTTGCTACAAGACATACATTTAATATGCATGTTCACAAGGTCACTTACTTCAACATACTAGATTTTTTCACTTCCACAAGCCAAAGGCTTACCAGGATGCCCAAAAAGGTAATTAAGAATGGCTTGGGCGATAAAATCCTTGTTTCACCAAGTAGTAGCAAGGACTTAAGGGAACTATTATGTGTTGGCTGAAGGCCCAAAGAAGAAGGTCCCATTGAAAAACTCAATCTGAAATACTAACGCATCAAACAGAGGAACGAGTAGGACCTCGTCGAAATGTCGAACACTTGATCCCAACTACTAGTAAATTATCCGTCATTAGATTTGATTGGACAAATTTCTGCATTTTACACCGGATTAGACAAAAGCAGTTTTAACAACATCCCATATAAACTCTACCACCACGTATCATTTATATGTATGATATCACTCTCAAACTAAATATATTTATAAGATTAATCATTTTTTAACAAATAAGTTAGTAATAGAGTTAATAGATAAAGTTTATGATAAAATTTTAAAATAATTAATATCAACAAAATTTATTCTATTAATAAAATTAAAAGAAAATGTTTTAAGTCGAAAATAATACAAAACTAGTAGAGAATAAGCTTGGGATATTCCAAGTTTCTAAAACTAACTTGGATTCATGAATTGGATGCAAGTCTTTGTCTTAAAAAAGTATTAACTACGTACCTTCCTTATAACAACTCCCATCTTTTCATTGCAAAGTCCTACCTTATTCTTTGCATTTTTCCACAATATTGAAATCTTATTTCAACATTCAAACTCTAAAACCTAACATAACAATTAACTTATTAATATATGTTATATCTATATTAAAAAATGTTTTTATGTATTTTTGTCTCTCTATTTTAACTTTAAATTCTTTATTTTTAAAATTGAGATTTTGATTTTTTTTCAATAGTTGATTTTTTCTAGCCAACGTTTTTTTTACATGCAGCATATACTTTATGTTAAAGGAGAAGATTACCAACATAATGGAGTGTAGTCACGGTTTAACTATGAAGAAATGTAATGTCATTAAGTTCTATTATTTTTATATAAATTTAAACTTTTTAAAGTTTGAAATAGCTTTTTCTTGTGTGAAGGAGTTCATTTTTAAAATTTTTATTTAACCATAAATGTGGACGAATTCAATAGTTTTGGGTTGAATTAGCTTTAAGTAGTTGAACTTCAAATATAATGTTTGATTTTAAACATTGCAAATGTAATATTTTAAAGGAATTTAAAATGATATAGATAAAATTTATTTTTTGATAAAAAAAAAAGAATAATTGTTAAAATACTGAAAATCTATAAAGTATTTGAATAAGTATTTTGTAAGTTAAATTTAATGATTTTGAAATAATATTTAGAGTCTATTTGTTTTAGTTTTTTTAAAAATAGGTTTTTTCTTTATATTTTTAAAAATATTTCTTTTAAAAAATGTTTTTTAAAGTATTATAAATTTTTATAGTCGTTTTGTTTAGAATGAAAAACTAATTTGGACATTCTATAACATAAACATAATTATTGAAGATCAAAATATAGTTGAAATTGTAATTTTTCTAAAAAAAAATATATTTTAAAAATAATTTTTATAAAAGAAACTATTTGAAATAATTTCAAAATTAAGTGATTTTTAAAATTTTGATATTAAAAAAAAGGTTTTAGTAAAATGATGAAACATTATAAGAATAACCATTTAAACCAAACTTTCGTTTGAAACTTTTTAATGAAAATTTTTTTACACAAAAATATATAACACTACAAAAATCATTTAAAAAAAAGATAAAACAAACGGGCTCTTAAAATAAAAGAATTTGAAATTCCACTCATACTCTATAACATGTGAATGTGAAATTAATTATTATTAATTTTTCAAATTCTGCAAGTTGATCCTCATATGTTTGAAATTTTAAAAAAAAAAACTTTAAATTTTTTCAAAAAATTACAAATTGGTCCTTATTAATTTTCAAATTTTACAAATTAATCCTTTAAATTTTAAAAAATTGCAAATTAGTCTCTATTTCCAAAACTTAAATTTGGTCTAAAAATTTTAAATTTTGTAAGAACAACCCCAAAAATTTAACATAGAAAACTTTTAATACTCTATCAAGACAAATGAATTTTAAAATGAATGAATTTCGATTAAATCATTTAAATTGTTTAAAGTTTTAAATTTCTTAAATATTTACAATTACCTCGTTCAAATACACATTAAAAAATAGAAAGAATTTAACGAGAGAATGTATCGCTTTAATAAATTTAAAATGTTTTAGACAAATTTATTATTTGGATAAAAAAAATTGTTAAAATAATGAAAATCAATGAAATATTTTGTCTAAGTTAAATTTAACGATTTAGAAATGACATATAAAAAAAACTTGGAATGTCTTTCAAAATGTGAATGTCAAGTTGGTTATTATTTTTTTTCAAATTTACAAGTCGGTTCTCATATTTTCTAAAATTTTAAATTTAACTTCAAAGTTTAAAAAAAAAATTACAAATTGGTCCTTAATAATTTTCATTTTTTTCCAATTGGACCTTTAAATTTTTAAAATTTAAAATTGTCCCAAAAAATTTAAAATTTATTAAAATTACCCAAAAATTTAACAATGAATAATTCTAATACTCTATCCAACCAAATAATTTGAAAATGAATTATTTTCAATTGAATCATTTAAATTTCTTAGAATTTTAAATTCCCTTGAATTTTTCAATTACTTCATTCAAACACATTTTTAATGTTTTGGTTGATTCTTGCATGCAAATTCTCATATATTAAATAGTTAAATTGTTTTGAATTTAGAATTATATTTTTGAAATTCAATTGTTATACTTGAAATTAGAATATTAAGAAAATCATCAAATATGATCAAAGGAAAGTTCGAAGAAATTATGGAGAGATAACGTTGAAGCCAAAGAAAATATAGACATGCTTGAGTGTTAGAATTAGAGGTTGACCTAACACACCCTACAAAACCGGTTGGTAAGGTGGGGAGTGTCACTCTATTTAAACTCTTTGTGAGTTATTTATTTAGCCAATGTGGAACTTGGGTTTTTTCCAATACACCCCCTTGCGCCCAACACATCTTGGACTTGGTGCGCATATTAAACTGGTGGGTGGCCCGAATCGATAGGCTCTGATACCATGTTAGAATTAGAGGTTGACCTAACACACCCTACAAAACCGGTTGGTAAGGTAGGGAGTGTCACTCTATTTAAACTCTTTGTGAGTTATTTATTTAGCCAATGTGGGACTTGGGTTTTTCCCAATATTGAGAAGTGTGAGATATATAACTGAAGAACAAAATAGGTTCAAAAAGTTAAATCGATCATCTTCCTTGGAGACTTATACAATAAATTTTATGTAGTTAAGATAATTGTTTTTAAACATGGTCTAAGGCATGCAGATAATGACATCCAAAGGTGATAAGTGATTTTTTTTCTTTCTAAACTTCAAGAAGTGGATACTATAGGTATAACCTCTACAAAATACCACTACTACAAAATATATATTTTATAACATCTTCTTACTTTGGACATTTATTCAACTAAAATAATAATTCATCTTTATGCGCCTTTAGTTTTTGTTATTTACTAAACACTTTTCACCACGGGAAATCCTAACAACCCTATTGATAGATTAAGGTGTGAAACACTTCAATTTCCACCACAAGCAATTTTCCTTTTTTTGTTACAAAAAGAGCAGATCCCCTATATTAATATGTTTATATTAATATTAAACAACTTTTAGCCACGAGATACAAAAGAAAACGTTGTGGAAAGTATAGACATTTCATCACAGTTGGTAATATCAATCATGGTGAAAAATGTTACATATATATAAGCGAAACTTTTCTCATTTCTATACAGAACAACCACAACCCTCATAATACAAAAGCCTAACATCTCTCTCATGCCTTATCCCAATCTCCATTAACGTTTGCACATCATTTCTTCATTAAATTCCAACATATTTTCTCTAACTCGTACGGATCAAGATAAGTTGTCATGAAACATGCAAGACAGAAACACCAAACTCATTTCTTTGACTTCCTATTCACATTTCAGGTATGTAAGACATTTTCACCATTCATATTTTCTTATTGTAAGTGATTTATAACATCATATTATGTTGATTTATGTTGTGTGTGTTTTTCTTCCTCTTCATTTATTGTTATCAAATCCCTTATAGATTGTATGTTGTTTTGTTTTTTTTGAAGTTTTTATTGAGGTTTTATGTTGGTGTTTGTGTTATTTTTGATGTTTTTGTTGAGTTATGTTAATGTTTTTGCTGATGTATGTTTTATTTTTGTATAGGTCGTATGTTGTTGTTTGTGTTATTATGGATGTTATTATTTAGATATGTTGATGTTTTTGTTGAGGTATTGTACAAAAATGATCCAGACAGGTCCTCGTGGTCTTCAGCTGGGACTGCAATGGTGCTCATAGGAGAGGGGGTGGGGTACCTGCAAGGTACTCCAACTCTCAAGTAAGTTTCGAGGTGAGACAGACTAAAGCGAAAGAAAGAATTGAGTGATTAGAATTGAATACCTGACCCCCAAAGGTGAAGGGTATTTATAAGAGCACATGCATGTGGATATCGGGCGTGTGGCCTTTAAATGAGCGTAACTGCTTCCTGTAATTTCGGAGGGAAGTTGGTTGTGTGGAAGGTGTTAGGGAACATATAGGAAAGTCCCCAACGGCTATATGCCAACGGCTATATTTTCCAACGATAGTGACTTCGCTAGTCTCTTATTGGGCTTATGCCTAGACGTATACTGGATTGGGCCTCAATTGGGCATAAGTCACTTGCTAGGCCAGTCCAGAATAGGAACCCCCCAAGTCGCTGTGCTCGAGCAAGGATAGTGACTTAAGGTGTCGAGGATCTAGGTCGGCGTTACCTTTATCTAAAACTTTGCGAGTAAATGACATTCTCAGGCTCTGGTCATTATAGCGGGCAGTTGTCCGTAGGAAGGAGACATACAGACATTAGGAAATATTCTGTTTTGAGAAGATAAAACATCTTTTAGCTTTAATGATACGTGTTGTAATGCACCGTAATTTATTTATGACATCTAGGGCTAGCCCTAGGTAATAATTACTTGGCCTTTACGTTTCCCCACTCGAGCTTAGGACATTATAAAAGGGGAAAAGGAAGTTCATTTGATCATTTTGCACAAACTCTTCCTATCACCGTGAAATCTTAGCTCTGCAACTTCTCGTTGGAAACATCATTGTCGCCGTCATCAAATTCAAAAGACTCTACCATGGATCAAGGTAATCTTCATCTTCTTCCTTTTATTTCACAGCTTGAATGATGAACATTCATAAGTTTTTCATGAATTTCATATGATCTTCAACGCTTCTGGGAATTCCTATGCATTTCTGGAAAACTTGATGAATGTTCATCAAATGCGTATGAACCTCATGAAGAACTAGGGTTAGGTTTCAGAAAATGAATAAATTGATGTTAGATCCATGCTAGATTTTAGTTAGGATAATTTAGTGTTACCGGTCGGGTATTAGGTCGTCGTAGATGACAGTAGTGTAAAGGAACTTGTACCTGGTAAGATTTTCACTTAGCTTGAGGAGTTACTTTTGTCAAGGACGTATCTGACATGTCGGGTTTGATCCCATAGTTCTTTTCTAGGCTAAGGGGCCGATCTGGGGATATATCCCCGATCCTTATCATCGCCCTTTCACTTGATTTATAGTGGATTTGAGATCATCGAATTCACCATGTTTCCTCTACTTTTCAGGTGAAGGGAGCCAAAAGCATGATCATTGGGTCAAGGACAATCCTTTGGGCGACGCTACGGGAGCCGCAGATGTCTTCGCTGTTGACAAACTGTGGATCATGGATGAGCCGCTCGAAACGGTTTCTCGATTCACTATGAATGCCTTAGACACATGGGGTCATATCGAGAAGAGAAAAAAGGGGAGTCCCATGAACTGGTGGGCATTACCTCCAAATCTCGATCAGAGGATATGCTCTTGTTTTCCTGCCCTCCGATTTCCTATGTACGAGTTTGCGTTTTGCGAAGCTGGGTACCGCTTGCCTTTTAGGGACTTCCAGGAGGTTGTTTTTACTCATCTTGAGCTCGCGCCTTCTCAATTGCAACTTAATGCCCTGGCATTCATAAGGGCCTTTAAGTTAGTGTATCATTACTTGGAGATAGGTGTGACCATAACTATGTTCTTTAGGATATTCCATCTCTAGAGGAAGTCTCAAGATGGTCGACACAACTGGGTTCGACACAACTGGGTTTCGTTGAAGCAGGCGAGCAGGATCTTCAAAGCGTACCTGGACTCTGATTGTGATTTCAAGTATTGTTTCTATATCATTCAACCGAGCACGCAGATGGCCAAAGACTCTCTCTATGATAGGGAGGTCGTCGATAATAAGGAAAGGCTAGTGGCTCATTTCCCGTAGGAGAGGGTGGACGTCCATTTTCGGCACGCCAACGACCACTATATAACGAAACCCGGGGATCTCAGCACCGATGATACGGCGTCGTACAATATGCTTTTCAACTTCGTCTCCAGTTTCCTCCCTTTAGAACTCGTGGATTCAAATGGGCATACCCTCCTGAAACCTGATGGAACACCGACCACTAAGGTTGGGTTAATAAATGTAAAGGCGCTGCTCAGCTTCCCGAATGATGATGCGGCTATGCGGCTCTTAGGTGGATTTTAGTTTTTCTTACTTGTATATGAGGATTTAATTGGCAACTGACTTATTTATCTTTTTGTCTTGAAGATAAAATGGCTGAAATGTGTGAGCGCTTGGTGAATGCCAATAAGGGCAATTTGAAGAAGGGACCTAAAAGTAGGGTTGAAGTCGTCAAAGACGAGGCTACCCTTGAAGGGTTTATTGTCACGAGCAGCTCTACTCCGGGGAGCACTCCAGTGGGTGGTGTCATACCCTAAATTTTGACCAGAAATTTTCTTTTTTTTTGTATACACTAGTTTGTATCCTTATTTGCATCAGGTGCATAACATTTTACATTACATATGCATATCGCCGATCCCATTGAGATTACTATCTTTGTTACTTTCATTTCCTTTTTGTTCAAATCAAGTTATGGGTTGAAGTGCAGACATGCTTATTAGGTCAAATGTGTGTGCGCTGATGGACAAAATTTAAGTTGAGATCGATCTAATTTCGGTCAAAACGATAGTTTTGTTTCATTTTTAAAGTCATCAATTTGCGTTGGATTCCAAATGTCTCATGATAGAAATATTTAGGTGTGATTCCAGCCAAAGCCAATTTCAAGCAATTAAGGTGGTTATAAAGAAACATCCATTCTTTAGGCCCGTTTCATCCTTTGCTACTAAGGACTCGGTTATGTGTTCAAGTGAAATGGAAGATTGCGAAGAAACGTGTTAAGTTCAAAGTACATGAAAATTTGATTCAAAATTCATATATTGTCTTCATGGGTGGTTTAAAACCAAGGGAATTTAAATTCATTTTTGAAGTCATAAGAATTCATTCTATTTTCAATTCAATTAATTTAAGCCATGTTTACGTGGGCCAACTTTGTTTTGTTGAGATTGCTAAAACCAAGCTAGAACTTGTGGCCATGCAGGGCCATTTGTTTTTTTTTCTTTGAAGTTGGTATGGAGATTTTGTTCTCACAAATTTGATCATGTCTTAATGTCATGTTATGGGATACCATGTCAAATACGGACTACATTGTTGAAGCCACAAAGTTCTCCAAGACAAATTTCAAAAGGAATAAAGGTGTCATTTACAAGGTTCAATTTTTGGTACAAAGATTTGTAAAAATGGGAAAAACAAAGCATATATTTTAATAACAGGATTTTAACTACATGACACCACTTGAATCACACAAAAAAAATTGTTAGTTGTTGATGCCAATTAGATAAGTCACAACGTATTTTACATTTTTCTTGACCTTGAAACAATAAAGAAAGCCTTCATACTTCAACTTAAAGCTTGACTCCACAATACTTTTAGATGACGCCCCTGCAACACATAATACACCAAAGTGTGTAAGCTTGCCTCAGCCACATTAACAAGCAAATGTACAAGTACCTGTTGAAAAAAACAAAAGGAAACAGTCATCATAAAAGGTTATATCAGAACCTGCAAAAGCAAAAGGTAAGAAGGGATGAAGTGACTCATCAAAGCATAGCAAGCCAAGGTTTGGAGAGCTGCCTCTATCCCCACGCACAGACCTAGAGGGTCCTCTACACCACTGTCTTCACAGCAAGAAACATACACGAAAAAAACATGAATAAAGCCTGCTATGAACTCTCCTCACAATATGTCAGGACCTGCAAATCACTGCACCAAGTATACATCAAAAGGGATTCAACCCAAAACAAACTGAGGGAGTCATAACCCAACTAATTCATTTCAATCCGAATAAGAACATTTCAATTTGCAAACCCTAAGGTTTTTTTGGCTATAAAAGAAAGGCCAGAAATTCATTAGAAAGGGGGCGGCCACAAAATCAAAAACTTCATACAAACCAAACAACCACCACACATGAAATAAGCATCACAATAAACAAGCTACAAGCAAACTCAAAAGCCATACAACCAACCAGAAACTTCATATTAAAACTTCCATAACAACAAAAACAATTCCAAAAGCCAAACTCCAGCAAAAACTTCAGTCATACACTTAAAAAACCATACACCAACTCCCAGCAAACAGCAATCAACACAAAACTCAACAAACCAAAAACCAAACACAAAGCAAAACCAGATATAGAGAACTACAAGAAACCAAATACCTTTGAGTTGAATTTTTTTGGCTCAAGACACAGCAATAACCGAAACACATCATCACCTCCCATCATCTATCAAGAACCTCATAAGATATCACCGTCGTCATCCTCTATTTCTCAGCCTTCACACCCTTTCCTTTTTGAGAAAAGATTCATAACCTGCAAACAGACCGCAGGAGCAACATCAGAAAAAAAGGGAACTCTTCATCTTTGAACAAAGGTTTTGAAACTCATACAAAACCAGAGACACAAAAGTAGAATCTCCTTCACCGAGAACTGCAACGAAACAACAGCAAACCGCTCAGCCGACCACCATCCAAACATCAGCCCAACACACGATCCACCAACCTTAAAAAAAACATCATCGATCATAAACACATAACAGAGGAGGATATAGAGAAGAGCGAAAAAGCAAAAAAACCTTCTGTCAAAAATCATTACCTTCAGACCTTCAATCACCTTTTAATCCCTCTCTTTCACCAATCTTCAGCAACAATCTCACAGTGTCAAGCTTTTCGCGCAGCCATTCACCTTCATCAACCTGAAACCCTTTCCTCAGCCAAACCCTTGTCTCCGTCACAACCACGAACACCGAATTGTAACCTCCGCCCAAACGAACGTTACGGGTGAGAAATTTGCGAACGAAACCTTCAACAATTAAACCACCACAGTCGGTTACAACAAAGAAGAGGTTTAAGAAGAAGAAACAAGGGGGGAGATAAACGTAGCCAAAAAAGCTTTTATCTGTGTACTTCTTCACTCCGGTGATTTCCGGAAGGTAATCTTCTCACTCTGAACAACTTTATCCGCCCTTTTGATATTCTGATTCGCGTTGTTGTTTCGATCGTTCGAGCTTGTGTGTTTGATTTTGTTTTCGTAAGGATTTATGCCGCGATCTCCATGAATATACAGTGAAGCTCGATTTCTCTTTGAGAAAGTACGAGCTGAGTATGGAGACTAGCAAGAAGTTAGCGAGAAGGAGGGTTAGGGTTTGTTGATTTGGGAGTAAAATCTCGGGTGTTGGGTCTTTGGTTTTGATTCGATTAGTGACGAGAAATAGGGTCTGAGTTGAGATTTGTCGAGCGATTGTGAAAGGTTTGTTGAGAATATTGCAGGGAGAGTCGAGGCAGTTTGAGAGAGAGGCCTCCGCAGGTTTTCTTTCGTTTTCCTTTCTAGGTTTGGAAGAGAGTGCGGCGGCACTTGTTGGAATTTAGGTTTCTTTGCCTTTTTTGGTAGTTGAATCGGGCTCGGGTCAAACCCGACCCGACCGATTTCAAGCCCAGAAGTTGGTTCACTCTGTTGGGGTTTTATCTGTACCCCTGTTCTATTTAGTAGTTCTAACCTCTTTTGTTTTTTTTATTTTTGTTTTATACTCTCCTTATTCATTCTAACCTTTCTATTTTATTTATTTATATTTTTATTGTTCTATTAATTGTTCTAGGAACATGACAAACATTTTATAGCTATTTAGTTATTTGAATTAAGTTTATCTAATTAATGGAACTATTTAATTATTTGAAATAAGTTTATTTAATTAGTTGAATAATTAGTTAATTTTAATCTTATATTATTTTAGTTAATTAATTATCTTTAATCGATTGTTGTTGATGCGTTGTATGCCTATATCTTTCGGTCTTTATTTGGGTGCATAATGGTGATGATGTATGATCTGTTTGAATTTGGGTGATATTTTTGTATTTCGACTAATTTTTTTTAAAAAAAATAAAAATAAAAATAAACGTGATCACTTTAGGAATAACTTTGAAGGATAAATTTAATATCTGGGTCCAACACCAAGTGAACAATTCATCGCGTCTACATTTGCACACACGTAAGTCGGTCACCTATGTGACCGCCATCTGCACTTTTACGCGCCTAATCAACTTAACAAGGAATAGAGCTCCGGAGTCTAGCATTCCGCACGTTCTAGAACGAACGGCAACTGGGCTAGCCCCACGCGTTTTGTTCGTTCGCTCCTTCGTTATTAATCACATCATTTTTTTAAGCGTCTAAAAAACAAATATTCCAATTTATTTAATTAATTAAAATACGAAAACAGAGCTCCGGAGTCTAGCATTCCGTACGTTCTGGATTGAACCGCAAATGGGCTAGCCTCACGCGATGGTTCAATCACCATTCGTATATCAAAATATTCAAATCTATAATAAATTAAATTATGAAAGAAGGAACTCCGGAGTCTAGCATTCCGCACGTTCTGGATTGAACCGCAAATGGGCTAGCCTCCCGCGATGGTTCAATCACCATTCGTATACCAAAATAAATAATCTTATTAATTAATTACGAAAACAGAATTCCGGAGTCTAGCATTCCGCACGTTCTGGATTGGTCCGCAATTGGGCTAGCCCCACGCGATGGTTCAATCACCATTCGTATTCAAAACAATCCAACAATCTTAAAGGATCAGGCATGATTCATCTCCATAGAAAAGTTGTTCCTCCTATCCCCACAAACACAAACAAAAATCTTACAAACGATTACTTTCAAAGGAAGAACGTGACATTGCTTGTCGATACTTATATCCAAGTTTAAAGCTCCTTCCGATTTTATTTATTCTCAAAGAAAGAATGTGGCATTGCTTGTCGATCTTATATCCAAGTTTAAAGCTTCTTTCGATTTCTCATTTCTCAAACGTTTTGTGGTAGAATAGGTGAGATACTTCTCTTGAAGATGACGACTTGTCTCTTTCTTTCGCATACAAATTAAAACTTACCAACCAATTCAAATCATTTTCATAATTAATTAGCGAGTAACTGAACTCCGGAGTCTCGCACTCCGCACGTTCTTGAATGCAACCGCAACATGGGCTAGCCCCACGCGTGGTTCATTCTCCCTCTCGTTTTAAAACATCTTTAACAAAGATCAAACATCTTTTCTCAAAACGAATATTGTTTAAATCATTCTATCTCGCAAACAAGCTAGCACTTCAGCCTCCTATCACGAGCAGATAAGCCAACGCTTAGCAGATTAGAAAGCATTTTCAAACAATCATTCAATAAAAATCACAAATCGTAGTAGCACGAACTACGAAGCTCTGACTTTCCCATTGCACAGGGGAATACGTAGGCATGGGGATTTGAATCCTTCGCGAGCACAATAATAAAAAACTCTAATCTTTCCCTCGTAATAATAATTAATATATTTCTTTAAAAATAATCTTAACAAACTTTAATCAGTAAAAGAAGACAATAATAATAAGTTAGCATTTAAAGCGCAAACTAGACTAAGAGGTTCCCGTTGAGTACAACGGACGTGAGGGGTGCCTAACACCTTCCCTTTGCGTACTGACTCCCGAACTTAGATTAGTGGTTTCGTTGACCATTCTTATCCTTTATTTAGGTTGTGTCTATATCTTCCTTTTCTCTTGTAGAATAAATAGAATTAGGTGGCGACTTTGTTGTTTTGTTTTAGGATCGTATTTTTCGAGGTGCGACAGCTGGCGACTCTGCTGGGGACTCATATTGCCTTGTGCATAAGAGAGTCGAGCTTAGCTTAGGATAGTTTGCGTTTGTTTGCTGACTTGTTTGATTGACTTCTTTATTTGCTATTGGTATTCTATCTATTGTTTCCTTCTTTATTATTTGCTCATTATATCTGCCTGTTGAATCTCGGGATATCACGGGTTTGAATTTGTACTTGAGTTTTGAAAAAGAAGAGGGAAAACCTAAGTTAGAATTGGATGTTATTAGTGTTAGTCTCCAAGGACTCGCTCCTTGCACGCCTAGCATGAAAGCTCCCCCAGATAGTTATACTTTTCGTAGATCTTGTCACAACACAGCTAGCCTGTCGCGTGACCTGATTCACGAAAGGACTGTGATTCTGGGACCCCCTATGACCCGTTTCAATATTGGTAGTTGTGTAATGTTAGGCTCCAAGGACTCGCTCCTTGCACGCCTAGCATGAGAACTCCACTCAAGGTAGACCTTATCGTTATTATCGTCACAATGCAGCTAGCCTGCGGCGGGGCGTTAGTGCGATAAACGTCCGTGACCTTGAGTATCCTTATACCATCACCATAGAAGCTACCCTGTGAGTGGGCTTTATGGGTAAAAGAAATTAGAACTCTCCACTTAAGTCTTACCAGTTAGGAGATTCCGAGTTACTTGTAGCTTGGATCCAACACCTTGCCTTTATATTCAATTCTTGAGCTGTTTATGTTTATGATTTTGAGCATTCTGAGCTTTGCTTTCATTCGCATACCATTTGCATTTGCATTTGCATTGCATATCATCTCACAACAATCCAACTCACACGTGTCTTATTCATCGTTAGTCAACTGTACTCGACCAGTCACAAGAGAAAGATGGACCAACTTGAGCAGGAAAACAGAGAGCTTAGAAATGAAGTCACGACTTTGAGAAATCATGTGGAAATATTCTCGACTACAATGAAGACTCTAGTAGACAACCTTGTGCAGGAGAACACTGAACTCCAGGAAGAGATTCACAGCTTGAAGATTGATAGAGGGCGACTGATTTCTTTGGCCAAAAATCTGGTCATTTCTCAGCGTCGGTCAAATTCTACTTCTACTCGTCAGCGCCGTCAAGATCAGCGGAGGTCTCCAAACAGTCCTGAAGGAGCAGCCCATCAGTTTGACCCAATCCCAATGAGTTACAGTCAATTATGGTCTCACTTTGCCCGGAACTCAATAATGACACCCAAAAAGACTAGAGCCACGAGGTCTCGGCCCCGTGGGATCAATCCAAATACCAGTTGTGAGTTTCATGGTGGAGCACTAGGGCATCCGATTGAAGAGTGCAAAGTCTTCCAGGAAAAGGTTCAAGAGATGATCGACTACGGGATGTTGACCTTCAATGGAGGAATCCCATCTGTGGACGAAGTGCCTTTGTGCTGATAGAAAACTCAGGAAAATCCTTTCCAAATCAGTTTGTTACTAGAGCATAGGACAAGTTCCTGAATGCACGCGATCGTTTCGATACTTCGGAGTTATCCTCTCAGATGTTTAGCTCATTCACTGCTTTTCATATGTATTTTTCTATGTTTTGTTAATGCATTTTTTTTGGCATGTAAGAACTTATTTGTTTTGAATGATCAATGCAATGAATATGTTTGTCTTGAAGTAATCCATTCGTATTCACTCATATTGCTTTTTCTACTTTTATAACGCCAACATTATCCCATCTCTTGCCTAGGCAGAGAATTGGAGGGAGGATGACGAAATTAAAACACAAATTCTCTAGTTGAATGCTTTTGAATAAAGTCCTACTGACAATGTACAGGCATTGTTTCAAATTCCCAAACACTAGAGAAATAAGGAGTTAATCCCTAGTCAACCACTTTGAGCCTAGAAGTAGGAGTTTCTTTCAGATATTTCAAAACGCTTATGCTTAACCTGGGGCAGGGTAGTGTTCAGTTAATCGGGTTACACATTCAAATCATAAGATGAAACATCCCATCAGGGAATCCACTACAATTAATGACTTGACAGTCACAACTTTCAGCCTTCCAATTATTTAAAAAAAAAGAGAAAATAAAATCCCGCTAAGTCAAGCACCCAAAAAGAGACTTAGGCAAAAATCAGGGACCAAAGAGAAATTCGAGTTAGAAGAAGCCTTTCAATCCTCGACCTAAAAGCTTACGATTTAGTGACCACCATACCAAAATCAAAGGGTCACCAATATCCACGAAGAATAAATAAGATGACTGTCATTTCAAGCGGACCTTGGAGCATCATCTCTACGCTATCAAGACAAATGTATGTGTCAATTTAGCTGAACCTAGGATTGGAGAACATCACGAAGAGTGGGTGGGCGCCAAATAAACTTTGAGCCTTTATCCTTTGTTTCTAAAACCACACCAAACCCCATTACAACCCTCAAAAGTCCTAATTGAAGTAGGGTTTATTTCGAAAGCACACTCGATGAGAAAGTGTTTCCCGACTCCCATGAGATTTGCTCAAAAATTTGTGTTGGCTTTATAAAAAAAATGAATATCACCCCCTAGCTAGTGATTCAGTCACAGGCTATTGTGAAGATCTTTTCAAAAACAAAAAAAAAACTTCGAGACAAACATGTGTGTTGCATTAGCAGTCTCAACATTAATAACTTTTGCTTGTTAAGCATTTGCTTGATATCATAGAAGTCTATGTATGAGTACCAGTGATGAGCTTAACCTCTTGAGATTTGAAACTCTGATGAGTAGTTGAACAACCATTTCGGAGAATGATCATCCCTAGGGGCAAGTTGCTTTAATACTTTGCCAGACAGGGGCATGTTGCTTGAAGACTTAGCCAAATAGAGGCAAGTTGCTTGAAAACTAAGCTAGCCAGGGGCAAGTTGCCTTAATACTTTGCCATACAGGGGCATGTTGCTTGAAGACTTAGCCAAATAGAGGCAAGTTGCTTGAAGACTTCGCCAGACAGAGGCATATCGTTTGAAGACTTTGTCAGACAGGGGCATGTTGCGTGAAGACTTTGCTAAACAGGGGCAAGTCATTTCCCAATTTGTGCTTGCATAATCTGACCATCCCTAGAAGACAAACATTGAAGACTCGTTTGTGCCAAACACAGTTAATCTGAGGCAGTGACGTCGAGATTCGACGAATCTCTACAAGAGTTTGAAGACACTGGGGTATCGTGAATGCCAAGTCTTCTATAAAATCCTCTTGAGATAATATTTTCTCACAAACCATTTTGTGGGCGCATGACCACGTGTTCCCCTAAGCAAGACGCTCTTAGGATATACCTTGCAAGTACCTCCAGATAACGGGGTCCTCACACCAAGTTGCTTTGATATGCCAGGGGCATGACTCATTATTTTCTGGTGGACTTTCTTTTACTACTTAGTGCTTCAAGTGAGATACTGAGTATAGTATCCCCAATTGAGCTTTGATTCAAGCTTCTCCAGCTGAATGTGATTTTCTCCCCCCAACAGAGTACAAATTTACTTCATCCTAAGCAAACACAATTTGTATGGTTGCTTCCTTCTGATAGATGTTAAAGTTAGAGGACTTGTTTGGGTTTATTTCCCAAATGAAGTATATTTCTCTCCTCAAAGAGATTTGAGCTTTATAGCAGGACTTGTTCCATGGATGGCTCTTTACCCTATCCTCAGTGATTGCGTACACTTTAACGAGATTGGTCGAGTATCCGTTTGTGTGATGTTTATTTCATCACCAGTTTATCTCTTGTGTCTGTTTTGTCTGTCTGTCAGCATAAACATAACACATACACATACATGTACATCATAAATGATTCATATTCAAATTCATGTTGCATTCATTAATGCATACCTCCTTCACCTTGGTCGTGTTTATCCCCAAGTGATGTGTCTCTCTCAAAATAGAGTTGTCAGCCTTAGGCAGAAAATCTACATTCTTTCTAATTCCCCACTGAGTTCTTACCCTCGTGGAAGATTTTGCTTTAGTTCTCCTTTCCACACTTGGATAGGATAAATCCCGATTGAGTTCATTACTCAGGGGACAATGTCTTGATTGACAGTTTCTTTCCAGCTCGTTCCTGGATTGAATTTTGGTCATTGACAATTTTGATGATCGAACTACCAATTGGAAAGTGCATTTATTTTGCACCTTTGGATGCTTAATTTCCCAGAAGGAATTTGTTGGAGGCTTCCTTTGAAGACAAATTTTGCTCTCCAGCAGTGTTACTACAACATTCCCTTGGATTACTTATACCCGACAACAAGTGGCCGTCTCTTTATTCGAGAAGCTTGTTTCGTCCTAGAACTTCTAAGTGGAATCAACAAGTGGCAGTCTCTTTATTGGAGAAGCTTGTTCTTATCCCTGTACCTCTAATCGGAATCAACAAGTGACAGTCTCTTTATTGGAGAAGCTTGTTTCTTATCCATAGATTTCCCAGTAAATCAATAGATGGCATTCTCTTTTCGAGCAGTTTGTTCATCCTCAGCAAGGTTTATGTTCTATCAAATGGCATCTCCCCTGTTCGGCGGAGAAGTTTGATATGAATCTCTTATCCAATTTCTAACAAATGGCATCTCATCCAGACAAGGTGAGAAGTTTGTTTGGCAAATGGCATCTCATCCAGACAAGGTGGGAAGTTTGTCGTGGTTCCAATTTTCAACAAATGGCATCTCATCCAGACAAGGTGAGAAGTTTGTTCGGCAAATGGCATCTCATCCAGACAAGGTGGGAAGTTTGTCGTGATTCCAATTTTCAACAAATGGCATCTCATCCAGACAAGGTGAGAAGTTTGTTCGGCAAATGGCATCTCATCCAGACAAGGTGGGAAGTTTGTCGTGATTCCAATTTTCAACAAATGGCATCTCATCCAGACAAGGTGAGAAGTTTGTTCGGCAAATGGCATCTCATCCAGACAAGGTGGGAAGTTTGTCGTGATTCCAATTTTCAACAAATGGCATCTCATCCAGACAAGGTGAGAAGTTTGTTCGGCAAATGGCATCTCATCCAGACAAGGTGGGAAGTTTGTCGTGATTCCAATTTTCAACAAATGGCATCTCATCCAGACAAGGTGAGAAGTTTGTTCGGAAAATGGCATCTCATCCAGACAAGGTGGGAAGTTTGTCGTGATTCCAATTTTCAACAAATGGCATCTCATCCAGACAAGGTGAGAAGTTTGTTCGGCAAATGGCATCTCATCCAGACAAGGTGAGAAGTTTGTCGTGATTCCAATTTTCAACAAATGGCATCTCATCCAGACAAGGTGAGAATTTTGTTCGACAAATGGCATCTCATCCAGACAAGGTGGGAAGTTTGTCGTGATTCCAATTTTCAACAAATGGCATCTCATCCAGACAAGGTGAGAAGTTTGTTCAGCAAATGGCATCTCATCCAGACAAGGTGGGAAGTTTGTCGTGATTCCAATTTTCAACAAATGGCATCTCATCCAGACAAGGTGAGAAGTTTGTTCGACAAATGGCATCTCATCCAGACAAGGTGGGAAGTTTGTCGTGATTCCAATTTTCAACAAATGGCATCTCATCCAGACAAGGTGAGAAGTTTGTTCGGCAAATGGCATCTCATCCAGACAAGGTGGGAAGTTTGTCGTGATTCCAATTTTCAACAAATGGCATCTCATCCAGACAAGGGGGGAAGTTTGTCGTGATTCCAAATTCTATCAAATGGCTATCTCTTCCATACAAGTTGAGAAGTTTGATATGAATCTCTTTATCTTTCCAACAAATGGCTATCTCTCCCAGACAAGTTGAGAAGTTTGTTATGAATTTTCCAATTTCCGTCAAATGGCTATCTCTTCCATACAAGTTGAGAAGTTTGAACGTGAAGTTGTTCTTCATCATATGGCTGTCTCTTTCAGAAGAAGGGAAGTATGATGAATGTTCTATCAAATGGCTATCTCTTCCATACAAGTTGAGAAGTTTGATATGAATCTCTTTTATTTTTCCAACAAATGGCTATCTCTTCCAGACAAGTTGAGAAGTTTATTGTGAATTTTCCAATTTCCGTCAAATGGCTATCTCTTCCATACAAGTTGAGAAGTTTGAACGTGAAGTTGTTCTTCATCATATGGCTGTCTCTTTCAGAAGAAGGGAAGTATGATGAATGTTCTATCAAATGTCTATCTCTTCCATACAAGTTGAGAAGTTTGATATGAATCTCTTTTATTTTTCCAACAAATGGCTATCTCTTCCAGACAAGTTGAGAAGTTTCTTGTGAATTTTTCAATTTCCGTCAAATGGCTATCTCTTCCATACAAGTCGAGAAGTTTGAGCGTGAAGTTGTTCTTCATCATATGGCTGTCTCTTTCAGAAGAAGGGAAGTATGATGAATATTCTATCAAATGGCTATCTCTTCCATACAAGTTGAGAAGTTTGATATGAATTTTCCCGTCAAATGGCTATCTCTTCTAGACAAGTTGAGAAGTTTGAACGTGAAGTTTTGTTTTCTCCATCATATGGCTGTCTCTTTCAGAAGAAGGGAAGTATGGTGAGAGTTATATTCAATGGCATCCTTAGTTAAATCTCGGCAGAAGATTTAGCAACAGGTGATTCTTTTTATTTCTGGAAAGTCTCGGCAGAAGATTTCCAGTCTACCTCGGCAGAAGGTATTTACTTTTATGAGTTAGACGATGACATCCTTAGTTAAATCTCGGCAAAAGATTTGGCGACAGGTGTATCCTCAGTTAATCCTCGGCAGTAGGAGTTTTATTTAGTATAGCTCGACAGAAGGTATCTCGTTCTTAGATTTCTCTGGTAATCTCGGCAGTAGATCTCCAGCAGACTTCAACATAATTTGTTTTTCTTTCCAAGATCTCGACAATAGATTTTTGGTTCATTTAGGATACCTCGGCAGAAGGTATTCAATTTTTTTAAAATTCTCTAGTCATCTCGGCAGTTAGGTCTCCAGTAGACTTCAGAAGAATTGGTTTTCGTTCCAAGATCTCGGCAGTAGATTTTTGGTTCATTTAGTATACCTCGGCAGAAGGTATCTCGTTCTTAGAATCTCTGGTAATCTCGGCAGTAGATTTCCAGTAGACTTCGGAAGAAGTGGTTTTCGTTTCAGAATCTCGGCAGTAGATTTCTGTTTCGTTATTGATACACCAACATAAGGTATTTCCAAATGAGGTTTCAAATCTCGGCAGTAGATTTCCTCAAAGTGGAATTTTGTTCAAAGATCTCGAATCATCTTAGGACCTGTAGACAGTTGTCGTCTGGCTCCACTCAAGAGAAAATCCTCGTGTGGATTGTACTCCAGTCATGTGCGTCTCACCCCCCAGTAGGGTCAACTTTTCTTCCTAGCGGCGTTGTAGCTTTGGTCTTGCATCTTTACATTGCATAACATATCATTTCATCTGCATTTTTAGTCAAAATTTTAGGTATTCTGATATTTAATCCTCTTTCACCCTGAATGTCCAAAAAAAACTTTGTTACTCGTACATTCAAGTTCAAGATGATTAAATAGGGGCAGCTGTCATACCCTAAATTTTGACCAGAAATTTTCTTTTTTTTGTATACACTAGTTTGTATCCTTATTTGCATCAGGTGCATAACATTTTACATTACATATGCATATCGCCGATCCCATTGAGATTACTATCTTTGTTACTTTCATTTCCTTTTTGTTCAAATCAAGTTATGGGTTGAAGTGCAGACATGCTTATTAGGTCAAATGTGTGTGCGCTGATGGACAAAATTTAAGTTGAGATCGATCTAATTTCGGTCAAAACGATAGTTTTGTTTCATTTTTAAAGTCATCAATTTGCGTTGGATTCCAAATGTCTCATGATAGAAATATTTAGGTGTGATTCCAGCCAAAGCCAATTTCAAGCAATTAAGGTGGTTATAAAGAAACATCCATTCTTTAGGCCCGTTTCATCCTTTGCTACTAAGGACTCGGTTATGTGTTCAAGTGAAATGGAAGATTGCGAAGAAACGTGTTAAGTTCAAAGTACATGAAAATTTGATTCAAAATTCATATATTGTCTTCATGGGTGGTTTAAAACCAAGGGAATTTAAATTCATTTTTGAAGTCATAAGAATTCATTCTATTTTCAATTCAATTAATTTAAGCCATGTTTACGTGGGCCAACTTTGTTTTGTTGAGATTGCTAAAACCAAGCTAGAACTTGTGGCCATGCAGGGCCATTTGTTTTTTTTTCTTTGAAGTTGGTATGGAGATTTTGTTCTCACAAATTTGATCATGTCTTAATGTCATGTTATGGGATACCATGTCAAATACGGACTACATTGTTGAAGCCACAAAGTTCTCCAAGACAAATTTCAAAAGGAATAAAGGTGTCATTTACAAGGTTCAATTTTTGGTACAAAGATTTGTAAAAATGGGAAAAACAAAGCATATATTTTAATAACAGGATTTTAACTACATGACACCACTTGAATCACACAAAAAAATTGTTAGTTGTTGACGCCAATTAGATAAGTCACAACGTATTTTACATTTTTCTTGACCTTGAAACAATAAAGAAAGCCTTCATACTTCAACTTAAAGCTTGACTCCACAATACTTTTAGATGACGCCCCTGCAACACATAATACGCCAAAGTGTGTAAGCTTGCCTCAGCCACATTAACAAGCAAATGTACAAGTACCTGTTGAAAAAAACAAAAGGAAACAAACATCATAAAAGGTTATATCAGAACCTGCAAAAGCAAAAGGTAAGAAGGGATGAAGTGACTCATCAAAGCATAGCAAGCCAAGGTTTGGAGAGCTGCCTCTATCCCCACGCACAGACCTAGAGGGTCCTCTACACCACTGTCTTCACAGCAAGAAACATACACGAAAAAAACATGAATAAATCCTGCTATGAACTCTCCTCACAATATGTCAGGACCTGCAAATAACTGCACCAAGTATACATCAAAAGGGATTCAACCCAAAACAAACTGAGGGAGTCATAACCCAATTAATTCATTTCAATCCGAATAAGAACATTTCAATTTGCAAACCCTAAGGTTTTTTTGGCTATAAAAGAAAGGCCAGAAATTCATTAGAAAGGGGGCGGCCACAAAATCAAAAACTTCATACAAACCAAACAACCACCACACATGAAATAAGCATCACAAAAAACAAGCTACAAGCAAACTCAAAAGCCATACAACCAACCAGAAACTTCATATTAAAACTTCCATAGCAACAAAAACAATACCAAAAGCCAAACTCCAGCAAAAACTTCAGTCATACACTTAAAAAACCATACACTAACTCCCAACAAACAGCAATCAACACAAAACTCAACAAACCAAAAACCAAACACAAAGCAAAACTAGATACAGAGAACTACAAGAAACCAAATACATTTGAGTTGAATTTTTTTGGCTCAAGACACAGCAACAACCGAAACACATCATCACCTCCCATCATCTATCAAGAACCTCACAAGATATCAGCGTCGTCATTCTCTGTTTCTCAGCCTTCACACCCTTTCCTTTTTGAGAAAAGATTCATAACCTGCAAACAGACCGCAGGAGCAACATCAGAAAAAAAGGGAACTCTTCATCTTTGAACAAAGGTTTTGAAACTCATACAAAACCAGAGACACAAAAGTAGAATCTCCTTCACCGAGAACTGCAACGAAACAACAGCAAACCTCTCAGCCGGCCACCATCCAAACATCAGCCCAACACACGATCCACCAACCTTAAAAAAAACACCATCGATCATAAACACATAACAGAGGAGGATATAGAGAAGAGCGAAAAAGCAAAAAAACCTTCTGTCAAAAATCATTACCTTCAGACCTTCAATCACCTTTTAATCCCTCTCTTTCACCAATCTTCAGCAACAATCTCACAGTGTCAAGTTTTTCGCGCAGCCATTCACCTTCATCAACCTGAAACCCTTTCCTCAGCCAAACCCTTGTCTCCGTCACAACCGCGAACACCGAATTGTAACCTCCGCCCAAACGAACGTTACGGGTGAGAAATTTGCGAACGAAACCTTCAACAATTAAACCACCACAGTCGGTTACAACAAAGAAGAGGTTTAAGAAGAAGAAACAAGGGGGGAGATAAACGTAGCCAAAGAAGCTTTTACCTGTGTACTTCTTCACTCCGGTGATTTCCGGAAGGTAATCTTCTCACTCTGAACAACTTTATCCGCCCTTTTGATATTCTGATTCGCGTTGTTGTTTCGATCGTTCGAGCTTGTGTGTTTGATTTTGTTTCCGTAAGGATTTATGCCGCGATCTCCATGAATATACAGTGAAGCTCGATTTCTCTTTGAGAAAGTACGAGCTGAGTATGGAGACTAGCAAGAAGTTAGCGAGAAGGAGGGTTAGGGTTTGTTGATTTGGGAGTAAAATCTCGGGTGTTGGGTCTTTGGTTTTGATTCGATTAGTGACGAGAAATAGGGTCTGAGTTGAGATTTGTCAAGCGATTGTGAAAGGTTTGTTGAGAATATTGCAGGGAGAGTCGAGGCAGTTTGAGAGAGAGGCCTCCGCAGGTTTTCTTTCGTTTTCCTTTCTAGGTTTGGAAGGAGAGTGCGGCAGCACTTGTTGGAATTTAGGTTTCTTTGCCTTTTTTGGTAGTTGAATCGGGCTCGGGTCAAACCCGACCCGACCGATTTCAAGCCCAGAAGTTGGTTCACTCTGTTGGGGTTTTATCTGTACCCCTGTTCTATTTAGTAGTTCTAACCTCTTTTGTTTTTTTTATTTTTGTTTTATACTCTCCTTATTCATTCTAACCTTTCTATTTTATTTATTTATATTTTTATTGTTCTATTAATTGTTCTAGGAACATGACAAACATTTTATAGCTATTTAGTTATTTGAATTAAGTTTATCTAATTAATGGAACTATTTAATTATTTGAAATAAGTTTATATAATTAGTTGAATAATTAGTTAATTTTAATCTTATATTATTTTAGTTAATTAATTATCTTTAATCGATTGTTGTTGATGCGTTGTATGCCTATATCTTTCGGTCTTTATTTGGGTGCATAATGGTGATGATGTATGATCTGTTTGAATTTGGGTGATATTTTTGTATTTCGACTAATTTTTTAAAAAAAAAATAAAAATAAAAATAAACGTGATCACTTTAGGAATAACTTTGAAGGATAAATTTAATATCTGGGTCCAACACCAAGTGAACAATTCATCGCGTCTACATTTGCACACACGTAAGTCGGTCACCTATGTGACCGCCATCTGCACTTTTACGCGCCTAATCAACTTAACAAGGAATAGAGCTCCGGAGTCTAGCATTCCGCACGTTCTAGAACGAACGGCAACTGGGCTAGCCCCACGCGTTTTGTTCGTTCGCTCCTTCGTTATTAATCGCATCATTTTTTTTAAGCGTCTAAAAAACAAATATTCCAATTTATTTAATTAATTAAAATACGAAAACAGAGCTCCGGAGTCTAGCATTCCGTACGTTCTGGATTGAACCGCAAATGGGCTAGCCTCACGCGATGGTTCAATCACCATTCGTATATCAAAATATTCAAATCTATAATAAATTAAATTATGAAAGAAGAAACTCCGGAGTCTAGCATTCCGCACGTTCTGGATTGAACCGCAAATGGGCTAGCCTCCCGCGATGGTTTAATCACCATTCGTATACCAAAATAAATAATCTTATTAATTAATTACGAAAACAGAATTTCGGAGTCTAGCATTCCGCACGTTCTGGATTGGTCCGCAATTGGGCTAGCCCCACGCGATGGTTCAATCACCATTCGTATTCAAAACAATCCAACAATCTTAAAGGATCAGGCATGATTCATCTCCATAGAAAAGTTGTTCCTCCTATTGATGGGCTAAAGACGTGTCTAATTATGTGTCTAGCGGTATCTGAACTGCAAGTGCACAGCCTATCGAAGTAATATTTAAGATTATCGATCCACAGGGACTCTATGGTTACTTAGTGCTAGATGAACTTCTAGTTTAGTTAAGGTGAAGGGTTGTCACGATTTTTTGTTGCTTTTTAAAATATTAAAGGCGGGAATTAAATTTAAGTTTTAATAAAATAATATTAAGGCGGTCGGTATGTAATTATACTAACTTAGGTGGGTCAATCTAACCTAGGCTTATAAAGGTGTTCACTTAAACTATTCTGCAGAGGTTACCAGTTTAAATACCCTCAACTCACACTCTCGTGGTCTTATCTCAGATCTTACCCCTAAAGCCCTATGCCTGCTCTCGCTAGCCCATAAGTGTTTAGAGATAATTTTTGGAAACTTAGTAATCCTAATTTATTTTAAAGCGATCTCGCTGTGTTTAATTTAAATGCCTAACTTTAGATATCTGGTTAAAATCTCACACTCTCGTGGTCTTGACCTAACCTAATACTCTTTTCTTACTCTCGTAACGAAAAGGTCGATTTTAATTAAAAAGTATCAGCCAGAATGTTAAGTTATTAATTATTTTTAGCCTATGGTTAATTTTTACCGATTAAGTTTGTTTTAACTACATACCGCCCTAAGGTAATTAGCTACTCATTTTTGTTGAACCAGACAGAGACAAAAAAACAATAAACAAGATATTCATGGCAGAAAAATAAATGAACAACATAAATATTAAATTGCAAATAATAAAAACCTGGTTAACACTAAAATGGCAGACTCCTTCTTCCACAGACCGGAAAGTTCGGAGTAATAGGCGGAAATAGAAAATAAAGCAAAAAATCTGAAGGTTTAGAAACAAGTAATTTTTATAACAATTTCCTGATGTTGGAAATTGTTATAGGTTGGGTTTGGATACAATAAGAATGAAAAACTGAAAATAATGCTGAAATAAAAGCAGGGTTGTAAAATAAATCGGCAGAGCTTCCGCAGGAAATTGATAGAAAAAATGCTCTGTAGTTTCTTCATAAAACTTAAGCTATTTATAGAACAATTAATGGGCTTGAAATTTGGACTTGCTGCATTGGGCCTTGTTGAAGCAGTGGAGGAAATATAGGAACGTGGCTAAAAAATAGGCAAAAACTTCTTCACGTAACGTTTTGACGTGGTCTCAGTCAAATAACCTACTTTTTACCTTGTCACGGTCGTGACAAGGTCTTCACGCTCGTGTCCCTTACATTTTAAGTGTCACGGTCGTGATAAGGTCATCACGGTCGTGATTGCTTCTTTTGGGGTGTCACGGTCGTGACACCTTGGTGACGACCGTGAGTGCAACAATTATGCAGGTTTTGCAGGCTTCTTCATTTCTTCATCTTTTTATGGTTGTTTTTGTTCCTTTTGCTCTTAATTCATGATTTAGCTCCATATATGATGTTCCTGCAAAATGGTAAGAAAAACTCGAGGAATCGGGTGTTAAAACGATGATTATACGATAAAACGTTAATGAAACTTAGCAATATAATCGATACATTTTCTCGTTATCAAACTTCCCCAAACTTAAACCTTTGCTTGTCCTCAAGCAAATAGTCGGTTGAAAATCGTTGGACAAGTTTTTATTGACGCATACACGTAACAAACCATACGAGGGATCGTTTTGTCGGATAAACCGATACTTTGATAGAACACTAACGATACATTAATGACACAAGCAACAAGCTATGTCGTCGACTTCCCGTTAAACGAAACAATCGGTAATTTCTTTACGATTTCACCTAGAGTTTTTCGATCTTATTTCGCCTGGTTTCATTCTAGCGCAATCACATTAAGCCCTTTGCCTTAGCACGCACGTAATGGAGTAGCCGGTTAGCGACTTTGATCCTTTTTAAGCACGGGGTATGGTACACGAGTGCGGTAACCCTTCATATAATATCCGATTTGGAGGTTGTGGGGGATCGAGCCGTAGCACGCCCTACCAAGTTCAGAACCAGTACCTCTGAACCAACCCGCAATGGACTCCTTCTCATATTTCTCGTTTCTTATATGCGACCGTGTACTTTGGTGCAATTTCTTTTCATTTTGCATCGAGATATGAAGGATCATTATAGATTAGGCATCAAACGCTTATATTCATCGGCTCCCCACGTGGTTTGTGTTCAGACGGTGCTGACTTCTAGTATAAACTACTAGGGGTTACTTTTGAACTGAAACTTAAGGTGTACTCGTAATGATAATCGGAATGGAATCGCTTAAGTGGGAAGTCAAAGGTGTCAAGATTGTATTGGTCTTGTTTAATCATTCTCAGCTTCCTAATTACGATTCCGTAGGTAGGTCGGGTAATGCGAATAATTAAAGATTTTTTTCTGGTATGGCTAAATAAACGGGGAAAGTTCGAAACTAAAGAAAATATCACAAAGATTTGCTCGTTTCATTAACTTACGAAAAGAAATACAACAGAATGTGAAAATGCGAAAAGGAAAAATGCGGAAATGAAAGGTACCTCTCCCATACTATATCAGACATTGTCCTCAATGTTGTGATATAATAGCGGTAAAAGTACAGTACAAACTATGAAAATGAAAAACAAACATAAGCAAAACTAAAACTAAGGCTGCTGAGGACCGCGGGCTCGGCTTCTGGTGCGGGAGTGTCTGGAAGGAGTTGCTTCAGGATCAGAACCGGTACCGGTGGCAGCAGTGATGTCAATGCGTAAGGCTTCTAGCTCGCTGAAAATTTCGTCGAGCTTCTCATTAGTAGATGTCTGGTTGCTTGCAATAGTGCTGAGTAAAGCATCATACTGCTCCTTCTGCCTTCGCTCCAGTGTGGCGTTCATCTGGTTCTGCTGATGAATTGCACGGAGGACATCCTCAAGAGTGAATTCCTGTGCAGGAGGCTGTCGGGTAGATGACTCTGGAATGTCCTGGACAGGCTCAGCTGCATCCATAGCGTCCTGCATCTCATCCGCTGGAGGATCTGCCTGATCATCATGAATAGGGGCGTGGCCGGCAGCATCTGGTAAAATAAAGAGCCAGTTGGCTCGGCTGGATGGGTCGATGCGGTCACGGGACGGCAGAATGATATGGTGAAAAATAGTGCCATGGACAACAGGACTATACCTGCAATCCTCTCGCTGCGCAATCAGGTGAGCAGACCTGTAATAGCTCTTGGTTAGGAATTCTGCGGCTATGCCAGGCAAATTATCGAGCAAGTCATTGAGCCCTAACTGAAAGGCGAGGGCGGAGACAATGCCGCCAATGAAAAATGGGGTGGAGCCTCTTTGCGTAATGGCCTGGATGTGAGAAAGCATGAACGGGGCAGCGTTGATCGGCTCGTCATTTAGAGCGCAGTGCAAGAACAGAAGCTCCTTGGAGTTGAGCTTATGGTTACTTTCTCGAGCAAATATGGTGTTGCAAATGACTCGGTGGAAATAACGGATTGTCGGGTTGTGGATGTGTGTAGCATTGAGGCTTTGAAAGGCTGAGGCACGGGTATTGGTTATGTCGTGCCATAAAGTGAAAGCGGTTTCACTAAAATTATCCGGCACGCGGAGGTGAGCTTCATTCCCGTGAGCGAAGCCTAGCAACTCGGCTATCCTTGTTTGCGAAAGTTCAAACTCCCGGCCAAACAATCTGAATTTAGCAACGCCGGTAAGCTGACTCTGAGAACCGGAACCGGTGATGTAACAGAACGAGCTTAGGAACTCCAGTGTCAGCAACTCGAATATGGGCTGAGGCTGACTGCATAGAACCCACAGATTAACCTTCTTAAGCAGGTTCTTGACACTGTTGAGCATTCCGAGCTCTCTCAAACATTCAGTGTCGATATAACGCGTAGGTTGCACACCGCGGTTCTGGAATCAGATAAATCTTTCTCTCTGGGTTTCTCCAGCATTACCTTCTCTAAATTTAATGGCATCCATTGCATGCAAGAGCTAGAGTGAGAGATGAAGATTTTTGATTTTTGTGAAAAAGTGATAAAATGAGAGAAATAATGGTTCGGATAAATATTGGAAGGTGAGAATGTAATAGGTGTGGTGATAATGGGGGGGGGGGGGGTTAATGAGTTTTAATTTGGTACTGGAAGGTTACGGAAGTTGGTGAGAAAATGGGTGGTTTTTGGAAGTTATGGAGGAAGAAGAAGAAGAGGTTTCGAAAAGAAACAGTTCTGTTTCTCACGAATCCTATATTTAGGGTTGTCACGGTCGTGACAAGGAGGTGACGGTCGTGACACGCTAAATGAGCACGTCACGATCGTTAGGGGGGTGTGACGACCGTGAGAGCTTGTTTCGTTGAATAATTTCCAGAAAACACTATCTCTTACGCTTCATATACTTTATAATAATTTATTTTTTTCACTTCTCACTCAATAATACATTTAAACACCATATAATAATTTATTTCAACATAGTACTTTGCTAATTTGCATGGCATGAGAGATTTTTATATAATAGGAATAAATTCAAGCATAACAGTACATAGAATGAAAATATATAAATTGATTAAAATGGAAAAAATTTTGGAACTAGAAGTGCATTGCATATGAAATTACATTAATGAAAATACGGTACGAAATTGTTTGCGAAAAATAAATCTAACTAGAAACGAAAACAATGAGAAAAATAAACTAAATCACTTATAGCATTTTCAAAAGCGTTTCTTCAAATCTTCGATTGCGGAGTTCAAGTGATAGAATTGTTCACAGGTTATGTCAGTCAAACCTATAATGTCCAATCGCATGCTCTTAATGTCATCCTTAAATGAATTTATATCAGTTTGGTAAGCTTCAAGAGTGTTCATGATATTCTGTAAGTTGTTAGCATAATCTCCTTGATTCACTTCAGGGGTTTCAATAACTTCGTCAGTGTGGTCAATGTCATGGTAACCAGGAGGTGTCTCAGGGTCAGTTTCGACATTGGTCATTATATCAACTTTTATCTTGTAAGACTGAGGTGTTTCAGGAGTGGATGGATAATCAGGTGGGGTTAACTCATAAAGCCAGTTATCCTTATTGTGAACACTTACTCTAGCATGGTTTGGCAGTGTGAACAGGGTTACTACCTCATTCCGGATTAGGTACTCGAAAGGTGGATGTCCTAAATTCCTTATGATATGGTGATTAAAGCAGAAGTTAAGATTCATAGGACGGATGATACCTAAACGGTTGCACCTGTGCAATTGGTACCTAAGTCCTAAGGCATCAGCAATCATGGTTACAAGACCTCCTACTAATATAGGTAATTCAGGTTCTTCTTGGATACGGGTGAAGGTTTGCATCATGAAAGGTACACCATTAACAGGCTGTCCATTAGTGAAACATGAAATAATGAATATCTCATCTTTAGAGACTCCGGTAATGTTTTCTTCTTTTCCAAAGAAGGTGTGGGCAAGGATTTTATGGAAGTAACGGAGAGCAGGGTTATGTATTTCATCATTGTTCATGCTATTAGGTTCAGGGTGGTAGTTTCCGGTTAAAGTTCCCCAAAAGAAATCCAGCTCAATATCCATCAATTCTACCTGTGTGGTAGTAAAAGCAAAGGGTCCACTAGGGAATCCTAATAAGTCAGCTAGTTCTTTATGGTTAAAGTCATATTCTATTCCAAATAGGCGGAAACTGATAAATCCTTTCCTGAATCCAAAACCGCGCTCAGGTAGGTAAACTAAGGAGCTAAGGAACTCAAGGGTGAGCTCGCGGTAAGTCACAAACTTATGTTGAATCAGTGCATTCTCCCATCCAAGTCGGTTGAACAAGTACAGGATGCTATCATGTATACCTAGGGTTTCCATAGTCTGATCATCCGGGTACAGGGTCAAATCCATTTGCCTCTGTGATAACTCTTCAAACTTCATTCTTTGGTTCCTACCTCTAAATTTGGTTTCCATATGGTTTATTGGTTGGTTAGCCATGGTTAGTGCAAATATGGAGGAAACAAATCAGGGGGAGAAGGAAAATGGGAAAGACTTTTAGAAAATCTGTAAAAAGTGATTTAAGATAAAAATAAGAAAATGAAATGCATAATTTAAAGGCAATAATAGTAGTATGAAATAAAACTATAAAATGACAAAACAAATAAATAAATAGTAAAACGATAAATAACAAAAATAATAGAATGATAAAGAGAATAATTTAAATAATTAAATGAGTAAATGGGTTGCCTCCCACAAAGCGCTGTTTTTATCGTCAAAAACCTGACGTAATGCTCGGGTGTAGATTAATCAAGGGAATTAGTGGAAAACTCTAAAAGCCTTAGATTATTTGCATAATCTCTATTTTCAACTTTATGATAATGTTTTAAACGTTGTCCGTTTATTATGAATGGTTCACTATTCCTACCCTTAATTTCTATTGCTCCACTCGGGAACACTTTAGTTATTTCAAAGGGTCCTGACCATCTAGATTTTAATTTTCCAGGAAAGAGCCTAAGTCTTGAATTAAAGAGGAGTACAACGTCTCCCACACTAAATTCTTTCCTAGATAGGCGTTTATCATGCCATCGCTTAGTTCTTTCTTTATATATCTTAGCATTCTCATAAGCATCTAGCCTTAATTCTTCTAATTCGTTAATGTCTAGGATTCGCTTTTCTCCTGCAACATTATAGTTTATATTGAGAGTTCTAATCGCCCAATAAGCTTTGTGTTCTAGTTCTACCGGGAGATGACAAGATTTTCCATAATGTAATTTGAAAGGTGTAGTACCTATGGGTGTCTTGTAAGTGGTCCTATAAGCCCATAAAGCTTCATTAAGTTTAGATGACCAATCTTTCCGAGATATGGCGACAGTCTTTTCTAAGATTTGTTTAATTTCTCTGTTTGAGACTTCGACTTGTCCACTTGTTTGTGGGTGATATGGTGTTGCCACACGGTGTCTTACTCCATACTTAGATAGTAATTTGTCAAAGATTTTTGAAATGAAGTGCGAGCCACCGTCACTTATGACGAGTCTAGGCACACCAAATCTGGGAAAGATTATATTTTTGAAAAGCTTTATTACTACTCGTGTATCGTTTGTAGGAGAAGCTATAGCTTCAATCCATTTTGAAACATAATCAACAGCTACGAGTATGTAATTATTACCGAAAGATGATGGGAATGGTCCCATGAAATCTATTCCCCAGACGTCAAAGATTTCTACTTCTAATATTCCTTTTTGAGGCATTTCATCTCTTCTTGAAATATTGCCGGTGCGTTGACACCGATCGCAATTTATAACAGCGATGTGGACATCTTTCCATAGATTAGGCCAGAATAAGCAGGCTTGCAAGATTTTTGCACAAGTCTTGGAAGTGCTTGCATGTCCACCATAAGGAGATGAATGACATTGAGCAATGACATCTTCTATTTCTTCTTCGGGAATACATCGACGAAAAATTCCATCGGGTCCTCTTTTGAATAATAATGGTTCATCCCAGTAATAATGTTTGAGATTGTGAAAGAATTTCTTTTTCTGCTGATAGGTTAGATCGGGTGGAAGAGCTCCTGCGGCTAGGTAGTTGACAATGTCAGCGTACCATAGCAGTCCTACAGTTGTCTGGATTGTTTCCACGGGTTCTGGTTCATTTAAGTCTAACTGAACTAGGTCGCTTCCTATTTGTGCTATCAGCTGTTCATACGGAAAATCATCGTTAATCGGCACTTGTTCGGGTTTAATACCTTCTATTCTAGATAAATGGTCCGCTACGACGTTTTCAGTACCTTTCTTATCTTTTATTTCGAGATCAAACTCTTGTAAGAGTAAAATCCATCTCAAGAGTCTTGGTTTAGCATCTTTCTTAGTCAATAGATATCGGATAGCAGCATGGTCTGTGTAAACGATTATTTTCGCTCCTACTAGGTAAGAACGGAATTTGTCAAGCGCAAAGACAACTGCTAACAATTCTTTTTCAGTAGTGGCGTAGTTCATCTGAGCAGAATCTAAGGTTCTACTGGCATAGTAAATCGCATGAAGTTTCTTTTCCTTCCTCTGGCCTAGAACTGCGCCTACAGCATAGTCACTCGCATCGCACATGATTTCGAAAGGTAATCTCCAGTCAGGGGGTTGCATGATTGGTGCGGTGATGAGGGCTGTTTTTTTGAGTTTTGAATGCTTTAAGACAATCTTCATTGAATATGAACTCAACGTCTTTCATTAATAAACCAGTAAGAGGTTTAGTGATTTTCGAGAAATCTTTGATGAATCGTCGGTAGAAACCGGCGTGTCCTAAAAAGCTTCGTATTTCTTGAACGGTTTTAGGGGGTTGAAGATCTTTTATGACTTCTATCTTAGCTTTATCAACTTCAATTCCCTTGTCGGATATTACGTGACCTAATACAATTCCTTATCTGACCATAAAATGACATTTCTCCCAGTTAAGCACGAGGTTTACTTTTACACATCTTTCTAACACCATTTCTAAGTTTGATAGGCATCCTTCAAAACTTTGCCCGCATACAGAGAAGTCGTCCATGAACACTTCCATGATGTTGTCTATAAAATCTGTGAAGATTGACATCATACATCTTTGAAAGGTTGCAGGAGCGTTGCATAATCCAAAGGGCATTCGTCTATAAGCGAACGTTCCATATGGGCATGTGAATGTAGTCTTCTCTTGATCATCTGGATGGATAGGGATTTGGAAAAATCCTGAGTAACCGTCAAGATAACAGAAGTATGAATGCTTGGCTAATCGTTCTAACATTTGATCTATAAAGGGTAGTGGGAAATGATCTTTTCTAGTGGCTTTGTTTAGTTTACGGTAATCTATGCACACTCTATGTCCTGTCACTACTCTTTGCGATATCGATTCGCCTTGAGCGTTTTTCACAACAGTGATACCTCCTTTCTTTGGCACTACATGTACTGGACTAACCCATTCACTATCAGAGATTGGATATATTATTCCGGCATCTAGTAGTTTCTTAACTTCTTCTTTCACTACAGTGCTAAGGATTGGGTTAATTCTTCTTTGAGATTCTCTGGAGGTTCTGCAATCTTCTTCTAGCAGAATACGATGCATACAGACTGAAGGGCATATTCCTTTGAGATCAGATATGTTATATCCTAATGCAGTTGGATATTTCTTCAAGACATCTAAAAGTTTCTTTGTTTCTATAGTTCCTAAACTGGAATTTATTATAACTGGCCTTTTACATTCAATGTCTAAGAATTCGTATCTTAGGTTATGAGGTAAAGTTTTTAATCCTAATGTAGGTTTATCTTTACTTGGCATGGGATCCGGTGTAAGTGCTAAACTTTCGCTTAGACTATCGTCTTGATACGGTGCACGCCAATTATCATCTTTGAAAATCGGAGGGATTTGAATTTTCATAATTTCAGAATAGGTAGTCTCTTTCAGTTCCATTTCTCTTACACATTCGTCAATTACGTCCAATAGATAGCATGTATCCTCTATAGCTGGTGATTGTAAGAATTGTGTTAAAATAAATTCAACTTTCTCTTCACCTACTTCAAAGGTTAGCTTTCCTCTTTTTACGTCTATTATAGCTCCGGAGGTAGCTAAGAATGGTCTTCCTTGTATGATAGGTGTAGTGGAGTCTTCAGAGATGTCCATGATTATAAAATCAGTAGGGATGTAGAATTGTCCTATACGTACTGGGACGTTTTCTAGTATGCCTACAGGATATTTAACAGAGCGATCGGCTAGTTGAACAGACATTTTAGTTGGTCTAAGGTCTCCCATGTCTAGCCTTTTGCAAATCGTTAAGGGCATAACACTGATACTGGCTCCTAAATCGCATAGAGCTTTGTCAATGACGAATTTTCCTATTACACAGGGTATAGAGAAACTTCCTGGATCTTTTAGCTTAGGCGGCATATTATTCTGAATTATGGCGCTACACTCAGTAGTAAGTGTAACTGTTCCGTTATCCTCTATCTTTTTCTTATTGGATAAGATTTCTTTTAAAAACTTAGCGTACGAGGGTATTTGAGTGATTGCTTCTGTAAACGGAATAGTAATATTTAACTGTTTCAGAAGTTCAACAAATTTCTTAAATTGACCCGTCGTCTTGGAATTGGTTAATCTCTGAGGGTACGGAATTGGTGGTTTATAGGGTGGTGGAGGCACATAAGGTTGTTCTTTCTCCACTACCTCTTGATTATCATCTTCCTTTTCTTCTGGATCATTCACCACTTCAGTCGGCTTATCCGGTTTTTGGTACATGGCTGGATTGTCAAGTCTTGGATCGGTAGGTCCGTCAAGTTCCTTTCCACTTCTTAATATTACGGCATTGGCATGTCCTTTCGAATTAGGTTGAGGTTGTCCAGGGAATACTCCAGCTGGTGCAGCAGTAGGTGCTTGTTGTTGAGCTACTTGTGAAATCTGAGTTTCAAGCATTTTGTTATGTGTAGCTAATGCATCTACTTTGCTCACTAATTGCTTAATCTGCTCACTAGTATGTATGTTTTGGTTTAAGAAGTCCTTGTTCGTCTGAGATTGGTTAGCTATAAAGTTCTCCATCATCAACTCAAGGTTCGATTTTCTAGGGACATTAGGAGCAGTCTTTTGATATCCTGGTGGTGTAGCTGGTGCTTGACCTGGTGCGTATAAAGCATTGTTATTCTTATAGGAGAAGTTCGGATGATTCTTCCAACCTGGGTTGTATGTGTTTGAGTATGGGTTTCCTTGAGCATAATTCACTTGATCAGTGGGAGTTCCTGTCAATAGTTGACAATCAGAAACTTCGTGTCCTGGGACTCCACATAACTCACAGTTAGGTGTTACTGCAGCCACGGTGGCTGTTGGTGTTATGGCCAAGTTGTCGATCTTTTGGCTTAGGTGGTCAAACTTTGCATTGACTTGGTCCATACTACTCACTTCGTACATACCTCCTTTTGTTGGTTTCTCGGTTGCGACTCTCTCGTTTCCCCATTGGTAATGGTTTTGAGCCATACTTTCGATAAGTGCATAAGCATCATTATATTCTTTGTCCATCAATGCACCGCCTGCGGCAGCGTCAATCGTCATTCTTGTATTGTACAAGAGTCCATTATAGAAGGTATGGATGACCATCCATTCTACTAATCCGTGATGTGGACAAAGTCTCAGCAGATCCTTATAGCGTTCCCAAGCTTCGAATAGTGATTCACTTTCCCTTTGCTTAAATCCGTTGATCTGAGCTCTCAGCATAGCTGTCTTGCTAGGCGGGAAATATCTGGTCAAGAAAACTCTCTTTAGTTCCTCCCACGTGGTTACTGAGTTTGAAGGCAGATATTGAAGCCAGGCTCTTGCTCTGTCTCGAAGTGAAAAAGGAAACAAACGTAGTCTAATAGCTTCTTGGGTAACTCCATTGGCTTTTACGGTATCTGCGTATTGCACAAAGATCGAAAGATGAAGGTTCGGATCCTCGGTAGGATTTCCGGCGAATTAATTTTGTTGCACGGCTGATATCAACGAAGGTTTTAGTTCGAAATCGTTTCGGTTGATAGCCGGTGCGGCAATGCTTGAATGCGGTTCAGCTTGCGAAGGACTGGCGTAATACTTGAGTGGGTGATTCTGTTCTTCAGCCATCTCTGCGTCCTTTGATGTTACGACTGGTTTAGGTGGATCTAAATGAAGATCTGGAATATTGTATCTTTTTTCGTAATCGAATATCCGTCTTCTTACGTGTAAGAAGCGTTCCGATTCAGGGATTAGAGGTTGCAAGTCTTCGCTTTTAGAGCGAGTACTTGGCATACACTCGGAAATTAAATTAAATAAATTAAATAGTTGATACCTTAGTCTAGACAATGCTACCTAAAGTGCACTAGTAACTAAATTAAGGTCCCCGGCAACGACGCCAAAAACTTGATGGGCTAAAGACGTGTCTAATTATGTGTCTAGCGGTATCTGAACTGCAAGTGCACAGCCTATCAAAGTAATATTTAAGATTATCGATCCACAGGGACTCTATGGTTACTTAGTGCTAGATGAACTTCTAGTTTAGCTAAGGTGAAGGGTTGTCACGATTTTTTGTTGCTTTTTAAAATATTAAAGGCGGGAATTAAATTTAAGTTTTAATAAAATAATATTAAAGCGGTCAGTATGTAATTATACTAACTTAGGTGGGTCAATCTAACCTAGGCTTATAAAGGTGTTCACTTAAACTATTATGTAGAGGTTACCAGTTTAAATACCCTCAACTCACACTCTCGTGGTCTTATCTCAGATCTTACCCCTAAAGCCCTATGCCTGCTCTCGCTAGCCCATAAGTGTTTAGAGATAATTTTTGGAAACTTAGTAATCCTAACTTATTTTAATGCGCTCTCGCTGTGTTTAATTTAAATGCCTAACTTTAGCTATCTGGTTAAAATCTCACACTCTCGTGGTCTTGACCTAACCTAATACTCTTTTCTTACTCTCGTAACGAAAAGGTCGATTTTAATTAAAAAGTATCAGCCAGAATGTTAAGTTATTAATTATTTTTAGCCTATGGTTAATTTTTACCGATTAAGTTTGTTTTAACTACATACCGCCCTAAGGTAATTAGCTACTCATTTTTGTTGAACCAGACAGAGACAGAAAAACAATAAACAAGATATTCATGGCAGAAAAATAAATGAACAACATAAATATTAAATTGCAAATAATAAAAACCTGGTTAACACTAAAATGGCAGACTCCTTCTTCCACAGACCGGAAAGTTCGGAGTTATAGGCGGAAATCGAAAATAAAGCAAAAAATCTGAAGGTTTAGAAACAAGTAATTTTTATAACAATTTCCTGATGTTGGAAATTGTTATAGGTTGGGTTTGGATACAATAAGAATGAAAAACTGAAAATAATGCTGAAATAAAAGCAGGGTTGTAAAATAAATCGGCAGAGCTTCCGCAGGAAATTGATAGAAAAAATGCTTTGTAGTTTCTTCATAAAACTTAAGCTATTTATAGAACAATTAATGGGCTTGAAATTTGGACTTGCTGCATTGGGCCTTGTTGAAGCAGTGGACGAAATATAGGAACGTGGCTAAAAAATAGGCAAAAACTTCTTCACGTAACGTTTTGACGTGGTCTCAGTCAAATAACCTACTTTTTACCTTGTCACGGTCGTGACAAGGTCTTCACGCTCGTGTCCCTTACATTTTAAGTGTCACGGTCGTGATAAGGTCATCACGGTCGTGATTGCTTCTTTTGGGGTGTCACGGTCATGACACCTTGGTGACGACCGTGAGTGCAATAATTATGCAGGTTTTGCAGGCTTCTTCATTTCTTCATCTTTTTATGGTTGTTTTTGTTCCTTTTGCTCTTAATTCATGATTTAGCTCCATATATGATGTTCCTACAAAATGGTAAGAAAAACTCGAGGAATCGGGTGTTAAAACGATGATTATGCGATAAAACGTTAATGAAACTTAGCAATATAATCGATACATTTTCTCGTTATCACCTATCCCCACAAACACAAACAAAAATCTTACAAACGATTACTTTCAAAGGAAGAACGTGGCATTGCTTGTCGATACTTATATCCAAGTTTAAAGCTTCTTCCGATTTTATTTATTCTCAAAGAAAGAATGTGGCATTGCTTGTCGATCTTATATCCAAGTTTAAAGCTTCTTTCGATTTCTCATTTCTCAAATGTTTTGTGGTAGAATAGGTGAGATACTTATCTTGAAGATGACGAATTGTCTCTTTCTTTCGCATACAAATTAAAACTTACCAACCAATTCAAATCATTTTCATAATTAATTAGCGAGTAACTGAACTCCGGAGTCTCGCACTCCGCACGTTCTTGAATGCAACCGCAACATGGGCTAGCCCCACGCGTGGTTCATTCGCCCTCTCGTTTTAAAACATCTTTAACAAAGATCAAACATCTTTTCTCAAAACGAATATTGTTTAAATCATTCTATCTCGCAAATAAGCTAGCACTTCAGCCTCATATCACGAGCAGATAAGCCAACGCTTAGCAGATTAGAAAGCATTTTCAAACAATCATTCAATAAAAATCACAAATCGTAGTAGCACGAACTACGAAGCTCTGACTTTCCCATTGCACAGGGGAATACGTAGGCACGGGAATTTGAATCCTTCGCGAGCACAATAATAAAAAACTCTAATCTTTCCCTCGTAATTATCGCCCCCAAAAGATGAGACTGGGCTAAAATGAGGTACAGACGCGAACGATCGGCGAAAGGAGGTGTGGGAACACACAGGAGTGAACTCACAGGAAAAGAAAAGAGTCGCCAGTTAGGCATTTTTATCCCGAAGGAAAGGCAATGCTGCATAGACCTAGAAGGATATGGATAAGACGGTTGCGAACCAGAGAAACTGAGAAAGGGGGTTGGTTACAACCTGGGAAGGTATTAGCACCCAGATTGTCCGTCGTACTCGACGGGATCCACGCTTAAAAGATTTGCGTTTTAAAGGGGTAGTGTCAGTGCAATCTGTGTATAAAAGAGCTGGAAAAAGGATGTACAGGTGTCAGTGTAAAAGAAGTGAAGTGTATAAGTGAAGTGTCAGTGTAAGAACAGAAATGAAATGCTTAAGACCATGAGGCTTAAAGAATGAAGCTGGAAGGAGGGGGAATATACAGAGACTTTTGTTCGATAACTGTTAAGTTATGCCTACGTATCCTCTCGTGCAATGAGGAAGTCAGAACACCGTAGTTCGACCCAAAGAGACTGAAGATAAATTGACTATGAACTGCTTGCTTGTCTATGCTCAAGTGTATGACCTGTCTGGCTCAGGTGCAAACTGTCTTGCATTAGACGGAAGAAGCAAGTTCTCGCTTTTGAGTGAATGAGATGAGAAAAGAATCCCGAAGGAGACGATTATTGTTTGTTTTTGAGTTTTCAGTCTTTTATTGCTTTTGAAATTTTGTCATAAGTTAATGGGCTTAAGCCTAAACCAATGGATTTAGTAAACTCATCACAACCTCCCTCTGATTAGGGGTAATGAGAATACCTTAAGTGTGAAGTCAGCTTCTCACACTTAATCTCCATGATGTAGGATTAAGATCATTAACCTACTTGTGATTAGTTAGATGTTTTTGTTGTTTTTGTTTAGTGTTAAGTGATGATATTAAGCCATAATCAGGGATTAAACAGACTCATTACACCATCCTAATAGAAGGATAATAGATGAGAGTGTTTAAGCTGAGGAAAGCTCCTAAACTTAATCCATGATTAGGGATTAAACTCATGACAAAACAAATCCTTTATTAGATGGATTTTAGTTAATGATAAGATGATGAATTGGGTTTTAGGGTTTGTAAGACAACTTGAGGGGGACTTGTCCATTAACACTAGGGTTAGTCCTTCTTAACCAATTAAGGAAGAATTAGAACCCTAATGCAAGGCCCAAGTTACAAGCTTGATGTCTTAATGATTATTAGATGGATTGATTAGAGGAGTTAAACACATTAAGGGTTTAACACTTAGGATTAAAGTTATACACTCCATCCTAATAGAAGGATGCAGGCATAAGCTTAATCACAAAGCCTTAAAGCCTTTAGGGTTTAGTCCCTGGTTATGAGGTGAGAAGAGAAGACTCAAAGAGACACAAAGGTAAAATCTAAAGGGGGGACTAATCAAAACCCTAATTATTGTCATGCTTGGTTGTTCCTAAGGTTTGTGAGGTTAACAAGAGAAATCTTCAGAGGAACCACCAGGAAGCAGATGAAAGGAGCAAAGTGAAGCAAAATAACTTGCTTCATTTAAGAAGTCAAGTCACTTGAAGGAAGAAAGTAAGAAGAACAAGAATAAGCAAGCTCAATCTCAAACACAAGACAAATGCAACAATGATGCATAAGAGGGATGAAAAGAAATTGTGAGAAGTGAAGGCAAATTCACTTCTCAAAGTAACTTACCACCTGAAAAGTTAGTGAAAGGAATGCAATGCAATGCAAAGTGAGATGGAATGGCATGATGCAAACCAAAACCAGAAGCATAAGTATGATGTTAATGATGCTATGAGATGGTGCAAACATGAATAAAGGCATGGTGATGATCATACAAACATATGGATGCAAATGAAGCATGCTTAGAACCATGAATATACATGAAAAGTTATGGAATGTAAATGACATACAAAATGGCAAATGAAAGATGCAATGATCAAACATGCTTCTAATATGTCTTAAGATGTCTAATGAATCAATTGGATGCATAAAATGTCATGGCAAGTCATGGTATGCAAGTAAATGCAAGATGAATGCAAAAGAAAGCCCAAATTAGGGTTTATGATCAATGCTCAAAACAAAAATCAAAACCAGAAGCAAACATCAAGATAAAAATTTGAAAATGCAATCAAGGGAACCCTAAACCTATACAAACTCACTGCCCAAAGGAGGGGATCCAATTCTTAACCTAGTGAAAGTTATGAATTTCCTAAGATTTCTAGGGTTTTAAAGCACCTTGTCAAGAAAAATGTCAAAAAAAATGAAAATGCAAGATCAAATCATGCCAATTTAATCCTACAAACTACATGATATGCAAGACACAATGCAAAAAGAATCAAAGTCCAACTCTTAAAGACTAGGCAGAAATGAATTTTCAAAGATTGGATCAAAATAATGCTTTGAAATAGAATTAATTCCATGGAAAATTGTCAAAATGCATCAAGATCAAAAAAGAAATTTGGTTTGAGGGTTGGACAATGTTTCTAAATGATTTTAAAGGTTTCATGAATTTTTTTGTGATTTTTAAATACCTAAAAGTATTTTTAATTAATTAATCCTCATTAATTAATTAAAAATAATCTTTTAAATGATTTAAAAATATTTTTTAATGCAAAAAATAAAAATAAAAATGTTTTTGGTTTCTGAAAATTAATAAGAGGTTGTATAAAAAATTTCAGAATTTTTACATGATTTTTACTATTTTAAAATAAATGAAGAAAACAAATGAAATAAAAATAAAATAAATTGAGTTTAAACTGAAAAAAAGAAAAGTCAGCAAGATCAAAGGCTGAGATTTGAACTCACACGCGCGCGAATTGACCTGGCGCGCATCTGGACGGCCAGTATTCAAATCTGCTAATTATGATTAGTACCCTAATTAAATGCCCTAATTACTTTCAGATGACCGGAACAGTGGTTCCGGTCATCTTCTCCGACGAGCCAAATTTCTAACTCCCTCTACACACAATAAAAATGAAATCTAACTGCCCAGGATTCATCCCCATTCAACACTGAATCAAAACCCCCAAACAAACATCATTTTTCATCCATTAATCAAGCAAATCGAAGCAAAACTCATTTAGGGCAAAAAGTTTCAGACAGTTCATACATGCTCAATATTCCACCATTTTCAATTTTAAACACATCATGATGATCAGGATATCATATAGAATCAATTTATAACAAGTAAACTGAGTTCTGGAAAATTTGTTCTTGATGGATACCTGAACTAAAGCTTTGGTTTTTGGCACTTTCTGGCTGATTTCTTGCTTTCAATCAACTCCACTGGACCCCCTGAGAAGCTTCCAATGCTTGTTTGAAGTTTATAATGGATGGTTTGAGAGATGGAAGAAGTTCTGTTCAAGGGAGGGTGGTGATCGTGTTTTTGATTCAGGGAGTTTCAGGCTATGGTGATGGGTGGTTTCTGGCCAGTGAAGTGTGCTGAGTTGATTTGTGAAGTTGGTTTGTGTGTTTGCAGCTTGTGGAGAGTGTTTCAAAAGCTTTTGCAAAATGAGGTGAAAATGAGAGAGCTGTGTTGTGTGTGCTTTTAGGCTTGTGTTGTGTGTGCTTTGGCTTGCTTTTTGTTTGCATAAACTAATGGGATTGGTCAGATGAGTTGATGTGTGCTTTTGTGATTGGTATGGCTCAAGTTGCCAAAATGTCAAAGTTGTGTAAGAGAGGCATGGGCTACTAGCTAGCCAAGGACAGATGGGGTGTCCTGCGCAGCAAGATGTGTGGAGAGCCATAGGATTGTTTGTGAAGTCAGCAAGCAAGTGGATTCACACTTGAGTGAGTTTTTGCAACTTGCTTCACTTTTGTTTCCTTTGAGAAATCTTGCTCCATAAGTCATGAAGATGAGTGATCTCTTGGCCCATTCTGAATTTTAGATGTTGCATGATCATGTTGTGAAGAAATGATACACATTTGAGGCCTTTAGAACACTTGAACAAACCATTTTGCAAAATGTCTCTTTGGTGGAAAACTTCAAATTTTGTGATTTTAGCCAACTTTGACAAGTCATAACTTTTGATCCAAAATGAATTAGGTCATGTTCTTTTACTTTTTGAAAAGGGAATGATCCATTCTACAACTTTCATGACCAAAGTTTTTCCATTTGAAGCACTTTTGAATCAAAAAGCAAGGGTTGAAAAAGTTTCCCAAAATGGCAATTTCATTAAAAGTCAAACTTTCCCAAAAAGTCAACTTTGCAAATGACTTGAAATTCTTCAATTTTGTGAACTTCCAACATCTTATATGATCAAATAAAGATCATACACAGTCAAAATGATGAAGAACACCCTTTGGTTGGGTCATTGGGGGCCTCAGATGCCCTGATTTTGCACTGACTTGCTTAGAAAGTCAACCCTTGATCAGATGACTTCCCCATTGAATTTCTTCATGAAAATTGATATGCATGCTCCCTATACCATATAGAGACCAATAGAAACAAGAATGACCAAAAAATTTGGAGCTATGGCCTCTGAAACCAAAACCCTAATTTTAGGTCAACTGTGCAGTCAAACCTGGCTCTGCTTCCATGCCACTCTCAGTTCTTGTGATTCTTTGACATTCTTGACTTTGAGAGGATATAATATGATGTTTGAACATATATGGACCCCTTTGAAGTTATTGATGACCTTTGGGGTGGCTCAAGAAGCTCTTGGATTGCTCAGATCATAAACCCTGGATGCAGATGACTTTGAACCAATGCAAATGAATCAAAAATGTGATATGAGATGCTATGATTGAGTTTATGTATATGAGGAGATCACAAGCCATGGTGTGAATGGGTGAGGGAAAATTTGGGGTGTTTACAGCTGCCCCTATTCAAACATGAGTTAGCTGTGCAGGATGTAAGCAGCGGCTTAACAGGCAAACAAGATAACTTGTGGTTGAATACCAAAGACAATCCAAAATTTGCACTCACAGAATGAAGAATAAAAGGGATATAGATTGTAAAAGAAAATAAAGTATATTGTAAAGTATGGTCGACGGAGGACGACCGTCGAGCAGAGGACGACTGCTGGGGGTAGGAGCAATGACGGGGACGACCGACATGTTGGGAAAAGTGCGGGAAACAAAGCAATGACGGGGACGGCCGACATGCTGGGGATAAAAGGGATCATGATGGGGACGGACGTCAAGTAAAGTTATAAGATTCTCTGGGGATTAATGAAAAATGATGGGGACGGCCATCAAGTTCAAAAAGTAATGTAAACAAACGATGGGGACGGCCATCAGGCTAAACTGATGAAGGACGATCATCAGGAAAAGGAAAAGGGACCACGACGGGGACGGCCATCGGGTTAAAGAATAAATGAAATAATGATGAAGGACGGTCATCAAAGGTGAATGACGATCACCTGGCAGGGTACGGCTGCCGAAAATATCGCGACATAGGACGAATGCCGGATAAAAGGTCAACGATGGGGATGGCCATCAGACGAGCATGATGAAGGACGATCATCAAGAGGTGAAGGACGATCACCTAACAGGGGACGGCTGCTCTCAAGGTTTATCATGACATAGGACGAATGTTAGATAACAAGATCGACGATGGGGACGACCATCGGATAAAATGATGAAGGACGATCATCAAAAAGGTGAAGGACGATCACCTAGCAGGGGACGGCTGCTAAATATCATGACACAGGACGAATGTCGGATAGAAAAGGTCCACGATGGGGACGGCCATCGGATGAGCATGATGAAGGACGATCATCAAAAGGTGAAGGACGATCACCTAGCAGGGGACGGCTGCTCTCAAGGTTTGTCATGACATAGGACGAATGTCAGATAACCAAAGAAATTTTGCTTTGCTGGCGATCTCCAGGGGAATAGTAAACACGGACGAGTGTTTATATCCAGGAAATAAAAGGTATAAGTGTTTTGACGTTGTGTATAGGTTAAAGATGCGGACGAGCATCCTTAAGACTACGATACGGACGAGTATCGAGTAGAAACAAATACTGACACGTGTTCAGAGATGATGATACGGACTAGTATCAACTGGTTAACAGAGAACACGGATGAGTGTTGAATCTGAGGGGACTCTTCTAGGGAATAGTAGACACGGAAGAGTGTCTATATTCAAGAAGACAAGAGTGTTTGACACAGTGTATGGATTAAAGATGCGGACGAGCATCCTTATGACTATGATACGGACGAGTATCAAGTAGAAACAAACGCTTGACGCATGTTCTGAGATGATGATACGGACGAGTACCAACGTGTTAACAAAGAACAAGGACTAGTGTCGAATCTGAGACGATATAAGTGGTGTATACAAGATACAGACGAGTATCTGCGTGAGTGAAATATGAGTAATAATTATGAGTGGTGTATAGACAGGTATTTAACTTGTTGGGGAGAGGTGACACAGACGAGTGCCAAAAGGGGAAAAGTATAGTATAAACAAATATCTGATATACAAAGTGTTTATGTTACTGTGCTGGGGAAAATGACATGGACGGATGTCAAGGAATTGTATATATAAGTATTTGTGAGTGCAAAGGGGACGCTTTGGCTTTATGCTGGGGATATGACAGGGACGGGTGCCACAAGGAGTATATACTGATGTTTGGGAGTGTAAAGCAACTGCTTTAACTTTAGCTCTCTGTTGGGGAATCTGGGGGGTTTCCTGTATACTGTTGATGGATCGTCATTATTCACAGGCGTTTGATTCGGATCATGGCTTATAATTATGCAATATGTTTGATTTTTGCCGTAATGCTCCGTATTAGACGGAGTGCTACGCTTTGTGGGGTGAATATGATGCGAATGCTATGATTATGCGAGGATAACGATCCGAGATTCGGATCCCGCTGCCACGAAGATCTCCGGTTGATCTGCTTGAAATGGACATCCCAGCTGGGGGTGAGATCATTGGTAGATCTGACAAAATGTATCTGCTTGGGGGAATGGGTCACTGATAGACCCATCCTGGTAATAAGGGACCCAGCTGGGGTTTGTAGAAGCTTTCGTCACTCTGTTGTGATTCCTTCATGCGCTGCTCTTCTGGATAGAGGCTGAAACTCTGTGGGGAAATGTTTCCTGGCTTTTGTGCTTAGTTGAGGAGGAAGAATGATCGGTACCTCGGCTAGGAGAAGTAACAAGTGGCAACTCAGCTGGGGAGAAAACACTTTGAGCGAGTGTTGATTTGCCACCTTGCTGGGATGAAGCTTACATGCCCCATGTTGCGCTTTTGAATACCTGCAATCCTGCAAAGACAAGAGACGCACCAGTAATCCCGAGGTATCCCTTACCGGATTCCATCATAGGGGTCTAGACACTCCCGAGAGTAAGTACATTTCCTGCAAGCACGTAGTTTCAGAAAGACGCATCTGTATTTATGCAATCGATATATTAGTGACATCAGACATTTTTGCAAATAAAAGAGTACGAGACAATGTGTGACCAAAAATCTGATTTTATTAATTCATGTGCCCTGAATTGGCAAGATACAGTCAAAGAAACATATCTCCTAAAACGAGGAGATTGTTACAAATTGAGAAACAAAATGCTGGCAATGTTGACGACGCTTCAAGGAGCTTCCCTTATGCTATGACTTGTATGACATTCGACGTCCTTCTCGTCTTGCTTTCTGAAGAAGGCTGATTCTGAAAGAAGCTTGACCTTTCCGAAGCTTACCAAGTTGTAAGTGATACAGACGAATTCAGAAGGCAGTTGTTCGCTTATTCCCTTATTTTGCATGGATCGCCCTTTCGGGTTCTCAATCCATCGGGATACCCATTTTTGCCTGAGTTGTCCAATGCGGCTTTTCAACTCAGCGGGTGTACATTTTTTGTTTATTTTCCCTTATTTTTGCCCGAGTCTTTTATTCTGTTTTTGACTCGCCGGGATGCCCTATTTTTGCCTGGACTTACATTCTGTTTCTATGTCCAGCGGGTCATTTTTATGCGAAGTATTTTTTAACTGCATCTGAATTCACAGGGGACGAGAAGTCTTCACCATCCATGGTGCTGAGCATGAGTGCTCCATGATAACGAGAAAACGTATCGATTATATTGCTAGGTTTCATTAACGTTTTATCGCATAATCATCGTTTTAACACTCGATTTCTCGAGTTTTTCTCACCATTTTGCAGGTACATCATATATGGAGCTAAATCATAAAGTTAGAGCAAAAGGAACAAAAGGAACCATAAAAAATTGAAGAAATGAAGAAGCCTGCAAAAACTGCATAATTTGTTGCAGTCACGGTCGTCACCAAGGTGTCACGACTGTGACACCCTAAAAGAAGCCATCACGACCGTCACAACATTGTCACGACCGTGACACTTAAAAACCACAGGACACGAGCGTGAAGACCTTGTCACGACCGTGACAAGGGAAAAAGTAGGTTATTTGACCAGACTTGGTCACAGGGCTACGTGCATGTGAAGCTGCTACTTTCCAGATTGACCCTGTATGCCACGTCCCTAGATTTCCTCAACTTCTCCTACGAGGCCCATGAAACACATTCAGCCACAAGCCCAAATTACTCTTCTATAAATAGCATAAGTTTTATGAAGAAACAACAGAGCATTTTTTATTCGATTTTCTGCGGAAGCTCTGCCGATTTATTTTACGACCCTGTTTCTATTTCTGCATTATTTTCAGTTTTTCAGTTTTATTGTATCCAAACCAGCTATATAACAATTTCCAACATCAGGAAATTGTTATACATTTACTTGCTTCTAAACCTTCAGAATTAGTTTATTTTTGATTTCCGCCAACTCCAAGCTTTCCGGTCTGTGGAAGAAGGAGTCTGCTATAATATTTGTTAACCAGATTTTTTATTATATTGCAATTTTAATATTTATAATGTTTATTTATTTTCCTGCCATGAGTATTTCATTATTTATTTTTCTGTCTCTGTCTGGTTCAACATCAATGAGTAGCTAATTACCTTAGGGCGGTATGTAGTTAAAACAAACTTAATCGGTAAAATTTAATCATAGGCTTAAAATAATTAATAACTTAACATTCTGGCTGATACTTTTTAATTAAATTCGACCTTTTCGTTACGAGAGTAAGAAAAGAGTATTAGGTTAGGTCAAGACCACGAGAGTGTGAGATTTTAACCAGATAGCTAAAGTTAGGCATTTAAATTAAACACAGCGAGAGCGCTTTAAAATAAATTAGAATTACTAAGTTTCCAAAAATTATCTCTAAACACTTATGGGCTAGCGAGAGCAGGCATAGGGCTTTAGGGGTAAGATCTGAGATAAGACCACGAGAGTGTGAGTTGAGGGTATTTAAACTGGTAACCTCTACCGAATAGATTAAGTAAACACCTTTATAAGCCTAGGTTAGATTGACCCGCCTAAGTTAGTATAATTACATACCGACCGCCTTAGTATTATTTTATTAAAACTTAAAGTTAATTCCGCCTTTAATATCTTAAAATCAACAAAAAACCGTGACAACCATTCGCCTTAGCTAAACTAGAAGTTCATCTAGCACTAAGTAACCATAGAGTCCCTGTGGATCGATAATCTTAAATATTACTTCGATAGGCTGTGCACTTGCAGTTAAGATACCGCTAGACACATAATTAGACACGTCTTTAGCCCATCAAGTTTTTGGCGCCGTTGCCGGGGACCTTAATTTAGTTACTAGTGCACTTTAGGTAGCATTGTCTAGACTAAGGTATCAACTATTTAATTTAATTTAATCTCCGAGTGTATGCCAAGTACCCGCTCTAAAAGCGAAGACTTGCAACCTCTAATCCCTGAATCGGAACGCTTCTTACACGTAAGAAGACGTATATTCGATTACGAAAAAACTTACAATATTCCAGATCTTCAATTAGATCCGCCTAAACCAGTCGTAACATCAAAGGACGCAGAGATGGCTGAAGAACAGAATCACCCACTCAAGTATTACGCCATTCCTTCGCAAGCTGAACCGCATTCAAGCATTGCAGCACCGGCTATCAACCGAAATGATTTCGAACTAAAACCTTCGTTGATATCAGCCGTGCAACAAAATCAATTCGCCAGAAATCCTACCGAGGATCCGAACCTTCATCTTTCGATCTTTGTGCAATATGCAGATACCGTAAAAGCCAATGGAGTTACCCAAGAAGCTATTAGACTACGTTTATTTCCTTTTTCACTTCGAGACAGAGCAAGAGCTTGGCTTCAATCTCTTCCTTCGAACTCAGTAACTACGTGGGAGGAACTAAAGAGAGTTTTCTTGAACAGATATTTTCCACCTAGCAAGACAGCTATGCTGAGAGCTCAGATCAACGGATTTAAGCAAAGGGAAAACGAATCACTATTCGAAGCTTGGGAACGCTATAAGGATCTGCTGAGACTTTGTCCACATCACGGATTGATAGAATGAATGGTCATCCATACCTTCTATAATGGACTCTTGTACAATACAATAATGACAATTGACGCTGCCGCAGGCGGTGCATTGATGGACAAAGAATATAATGATGCTTATGCACTTATCGAAAGTATGGCTCAAAACCATTATCTTTGGGGAAGCGAGAGAGTCGCAACTGAGAAACCAACAAAAGGAGGTATGTACGAAGTGAGTAGTATGGACCAAGTTAATGCGAAGTTTGACCAACTAAACCAAAAGATCGACAACTTGGCCATAACACCAACAACCACCGTGGCTGCAGTAACACCTAACTGTGAGTTATGTGGAGTCCCAGGAACTCCCACTGATCAAGTGAATTATGCTCAAGGAAACCCATACTCAAATACATACAACCCAGGTTGGAAGAATCATCCGAACTTCTCCTATAAGAATAACAATGCTTTATACGCACCAGGTCAAGCACCAGCTACATCACCAGGATATCAAAAGACTGCTCCTAATGTCCCTAGAAAATCGAACCTTGAGTTGATGATGGAGAACTTTATAGCTAACCAATCTCAAACAAACAAGGACTTCTTAAACCAAAACATTCACAATAGTGAGCAGATTAAACAATTAGTGAGCAAAGTAGATGCATTAGCTACACATAATAAAATGCTTGAAACTCAGATTTCACAAGTAGCTCAACAACAAGCACCTACTGCTGCACCAGCTGGAGTATTCCCTGGGAAACCTCAACCTAATCCGAAAGGACATGCCAATGCCGTAATATTAAGAAGTGGCAAGGAACTTGACGGACCTACCGATCCAAGACTTGACAATCCAGCCATGTACCAAAAACCGGATAAATCGACTGAAGTGGTGGATGATCCAGAAGAAAAGGAAAATAATAATCAAGAGGTAGTGGAGAAAGAACAACCATATGTGCCTCCACCACCCTATAAACCACCAATTCCGTACCCTCAAAGATTAACAAATTCCAAGACGACGGGTCAATTTAAGAAATTTGTTGAACTTCTGAAACAGTTGAATATTACTATTCCGTTTACAGAAGCTATCACCCAAATACCCTCGTATGCTAAGTTTTTAAAAGAAATCTTATCAAATAAGAAAAAGATAGAGGATAACGGAACAGTTACACTTACTGCCGAGTGTAGCGCCATAATTCAGAATAATATGCCTCCTAAGCTAAAAGATCCAGGAAGTTTCTCTATACCCTGTGTAATAGGAAAATTCGTCATAGACAAAGCTCTATGCGATTTAGGAGCCAGTATCAGTGTTATGCCCTTAACGATTTGCAAAAGGCTAGACATGGGAGACCTTAGACCAACTAAAATGTATGTTCAACTAGCCGATCGCTCAGTTAAATATCCTGTAGGCATACTAGAAAACGTCCCAGTACGTATAGGACAATTCTACATCCCTACTGATTTTATAATCATGGACATCTCTGAAGACTCCACTACGCCTATCATACTAGGAAGACCATTCTTAGCTACCGCTGGAGCTATAATAGATGTAAAAGAGGAAAGCTAACCTTTGAAGTAGGTGAAGAAAAAGTTGAATTTATTTTAACACAATTCTTACAATCACCAGCTATAGAGGATACATGCTATCTATTGGACGTAATTGACGAATGTGTAAGAGAAATGGAACTGAAAGAGACTACCTATTCTGAAATAATGAAAATTCAAATCCCTCCGATTTTCGAAGATGATAATTGGCGTGCACCGTATCAAGACGATAGTCTAAGCGAAAGTTTAGCACTTACACCGGATCCCATGCCAAGTAAAGATAAACCTACATTAGGATTAAAAACTTTACCTCATAACCTAAGATACGAATTCTTAGACGTTGAATGTAAAAGACCAGTTATAATAAATTCCAGTTTAGGAACTATAGAAACAAAGAAACTTTTAGATGTCTTGAAGAAATATCCAACTGCATTAGGATATAACATATCTGATCTCAAAGGAATATGCCCTTCAGTCTGTATGCATCGTATTCTGCTAGAAGAAGATTGCAGAACCTCCAGAGAATCTCAAAGAAGAATTAAACCAATCCTTAGCACTGTAGTAAAAGAAGAAGTTAAGAAACTACTAGATGCCGGAATAATATATCCAATCTCTGATAGTGAATGGGTTAGTCCAATACATGTAGTACCAAAGAAAGGAGGTATCACTGTTGTGAAAAACGCTCAAGGCGAATCGATATCGCAAAGAGTAGTGACGGGACATAGAGTATGCATAGATTATCGTAAACTAAACAAAGCCACTCGAAAAGATCATTTACCACTACCCTTTATAGATCAAATGTCAGAACGATTAGCCAAGCATTCATATTTCTGTTATCTTGACGGTTACTTAGGATTTTTCCAAATCCCTATCCATCCAGATGATCAAGAGAAGACTACATTCACATGCCAATATGGAACGTTCGCTTATAGACGAATGCCCTTTGGATTATGCAACGCTCCTGCAACCTTTCAAAGATGTATGATGTCAATCTTCGCAGATTTTATAGACAACATCATGGAAGTGTTCATGGACGACTTCTCTGTATGCGGGCAAAGTTTTGAAGGATGCTTATCAAACTTAGAAATGGTGTTAGAAAGATGTGTAAAAGTAAACCTCGTGCTTAGCTGGGAGAAATGTCATTTTATGGTCAAAGAAGGAATCGTATTAGGTCACGTAATATCCGACAAGGGAATTAAAGTTGATAAAGCTAAGATTGAAGTCATAAAAGATCTTCAACCCCCTAAAACCGTTCGAGAAATACGAAGCTTTTTAGGACACGCCGGTTTCTACCGACGATTCATCAAAGATTTCTCGAAAATCACTAAACCCCTTACTGGTTTATTAATGAAAGACGCTGAGTTCATATTCAATGAAGATTGTCTTAAAGCATTCGAAACTCTAAAAACAACCCTCATCACTGCACCAATCATGCAACCCCCTGACTGGAGATTACCTTTCGAAATCATGTGCGATGCGAGTGACTATGCTGTAGGCGCAGTTCTAGGCTAGAGGAAGGAAAAGAAACTTCATGCGATTTACTATGCCAGTAGAACCTTAGATTCTGCTCAGATGAACTACGCCACTACTGAAAAAGAATTGTTAGCAGTTGTTTTTGCGCTTGACAAATTCCGTTCTTACCTAGTAGGAGCGAAAATAATCATTTACACAGACCATGCTGCTATCCGATATTTATTGACTAAGAAAGATGCTAAACCAAGACTCTTGAGATGGATTTTACTCTTACAAGAGTTTGATCTCGAAATAAAAGATAAGAAAGGTACTGAAAACGTCGTAGCGGACCATTTATCTAGAATAGAAGGTATTAAACCCGAACAAGTGCCGATTAACGATGATTTTCCGTATGAACAGCTGATAGCACAAATAGGAAGCGACCTAGCTCAGTTAGACTTAAATGAATCAGAACCCGTGGAAACAATCCAGACAACTGTAGGACTGCCATGGTACGCTGACATTGTCAACTACCTAGCCGCAGGAGCTCTTCCACCCGATCTAACCTATCAGCAGAAAAAGAAATTCTTTCACAATCTGAAACATTACTATTGGGATGAACCATTATTGTTCAAAAGAGGACCCGATGGAATCTTTCGCCGATGTATTCCCGAAGAAGAAATAGAAGATGTCATTGCTCAATGCCATTCATCTCCTTATGGTGGACATGCAAGCACTTCCAAGACTTGTGCAAAAATCTTGCAAGCCGGTTTATTCTGGCCTAATCTATGGAAAGATGTCCACATCGCTGTTATAAATTGCGATCGGTGTCAACGCACTGGAAATATTTCAAGAAGAGATGAAATGCCTCAAAAAGGAATATTAGAAGTAGAAATCTTTGACGTCTGGGGAATAGATTTCATGGGACCATTCCCATCATCTTTCGGTAATAATTACATACTCGTAGCTGTTGATTATGTTTCGAAATGGATTGAAGCTATAACTTCTCCTACAAACGATACGCGAGTAGTAATAAAGCTTTTCAAAAATATAATTTTTCCCAGATTTGGTGTGCCTAGACTCGTCATAAGTGACGGTGGCTCGCACTTCATTTCAAAAATCTTTGACAAATTACTATCTAAGTATGGAGTAAGACACCGTGTGGCTACACCATATCACCCACAAACAAGTGGACAAGTCGAAGTCTCAAACAGAGAAATTAAACAAATCTTAGAAAAGACTGTCGCCATATCTCGGAAAGATTGGTCATCTAAACTTAATGAAGCTTTATGGGCTTATAGGACCGCTTACAAGACACCCATAGGTACTACACCTTTCAAACTAGTTTATGGAAAATCTTGTCACCTCCCAGTAGAACTAGAACACAAAGCTTATTGGGCGATTAGAACTCTCAATATAAACTATAATGCTGCAGGAGAGAAGCGAATCCTAGACATTAACGAATTAGAAGAATTAAGGCTAGATGCTTATGAGAATGCTAAGATATATAAAGAAAGAACTAAGCGATGGCATGATAAACGCCTATCTCCTACTTAGTACTCTCGGTGCCTGACTTTCTGATCGAAGGCTCTCTTCATTCTTTTCTGATACAACTGCCCATGACAGATTGCAGCCAATCTTTTCTCTTCAATCAGACTTAGTTGTTCGTACCGGGATCGGACCCATTCTGCTTCGTTCAACTTAACATCCATTAGTACTCGTAAGGAGGGTAATTCAACTTCAATAGGTAGGACTGCCTCCATACCATACACAAGTTGATACAGTGTTGCCCCAGTGGATGTTCTGATAGACGTGCGGTACCCATGCAAGGCAAACGGTAGCATTTCATGCCAGTCTTTGTATGTGACTACCATCTTCTGCACAATCTTCTTAATATTCTTATTAGCTGCCTCAACAGCGCCGTTCATCTTTGGCCTGTAAGGAGAAGAATTATGGTGTTGGATCTTGAAGTCCCGACATAGCTCTGCCATCATTTTGTTGTTTAAGTTGGAACCATTGTCAGTAATGATTCGCTCGGGAACTTCATACCGACAGATGATATCTCTCTTCAGAAATCTGGCTACCACTTGCCTTGTAACATTGGCATAAGAAGCTGCTTCGACCCACTTGGTGAAATAGTCAATGGCAACCAGGATGAATCTGTGGCCATTTGAAGCAGTCGGTTCAATCTTGCCAATCATGTCAATGCCCCACATAGCAAAAGGCCAGGGTGAAGACATCACATTCAAAGGGTTGGGAGGCACATGCACCTTATCCGCATAAATCTGGCATTCATGGCATTTTCTGGCGTAAGCACAACAGTCGGTATCCATTGTGATACAGTAATATCCTGATCTTAGCAACTTCTTGGCCATTGCATGTCCTCCAGCATGGGTACCAAAGGATCCTTCGTGCACCTCGTGCATCAACAAGTCTGCCTCTGTTCTATCAACGCATCTGAGGAGTACCATATCAAAGTTTCTCTTGTACAAGGAACTATCAGTGTTCAGAAAGAAACTACCAGCAAGCCTTCTTAAAGTCTTCTTATCATTGGAAGATGCCCCAGGTGGGTATGTTTGATCCTCCAAGAAGCACTTAATGTCATGGAACCAAGGCTTATCATCTTTGACAACATCTGCTGCGAACACATATGCTGGTCTGTCAAGTCTGGATACTGAAATTTGAGGTACAAAGTTGGCGGCTTGAACTTTGATCATGGATGAAATGGTGGCCAGAGCATCTGCAAACTGATTCTCGTCTCGGGGAATATACTCAGGCTTGACTGTTGTGAAGAAATTCAATAACCTCCTTGTATAATCCCTGTAAGGTATCAGATGATCCTGGTGTGTGTACCATTTGCCGTTGGTTTGATTAACTACCAGAGCTGAATCTCCGAATACAGTCAATGTCTTGATCCTGAGGTCAATGGCTTCCTCAAGACCCATAATGCAAGCTTCGTATTCAGCTTCGTTGTTAGTGCAGTTAAAGGTGAGTTTTGCCGAGAAAGGCATGTGAACTCCCTTAGGTGTAATGAGTATTGCACCAACACCACGACCATTCATATTAACGGCCCCGTCAAACATCATAGTCCATTCTTCTTCCGGGTTAGGCCCTTCAGTGTGAACAGGCTCTTCATGATCTTTTGCTTTTATGAACATGATGTCTTCATCAGGGAAGTCAAATCTCATAGGCTGGTAATCATCAATGGGTTGCTCAGCGAGATAATCAGACAATACACTGCCCTTGATGGCTTTCTGAGAGGTGTACTGAATGTCATATTCTGTGAGGATCATTTGCCATCTTGCAACCCTTCCGGTAAGCGCTGGCTTCTCAAAAATATACTTGACTGGGTCCATCTTCGAGATCAACAAAGTAGTGTGGGTCAACATATACTGTCTCAGTCGGCGAGCAGCCCACGCTAAAGCACAGCAAGTTTTCTCGAGCAGTGAATAACGTTGTTCACGGTCGGTAAACTTTTTGCTTAGGTAGTATATTGCATACTCTTTTCGACCAGACTCGTCATGCTGGCCCAACACACACCCCATTGACTCTTCTAATACTGCCAAGTACATTATTAGAGGTCTTCCTTCCACTGGAGGCATAAGGATTGGAGGCTCTTGTAAGTATTCCTTGATCTTGTCAAAAGCCTTCTGGCAGTCTTTGATCCACCTGACCGTTTGTTCTTTTCTTAGCAGTTTGAACAAAGGTTCACAGGTTGCTGTAAGGTGAGATATGAACCGTGAAATGTAGTTCAATCGTCCTAAGAACCCTCGAACTTCTTTTTCTGACTTTGGTGCAGGCATTTCCTGAATAGCTCTGACTTTATCAGGGTCAACTTCAATCCCTTTCTCACTCACAATAAATCCCAGCAGCTTACCGGATCGCACCCCGAATGTGCACTTGTTGGGGTTTAACTTCAGTTGGTACTTCCTCAGACGCTTGAATAGTTTCAACAGGTTTACCAGGTGGTCTTCTTCTGTGAGGGACTTGGCAATCATGTCATCCACATAACATTCGATTTCTTTATGGATCATATCGTGGAATAATGTCACCATAGCCCGCTGATATGTTGCACCGACATTCTTTAGTCCGAATGGCATCACCTTCTAACAGAACGTGCCCCAGGGTGTGATGAAGGTTGTCTTCTCCATGTCTTCAGGTGACATCTTGATCTGATTGTATCCTGAAAATCCGTCCATGAAGGAGAATACCGAGAACTGAGCCGTGTTATCTACCAATACATCGATGTGAGGTAATGGGAAGTCATCTTTCGGGCTAGCTCTGTTCAGATCCCGATAGTCAACACACATTCTTACTTTGCCGTCCTTCTTAGGTACAGGTACTATATTAGCAACCCACGGTGGATAGCTAGTTACAGCAAGGAACCCGGCGTCCCACTGCTTTTGTACATCCTCTTTGATTTTCATTGCCATGTCTGGGCGAGTACGACACATCTTTTGTTTTACTGGCGGGCAGTCTTCTTTTAATGGCAGCTTGTGCATGACAATATCGGTATCCAACCCTGACATATCTTGGTAAGACCAAGCAAACACATCCACATATTCCTGAAGCAGGTCAATCAGTTGTTTCTTCACCGAGTCTTGTAAGCAGGCCCCGATTTTAACTTCTTTCACATCTTCATCTGTACCAAGATTAATCGTTTCGACCTCCTCCTGATGAGGAGTGATAACCTTTTCCTCTTGTCTCAACAACTTGGCTAGCTCTTCAGGAAGCTCATACTCTTCTTCAACCCCTTCATCAGCTTGATTGATTGGATTGTCAAAGTCATACAAAGTCATAGCCGTGTTGTTATCGGTGCGGTCTGAAAGGCACTCTCTGCAAGGGTTCAGATTTGTTCATTTTAGTGATTGATTTTAATCTTATTTTAGAAAAAAGTGAAATGAAGCTGTCATTTTGAAAACATTGCCATTTTTTTTTGTACAAAAAGAAAAATGGAAAAACAGTGAGCGGAAAAGAAAAAGGACTCATTTGCAAAAGATGTCTGATTATCATTGATTGATCTATTTGCACAAAATTACAGATGGCCCGATTACAAAATGAGTCTTGTCATCTTGGGCAAGATGCAAGACTTGATGCATGCTTAAAAATACAGGAAATAATAATTACTCTGCAGGAGTAACTCTTATAATTTCCTGGGAAGACCAGTTTGAGACACTGCTCCCCGGGATCCTTGGACGTATCCAACTCTCCAGATTACGGTCGCTTTCATCCTCGTCTTCCAAGTTGTTCACTGCATCGGGGGCGAGCATCCCCCCACTGACAAAATTGGGCTCCTTAGCAGCCTCTGCTTGATCTGTTGAGTTGGTTTGTAACCCAACCCAAATCTATCCTCCTTCTTCTCTACAGGCAGCAACTTGCCCCAGCCTTGGGCAGTCCCTTCTTCAACCACCTTCCGGGCTTGCTGATAAGATGTCATTGAGGTTCCAGGTACAGCGGATGCTTCATTTATGTTCAAGGCCTCAAACCCTTGACTCATAGTTTCGTGGATCTCCCCATCCATCTCAATGTATTTGTATGTAGCTAGATGGCTAACAAAGATATCTTCCTCTCCACAAATAGTAACGACTTGGCCCTCCCACTCGAATTTTAACTTCTGGTGAAGGGTTGACGTCACGGCGCCAGCGGCGTGTATCCATGGTCTACCCAATAGACAGCTGTAGGCAGGCTGTATATCCATCACGAAGAAGGTAGTTTTGAAAGTCTGTGGGCCAATCGTTATAGGCAACTCAATCTCTCCCAGAACCGATCTCTTAGAACCGTCAAAGGCTCTTACTACCAGGTTACTTGGGCGTAATGCCAATCCTTCATACTCCAGCTTCACAAGGGCTTTATTAGGTAGGACATTGAGGGATGACCCTGTGTCCACCAATACATGAGAAAGAACTGCACCCTTACACTCCAAGGTAATGTGCAAAGCCTTGTTGTGATTGCGACCTCCCGTTGTCAAATCAGTGTTGGTAAATCCTAGTCCATGATTAGCGTTGACATTTCCAACCACAGCCTCTAACTGATTGACGATAATCTCCTCTGGCACATAAGCTGCGTGCAAGACTTTTAATAGTGCGTTCCGATGAGCCTCGGAGCACATTAGCAATGATAAAATGGAGATCTTGGAAGGCGTCTGGTGAAGCTGGTCCACTATCTTGTAATCACTTTTCTTGATGATTCTCATGAATTCATCAACCTCTTGATCAAAAGGGGTCTTTAAAGCTTCTTTAGCAGCTTGTTCTTCTGGCACCATGCTCTTCCCTTTTGCCTTGGCAGCAGCTTCTGCTTCGGCAATGGGTCTTGGAATTTGCGGGGCAAAGAGACGTCCGCTCCGAGTGAAGCCTCCGCCTCCCCCCACATTGTCTATTTGTGGTGAAGAAGTTGATGATTCTAAAGTGATTTTTTGTCCTTCGCAGTATAGATCGGAGCCGTAATGCCAAGGGATGGCATTATTGCTTTCGTAAGGAACTGGCCCAGGCACTATGATAGTGACTGGACTGATAGCAACTGCAGAAGGGGCCATGATAGTATGTGGATCATAGTATATTGTAATTGGTGCTCTAATAGGAGTGGCATTTTGTGAGTTGTAGGCAAAATCATTTGCAGGATCATAATAAATTGTAACCGTTGAGACACTTTCATTATTTGCTGTTGATGTTGTAGGAGGCACTGTTGATTGGATAAGTGTTACTGTTGTAGGAGGCTATGAATGAAGGGGTGCTGAAGTTGTAGAAAGGATGTTTGTTGATATTTGGTCCGTTGAAGTGACAGACGAAGCATTTGTTGATGAGATTGAAGAGTTGTTTGGAACAATTGTTGTTGCAGTTGTAGAAGACTCGGGAATGGTTGTTAAGGAGATTGCTGGATTTGTAGGTATTGATGTTGTGATTTGAAGCAGGCCACTCTGGATGAGACCATCTATGCCACTTCTCAAGTTATCGCACCCATTTACTGAAATGTTGCAATAAGCACATCCTAGCTCACATCCAGGGAACATTTGACATTCCAGGAGTTGAGCTTTAATCTCTACCAGGGGTGTTCGAATCTGCCCCACACTGGTTATCAAGTAAGACAGCCTATCTTCTTCAATAGCATTGATTCTGGGTCCTCCATGGTTGGGCATATGGTTTTTGCTGACATTTGGCGGGGGTGCAAAGTTCAGAGCTTTGGAATCCACTAGATCTTGCACTTTCATGTGCAAAGCTCTGCACTTCTCTGTACTGTGGCCAGGTGCGTTGGAGTGAAAAGCACATCTGGCGCTGGCGTCATAATTTCTGGGCAGACTGGCAGGATCTGGAGGTGCCAATGTCCTTAGCTCAACTAGGTTGAGTTACAGGAGTTGTGGCAATAATGCGGTATAAGGCATAGGGATCGGATCAATCACCCTATTGGCCTGAGAAGGTCTCTGTTGAAACGGTCTTTGCTTATTGTTGTTGCTGGTGTTGTTGTTGTTATAACTTCTCTGAGGTGGATATTGAGCTTGTTGCTGGTAGTGGGATTGTTGTTGTGGTTGATATGCTGGTTGTGGATGAATTGGAGTGGGAATGGTGACAGCTGCCACTGACCTATGAACATACTGGGGTCTGCCCCTGCTGGTATGGATATCATTAGTCTCACCAGTTCTTCTTGGGCCCACAAAAGGCTTTCTTGGGTTGCTGGACGAGCTCGCACCATTGTCGGAAATCTTACCCATCTTTAGAAGGCTCTCAATTCTTTCTCCAGCTATGACTACATCCGCGAAGCTGGTGGAAGAAAAGGCAGCTAGCCTATCAATGTATGTCCCTTGGAGGGTGTTCATAAATATGTCGGCCATCTCCCTTTCCGACATGGGTGGTTGGACAGCAGCAGCAAGCTGTCTCCACCTCTGGGCGTACTCCCGGAAGCTTTCTCTGGATGACTGAGACATTCCCATCAGGAGGGTCCTGTTGGGAGCCATATCCAGGTTGTACTGGTATTGTCTAATGAAGGCCTCAGCCAGGTCCTTCCAGCATCAGATGGTTTCATCTAGCCTTCTGTCATAGGCTTCATCCCCAGCTCCCATCACAGTGAATTGATCTTCTTGGGGATCTTCTTGTAGTACCCTACCTGTAGTAGCATTCCCTTGTACATTGGCAGGGATGTTAATTTCTGGATGAAGATGAGGGCCATACACAGGTGGGTTAACATGAGGCTGAACCCTCTCATTGTTGCTTGTTCCACCAGTCCCTAGATGGGGGTCTTCCTGAGTCTGCCTCTCTACCAATGCTCTTAATCTTTCTTGGCTCTGTGCCAATCCATTCATCACCTCCATAAACTGGGTCATCTGATTTCTCATTTCCAGTCTCTCGTTGGCCATTTGAGCCCTGACCTCTGTAAGGTCCTGTTGTACCTGGTCCATCTGTATACCCGGAAGGTTGTTGCGGGTGGGATATCTGTGCGGACGGTTGAGTGGGAACACCCGACGGCGAGCGATAGTTCCTGAACCACAACAGAGTTAGTAACAAACAAAACAAAAGCCTACAAAACAAAACAAAAGGTTAGTATGCAATGCGGTATGCTTATTTGTCTCCAAGGTATCCGGCTTGGCACTTTGTTTTGACCTTTCCAGACCCCGAGGAAGATGCTTTCTGATGTTGCTTAGGAAAGAGAGATTCAAATGAAACAAACTAATGAATATATTACAGAAAAGTGAATGATACATAGTTTGTTTTTTACAATACATGCCCCTAAGTGATCAAAATACAACATAAAAAGGAAAAGTACAATGAAATGAAAGTAACAACAAGCAAAAGTCATACACCAAGACCAAACTCATCCTCTTGAACTTCCTTTAGAAGTGCTTCAGTTACCGGATCCGCCGGACGCTCTGTGAGGTTCCTGATGAGAAGATTCCTGGTGGCAATAGCTGCAGTTAGCTTCTTGTGTCTGCCCTGGTCCTTTGACCTCTTCACACCAGCCCTAATCTTCAACTCTGAGATCTCCTTCTGGGCTGCTAGCAAGGCTTCCTGTTGTTCCTTTGCATTAGCCTCCAACTGCTCAATCTTGTACTGAGTCCTCTTATCTTCCTGAGTACGAGCTTCGGTGATCCTGACCCACCTAGCTTGACTCTCTTTCAGATACAAATCAGTCCTGGACTTCTGAAACTGAGCCTCCTTACAGGCATTCTTCAAAATCTGCTCTCCAGCCCTTGACTTCTTAATGTAGTCCTCTGACTTCTCAATCCTGGATAGATGCTCCAACTTAAGCTTTTCCAACCTTTCAATGTCCCGACGACCATCACTCCTCTCCCAGAGGGTCTTCTGTAGAGCCTGAGTCAGATTCTCATTTCTCTCTTTCAGTTTCTCAAACTCCTCTAAGCTGACAGTGGCAGGAGGTGGTGCTGTGGAGGGTCCAGGTGTATCCTCAATGGTGAAGGGCATCCCAGAAATTTGAGCCCTGGCATGAGACCACTCATAGTACTGAGCTGAGGCCAAATTGTTGCACCTCCCAAGAATGGCCATCCCTTTGGTCTGGACATTGTCCCAAGCCCAAGATGCTTGCCTGACAACAGCCAGATTAGGCTTAATCTCACAATAAAGGGTCTCAGCCAAGTCTTGTGCTTTAGGAGGGTGGACCAATGCATATCCCAATTGTCTTTTGAATAACAGAGGGTTGTAATTGATGCAACCCTTCACTCCTATCAGGGGTACATTGGGGAACTGCCCACAACTAGTGATGATGTCCCTGCCCTTGGTGCTCTGAGTGCACCACCTGATGTCATCTGAGGTCAAAGCAATAAGTCTTCTAGCCCAATTTTTCTGTTGGTGAGGATTCAAGAATGCATCAGTCTTGGGCAAGTGTTTGAGCAGCCAGGTATGGAACAGGGGAGCACAACATCTTACCAACCTTCCTCTCTGCTTTTCATTCCTTTGGTGAACAGAGTAATAGAAATCTCCCAGTAAGGTGGGTACTGGGTTCCTCAGAATGAAAAGGTGAATGGCATTTTTTCTAATAAACTTAGGCTCATCTGCAAAAAGTATAACCCCATATATGCTGAGGGCTAACAAAGCACAGACTGCCTTCCATTCTCCCAAGGAGGCCTTCAGGATGGCCTGAGAAGTCAAGAAATCCAAGTGCATGCCAGGAATTCCAGCCTTTGTAGTCATGTTTTGCTCAATCAGAGAAGGTTCCAGATATAGTGCCTTTGCCACTTCTTCATTACTGGGAAAAGCCATCTCAGGGTTGAAGGGGACACCACCCCTGATAGGTACACCAATCAGTGATGAATACTCTTCCAACAAGGGTCCCAACTGAAAATTCTGGAAGGTGAAGCACCTCAGAGGAGGATCATAGAACTGTAGACAAGTGTGAATCAAGCTCCTCTGCGAAGGGTCCAAATCCATAACCACATCAAGGATGCCTCCATAATGTTCTCTGAATAGTGGTATATGGTCTGGAGTAATAAGGGCCTGGATCTTCCTGATGCCAGTCAGCTCAGGCTCAAAGAAATGATATGAGATGTTGCTCTTCTTGGGTGCCATGTTGCTAAAGAAGAGCTGAGACAGGTGCTGATGATGGAGAATAATACCGAAGATGGGCCACTGACAGGCTGATGCTGGTGATGCAGGTGACTGAAGCAAGTAGCTGATGAACAGGGGTCTATGCTGATGAAGGGGTCAAAACCAAGCCAAAATATATGATGGATACCCTGAAAAACAAATAAGCAAATGTTAAATGATGCAATGATGATGTATGCAAATGGTATGCAAGGGTTTGTGATCAAGCTGGATCTGATTACTGCTTTGATATAAGTCCATGTATGTTCAAGAAATCCAGATGGAGGTTCATAAATCCAGTAACCAAGGTGGGGGACTCAAATAAAGAGCCACATGTCCAGGGTTAAAAATCACAAGAACTGTTCCAAAATGGAGTACTCTTAATCAAAACAAAGTAACAGGGTATGCTGAGGTCAAGGGTACCTGCAAACCTGTAAACAATCCCAACCCCCTCACAGGTGGTGTTCTAAAACAAAGATCCTCAGACTTGGATCAGTTATGAGAAGTGTAAACACTTCTAACCTGGAAGTACAGTGTTTACAATAACCATAAAAGATCCTCCTCTAATTCACCTCGGTTTCTGAAGGTCATAAAAGGTCATCCAGACTTAGCAGGTGTCCCAGATAGCCCTAGCACTACAGGAAATCTGTAGCACAGAGTTCTCAAGAAGAAACCCATATCTGAACCGTGTTTCATATTCCCGCACCAGACCGAGATGGAATGGGAAAGAACATGAACCACTCTAGCCTAGGTGTCACTCAGGTCCCAGGTATAGGACCTTAACTCTCAATAGAACCCCACCCACCAAAGCAACAAAACCAGATCCAGCCAGAACAGTATGATAGTATGATGTATATAAAGCTGTAAAGAAAGCAGTAAAACAACTGTACATAAAGCAATAAACAAAACAAATATACAAACACAGATAACACATAACACCCCAGTAAACACAAATCAAACAAGCGCTAGGAGGAACCCACAAAAAGAACTAGAAGCCCTGGTTACAGTATAAGGTTCCCCAGCAGAGTCGCCAAGCTGTCGCCCCCAAAAGATGAGACTGGGCTCAAATGAGGTACAGACGCGAACGGTCGGCGAAAGGAGGTGTGGGAACACACAGGAGTGAACTCACAGGAAAAGAAAAGAGTCGCCAGCTAGGCATTTTTATCCCGAAGGAAAGGCAATGCTGCATAGACCTAGAAGGATATGGATAAGACGGTTGCGAACCAGAGAAACTGAGAAAGGGGGTTGGTTACAACCTGGGAAGGTATTAGCACCCAGATTGTTCGTCGTACTCGACGGGATCCACTCTTAAAAGATTTGCGTTTTAAAGGGGTAGTGTCAGTGCAATCTGTGTATAAAAGAGCTGGAAAAAGGATGTACAGGTGTCAGTGTAAATGAAGTGAAGTGTATAAGTGAAGTGTCAGTGTAAGAACAGAAATGAAATGCTTAAGACCATGAGGCTTAAAGAATGAAGCTGGAAGGAGGGGGAATATACAGAGACTTTTGTTCGATAACTGTTAAGTTATGCCTACGTATCCTCTCGTGCAATGAGGAAGTCAGAACACCGTAGTTTGACCCAAAGAGACTGAAGATAAATTGACTATGAACTGCTTGCTTGTCTATGCTCAAGTGTATGACCTGTCTAGCTCAGGTGCAAACTGTCTTGCATTAGACGGAAGAAGCAAGTTCTCGCTTGTGAGTGAATGAGATGAGAAAAGAATCCCGAAGGAGACGATTATTGTTTGTTTTTGAGTTTTCAGTCTTTTATTGCTTTTGAAAGTTTGTCATAAGTTAATGGGCTTAAGCCTAAACCAATGGATTAGTAAACTCATCACAACCTCCCTCTGATTAGGGGTAATGAGAATACCTTAAGTGTGAAGTCAGCTTCTCACACTTAATCTCCATGATGTAGGATTAAGATCATTAACCTACTTGTGATTAGTTAGATGTTTTTGTTGTTTTTGTTTAGTGTTAAGTGATGAGATTAAGCCATAATCAGGGATTAAACAGACTCATTACACCATCCTAATAGAAGGATAATAGATGAGAGTGTTTAAGCTGAGGAAAGCTCCTCAACTTAATCCATGATTAGGGATTAAACTCATGGAAAAACAAAGCCTTTATTAGATGGATTTTAGTTAATGATAAGATGATGAAGTGGGTTTTAGGGTTTATAAGACAACTTGAGGGGGACTTGTCCATTAACACTAGGGTTAGTCCTTCTTAACCAATTAAGGAAGAATTAGAACCCTAATGCAAGGCCCAAGTTACAAGCTTGATGTCTTAATGATTATTAGATGGATTGATTAGAGGAGTTAAACACATTAAGGGTTTAACACTTAGGATTAAAGTTATACACTCCATCCTAATAGAAGGATGCAGGCATAAGCTTAATCACAAAGCCTTAAAGCCTTTAGGGTTTAGTCCATGGTTGTGAGGTGAGAAGAGAAGACTCAAAGAGACACAAAGGTAAAATCTAAAGGGGGGACTAATCAAAACCCTAATTATTGTCATGCTTGGTTGTTCCTAAGGTTTGTGAGGTTAACAAGAGAAATCTTCAGAGGAACCACCAGGAAGCAGATGAAAGGAGCAAAGTGAAGCAAAATAACTTGCTTCATTTAAGAAGTCAAGTCACTTGAAGGAAGAAAGTAAGAAGAACAAGAATAAGCAAGCTCAATCTCAAACACAAGACAAATGCAGCAATGATGCATAAGAGGGATGAAAAGAAATTGTGAGAAGTGAAGGCAAATTCACTTCTCAAAGTAACTTACCACCTGAAAAGTTAGTGAAAGGAATGCAATGCAATGCAAAGTGAGATGGAATGGCATGATGCAAACCAAAACCAGAAGCATAAGTATGATGTTAATGATGCTATGAGATGGTGCAAACATGAAACAAGGCATGGGGATGATCATACAAACATATGGATGCAAATGAAGCATGCTTAGAACCATGAATATACATGAAAAGTTATGGAATGTAAATGACATACAAAATTGCAAATGAAAGATGCAATGATCAAACATGCTTCTAATATGTCTTAAGATGTCTAATGAATCAATTGGATGCATAAAATGTCATGGCAAGTCATGGTATGCAAGCAAATGCAAGATGAATGCAAAAGAAAGCCCAAATTAGGGTTTATGATCAATGCTCAAAACAAAAATCAAAACCAGAAGCAAACATCAAGATAAAAATTTGAAAATTCAATCAAGGGAACCCTAAACCTATACAAACTCACTACCCAAAGGAGGGGATCCAATTCTTAACCTAGTGAAAGTTATGAATTTCCTAATATTTCTAGGGTTTTAAAGCACCTTGTCAAGAAAAATGTCAAACAAAATAAAAATGCAAGATCAAATCATGCCAATTTAATCCTACAAACTACATGATATGCAAGACACAATGCAAAAAGAATCAAAGTCCAACTCTTAAAGACTAGGCAGAAATGAATTTTCAAAGATTGGATCAAAATAATGCTTTGAAATAGAATTAATTCCATGGAAAATTGTCAAAATGCATCAAGATCAAAAAATAAATTTGGTTTGAGGGTTGGACAATGTTTCTAAATGATTTTAAAGGTTTCATGAATTTTTTTGTGATTTTTAAATACCTAAAAGTATTTTTAATTAATTAATCCTCATTAATTAATTAAAAATAATCTTTTAAATGATTTAAAAATATTATTTTAATGCAAAAAATAAAAATAAAAATGTTTTTCGTTTCTGAAAATTAATAAAAGGTTGTATAAAAAATTTCAGAATTTTTACATGATTTTTACTATTTTAAAATAAATGAAGAAAACAAATGAAATAAAAAGAAAATAAAATGAGTTTAAACTGAAAAAAAGAAAAGTCAGCAAGATCAAAGGCTGAGATTTGAACTCACACGCGCGCGAATTTACCTGGCGCGCATCTGGACGGCCAGTATTCAAATCTGCTAATTATGATTAGTGCCCTAATTAAATGCCCTAATTACTTTTAGATGACCGAAACAGTGGTTCCGATCATCTTCTCCGACGAGCCAAATTTCTAACTCCCTCTAAACGCAATAAAAATGAAATCTAACTGCCCAGGATTCATCCCCATTCAACACTGAATCAAAACCCCCAAACAAACATCATTTTTCATCCATTAATCAAGCAAATCGAAGCAAAACTCATTTAGGGCAAAAAGTTTCAGACAGTTCATACATGCTCAATATTCCACCATTTTCAATTTTAAACACATCATGATGATCAGGATATCATATAGAATCAATTTATAACAAGTAAAATGAGTTCTGGAAAATTTGTTCTTGATGGATACCTGAACTGAAGCTTTGGTTTCTGGCACTTTCTGGCTGATTTCTTGCTTTCAATCAACTCCACTGGACCCCCTGAGAAGCTTCCAATGCTTGTTTGAAGTTTATAATGGATGGTTTGAGAGATGGTAGAAGTTCTGTTCAAGGGAGGGTGGTGATCGTGTTTTTGATTCAGGGAGTTTCAGGCTATGGTGATGGGTGGTTTCTGGCCAGTGAAGTGTGCTGAGTTGATTTGTGAAGTTGGTTTGTGTATTTGCAGCTTGTGGAGAGTGTTTCGAAAGCTTTTGCAAAATGAGGTGAAAATGAGAGAGCTGTGTTGTGTGTGCTTTTAGGCTTGTGTTGTGTGTGCTTTGGCTTGCTTTTTGTTTGCATATACTAATGGGATTGGTCAGATGAGTTGATGTGTGCTTTTGTGATTGGTATGGCTCAAGTTGCCAAAATGTCAAAGTTGTGTAAGAGAGGCATGGGCTACTAGATAGCCAAGGACATATGGGGTGTCCTGCGCAACAAGATGTGTGGAGAGCCATAAGATTGTTTGTGAAGTCAGCAAGCAAGTGGATTCACACTTGAGTGAGTTTTTGCAACTTGCTTCACTTTTGTTTCCTTTGAGAAATCTTGCTCCATAAGTCATGAAGATGAGTGATCTCTTGGCCCATTCTGAATTTTAGATGTTGCATGATCATGTTGTGAAGAAATGATACACATTTAAGGCCTTTAGAACACTTGAACAAACCATTTTGCAAAATGTCTCTTTGGTGGAAAACTTCAAATTTTGTGATTTTAGCCAACTTTGACAAGTCATAACTATTGATCCAAAATGAATTAGGTCATGTTCTTGTACTTTTTGAAAAGGGAATGATCCATTCTACAACTTTCATGACCAAAGTTTTTCCATTTGAAGCACTTTTGAATCAAAAAGCAAGGGTTGAAAAAGTTTCCCAAAATGGCAATTTCATTAAAAGTCAAACTTTCCCAAAAAGTCAACTTTGCAAATGACTTGAAATTCCTCAATTTTGTGAACTTCCAACATATTCTATGATCAAATAAAGATCATACACAGTCAAAATGATGAAGAACACCCTTTGGTTGGGTCATTGGGGGCCTCAGATGCCCTGATTTTGCACTGACTTGCTTAGAAAGTCAACCCTTGATCAGATGACTTCCCCATTGAATTTCTTCATGAAAATTGATATGCATGCTCCCTATACCATATAGAGACCAATAGAAACAAGAATGACCAAAAAATTTGGAGCTATGGCCTCTGAAACCAAAACCCTAATTTTAGGTCAACTGTGCAGTCAAACCTGGCTCTGCTTCCATGCCACTCTCAGTTCTTGTGATTCTTTGACATTCTTGACTTTGAGAGGATATAATATGATGTTTGAACATATATGGACCCCTTTGAAGTGATTGATGACCTTTGGGGTGGCTCAAGAAGCTCTTGGATTGCTCAGATCACAAACCCTGGATGCAGATGACTTTGAACCAATGCAAATGAATAAAAAATGTGATATGAGATGCTATGATTGAGTTTATGTATATGAGGAGATCACAAGCCATGGTGTGAATGGGTGAGGGCAAATTTGGGGTGTTTATAGTAATAATAATTAATATATTTCTTTAAAAGTAATCTTAACAAACTTTAATCAGTAAAAGAAGACAATAATAATAAGTTAGCATTTAAAGCGCAAACTAGACTAAGAGGTTCCCGTTGATTACAACGGACGTGAGGGGTGCCTAACACCTTCCCTTTGCGTAAATGACTCCCGAACTTAGATTAGTGGTTTCGTTGACCATTCTTATCCTTTATTTAGGTTGTGTCTATATCTTCCTTTTCTCTTGTAGAATAAATAGAATTAGGTGGCGACTTTGTTGTTTTGTTTTAGGATCGTATTTTTCGAGGTGCGACAGGTGGCTTTTAGCTAGGAAAAGGTTGAGGTTCAAGGAAACCTCTTCCCCTCCTAAGACTATTGCGATGCCTTCGGACACGCTCGTTCTGCCTCAGTGTATGACCCAAAGGTCGTTATTTGCTGATGGATCATCAGTCTGGGTCCCCGAGTTGGATGCAGCGGCCATTCTAACTGTTGATCATAAGGACCTGAGAAAGTAGTTATGTCAGGATGTCGTGGGAATGATGCGGATTCTCAAAATTACCCTTGCCCTGAATGACGCCGACAATGTACCTCGCAAGGACCTTCAAACTTCTAAAGACAAACTTGCTGAGGTGGAACTTGAGAATGCCAAGCTTGAGAATGATCTGCTTCAGACGAAAGGGGTATTACGAGAGTAAGCTCGAGCTGATGAGGGAGGTCACCAAGATTAGCGATAAGATAGAGGGCTTCACCCCTGATAATGAGCGTTTGAATAAGCGGGTTGCGGAGGCGGAGAGCAAGTTGGTTGTTGGGGAGGATGATACGGAAGAGGAGGTCGTGATGGCGACCAAGGCCGAACTGATTGCTCGGATCCGCTTGTTAGTGCAGGATAACTTAGCTATGGATTCGGTTGGCTTCTACAATGTTGTTGAGCAACTTAAGGTGAAAAATCTAAAGGGAAATTGCCGATAAAATTGCAGCGAAAAACAAAAATTTCCCTTTAGAGATCCTTACGAAAGGGCATGATCTGTGATAAAATATATACCTCTTGTGGAGCTTGAAACCTTTGATTCCGATTTGATCACGAGCGTTATACGACAAACAACGCCTATACTCAATCCACACAAACAACGTCCTTCAATCATAGTGCTATCTAGTTACGAATGAACGTTTAGAGTGAAAGGAGAGGAAAAAGGAATACGACCAGGGTTTCAAAACAACAACTTATGAGCTTCTTCACAAGGGTTCTATTTATAGAACTAATTGTGTGGGCTTTAACCTAAAAGTCTAACTCATTAATAATATTATTATTATATTATTATAATAACTATTATTATATTATTATAATAACTATTATTATAATAACCATAATTTTATTATTATTATATTTTATAACTATTATAAAATTAATAATAAATATTATTATTATATCGTATGGTACCTTACCATATTTCGTATTCCATTCTAGTGCACCATACCTTACGGTGTACCTTATTTATTTCACATTTTCTCTAACTGTCCTTATGTGTGTGACCATGTAGGATTTTGCGACATTGGCAACTATATTAAATCATGTATTTAACATAATAAACAGTGAGCGGTATCTAGCAACACATCACTACTATCCAAGTCGCAAAATTGTCATGTGATCTGACAAAACCTTTTGTGATAGTATTTGTGTACAATTACCCTTTTGCCCTTATGTTTATATTGAACACAAGGCATATATCGTGTCATCCTTGTCCAGTTCAATATTGGGCTCTTAGACATTTATCCTGTTATGCAGGATGGGAAATTCCATCTAGGCTACTCATGTCCCTCAACATTCTTTGTGAAGTACCCATCAACTGTCTTTATGATCATCCAGTTATGAACAACGTTTGATCAATAATAAAATATTTGACTCTACATCTAGGGTCCATAGTAGTTTTAGGTCGAAGGGTGGTATACACCACTATCACCATGAGAGTAACTTATGACACTTTGCATAACATTCTATGTAGTACTCTCATAGTGGGTCAATCAAGTATAAATATTACTCCTAATATTCATACTTATGTCAAGACTTGATAACTCCTTATCCATGATCCATGAGATGTGATCATCAGTTTATCTACATAATAGTCTTAATGCTTTAAGGCTATCCCATTTCACATTAAAGCTCGACTATGGATGCTTTAAGAATAGTGTCCTTATGTTTAATGGAATCTCATGATTAAGTCACACTTAATATTTAATTAAAAGAAGTAGCTATTCTAGGGACTTTATCATTTTGGAAAAAACAAACATAATAAAGAAATGCCTTTTATTATTAATAAATAATTCGATACAAGTACTAAAAGTGTTGGCCTCTAGGGCTTACACCAACATAATCCTGGGGTGGAGTTGATCGTGGATGGCACTGGTCCTTTTCACCGTGTGGAGAATGGCGTGGTTATACCTCTTGACGATGAATGAAGCTTTTTGGCCTGCGTGCCATTTCTATCTGGGCGTGTGTGCCTTTTATGTACTTTTGGTGTATGGGACTTAGTCCCTTTCTTATGTAATTTAAAACAATATATGGCCTTATAGTCGGTATTTTTGGAAATATATAATTATTGCCCTTTTTACCTTGGTAGTGCATTGTTATCGTAATCATATGTACGCTTTAAATGTTTAAGTTTTAGAACTAGGGATATGCTCGACGTGTTATGATGAACTCGTCAGTGTATGGAACTTGTTGTGGGATAGATTTGTTCTCGCTAAAGGGGATCGGGGACGCGATTGTGTCCCTTATTCCCTCAAGGCTTAGACATTTCCCATCGTGAGTTGGGGGTCTTCTACGCTGGTATGGCAACGACGAAGCTCATTCGAGGAGTCCCCGTTGGGCGAATCATCTTCCCATCAATTGGGCAGAAGTCTGCTTACGTTTGTGTTTGAGGGTTGTATCTATACCACAATTAGGGATGAAAATAAGCTAGGCTAGATTAGGCTTTATAAGGCATGAGATTGACCTACGATAAACTTAAAAGGCCTGAGTCTAGCCTATGGCCTATTATAAGCTCGCTTTTTTGGCTTGGCCTGGCCTTTTTAAAAGCATGGACTGGCCTGAAAGCCTATTTACAAGCATGGACTAGCCTGTAAACCGACCTAATTATCCTTTGTTTTAATATATATGCATATATAAGTCAACATATGTATCCTTCTTTCTAATATACATGCATATATAGGACAACCTATTTAGCATATTTTTAATATATATATATATATATATATATATATATATATATATATATATATATATATATATATATAGGTCGGCCTATAAGGCTTCATAGGTTTTCTTAATAGCCTAAGCCTGACCTATTTAATTAAATAGGTCAGGCTTAGGCTATTAAAAAAATCTATGAAGCCTTATAGGTCGGCCTATATTTTCATATATATATATATATATATATATATATATATATATATATATATATATATATATATATATATATATATATATATATATATATATATATATATATATATATATATATATATATATATATATATATATATATATATATATATATATATATATATATATATATATATATATATATATATATATATATATATATATAGGGCGGCCTATAAGGCTTCATAGGCTTTTTTAATAGTCTAAGTTTGACCTATTTAATTAAATAGGCTTTTAAGAAAGCCTAAGCCTGCCTTTTTTATTAAAAAAGTATGGCTTGGACTAACCTTAAGTAGACTAGGCTATAGGCCCTTGTAGGCCGGCTTGGCCTATTCCCACCCCTAACCACGATACATCCCTGTGGCAGGGCACTTCTCCCCTGTTAACGGGATTGATTCGTCGGCAGCTATTTCGCGCTCTGGTTGGATTTAGCTGTAATATTGTTTTGGCTTTCAGCGTTCCATGGTCGAGCAAATGGTTCTCCATTTAGTTCTTCGAGGTAGTAGGATCCTATGACAGGTTTTGACTATACACGATATGGGCCCCCCAGTTCCTGCGAGCTTGCCCTCGCGCGAATCTTTCTTGTTTCTGCGTAGAACAAGGATGCCTACCTGAAATTTTTGTTTGATGATCTTAGTGTCTTAGCGCAATGCGATCGTTTGCTTTAGGGATTCTTCGCGAAGAGCTTCCTCTGAGCGGATTTCCTCAACTAAGTCGAGCTCTTTCCTTAACGCCTCGTTGTTGAATTCTTCTTCTAGAGGTGACTCTATCCATTGAGAGGGTTCTCTGATTTCCATAGGGATTACTGCTTCCGTACCATATCAGCCGGAATGAAGTTTTCCCGGTGGTTGAATGTGGAATGGTCTGGTAGGCCCATAGTACACTGTGGTGTTCTTTGACCCACCTTTTCTTTGCCTCGCCCGATCTTCGTCTTAAACCTCGCAAAATGACTATGTTGGCAGCCTCAACCTGTCTGTTTGTCTGGGGGTTCTCGATTGACGCGAAGTGTCGCTTGGTGTCATTCTTAGTGAAGAAGTCTTGGAAATTCATGTTCGTGAACTGGGTATCGTTATCCGTGATGAGGGATTGAGGTACGTCTAACCTAGCTAGGATGTTTCTCTTATAAAAATGCAAAATGTTGAATGAAGTGATTATGGCCAAGGCCTCGGCTTCTATCCATTTGTGAAGTAGTCCACAACCACGATCAAATATTTATTTTGGAATGTGATGCGTGTTTTTCGCAAGTGTACGAACACGTCAGAGTAATATAAAAGATTGTCGAATCCACAGAGACCAAATGTCAATCTATCGTACCTGTTGTTATGGTGTGTATCTAAGGCAACTATTTTTAAGGGTTTTAGTAAGGGTGCAATGGTAAATAAAATAATAATTTTAAATAATAAACAGGCTTGAATGTAATTCACGTAATCAATGATAATCCAGTACTTGTTAATGGAACTACTTATGGGCAATGTTTTCTCCTTTGAAAAGAACTAATTTAACAGGAACTGTCGCTTTCGCGTATTCAGAACCGAGTTGTACTCTCTAATCAACCCCTCCTATTGTCACGGATAAAAAGGTGCGTACTGCGTTAGAGTAGTAAACCTATTTTTAAGAAATATAGTATCTTAACTAAGTTAAAAAGTATTTTAACCTGGACTTCTTAGCAAAAAGAGGTTCTTATGAACCAGACTCTAAACTTCATAACGCGTCCGAAAATCGTTTTAAAATATCTTTTCTTTTTAATCTAAAAACTCCTAATAAACTAGACAAAGCGCTTTTGGCTGTTTTTGAAATAGTTAAAAAAACAATTACTTGAATTGAAAGATAAAATAGCCCTTAGGTGTTTCCATGAACAATTATACTGATTACTGGTTCAATTACGATCCTTACATTCTAACCTTTATGGAATTAGTTAGACATGATAAAGTAAAGATTCTTTTTATAATTTTTCATAAAAGTAATTTAGTGCGAGTGCGGAAAGTAAATGAATTTAAAGCGAGTGCGAGAAATAAAGTAATTTAAAGCGAATGCGGGTAATAAACGAAAGTAAAGCGAGTGCAGGAAATAAATAAAGTAAAGCGAGTGCAGGAAATAAACGAAATAAAAACGGTGCGAGAAATAAATAAAAGTAAAGCAATGCAGAAATAAATAAAAGTAAAATACGAACTTGAATTAAAATGGCGGCAGGATTAACTTCCTCCAGAGTGCTCCAAAACTCGATCGCACAGACAGATTACAGACTCGATCACTCGATTGCAGAGGCACCCCGATGTGGAATGGCAACTGCTTTATAACTGATATATGCCTAGAGAAATCTAATTCTGGATGAAGAAAAACGAAAATCTAAGGTCCTATTTATAGGAAAACTAAAAGCATGAAATGACCGGGATGCCCCTCCACTAAAAAGTGGAGGTTATGGAATTTGGCCTTGTGGCGCCCGCCACAGGCCTATGGCGCCCGCCATGGTCCCTACAGGGGATTGTGGAGTGGGGAACGTGGGTCTTGGAGGTTGAGGAGTGGTCTTGAGACGTGGCCACGTCATGGCTAACCCCATGGCGCCCGCCACGGTGGGTGCCGCAAGTGCAAAACGCTGAATTTCTAGGTTTTCGTCCGTTTTCACTCCTTTTTCGCTCCTTTTCCCGATTCAAGCTCCGATTATTATAAAAACCTGAAAACATAAGAAAACAAAGCAATAACAAAGCAAAACAACAATAAAAGCTAAGAATGCATGCGAAATCGGAGTCAGAAATACGGTGAATTTTAGTGTGATCAAATTCTCCCACACTTAAACCTTTGCTTGTCCTCAAGCAAACATTAAAGCTTAAGAAAATATGGTGTCAACACTTGTCTTTGGGCTAAAGGGCTTCTAAGTTCAAGTCAGGATGCAGTGACAGATACTAACTAAGTGAACCAAGGGTACCATAGTAACACAAACACAAACTTCAATCCTATATTAACCACTCCATATCATCCCACGATACCTAGGCCTATCCTCTAATCTTTTTGTGTCCTTTTCATTCAGGCGCAATCACATTAAGCCCGTTATCCGTACATGCTTCATAGTAGAGTGACCGGTTAGTGATTCTGATCCATAACATAAGGTTTCTGGCACATAAGCATGTGTAAACCTGTTTTATTTGACCTAATTGTAGCTGCGGGGGATCGGATCATAATCCGCCCTACCAAGTTCAGTGCCAGATACCTCTGAACCAACTAACAATAGGTGACTTGCAATTTTTTTTCTTTTTGTGGCAAAATTTTTTTCTTCTCTTTTTTTCGGTTTAAATGACTTTGTGAGGGTCACCTATACCAGAGTTTGCCTTTTTTTTCTTTTTTTTATTAGCACTGGATCATTCACTTATATTCATCGGCCCCCTACGTAGAGCATGCTTAGGCCGGAGCTGACTGCTAAAATAAACTACTTAGGACAATTTTTTAAATGATAGTAAAGGCCATGGTGGTGGGGTTTAGGAGTGATTCCTATATTCAAGAGGTCTATGGTGCTAAAATGGTTCTGATGTTTCAAAAAGTTGACCTAGGTCACCACATCCTAATCTAAACCCGTCTCAAAGCCCAAAAAACATGTGAAACAACATTATTTTCTTTTTAAAATTTTTCTGGTAAGGCTAAGGAAATGGGAAAAAATGAAGATGAACTAAAAAGACACTATACTGGTGACTCGTCAGACTCATGCATTATCTAAGAAAATTAAATTACTGAAAAGGGAAATGACTGAAAGGAAATAAACTAAGAAGGGAAATAACAGAAAGCAATAAAATCCCCTCCCACACTTAAATCGAACATTGTCCCCAATGTTTCGAAATAAGATAAGGGGGGTAACCTGGAAAAAACTACTGAGGAGGGGCACTGGTGCCTTCGCCGTCCTGATGTGATGGTCTGGAATGACGGGATCTACTACGATGTTGGTCCCTCCGGTCGAGTCGTGCTGATAAAGCAGCCTGAGCACTCCGGACCTCTCGAAGGTTACCCAAGATGGAACCCTGAGTAGCCTCTACAGGCTGGTAGTGTCGGCTGTTGAACTCTCTCTGACGGTTCTGCTCTAATGAAATATCGTTCAAGGTACGGCAAACGTTGCTATAAGCACGATCCGAAACCAATCGCGATTGTTGCATGAAGCTCATATTGTCCGTCAGCTGCTGTGAAATAGTAGAAAGAAGGCCATCACGCCTTTCTTCTCTAGTTGTCATATCACGCCACATCTCCTCGGTGACAAAGAATCCAGGAGCAGTACCTGCAACAGGGTTAGAGGAAGATGGTGCAGTGTGTGACTGTGAAGGACGATGGGGGGACATGTGAGGGATGGGAGACTGCTCTCTCCGATCATACTCTTCATCAGTGTCATGTGCCTCCCCATCGGGAATATTAGGAGGAAGTGGACCTAAAACACGTGGAGCATTAAGATCATAGGTCCAGTTCCTTTCATCACGTACATCAGTACGTCTACTGCATGGTACAGCAACAGATGGGATAGCTACCCCATGAACCATCAACTCATAACCACCTTCTCTCCTCGTTCGGCACAATTTCATGTCTTTCAGAAATTTTAAATTAATTGTGCGAGGAGGTAGTGGTTCAAGTGTAGCTATCTCATCATTCAGGCCAAGGGCCCGAGCAATAGACGTAACAAGCCCTCCAAAAAAAATCGGTCCTGTTTTATTAGTAAATAAAGTCATATGGGCAAGCATAAACGGGACCGGATTGATGTGGGTTCTAGTGAGGCATCCTTGCAAAAATAGGAGTTCACGAGCATTTACCTTGTTTGGACTTTCCCGGCCAAAAATAGTACATGCCAAAAGAAGTCTAAAAACTCTTATGGCCGGGTTGTGAATGGTCGACGCAAGTATCCCTTCAAAAGAATTAATTGAAGTACTTGAAAGCCTTAGCCAGAAGGTAAATACCTCGGCCGACCATTCCGCATCCAAAGGTGCCTCACAGATCGAACCTTCCCTATGAGGGATTCCTAACAAACCTGCTAGCTCATTGGTACTGAATTCATATTCAATTCCAAACAGTCTAAAAATAACAGTACCGACAGTGCTAGCAGTGTTAGGACTGACAGTGTATATCAAAGAACTCAAAAACTCAGTTGTCAGTTTCTCATAGGTAGGTTCCTGATTAATGAAAATATTATGCAAGCCTAGAAATTCTAATAAATTAAAAACACTATGATAAATACCCAAAGCATACAGACAGTTATCGTCGACGTACCTAGTCGAGAGAATTTCTCGACTTTGAAGCCTTTGAATAATTTTCCGTTGCCTTTCGCCCGGTCTTCCATCACGAAGAAGAAATCCATTGAACTCCATTGTTGAAAAGCTCCTTAGGTAGTGAAAATGGTAGAAAAGTGGTTTATGAGGGGAATGATAAAGTTTTGATTTTTTTGGTTTTTGATGGATGAAAATGGAAATGGATGTTGGATATGTTTTATGGATGGAGGGTATTTTGGAAATGGGTGAGCTTTAATGGGGTTCAAGGAGGATTTGGAAGGTTGTAAAAATGGGTTTTTGGTGAAGAAAGGGATGAAAATGGTGGAAATGGGGATTCAGCCCCGTATATGTTGTTGATACGGCGTGGCGCCCGCCACAGGGCCTATGGCGCCCGCCACAAGGCCAATTCCTGGGCCTTGTGGTTTTGGATCCTCCTTTTGGGCCTTCCTTGAACCTTGGTCTTCGGGGGGGTCTGGATAGCGTTTTCTTCTTCTTTTCAAGGCTTGAGGCTTGCATATTTTTTTTGTGAAGACAAAAATAAAAATATTTTTGTCTTATATTTTTTTTTCTTTGCACGACAAAAATAAAATAATTAAAAATCAAAAAAGAAAAAGAAAAATTAACATTAGTGCATAATATGTATATATATATAAGGAATTCAAAGTGCATGAAAATATAAAAGCTGCAATAAAGTAAAATATGTCTGGAAATGCGATAAATAAAATAAAGCGTATAAAAGGAAATAAAATACTAGGGTAGTGATGTCAGTGTAGAATGAGTCATGTGGTAGGTTTCTTATCCTGGCTTGATCCACGAATCTCAGCTATCTCCCTCCGAAGCTCGTCAATCGCCTGATGTAGAGCATCGGCCTCTGAGGCATGAGTGAGATCAGAAACCTGCATCTGTAACTCTAAGTCTGCCACTTCCTGCTTGAGCAGGGCGGTCTCCTTACGGAGCTCATAAATCCGTGTTTGTAGGTCAGGTGGCTGCAGAGACATATTGTTAGACATAACAGTGATTCGGGGAGTAAGAGGTGTAGGAGTGTACTCAGCGGCGGGAGGCGATTTCGGCTCTTCGACAGTCTCTCCATAGCCCTCTAGAGCATAACTCCAATTGGCAGGATCATGGACACTGGTCATCAGCGGATCTGGTAATGTAAAGTAGTGTATCGCTTCACCGTCGATCAGTAATTTAAACATGTTGGGCTCAAAAGAAGCCCTCCTCATCAGTCCTCTATCAAGACAAAAATCAATATCCAGGGTGGTGTAGCAGCAGAAGGTCCTGAGGTGCAATAGCTTGCGAGACAGACCCAATGCAGTAGCTATCTGTGTAACAATCCCACCGACATGGATGATGCCTACGGATGATCTGGCAACACTAGCAAGGCCCTTCAACAGGAAGTTGCCACAAGCAACTGGGCGAGACTGAGTCGCACAAAACAGTAGGAAAATCTCCTCTTCACTTAGCAGTGTCTCTGTATCTGGAAAACCTAGGAAAGAATGTGCTAGAATCATCTGGAAGTATCTCAATGCAGGATTGTGGATTACCTGAGAAAACTGGGTAGAAGGATCTTGGCTCCCTCCGCCTGATATTTTAGTCCAAAATTTTTCCACTTCTCTGCTCATAAAATACCCCATCGGAGTCTCTGGAATAGCATCAGGAGTAGTCTGGAAACCTAGTAAATCACCAAACCCTTTGTGAGAGAATGAGTAGTCAATCCCGAACAACCTGAAAACAGCGAGTCCATCGGGTCCAGCCCAAGGGTCATGATGAAACGAGCTGAGGAACTCAAGAGTCAAGTTCCTATAAGTGTTGTTCCTGTCGTCGAACTGGTCCCACTGGAGTTGATGGCATAAAAATCTGACGCTTGGCTCTATCCCCAAGGCATCCATGCAGTCATGGTCAGGGTACCTGGTAGGAGCCATAGGGCGTCTCATGTGGACATAGTAACGCTCTCTCTGTGCATCATCTCTAAAGGCCACGTGCATATCATCAAGGTTCTGCATTCTGTACAAGGTTAGCAAACAAGTCCTGAAAGCACATAAAACATTCAATCTTTAGTCCTGACATAATAATAATAATAAACAAATTAAAATAAAGTAAAAATAAATAAATAAAAAGTACAAAAATAAGAAAACCATGGGTTGCCTCCCATGCAGCGCTTGTTTAACGTCATTAGCTCGACGACCGATTTTTAAACATCATTGGAAGGATATGGTGGATCACTCAGAGTATGGCAGGTGTATGTTGTTGGGATGTCACCTCCTTCGTAGGGCTTCAACCTCTGTCCATTGACGATGAACGGTTTACATGTCTGGTTCTTGATTTCAATAGCACCGGATCTCAGGATCTTAGATACTTCGAAAGGGTCAGTCCATCTCGAACGGAGTTTACCTGGAAATAGTCATAACCTAGAATCGAACAGGAGAACAGGATCGCCTATTTTGAAGTCTCTTCTTATGATTCTTTTGTCATGCCAAGCTTTTGTTCTTTCTTTGTAAATGATGGCATTTTCGTAGGCAGATTGTCTGAGCTCTTCTAATTTGTGGATGTCAAGGATACGTTTCTCACCAGCTGTCAAGTAATCCAAATTCAAAGTTTTGATGGCCCAATATGCCTTATGCTCCATTTCAAAAGGTAAGTGACATGATTTTCCATAGACCAGTTGATAAAGGGTTGTTCCTATAGGAGTTTTGAAAGCGGTTCTATAGGCCCATAATGCTTCTTGAAGTTTCTGTGACCAATCTTTTCTAGATATAGAGACAGTCTTCTCGAGGATCTGTTTTATCTCCCTATTAGATACTTCCACTTGTCCATTGGTCTGTGGGTGGTATGGTGTTGCTACTCTATGCTTAACTCCATACTTGCTTAAAAGTTTATCAAATATTCTCGATATGAAGTGTGATCCTCCATCACTTATGACTAAACGGGGTGTTCCAAACCTAGGAAATATATAATTTTTGAATAATTTGATGACTACTCTGGTGTCGTTTGTGGGTGCGGCGATAGCTTCAATCCATTTAGACACGTAGTCAACATCTACTAATATGTACTGATTTCCAAAAGATGGTGGGAACGGGCCCATAAAGTCTATACCCCATACGTCGAAGAGTTCTACTTCTTGGATATTTCTTAACGGCATTTTATTACGTCTTGAAATATTTCCTGTGCGTTGGCATCTATCACACTTGACAATGAAAGCATGGACATCACGCCACATAGTAGGCCAGAATAGGCCAGCTTGAAGAATCTTGGCGTAGGTCTTAGATGTGCTTGCATGTCCACTATAGGGTGCGGAGTGACAATGCTCAATTATATTATTTACCTCTTCTTCTGGAACACAACGGCGGAAAATGCCATCTTTACCTCTCTTGAAAAGAAATGGTTCGTCCCAATAGAAGTTTCTCACATCATTATAGAACTTCTTCTTCCGGTGGTAGTTTAGATCAGGGGGTATGATGTCAGCGGCTAGGTAATTAACAAAATCTGCATACCAAGGTGCATTACTTATAGCTAAGGATTTATGAAAATGCTCATGAGGGTCTGGGTTATCATCTTCAATGGTTTCTAGTTGGGCTATCAGTCTATCATAGGCAAAATCGTCATTTATGGGTACTGGATCAGGTTTCAGGTATTCTAGCCTAGATAGGTGATCAGCTACCACATTATCAGTGCCTTTCTTATCACGGATATCCAAATCAAACTCTTGTAGTAATAGAATCCATCGAAGTAACCTAGGCTTGGCATCCTTTTTGCTTAGTAAGTAACGAATGGCAGCATGGTCGGTGTAAACTATAATCTTGGCTCCTACTAGATAAGATCTAAATTTGTCTATTGCAAAAACTACAACTAGGAGCTCTTTTTCGGTTGTTGCGTAGTTGAGCTGTGCAGCGTCTAGGGTTCTACTGGCATAATAAATCACATGTAACTTTTTGTCTTTTCTCTAACCTAGAACGGCTCCAACAGCATAATCACTGGCGTCACACATTATCTCAAACGGTTCTGACCAATCAGGGGGTTTCATTATAGGTGCTGAAACCAGAGCTTGCTTCAGAAGGTTAAATGCTTCAGTACATTTTTCATCGAAGATGAACTCAGCGTCTTTCATTAAAAGACCAGTTAATGGCTTTGTTATTTTGGAGAAATCCTTGATAAAACGTCGGTAAAATCCGGCATGTCCAAGAAAACTTCTTATCTCCCTGATAGTCTTTGGCGGTTTTAGATTCTCTATGACTTCTATTTTTGCTTTATCTACCTCTATACCTTTTTCGGAAACTATATGTCCTAAAACAATCCCTTCGGTGACCATGAAATGACATTTCTCCCAATTTAGCACAAGGTTTACCTCCACACATCTCTCCAGGATTTTCTCAAGGTTGATAAGACAATTTTTGAAATCTGATCCACAAATTGAGAAATCGTCCATAAATACTTCCATAATTCCATCTAAATAATCAGCAAAGATAGACATCATGCAGCGTTGGAAAGTTGCAGGAGCATTACAAAGCCCAAAAGGCATTCTTCTATAGGCAAAGGTTCCAACTGGGCATGTAAAGGTAGTTTTTTCTTGATCTTCGGGGTGAATAGGTATTTGGAAGAATCCGGAATATCCATCTAAGTAACAAAAGTAAGAGTGTCTGGCTAGGCGCTCCAACATTTGGTCTATGAATGGTAATGGGAAATGGTCCTTCCTAGTTGCTTTATTTAATTTTCTATAATCTATGCACATACGCCAACCTCCATCGGTTCTTTTTGCTACAGGTTCGCCCTTCTCGTTTTGCACGACTGTGATGCCTCTCTTTTTAGGTACTACATGCACAGGACTCACCCATTTACTGTCCGAGATCTGATATATTATACCTGCCTCTAGTAACTTATGAACTTCAGTCTTAACTACAGTACTCATTATAGGATTTATTCTACGTTGGTGTTCTCTGGAAGGTTTTGAATCTTCTTCAAGCAAAATCCGATGCATGCATACGGATGGGCTTATCCCTTTTAGATCATAGATCTTATATCCTAAGGCTGAGGGGTACCTACATAAAACTTCTAATAATTGATCGGTTTCTTCTTGGTTTAAGGTAGCACTGACTATAACTGGACGGTTCATATCTTCATCAAGAAATTCATATGTCAGGTTTTTAGGCAGTTCCTTAAGTTTTACGGTCGGTTTTATAGGGCAAGGCATAGGATCTGGGGTAAGAGATAAACATTCGTGAAGGTTATCATCAATGTAGGGAGTTTTATAATTGTCATCTTCCAAAATAAGGGTTGATGGCAATTTTATAGATTCAGTTTCTTCTTCTTGTTCTAATTCCCTAATGCATTCTTCGATGATATCTAAGGCATAACAAGCATCTCCTATCACAGGTGCCATAAGAAATTTTGACAATATAAATTCTATCTTCTCGTCACCTACCTCAAAAGTTAGTTTTCCCTTTTTAACATCTATTACGGCTCCAGCAGTCGATAAAAACGGTCTACCTAGGAGGATTGGTATGTCGTCATCTTCTTTAATGTCCATGACAACAAAATCAGTAGGTATAAACAGCTGACCTATCCTAACAGGGACGTCTTCAAGTATGCCTATAGGGTATTTAACGGATCTATCGGCTAATTGAAGTGACATCTTAGTAGGTTGTAATTCTCCTAAGTTTAATCTCTCACAAACTGCTAAAGGCATTAAGCTCACACTAGCTCCTAAGTCTAGAAAAGCTTTTTCGATGACATGATTCCCCAAAATACAAGGAATGGAAAAATTTCCGGGATCTTTATCTTTCTTTGCTAACCTATTTTCGGAAATAGAATTACATTCCACGGGTTTCGGATCTTCAAGTCTACGTTTATTTGTAAGTATGTCTTTGAGAAACTTAGCATAAGAAGGTATTTGGGTGATGGCTTCTGTAAAGGGGATTTCTACGTGAAGTTTTTCTATAACCTTAACGAATTTTTGATATTGATTATCGATTTGGGGTTTCTTTAATCTTTGAGGGTATGGTATTGGTGGTTTATATGGCGGTGGTGGTACATAGGTTTTATTTTTAGGTTCTTCTCCTTTTTCTTGACTTTCCGGGGTTTCAGGCTTCTCTGGTTCCTTTTCCTCATTCCTCTCAGAAGTTTCGGGCTCACTTAATCTAGGGTTTAAAGGTTCTTTATAAGCGGTTCCACTTCGTAGAGTAATGGCATTGGCTTGCCCTTTCGGGTTTTGTTGAGGTTGTCCAGGGAACTGTCCTCCAGGTGTAGTCTGTGGGGCTTGGTTTAACGCTACCTGAGAGATCTGAGTTTCAAGCATTTTATTATGAGTAATGATTTGATCAACCTTGGTTCCTAACTGGGTAATCAGTTTGTTAACATGGACGTTTTGGTTCATGAACTCTTTGTTTTGTTGTTTTTGAGCAACGATAAAATCTTTTACAACTTCCTCAAAGCTCGGGTTTGGTTTAACAGGTTGCATAGGTTGATTTGTTCTAGGGGCTTGGTAACCTTGTTGTCTCGGAGGTGCGGTATTTTGAATAGGGTTATTATTTTTGTAGGAGAAGTTTGGATGATTCCTCCATCCAGGGTTATATGTGTTTGAAAATGGGTTCCCTTGGGTATAGTTCACTTGCTCAGTGTTGGTTTCATTCAACAGATTGCATTCGGCGGATTGGTGTCCTTGCGTTCCACATATCTCACAATTCGGTGAAGCTGTGGCTACAGTATTCGGAGTTGTACACATATGTTCGACTCTAAGGGCCAACGCGTCCATTTTAGCCTGCATCATGTCTATAGAGCTTAGCTCATGTATTCCTCCTTGGGCTTCCTGCTTTTCCACTGTCGCTCGTTCTACTCCCCATGATTGATGGTTTTGGGCCATATCCTCGATAAGGGCACTAGCTTCAGGGTAAGGTTTATTCATCAGTGCGCCACCAGCGGCAGCGTCGATGGTCATTTTAGTGTTATAATGAAGTCCATTATAGAAGGTTTGGATGATTAGCCAATTCTCTAAGCAATGATGTGGGCATGCTCTTAATAATTCTTTATATCTCTCCCAGGCTTCGAACAACGACTCTCCTTGGTGTTGGGTAAATCTAGTTATTAAGTTTCGAAGAAGAGCAGTCTTACTTGGGGGAAAATATCTAGCAAGGAAAACTTTTCTAAGGTCATCCCAAGTTGTTATTGAATTGGGTGGAAGGGAATCTAACCATGATAGAGCTTTATCTCTGAGGGAAAAGGGAAATAATCTTAAGCGTATTGCCTCAGGAGAAGCTCCATTGGTTTTAAAGGTGTCTGCTAACTGAAGAAAGTTTTTTAAATGTTGGTTCGGGTTATCAGTAGCGAGACCTGCGAATTGTCTCTGTTGCACTAATTGCAGCAGGGATGGTTTAAGTTCAAAATTATTGGCTGGGATAGCGGGGTTTACTATACTGGAACTAGGTTCCTCGTTTGATGGTTGGGAGAAGTCCTTAAGAGGTCTTCGGTTTTGATCTTCGGCCATAGCTCTCCTATTCCTATGGAAAAATAAACGTGCGCGAGCGTAACGTTCAGGTTCAGCTAGAGGGTCTACTAAACTTCCGGCACTGCGAGTCTTTCGCATTGACCGGTGGGTAACAACCTTAGTCTAAACGGTATAACTACAGGGTAATGAAATTTGACGATATTGGTCCCCGGCAACGGCGCCAAAAACTTGATGCGTGTTTTTCGCAAGTGTACGAACGCGTCAGAGTAATATAAAAGATTGTCGAATCCACAGAGACCAAATGTCAATCTATCGTACCTGTTGTTATGGTGTGTATCTAAGGCAACTATTTTTAAGGGTTTTAGTAAGGGTGCAATGGTAAATAAAATAATAATTTTAAATAATAAACAGGCTCGAATGTAATTCACGTAATCAATGATAATCCAGTACTTGTTAATGGAACTACTTATGGGCAATGTTTTCTCCTTTGAAAAGAACTAATTTAACAGGAACTGTCGCTTTCGCATATTCAGAACCGAGTTGTACTCTCTAATCAACCCCTCCTATTGTCACGGATAAAAAGGTGCGTACTGCGTTAGAGTAGTAAACCTATTTTTAAGAAATATAGTATCTTAACTAAGTTAAAAAGTATTTTAACCTGGACTTCTTAGCAAAAAGAGGTTCTTATGAACCAGACTCTAAACTTCATAACGCGTCCGAAAATCGTTTTAAAATCTCTTTTCTTTTTAATCTAAAAACTCCTAATAAACTAGACAAAGCGCTTTTGGCTGTTTTTGAAATAGTTAAAAAAACAATTACTTGAATTGAAAGATAAAATAGCCCTTAGGTGTTTCCATGAACAATTATACTGATTACTGGTTCAATTACGATCCTTACATTCTAACCTTTATGGAATTAGTTAGACATGATAAAGTAAAGATTCTTTTTATAATTTTTCATAAAAGTAATTTAGTGCGAGTGCGGAAAGTAAATGAATTTAAAGCGAGTGCGAGAAATAAAGTAATTTAAAGCGAGTGCGGGTAATAAACGAAAGTAAAGCGAGTGCAGGAAATAAATAAAGTAAAGCGAGTGCAGGAAATAAACGAAATAAAAGCGGTGCGAGAAATAAATAAAAGTAAAGCAATGCAGAAATAAATAAAAGTAAAATACGAACTTGAATTAAAATGGCGGCAGGATTAACTTCCTCCAGAGTGCTCCAAAACTCGATCGCACAGACAGATTACAGACTCGATCACTCGATTGCAGAGGCACCCCGATGTGGAATGGCAACTGCTTGATAACTGATATATGCCTAGAGAAATCTAATTCTGGATGAAGAAAAACGAAAATCTAAGGTCCTATTTATAGGAAAACTAAAAGCATGAAATGACCGGGATGCCCCTCCACTAAAAAGTGGAGGTTATGGAATTTGGCCTTGTGGCGCCCGCCACAGGCCTATGGCGCCCGCCATGGTCCCTACAGGGGATTGTGGAGTGGGGAACGTGGGTCTTGGAGGTTGAGGAGTGGTCTTGAGACGTGGCCACGTCATGGCTAACCCCATGGCGCCCGCCACGGTGGGTGCCGCAAGTGCAAAACGCTGAATTTCTAGGTTTTCGTCCGTTTTCACTCCTTTTTCGCTCCTTTTCCCGATTCAAGCTCCGATTATTATAAAAACCTGAAAACATAAGAAAACAAAGCAATAACAAAGCAAAACAACAATAAAAGCTAAGAATGCATGCGAAATCGGAGTCAGAAATACGGTGAATTTTAGTGTGATCAGAATGAACCCATCGTGAAGGTTCTGAGGATGTCCATGCCCCACTGTGTGAACGACCATGGTGACGAAATTGTTTTGAGCACGTCTGGGGGAGCGAGGTGCATCTCCCCATGACTTGGCGTCATTCTGCATGGTTGACCAGTAGTAACCTTCCCTTAAGGCCTTTCGGCCCAAGGACTTATCGCCTAAGTGTTATGCATTTATACCTTCGTGTATTTCGTGTAAGATGTCTGACACGCTTTCTTCCCCGACACACTTGAGGAGTGGAATGGAAAATCCCCGACGGTATAGCTTATTATTTATTAGGATGTAGGAGGATGTGTGGCGTCTGGTGGAGTTGGATTTTTGCTATCTTTGGGAAACTCTCCAGTTGTTAAGTAGTGGTAAAGTGGACTCATCCAGCAATTGATGTTACCTATGACGTTGATGTCGATGATTTTGCAGGGGTTTTCAATGTTAGGGCTTGGAAGTTTTTACTAGATGACGGGCTTGTTCACGTCTTTCCTCCGCGTACTTGCCAATTTTGACAGGACATCGGCCTGTGAATTATGTTCTCAGGGGATATGTTGGACGTCCCAAGACTTGAATTGTGCCAGCATTTGTTGTACCAATTCTATGTATTTTACCAAATGGTCGTTTTTCGCCTGGTATTCTCCCTTGACTTGTGATGTAACTAGCTGGGAATCAGTGTAGATTTTGATTTCTTGTGCGCCCATGTCTTTGGCCAAGCGGATTCCTGCTAAGAAAGCTTCATACTTAGTCTGGTTATTAAATGTTAGGAAGGAGAGGACTAGAGATACTTCAAGCACGAGGCCTTCTTCGTTTTCGAGGATGATCCCCACTCTACTACTTGGCGGACTAAATGCTCCATCAACGTAGATGACCCACTTATGGGTGTTTTTAGGTGCAACTTCTACTGGGGTCATCTCAGCCGCGAAGTCAGACAGGGCTTGAGCTTTTAGAGCTTTCATGCTTTCGTAGTGTATGTTAAATTCGGACAGTTCTAGGGACCATCTCAACATTCTCCCAACCATATCTGGTCGGGCGAGTAGTTTCTTGATAGGTTGGTCGGTTCGTACGACCATGGTGTGTGCTAGGAAAAAGTGTCGTAGTCTCCTGGTAGCATTTATGAGTGTGAGTGTGGCCTTCTCTATTTGCTGATATCTGAGTTCTGGCCCTTGCAAGACTTTACTCGTGAAATACATGGGTTTCTGCCCCTTTGGCTCTTCCCTTATGAGAGTTGCGCTGATGGCTTCGGCGTTAACAAAAAAATATAGGTATAGGATGTAACGCCTTGGTTTATTTATTTAATTATTTAATTTAAATAATTGGAAAATTGTTGTGTGTTGTGTGAATTGTGAAGTTTGGTGGTGTGTTGTGTGAATTGTGAGGTTTGGTGGTGTGTTGTGTGAAGGGATAATGTTATTTTAATTTATATAACTTTAAATAAATTATACTATATTGAAATAAATATTGGAATATTAAGTGAAAAGGTAGGTTGGTAATTGGACGAGGGAATAATGAGGGCAAGATGGGGATTCCATATTAGGGGTCCAAGGGTTATGTTGGGAATTGGGAAAAGGAGAAGTCAATTCTCGTAAAAACTGATCGTGGAAATTCTGAGAAGAGTGGAAGAATAGAGAAGAGGAGAAAGGCTAGAGGCAAGGATTTTGTGAGAAAGAAAGAAATTTTTCATCGGATTAAGGTAAGGGTGGGATCTCTTTCATCTTTTAAGGGTATTATGATATGAATGTTAGGGTAGATGTCCTTAGGTATGTTAGTGGGATTGGGTGATTGATAAATTGATGAATGTAGTATGAAAGTGAGGAATTCATGATGCTTGATGAAATTCTAGAACCAGATATGAGATGTCGAATGAGATGTTACGACACTAATATCTGACAAATTTAAATATGTACAAGTTAAATAAACATAAAACAACTATAAGAGACACAATCAATTGTTAACCCAGTTCAGTGCAACACACCTACATCTGGAGGCTACCGAGCCATGAGGAAATCCACTATAAGCAGTATTAATTCAGAGTTAAACCAAACAGTTTACACCCTTCACTTAATCGCTACCCAATCCAACTTCTTATCTAAGCAACACTCAGATATGAGGCACCTCTCACTCCCCCTCAATCACAGCAATGATAACAATCTAACAGCCAAGCAATAGAAGACACACTTCAAAGATAAACCTTGACCTTGCTTAAAAGCATCAGTCAAGAACAAATCACTCATGCTTAAAATCTTTGAGTGGACAACTTACAACTCAACAAAGCCTAGTCCAATACAATTATCAACATGATAATTGTTTGGCTCACAAGAGAACTAAGAACACGTAAAACCCTAACACCAATAACAAACTTCAACACTTTTCTCTGTACTTTTCTAATAGGGTTTTGCAACCTTTAAATAGAGGAAGAATGTGGGCATGGGCCTGCTGCAACTGAGAATCAGTTTTAACCTAATAAACTAAATTCCTAAAAATAAGGAACAAATATAGCAATCATATAAAATATTATGAAAAGAATAAACCATGTTGAATCACAACCTTTTAAATATAGTGCCTAATAATTCTCATCAAAAGCACTTAACAAAATTACTGAATACGCTCACATAATTTAAAATAGTCAATCAGGTCTTAAGCACCAAAGAAAGATGTCATGACATCAGTCTTGACATCCTGATAAAACAGCAATACACTAAAACTTCACACCTGCAAATTGCTAAAACATCATGTCATGACATCAATCATGACATTAGAACATATAACTTGTTTTACCATAAAATGCTGCCAATCTACAACATCTATAAACTCCCCCTTTGGAATTTTTTTGGCTAAAACAATTCAAGCACCTATCAGAGAACAACCAGTAGAAAAACACAAATACAAATGAGAGATTAACAATCTCCCCCTCAACCTAACCTATAGAACCTGTAGAGAAATCCTGAACACAATTGAGAGATTAACAATATCCCCCTCAACACAACCTGTAGAACCTGTAGAGCAATCCTGCAGGCTAAGCTAGAACGCACCAACACAAATTGATAAAACAATAGATCTATCTATCTATAACTATCTCCCCCTTTTAGCCAGAAATGGAGCCAAAATATTAAACTAACATAGAACTAAGGAAGTTCCAATACATAAGCTCATAAAGTACATAAATCCAACAACAAAAGTTACACTAGAAATTCAAAAATCTAGAACAGAAGATCCACAAATAACAAAACAAACAAAAAAAAACTTCAATAAAAGATCCACCAGAAATCCAAGCATATCTTAATCTTCATCAGAACTAGATTGACCAGAGCCATCTTCCACAATAACATTATCTTCCTCACTATCTTGATCACCATCTGAGCCACCAGGACCTTCACCACTATGTTCAGAACCTGCATCAGTACCATCACTAGTTTTCTTAACCTTAATCTCTTCTTGCTCATCATCAGTCGGATCCTTTTCCAGTATACTTATCATTTTCTCAAACTTCATTTTTCTTGCACCCATCTCTTTATAGGCCTCTTTGAGCCCAGCAATGATAGTAGCCTTGTTAATAGGCTTATTGTTAGTGGATGTCCCAGTAGATGTCACAACAATTTTAGGGACATGAGTTCCCTGAAACAACATGTAATGAAATGAAAGAGCACTTTCTCTTTTGCAAGCAGTGTCAAAATCAGTCAGAATAGCAGGATACTGATTTAATATTATACCACAAATCAGAGAGGGAAAAGCTATTGGTAATTTGACAGTCAAAGTTCATGCATGTTTCATGGTTTGATCAAAAATATAGGTCCCGTAATCAAACTTCGGTTTAGTCCCTACAACATAAATAAATCTACCCAACCCAGTAGCAATATTAGAGGCATGATTTTTTGGCACCCAGTTTGCAGCACCAATTATGTTAAGTATGACATACTTCACATTTAGCATTCTAGTAGACAATTTTCCCTTCAAAGGCCAAGCCTTAACCTGATGTGCATTGATGACCTTGCAAACTTGGTTATCAGTTACCTACAATTCTGGTTGGCAAGCAGTATCTCTTCATCAATAAGTATTGATCATATTGGGGGAGAAATTTACACACTTTCCTCTCACAAACACCTTTCTGAAATCCTTGGAAGTACCATCAGCATAATCCTCAGATAGATTCACAATAAACTCGTTGACAAGAATTTCATAGCACTTATAAAATCTAGTAACAGTTTTTAACATTCCAGCAAAGTAGATAAGGTCCATTACATCATTACACTCAAGAGAAGAGCTAGCAAGTTCCCTTTCAAACACCAGTCTCCTTTGATAAACAAACTTCCACTTGTTTACACTAGTAATATAGTGGAAAGAGATATTGTCTAGAGGTGCATTAGGCACTCTAGCAGCAATATTATTGGTCATTGGTTTCTATCTTGGAGTGAAGTCTAGAACATCACTTTCAACATTAACCTCTAAGTCCGAATGAACTCTAGCCTTCCTCTTCTTGGAAATTACATTGCTCCAACCTTTTAGGGGGCAACAATCGTCTTCTTAGGAGTGTTCTTGGAAGGACCCTTTCCTATAGCAACCTTCCTCTTAGGAGTACTCTGTTCAACTTCCTTCTTTCCTTTTCTTGATATGATCCTCTTGGCTATACCATAGTTAATACTGGATTGAGATCATTGTCATAAACATCATCAAGATCAACCAAATTATCAAGGATAACTTTCTTTGTTTCAGTAGGACCATACTTTGCATTCTTCACAGCCTCAACATCTTCTTCAGCACCAGGTATTTCAGCATCTTTTTTATCATCTTCAGCAACAAATGTTTCAATATCCTTTTCACCATCTTCTGGAATAACATATTTTTCACCTTCTTCAGCAACATGTGTTCCAGCATCTTTTTCACCATCTTCAGCAACAAGTGTTTCATCATTTTGACCATCAGTTGTTTCTACATTTGGACCATCATTATCTTGGTTCTTCTGACTACTCTGAGGAGCAGGAAGTTGAGCCAAAGGAACAGATACCCTAGAAAGAACATGATCTTTATTCAAAATCCTCGTAATAAGCTTCTCAATAGCTTGATTAACATAAACGGATCCCTTTCTTGCCCTAGCATCAGATGAGGAACATGCAGAGCTTTCTTTCAGTCTTCTTGCATGTGGAGTTCTAGGTTTTGAAACCTTAGGGACATCGGGAATAACCACATTCAGAGGAGCAACATCATGAACATCTTCAGAGAGGTTCATGGAATGAACCCTAGGAGGAGAGATGGAGTCAGTCTTAGAAGAAAACTTCTTGGAAGGGGAAGCAGGGTGATGTTGAGACATTATTGAACAGTTTGAGATATGCAGCATGAGAGAGAAAAATGTCTTGGGCAAGTATGGAAGATGAAAGAATGGTTGAGAGGAGTGAAGTAGTAGCATATTTGGTTAGGAATAAGAAGCCTTTGAAAATATTTCACTGGAATAGGAGAATTAATTAGGGAATCAAATATTTCAGATATAATTATACACCTCCATTGCATTAATTTTAAATCTTGAAAATATAAAATGTCCTTAAGAATGTTCCCACATGTCAATAATTGCTACAAGCCCTCATAAATACATATTCCTAATTTACCTCTTAGGTTTTCAAATTGATTTGCATCCAACGCCTTTGTAAATATATCAGCCAACTACAACTCAGTGACAACATGTTCCAATGTAATCACTTTATCTTCAACAAGATCTCTTATGAAATGATGCCTAATATCAATGTTCTTTGTCCTGCTGTGTTAAATAGGATTCTTGGAAATATTGATAGCACTTAGATTGTCACAATATAATTTCATGACATCTTGTGTGACATTATACTCAGACAACATTTGTTTCATCCAAACAAGTTGAGAACAACTGCTACCAGCTGCTATGTACTCAGCCTCTGCAGTAGATAAGGAAAAATAATTTTGCTTCTTGCTAAACCAGGATATGAGATTGTTCCCTAAGAAGAAGCACCCTTCAGATGTACTTTTTATATCATCTGCACTTCCAGCCTAATCAGCATCACAATATCCATATAAGATGGGATCACAACCATGAAAGTACAACATAAAGATATTAGAGTAGAAGAGGTGAGATGTACATAGCAAATATGATGAAAAGAATCGATTTTAGGAAGTTTTCCTATTTTCTACTTATCCTTTTATAAGGCTCCGGTGAAGGTGAGGAGGGAAATTATCAAAATGCATAGTAGTTTCCTATGGGGTAGTTCGAGCGAGAAGAGGAAAGTTTGTTGGCTTAATTGGGATACTCTTTGCTTGCCTTTGGATAAAGGAGGATTAAACCTTAGAGATCTAGAAGTTTTCAATGTTAGCCTTCTTAGCAAGTGGATATGGAGGATCCTAGGGGGATCAGAGGACCTTTGGTTTCAAATTCTTAGAGCTAAATATGACGACATTAGACTTCTTATCTCGGGGAGTGGTTATACGAAGACGAGTTGGAAATCCTATTTCGTTTGGTGGAAGGATGTAATATTATTATCAAAGATACGTTATATAGACAAATTTTTGGAGAGTTGTAAGTTTATTCTTGGAAATGGTTACCACATCTCTTTTTGGCTTGGAGATTGGACGGGGAAGGGAAACTTGAAAGAGTTATTTCCGAAGCTTTTCACGATGTCAAAACTTAAGCATGTGATAGTGGCGGTGATAGGAAGTTGGATAGAAGGAAGACGGGAATGGGGTGACCTTGGATTGTCTCACGTTTTTCCTTCTTTTGCAGGTACGGGAGCTATTACTTCTGTTCTAGTTGGGACTGTTAATACCAGGCTGAATTTGGTCTCAGTATTAAATCACAATAGTGCTTCGGATCAACATTTTTCGTCGGATGCTACTATTGGAAATTCTGCTTCTAAATTTGCTTTAGATGCAGCCAATGACCAACACGTTTCAGTTTCAGCATTTCAGGATTTTCGTTTGCGTGATGCACAACAATTTCATTAAGCGGAAGATTTTGGAACAAACTCATCCAACTATTTCTACCAGGATGTTTCTGTTTCCCAGCCCTCTTTAGCAGAGATTGGTACAGCAGTATGAGCCTTTTCCCAAAATTCTAAACAAGCACTTTCTGAAGTAGTTCGCAACAGGGGCCAACGGGATGAGTTACAACTGCCTCAGAATTCTTTTATTTCTGGAAGTGTTGAAGAAGAGTACATGAGGGACCTTTTACAGCTTCTGCACAATCTCTCGTCGACAGAACATAAGGTAGATAAGGTTTTGTGGACTTTGGAGGGTAATGAGTTGTTCTCGGTAAGTTCCTGCTACAGACAGATTTTTCAAATGCGCATTCCTTTAGGACTGAGACGGAAACATGATTCAGCTTTACAGTTGTTGTGGGAAGTGAAAGCACCGACGAATATCAAAGTATTCGGATGGAGATGTCTCCGGAATAAGTTACCAACAAAAGATCTATTACTCCATAGGGGTATTTCCATTCCGTCTAACGATCTCCATTGTGTTTTTTGCAAATCTCAGCCGGAATCATTAACTCACATTCTCCGGGATTGCTCGGTATCTAGCACGGTTTGGGACAAGGTAACGAAATGGATATGGAGGAGCTTGGAGGAGGAACTAATTGCATGGAGAGTTTCATGTTTTGGCATACTTCTTGTAGATCGAAAGGTATGAAAGCGGGTAGGGAAGACTTAGTTTGGATAACCACTTGTTAGAGTTTATGGACTCAAAGGAATGAAATTATTCTTAGGAATGCAGAGTGGAATGTGATGGACATTGATTGAAAAATTAAGTTTCATTTGTGGCGATGGTCGCTCATTGGCGAAATTACCAATCCAATTTGTAATTTATATGAAATCAACAAAAACCCGGTATTGTATTTAGCTTAGTTATCAATTGATTGGTAATTTTATTTTTGTCGAGCGATGTATCGTCTATGTTATAATCAGATTGAGTATCTTTAATACTCTCGTCAATATACTTCTTGCTTAAAAAGAAAAACAACTAAAATTTATTTTACTAGCAGCCAGAATTCTCTGTATTAAGCATCAAATCAAAAGATGTGTGAAAAAAAGAAAAAAAAACTAAACAATTAGTACTATAGACTACTAGTTCAAGATTTCTAGATGTGCTTGGATTTTTTATGCTGCCAGGTCTTAATATTAAACCACTTTTCTTTTGACGGAGACAAACTAACTACTCTATTTTTCTATGCAAAATATAAACCAAAATCCTTTTAATAAGATAATTTAAATAAATTAGTTATTTAATTTTTTATAATAATTTAATTCTTTTAATATATAATTACTTACATCAGTAATCTTGTAAATATATTTACTACAAAAGAAAAATTCACTTGTTCATTATTTATTCTACGGAAAAAAAATGGTGTGTACTCATTCTATATTACAAACATTAATTCTTATGAATGATTTTTGAGTTGTCTCAAATAATTTTTAGATTATGTTATAATCTTTATATCACATCTCTAATAAAAAGAAGCATAAAAATTTTATAAAGTATTTATTTTTTATTTAAATTATAAATAATATAAATATAATAAATACTTTCAATAAGCATCTCACCTCTATTTTCTAGATGAACACTTTTATCCTCTATATTTTCATTAATTATCACCCTTTCAAGATATCAACACTATAATGAGAATTCAAATATATATATATATATATATATATATATATATATATATATATATATATATATATATATATATATATATATATATATATATATATATATATATATATATATATATATATATATATATATATATATATATATATATATATATATATATATATATGTGTGTATGTGTGTGTGTGTGTGATGGCAAAATAGTAGTTTATATTTTGTGAGAACGAAAGTTATAAGAAGAATTATCTTACCATGAGTTAGAGTTGGCAAGTGGTGTTGTGCTAAAGGTCGGGAAGCATTATTTGTATAGTCCGATTGAAATATTTATTTGATCTGAATGAGTTAAATATGAGACAAAAGAGATGGTTATAGTTTTTTAAGGACTTCGATTTTGGTTCGAAATACCATCTTGGTAAAGGCAATGTTGTAGGATATGCTTTGAGTCGGAAACCTTGCACATGTCGACATTGATGGTTAGAGGATTGGATTTGATCGAGAAATTCAGAGATATGAGTTTGGCATGTGAGATGACTCCTAATATTGTGAGGCTAGGTATGTTGAAGTCGACTAGTGATTTTCTTCGTGATATTAGAGAGATTCAAAAGATGGATGTAAACTCGGTAGATCATTTGTCATCAGTTAGCCAGAATGGGGATGGGGACTTTAGATTTTATGATAATGGAATCTTAAGGTCTCGAGATAAAGTTTGTGTACCTAATGTGTCAGAGCTTGAGGGAATGATTTTAAGGGAAAGTCACAAGAGGAATTTAAGTATTCCTCGTAGAGTTACTACAATGTACCAAGATATTTGTCTATTGTTCAGGATTTAATAACAAACTAAGATCATAACACACATTCTTCTTCATATATATGATAGACAAACCATTCGTCTTGATGAAAATAATGATCACATCAATTTTTCATTAAGGTTGACAATATACACTGTTACATGTCAAAGTAAGATACTTATTACATAAAACTGTTGTAAATTAACTTTTTAATAACATATAATTTAAAAAATCACATTATCTATTTTACTTTTCTCCCTCAAATTCTCATATAGACATATAATCCAAATATACTTAAATCCATCACATTGACTTTTCTCACCCTGATTCCAGACATAAAACACCCATAAGAGTTTAATGAGTAAATGTATTTAGAGTTAAACGAACAAAAATAATATTCCTACACTAAACCATACACCTACACCGTATTTCACTGTTCACCAATAGGTGAACAGTGAAATATTATAATAATATATTTTTAATAATATAAAAAATTTATTTTTTTAATATTATTTTTTTTTAATTTTTCTGAACATTTATTAATCAACTTCATTACTGCATTAACCAAATTTTTACACTGCATTAACCAACTTTTGTGAGTACTAAAATTATTTTTAATGCCGGAACGTTATTAACCAACTTCATTACTACATTAACCAAGTTTTTACACTGCATTAACCAACTTGTTTTACTACTTTTAAAGTCATTATTCATGGGTACTGTTCATGTGTTGGTATTATTCATACGACACTGTTCATGTACGGTTATATTGTTCACTGATATTATTCATTAAAAATATTTTTTAATTGAAAAATACACTATTCACTATATAAAAACGGTGAACAATAAATATGGTATATGTATTGATTTAAAAGAAAGGTGTAGGAATAGCAAACATGTTAAATGAATCATGGAAGAAAAAGTGAGAGAGGAAGAGAAAGAGAGAGTAATCACAATATCTTCTTGTGTAATGATTATGATTCATTGAAGGAGTACATTGCATGGAGGTGGCTATATATACATCATGATTCATGCATACCTTCTATAGTTAGTTACTTAGAACTAAAGTTAGTTAATACTTCTAACTAACTTTCCTAATATAACCACCATTATCCTAACTAACTTTACATGTTTGTATAATCACAATGTATATATCACTAATAATATGCCCATATGTTTAATTGGTTATTTGTATAAAATCATAGTGAAGTTATTTCCTGCCAGATTTAGATTAATAATTGACAAGTCGATTTTTAAGTGTAATTTTTTTGAAAGATTACGGCGGTTTGAACAACACAAATAGCAAGATACGACAGTTGTAGTTGTGTCACAAATACGTGCGTCGTTAAACTCTACTGTGACCGTTACTAAAATCGTCACTCCAACCATCGTTTTGAATTGCGATGGATAGACAACTGACATAATTGCAAATTACCACTACAAGTCATCATGAATTTCAACTTGAGTTCTGTTTTCAATGCTAGTGCGACAATTTCAAACCGTCATGAGTGTAAAATTCTCATGGTTCAAACTATTCTAATTTAATTTACAAATTTTTATTATTATTTATTTGCTAACTGTTTAAAGCGCTACTAATTATATAATTCTTACTTTCAGCAACCATTTAAACCTTTATTAATTTTATCTATAGTATTATTATTTTTATTTAAATTATTGACATCTCAATTTTTTAATTTAAAGTATTATTTTTTATATATTTTGTTTAAATTTTCTTTTTTTTGGTAATATTTTTTTAACTTTTTATTTTATTTTCTATCACTTTTTAACGTAATAAAATTCAATCACGGATGTCTAATTTCATATATATATATATATATATATATATATATATATATATATATATATATATATATATATATATATATATATATATATATATATATATATATATATAAAAGTTCCATAATCGTGATAATTAAAAAAATATCATAATCACCAAAATTACATAGAAAAAATTATAATTTCTTTATAAACAATCAATTATATTTATTATATTAAAATGAGTATAAGAGATACTCAACCCTTAATACAAAAAGAAAAACTAATACAAATCAGAAAGTCAGAGAAACGGAGGAAAAAACAAAAAGAATAGAAAAAATCATTTCACAACACGCGCCATTCAAATTCTTAGATACACTTTATCAGGGCCGGCCCAATAAATCCAGAGGCCCCGTTTTATTTTTAAAAATATGCCTAATTTAAAAAAAAAAAAAAATTAAAAATGATAGAAAAATATAATTATATATTAATTAAAAATAAATTTAATTATAATTATGTTAACATTTGACACATCTCATTTTTTTATGTACTAAGTTTCATAATATTTTTTACTTTATTGAATTTTTATATAATATTTTTTATATATTTATTAATATTAATGAAAAAAATTGCATCTTTTAAAAAATTTGGACCCTCTATTATTTGGGGCCCTGTGCGGTAGAGCTTGTTGCTCTTGCACAGGGCCGGCCCTGCACTTTATAATCTAATTAATTTGTAACAAAATCTAAAAATAATTTTATTTACAATTTAAACTTGAGTTATTCAGAATAATTTGTCTTTACCTAACAACTTTAATCTTTAACAGACCTGTTCCCATTATAAAAGTAATAATAACAATTAACTAAGCACTGGTAGTGGGTACAATACTCAGTCAAAAAATGTATTAGGTACAAAACGATAGTGCAAGGTAATACCCAAATATGTCACAGAGTTGATTTTTAGCATTTAATTACTCTAATCGTTTGACAAATATGTCTGTTGCTGAAGATTGTTTCCTCCACGAAATATGTCATCAAGTTAATTCCAACATTGATTAAAAATATGGTTTATTTTCAGATGAATATTCGAAAGAAGTTTGTTACTTTTATTCAACTCTGATGATGAAAATTACTCACATGTAGCTTATAGGCATCAGTGACTCCCCTTCCTATAAATAGTTGCTTAATTAGCTAGCTTTCCACACAACAAAACTCAATTCTATTAAGCACTTAAACAAACACAAAATATGAAACTTTTCTATTTTCTTATTGCTTTCTTGGCTTTTGCATCCTCTTTTGCTTCTGCCTATGACCCTAGCCCCCTCCAAGACTTCTGTGTTGCAATCAATGATACCAAAACTGGTGGTATAATATTTTTTTTTCTTCATTTTTCAGCTTTTATAGTAATTATTATAAATTTATTGAGATTTCTCTTTTTAATATTACAGTTTTCGTGAATGGAAAATTTTGCAAAGATCCTAAGCTTGCAAATGCTGAAGATTTCTTTCTTAAAGGATTAGGACCTGGAGACACTTCCAATCCACTCGGTTCAAAAGTCTCAGCAGCTTCTGTTAACGAAATATTAGGACTTAACACACTCGGTATATCTTTGGCTCGCATCGATTTTGCACCTAAAGGTCTAAATCCACCTCACACACACCCTCGGGGAACCGAGATTCTTGTAGTTGTGGAAGGTACACTATACGTAGGTTTCGTAACCTCCAATCAAAACAATAACACTCTCATCACGAAAGTGTTGAACAAAGGCGATGTATTTGTGTTTCCAATCGGTCTCATTCACTTTCAGTTGAATGTGGGCTATGGCGACGCGGTTGCTATTGCTGGACTTAGTAGCCAAAACCCCGGAGTTATTACGATCGCAAATGCGGTGTTTGGATCTAAACCACCAATTTCCTTGGAGGTTCTCACCAAAGCCTTTCAAGTGGAGGAGAATGTAATTGATTATCTTCAAAAGCAATTCTGGTACGACAATAACTAAATAATATTGTGAGAACGTATGTGTATGATTTCCTTAAGTTTGCCTCATGTTGAGTCTTCATAATATAGGAAATAATGTGCATGAGGAAGTGTAATATGGTTGTTTTGTTTTGTGTGTACTTTAACTTGTTTGATATATCATACAAGTATAATAAATGAATGTATTGTTCTTATTTGTTTTTTTTTTTTCAGCCCTTCCACTTTTTTACCAATTATCATCCAAAATATCATTCATTCTCAAAATATATACCAAAATGTCATAATATATATATATATATATATATATATATATATATATATATATATATATATATATATATATATATATATATATATATATATATATATATATATATATATAACACTGTCACCCATTAAAAGATCGGTACGATTAAAAAAATAGACTACCACCCATTGAAAGGGCGGCATAGGCCAACGTTATTTTTTATTTTTTTTAATTACTTTAATTAATATTATTAAGAATTAATATATAATAATATTAATTTATATTAAATAATTGATTTTTAATTAATAATTAATTATAATAACTAATATATATTATTAATATATATTATTAATATATATTATTAATACTTAACTATATTTAGTAATATATATTATTAATAATTAATTATAATAACTAATATATATTATTAAAAATTAATTATAATAACTAATTTATATTATTTATTATAATGATTAATATATATTAATATTATTATAAAAATATTGAAAATTGAAAATTATTATATTTTTAATCAGAAAACAGTTTCGCCACTGTAATGGACGGTACCTTTATAATATTTTATTATTTAAGTATGTCACCCACTTAATGGGCGGTACCTTTTAATATTATATTATTTAAGTACAGTGTCGCTCATTCAATAAGTGGAACCGTATAATATTATATTATTAAATCTTAGTTTAGATCTAATATAAATAGTGGTGTGGTGTGAATCGTTTTTTCACAGCTATTCTAATACCAGTGTTAAGATGCATTATCATTGTGGTTGGGAGAAAGTCATTTTTTTGAGAGAGAAAAACTTGTTTTGGATATGCTCTTCTGAAATATATGTAGTTTAAATCAACTAATGAGGGAGCTGAAACGTTGGTTAGAAGCAGAAATTGAAGAAGGGAAAAAAATCAGAAGTGTTGAGAGGCGAGATTTTCGGCGTGGGTGGGTGTGAATCAAGACAGATAAAGAAGCGAGAGAAATGATGTTTGGAATCAATGAAATCAAACTGCTTGTTGTAATAAGCTAGAAATATTGTATTAAATGTTGTGTTCTTGTGTTTTAGTTTAATTTTGATTTTTGATGTCAGTTGTTTGTGTTATGTTATTGATTTAAGGTTAAATGTATTTGTGTTGTTTAGTATCTGTTTTGTTGTTATATTTATTTGAATCTCAATGATTAATGATTAAAAAAATTGAGAGACTTGATTAAAATATGAAAATGATACATGATAACAACATAAAACACTAATTATGTAACTTATAAATGCACCTAAGATGGGGTTGAATTAGGTTTATCAAAATTTCTTCGTAGTTTTCTACTCATTCTTGATTTTTCCTTTCCTTATGACTTGTTAAGTGCTGAAAAATAAAATGTGGAAAGTAAAAGAGACATGATGGTTTATCTTGGTTCCCCTCGCAATTTGAGAGTACATTCAGTCCCCTTTCCAAATAGAAAGAGATTTTCACTATCTCTTAGAAACCTAGAACAAGACACACCTAGTATTTTCTAATTCTAACCACCAAGAACAAACCTCTTGGATATTACAAAATTTAAAGTCCGAACGAGATTCACTTTCTCACACACGGACCTCTTGTATCCATAAACCAAAAATAAGGTAAGCCTTACTAACTTATCTCTAACAATCCTAAAGATAAGTAGTAATCAAAGAGAATAAATATTGAATTTTTTTGTATAAGTGGAGGAAGGTGAAAGCTTGAATTTTTATCAATATAAATATTGATCTTCTCCTTGATATATATTTTTCACTCACAAAAGTATATAAGTGTTCACTAAGATGAAATGAAACTAAGATGAGATATATAAAAGTTTTAATGCAAAGTTTCACTCTCTTGAAATTTAGAATAAGTGCACTCAAAAATTTATGAAAATATGAAGAAAAGTGAGTGAGAAAATTAATTTTGAAAAATATTGGAGGTGTCTAAAAATTCTGATGAGAATGAGTTTATATAATGCTCAAGGCACCTTTCTAAAAAGGTATAACAATTATGAAGAGATGCCATAATTTCAAAACAAAGAAAACAACATATTTTTCATGAAAGGGTGCAATTTTTCGTGCAGGAACAGTGGTAACCGGTTACTACCACAATGATAACTGGTTACTTGTTGTAACGATACTTTTATTTTTCAAAATTGTGTTAGAGTAATCGGTTACTACCTACTTGGTAACCGGTTACTTAAAGATTTTTCAGAAAAATTCTTATAAAATCAGTATTAAAAATAAGGGTCAATGCATCCTATATGTTCATATGTTATGGCATGAGTGTATCTTATATTTGAACACTTATATATATTTTTGCTTCATGAAAAATAAAAATTATATCTTTTGATCAATTTAATCAAAACTTTAAATAATTCATTCTTGTTCATACTCCAAGGTCTTTTTGATCAATCCTTTTTATGCTTGTATGTAGGTGAATTGATGTATTGTTGTTGTCATCAAAATATGCTTGAGAAGTCATACCTTCACATTCTCCCCCTTTTTGATGATGAGAACCACAAATGTGAAAATTTGATCATGATCCTTTATTTCTCTAAAACTCCCAATTTGAAGATGTTCCCCCTTAATTTGATACTAGGAGCTTTTGTAAAAATTATGCATTTGTTAGTGAAACAAGAATAAATAATAATACCTATAATTCTTCTCCCCCTTTGTCATTAATAAAAAGGATGGGAAAAGACTTTGAAACATGAAAGATGTAATTATAATAAACATAAACATACACAAGACATACACCATTCACACACAATTATAACGCAAAACATATTTGAAAAAGAAATTGTACGAAACAAAGTACGGAACAAAATACGGAACATAAGGATTGTACGGGAAAAAACATAAGAACTAAAACCTAAGCATAATATGATTTAAACAAGAAATAAAGTACTTAAACATAACTTAAATTCCTAGATAAAAATAAATAAACTAATCACTTTCGGAACCCTCATCCGGTTCCATATCTTCTCCTTTATCCTCTGAATTTTCCTCATTAGTAGCTTGGCTTGGAGTTAAATTCCAAAAAAATTTCATCAACTTGTTGATTCCCCGAGTTGTCTTTTGGTGGTTGTGATTCATGGTGTTCTTCATACTCACAATTTCATGATATAAGAATTCATTGGTATATCCACCTTTGGGAGGAGCCGGAGCGGCTACTTCTTCTTTGAACCTAAAAATACCATCTGGACCAATAATGATACATGTGTCCTTTGTAACCATGAAAGCATTAATTTTATTGAGTTTAGAAGTCATATCATATTATGGTTCCCTTGAGTTAGCAATACGACAATATCCTAAAATTTTTGAAACAAAACATACATGTGGAAGACCACCACCAAGATTGAGTTGGTGCTTCATATGATGAAAAATCACAAATGTCCAGTTGATTGGTCAAGATTCCTTCATAGCCCGAAACAAGTTAACCTCTAGTTCACTCACTTGTGTAAAGTTGGAGTTTTTTGGCACCAAAATATAGGCCAAGATATAGTGAAGCATGCGGTCACTAACAATCACGGATTTTGCATACTTAATAATCCTAGAGGGTTGAACTTGACTACCTATCAAATCATCATGGATACCTCTAGAGTGTTCAATAAAATATGTTAAGGATTCAAATTTGTTCCACCTATCAGTGTCAGTCACAAAACCAGCCTTCAATTTTTCTCCAACTGATGGAATACCCAAACATTTCCGTAGATCTTCTATAGTCACAAAAATGCTTTTCTTATTAATAGTAGCAGTAAAATGTTCATCACCAAATTCATCATGTCCGAAAATAATAGTATGATAAAATTGTCGAACCATATCAGGATAAATCGTACCTACTCCTGAGACCAGTTCCTTCTCACCAGAAGCTTCAAGCAATGCTTCAAAGGTGAAACTATGAGTTAGGAAATCTTCAAAGTTGACATTTTTGACACTCATGAACTTTTTTGTTCTAATGTCAATATCTAATCTCATATGCTTTTGTGGTTTCATATATTGCTCATCAACAGTTTCAGAGCTCTCACTGAGTTATTGCTTTCCTTTGTTCCTTGAAGAAGCCATAAAGAGTTTTTTAGAGAGGGTTTGGAAGGGATTTTTCGGATTAGGGTTGTAGGAGTGATGGAGATGAAGTTTAAGAGAGGTAGATTTTATAAAGAGTGTGAAATTTGAGTGGGGTTTGATTTTGATTTAATGTGGTCAAGGGTTTTGAAGAGAGAAAGTTGGGAAAATGAGAAGAATGAGGTTTGAATGAGTTCCCAAAAAGTTATCTTAACCTAGACTTATATTACCAATAAGTGCTTTTGACTAAACTAAATAGAAGAAAATAAAAGAAATTGTATAAAACACACTTACATACATGCTGTAAAAATACGTTTTAATTTTTTTCACACAGGGTCAGTGGTAACTGGTTACTACCTTTGGGGTAACCGGTTACTTGTTAAAAAGTAGCGCAGAATGGCCAAAAATATAACAGGTAACCGGTTACTACCTCTGTGGTAACCGATTACTGCAGTAAAAAAAACAGCAGCTTTGCAGGGCCAAAATGGTGAAGGGTATCAATATAAAAAGTTATGAACATGTTAGCACATATAATAAGGCAACTTTTGATCAAAAAATATTTAACAAATAATAAATTAATGGTATTGTTGCACCCCAAAATTTGCCCTCGTTTTTTTATTTTTTTTGGTTTGTGTCTCACGCATGTGCATTACATTAGGTCATGTTCATGTCATACATGTCACTAGGTTTCTCAAGGTTTGAAATCGGGAGCTACATGACAAGTCCTAGGCGCCTTCGAGTTTTTCCATAGTTTTTTTAGTTTGGAGGTTTACAGTCTTTGGAAGGGTTTCATAGACTGTTAACATTGTCTCGTTCTTTAAAATTGTAATACTATTGTCTTTGACAGCACTGGCTTTCTCCCAAACAAAAACTACCTGTGAACCATGCCATAATGTGTTTTACAATTAAGAAAAAGTCAATTCCGTTAGCATTAAGTTGTCATACCCAAATAAGGATTCATGGGTTCATAGAAGTTGTGGTTTCCTTTTGAAGTTAGCATGAAAGGAATATTAGTCATAATCTATCCGTTTATTCAAGGCAAAGCACAACTGGTTTATTCCAATTCTAACATCATGGGAACTCATCCCCAATTTCATGAACGTGTATCCCTTATGTGAAGAAAGCCATTATGTTAAATTGGCTTAAATCTTGTTATAGAATGATTTTAAATCATAAATGGAAGAATTTCCTTATGACTAATTAAAAGCAAGATGTGTTGAAATTAAAGGTTGCATTGGACTAATTGGTTACCACAATAATTACGTCCAACATTAGTTTGAACTCGGGCAAAATCGTGCTAGTGGTATTCATGAAGAAGGACATGGATATGAGTTTAGTTTGAAAAGACCAAGCAATACCAAGAGGACTAATTGACTTGCAAGCATGCATTGAGGGCTATCAAAAAGACCATTTATGAATACTCTGTTACCAATTTGATGATAAGATTAAAATACTAAAGCAAATTGATACTTTGAAATGTTAAAGTCTCATTCCATGAGATGGTTTCTCGTAAGTCACTCTTATTGTTTTTTTCAGAATATCTACAAAAAGGGTACATATAAAGTATAGTAATTGGTCATGATATTTAACAAGCCAAGAAAAACACAAGATGAAAAGAATCAGGATTATTCTGTTTAAGGTACTACCAAGTTGCTAATCAACGAGGCCGGTCACAATTGAATTACTACTTGTAAAAGCCTGCAAAACAACTGCTCTTTGATATCCCCAATAATCTGCAAACTGATTTCGTTTTCTGTCCTCTTGACCTGCAAGTCACCAAAAATCGGTCACCACGAGAACTTGATATTGGTGCATCCAAGGACATGGTGGTTATACACCAAGACCCTATTTCAAATCCCAGGATGCACATCGAAATGGATGAGAGCAGGCCTGCTGTAACTTAAAGGTGTACTGAACAGACCTCACCAAAATACCAAGACCTGTGAATATCCAAAACAAAAAACAAGTCAGATGCGAATCCACATGGTGTTGCCAGACAAATTTTTAAAAAAGGAAACAGGTTTCCATGATAGCAGACCTGCTATACACAAACTCAGATCATACTAGCCTATTACACAACAGTCCATAACCAACTCCCTATTTTAAATCCTTCTCCACTAAGTTTCAAAGGAGGGAATTCAAATTGAAAACCCTAATTGAAAGATATATATACGACGGTTTCATTGAAAGAAGGGGGGGGGGCAGCCACAACAAAAATCAAAAACTTCATCATACATAAACAGGGGAGCAGACCAGCGGCCACAAAAAATCAAAAAAACTCATACAAACCAAAGAGTCACCACACATGAAATAAGCATCACAAAAGCTAAACTCCAGCAAAACTTCATCCATACGAACCATACACCAACTCCCAGCAAACAGCAATCAACACAAACATCAAAAACCTTATAGTCAAATTTTCTCAATAGCAAAAAACAAGCTACAAACATACACAACATACAAAAAGCAAAAACTTCGTATTGCACACGAAAAACTCAGCAGCCATACAACCAACCAAAAACACATATCAAACTACACCAAAACCCCAACCAAAAACATCAGTTTCATATCCAGAAAAAAACCGACACTAAACAAACCATACTCACAACAAACAACAAGAAGCTTAGCAGCATAATAAAGCCTTGACTAGAAACCAAATCAAAGAGAAAACAACAAGAACTCACTGCAAGTTCGCCATGATCTGAACCTTAGCATCCTTTCAATATCACTTGAACCGTCCAGTTCCTGCTGCATTGACAACAATTCCCGCAAAGCCTTGTGCACGAAATGGTCATATGAAGGAGAAACCAGGTTGAGGACCGCAACGGTGCTTCCGTGAGCAAATCCCTGTTTCTTCTCAACAATCAGCAGCCACAAAAGCAGACAGAGAATAATCTCCATCACGACTAACCTTCAATAATAATCTCGAAGCCGACGATTCCACAATGACGAATCCATTAACTTTCTGCTGCTACAACGACAAGGGCCAAAAAAGAAGAAGACGGCAATCTTTGTTTTCCTCTTGAAAAACCTGTAATCAGAGGAAGACATTGACATTTTTTTTTTAAAAGAGTTCATAAAGAGGAAACAGAAAAATTTGTTGTGAATTATTTACCCTCAACGAACAATCTCGACCACCACGGCCCTGTTCTTCCCTCTGTCCGCCGCGAACCACTGCCGTCACCAAACCTCAATCAACCGCGACCGAACGGAGTCATAAATCCTTCCGAATCCCTACACCAAACGCAATTCGTCAAGGATAAACAGGAATCGCGAATTGAGAAGTTAACGAGGAGGGAAGAGAAGGACGAAAGATACTCACTATTAGCCACGAGGATCCCAATTCGGTAACTTTCTGAACTTTCGCTTGCTTTATTTGGATTTTTCTTGCATTATCATGTTGTAATCCCCCTGAATCGGTTCAAATTGGGGTTATGGGGTTTTCAAATTGGGGTTAGGTTTTTGTGTCGTTGATTCGAGAGAGAGAGAGTTCTGAGTGAGAATGTATGAAATCCTGAGAGATTGGGGGAAGAGTGTTGAGATGAAAATCATGAGGGAGCAATGTTGGGAGAAAACGTTATGATGTCACGGCATGATGGCCTTCGGAGTTGCCGTCGTTCGTCTCCCCTGTTGCTCATCGTGCATTTTCTGGATTTTTGAGGGTAATGGTTGTGATGAGGAACCCTAGTTTCTCTATGCCCTAAACCAACCGAACCGGGTCGGCCCATGACCCGGTCGGTTTTTCTACCCCAATCAGTGTTTTGGGCCCTGCCCGGCCCAGTCTGATTGTTTTGGTACCACTTTTTTTTCTTTTCCTTTTTTTTTATTATTATGCTCATTTGTTTTATTTTATTTTATCATGAATACAATCATTTATTTTATGATATTCTTTATTGTCATTCATATATATGTATATTTTTGTTTTATTATTTTTCTCTTATTCTTGTTAATTAATTGAATATTTTGTAGTTAAATTAGTTATTTAACTTTATTTCTATTCTTTTTTACTTTATCATATTTCATTTTATTCAATTTATTTGTAATGATTCATTTAGTTGAGCGGGGTTAGTCTATGATTTGCACGAATTCGAATATTGCTCTCGCATTACAATGATAATTGATTAGGTGGAATAAATATGATCATGTTTAGAATAATCATTCCGAAAAATTTAATTTCTTGGTCCAACGCCAAGTAAACAAATTTTACGCTTACATTGCACACACGTAAGTCGATTACCAAGTGATCGCCGTCTGCACGACTCATCGTTCGCCTTAATTAAATTATAGAAAAAAGGAACTCCGGAGTTTAGCATTCCACACGTTCTGGATTGGACCGCAACTGGGCTAGCCCCACGCGTTGGTTCAATCACCATTCGTATTCAAAACAATTCAACAATCTTAAAGGATCAGGCATGATTCATCTCCATAGGAAAGTTGTTCCTCCTATCCCCACAAACACAAACAAAATCTTACAAACATTTACTTTCAAAAGGAAGAACGTGGCATTGCTTGTCGATCTTATATCCAAGTTTAAAGCTTCTTCCGATTTTTATTCTCAAAGAAAGAATGTGGCATTGCTTGTCGATCTTATATCCAAGTTTAAAGCTTCTTTCGATTTCTCGTTTCTCAAACGTTTGTGGTGGAATAGGTGAGATACTTCCCTTAAAGATGACGACTTGTCTCTTTCTTTCAAATACAAATTAAAACCTACCAACCAATTCAAATCGTTTTCATAATTAATTAGCGAGTAATTGAACTCCGGAGTCTCGCACTCCGCACGTTCTTAGATGCAACCGCAACATGGGCTAGCCCCACGCGTGGTTCATTCGCCCTCTCGTTTTAAAACATCTTTAACAAAGATCCAATATCTTTTCTCAAAACGAACATTGTTTAAATCTTTCTATCTCGCAAACAAGCTAGCGCATCAGTCTCCTATCGTGAGCAGATAAGCCAACGCTTAGCAGTAGAATGCATTTTCAAACAATCGTTCAATTAAAAAACACCAATCGTAGTAGCACGAACTACGAAGCTCTGACTTTCCCATTGCACAAGGGAATACGTAGGCACGGGGATTTTAATCCTTCGCGAGCACAATAAATAAAAATTAACTGTCTCTTCGTCACAATAATAAAAAACTTAACCTTTCCCTATAGCAAATAATAAAAAAATATCGATACTTAATCATTAAAAGAAGACAATAATAACAAGTTAACATTTAAAGCGCAAACTAGACTAAGAGGTTCCCGTTGAGTACAACGGACGTGAGGGGTGCCTAATACCTTCCCCTTGCGTAACTGACTCCCGAACTTAGATTAGTGGTTTCGTTGACCATTCTTATCCTTTATTTAGGTTGTGTCTATATCTTCCTTTTCTCTCGTAGAATAAATAGAATTAGGTGGCGACTCTGTTGTTTGTTTTAGGATCGTATTTTTCGAGGTGCGACAGGTATGCGTAAATAGAAAAAAAAACATAAAAGTTCACAGATATCATGTATTTTAATATAACACAACAAATTGTTAAAATAAAATAAATTTAATTTTATGTACCTTGACTTCATTATAAACTATAATGAGCATTTGTAGAGGAATTAGATGTCACCTTCATTGAGAATTTTGTGTTCTCGCCGAATATTGAAAAACGGTTCTTTTGCCAAAGGTTCTGTGAAGATATCCGCGAGTTAATTATGCGTATCTATAAAGATGACTTCGACATCTCCTTTAAGCACATGATCACGAAGAAAATGATGTCGAATGTCTATGTGTTTGGTCCTTGAATACGTGACCGGATTTTTTGTAATGTTGATTGCACTTGTGTTGTCACATCAGAGTGGAATGCATCCAAGATCGATGCCGTAATCGCTTAATTGTTGCTTTAGCCAAAGGTTTTGTGCACAACAACTATCTGCTACTATGTATTCTGCTTCGGTCGTACTAAGAGCAATACATGTTTGTTTCTTACATGACCACGAAACTAATGCATTTCCAAGGACGTGACAAGTTCCACTAGTACGTTTTCTATCTGTTTTACAACCTGCATAATCTGCGTCAGAATAACCGATTAAATTACAAACACTACCTTTAGGATACCATAAGCAAACGTTCGTCGTTCCCTTGAGATACTTCATGATTCTTTTGGCTGCCGTGATATGTGACTCCTTTGGATTTGCTTGAAAGTGGGCACATAAACACACATTAAACATTATGTCAGGACGGATTGTCGTCAAATACAATAAAGAACCAATCATACCTCGATACTTTGTAATATCAACTGATATTCTCAACTCGTCTTGATCAACGTAGGTTCTGAAGCCCATAGGTGTTGACATACCTTTACAACCATCCATTTCAAATCTTTTTAACAACACTTTGCAATATTTTGATTAGTTGATAAAAATTTCGTCTTTTAGTTGCTTGATTTTCAATCCAAGAAAGTAATTCATCTTACCCATCATAGACATTTCAAATTCGCCTTGCATCATCAACACAAATTCTTCACAAAGTTCCTTATTTGTTTACCCGGAGATTATGTCGTCCATGTAGACTTGAACTAGTAAGGTATTACCCTTTATCTTTTTAATGAATAAAGTCTTATCTACCTTGCCTTTTTCAAAACCTTTTTCGCATAAAAATTTACTTAGACTATCATATCATGCCCTTGGTGCTTGTTTTAATCCATAGAGCACTTTCTTCAATTTGTACACATGTGAAGGATGCTTGGAGTCTTCAAAACCTGGGGGTTGTTTAACATATACTTCTTCGTTGATATATCTGTTCAAGAAGGTGCTTTTGACGTCCATTTGAAATAACTGAAAATTCATTGAACATGCATAAGCAAGTAATAAACGAATAGCTTCTAACCTTGCAACATGAGCGGAATTTTCTTCAAAGTAAATTCCTTTCTCTTTATTATAATACCCTTGAGCCAACAATCTTGCTTTGTTTCTGTAACACGGTGGAAGAACTGACTTTAGTTATGTTGCGGATAGCAAGAGTCGCCACCGACTTTTATTTTATCCAAAGGAAAGGCATAAAAGAACAGGAAAGGCCTTAAAAGATTTTTGGGTCCGGGGGGTAGGTTATGTAAAGGGAAGGTGTTAGCACCCTTTACATCCATGGTTATCCATGGGCTCTTAGTTACTTAGCTCACTTTAAAATGTTTTTGAAATGTGAAGTGTGTGAATAAAAATTTCTTAAGTGTTTTATAATGATCCATGTACGGATGCGTATAAAACCTTTGTTTTGAAAATTTGTTTGAAAATGTATGAAGTGTTTGAAATGTTTTGAAGAGTGAGCAAGTATCTAAGAGGAACCTACCCTAAGTTTAAGTCTTTTCTGTTCTTGAATCCTTTAAATGGTAAGATTATCCCTATTATTAAGGAATAGGTAGTCATTACCTTGGATGTATAAGGGACATGTGAAGGGACATCTGTTATTTAGGCAACTGTGGGGGGTATTAAGCAATTTTGGAGGGACTGTCATCTTTATTCGAAAGGGACAAGATCATTACGAAGGCAACATTCGAAAGGGACTTGATCTTTTATTGTTAAGGGACTAGATGACTTTACTTTGAGGGACTTTTTGCTTTATACACCCTACTTGACCTTTTTGATTAGGCAACATGAGAGGTAACCCTAGAAAGTGAGATGGCGATCAAAGATCGACTTACGTGTGTGAGTGTTCAATTTAATATTTATCTTTAAATTTAAATGACCTAAATTAATTTTAAATAAACATACATGTTACACTCCCTATTTTACTAACCATGGCATAAAATAAATAATTTAAACATTATAAAATATCACATCCAGGAACAATTACAAAAATAATAATAAAGCAATTTAAATAAATAATCAAAATATTAATAAGCAAAATAAATAAGCAATTATAATTGGGTTAGTAGAAAATAATAATTATAATAAAAATAATACTAATTTAAATGGGGTTAGTAATAATCATATAAACATAATTAATAATAATAATGAAATAAGCAAAAATATTATAATAAACAAAATTTAAAAGTTAATAAGAAAATACAAACAATCATATTAATTATTATAAAATTTGAAATTATATGTAAAAAATTAAATCAATTATGAACATATTATGAGAAATAAATTATAATTATTAAATTAGCAATTTTTAGAAATTATTTACATGCATAATTAAATTATAAACAATTAGTGAATATTTTCATTAAAAAAATAAATTAAGCATTTTAATTTTTACACATATTTATGTACAAAATTTTAAATTATAAGCAATTTATGCATTTAATAAAAATTGGATTAAATATAACTAATAATATTAAACAAAAATAGAAGAAAAAGAAATTAGGGTTTTTTTAAAAAAAAAAATTATTATGATCAATTAGGGTTTGAAGAAAAATATATTTTTAGGGTTTATAAAAATAAATTAAGTTTTATATACAAAAATGTTGAATATTAATCTAATTATTATAATATATACATATTGATAAAAAGAAATTAGTTTTTTAGAAAAAAAATATTATTATTATTATTTATAAAAACATATTAGAATTTGATTAAATTAATATTTTAATTTTTAATTAATTAATATGAAGAACAAACAAAACAAATAGAAAAAATAAAAAAAGAAAGGAAAACTTACCTGGCTGGGGTTTGAACCCAGCACCTTTGGCTTGCAATCACTTAGGCCAGCAACACATACCACCAGGCTACCAGCGCGCGGGTGACAAGGAAAGGAGAGGAATTTGTTTTATGCCTTAAACCTGGAAATCAGAAAAAAGAAGGAAAAAGCAAAAGGCCTGGGGGGATCGAACCCAGGACCTTCACAATATCACACAAACACATTACCATTCCAGCTGGGAGAGCGCACCTGCTGAAGTAGTGACTTTAATTCATTATATTTTAAGATTGATGACTATATAGAAAAAATAAGAAAAAAGTGGTGAAGCCAGGATTCGATCCCTGGACATAAACATCACATGCGCGTCCCTTGCCAACTGAGCTAACCAACATTTGTGAAATAAAACAGAAAACAACTCATAATATTTTAAAACAAAAGTTTAAATTTGAAATTCGCGCGCAGGGGTCTTCATCTTCTTCCTGATACCTGCGAAAATTAATACAACTTTTCCTGCGAAATTTCATACAAGTTCTTCCATGTTCATGTCCTGCGAAATTCAAACACCAAGCAAACAGTACAATTACATCAAATTGTTTATACCAATGAGTTCCTTATGATTCATACAATCAATCCACGTTGTTAGAATTTATTTATATTGTCTAAATCGTAAAACCCTAAATTGGCCATTCAAACCCTAACAATGGTGAAATACGATTGGGGGTACCAAACTTCAAGATTGTTGTCCAGAAACATTCCTATCATCATCACAAACATCAAACAATCATCAAATTTCATTTAAATCAAGCAAATATGTGAAATCGAAAAACTCATATTCAAGAACAAAGTTTTATTCGGTTTGAATTATTTAAAGTGTTATGGATGCATATGAACATTGGTACACATTCAGTGAAGCTTAGGGATCATTGTTGTGTCTTTAGAATACCTTCAAATGCCCTCAAATGAAGAACCCGAAAATTGATTTTTGGATGATTTTTGGTTTTTGAAACTTACTCTTGGGAGGCAGAAATTCGTGTCCTCTTGTTAGGGTTATGTAATGTACTTATAGTATGATCAATTAGGTCAGAAAAGTTGGATACTTGTGTGAGAAGTTTGATCCAAAAAGATTCAAAAAGATAGGCTTTAAATCAAATATTTTTGCATAAACACTTGCTATTTTAGGCCAATCATCATGATCTTCTTACCACTTTAATTCCAATCATATTTATGAATTTCTAGAAGCTTGGTCTTTTTTAAATCTTAGACTTTTATATTTTATTTTAATTTAAAATGATTTTTAATGAATTAAATCAAAATAAATAAAAATAAAATGATAAAAAATCTGATTTTTGTTGACTTGGGTCGTGCATGAAGTCATAGTATGGATTGGGTCATCATATAGCAAGCCCATTTAGAAGAAATTGGTTTTAGACCTCCATTTTCTTCATAAATCAACCAAAAATTTCCCAACTTTGCAAGGGCACATACCCTTCAATTTTAATGCTATGAGGGTGTTATTGGACATTTTGGAAAGCTTGAAGAGTCCTCTAACCAACCCCACTGGTTTCATGTCCATATCATTTACCATTCTCAAGTTATGCCCTTTTGAAGTTGTTGACTTTCAAAAGGACCTATAATGTCTTAGCTCATACCTTCCAAATGAAGCATTTTTGGGCTTGGCTTGTGAGACACAAAGTTGTAGAGAATTCAATTTTCTTCAAAATGAGCTTTGGATGGATACTTGGTGATGAAGCATGTGAAAGTTATGGCTGGTCAAAGTTCAGTTGACTTTTACTAAGGAAACCCTAATTTAGAAACTCCTGATTCTTGATGATCTGAAATCTCCTTGATGAATCATGATCAACCCTTGATCAAATGATGAATTTTACTTCATATACTTGATGTTGTCAAAAAATCATGAAGTTTGACTTTGGTTTGACCACAGTTGACCTCAGTTTGACTTTTTAACTGCTTTGACTGATTTTGAATTTTACTTCATATACTTGATGTTGTCAAATGATGAATTTTACTTCATATACTTGATTTGTCAAAAAATGATGAATTCTATATGGTAGTATTAGTTTATGTATTATGTATGCATGTATAATATGATGCGCTTAAGTAATGTATTATGTATTCATGGATATGTATGTTATGGTATGATGTAAATGATGTATGTATGACATGTTGCTGCCCGAAGCATCTGGATATCTTCGTATAACAACTGTTGGCCAGGGAAAATAAATCCCGGTTTGTTGCTGAAGAATATGAGGAACTCGTTCTCGTCTTGCTTGGTAAGAAGGTATACATAACCTCCTGTCTGCTGGGGATAGCAAGGTATACATAACCTCCCGTCTGCTAGTGATAGTAAGGTATACATAACCTTCCGTCTTCGTTTGATAGTAGGGTATACATGACCTCCCGTCTTCGTTCGATAGTACTCCTATTGGAAAGTAAATTCCCGAATATTCGTATGAGGATAAAAGAGATGGATATAAATTCCAGGGGAGATGTGACTTTATGAAGATGGATTTGCCCTACTGAGGGTTTGTAGCTGTTTTGTAGAGATGCACCGGCGAAGCTTCGTTGAAATCCTTCCCTCGTTCGTCCTTAGTAAATACTATTACTGCATTTTCATGCATTTCTGGTAAACATCAATCATATTAAGCATACATGCATTTCTGGTAAACATCAATCATATGAAGCATACATACATTTCTGGTAAACATCAATCATATTCAAAAGCATATATACATTCAAACACAACCAATGGACGTTTCGCTTATGTAAATAGGGTAAAAGTAAATCAGGATTCAAAAATGGAATTTTATTTATATCAAAGAGTGACCTATACATAGGTAAGTTTGTACAAGGAGACATAAACCCTAGTAAGAGGATTTTGTCATAAAGATTTTACAAAACAAGGAGAATCAGCTATGTGGGAAATAATCCTATTAAGTTTCAATTCTACTATTTCCATTATCTTCAAGTATCTCATCTTCTGCTGTTGAGACGGGAACAATTGGATTGAGCTTTATCTGTTCGAGCTTGAGTAAGTAACACAACTGGTTGCAGTTTCATGAGTGATCCAAACGAGACATAGTCATACGCCTTAATCCCTAACTTTTGCCTGGATTGCCCTTTCAGGTTTTCAATCCACCGGGATACCCTTTTTTGCCCAAGCCGCCTTTTCAGGTTTTCGACTTGCCGGGTGTACATATTTTTATATATATCCCTAACTTTTGCCCAAACCCTTTTGGTTTGCCGGGATGCCCTTATTTTTGCCTAGGCCTGTCAACCTAGCGGGTCTCTTTTTATGCGTAGTATTTTTTAACTATGTCTGCGTTTACAGGCTGCGGGAAGTCTTCACCATCCATAGTAGTAAGTATCATGGCACCTCCTGAGAACACTGTCTTGACTACAAATGGTCCTTCATATGTTGGAGTCCACTTGCCCCTAGGATCACCCTGTGGTAATATGATACGCTTGATTACCAAGTCACCAGCCTGATATACTTTTGGCTTAACCTTCTTATTAAAAGCTTTGATCATCCGTTTCTGGTACATCTGGCCATGACAAACTGCTGCTAACCTCTTCTCATCAATCAAATTTATCTGGTCAAGTCGAGTCTAAATCCATTCATCTTCATCCAAACCTGCATCCTTCATAATTCTTAAGGAGGGAATCTGAACTTCAATGGGCAGAACTGCTTCCATACCATAGACCAAGGAGAATGGGGTTGCCCCTGTTGAAGTACGTATTGTAGTACGATAACCATGAAGAGCAAATGGTAACATCTCATGCCAATCCTTGTAAGTAACAGTCATCTTCTGTACAATCTTTTTAATGTTCTTATTAGCAGCTTCAACTGCTCCATTCATCTTCGGACGATACGGAGAAGAGTTGTGATGCTTAATCTTGAACTGCGTGCAGAGATCAGTAATCATAGTGTTTTTCAGATTAGAGCCATTGTCAGTAATGATCCTTTCAGGGATGCCATACCTACATATGAGATTATTCTTAATGAATCGAGCCACAACATTCTTGGTAACAGATGCAAATGAAGCTGCCTCTACCCACTTTGTAAAGTAATCAATAGCAACCAGGATGAAACGATGACCATTAGAAGCAGTAGGTTTGATCTCACCAATCATATCAATGCCCCACATGGCAAAGGGCCAAGGAGCAGTCAACACATTCAAGGGTGATGGAGGTATATGTACTTTATCATCATAAATTTGACACTTGTGACAAATTCTGGAGTGTTGATAGCAATCAGCTTCCATAGTAGACCAATAGTAACATGCTCTCAATATCTTCTTTGCCATGGTATGACCACTAGAATGAGTGCCAAAGATCCCATCATGCATATCTTCCATAATCTCAATTGCTTCCTTCTTATCCACACAACGAAGCAAAGTTGAATCATGATTGCGCTTGTACAAAATCCTATTACTCAAAAAGAACTTAGAGGAAAACCTTCTCAGAAACTTCCTATCTTTGACAGATGCCCCTTCAGGGAACTCCTGAGCTTCAAGATATCTTTTTACTTCATAGAACCAAGGCTTTTCCTTTGCCCCTTCTGTGTCTATCTCATTGCAGTATGCAGGCTTTTCAAATCTATCAATAGTAATCTTGGGAGCTTCATCATCCCAACTGATCTCAAACATAGATGCCATGGTGGCTAATGCATCTGCCAACTGATTTTCTCTCCGTGGAATATGTCCAAAGGTAATCTCTTTGAAATGTGGGATCAAAGACAACACATACTCTCTGTAAGGGATGAGATTATCATGCTTGGTATCCCAATCCCCTTTGATCTGACTAACTACCAGGGCTGAATCTCCATACACGTCAAGGAACTGAATCTTCATATCAACAGCAGCTTTAATACCCAGGATACATGCCTCATACTCAGCCATGTTATTGGTACAATAGAAACAAAGTCTGGCAGTAATCGGGGTATGACAACCTTCAGGGGAACTGATTACAACACCAACACCATTACCAAGTGCATTAGAGGCACCATCAAAAACCATAGTCCATCGGGATCCTTGTTCAGGTCCATCATATTGTCCAGGTTCTTTGGTAATAATCATAATGTCTTCGTCAGGGAACTCAAAACTCATTGACTGATAATCATCCACTGCTTGATGAGCCAAATGATCAGCCACAACACTTCCTTAAATGGCCTTCTGAGTAGTATATTGTATGTCATATTCCGTCAAGATCATTTGCCATCTTGCAATTCTTCCGGAGAGAGCAGGTTTCTCGAATATGTACTTGATTGGATCCATCTTCGAAATCAATAAGGTAGTATGAGTCAACATATACTGTCTTAGTCGGCGAGCAGCCCATGCCAAAGCGCAGCAAGTTTTCTCGAGCAGTGAGTATCTTGTTTCACAGTCGGTAAACTTTTTGCTAAGGTAGTATATTGCCTTCTCTTTTCGACCAGACTCGTCATGTTGCCCCAACACACACCCCATTGAGTTGTCTAACACATTTAAGTACATAATCAAGGGTCTTCCATCAACTGGTGGCATCAAAATTGGAGGTTCTAGAAGATATCTCTTGATTTCATCAAAGGCTGTCTGGCATTCATCATTCCATTCCATCACCTGATCTTTCTTCAACAACTTGAAGATTGGCTCACAGATGGCAGTTAATTGGGAAATAAATCTTGCAATGTAATTCAATCGTCCCAAGAAACCTCTAACCTCCTTCTCAGTACGGGGAGTTGGCATCTCTCGTATAGCTTTCACTTTTGCAGGATCTACTTCAATACCTTTTCCACTAACAATGAAACCCAGGAGCTTACCAGACCTAACTCCAAAAGTACACTTGTTTGGGTTCAATCTCAACTTGTATTTCTTCAACCTCTCAAACAACTTATGCAGATGATCAAGATGTTGTTCTTCATTCTGGGACCTGGCTATCATATCATCCACATATACCTCTATCTCATGATGAATCATATCATGAAACAAAGCCACCATAGCACGCTGATATGTTGCCCCTGCATTCTTCAAACCAAATGGCATCACCTTATAGCAAAAGGTGCCCCACTGTATAACAAATGTTGTCTTCTCCATATCTTTAGGTGCCATCTTGATTTGATTGTAACCAGAGAAACCATCCATAAAAGAGAATACCTTGTGCTGAGCAGTGTTGTCTACCAGAACATCAATATGAGGAAGTAGAAAATCGTCTTTGGGGCTGGCCTTGTTCAAATCCCTGTAGTCTACACACATACGTACCTTACCATCTTTCTTAGGAACTGGTACCACATTTGCAACCCACTGAGGATAAGAAGTCACAGCTAAGAACCCTGCATTGAACTGTTTCATTACCTCTGCTTTGATCTTTTCTGACATCTCAGGACGCATACGACGAACCTTCTATTTCTTTGGACGACAATCTTCTTTTACTGGTAAACGGTGAACCACAATGTCTGTATCTAACCCTAGAATATCTTCATAGGACCAAGCAAAGATCTCCACATAATCACGTAACATCTGAATCAACCTGCTCTTGACACTATCCTCTAATTCAGCCCCTATCTTGACCTCTTTCCTGTTTTCTTCAGTTCCCAGATTCACAACTTCGACTGGCTCTTCATGTGGCTGTATAGCTTTCTCTTCTTGTTGTAATAACCTAGCAAGCTCTACAGGTACTTCACAATCGTCCTCATTTCCGTCTTCAGTTTGATAGATCGGATTCTCGAAATTATAATTGGCAATAGTAGAACTGTTATCAACAGGATCCAGAGTGGATGAGGATCTGCATTTTAGTGATGTGTGTGTGTGTAAGAACACATAGCTGATAAAACAAAAATAAAGGAAAAGAAAGACAAGGAACACAATATTTACGAAAACGAAACGTCCACTGATTTTTATTGAATGAAGTATGCAAATGAAATGACATCCCGTAACAAGCACACCATTGTGCCCCGGGCAAGGCACAAGGCTTAAGAGTTCAATTGTTCAAGAAATTACAAACTTAAAAAGCAACAACACAGTAATAGTATTTACTCCTGACTAAAGGAGATAGGGATAACATCTTCAGCTTTCCAATTATTGAGCCCAACACCCACAGTAGGAAAAATCCAAGCATCCAGATTGTAGTCTTCATCATAGTCACCCACAGCATTGATCTGATCTTTCATAACCCCTTGATTGGTGATACGAACAGCACGAGCATGACGAACAGCCTTCTGGGACTCTGCAGTGAAACCCAAACCAAATTTGTCAGACTTGTATGGGATATCAGGAAGCTGACCCCAAATAGTACAACCACCTTCATCCACTACAGCTCTAGCATCTTTGAGGGAGGCCATTGTTGGAGGTATTCTGGTGACCACAAGAACTTTCTTGACAACAGGAGGAGCTACATAATCATTAACAATCCAAGGAACCACTTCAAATGTCTGACATGGAGTTTCAATGTATTCACCTTCCACTTCCAGATACTTGAAGGTATTCACATGGCTGACAAAATATTCTTCCTCTCCATAGACAGTAACAACTTTTCCTTCTACCGGATATCTCAGCTTCTGATGTAATGTAGAGGTTACAGCACCTGCCCCATGGATCCAGGGACGTTCCAGCAAACAAGAATACGACGGACGAATATCCATGACATAAAAAGTAGCATTGAAAACCTGAGAACCAACTTTGATTGGGAGATTAATTTCTCCATGCACCACTCTTCTCGAACCATCAAAAGCCTTTACCACTATACTACTGGGCTTCAGCACAACATCTTCAGGACTCAGCTTATTCAGGACTTCTTTGGGCAACACATTCAGAGAGGAACCATTGTCTATCAATACATGTGACAGGGTAGTGCCCCTGCATTCAATTGAGATATGCAGAGCCCTGTTATGATCCCTCTTGGCAGGGGTCAAATCAGCATCAGAAAACCCTAACCCATTATCATAGGTCAGGTGGGCAACATAATTCTCAAACTGGTCAACAGAAATTGCATTGGGTACATGAGCAGTCTTCAGAAACTTGATCAAAGCTTTTGCATGAGCTTCAAAACATAACAACAAAGACAACATGGAAATCTTGGAGGGAGTATGCCCCAATTGATCAACAATGTCATAATCACTCTTGCGAATGATTTTCAATACTTCTTCCATCTGCTTAGAGAGATCATCAGCAGCTGGCACATCAGTAGGTATAGGCTCAATAACAGGACCTTTGCCCCGAGCATCAGTAGTGGAGGTAGCAGCAGGAGTAACTCCATTCTTGGAAGTAATTGGAGGAGAGAAAACTCTTCCACTTCGTGTGATCTTACTAGATCCAGCAATATTGTCGATATCAACAGGCACATCAGCTAAGGGTTCCTGCTTAACACCATGGATATAAACATCAGATCCATAATGCCAAGGCACAGCTTTATCAGACGTATACAGAATAGGACCAGGAGTAGTAATGACCATAGGAGCCACTCTGGCTTCAGCAACAACCTTCACAGGGCCTTCAGCAGTAATCTTAATTGGACCCTTATGAGTGATTTTAACAGGTCCCTTTGAAGTGATCCTTACCGGTACTTTATCAACCATGTCAACCTCTTCAGTCCTTCTACCTTTAGTAATATGATCCACCATACTCTCTACAGACAATGGAGTCCTCTCAAACACTATAATATGATCCCACATTTCAAAGAGATTACCTTTGAGCACATTCCACGGAGAGAAAATCAGTTGGCAGATGCTTTGGCCACCATGGCATCTATGTTTGAGATCAGTTGGGATGATGAAGCTCCCAAGATTACTATTGATAGATTTGAAAAGCCTGCATATTGCAATGAGATTGATACAGAAGGGGCAGAGGATAAGCCTTGGTTCTATGAAGTGAAAAGATATCTTGAAGCTCAGGAATTCCCTGAAGGGGCATCTGTCAAAGATAGGAAGTTCCTGAGAAGGTTCTCTGCTAAGTTCTTCTTGAGTAATGGGATTCTGTACAAGCGCAATCATGATTCAACTTTGCTTCGTTGTGTGGATAAGAAGGAAGCAACTGAGATTATGGAAGATATGCATGATGGGATCTTTGGCACTCATTCTAGTGGTCACACTATGGCAAAGAAGATATTGAGAGCAGGTTACTACTGGTCTACCATGGAAGCTGATTGCTATCAACACTCCAGAACGTGTCACAAATGTCAAATCTATGCTGATAAAGTACATGTACCTCCATCACCACTGAATGTGTTGACTGCTCCTTGGCCCTTTGCCATGTGGGGCATTGATATGATTGGTGAGATCAAGCCTACTGCTTCTAATGGGCATCGTTTCATCCTGGTTGCTATTGATTACTTCACAAAGTGGGTAGAGGCAGCTTCATTTGCATCTGTTACTAAGAATGTGGTGGCCCGGTTCATTAAGAATAATCTCATATGTAGGTATGGCATCCCTGAAAGGATTATCACTGACAATGGCTCTAATCTGAACAACACTATGATTACTGATCTCTGCACGCAGTTCAAGATTAAGCATCACAACTCTTCTCCGTATCGTCCAAAGATGAATGGGGCAGTTGAAGCTGCTAATAAGAACATTAAGAAGATTGTACAGAAGATGACTGTTACTTATAAGGATTGGCATGAGATGTTACCATTTGCTCTTCATGGTTATCGTACCACAGTACGTACTTCAACAGGGGCAACCCCATTCTCCTTAGTTTATGGTATGGAAGCAGTTCTGCCCATTGAAGTTCAGATTCCCTCCTTGAGAATTATGAAGGATGCAGGCTTGGATGAAGATGAATGGATTCAGACTCGACTGGACCAGATAAATTTGATTGATGAGAAGAGGTTAGCAGCAGTTTGTCATGGCCAGATGTACCAGAAACGGATGATCAAAGCTTTTAACAAGAAGGTTAAGCCAAAGGTATATCAGGCTGGTGATTTGGTAATCAAGCGTATCATATTACCACAGGGTGATCCTAGAGGCAAGTGGACTCCAACATATGAAGGACCATTTGTAGTCAAGACAGTGTTCTCAGGAGGTGCCATGATACTGACTACTATGGATGGTGAAGACTTCCCACAGCCTGTGAACGCAGACATAGTTAAAAAATACTACGCATAAAAAGAGACCCGCTAGGTTGACAGGCCTAGGCAAAAATAAGGGCATCCCGGCAAACCAAAAGGGTTTGGGCAAAAATTAGGGATATATATAAAAAGATGTACACCCGGCAAGTCGAAAACCTGAAAAGGCGGCTTGGGCAAAAAAGGGTATCCCGGTGGATTGAAAACCTGAAAGGGCAATCCAGGCAAAAGTTAGGGATTAAAGCGTATGACTATGTCTCGTTTGGATCACTCATGAAACTGCAACCAGTTATACTACTTATTCAAGCTCGAACAGATAAAGCTCAATCCAATCGTTTCCGTCTCAACAGCAAGAAGATGAGATACTTGAATGGCAATAGTAGAATTGAAACTCAATAGGATTGTTTCCCACATAGCTGATTTTCTTTTCTTTTGTAAAACTTCATGACAAAATCCTCTTACTAGGGTTTATGTCTCCTTGTACAAACTTACCCGTGTATGGGTCACTTCTTGATATAAATAAATTCCATCTTTTGAATCCAGATTTACTTTTACCCTATTTACATAAGCGAAACGTCCATTGGTTGTGTTTGAATGTATGTATGCTTTTGAATATGATTGATGTTTACCAGAAATGCATGTATGCTTAATATGATTGATGTTTACCAGAAATGCATGGAAATGCAGTAATAGTATTTACTAAGGACGAACGAGGGAAGGATTTCAACGAAGCTTCGCCGGTTCACCTCTAACAAAACAGTTACAAAACCCTCAGTAAGACGAATCCATCTTCAAAAAGTCTCATCTCCCCTGGAATTTATATCCATCTCTTTTATCCTCATACGGATGTACGGGAAATTACTTTCCAATAAGGGTACGACGAACGAAGACGGGATGTTATACTTATCCTACTATCCCCAACAACGGGAGGTTATATCTACCCTACTATCCCCAACAACGGGAGGTTATATATACCTTGCCATCCCCAACAACAGGAGGTTATATCTATACCTCATTATCCCCAGCAGACAGAGGGTTATATATTCTTCAACAATAAATCGGGATTTATTTTCCCTGGACAGCAGCTGTTATACAAAGATATCCAGACGCTCCCGGCAGTATCATATCATACATACATCATATATATCATACCATAACATACATATCCATAGACATATAGTACATTACCTAAGTGCATCATATCATACATGCACACATGTTATTATACAGAATGCTACCTTGTCTCAGGTTAACTTATGATCTTCAGGACTGCTTTATTGTCACCTCAGGGTTACTTTATCCTCCTGATAAGCTCCTTATTGCTTTGGGACTGCTTTATCGTAACCTCAGGGTTACTTTATCCTCCTGATAAGCTCCTTATTGCTTTGGGACTGCTTTATCGTAACCTCAGGGTTACTTTATCCTCCTGAAATCATCATATTACTTCAAGACTGCTTTAGAGTTATCATTATTGATGGCTCTATCCTCCTGAAATCATTACTTCAAGACTGCTTTAGAGCTATTGATTGCTCTATCCTCCTGAAGCCATCTTATTATTTCAAGACTGCTTTAGAGCTATTGATTGCTCTATCCTCCTGAAATCATATTACTATTTCAAGACTGCTTTAGAGCTATTGATTGCTCTATCCTCCTGAAATCATATTACTATTTCAAGACTGCTTTAGAGCTATTGATTGCTCTATCCTCCTGAAGCCATCTTATTATTTCAAGACTGCTTTAGAGCTATTGATTGCTCTATCCTCCTGAAATCATATTACTATTTCAAGACTGCTTTAGAGCTATTGATTGCTCTATCCTCCTGAAGCCATATTATTACTTCAAGACTGCTTTAGGGTTATCATTATCGATTGCTCTATCCTCATGAAGACATGTTGTTACATCAGTACTACTCCAATATCTTGAAAACATATCATCAATACCTCAGGACTGCTCCAGACTCCTGACAGCTTTCATTATACCTCCATATTTTAGACTGCTTTATTTTCCAAGAAATATATCTGAAGAACTTTCCCCTAGTGGCATCTTTAAGCCCACTCAATCATATTCAACCAACCATCAATATTACTCTATGCACTGGTGAGTGCAAATTTTTGGGCTTTTGTGTTCAATCCCCTTCAACCTTCCAGGTCACGACTGGCAAATATACCAATCTAACCCCTCAGGTTTCAGAAAATTGAACAGGGGCAGCTGTTGCACCCCAAAATTTGCCCTCACAATACAAGACTTTGTGTTCTAAGAAGGTTCACAAGTTCTCCAACACTTGCATAACCTTTCATGAGGTTCATGAAGTCTACAAGTTACTTCTTGAAGGTTCACAAGGTTCACAAGTCCCACAATGCTTTCAATACCTTTCATGAGGTTCATGAAGTCTACAAGTCACTTCTTGAAGGTTCACAAGGTTCACAAGTTCTCCAACACTTGCATAACCTTTCATGAGGTTCATGAAGTCTACAAGTTAGTTCTTGAAGGTTCACAAGGTTCACAAGTTCCACAATGCTTACAATACCTTTCCTGAGGTTTATGAGGTCTACAAAGCCACTTCATGAGGTTCACAAGGTTCACAAGATTCACAATACCTCCCATGAGATTCACAAGACATTTTATTATGGTTCATAAGGTTCACAAAGTTCACAATTGGTCAAAAGAGTTGACAATCCACTCAGACAATGCACCTCCTAAGCAGGGCATCCAAAACTAGGGTTTTGATTTTAATCAGGCTAAATGGACCTCCAATACCTCAAGTGAGCTTCATAACATCTTATATGTGTATAAGAACCCCCATGACAAGTTTCAAGACTTTTCTCAAAAGTTTGCTCAGTCAGATGATCAGATAAGTCAAAATCAATCAATGCAGTTAAAAAGTCAAACTGAGGTCAACTGTGGTCAAACCAAAGTCAAACTTCATGATTTTTTTGCCAACATCAAGTATATGAAGTAAAATTCATCATTTTATCAAGGGTTGATCATGATTCATCAAGGAGATTCCAGATCATCAATAATCAGGAGTTTCTAAATTAGGGTTTCCTCAGTAAAAGTCAACTGAACTTTGACCAGCCATAACTTTCACATACTTCATCACCAATTCTCCATCCAAAGCTCATTTTGAAGGAAATTGAATTCTCTACAACTTTTATGTTGAAAGTTAAGCCCAAAAATGCTTCATTTGAAAGATATGAGCTAGGACATTATAGGTCATTTCAAAAGTCAACAAAAAGTCAACAACTTCAAAAGGGCATAACTTGAGATTGGTCAATGATATGGACCTGAAACCAATGGGGTTGTTTAGAGGACTCTTCAAGATTTCCAAAAAGTCCAAGAACACCCTCATACCCTTAAAATTGAGGGAGATGTGCCTTTGCAAAGTTGGGAAATTTTGTGATGGTTTATGTTGAAAATGGAGGCCTAAAAGTAATTCTTTCCAAATGGGCTTGCTAAGTTGTGATCAAATCCATCTCATCTCATTATGCACGACCCAATTGACCAAAATTCAGCATTTTTATTATTTTATTTTTATTTATTATTAATTTAATTCATAAAAATCATTTTAAATAAATATAAAATGTGAAAATCTATTTTTGGGTGAAGATTGAGGTTCTAGAAATTCTTAATTAGTGATTGAAGCTTAAAGAGAAGGAAATCATATGACTAATCCAAAGATAGCAAGTCTTCATGATCAAATATTTGAATTTTACAACATGATCTTTTTCAATATTTTTTGGATCAAATTTTCATACAACCAATCCATATTTCTGACCTAATTCAATCTCATATATATACAAAACATAACCCTAACAAGAGGAGACGAAATCCAGCAGCCAAAGGTAAGTTCCATTGTTCAAAATTTCAAGCAAAAAGTGAGATTCGGATTTGGAGATTCAAGGCACTACAAGGTATTTTAAGGACATGGCTGGCTTCCTTGATCATCATGGAACATAAACTGATCATCACATTGCCTTATATCATCACATATTGCTAAACCCGAATCAAGTTTCATCTTAAATTTCATTTTTTCGATTTCAATTATTTGTGCATTATTAATGAATTTTGTTTGTGCTTTTGTGTTTGTGATGATCCAAGGAATGATTCTGGACAAATTAATTGGATTTTCCTTGCCTAGAACAGATTCGGCCATTGTTAGGGTTAAGCTCTTGAAATTAGGATTTGGTGATTCAATGAGTTTAAATAAATTCTAAGAACATGGGAGTGTTCTATGAGACCTAAGGATTACAAAACTATAATTAATTTCATGAATCAGTGTTGTTTGGTATGAGTTTGGTTTTTCGCAGGTCAAGAAGCTTGAAGAACTCGCAGGTAAAACCGTAGCTGAATTCGTAGGAAAAAACGCAGGGCAGGAGGTTGAAGAAGGAGCTCTGGCGCGCATTTAAAAATTCAAATTATGTTAATATATTTTATTGTTGTTTTGTTGTTTGATATCACACGCGCGTGTGTGCCCTGGTGGTAAGCCTGATATGCGTATATTGTGAGGTCCCTGGTTCGATACTTGGCTAGTGCATGTTTTTTTGTTATTTTTCAAGTCAAACGCATACTTAATATATTATTATTTCTGGCCGTCACATTATCAGTCAGGCTCTCCCAGCCAGGTGGATACGTGCGCATGCTTGTAATTAGAAGGTCCTGGGATCAAATCCCACCCCAGGCCTTTTTATTTCTCTATTTTCCTGGATTTTTGAGGCAAGGCATAAAACAAAATGGGTCTCCTTTAGTGTCACCTGCGCCTGGCTGGCCTGGTGGTTGTTGCTGCTGCTTGCAAGTGTGAGGTCTTGGGATCAAATCCCACCAGGTTCCTTTTTTTCTTTCTTTCTTTTTATTTTCTTTTCCTTCTTTTTTTTTAATTAATTTAAATAATTAAAATTTTATTATTATTTTCTATATTATAAAGTATGTATATATTGTGTATTCCAATTACTAATATTATTTTTTAAAAAATATAAAACTCTTGATTTTTCAATTTAAATTTTATTTGTATAATTTATATTAGTTAAGATAATTTTATATAATTAGTTAAAAATAAATTTTGTATATAAGTTAACCCTAATTTTCAAAACCCTAAAAAATATTTTCTAAATGAACTTTAATTTTGTAAAAATCTAATTTTATTTTATTTTCTAATTCTTAGTATAGATATTATGTATATATTTATTTAATGATAATTTTGTAAATATGATCTATTATTAGTAATATGTAATATTTTTTGTTCATAATCTAAATTATATGTAAATAATTCTAAATTGAGCCTATAATATTTTAATTTTATAATTATAATACATTAAAAAAAATAACTTAATAATTTGTAAATTAAAATAATTGTTCGTTCATATTTGTTTCTAAATATAATTGTTTATATTAAAAGTTGTTAATTTCTTATTCTTATAATATTTCGATTAATGTTATTTATTATTATTACTACTAACCATCTTATTTATTTTGCTTTGTTAATTATTATTATTTCATTAATCTTTATTATTTACTAATCATACTCTTATTTATTATTATATTTCTAATCTTGTTTATTATTTCTAATTATTATTATCATTATCACTAACCCTTATTATTTATTTTTTATTATTTATTGCTTATTTATTTACTATTTATTTTGCTTAATATTTTGCTTATTATTATAATTTTGTAATTGCTTCTTGGATGTAAATTTTATAATTATTTAATTATTTTTGCTATGGTTAGTAATTAGGGAGTGTTAATATGTATTTTATTTAAAAATTAACTTAGATCATTTTAATATAAGATAATTAAAATAAACACTCACACACACGTAAGTCGATTTTTAATCGCCGTCTCACATTTTTAAGGTTATCCCTCAAGTTGCCTACGAATAATGGTCAAGTGGGGTGTATAAAGCAAGTCCCTTTAAAAAGAAAATCATCAAGTCCCTCATGGTTGCCTTTACGAATCGAGTCCCTTCGAAAAATGATGATAGTCCCTCCTATATGCTTATTACACCCCACAGTTGCCTTCATAAAATAGAATGTCCCTCTCATGTCCCTTTACATCCAAGGTAAGGACTACCTACTCCTTAATAGTAGGGATAGTCTTACCAAGGAAAGGATAAAGAATAAGAAAGACTTTAAACTCTAGGGTAGGTTCCTCTTATGTACTTGCTCACTTCAAAAACTTTTCAAACTCTTCACAATTTCAAACAAATTTTCAAAAACAAGTTTTTACACATCCGTACATGGATTATTATTAACTATACTGGAAATTTTTCTATTCACACACTACACTTTCAAAAAACAATTTAAAGTGAGCTAAGTAACTAAGAGCCCATGGATAACCATGGATGTAAAGGGTGCTAACACCTTCCCTTTACATAACCTACCCCCCGGACCCAAAATATTCTCTTAAGGTCTTTCCTGTTCTTTTATACCCTTTCCTTTTGGATAAAATAAAAGTCGGTGGCGACTCTTGCTATCCGCAACATTACTTAAAGTCAGTTCTCCCACCGTGTTACAGAACTGGCGACTCTGCTGGGGATGATACAAAAGAGGGGTACCCTTAGAAATTAGATCACTTTAATATTGTTTGCCTTGTTTGCTTTACTTTACATTGTTGGGGTGTTCTTATGTGTGAAAGGTCCTAACCCGGATCTAGTGTACCTTAGGTAAATGGCAATAGACCAAGGAAACTGTACGACGTATATCGATACGGTTGATCTGGTGGCCATAGTTAGTGCGACTTCTTGGTTGGTGCTTATGTTCCTTAAGTCAAGTTGAGGATAATATGAGGCTGCCATATGTTGTCAATGCACTAACTGACTTTTAGAACCCTAGTTAACTCATCTTGGCCTTTAGAATGTAGGTACTGGATTGTGACTCAGGAATATGTTGATGGCATGAACGTCTATGAACTGATCTGGATTGGGGAACAATACTAAGCCATAAATAAGCAAGGCTAAGATCTCCTCAAAAACATCATAGCTCATGGCTTTCAAGAACACCTGAGCTTTCTCTATCAACACCTTGGCAAGAATACCCTTAACTCCGCTTCTTGTTTCTAGAACAATGTCAGACTTCTTCAGATGTAGAGCTGCAGCAATAACCTCTGGTTTAAGCTCTTTCTCCAAGCCTGTGAAGGGTCTTTGATCAAGAACAGGTATACCCAGAAGCTTAGAGAACTCTTCCATTGTAGGAACCAGCTGATAGTCAGGGAATGTAAAGCAATGGTGCTTAGGGTCAAAGAACTGAAATAGGACACTCATCATGTCTTCATTGAACCCTGAAGTGACTAGATCCAATAGGTGACCATGTCTTTTGATAAACCGGGAATGATCAGACACTTGAGAAACCAACTCTTTAAGCTTAGGAGGTATGCCCACAAAGTTGATCCTGATGGTGTTTCTACGAGCAGAAGCCATGACCTGCAACAAAGAACAAAGATAAATCCTTTGGTCCTTGAAATGGTTAGTGAAAATGCTATGCTTATGATGCATGATGATGTCATGACGTTATGTTCAATCACAAACATGTGGCACACACAAGCAAGTCACACAATAGCCCTAGGTTTAAAGGCTTGCATGAGGTTTAAGTTAAGTACCCTCCCCTGAAGTTAGTTGGTTCATCTTGTCCTACAAAAGTAACCAGGTTCTAAGGGATCTCAATATCATTGATCCTTCACAAGGGTGGTTGTTCAGTAGGCAACTTACTTGCCAACCAAAACCCTCCAAGTTTAAGATCTCAATGAGCGTAGTATCGAGTATCAACCAACTTCAGTCTGCACCAAAGCCGGTTATCTCACTACTTTTCTAAAGGCCAAGATGGGATAACTAGGGTTCTAAGAGTTAGTTAGTGCATTGACAACATATGGCAGCCTCATATTATCCTCAACTTGACTTAAGGAACATAAGCACCAACCAAGAAGTCACACTAACTATGGCCACCAGATCAACCATATCGGTATACGCCGTACAGTTCCCTTGGTCTATTGCCATTTACCTAAGGTACACTAGATCCGGGTTAGGATCTTTCACACATAAGAGCCCAACAAGTAAGTATAAAGCAAAAAAGGCAAACAATTTTAAAGTGATCTAATTCCTAAGGGTACCCCTCTTTAATATTAAGTCCCCAGCAGAGTCGCCAGTTCTGTAACACGGTGGGAGAACTGACTTTAGTTATGTTGCGGATAGCAAGAGTCGCCACCGACTTTTATTTTATCCAAAGGAAAGGCATAAAAGAACAGGAAAGACCTTAAAAGATTTTTGGGTCCGGGGGGTAGGTTATGTAAAGGGAAGGTGTTAGCACCCTTTACATCCATGGTTATCCATGGGCTCTTAGTTACTTAGCTCACTTTAAAATGTTTTTGAAATGTGAAGTGTGTGAATAAAAATTTCTTAAGTGTTTTATAATGATCCATGTACGGATGCATATAAAACCTTTGTTTTGAAAATTTGTTTGAAAATGTATGAAGTGTTTGAAATGTTTTGAAGAGTGAGAAAGTATCTAAGAGGAACCTACCCTAAGTTTAAGTCTTTTCTGTTCTTGAATCCTTTAAATGGTAAGACTATCCCTATTATTAAGGAATAGGTAGTCATTACCTTGGATGTATAAGGGACATGTGAAGGGACATCTGTTATTTAGGCAACTGTGGGGGGTATTAAGCAATTTTGGAGGGACTGTCATCTTTATTCGAAAGGGACAAGATCATTACGAAGGCAACATTCGAAAGGGACTTGATCTTTTATTGTTAAGGGACTAGATGACTTTACTTTGAGGGACTTTTTGCTTTATACACCCTACTTGACCTTTTTTATTAGGCAACATGAGAGGTAACCCTAGAAAGTGAGATGGCGATCAAAGATCGACTTACGTGTGTGAGTGTTCAATTTAATATTTATCTTTAAATTTAAATGACCTAAATTAATTTTAAATAAACATACATGTTACACTCCCTATTTTACTAACCATGGCATAAAATAAATAATTTAAACATTATAAAATATTACATCCAGGAACAATTACAAAAATAATAATAAAGCAATTTAAATAAATAAGCAAAATATTAATAAGCAAAATAAAAGCAATTATAATTGGGTTAGTAGAAAATAATAATTATAATAAAAATAATACTAATTTAAATGGGGTTAGTAATAATCATATAAACATAATTAATAATAATAATGAAATAAGCAAAAATATTATAATAAACAAAATTTAAAAGTTAATAAGAAAATACAAACAATCATATTAATTATTATAAAATTTGAAATTATATGTAAAAAATTAAATCAATTATGAACATATTATGAGAAATAAATTATAATTATTAAATTAGCAATTTTTAGAAATTATTTACATGCATAATTAAATTATAAACAATTAGTGAATATTTTCATAAAAAAAATAAATTAAGCATTTTAATTTTTACACATATTTATGTACAAAATTTTAAATTATAAGCAATTTATGCATTTAATAAAAATTGGATTAAATATAACTAATAATATTAAACAAAAATAGAAGAAAAAGAAATTAGGGTTTTTTTAAAAAAAAAAATTATTATGATCAATTAGGGTTTGAAGAAAAATATATTTTTAGGGTTTATAAAAATAAATTAAATTTTATATACAAAAATGTTGAATATTAATCTAATTATTATAATATATACATATTGATAAAAAGAAATTAGTTTTTTAGAAAAAAAAATATTATTATTATTATTTATAAAAACATATTAGAATTTGATTAAATTAATATTATAATTTTTAATTAATTAATATGAAGAACAAACAAAACAAATAGAAAAAATAAAAAAAGAAAGGAAAACTTACCTGACTGGGGTTTGAACCCAGCACCTTTGGCTTGCAATCACTTAGGCCAGCAACACATACCACCAGGCTACCAGCGCGCGGGTGACAAGGAAAGGAGAGGAATTTGTTTTATGCCTTAAACCTGGAAATCAGAAAAAAGAAGGAAAAAGCAAAAGGCCTGGGGGGATCGAACCCAGGACCTTCACAATATCACACAAACACATTACCATTCCAGCTGGGAGAGCGCACCTGCTGAAGTAGTGACTTTAATTCATTATATTTTAAGATTGATGACTATATAGAAAAAATAAGAAAAAAGTGGTGAAGCCAGGATTCGATCCCTGGACATAAACATCACATGCGCGTCCCTTGCCAACTGAGCTAACCAACATTTGTGAAATAAAACAGAAAACAATTCATAATATTTTAAAACAAAAGTTTAAATTTGAAATTCGCGCGCAGGGGTCTTCATCTTCTTCCTGATACCTGCGAAAATTAATGCAACTTTTCCTGCAAAATTTCATACAAGTTCTTCCATGTTCATGTCCTGCGAAATTCAAACACCAAGCAAACAGTACAATTACATCAAATTGTTTATACCAATGAGTTCCTTATGATTCATACAATCAATCCACGTTGTTAGAATTTATTTATATTGTCTAAATCGTAAAACCCTAAATTGGCCATTCAAACCCTAACAATGGTGAAATACGATTGGGGGTACCAAACTTCAAGATTGTTGTCCAGAAACATTCCTATCATCATCACAAACATCAAACAATCATCAAATTTCATTTAAATCAAGCAAATATGTGAAATCGAAAAACTCATATTCAAGAACAAAGTTTGATTCGGTTTGAATGATTTAAAGTGTTATGGATGCATATGAACATTGGTACACATTCAATGAAGCTTAGGGATCATTGTTGTGTCTTTAGAATACCTTCAAATGCCCTCAAATGAAGAACCTGAAAATTGATTTTTGGTTTTTGAAATTTACTCTTGGGAGGCAGAAATTCGTGTCCTCTTGTTAGGGTTATGTAATGTACTTATAGTATGATCAATTAGGTCAGAAAAGTTGGATACTTGTGTGAGAAGTTTGATCCAAAAAGATTCAAAAAGATAGGCTTTAAAAATCAAATATTTTTGCATAAACACTTGCTATTTTAGGCCAATCATCATGATCTTCTTACCACTTTAATTCCAATCATATTTATGAATTTCTAGAAGCTTGATCTTTTTTAAATCTTAGACTTTTATATTTTATTTTAATTTAAAATGATTTTTAATGAATTAAATCAAAATAAATAAAAATAAAATGATAAAAAATCTGATTTTTGTTGACTTGGGTCGTGCATGAAGTCATAGTATGGATTGGGTCATCATATAGCAAGCCCATTTAGAAGAAATTGGTTTTAGACCTCCATTTTCTTCATAAATCAACCAAAAATTTCCCAACTTTGCAAGGGCACATATCCTTCAATTTTAATACTATGAGGGTGTTATTGGACATTTTGGAAAGCTTGAAGAGTCCTCTAACCAACCCCACTGGTTTCATGTCCATATCATTTACCATTCTCAAGTTATGCCCTTTTGAAGTTGTTGACTTTTTGTTGACTTTCAAAAGGACCTATAATGTCTTAGCTCATACCTTCCAAATGAAGCATTTTTGGGCTTGGCTTGTGAGACACAAAGTTGTAGAGAATTCAATTTTCTTCAAAATGATCTTTGTATGGATACTTGGTGATGAAGCATGTGAAAGTTATGGCTGGTCAAAGTTCAGTTGACTTTTACTAAGGAAACCCTAATTTAGAAACTCCTGATTCTTGATGATCTGAAATCTCCTTGATGAATCATAATCAACCCTTGATCAAATGATGAATTTTACTTCATATACTTGATTTTGGCAAAAAATCATGAAGTTTGACTTTGGTTTGACCACAGTTGACCTCAGTTTGACCTTTTAACTGCTTTGACTGATTTTGACTTATCTGATCATCTGACTGAGCAAACTTTTGAGAAAAGTCTTGAAACTTGTCATGGGGGCTCTTACACACATATAAGATGTTATGAAGCTCACTTGAAGTCTTGGAAGTTCATTTAGCCTGATTAAAGTCAAAACCCTAGTTTTGGATGCACTGCTTAGGAGGTGCATTGTCTGAGGGAATTGTCAACTCTTCTGACCAATTGTGAACTTTGTGAACCTTGTGAACCATCATAAAATGTCTTGTGAACCTCATGGGAGGTCTTGTGAACCTTGTGAACCTCATAAAGTATCTTGTAGACTTCATGAACCTCATGAAAGGTCGTGTAAGCATTGTGAATCTTGTGAACCTTGTGAACCTCATAAAGTGACTTGTAGACTTCATGAACCTCATGAAAGGTCTTGTAAGTATTGTGAATCTTGTGAACCTTGTGAACCTCATAAAGTGACTTGTAGACTTCATGAACCTCATGAAAGGTCTTGTAAGTATTGTGAATCTTGTGAACCTTGTGAACCTCATAAAGTATCTTGTAGACTTCATGAACCTCATGAAAGGTCTTGTAAGTATTGTGAATCTTGTGAACCTTGTGAACCTCATAAAGTGACTTGTAGACTTCATGAACCTCATGAAAGGTCTTGTAAGTATTGTGAATCTTGTGAACCTTGTGAACCTTCTTAGCACACAAAGTCTTGTATTGTGAGGGCAAATTTTGGGGTGCAACAGTTTCAAACAATTTTTCCATTCTCATCAAGTTTGTTCTTAAACACTCATCTTGTTCTGATGATATGCTTATTACTTGGCCTAGAAACAAGTTCCCAAACTTGATTTATTTCGAATTGGTTTAATTCCTCTTGCATAGAAATAATCCATTGATCGTCTCCAAGAGCTTCATCAAATTTGGAAGGTTCTATTTTTGAAACGAATAGCATGTTCAAACACGTATCCTTGAGATTCAATCTTGTAACAACACCTTGACTTATGTCTCCAATAACTTTGTCAATAGGATGATCTCTATGAGTCCTCCATTCCTTTGGTAAGTCGTTGACATTGGAATCTTGTTAAGTTAGTTTATCTTGATGTTCTACTTGATTTTCAATGATATCTTTAAAAGTGCCTTCTTTAGGGATTTCTACAAAATCATCATCATCATCACAAACAACAATATCCTCTTTCGAGGGATTAGATTCTTCAAACTTGACATGTATAAATTCTTCTGTAGTTAAAGTTCTCTTATTATATATTCTAAAATCCTTACTTGAAAGAGAGTAACCAAGAAATATACCTTCATCCTACTTTTCGTCGAACTTACCAAGATTATCTTTGTCGTTGTTCAAGACAAAGCATTTGCATCCAAAGATTTAAAAGAAGTATATGTTTGGTTTCCTCCCTTTGAAAAGTTCATAGGGGGTTTTATTGAGAATAGACCTAATGTTGACACGATTACTTGTAAAACAAGTCGTGCTCACCGCATCCGCCCAAAAATATTTCGGAAGGTTTAAATCACTTAGCATTGTCCTTGCAAGTTTCACCAATGACCTATTCTTCCTTTATAAGACACCATTTTGTTGTGGAGTTCTTGATGCTGAGAAGTTGTGTGAGATTCCATGTTCTTCACAAAATTCTTCAAATAAAGCATTTTGGAATTCTCCACCATGATCACTTCTAATGAAGGCAATTGTAAGAGACTTCTTATTTTGGATTTTTTTTAATACTTCTTGAATTCCTTGAAAGCTTCATGTTTCTGCATTAAGAAGAAAGTCCAAGTGTATCTAGAAAAATCATCAACAATTACTAATGCATAAAGATTACCTCCAGAGCTCTTTGTTCTTGATGGACCAAAAAGACCCATGTGTAACAATTGTAGTGGCCTTGTTGTGGACACCGCATTTCTGGATTTGAAAGTTGCTTTGGTTTGTTTCCCTTTTTTGGCGAACACCACATAACCTATCTTTGATGAATTTAATTTTCGACAATCCAATGACTAATTCATGTTTGATCAATTTATTCAAATGCTCCATGTGAATGTGAGCAAACCTCTTATGACATAACCATGAGTCGTTGTTGTTTTCCATGAGACATCTAACCTTCAAAGACATGTTATCAAAGGAAATCATAAAAATGTTGTTAACTCTTTTACCTTTTAGCATTACTTCATGAGTGACTTCATTTTCTATCAAGCATTCATCTTTGGTGAAGTTGATTTTGAAACCTCGGTCACACAGTTGACAAATGCTAAGGAGACTATGCTTTAGACCTTCTACATATAGGACATCTTCTATAGTTTTTGAAGGCAGTGAATCATTGATGCTTATGTCAAGGATTCTTCCTTTGTTATTGTCACCATAAGTCACAAATCCTTTGGCCTTAAGCGTTAGATGTGAAAATTTTCTTAAGTCACCTGTCATATGCCTTGAACACCCACTATCAAGATACCATTGATTTGAAGAGATCTTCAAGCACACCTACAAAAAATAATTAAGTTTTATTAGGTACCCAAATTGCCTTGGATCCTTCATAGTTAGTCCCTTTCTTGACCCATACATAAAGGCCTTGAGCAACATTAAATTTTTTACATAATATGCATTTGGAGTATGTCCTTTTATACCATAATAAAACACGTGGGCTCAAAGATACTTTTATATCTAGGGGGATAAGACTTCTTCTTACTATATATTTTCTTTGTAGAATATTGATGAACCACTTTAGACTTGTCAACTTTCTCTTTAGGAATTTGTTCTTTAGCCTTTACAAAGATAGTCTTGTTAGAAGTTGGTTTAGAAAATTTTGGGTAACCAAGACCAATTTTTCTTGTTAGAAGTTGGTTTAGCCTTTACAAAGATGGTCTTGTTATAAGTTGTTCTTTAGCCTTTGATGACTAAGAACACATTCTAATCCAATTTTTCCTTTTTCATATCTTTCTAGGACTCTTTTTAATTGAACAATTTAGAATGAAAGTGACTCACATTTTGTGTATACAAAATTCTGTTTTTGATCACTAATTAATTTTTCTTTTTCATCGTTGAAATCATTTTCCATAGTCTCAATCTTTTCTTCTAAAGTTGAGATTTGTTTCTTTTGTGATGAAATTGTTTTGTACAGAATTTTGCATTCACTTAAGAGTTCATCAATTGCTCCTTGAGCATCATTATCATAAATTGAAAAGTTACTACTAACCTCATCGTCGGAATGATGTGAGGCCATTAATGCTAGATTTGTGCTTTGATCACTATCTGAGTCCGTTGAAGAGCTTATTTCATTATCATCCCAAGCAATATAGGCCTTCTTTTTGTGATCCTTTTTCCCTCTATTGTCACAGTTCTTTGAGAGTTTAGGATATTCAGGTTTGATATGGCATTGCTTTCTACATTCATAGCATTTAATATCTTGAGTGGATGTTGATACTTCTTTCTCCTTGTTTTTTGAAAATTTCTTCCTTCTGATATAGATAGAATTTCTAATATTATTCTTTGCACCAAAATATTTTCCTAACCTTTTTACAAGAAGCATAAATTTTTTGTCTTCATATGGATTTTCTTCTTTCTCAACTTCTCTGGAATCAACCTTTAATGCAATTTCTTAAGATTTGTTTTCTTGAATCTCATGCTTTTCCAATCGCCTAAGTTCCGTCTCATATTCTTGAAGTTTTCCAAATAAAGTAGCAGATGTCATCGTGGATAGACTTTTCTTTTTGGATATTGTCGTCACTTTGGGTTGTCATTCTCTAGACAAAGATCTAAACACTTTAAGATTAAGTTCATTGTTAGTTAGTGTCTTACCAAGTCCATTCAAATGATTTATCAAGTGCACAAATCTTTTCTGCAAATCAAGGATTGATTCTCCTGGCAACATTCTGAATAATTTGTATTCTTGGCTTAACGTATTTAATCTAGATCTTTTAACTTCGGTTGTTCCTATATGAGTTTCTACTAAAGTATCCCAAATTTGTTTGGTCGTTGTACATATTGAGACGCGAAAGAATTCATCCATGTCTGGTGCGCTTTGTAGAAGATTTATTGTCTTTTTGTCATAGAGAACCTTCTTTTTATCATCCTCATCCCATGAACCTTGAGGTTTTGTTGAACTAACTCCATTGACAACCGTTGTAGGAACAAAAGGACCATTTTGGACAGCCTCCCATATATTACTTCCTTGTGCTTCTAAATGAGCCTTCGTGCGTATTTTCCAGAAGTCAAAGTATTCACCACAAAACAATGGAGGCTTGGTGCTACTACCACCATCTCTAAACACAAGATTGTTATTTGTGGAAGCCATACTGAATCGATTAAGAAAAGGTTACTTAACACCGACTCTGATGCCAATTGTAACTTATAAATGCGCCTAAGAGGGGGTGAATTAGGATTATCAAAATTTCTTCGCAGTTATCTACTGATTCTTGATTTTTCCTTTCCTTATGACTTGTTAAGTGCTGAAAAATAAAATACGAAAAATAAAAGAGGCACGATGGTTTATCCTGGTTCCCCTCACAATCTGAGAGTACATCCAGTCCCCTTTCTATATAGAAAGAGATTTTCACTATCTGTTAGAAACCTAGAAAAAGACACACCTAGTCTTTTCTAATTCTAACCACCATGAACAAACCTCTTGGGTATTACAAATTTTAAAGTACGAACAAGATTCTCTTTCTCACACACGGACCTTTTGTATCCACAACCCGGAAACAAGGTAAGCCTTACTAACTTATCTCTAACAATCCTAAAGATAAGTAGTAATCAAAGAGAATAAATATTGAATTTTTTTTGTATAAGTGGGGGAAGATAAAAGCTTGAATTTTTATCAATATAAATATTGATCTTCTCCTTGATATATATTTTTCACTCACAAAAGTATATAAGTGTTCACTAAGATGAAATGAAACTAAGATGAGATATATAAAAGTTTTAATGTAAAGTTTCACTCTCTTGAAATTTAGAATAAGTGCACTAAAAAATTTATGAAAATATGAAGAAAAGTGTGTGAGAAAATTAATTATGAAAAATATTGGAGGTGTCTACAAATTCTGATGAGAATGTGTTTATATAATGCTCAAGACACCTTTCTAAAAAGGTATAACAATTATGAAGAGATGCCATAATTTTAAAACAAAGAAAATAACATATTTTTCATGAAAGGGTGCAATTTTCCGTGCAGGAACAATGGTAACCGTTTACTACCACAATGGTAACTAGGTACTTATTGTAACTATACTTTTATTTTTCAAAATTGTGTTAGAGTAACCGGTTACTACCTACTTGATAACCGGTTACTTGAAGATTTTTCAGAAAAAATCTTATAAAACCAGTATTAAAAATAAGGGTCAATGCATCCTATATGTTCATATGTTATGGCATGAGTGTATCCTATATTTGAATACTTATATATATTTTTGCTTCAAGAAAAATAAAAATTATACCTTTTGATCAATTTAATCAAGACTTTAAATAATCCATTCTTGTTCATACTTCAAGGTCTTTTTGATCAATCCTTTTTATGTTTGTATGTAAGTGAATTAATGTAATGTTGTTATCATCAAAATATGCTTGAGAATCCATGCCTTCACAAATTATAACTAGTTCCGACATTTGGACACCGAGTTCGGTTGTGACCAGTTTGACGACATATGGAACATTTTCTCTCCAGCTTGTCAACGATATCCATTTTCGTTCTAATATGTGTGTTGACCGAGCAACCTTTCTTGTTCCTTCGCATTCTTGGATTATGGAAAATTTGATATCCCTCATAAACTGGCCAATATTCATCGTATGGGATCACCGGAAATCTTGTATTGTATACTCCAAATAGGTTTGAAACCCTGTAAACGCTAGAAAAACGTTTGTAGGCATCGCGACACTCCTTAGAACATGCAGCAATAACATGTGAACAAAGGACGCGGTATACCTGAAACTTTCCGCAATCACACCACCCTTCTATTAGGTTCACCTTGTAACGACCCATAGGTTTCCCCTCACAGTGGTCCATTGTTTCCCTCACACTGAAAATATTGTTATTGTAGTCAACAACTCTCACTTGATGTATGCTGAATTTCGTTGTTTCTTCTTTCATAACCTTGACGCAATTGTCTATAAATATTTGTCTGAAATTCAACATTGCATTCCACTTTGCACCCCTCTCAGCAAATAATGTTTCCACTCTATAATGTGTTGCACTAACCAATTTTATAATGGGTAAATTATGGGTGCCTGTTGTCGCTCACGGGATTTCATCCTAGTACAAACGCGAAAGTGGCGCGGAAAAGTTAGAGTCGCTAGCCAGACATTTTTATCACGAATGAATGGGAAAGGTAATGTTGCACAAACCTGAGGAAGAAGGAAAGAACAAGGTCCTGCGAACCAAAGATCTGGGTTCGGGAGTTGGTTATAACCTGGGAAGGTAATAGCATCCCAGACCGTCCGCCGTACCCGACGGGATCCACGCTTGTTTGTCTGTTTCAAAGGGTGACAAATAAGATGTTGCTGAACAAAAACCGCCGACTGGAACTGGAATGAGAAAGGGAACTGGAAAAGAAAATGGAAAGAAAAGGGGAAAATGTAGGGAAAATAAAGAATGTGCTCGAACGGGCCCTACCCCGCTGCCTACGTACCTCATCGGGAAAATGAGGATCAGAGTCAACGTAGTTCGCCTAACTAAGGCGGGAACTATTTGTTTGTATTTTTTATGTGCTGGAACTGCGTATGTCTATGCTCAGGTGTTGCAGGCTCGTCTGGTAAGAGTGTGTTTACCGTCTTGCATGCGAGACAAGTCGTCGTAATTTCGCGTTTTTAGAGTGAATGAGGTGAGAAGAGAATTCCCGCAGGAAAGTCGCTTATTGTTTGTTGTTTGTTTTTTAAGAGTTTTTATGAATTTGGCACAAGGAAGTGAATTCAAACTCTTTTCCATGGAATGTGTACTTGCTACGACATTCCAAGATGGAATAGTAGAATAAGCACACCAAGTAAGGAGAATTTATCCAAGACTTGTTTCCAAGGATTATGGTCTAAGTTCACTAGCTTGTTGAACTTATTACATGTTTTTGTAGCTTGTGAAGAAATGTATTTTATGTTTTCTTTGTGAAGATAGTCCCATGATTAGACTTGTACATCATGCTAGACAAGCTCACACTATTCCAAGATGGAATGAATATGAGTGCCCCATGGAATAAGGTTATGCACAAGAGACTACTTCCATCCTTTATTAAATGCCTTTTGGATTTTTGTTTGAAGATGAGAGAAGAAGACTCAAATGAGAAAGGACAAACGCTAAAGGGACAAGGACACCACCCTAAGTTATCTATTGTACAAAAGGTGATCCTAATGGTTTATAAGGTTTTCTAATCCTAAAGGAACAAAGGAAAACAAAAGGAAATAGAATGCAACTTACTTCATAAGGAAGTTAAGTTGATTCTAGAGAAAAGGGAACCTACCAAACACACATATGGAAGGTAAGGAAAATTAAACGCACACTAAATGCATAAAAAATAAAAGGATAAGGTGTAAGGAAACATACTTCAACCTCCCTACAAAAAAAAAAGGTTAGTATTGCATTTTATTGAAAATAATAAAGCCAACTCACACCACAATTCAATCTCAATGCTCTAGGACCTAAACTAGACTCAATCCTAAGTCTACAAGAACTAACAAGCATGCTAAACAAACATTCAGCACCTACTACAACTCTCATTACCCAAACAGCTATGAAAACACAAGGCAAAGCATAAGCAGCTTTTTACAGCCAGCATACAGCATGTAAAAATAGGTGTAAAAGACCACAAACATCATGAACATCATAACAAGCAGCATGCATTTTACAGCTCCTATATGCAAAGATAGTTATGAAATGTAAAATGCAAATTTTATTATTTTCATTTTTTATGCACAAACTCAATCATGAAATGCTCAATTGACATGAATATGCAACATGAACATGGATCAAGCATATGATGGAATGAACATTTATTTTCATGATGGATTAATGCAAATATACACTGAATGAATCACTTATGCAACAAGTATGCAAAGTATGACATATACACATAAACATGATCATATACCAACATCAACATGAATCGGCAAGTATAACATGTGGCTTAATGAAAAATTCAGAATTGAATCAATGTAGATGATGTGGTCAACCATACCACAAAATGCACATACACATTTATGATCATATGAAATGCCATATTAATTATGTGATGCAATGATGCAAATGGATTAACGAAACATGCGAGAAATGCAAAAAAAAAACAGAATGCAACATGATCATTTACATGTAAAATGATGCATGGACATAGCAACAATATGCAATAAGTCAATTCATGCACAAATGAACACATAAACACATAAGACGCGAAATGAAGGGAAACGTGTCGAAACGACTCGAAACGGAGGAATGAGATGTCGAAACTAATCTTGAAAATTCCCTAAAATCAGTACCTAAACATATATGGGGATTAGAGGCACAGGGAATCAAGGTTAAGCAATCAAACTAGCTAAAAAAACCAAGTTTCTACAGCGTTAACCGGTTAACAGAATGGTTAACCAGTTAACAGACTTAAAACAGCACCAATTTGTGGCCAAAACGCACGCGTTAACCGGTTAACCAAATGGTTAACTGGTTAACACTGAATAGAGTGTGAAAAAAAAGTTTAGAAATAAGTGCTTTTGGCCACAAACTTACTTCTAATGATCACCAACACACCTAGGAACATGTTAACACTAATTTTACTCCTAGAAGGGCATTCTAATCACCTAGTAGAACCTAAATTGAGCTACGGATCTAGCTATAAACAATCAAAACGTACAAAATGCAACAGAAGCGAAATCAATCGATACAACGCAAACAGAATCAAGAATCATGCGGAGAATGTCGTTTAAGGTGAGATGGAGAGAATAAATTAAAGTAAGAATGGTTTTGGATCACCAACCTACGAAGCAGAGGAGTGCTTCAGTGAATGTTGCAAAGATCGGAGCTCAAACAAAGAGAAATCCAAGAATCTGCGAATGCAAAATAAATGTGATTCGTTCTTGATGCTTGAGAATTCTTGCACTTCCGATAAGTCGAAATCTCACCAAAAAACAGTAGCTTCTTCTTCCACAATTCACAATTCAATGGAGAATGGAGGATAAGCTTTAAGATCTTCAAGTTTCAATGTGAAACTTGAAGAGCTTCTTTGAAAAAAGCTTTGGTGAAAATGGAGAATGGGGGAAAAGTGAGAGAGAAAAGTGATTTTGGAAATGAGAATTGTGAAATTATGAGGGTGAACGATTTAGCTTTGGGATGATTTTGGTTTATATAATGCATAGGCTTGGCATGAGGTTTGGGAATGGAGTTAGGTTTAGGTTTAGGTTTGGCACTAGGGTTGTAGTTAGTTAGGGTTAGGGTTGGAGTGAGAATATTCCTTGGAATAATCTAGAAGGTGGTAGAACATGGTAGAACAATTCAAGGTGATGAGGTGGCATGTAATGGAAAGAATGATGTAGCGGTAAAATCATGAGTGTAAGCTATTAGTTAACTTAACTCAAAGTAAACAGAGTTGCCACCGCGCTTTTATTTTATTCCAAAAGGAAAAGGGAAAAAGAGTGAATAAAATCCTAACGAATCTAAAAGCAAAAAGCTAAAAGAATCAAGCAGAGAACAGGTAAGGGGATTTCTTACAAATCAAGAAGTTTTTACGCACCCAAAATGCTAGTGGTACTCCACGGGAGCCCTTTGAAATATTTATTGATTTTTTGGTCTGAAAATGGTTTGTTTAAAAGATATTGAAGAGATGAGAAGAGAAATGTTTTTTAAGATTTTTGTGCTTGAAGAGACGTTCGTCTCATGCCTACGTACCCACAAAGTGCAATGCGAGATCAAAACCTAGTAGTACGTCGTACAAAATGTAAAAAGAAACAATGCGTTGAATTGATTTTAAAATGTAAAGATAAATCGTCATTATTTAGAGAATACTTCCGCTAGAAAGAATGAATCATATCTTAACATAAAAATGGCTAAAAAGGAAAAGTGCACTAGGGCACAAAAACAATTGAATGAGTTTTGCATTTTTTAAAGTATTTTGAAAAAGAAGTTTCGATATGCTTATGTGGTTTAGCATTTATTAAAAAACGAAATGAAAAGGTAAAACCGTTTGACCTAAGTCAAGGTTTTATTATGAAAACATTTTGAAGTTTGAAAACAAAGGTTTTGAAAATAGGAAGAAGATTGAAAATTTAAGAAGTGGGAGGAGATGAAGGGACTATCCTAAGACTTGAAAGTAAGAGTTAAGGGAAGAACGATCAAACCGTATGCTGAACATTCTTCGAAACAATAGGACTTCCATATTCATAAATAAGTGAACCAAAACGGCTAAGGTCTTCAATCCATAATAACTTGAGCAAAGGGAGAGATCCTAAAATCTAAGTCCAAAACTCCAAGTCCAATGCTAAGGATAGTGGTCATAGTCCAAGATCAAAGTTACAAGTCTTTTAGATGTTCAATCCTTTATTAATGTTTTTGTATCCAAATGGAAAAAGAAAAAATAACAAAAATAAAATGAATATAAACATAAACAATATGATGAATGATATAGAATAATAAAAGCATAATAAAAGAGATAAGGAGCGAGAGGTTAAAATAAAGAGGATAAGGTGCGAGAATGAATTAAAATGTTAGTATATTAATAGTATATAATATTTACATAACAATGGTATGGTGAACTTAATCAAATACAACCAAAAAGAAATAACCATAATCGAGAGGCAACCGGATCCAATTGAATCTTATTCCAAAATCGGGACAAGTTTAGGTCTATGTTAAGCAATCACCGAGGAATTTACAAAGTAATTACCCTACAAATGAGGTCGGCCACCACCAATTAAGGTGGAAAATATTTGTGATAATACATGTTAGAGAAATGATATAATAAATCATCCTCCAAAAACATGTCGCACAAAAAGAAGAAAAAAGTGGTAACGGTCTAATCTTAATCAAGATCTTGCATCGACTTATCGAAAGCAACCTATTACGATCCCAAAGTATGGAGAATGGTTCAAATGATCATTCATCCATAGATTTGAAATAATGAAGATTAAATATCTTCGAAAACCAATAATCGTCGAATCGGAGATCTCATCAACCAAAAGAAAAATAAGATGAAAGAAAGTTGATCTAACATTTAAATCCACCCAACACCCAAAAAATGAAAATCGAAAACAAAATATTAAAAAAGAAATTCAAGATAAACTAAATGATTTTTGCAAAGTATCTTTTCAAATATTTTTTCTAATAAGTTTTTTGTAACATTTTTAGAAATAAAGTCAATATAAAAAAATGAAAATGAATTTTATAAAACTTTTATAAAGTCATTAAACAACATAAGAAGAAAAAACTTTTAAAAAAAACAAATGAGGGGGAGAGGACGCGCGTAGTAAACAAGGGAGTATGAGTAGCAAGCAAATGGACCAAAATAAGCCCAAACCAATTAACAATACATTTTATAAAAAAAAAGAAACAAGTAATAAAAGAATGAAATCAAATCGGGCAATTTAATCCTCCTTATTCTCAAAAGAACCGCTGAAGCCATTGTTCACAAAGGAAAGAAAGTTGCCATTGTTGCTACCTTCTTCTTCAGAATCACATGATCTCCATTCCTCTTCTTCCGATTCCGAAAAACCACAACCTCTCCTTCATGTTGATTTTTTTATTTTCGTTACTCTCCTTCATGTTGAAAACTTTATGAAAAGGTTATGAAATGATATGAATTGTTATGAAAGTGTATATGAAATGATACGAAGGCATATGAAATGCATAGAAATCGGTAAGGAACAAAACGACACAGAATAAACGCTGGGATAAGGAGCATAAAACTCCGACGGGGAAAAGCAACATGCTAGAGACCATAACATGGCTCAGCCAAGGCAAAAATGTCCAAGAATGGCAATTGGACAGAAAGGATCACAACATCCAAGAATGGCATTGAATGAAGTGAGAAAAGTCCCGAAAAAAGTACATCAGAAGCATCCAAGGAGGACATTACTGACTTTACTAGGGATGTCTGATAATGGCAATCGGAAAAAGGTAATCACAGCATTTGAGAATAGCAATCAGATAAAAATGTGAATCACAACATCCAGGAACATAACTAAATGAAATGGGAAAAGTTCGGGAAAGTACATCAAATCAATGATGACTCCAACATGGAAATACGAGAATGGCAATTGGAAGAAAAGTGATCACAACATCCGAGAATAGCAATCAGATAAAATGTGAATCACAACATTCAGGAACAAAACTGAATGACATGGGAAAAGGTCTGGGACAGTACATCCAATCAATGATGACTTCACTATGGACATCCGAGAATAGCAATCGGACAAAAGGGGTGTAAAATTCTGAGAAGAAACATCTGGTAAGAAAAGATTCTGGAGAGACATCAAAGCAAGGTATATCTGGACAAACATCAGATAAACACAAAAAGGTTCTGGGAAATAATCAGAACAAAGGTTACCATCGTATATGGAATAACATCAAATAAAGGTTCAACATATCTGGAACAACATCAGATAAAGGCTTAACATATCTGGAGCAACATCAGATAGAGGTGACAGTTCTGGGAAAACATCAGAACAAGCAAGGATATCTAGAATAACATCGGATAAAAGAGACAAACAAGTATTTTTGTAGGTGCCAAGTAAGTTGGACTTTGATCACAAGGTAAGAGGTTGAAAACAACAAGACCTCGAGAAACGCATAATGAGGACTAACACACTCATATATGCCAAGGAAAGTGGGGAATAACGCACCCAAGAAAATGCATAATAAGGAATAACGCACTCAAATATGCAAACGTATACGGGAATCGGGAATAACACACCCAGGAAAACGCATAATAAGGAATAACACACTCAAATATGTGAAGGTATATTGGAATGGGGATTAACACACCCAAGAAAACGCATCATGAGGAATAACACACTCAAATATGCCAACGTATATGAAAATGGGGAATAACACACCCAAGAAGACGCATAATGAGGAATAACGCACTCAAATATGCAAACATTAACAAGAATGGGGAATAACACACCCTAGAAAATGCATAATGAGGAATAACAGACTCATATATGCAAACGTTAATAAGAATGGGGAATAACACACCCAAAAAATGCATAATGAGGAATAACACACTCAAATATGAAAACTTTAACAAGAATGGGGAATAACACACCCAATAAAACACATAATGAGGAATAACACACTAAAATATGCAAACGTATACGAAACTGGGGAATAACACACCCAAGAAACACATAATGAGGAATAACACACTCAAATATGCCAAGGTATATGAGGAAATGGGGAATAACACACCCAAGAAAACATATAATGAGGAATAACACACTCAAATATGCAAGAGTTTTCGAAAATGGGGAACAACACACCCAAGAAAATAATATGAGAGAAAATACTGGCAACCGGTTTAGACTCTTAGAGGAGTGGAAAATATGGAAGACTGATTCCTCAACACAAAGATCACTGCCATTCTACTCTGAGATTAGAGATGCTACTATTGAACAAATCTCTATCCCACTGGTAAACTGTATCAAGTTGAAAATCTTTTTGAGAAAAGTTATGAAAAACTGCTGGGAGATTCTTGAAGAAGATTGCCCCAAGTTTAATGACTGATGAAGATAAACTGATAATGGATTCAGTTCCTGACTACTACCGAAGAAAAAATGATCAAATCTTTGAAATGACTGTTGAGAAGAATAAACTGATCATGGCTTCAGTTCTTGAAATGAATGTTGAGAAGATAAACCCAGTATGAAACTTGCAGAGAATCTTCTAGTTAACCAAATATGAGAATAACTTGCACTGAGCAACAACTCTTTTTGAACCATAGGATCTGGGAAAAACTTGCCCCTGATAAGATCACTGACCAAGTTTCTCAACTGTTTGAAAATTCCTTGATGAGGAAAGTTTATTTGCAAATAAAAAGTGTTTGTACAAACCTGGTAATTTTAATGCAAAGTTCAATGCAAAATTTTGAAATCAAAAATCATTTTTGGAATGAAATTTATTGAGGTAAAGTAAATGAAAACATTGTCAAAACACGATGGTTAAGACAAAAGTGAAAGATAAAGCAAAAGTTAAGAAAACAAATGATTGGTAGAAAACTTGGGAGTCAGTTTACGCAACCTTGTTGTAGTATGCTTTTCAAAAGAAACCTGGATTCAATTAGGTCTTTTGAAGGTTGTAACGTGGTCTGGTTCACGGTTTATGAAACAAAGGATATAGGCTCAAAGTTATTTATACTCAACCCAACTTCGTGATGTACTCCAGTCCTACATTGAATTAATTCAGCCTATGCATTCAAGTTTCAAGACATTTGGATTTGCACAACTGAAGATGGTTCATAAGCCAAAGGATTTTGAGATAACAGTCACCTCTTCCTTTTTTTTATTTCTGGTGAGGACTTTGGTCAACTAATCTTGTTTTTACTGAGGATTTTTATGACCTCTTGATTGATCTTTCTTTTACTATCCTTAACTTTTTCCTGAACTGTGTCATTTGAACTTACAGTCAACGGGATGCCCCAGTTGTTGCCTAAGTCTCCTTCATAGGTTTTGACTTAGAGGGCTTTGATTATTATTTTTTCATCATTTTTTTAATATCATTTTTTTTTGGAAAGATAGTAACTGTCTGGCTTAATGATTACGACAAACCATCATTGGCTTTTGAATTAAGAGACATCTTCAACACTTCTTGAAGTGTGTGAAGGAAAGATTGAGATTGCAACCTTTATTGAAAGGTGTCTTGAATGATTCTCTTATACTTGAATGCACATTCGAATTAATTGAGAACTACCCATCCCTAGGATAAAATTGCGGGTTTTTTCGAATAGAAAGAAACTTCAACTTCAAGGCTCAAAGGGGTTGACAAGGGATTAACTTCCTTATTTCTCCAGTGTTTGGGATTTGAAACAGTGTCTGTATATCATCAGCCAAGTCTCAATTGAAAGCATACCAACAACAATTATGGGTTCTTAGTTTTCATCATTCTCCCTCCAATCATTGTAAAAGCTTGAGAAAGAAAAAGGAACTTGAAATGTAAAGTATAAAGATGCAAATAGTAAATGAAATTGAATCAAAACAAAGCAATGCTCATTTCATTAAAATCAACATGAAAGTACAAACAATCTTAAAAGCAAACAAGTCAATACAATTGAAGAAAATTACAAACATAAAGAAACAATGGCCTAGTGATCCATCAACAACAAGGATGAGCTGTCCTGTCTGATATTTTGGCCTTGAAGATAATCTGACAGTTGAAATCTTCTGAAGATTCACTTCTCATGCTTCTGCAAAGGATTGTTGATAACATTAGGATCTGTGTCATGAAAGGAAAGGGTGTTGTTTCTCATAAGTTCTTGCACTTTAGCCTTCAGCGCAAAGCAGTGTTCCAAGTCATGACCAATTCCACCTTGATGAAACTCACAGTGAAGATCCATTCTATAGCCAGTTGGAAGAGGATCTGGAATAGGAGGTGCATGCCTAGTAGTGATTCAACCATTCTATACCAAGTAAGGATACAACTCAGTAAAAGTCATCGGGATATGATCAAAGTTTGGCCTATTCCTAGCATTATGATTCTGGTTCTGGCCAGCATTCCTTTGAACTGATGGACCATTAATCATAGGAGCAACTGCAGCAGGGTATGATTGTTCATGGTATTTTTGTCTGCGACGATTTATCCCAACAACACTTGCTTCACCGGCAAAAACATTGACTTGAGGCATGACAATACTCTGGGATTGAGTTTCCCTAGTGGTCAAAGCTTGTAGCATCTCCATGATCTGACTCACATTACTTTTCAGCTCATCAAGTTCTTCCCTAACTCTCTTGTTGTGTAGGGCTTGATTTTCCATTCTCAATCTGATAGCAACTCTAGTTCCGTATTTGTGTTGAGGAAACAGCTTGACGGATCAACAGATAAATGAAGAAGGAAACAACCGGGATGCGTTCCCACATAATTCAAATGAACGCAAGAATATGCGAGGATGCAATGATATGCAATGTTCACTTCCATTTTCAGAAAAACAACTCGATTATTGCAAACATGGTCAATATCGAGAATACTGTCATGAAAAATCTTGACAAAAAGGAATATTTGTTTTTTCCAATATTTGCAATAATCGGAATTGTTTTCCATGAGAAATGGTTGTGATGATGATCATGATGAATATGTAGATGCAACAACCACAAACATGATCACGCAAAGCACACAGGTTCAATGGTTCGGATCACGAGCATGGAGTCAAAGGATAAGAACCAACAACCCACAAAGGCATGTACTAAGGTTTGTCTTCATTGTACCTACAGAAAACTAAAAGGGTGCTAACATAGGTTCCCGGAGTTAACATCCATCTTTAGAATATTATCGGTACGTTGGATTACTCCCCAACTGATAACATTCTTAAGAAAGACCTTGTCCGAGTGTAGTATCGCGTGACAACCACCTTAGGTTTACAACCGAATAGTTTCCGCACTACGTTCCTAAATTGGCTTGGATGGGTTAAGGGTTCTACGGTCCTCAGTATGATCAGCTCAAGGTCGGAAAATAATGTCATGTATAATTACTCATCATGACATTGATAATCCAAGAGAGCCTAACAGAGTGGAGATTATCAAATTGATATCGCTTTGGACTACTCCATCATGTATCGCTTCGAATATCGTCGTCCTATCATAAGTTCAACTCAGATCCGGGTTATAATCTATCTTACTCACAGAGGATCACCAAAACCGAAACAGAACAAACAAATAACAAATAAATCAAACCAAAGAAGTAAATAAATCAAAGTAGGACGAATCCACTTAGAGATTGACTCCCCAGCAGAGTCGCCACTTTTCTGTAGCGGTAAAATCATGAGTGTAAGCAATTAGTTAACTGAACTCAAAGTAAACAGAGTCGCCATCGTGCTTTTATTTTATTCCAAAAGAAAAAGGGAAAAAGAGAACGGGTAAGGGGATTGGTTACAAATCGGGAAGGTTTTACGCACCCAAAATGTCTGTGGTACTCCACGGGATCCCTTTGAAATATTTATTGATTTTTTGGTCTGAAAATGGTTTGTTTAAAAGAGATTGAAGAGATGAGAAGAGAAATGTTTTTTAAGATTTTTGTGTTTGAAGAGACGTTCGTCTCATGTCTACGTACCCATAAAGTGCAATGCGAGATCAAAACCTCGTAGTTCATGGTACAAAATGTGAAAAGAAACAATGCTTTGAATTTATTTTAAAATGTAAAGATAAATCTTCATTCTTTAGCGAATACTTCCGCTAGAAAGAATGAATCATATCTAAACATAAAAATGGCTAAAAAGGAAAAGTGCACAAGGGCACAAAAACAATTGAATGAGTTTTGAATTTTTTTAAGTTTTTTGAAAAGGAAGTTTCGATATGCATATGTGGTTTAGCATTTATTAAGAAACGAAATGAAAAGGTAAAACCGCTTGACCTAAGTCAAGGTTTGATTATGAAAACGTTTTGAAGTTTGAAAATAAAGAAGGTTTTGAAAATAGGAAGAAGATTTGAAAATTTAAGAAGTGGGAGGAGATTAAGGGACTATCATAAGACTTGAAAGTAAGAGTTAAGGGAAGAATGATCAAAATGTATGGTGAACATTCTTCGAAACAATAGGACTTCCATATTTATAAACAAGTGAACCAAAACGGCTAAGGTCTTAAATCCATAATAACTTGAGCAAAGGGAGAGATCCTAAAATCTAAGTCCAAAACTCCAAGTCCAATGCTAAGGATAGTGGCCATAGTCCAAGATCAAAGTTACAAGTCTTTTAGATGTTTAATCCTTTATTAATGTTTTTGTATCCATATGGACAAAGAAAAAATCACAAGAATAATATGAATATAAACACAAACAATATGATGAATAATATAGTATAATAAAAGTATAATAAAAGAGATAAAGAGAGAGAGATTAAAATAAAGAGGATAAGGTGAGAGAATGAATTAAAATGTTTGTATATTAATAGTATATAATATTTACATAACAATGGTATGGTGAACTTAATCAACCACAACCAAAAAGAGATAACCAAGATCGAGAGGCAACCAGATCCAAATGGATCTTATTCCGAAATTGGGACAAGTTTAGGTCTATGTTAAGCAATCGACGAGTAATTTACGAAGTAATTACCCTACAAATGAGGTCGGCCACCACCAATTAAGGTGGAAAATATTTGTGCTAATACATGTTAGAGAAATGATATAATGAATCATCCTCCATAAACATGTCGCACGAAAAGAAAAAAAAAGTGGTAACGGTCTAATCTTAATCGAGATTTTGCATCGACTTATCGAAAGCAACCTATCACGATCCCAAAGTATGGAGATCGATCCAAATGATCATTCATCCATAGATTTGAAATAATGAAGATTAAACATCTTCGAAAACCAAAAATGGTCGAATCGGAGATCTCATCGACCAAAAGAAAAATAAGATGAAAGAAAGTTGATCTAACATTTAAATCCACCCAACAACCAACAAATGAAAAATCAAAAACAAAATATTAAAAAAGAAATTCAAGATAAACTAAATTATTTTTGCAAAGTATATTTTCAAATATTTTTTCTAATATGATTTTTTTTAACATTTTTAGAAATAAAGTCAATCTAAAAAAATGAAAATGAATTTTATAAAACTTTTATAAAGTCATTAAACAACATAAGAAGAAAACAAAACTTTAAAAAAAACAAATGAGGGGGAGAGGACGCGCGCATCAAACAAGGGAGTGTGAGTAGCAAGTAAATGGACCAAAATAAGCCCAAACTAATTAACAATACATTTTATAAAATAAAAAAAGAAACAAGTAATAAAAGAATGAAATCATATCGGACAATCCTATCCTCCTTATTCTCAAAAGAACCGCTGAAGCCATTATTCACAAACAAAGGAAAGAAAGTTGCCACTGTTGCTACCTTCTTCTTCAGAATCGCACGATCTCCATTCCTCTTCTTCCGATTCCGAAACACCACAACCTCTCCTTCACGTTGATTTTTCGATTTTCGTTACTCTGTTTCAATCCACTTTCAGATCGGTCTCTCCCTCTCTCTCGATCTGAATCGGTGTGATTCATGGATTTGAAGGTGAATGAAGATATGGTTTGAAGGATTGATGAAGGAAGAAGGTGATTGAAACTTGATTTGGAGGTGGTGTTTGCCTATGATTTTTGGGCAGAAATTTTCTGGGCTTTTCAAGCTATAGGAAATGAGAAAGAAGTGGTTGAATTTATAGAAGAATTGGTGAGTTCGAATATGTCGTTTTATGCTGATTTGATGACATTTTGGGACTCACATGAAAAGTGTGCTTCATGTTGATTTTTCACTGCGTTTTATGCTTCATTTTGCTGCGTTTAGATGGTTTTAAATTTATGTGTGTTATTTGCTTTCAGGTAGTGTTTGGTGTTATGTGTTGATGAACGTGTGATGTTGTGCGTTTTGAATGCGGTTCATTTGCGTTTTGGACTGTGAATCCCGCATTTTTACAACCTGCGTTTCGTTCTCTTTTGTTGCGTTTTGGATGCAGGTTACAAGTGCGTGAAGCTGATGTGCTGAAAGAGTGGCTTCGTGGAGTTGATGACGTTTTTTTACCTTGTGTTTTTCTCACATACCTCCGCGTTTCATTTGAGTGTTGAAGTGTTGATGTTCGTATGAAGCTAGCTGCTGAGAAATGTGTGGTTCACGTGCGTGAAGATGTGCGGCTTGGCTTCAAGTGAAAAAGGTAGTGCTGGCAGCTATAATTTGTTTTCGGCGACTGATGTGAAGCTGAAGAAGTGTGGAAGTATTGAATATGAAGTGGGCCAACTGAATGTGAGCTGGGAAAGTCACATTTTTTTATCATTTTTTGGGTGTGTAATTTTGTTAAAAGCCATAAAATGAAATAAAAGGAATGCGCCCTTGTAAAGATGAAGATTGGGATATTCCTACAATTTGGTTGTCACAAAAAAATATAAATGGACTCTAATTGTTATTGGAGATGGGCTTTTGAAAACAAATGAACTCTCTTTGTGATTTTTTTTAATATTTGGTAAATTGAAGAAAAAAAGGATTATTTAGTTGTAATGGAAAACGATTTAGGAAGTCAATAAATGGATATTCGAAAAGAATAGGAATTTTGAACAGTGAATTTAATATGGAAATGGAAAAAATGAATAATCGGTAAGAATTAGAAAATGAATAGAAATCGATAATGGATGAAGTGATGATTTTAAGCCCACAACCAAATATGGATTTTTCTTTCACAAGCCACTTGATAAAACCAATTAGGAATCACTAAATAACCTGAACCTTGCCACTTAAGCCACAACCACTTGAATCGTCTGAAAATTGCCTTGATTATTTGAATTCGTGCTGAGGAAAATAAATCCACAGATGAACCACTTATGAATTGATGAACTTCGCACACAACACAACTTGAACTTCGAATACGCATTGTCTGAGAAAAAGCCATCGGAACAAATAACTTGCAGTTGAAACAATCTTTTGATAGTTTGACCAATATTAGGTCAAACTTCCATCTGAATCGAATCATAATTGAACAACCACATCTGAATTAAAATTGCGGCCCTGTCTTTGAAATCCTGCACAGACAGAGAAGAAGAAGAGAACTACGACATATTTTTTTGTATTTTGGTTAGAAGTTAGTAAATATAAACAAATAAAGCAAGTAAAAGCACGGTGATCCCCTGTGAGGCATAGACCTGCAACTGAAAAAGGAAAAACGAACCAGTGCATGATCTTGTTAGTATGCAAGATGCAAATGATATGCGAAAAATCTTAGGGTCAAAAATTAGGGTATGACAAATGCAAGGGAAAGAATGAAGGGAAATGTGGAGGGAAAGTAAGAACACCAATTAACTTTCAAACAATTCCAAAATTCGTCACCGTTAATCGGTTAATGGTACCAAAATCTCAATTCCTTGCTTTTTGAAAGGCTTTTCCCATAGTCTTGTATTATTTTCTTTGTGATATTTTCTTCTTTTGAGCTCCAAATAGTGACAACCTTTGCCCTATCACATGCCTCATGCACATGCAAATGATTTATGCTCTATTATTTTTCTTTTCATTATTTTTATTTGAATGCTTGGATGATCATGCGAAATGACGAAGCAAAAACAACTTGAGGTTGACAATAAATTAAGAGGGCAAATTTTAGGGTATTACACCTTTGAAGACTGAATTCAGTGACTCAACAAGGTTGGTTATCTTGTGACCCCAACGTTGACCCCGTCAAATGCCCTTGTCCATTTTTCAACTGGAATATTGTTGAGTCTCCTTAAAGCATCACCATTATCCATAGCTATTTCATCCCGGTAATACTGAAACATTGGTTGGTTTAAAGCATATCCTATATATATATATATATATATATATATATATATATATATATATATATATATATATATATATATATATATATATATATATAAATTGGTTAATTTAATAATATAATTGACAAAGATATAGAGTTAGAGAATATATAATATAATTAAAAAAAGTTATTACCCATGTTAATGAATTTTTTTCCGAAGTATATATTATGTTATTTATTGCATGTTTTGTATTTCCTGATACTAATGTACCAACATACATCTTCAATTTTTACCATTACTAGAAGATATAACCCAAATAAGTAGTTATAGTTGGGGCGTGTAACTTTAGCACATCTATACAAAAAAAAGTTGTGTTGATGCGCTTTGAAAGATCCTCAAATTTTGCTTGTTGTGGAGTGTTACTTCAAGCATGGGATTGTTCCAAAATACCTAGACTGGCACCAATCAACAAAAATCCGTTCCATTTTCCATATGCAACAAAGTACATATAATATTTTTATGCTCTAATATTTATACTCTAACTATTTACTTTATTTAATATTTTTATGATCTAATATTTATATTTTATTTATTTTTTAGGTGGTCCGTTTATGGGATGAATTATGAAAATATCTTCAATCATTGTGTTGTTTGATATCGGGCATTCTTCGATCATTTCGAGACGAATGATGTATTATCTCTAAGAATTATACTTGTTAACATTAAAATGTATTTATAATTACAACATTTAATCCATTTTTTCAACTACGCCGCAGTTTATATGGAGGTCATATCTTGAACTTGGAGATGAGAACCCAACTGAAAGTCATATGTGGAGTGCAACAACATTTATATTTTGTTTCACTTTTGTTGAAATGTATCATTCGGATAGAGTTAAACTCCATTTTAGGATTCAGCAAGAAATTCCTGGTCCACCTAGGTGCATGAAAAAAATACCACAAAAGTAGAGTAAACGATCAATGGAGTTTCGATGATTGGAAAGAGCACAATAAAGAAGAATGTCAAGAATGACTAAATCGTCATTGCACCGTCATAAAAGGAAATGTCATGGATACTGAATGTAAACCCTAAAGGGAATACATGAATTGGTATATATATATATATATATATATATATATATATATATATATATATATATATATATATATATATATATATATATATATATATATATATATATATATATATGTGTGTGTGTGTGTGTGTGTGTGTGACTAATTTGTATCTATCAGTAAATAGAGACTCATTTGACCCTCGTATCCAACCCACAAATGGTAGTGCGGCGGCGATACCGGACATCTTTAGTGATGATGTGTTATCCCAATTTATTAATCCTCCGGAGGAAGCAGGACTTTTTACTCAACCAACAAATGTTGAACAAATTGGTATAAGAAGGACTACCTGAATAGGACGTCCTCCTGGTTGTGGAATCCAGCAATGTCATCGTCGACCGTATCCAAATCGTAGAAATTGTTAATATATCTTTTATTTCATCAATAAATAAATATTTCTTTTAATTATTACTTATTTAATTTTATAATTAATTATTAATATTTATAATTTATTATTTAATATTTTATTTTCATATTTATAATTTTAATATTTATTTAATTAATTAAATATTTTAATTAATATTTATATTTTAAATTATTTATTAATTAACTTTTATATTTAAAATTTAAAATAAATATAAAAATAAATAAATAAATAAATAACTTGTCTATATTATCGCTCATTCAAAGGGTGGTACACTTGCACATACCCGTCCATTAAATGGACTGCAGAGGCTTGAAAAAAAAAACCTTTTTTTCTGGAATGATGCTATTGTAGTATATTTATTAAAATGAATAATATTTTGATACATAGTAATTTTTAAAACTTGGCAGGAGAGTGCAAAATTCTATTTTGGTTTCCTATGGCTTCCTGTTCACACCACTCTTAGAAATTTTTCTAGTAATTGTTTTCAAGGATAAACGTACTTTATGAATTTTTAGAGTAAGAATTTATAACACTATATAAAGGTAAAAATCTATTTTGGTGTAGCCTAACTTAGATTATAAATTCCACAAAACTCATTATTATTTACTTCCACATAACACATTACTATTAACTTTTACATGCTGTGTTTTTTTAATAAATGAATGTATTTGTAATTAGTTTGTTTCCTAATGCTTCCTATTTATACCAATCATAGAAATTTTTCTAAGAGCATCGCTGGATTCTTTATGAGACATATTAAGTTACGTCAATTTGAAGTAATTCATTTAATTTTTTTATTTCAATTGTGCAACTCTGAAAAACTCATATTGGGTTTCACAACTTTATTTTATATATTAATATATTATTCATATTAAATTTTATATTAATTTAAATATTAATTTAAATTACTTAAATTAAATTTGATATAAAATAAATAAAATTCAAATTAAACTTATAATCTAAAATGATAATTAAAATTAATCTCAAATACATGATATATAATTAAAAACAATAAAAATAAATAACATCACATAATTAATCAAACTTTAATTTCATCATCTTCATGTCCAAAACGTTCTCAAATATACTCGACTAGGTCTCCTTGAAGTTGACGATGGACTTGTTTTTCACGAATACTTGATCTTCTTTGTAGTCTTGTTGCAAGATTCGGATGAGGATCGCTAAATGTTTCAGTTGTTGAGTTATTGATATCCACATTATCATAAGAGTAATCAAAATTACCTCCATATGTATGTCGTTTGTCTTCCACAATCATGTTGTGTAATATGATGCAGGCATATATAGTATGATTGATGGTGTCCATGTGCCAAGCACGCGTTGCGCCACGTATAATTGCAAATCGAGATTAAAGCACTCCAAATGCTCGCTGCACATCTTTTCTAGCCGATTCTTGATGTTGAGCAAATAATTTATCTTTTCTCCCTGTGGCATTGAAATGGTCTTGACAAATGTAGCCCACTCAGATATATATCATCTGCTAAATAATATCCCATATTATATGGTGTCTCATTTATTGTATATTGCACATTGGGAACATGTCCTTCCAAAATATCGTTAAACACGTTGGATTGGTTTAACACATTAATGTCATTGTTTGAACCTGCAATACCAAAGAAAGCATGCAAAATTTATAAGTCTTGCGATGTCACTGCTTCAAGCATGATTGCGGGCGTACCATGATCACCTCGACAAAACTGTCCATTCCATGCAACAGGATAATTTTTCCATACCCAATGCATACAATCAATGGAACCCAACATACCCGGAAAGCCACGTGACTCTCCCATTTGTAAAAGATGTTCAACATCAGTGTTGTTAGATTTTCTCATACTCATCCCCAAATACAACATTCACGCCTTTAAAAAATCTTTGTAAGCACTCAATTGAAGTGCTTTCACCGATTCGAACATATTCGTCTACAAGGCCAGCAGAAGACTCATACGCCAGCATACGAATAGCAACTGTACATTTCTGCAATGGTGAAAGACCCGTTTTACCAGTTGCATCGACCCTCATTTGGAAATATTCATCATAATTTCCAAGGGCATCTACAATTCAAAGAAATACATGCCTATGCATTTTGAACCTTCTTCGGAATTGAACATCTGTGTATATTGGGTTTTCCGAGAAGTAGTCGTTGAATAATCGATTGTGCCCTTCTTTGCGACCTCTATCTATAGTTGTTCTTCTCTTTCGCCTAGAAGAACTCCCAGAATTCTGAAGTTGTTGTTCTTCATCACTGTCGTCCATAAATTCTTCTTCAACCAACACCCAAAATTCTTGATCGTTATTATCTGAATTGTCTGAATCCATTGTAGTTAGTAAAGAATGAGATAAAAATGAGAGATATGTGGTAAATATGAGAATGATAAAATAATGACATAAGTGGTAGTATATATAGTGGTTTGAATAACGGTTAGTTTGAATAATGGCTAGTTTAATTTAAAGTAGTACTAATGACCATTTTACATAGGTGTTGATAAAATAAAGTGGTACTAATGACCATTTTACATAAGTGTTGATAAAATAAAGTGGTACTTCCATTTTTTTTCATCTTATTACAATATTTTTCATGAATATCTCGTTGACTATCGCTCATAGTAGAAGTGTCCTTCATCATGATTTGTATTACCTTTAATTTTATCTCGTCCTCCTTACATTGTGCAAGTCTTTCCATGCATTCTGCTCTTTTATTCCTTGCATCTTGCGTTGCATTTGGAATTTTCGATGTCTTACCCTTCATTTTTGCTGTTTTTTGTCTCATTGGACGCTCCATTTGTGATGATGATTTAAACTCATAACTTGAAGTTGTATATGGGTTCTCTGATGATGTCCTACTAGCAAAAGTATTTGTTATTTTTGAAGAACTTCCAATAGATTCTCTGACGATTCACCATTTAGCTTCATCTTTTAACTATATTTATTAAAAAAATTGAAAAAAAAGTAACTAGTCGTTGAACGGCTAGTTTTCATTAAAAAAAGAAAGAAAAATGCATGGTTTTTGTTGCTCTCTTTTCACCGTTTTCCATGCTGGTTGTAGCATGTGATGTGTCAGGCTGGCGATCCAAGAGAAGAACGGCACAAAATCCAGCGCTAAAGCTAGTCTAACACTTAGAAATTTTTCTAGTAATTGTTTTCAAGGAGATAATCGTACAATATTTTATATTATGTTGTTTGATTCAATCTTATTAACGATGGAGATTTAATATTTAATTTTTTAATTTTTATTTAATTTTAACGGATCTTGACTTATATATATATATATATATATATATATATATATATATATATATATATATATATATATATATATATATATATATATATATATATATATATATATATATATATATATATATATATATATATATATATATATATAATTTTTAAAAATTTCTCGAAAAAGAAAATATTAAGAAATTATAAAGAGAAATCTTTTATTAAAATTTTAAATAACATTAAAAACAAAAACACATTAATAAATATTCCAACCATGATTAAAAATGTATAAATTATTTTGGTTTTTTTTCTTATAATATTTATCTATTAATAAAAAAAATTGTCACTAGATTAATCTTAATGTGTGTCAATTAACTAATTGATAAACTTTTAAATATTTAATTATAATTTAAGAATATTATTTACAATTTAAAAAATATATATGTTTAATCTCAAAGATGTAGAATGATGGATAGAGGAAAAATTTCATATCATAATCTATATTGATAAAAATAAATAAATAAATCAAGTATATTTAGAGAAAATATTTTTATTATATGTAAAATTGTTTTTATTACATATCATAGAAAATCAACTTTATAAAATAGTGTTGGAAAATTTTCTAAAATATTATATTAATAAAATAAATAGCCAAAAGTTACAACTGTTTAAAATTAAACCAAAAGACTTCATAATGATTGGGTGTATGGTCATAAGGTGTAACAACTGAATCAACACAAATTTTTGTGAAAAGGTTTGGTGCTATTGATATATAATGGTTCGTGAATGGTCAAATTGAAACCATTGAAACATTGTTTATCTCTTCACCAATTGATAAAAGTTTTTCTATAAATAGATATATTTGTTAGGCATAAAATACATACGAAAATTATTTGTTTCAAGTGTCAAAATTTATATCTAAGTCATTCTTTTATTTTTTAATGCACGAGAATAAATAATGGAATTTTATTCTGTAAAATATTATTGATCGATATGTTTAATGTGGATGTGCGATTCATGTTAAGGTTTCCAAAGTATCCCGAAAGAGATTTGTCGGTTAACCCATTTGCATCCAATTTGACTAAATTGATGGGGGCGAATCAAATATAAAACTTAGTGTAAACACACGATTTGTAATTTATTTTGTGTAACTTTCATTGTACTTCTTGTCCATGTTTTGCAGCAGACCCCCAACAAAAGATCTAACAATTTTTAGGTTCGAATTTTGATTTTGATCCATACTTTATTTATGATTAATATTAAAGTATTCAACTTTAAAAAAGATGATAACAACTTTCAATGATGGAGAAAGAAATGAACACTCAAGCTTTCTTATTCATCAAAATGGTGAAAGGTACATAATTATATTAAATAAATATTTTATTTATATGATATTTTAAATCCAGGTAAAATATGTTAAAAATAATATTTATTTATGTTAAGTTTAACATGTGGAATAAATTTATATATGCATAATTTATATATTATTTAAGTATATGAATTTGAATAATTAAGAATATGTTTGGTTTATGGTGTATACTTGAATATAAAATACATGTTAAATATTATTTTTAGTGCAAGTAATTTATTTTAATTAATAATGCATTAATTTTGGATATAATGATTTGGTGAAAAAAATCATGAATTTGAATGTATGATACATGTATTGGTAACATAAAATGATGTAAATAAAATTTTGAAAATATCAAGGACATGTTTAAATTGTATAATTTTATTTATGCAAGAATTTATTATATTTAAAATGATTTATCTCATAATATATGTGTATCATAATATAAAAATATTATTTCTTGTTCATCTTGATATTAAAAGTAATTTGGGTCATTTTAGATTATCGTAAGTTGACAAATATTTATGGAGAAAAATTATAGAAAATATTAATAAAGTGAATTAATTGTTTATTTTGTATTGTGATTTTTAGGAGTATATCATAAACATTGGTAAACATGAAACATTAATTTATCACATAGAATTTGTTATGCATGTGTTAGATATGAAAGAAAATTGTTGATTTTAAGAGAATATAAATAAATTTTATGTTGTTGTATTTATATGGAGTTTATGAATAACATGTTTGAACTCACTTCAAGAAATAAAAGTTAGTCATTACAAGTTTGTATATGATCATGGTTGTCATTTGCTATAAAATGCATTAAATATATTTAAGTGGAAGTAAAACTTCAAATTAAAAAGGTTGGCAAATAAAGAATGACATAAATTATATTAAGTGTATATGACTAAATGAATGACAAAAGTGTCATGATGATGGTTTATCGAAACTATCATGAATATATAATATATGTTGTATACGATAATTGTACTAATATGACAAAAGTATCATGATTTGATTATAGATGGTAAATACTATCAAGAGTACATAAAGTAATCATATGCATGATTAGTTGGAAAATTAAATATAAGAATTTATTAAAGTTTGGAAAAATCTTGCAATTATTTGACGAAATGATTGACAAAGATATATGATGTCTTTGGATATAATTGAATACAATGAAGACATCATTAGGGATGTGGAACAAGCTTATATCTAATTAATCATCGATAGTAAAAACTTAACTCACACTTGATTAACATTGAGTCTTAAGTTCAATGAAGAAAGTACACTATTAGAGTGATTGAAGTGCTTAATAATAGATACATCCCAAAGGATAAAAGTACTTTGACCATAAGAAAGACGTAGTAGGATGAGATTTTTCTCTTAATAGTCATATAACATATTTTTGCTAGAATGCATAATTATGGGTGCATTTCTGATATAGTCTACTTATATGAGAATGAAGTGGTGTCTCTTTATAGAGTTCAAGGGCTTGACTCTTAAATTCTCATGAAAAGAATATAAGACACAATGTCTTATTAAATGTATCATATTAATAATTTGATTAATGGTACCGAGATTTCATGTGTGAGTTATGCACGATTATTCTAATGAATAATTGGTTCAAAGATTGTCTATCAATCTATTCGGAGATGAGTGAAAACTTAATTTAATAAGTAATTGTTCAAATTGTAAGATATCTTTATCTGAAACCATAAAATTTCTTGAATAATGGATTTAGATATATTTTAAAAATGGTGGGGGGATTGTTGGAGATATTTCCAAAATATTAAATTAATAAAATAAATGGACAAAAGTTGCAACTGTTTAGAATTAAACCAATGACTCTATAATGATTGGGTACATGGTCATAAGGTGCAACAACCAGATCAACACAATTTTTTGTGAAAAGGTTTGTTATTGATATAAAATGGTTCGTGAGTGGTCATGTTGAAACCATTGAAACATTGTTTCTCCTCACTAATTGCTACAAGTTTTTCTATAATAAATAACGATACTTGTTAGGCATAAAATACATACAAAAATTACTTGTTTCAAGTGCCAAAAATTATATCTAAGTTATTATTTTGTTTTTCTAGTGCACGAGAGTAAATAAAGGAATTTTATTCTGTAAAATATCATTGATCGATATACTTAATGTGAATGTGCGATTCATGTTAAGGTTTCCAAAGTATCCTGAAGGGGATTCGTCAGTTAATTCATTTACATCTAATTTGTCTAAATTGGTGGGGGCGAATCGAACCTAAAGATTAGTGTAAACTGTAACATCACAATTTCATAATTTAATTTATTAAGTAATTATTTATGAATAAGTGGAAATAAGTGGTGTTTTGTGGAGAATAAGGAATTATTTGATTTAAGATAATGATATAATAATATTGGAAATTATTTAATATTATTATTATTATTAAGAAAATAGAATAAAAGAGTTTGGAGGTCTAAGGGGCAAGGTTGTATTTTGAGTAGTTTATGAAATAGAGGTTACGATCAAAGAGTTCTCACAATCGTGTTTCTGGAAAAGGTGAAGGTTGCTCTGAAGAACAAGGAGACAAAGAGGGGTTGTGATCAAAGAGGAAGAGAAAGCTACAATAATCAAGGTATGGGGAGAATTATTGTTCAATAATCATAGTATATGGATATTTTATGAGAATTAGGGGTTTTAGGATGAAAACCTAAGTATTTGGGATAATTGTTGGTAGATTAGTGTTAATTAGTTGTTGTATGTTGTTATTAATGATGGATTTATGATGATTATGTGGTATTTGGACGTTTTTTGTTGTTCCTCTGATGTTTTGAGAGGTTTAGGGTTGTTCTGAGTGTGGTTGGGTTCTACAGAAATCGCAGGGTTTACTTCTGCGAATCATGTTTCTCACTTAGCGAGTTGGAGCTCCCTTAGCGAGCAGATTCAGGGAGTTCTCCACTTAGCGAGTTGTTTTCCTCGCTTAGCGAGCATTGCATTTCCAGAAAATAATGTTTCTTCTGTTGTTGATTTTGATGTTTGATCTTTCGTGCCATGTTTCTATGTTATTGCTGGAAGAATTATTACATGTTTAAGTATGTTAGGCTTAATAGTAATAGTGATGATATGAGATAATAATGAGGAATAAGTAGTAGGAATGATGACATGATGAAACGATGGTATGGATAAAATTACGATGATAATGAATGATGAATGTCGATACATGTATTGATGAATGATGATGATGATGATGATGTTTTGTGTATCTTGCATTCATGGCATTCCCTATGTTGATTTGAGGCTTCAATCTCATTATGTGGATTGAGGTGTTATTGATTATGATGTGCTCCCTTGTGGAGGGTAGATGGTCAGTTTCCATCACATGTTGAAATCGGTACCACATGCATTTATGAGATTGCATTTCATTCTATGTGGCATAGCATGATCACGTAGTTGTTTGATGATGTGTATTTGTTGATGATTATATGTGAGTGAGTTTGTTGTAGTGGTTGTATGATTATTTGTTTCTTATGATTCAGCCTTGTATTATTTTTATTGAATTTGGATTACTCACCCTGCCTGCCATTTGTGATGGTCTATTATGCCATCCTGCAGATTCTGAGGCTTAGTTGAAGATTTTCGGAGGTAGCTTGGAGTGTATTTTGTTGTGTATAGAGTTAGGTGGTGTCCTGCTCTGAGTCGTGTAACATTGGGAAACGATTGTTTTTAATTAGTTGTTTGTTGAATTTAAACCATCTTTTGAGTATTGATTGGTCGTAAATGTATGTTCTTTTGAGAGAAATATTTAAACAAGTTGACCTTTGAATCCACTGCAAATTCTTGGAATATTTTGTTATTATGAATTAAAGTTGCAACTCGTGTTACGGGACAGGACACATATTTATGTTGTTATTATGATGTTATGTCGAAAATGTGATGTCATTTCATGTCGAACTCTGATTTTATTAAATAATATGATTAATTGTGTTTGTGGGTAGAAAGGGTGTTACATAAACACACGCTTTAGAATTTATTTTGTGCAATTTTCATCGTACCGTTGGTCCTATAAGTTTTGAGGCCCTGTGATGTGGCATTTTTTGCGCACACACACACACACACACACACACACACACACACACACACACATATATATATATATATATATATATATATATATATATATATATATATATATATATATATATATTCAGGATCCGTTGACACTAGATGTTTGTATAAAAGTCTTACACTAAATTTCAATTGTTAATATAAATAGCTTATTTCTAAGGAAAAGGAAATGACCATGTATTTTTTTTATTTCATTTAATATGACTATTTGATTCAATTATATTAACAAGATTTGGTGTAAATCTTCTAGACTTACATCTGGTGTCAACGGATTTTGACTTATATATATATATATATATATATATATATATATATATATATATATATATATATATATATATATATATATATAAATATAAAAGTCAAGATCAAATGACACCAAATTGTCAAACTTAGTAACATGACACATACAATAACTTTTCACCTCATATCCATATGATAAAATTCATTATTGAATTGAAAGCTATTATCATATAAATCACGACTATAAAATTTAACATCAATAAAAAAATCAATTCATATGTTAAAGAGGATGATAAGAATTAATGATTTTCATGAGGTTTTGTAAGACCTTAATTTTTATGCATCTCGTTGACATGTCAAATGATTTCCGATTGATGTTAAATTTCATGAACATGATCTATATGATAATAGCTTTCAATCTAACTGTGAATTATATATATTTAAAATTGACAGCACTCTAACAATTCTTGGAAAAGGAAAACAGACTAATTTTCATTCCTAGTATCATAATAGCAGCTGTTAACACATCAAAGGTGTCCAACTATCATGAAAAACAGATTTCCCAAACAGAGAGGAAATTATTGTATGCAACTTGGATAGTTGTAAGGGACATGAATAAGTTACCTTAAAGTGGTAATAGCTTCATTGAATCTATTCCACTTGTATGAAGCTTTAAAAATTTGTGATGATGTTCTAACAATCAAACCAAGGGAGTAGTTGACTTTTCTAGTAAAAAAACAATATCAAATATGCTCCAATTTTGGATTGAGTTTCCTCCAAAAGTTTTGGACTTGTGCAAACCAAATTACTTGTAAATGAATAGGTAATCTACAATTCTTAATTATGTTAGGATTGACTGGTTTGTTTTTGTAGATGTTGCAAGGCACCTATATAGTCAGTAGTTGAAACACGCATAAGATTTTCATGTATTTAAGTCTTGTGTAGAAGTGTAGTATAATTTAGTGCATTAAAACCTGTTACATTAAGCTTAACTTTTTCATATAGCTTAAATAGGCAAGGAGTCAACAAAAAATAGGTTGTGCTTGATCATAGTATAGTGCAAAAAAAAAAGTTATCACTGTACTAATATGTTAAAAGCAACGATCCATGACTGTATACAATTCTGCAAAGCTTAATTAAAATTAAAAAAACTAAGCTATAATAACCTACATGTTTCAATACTAAGATGAATTACTAAGAAAACACACACTCCTTACATAGTTATAGCCAAAACCTTATATGTCAGAAAATAGCTATGATCTTTTGGGATGTTATAAAGTGATGTTACAGGTATTATGTTTTGATGTTTGATTAGTGGAAATATTGATGACATATCGATGACAAGTGAAGAGTTTGTTCAAAACATCATATAAAATTGGTAGGAAGTTTGTCTTGTATTATAGCAACTTTGCTAAGATGATATCAGCTCTGGTATTTTTTTGGTAAAGTTATTGTATCAGTTCTTAGTTCACACATTAAACCCTTTCATTATCAACTTTTCTCTATTTTTAATATCATTTTTTTAAATAGTAAAACTAAATGATATATTAATATTAATGGCATAAGTAATGTCAATATGTACATTTAACTGAACCCTTGCATTATCGTTTATGTAGTCACACCAGAAAAACAATTGCAGCAACTAAAAAGACAAACCATTAGGCTTGCTAAATATCCTATATCCTTAGCTACCTGTTTTAAAATTCAAAATTAAGTTATCATGACCTACATGTTTTAATAGTAAGAAATACACACTTTTGATATATATATTTACAAAACCTTATATGTCAGAACACAACTAAAGCTAATGTGCCAAATAAGTAAATTAGCTCAGGTTTTGCATAATTGTGAAAAAATAAGCAGACAACATTGGGATTCACAAAAGGCAAAGACATTTTAATACAACTAATGTCAATCCTAGTTGTGATACAAAGATTAACTGCATGGTGTAACTACATTGATTAGGCTCAGATATAATATGGATTTTCTTAACATATGACATAATTGCAATTCACCATAACAAGCATTGAATATCGCTCATTTTTTATATTAAAATATTTTCAATCATGCAGCTCTTATAGTGTTACACACTACTACACATTATGTGAAGGCATACAGTTTCATTGGTAAACATTTATACTATCATTCAAATTGTGTAATATTTCTTTAACAAATTAAAAGGGCTATATTTCAATAAAATGTGTAGTACCATAAGCCTCAATACTCTATACCGCTAAAGGACAAGACCAAATTGAAAACTTTTTTTCATATGGATATTCCCAATTAATTCTAAACAATTAAACTAAACATGATTAAATTACTGAATCACATGATAAAACATCACGAAGCATACGCATAAACATATATACAATTTTAATAGAGTTGATTCAAATTCAATTTACATATTACGAACCAACCAATTCATCACATAAACAACAAAATTCAAACATAGATCTGTATATGATTCGTATTGAATTTGTACCTCACAGTGAGATCACCAAACATGTTAAATGTTAGTAGCAAAACTACAAAGACATTCAATGATAACCATCAACATTGTTTTGATTATCCTACCAATATAACTCATTTAGATTTTATGCATAAATGTTATCAACAATGTTCGTACACTTAGTGACATGTTAGTCATTGTTTGTTGCCATCAACATTAGGCTATAAATATGATATTCAAATTACCAAAAGTAGCAAAAAAAGGAACTTGTCACAATATAAAAACACTTTGTTGTACCAAAATAACTCGAGTTGCCGGCAGGGGCTCATTCCTCTTAGCATGCTTCACATTCTTACTTGCAGATTGTTTGGGTGACAATATTGTTGGAGTTCCAATTTCCTCAGTAGAATGTTCTTGTTACAACCTCTTGGAAGGGGTGTTACTTGAATAGGCTTCGTTACTCCAGTTTTGTGAAGCGGACATGGTTGGCTGCAAGTGGGAAGTGGAACTTATGAGTTTTTAGTCCAATAAACTTTTTAAAATATTAATAGATTAAGACAAATATAACTTGTAAAGAAAATAATTTATTAAGGGAAGTATGAGTCACTGCTTCATGTTGGGTATGTGATGGTTAAGAACAGATTATTTTCCTTCCGTAGTGTCGCTCCCGACAAATGAAAATGGATCAAATGAAGGTACAGACGCGAACGGTCGGCGAGAGGGACAATGAGAACACACAGCCGTGAACTCACTGGAGATGAATAGAGTCGCCAGCTAGGCATTTTTATCCCGGAGGAAAGGTAATGCTGCATAGACCTAGAAAAAGATGGATAAGACGGTTTGCGAACCAGAGAGACTGAGAAAGGGGGTTGGTTACAACCTGGGAAGGTATTAGCACCCAGATTGTCCGCCGTACTCGACGGGATCCACGCTTAAAAGATTTGTGTTTTAAAGGGGTAGTGTCAGTGCAATCTGTGTGTAAAGAGCTGGAAAGCAATATGTACAGGTGTCAGTGTAGAGTGTATAAGTGATGTGAAGTATGAAAGTGTCAGTGTAAGAATGAGAATGAACTGCTCAAGAATATGAGGCCAAGAGAATGAGGCTGAAAGGGGGGAAATATACAGAGACTTTTGTTCGATAACTGTTAAGTTATGCCTACGTATCCTCTCGTGCAATGAGGAAGTCAGAACACCGTAGTTCGACCCAAAGAGACTGAAAGGTGAATTGACTTGTGAACCGCTTGCTTGCCTATGCTCAAGTGTATGACCTGTCTGGCTCAGGTGCTAACTGTCTTGCATTAGACGGAAGAAGCGAGTTCTCGATTGTGAGTGAAGATGATGAGAAAAGAATCCCGAAGGAGACGATTATTGTTTGTTTTTGAGTTTTCAGTCTTTTATTGTTTTTTGGATGTTTGTCATAAGTTGATGAGCTTAAGCCTAAACCAATGGATTTAGTAAGCTCATCACATCATCCCTCTGATTAGGGGTAATGAGAATACCTTAAGTGTGAAGTCAGATTCTCACACTTAATCACCTTTGGTGTAGGATTAAGATCATTAACCTACTTGTGATTATTTAGATGTTTTTGGTGTTTTTGTTTAGTGTTGAGTAATGAGGTTAAGCCATAATCAGGGATTTAACAGACTCATTACACCATCCTAAAAGAAGGATAATAGATGAGAATGTTTAAGCTGAGGAAAGCTCCTCAACTTAATCCATGATTAGGGATTAAACCCATGACAAAACAAGCCTTTGATTAAGTGGATTTTATTTAATGGTATGATGATGAAGTGTTTTTTATGGTTTATAAGACAACTTGAGGGGGACTTGTCCATTAACACTAGGGTTAGTCCTTCTTAACCATTTAAGGAAGAATTAGAACCCTAATGCAAGGCCCAAGTTACAAGTGATGTCTTGATAATTATTATGTGAATTGATTAAGAGATCTAAACGCATTAAGGATTCAATACTTAGGATTAAAGTTATACACTCCATCCTAAGAGAAGGATGCAGGCATAAGCTTAATCACAAAGCCCTGAAGCCTTTAGGGTTTAGTCCCTAATTATGAGGTGAGAGAAGGAGACTCAAAGATGACACAAAGGTGGAAGCTAAATGGGGGGACTAATCAACCCTAATTGTTAACATGCTTGGAAACCCTAGGGTTTGTGTGGTTTTTTAGAGATATCTTCAAAGAGAGCCACCAGGAACAGATGGAAGGATCAAGAAGTGAAGGGAAGCAAAACAACTTGCTTCACCCAAGAAGTCAAGTTGCTTAAAGGAAGAAGATGTAATAAACAGGGAGGAGCAAGCTCACTCCAATATCCATACAAACAGATACAACAATAATGTACAAAGGAGATGAAAAGGAAATGCGAGAAGTGAAGGCAAATTCACTTCTCGGAGTACTTACCACCTGAAAAGTTAGCATGACAGAAATAAATAGAGTGAAAATGAACTTGATATAAGGGTGCAAACCGAAAATGATATGAGTTATTGTACCAGTAAAAATGAACAAAAGATAACTAACTAAGTTAAAATGAAATTAATTAATGGACAGGATTAACCAATTAACTAAAAAACTCTATCCTATATAAATATCTAAAAATGTTTTCTTCTCTTTTTTTTTGATTTTTTGTTTATAATATTATTAACCTAATTTAATTAACAAAATCATTAAGATAAATTAATTACTAATGAATATTTTTTCAGAATACTATTTTTTAAAAGAAACAAAACAAGAAAAAACTAGAAAACAAAACAAAACAAAACCTAAAGACTTAGAACTATATAAAAAAAAGGCTAAGTAAATCCTAATAAACAAACAAACAAAAAAAAGTTGACAAAGGCTTAAGACAAATGAGGCCCAAAAAGGGGCGCTGGATCCTGGTGGATGCCGGCCGGGTCAAACCGACCCAGACCCGGCCCGACTGCTTTCTAAAAGGGGGATGGAATCTAGGGTTTGCGCAGCTTCTTGCCCCCTGACCTCGTTCTTCTCTCAACAATAGACAGCAACAAAAACAAGAAAGAAAACAACTCAGTTATCAACCGGCCACCGTAGGTCCTCTCAAACCACCTTCATCTCTCACTCTCTGCTCTCCCTCAATCCCGAAACAAACGAAAACCTAATATCAACAATTAACCTAAACAACAGTCGTCGACGATTTTCCTTCCCCCCAAGTTGCGAACCCTAACACTCTTTTGAAAACCAAACTCGGTGTTCCACAACAAAGCTAATTAACATAAACAATCAAAGGTCAAGCCATCAAAGGAATCAATGACAACAATCAGCCGATGGATCTATCAAGCATATTACGGCAAAAGTGTAAAAGGAGAAGTATGAGTTACCACTTATGCTGAAGATACAACGAGCAGGTAATCGTTGTTTGTGCTTTGCTTGGAATTTGAGCCCCCTTCTCCCTTTCTCTGCTTCAGTTTTGTAAGAGTATGTTAATGGGTTTGTGTTGTATTTCACAGGTTTGCTAAGTTGATGACAATGGTGGATGCGGCCTCCTTGAAAGCTAAGAGTCTCTTCTTGATTGATTAGGGCTTTCTGTATGATTTTAGGTTTTTTTGATGTGGCTGTGAATTGTGTATGATGCGGCTGTCAACTCAGAGAGTTTCATGAATTCCTCTTGGTTTCTTTTATAGATGGGAATTAGGGTTTTCAAAGATTTCGATTTACACTGAAACAAAACCAAACTGGCCATGTTTTTCTTCTTCTTTTTCGTAACAGACAATTGTTTTTGCTATTTTGTGAAACTCTGCTCTGCAACCTGCTGACACTTCTGCTGTGGATTTTTTCTTGTCTGCTTATGCCTTATACTGTTTGACTTAGTGTCTCTGGTTTGAGATGGACTGAATCAGTTGGATTCGAATTGGATTGAACTTTTCAGTTTCTCTTTGTTTTGACTGCTTGCTAATTTGAAAAAAAGATTTTTACTGTGGTAGTTCATTTAGTTTGAAGTGAACTAGCTAAATTGAGTCTAAACCAAATCAGTATTCTTTCAGCTTCTTGCATTTTTGTCTTTTTCGTGCCACAGAAATATGATTGTTCTCAACTCCAAGATTTCTAACTTGTAGGATACATGGTGCAGGGTTATGGAAGATAGTCATGTTGAGATGAGTGAAAGTCTGCTTGTAAAGCCTGCCTTTGTTGTGAGACCCACTGGGCTAACTGAGAAAAGGATTATTGGAGAGATTGAAGTGGTTGCTGCTACTTCATAGAAGTGTCGGTCATTGTTCAATTCTCTTCATGTTTTCTCTTAGAATTTGGCTTTATGTGGTATTCCATCTGTTGTCTAACAATTGTTTTTCAATCTTCATGATCAATGCTACTCCCCCCAAAGTTGTTTTGCCGTAGAAAGCCACCAATGTTGCCATGAGATTGTAGGACTTAGGTTATTCACAACTCATCATGTTTTAGGGATCGGTTTGTTGTAGCCCTGCATTTGGTTAGCTTTCTTATACTTGCATCCTGAACTTGTCTTCGAGAATTAATTGGTGTGATATCTATATTGAAACAGGAGAGTATTGTTGCTATTGCTGTTAATGATAGCTGAGGCTGGCCCATGGTTCTGGCCTGGAGGTGAGACTTCACGCAGGTCAGGTGGAGCCAAGGTCTTTGAAACGGATGGAAAGCCCCTAGTTGGGACTGAAGCATTGCACGGCATGATTCGGTTGTTTCGCATAGTTCAGCCGCTGTATACAGGTCAGTTGCAAAAGGCTTCTTTTGAATCTCTATGCCCAAAGCATTGTTGGCAGCTTTCTCATTGAGAGGCTCACTTTTGGTTTTGAGCAAGTTATATCCATGGACTAACATTATCCATTTTTCCTGATTGTTGTAGGGCAATGTTTTGCTTCTTCAAACCTTCCTAAGAATGAACCTGCATTGCTCTGCCTGTGATAAGTCTGCCATACATCTTCATCTTCTTAGTCTTTCTGTTGTTAATCTCTCACTGCACTTGCTGCTGCCAATTTCTCTTAGGTAGTATCTGAATGGCTGTCACTACCATGTTCACTGGTTGTATTGATACGTTCTCAATTTGTGCAGGTTTTCGGTTTTAGTCGTAGGCTTGAGGCTTGTAGCTGACTGGACAATTTCGTTTCAGGAGGTCTTCATGAGGCTCATCATGCTTGTGTTCATCCTGAGACACCAAAGCAGTCTGGTGAGGTACATCACTGCCGATAAGAGCAAGAACCAATGCATCTTGGCTGGCTGGTGAAAGAATCTTTCTTTAAATCATTATTTTGTTCTCTCCAATTTCTCTGAACCAGACTCCCATCAATGGCTTGTGTAACCTTGTTTTCTCATAAATTTAGTGGCATATAGCTAGTAGAATACGGAATTGATGTTGAGTTTGTCTGGTTTATTTGCAGTTAGAAGAAGAAACTGTGATGGCTTTGGTTCATTGTGCTATGATCCTTGTTGGTGGTGACGGTGAATTGGCGCATTCCTACTGATGATGACGCGGAATGGAAGGCTAATGGAGATGAGAAGACAAGTACCAAACTCCATCTCTCTTTGCTTTATCGTTGGGCTGAACTTCATCTGCACCCATTTTCCACACCTTTTTATTCTGACGTGCTGAATCGATTCAATTTATCTTCCTCCGATCTGTGCAATGATGAATTGAAGCAAAACTGGTCTGGAAATTTGGAGAAAACGATATTTTTTCTTTCTTTGTATTGATATCTAGCTTTATTGAGCCCACTGCTGTACTGTTTTGCTGCAGGAACATTTGTGATGGAACACGATACACGGAACTGAAATCCTGAGGCAATTTTAGAGTGGGAATGAAAGCTGGACGGGGACAAGCAAAACCGGCCAATTGTCATTGTTTTCATAAAATTATCGAGCTCATCCATGCATCAATACCGACTGTAGAGTTCAATCATGCAGTCATAATGCTCCATCTGAGGCAGGACATGGTATTCATTGTTCATAGACTTGAAGCAACGGGTGCCAAACTCAACAAGGCCTTCATCAATACAAGCAAGAAGAATGCCCTCAAAGGTCACGTGGTCTGGCTTGACGCCTTCTGCTTCCATTATTCCAAAAAGTTCAAGTGCATCCCTCCCCCTATGATTGTGACAACATCCCAAAATTAATGTATTCCATATTATCACATCCCTAGAGACTGTACCTTTCAGAACTTCAACAGCATACTCAATACAGTAGCATTTATAGTACATGTAAATCAATACAGTAGCATTTATAGTACATGTAAATCAAAGCATTTCTGATTACAGTATCTATCTGAAATCCGTGTCTAATGATGAATCCATGAATTTGCTTTCCGTGGCGTAGAGCATAAGTATTTGCACATGCTGCCAAAAGGGTTCCGAAAGAATATTTGCTTGGTTTCGTTTCCCATTGCATCTCTGAAAACATTGTTAGTGCTTGTTCACTTAAATGATGATGACCGTAGCTAGCCAATAAAGCATTCCAAGAAAACATGTCACGCCAATTACTCATCAAATTAAACCATACTCTGGCACCATTCAAGTTCCCGCATTTACCATACATGTCAAGAAGGGCATTGCCAACCATAAGGTTTGAGTGAAAACCATGTCGAAAAACATAGCCATGCAGTTGTTTTCCCATTTCATGATCCGAAAGTCCATTTAAAGAATCGGGTATATCCAGCCAACATAGCATTCCACGAGATCACATTTCGTTCAGGCATCTGATCAAAAAGCCTTCTGGCATCCCAAGTTTTCCCACTCATTGCATATCCCGACACAATGCAAGTCCACGACACCAAATCTTTGGAAACAAGCTGATGAAAAACCCGAGAACCAATCTCCAATTCACCACACTTGACATACAGCTCGAAACAACATTGTCCTCCCGGAGTCCCCATTTCACAACAACCCCATGAATTTGCACCCCCTCCTCAAGCGCATGCATACCTTTTAGCGACGAATTGAAGAGGCCTTAGCAATTCCGTTTGCATTTTATGCATCTTCCTTTCCTTTCCAAATCATCAAACACAGGCCCGTCTGACAAACAATTCTGAGCAAATCATGTCTTATTTTCTTTGATAATCTTGATCCAATTAGCAACATAATTCCAGTAAACCCAATTCACCTATCTAGGCTTCCAGGGATTAAACCAAAACTTCTCACACCATAAAGATCAGAATCCCAAATATTTGTTTCAAAACAAAACAGATCCTCCTTGCCATTTTCAAAGCCAAAGGATCAATTCCAACAAGTCATCCTCCTTAGGTTTGAAAACAAAGAAACACAGAAACCAAACTTGCAACAAGTTAACCCACGGCCTCCTAAATATTCAAAAACGAACTCAAAACCACTTTGAAATTTTAGTGACGCTTAAACATCAACGAGACCCCAGTTGATTGCAATGATTTGCAGGGAACGCATTTGTAAGGCCTTTGGTGAGTAAGAATGGCTGGTGTGGTACAGGCCCATGGACCAAATCCTGGGAAATTGCAATGAGTGGGGACATAGTCGTGAAACTCGGAGATTCTTTGGTGCATTCAAAATTTAAAGCCCTGATTCATGCTTGCGTGATGATTGGAAGTCGCACTGGAATCAAACAAAAGCTTGCCATGAGAATTTGCAAGTTCCTCAATTCGAGGCCATTTTGCAAAGTGGCTCGAAACTCCTCCGTCTTGTGAACTTCTGGCATCCCATATGATCAAATAAAGATCATATGCAATCAAAATGACGAAGTATACCCTTTGGTCGGGTCCTCGGGAGCCTCAGACATCCTGGTTTTGTACTGACTTGTTCCAGAAGTCATCCCTTGATTAGATACCCTTCCATAGAATTTCTTCATGAAACTTGATACGCGCGAACCTCATGACCTGGCTCCGTTTCCATGCCATTTCCGGTTCTTGTGATTCTTTGGCATTCTTTTGACTTTGAGGGCATACAATATGATGCTTGAACATTGAAGACCTTTGGAGTGGCTCTTGAAGCTTTTGGATTGCCCGGATCACAAACCCTAGATGCAAATGACTTTGAACCAATGCAGTGAATCAAAAAATACGGTATGAGATGCCATGATTGAGATTATGTATATGAAATGATCACAAGCCGTGGTGTGAATGGGTGAGGGCAAATTTGGGGTGTTTACACGTAGTCGGGGCATTCATGATGTTTTTAGAAGTTAGCTAGACAAGAATCGCTTGTAGGGTCAGTATACATGTGTTAGAAATGAAGTATGTAATTAAAATTGATGACACAATTCATATAAACCTTATCTTTGAACATTTTGATATTTGTCCTCAGTCATCTTGATAACAGATGTTTGCTTAAAGTTTGGCTGAAACTTCATGCGAAAAGCAAATTCCTTGCCTAATAGTTTGTCCAAGTATTCAGGATAGATTTGTGGGTGATCTTTATTGGAGTAAGAATTTATAAAAGGTAAATATTACATAGTAACATCAATGATTTGCAGAACTCTAATTCATAAGAAATGAAATTATCGCATGAATGCCAATAGACCGACAAAACAAAAGTGATATATGTATAAGATATCATGACATAATATGTACTAAGTATACGAGGTTGTAGCATAAATCCTAAAGTAGCATAAGTGTTTTAGTATAAGTGAAGCATTTACTATAATTGGAATCATGCTACAGTGATAGACTGAATTATATAAACCTAGACTTATTAAAATATATCTTGGCATAAGATATAAGCTAACAAATAGCACAACATGCTCATGTTGAATCATAGTTAAAACAACTATTTTGCCCATCCAATTTTAAACACACAAGATATAGGTAATAAATATGTTGGACAGTGGTCATGTTCATTCACTCAATGTAATCATGCTACAATGGTTACATAATACCACATTCATGAGCAATGAAATAAGGTCCATGAAACAATAGTAGGACCTGACTAATATACCAACATTAGTTATGATGTCTAACATGAGCATTTTGTTTCCAATTGAAACATACATGATTTAGCTAAAGTATCAAGCAGATGTTAAAGTACATATATTTTTGTACCTTTTTCATGATTTCTCTTAAATCGTGTGTTGGCATTCCAACATATTGAATACAGTCCTTGTCCCAAAAAATAAAACATCCGGTCTTGCCATAATTTTCGACCTCAACTTCGATTTTATTCCTAAGGAAATGGTTGAAATACATGATATATTAACCAATAGGTTTATATAAGGTTATTAGATAATTTATGTAGAAACAAAGAAATATATGTTTACTGAGTGGTGGAGGCCTCTTTTCACAACATGTGCATATGAATGGCTGCCCTGGAGATTTGTTAGTCATGTTACATGATGTACATTGCTCATAGTACCAACCAAACCTTACTTACTTGAACCTCTAAGTGGTTCCAAAAGTGTTGCAAAAAGTTTTTTGTAAATAAACATGACATGGGATGTTATGGGACAGTTGTAATTGAGAAAAAATGAAGGAAACGTGCAGCATAGGAACTAAGAAACTTACTTATTGAAGAAGGATGATGTTAGCTATTGTTTTAACATTATTACTTTAGGAGAAAGATTAGTCCACAAACGACCCTTGTGATGCAGAAGGTTGGGAAAGTGGTTGTGAAAGAAGTTGTGAACTCACATTGTCTCCCAACCTAAAGAAAAATGAAATATTAAATAATGAATATCTTATTGACTAAATGCTTAAAAGGTATTTCCTTGATTAGATTTGAATGTTGTGACTTGTGGATTAACAAAATCAAGAATCAATTTAGAATCATTCCAGACATTAGAAAGGTACAATTTTTTTGTGGCTGCGAAAAATGCAGTGTCATAACAATAAGAGTAATATAAGAAGTGAAACACAACTTAAAAGTATAAGAGTGAAATAAAATTTTCAAGCATTACTTGAACTATGTTGGCACATGACATGAGTGATTATTATTATAGTTTTTCCATTAGCGGTATTCTTTGTCGAGTATGCCATGAATTGATTGGCATATGCTTCCCAAAGTGTAATATATATTTCAGAACCACTAATAATAAAGAGATATAAAGCGTTAATATAGATCAAAAATGTATTACCAAAAGAGATAAATAAGTTATAATATGATATATATATATATATATATATATATATATATATATATATATATATATATATATACATTTTATCAGATAAGATAAGGTTGACACAAGCCTTCTTCCCGCCTCCTGCAACTTGACACTTGACTACTTGGTGGAGTACACCAATGACATTTGTTTGATAGTAAGGTCAAATGGTTAGTATATTGGGTGCAAACAGCAAATGGATGGAATGGAGGGGGTGTACCTGCAAGGCGCTTCGATGCCAAAGTCAATAGAGGTACAGCAAATAAGTAAGTTAGAAGCATGGAATCAGAATACCTGACCCTTTAGTGAAAAAGGTAATTTATAGTGAGCCCCCAGTGTTGGGCCCAGGTCCTTCTTTAGGCTGAATTAGCTAGGCCCAAGGAAGAACTGTCAAGGAACGCGTGAGAAGCGTGAAGACCTAGCTAAGTGGTCTGGTCCTTGGTCCAACTGCCCCTATCTTTCAGGAGATAATGGGGGACAGTTGGGTGACGTGGCAAGTGAACTGGCAGACATGTTCTTTGCCCGTTCCGAGTGTGTGCCCGACACATGGAACGTATGCCCGACCATTTAAGCAACGTCGCTCGTCCAACAAGTGTACTTGCCCGACCGTATGGGCGTCTGCTCGACATGTTAGGTCGTAGCCCAATATAGTCTGGAGGCCCAGTCCAGAACAGGAGCCCCCCAAGTCGAGTCTCCCGGCCGGAGCGATGAATTATAAAATAATCGGGCGTGGATGCGTTAAAGATGGTGTCGGGCATATGTCTGTGTCGAACGTGGTGTTTGTTGAACTGCTGCAGGCGCCATTGAGGCCGTTGGGCATGTGGCGTTCATGGAGGTCGAGGATGTCTCTTCATAGTCGGGGATATTTGTAGTCGCTCGACGTCGTTCAGGATTCTTTTAGACTGACGTGTCTCAGCATTAATGGTACGTCGCTTCATATCTCGTGCTAGTGTCGGCATAGGGTCTAGGTAATGATTACCTAGCGCGTCCGTCCACGTGCTCTTTTATTATATAAAGGGGTTGGTCCACTTCATTTCAACTTTTCGCTCTCATGTTTAACCAGAAGCTCTGAAAAGAAATCTTCCTCCGCCCGTTTCCGCCGTCTGCACCACCATTTTTTGCCCGCGCGCAACCGTCTTCTCCCCGTCTTCATCATGTCAGGTAACACCCACAACCTCTCTTTTTACATAATTATTCGTTTGGTAAGTAGTGAAATGCATGATTTTCCTGTGTAGAGTAAGCAAATCTTCGTTTAGAGTAGGTAAATCTGCGTTTAGAGTTAGTTTTTAGGTTTTGGGTATGAATGTCCCGGGCAGGATTAGCATGTCACGGGCGTAAAATTCATATATGTATGAATGTGTCGGCCAGAATCTTCATATGGCGGATGAAGATTGCGGGTGTTCGATGCGTTCGCCGGGCAAAATCTCTTGGTTTTCTAGGGGTTTTGCACGCACCCGAGTGGACGCGAGGATGGCCTCTTCGTTAACTTTATGATAGTCTAGTGAGATTTCGGGTGTTTAGCCTTTGGCCCTTTCACTTGAATTGCGGTGGAAGGGTGGATTTGATGCGACGTCGAATTCAGTTTTCCTGTCTGCCTTTCAGGTACGGCCGAGTATCGGCAAGTCGAGGAAGGAGAAGCCGACCATAGGCAAGTCGACGAAGGAGAAGCCGGGCATAGGCTAGCCGATGAAGGAGAGGCCGATGAGGGAAATGAGCATGTCTCATCGTCCGGGCGTAACGACCTGTCGTGGGCGCGGACGAACCGTTAGAAGAAGAGACATATTTTGTTGATGAGACGAGCATCGCATACGCCGTGGTGGAGGACATTGGGCCTGAAGATTTTGCGAACTGAAAATGTCTTGCTCCTCGGGAGACGGATCAAATATGTCATCATTTCCCGGGGAAGCAGTTTGCCATGTATGAATTCGCCTTCCGAGAAGCGAGGGTTAGGCTCCCCTTCAACGATTTCCAGATGGGGGTCTTCAGGTGGCTCGGATTGGCGCCCTCGCAGCTGCATCCGAACTTCATTGCTTAAGTTCAGGCGTTCGAACTAGTTTGTCGCTTCCTCCGCATCAAGTGCATTATGCCCCTCTTTTTCCATATCTTCCACCTGCAGCGGTCGAGTGTCCGAGGACGTCATAACTGGGTGTCTCTAAAACAGCCAGTGCGGTTATTCAAGACTTATGTCGATTCTGCCCGACATTTTAAGGGGCGGTGGTATACGATGAAGTCGCTCACTCGTTTTTCCCTCAACTCCCTTTATCACTACAAGCGTGACGCCAATGGTGAGGAGAAACTTATGTCGAGGATCCCCTTGAGATGGCAGCCCGACCATTTCAACATATCGACCAGCCATTACCGGGTCAAATTCTCGAGCATGGGGGTCGAGGATATACTGGCCTACAAGAGGCTGGTGGAGTATGTGCAGAGCTTCAGCCTGGCGGTCTAGGTGGACCGGCAAAACAACCCATATGTCGACGAGGCCGAGATGCCTATTCACGAAACCCGCCTCATAAACACCAGGACTCTGCTTGCGTGTGATACGGACGAGGAGGCTGTGGAGTTGTTGCGTAGGTCTTTCTGGCTTATTTTCTTTTCTTGGTCTCGTGCCCGTTTAGCTGATGTTTTACTTGTTTTTGTTTTGCAGGAACTATGCCCGCCCATCGTGAACGAGTCTTAAAGCTGGCGAACCAGGTTGGGGACCCGGACAGGGTCCCAAAAAAGAAAAAGAAAGTGGCACCCCGTGTCCAGGAGGTAACCACGGAGCTCGGGGTAGGTAGCTCAGGTACTGGCATCCCGGCCACCAACTCCCCTCAAGCCGCTGCTCAAAAAACTTCCCCGATACAGATACGAGACAGTCCTCCAGCCTCCACCACTCCTCTTCTGAAACGGAAGCGTCTGGATGGGGCTCTTTCCCGGTCTACTGTTGTGGGAGGCAACGAATCTGGTGCCCCTGGGAGTTATCTGATGCCTCTTTTCTATCTGGAGCGGGACTTCTTTCGGTCCGAGGGTTCCGTCGTGGTGGCGGCGCCCGAGGCGAGGGACATTCTTAACGAAGATGTGGTCGCTAGGCGGAAATACCTGGCTGGGGATTTAGCTGCCGTCATTCGAGTGATGGAAACCGCCATGGTTCTGTCCGAGACTTTTGTGTCCACAGCTACATTGGAGGATGCCCTCATGGCTTCCCGGGCTGAGAAGGATAAACTGTCAAAGGACCTGTCCGACTACAAGGAGGAGCACAAGCTTCGGACAGGGTTGAGGTCGAAGCTAGAGGAGGTGAGTCTCGAGCGGGACACCCTGAAGGCTGAGAAGCAGAGTCTGGAAGGTCAAGTCGTCGAGCTCAAGAAGGCGGCTGAGAAAAATGTGCAACTCCGTGCCCGAGTTGCGCTGCTTGAAGGCATGGTCCGTCCTTGGGACAATAAGACTGAAGAGGAGCTTGCCCTTTGCACCCGGGCGAATTGGTCGATCACATCCGCGAGCTTAACAACGAATTACTTGTGATGTTCAAGGATGGGTTCGACAATGCTACCGAGCAGCTCAAGGTACTGAACCCGGGGCTTGTGACGGAGGGGTCGGCTCATAACTATTGTGTCGCCGACGGGGAGATCGTGTGTCCTTTTGAAGCCGAGGAGGAGTTGGAGGAGGAGACTGATGGAGGTGAAGAGTAGCTTCGGGCGGAGACTTTGTTAGATTTTTTGTTAGACTTTTTGTTGGGCATGCGTGCCCGTACTTTTGTAATGGCCTTTGTGCCTGTTCTTTTGTATTGGCCTTTGTGCATGTTAGGATATTGGCCTTCGGGCCCCTTTGTAATGATGTTTTATTGGTCGATTTCGGCCGTTTCTATTTAATGTTATTTTCGTCATTGACATCGTGTTTAATTGTTTTCGTTACTTATTTTTGAAATGTTCTTGCTCGACCTCATTGGGCTTGTCGGTTTAGGGAATCGACGAGGTGGCGGGCTTTGTGCCCGCCTTGAATCGAGGTAGGGTTTGCGATCGGAAAACTCTGACCTCGGGGCTTGGGTTTCCCATTGCGAGCTGGGTGCCCTACCGGCGTGGTACTGCGACGCTGGGGCTCGTTTTGAGGTGTCCGACGTCGGGGAGGGTTGTGTTCGCCTCTGAGGGGCGTTATTCTCCCTTTCATTTAGTAGTGAAGAGTGTGGTTGTACCTCCCATGTCTCCCCGGGTTGCATTTAGCTATAGTATTGTCTAAGTTTTTCTGCGTTCCATGGTCGAGCAAGTTCTTCGCCTTGTAGGTTTTCCAGATAATAGGCCTAATTTCCCGTCTTGTCTCGGACACGGTATGGGTCTTCCCAATTGACGGTCAGTTTGCCCTCTCTTGGGTTTTTCTGGTTTCGTCTGAGGACCAGGCTGCCCACCTGGAACTCTCTTTTTACGAACTTTGTGTCATGACGCAAAGCTTATTTTTGCTTGAGGGAGGTTTCCCTAAGGGCTGCTTCGGAGCGGATCTCGTCGACGAGGTCCAGCTCGGCTCGAAGTGCTTCATCGTTCAGCTCCTCGTCGAGGGGTGCTTCTACGCGTCTCGTCGGTTCTCGAATTTCCACTGGGATGACCGCTTTAGTGTCGTACGTTAATCTGAATGGAGTCTCCCCGGTCGTGGAGTGTGGCGTTGTGCGGTATGCCCAAAGGACGTTGTGTAGTTCCTCGACCCATGCCCTATTTTCCTTGCCGAGTATGTGTTTCAGTCCGCGCAGGATTACTCTGTTGGCTGCCTCAGTCTGTCCGTTGGTTTGAGGGTGCTCGACAGACATGAAGTGTTGTTTGGTGCCTAAGTTGGCGACGAAGTCCTGGAATCCTCCATCTGTAAACTGCGTTCCCTTGTCGGTGATGAGGACTTGGGATATGCCGAAGCGTGCGAGGATGTTTCGTTTGAAAAACCGAAGAATATTCTGTGTCGTTATTTTGGTCAGGGCTTCTGCTTCGATCCACTTGGTGAAGTAGTTTACCCCTACAATGAGGTATTTGTTTTGATAAGAACCGGTCACGAACTTGTAGCATTTTTTGACGTGGTCCTTTGAGTCGTGCTGCATCGTCGGCCAATAGTAGCCTGCTCGTAGGGCCTTGCGTGCCAGTGACCTTCCTCCGGGATGATGGGAGTTGATTCCCCGATGTATTTCCCCTAATATGTCGGGGACTTTTTCCTCGTCGATGCATTTGAGTAACGGGGTGGAGATTCCCCTTTGGTAGAGTTTTCCCTCTATGAGGACATACGAGCACGCCCTCCTCTTGGTCGCGACTGCCTCTTTGGGGTCTACGGGGAGTTCATCTTTTGTGAAATAGTTGTAGATGGGTGTCATCCAGCAATGATAGTCACCGATCAAGTTTACCTCGAGCGGGGGTGGTGGTCGTTCGGTACTCGGTCTAGGAAGGATTTCCTGGATTACTGACTTGTTTCCGCCCTTCTTACTCGTGCTCGCGAGTTTTGACAGGACGTTATCCCGCATGTTGTGTTCGTGTGGCAGGTGTTGGTCCTCCCACTTCTCGAATTTTTCGAGCCTTTCTCTTACCAATGCTAAGTATCCGATGAAGTTGTCGTTCTTGGATTGGTATTCTCCCCGTACCTGTGATGCTACGAGTTGAGAGTCTGTTGATATTTTTACTTCCTTTTCCCCTAGCTCTTCGGCTAATCTTAGACCTGCGAGGAAAGCTTTGTACTCGGCTTGGTTGTTGGAAGTCGGGAAGGCTAATGCCAATGATACCTCGATCAGGATTTCGTCCTTGTTTTCGCGGATGATTCCTGCGCCGCTTCCCGCCGGGCTAGAGGCACCATCGACAAAGATCGTCCATTTGTGGGTGTCGTCCGTTGGCTTAGGGTTGTGCATCATTTCTGCGACAAAGTCAGACATGGCCTGAGCTTTCAGAGCTTTCATGTTCTCGTATTGGATGTCGAATTCAGAGAGTTACAGCGACCACTTCAGCATTCGACCGGCCATATTTGGTCGATCGATGAGCTATTTTATCGGTTGATCGGTTCTCACTTTGATCGTATGGGCGAGGAAGTAGTGACGTAGTCTCCTCGCGGCATTAATAAGGGCTAACATGACCTTTTCGATTTGTTGGTATCTGAGCTCGGGGCCTTGGAGTGCCTTGCTTGTGAAGTATATAGGTTTTTGCCCTTCATCGGTTTCTCTGATGAGAGCAGCGCTAACGGCCTCAGTCGCCACGGACAGGTATAGGTACAGGGTTCCCTTTCCAGTGGTCGGGACAGGACCGAGAGCTCAGAGAGTTCTTTCTTTAGATGGAGCAATGTTTGTTTGCATTCGTCGGTCCACTCGAAGGTAGCTTCTTTTCGGAGGAGTTTGAAGAAAGGTAAAGCGAGCTGGGAGGATTTGGTGACGAAGCGGGAAAGCAAGGCGAGCACCCCGTTGAGGGATTGAATGGATTTTTACGACTTCGGGGTTGGGAATTCCGAGAATGCCCGACATTTGTCGGGGTTGGCTTTGATCCCCCGCTCGGTGATATAGAAGCCTAGGAACTTTCCTGCTCGGACACCGAACATGCATTTTTCAGGGTTAAACCTCATTTTGCATTGCCTCGCCTACTCGAAAACCTTGCGGAGGTGTCGGGCGTGGTCGGTGTCCTCGTGTGATTTGACGATCATGTCGTCCATGTATACTTCGGGCATGTCCCCGATTTCTCCTTGGAAGACTTTGTTCATCATGCGTTGGTATGTGGCCCCAACATTCTTTAGCCCGAAAGGCATTATGTTGTAATAGTAATTGCCCGTCGGGGTCATGAACGTCGTGTGTCTCTTGTCCGTGTCCGACATAGGGATTTGGTTGTACCCATTATATGCGTCCATGAAGGACAAGAGTTTGAAACATGCAGAGTTGTCAACCAGTTTATCTATGTTAGGGAGAGGAAAAGCATATTTGGGACAAGCCCTATTGAGATCAGTATAATCAACACACATACGCCATTTTCCATTATTTTTCTTAACGAGGACTACATTAGAGAGCCAGGTTGTGTACTGGGCTTCAGAAATAAAATTTTCCTCTAAGAGGTCTTTTACAGCTCGCTTGGCAGCCTCCGCTTTCTCGGGAGACTGTTTGCGCCTAAGATGTGCTACGGGCTTAACCGCCCGGTCTAAAGCTAACTGGTGACAGGCAACCTCAGGGTCGAGGTCAGGCATCTCCGCGGCGTTCCATGCGAAAAGGTCAGCGTTCTCCTTGAGACAAATCGTGAGTTGCTTCCTCGTTTCATCGGGCAGGCCCGTACCTATCTTTACTGCTCTGTCAGGGTCGTCGCCAAGTGGGATGAGCTCGAACTCTTCGTCTGGGACCGGGCGGAATGGGTGTGGGGGGGCTTTCCCCTCGATGGGTCCCTGCTCTTCAGCTTCGTCCTCGCCGATGCGGCAGTCGAGATCGATGGCGTTGATTCCCTGGGGGAGGCTCTTCGACCCTGGGTTTCTTGTTGTTCTTGGTGTTGATTGTGGCCTGCCTTTTTACTGCAGCGTCGTAACATCTTCGAGCGGCCTCGATGTCACCGTGGATTGTGACCATGCGGCCCAGTTTGGTGTAGTATTTTATCTTCAGGTGAACGGTGGACGGGACCTCCGTCTAATCAGCCAGGGTTGGGCAACCGAGGATGCAGTTGTAGAGGGAGGGGCACTCTATTACCAGGAACTGGATCTTGTCTTCTCTGGCCGTTTCTTGCTCCCCGAAGGTGACAAGGAGCTCAACGTAACCCCACGACTTTGTTGTGGCCCCATTGAACCCTTGGAGGTCGGATCCAACGTATGGAGATAGGTTGGTCTTGTCCAGCTTTAAGGTCTTGAATAGGTGGATGTACGTGATGTCCACCGAACTGCCCTGGTCAACCAGGATGCGTCGAACGTCAAAGTCTGCCATCTTAGCTCTTATCAGTAACGGGATGCCCGAGTTGGGGGAACCGCCCGGAAGCTCCTCTAGGAAAAAAGGATATCGGATTGGACTTGCCTCGGTACTTTGTCAATGTCTCCTTTCGCTCGGGCGCGGTCAACAGGAGTTCTTCGAACTTGGATTTTACTGAGAGGGCAGCGTTTTCGTTGTTCATCCTTCCCCCTGATATGACAAGAGCGGTTGGGAAGTCTTCCCAGGGACTGAGGGAAGTGATTCGCCCTTCTGGTGATGAGTCGGGGAGGATGAAGTCCTTCGGGCGCAATATGCACATGGCCACTTGATAAGAAGAGTCTTCGGGCGGTGTGTCCTCGCGAGGCCTCTTCTTTTCTTGCTCTTTGCGTCTGGGAGTTTGGTTCTTCTTAGTGTACTGTTTGAGATGGCCCTCTTGGATCAAGATCTCTATCGCATCCTTCAGGTGGACGCAGTCTTCAGTCACGTGCCCATGGCTTCTGTGAAACCTGCAGTATTTTAATTTGTCTGTGTGGGGCTTGGGCGCAGAAGGTTTGGGAAAACTCACTCTTCCCTATTTGAAGTCGGAGTTGATTCATTCAGCGAGGATGCGCTCGCGGGGAGCCGTCAGTAATGTATATTCGATATATCGGCCCGTGGGTCCTCTTTCTTCGCGAGGCTCGCGGGGCTTCTCCTCCCTTCGCCTATCTTCATTGCGGCGGGGAATGTTGGGGTCCTCGCGCATGGGATGGTCGGTCTCCCCGGTGTTGCGACTGCTTCGAGCGTTGTGGGCGACCTGTTTTTCCTCATATCTAATGTAAGCTTGGGCTTTATCCATGAGGTCGTTCAAGGTGCGAGGAGGTTCTATCTCGACTGCTCTGCTAAGTTCACTTCCGGGAAGGAGTCCTCTCTCGATGAGGTATTTCTTCATGTGTTATGTAGTGTCCACCTCGATAGCCTCTTGGTTGAACCGCTCGATATATGTGCGCAGTATTTCATTCTTCCTTTGCACTATGGCTTCGAAGGTCGCCTCATTTTTGGGATGGCGTCGGGAGGCTGTAAAATGCCTCGTGAACATGGATTTCATGACCCTCCAGGATGTGATGGACTCTGGGGCCAGACTTTTGTACCAGGCCATGGCTCCTTTCCTAAGGGTTGTTGAGAATAGTTTGCACTTAAGATGCCCGATGATGTCGTTGTGATAGTCTAGCATTGCATTAATGTTGTCGACGTGATCGTCGGGGTCAGTGGTCCCATCGTAGATGGCCAGATTCGGGGGCTTCTCCAAGCCCTTAGGGAGTGGAGTCTCCATTATTGCCCGTGAGAGGGGGCAATGTGGGTCTTCCTCATCGCTCCTCAATGGGGAGAGTTCACCATTACCATGGATCTGGTCGTGTCTCGGTGAGGCCCCTGACCGGTCAGTCTCACAGCGCCCCTCGACCTACTTTTGTTGGGTTCGGGGGAGCATCGTCCTCGATGTGGAGGGGAGCGTCCCCGCTTCCTCGCAGCTTCTGGACGTTGTAGCGTCCTTCGTTCTTGCTGAGGTCGGCTCTCCTGTCGGTTAGCCTCCGGGGCCATGATTCTTTTGTGCTGCTGGTAGAGCATGGATTTGGCTTGATTGAGGGCGTTCACCATAGCAATCATGGTAGCATCCCCTAGACGGGAATGGGGATGGACTGGAACGTGGTGACGGCGGGTTTTGAGGTTGATGTTAGTTCCCATTGTTTTCGGGTTCAGGAGACGGGGTGGAGGGATGCCCGTCTCGGGTGTCAGATTCATGGTAGTTCAAATTATCCTCCATCGTGTAGTCGACGAGGGGAATGTTACAGTCGTTGGGCTGCTCTCCGGCCATGCTGAAAGGATAGAGTAGTTGAGCTTTGATCTTCTTTTGTGGAAGAAGTGGAAGCTAGTTTCCCACAGACGGCGCCACTGATCTTACCTGATCAGGAGGGCCTTCCAGCAATTGGGTGCAAACAGCAAATGGATGGAATGGAGGGGGTGTACATGCAAGGCGCTCTGATGCCAAAGTCAATAGAGGTACATCAAATAGGTAAGTTAGAAGAGTGGAATCAGAATATCTGACCCTTTAGTGAAAAAGGGTATTTATAGTGAGCCCCCGGCGCTGGGCCACGGTCCTTCTTTGGGTTGGATCAGCTAGGCCCAAGGAAGAACTGCCAAGGAACGCGTGAGAAGCGTGAAGACCTGGATAAGTGATTTGGTCCTTGGTCCAACTGCCCCTATCTTTCAGGAGATAATGTGGGACGGTTGGGTGACGTGGCAAGTGAACTGGCATACATGTTCTTTGCTCGTTCCGAGTGTGTGCCCGACACGTGGAACGTATGCCCTACCGTTTAAGCAACGTCGTCCGTCCAACAAGTGTACTTGCCCGACCATATGGGCATCTGCTCGACGTGTTGGGCCGTAGCCCAATATAGTCTGGAGGCCCAGTCCGGAACATATATATATATATATATATATATATATATATATATATATATATATATATATATTCCATTTGCTTGATCATGATCTACATCATTACATGTTTGTGAAAATCAATATACTAACCATTTGACCTTACTATCAAACAAATGTCATTGGTGTACTCCACCAAGTAGTCAAGTGTCAAGTTGCAGGAGGCGGGAAGAAGGTTTGTGCCAACCTTATCTTAAGATAAGGTTGACACAAGCCTTCTTCCCGCCTCCTGCAACTTGACACTTGACTACTTGGTGGAGTACACCAATGACATTTGTTTGATAGTAAGGTCAAATGGTTAGTATATTGATTTTCACAAACATGTAATGATGTAGATCATGATCAAGCAAATGGAAAATACCATATAAGCGGTTAACTTGGAAATCTCTATCTAAGAAATCGACGATGGTTTTGAAATGAAATTGATGTGTTGGTATTTCTGGTATGTCTACCATGGTTAGACTGGTCCCACCATTGATAAAAATCTTCAATGGGTTGTCACATATTTTTAAAGGAAGATCATTGTTTAACAGGTCACCATTATATACTATATAATTTTGATGTTCTTGTAACCTTTGTTTCTATAAATCGAAATCTTTGTTGCAGGTAACGACATATATTTTATCACACTAAGAATGAAATGAATCATTAGTACATATTTGAAGTTATTTGAAAGTTAGATAACATTCATAAAATGATAATGTGTACATTGTTATCTTGGATGACTAACTCAAAGTGTTGTTGTCCATTACGCTTGGTAACGATTGAATTCTGGAAGTTGATATACAATGTCGAATACGATGTCACGACACCAATATCTGACAAGTTAAAAACAAGTAATACGCAAATACAGAAATAAAGAACACATGGAATTGTTAATCTAGTTCGGTGCAAACACACCTACTCTGGGGGCTACCAAGCCAGGAAGGAACTTCTCTATCAGTAGTATCAATTCAAAGATCCACAGCAAACACCTACAGTTTGCAATCTTCTCACTTAATCACTACCCAATGCAAGTTCTACCTAGGAACTCCTAGATATGAGACCTCTCTGACTCCCCCTCAATCACAGCAGTGATCTTAAATAGACAACTCAGAAAAGACGAAGACACTCTTCAAAACAATCATTGAACTTGCTTCAAAGCTTTAGTCAAGTACAAACATTCTTGCTTAAAAGCTTTGAGTGGACAAAATACAAATGGAAAACCTAGTCCAAAACAATTATCAACAAGACAATTGTTTGGCTCACAAGAAAACTAAACACACGCACAAAAACACTGAATGAACAATCCTTATTTTCCACATTCTTCAAACTAGGGTAATGCAGCCTTTAAGTAAAAACTTCAATGAGCATATGCCTGCTGAACTTGCACAAAACAAAGAACATATTTCCTTAAATAAAGGAACAAAAATAGCAACAAGATATGTTCTGCTAAATTAACTCCAAGTTGAATCCTTTTCCTTCTGATAAACTGTGCTAAATAAACGAACACATCACACTTTTAAGGACAGCACAACGCGCACACAAATAAGGATTCTTCTATATCTTCAGGCCCAGTCAGAGATGTCATGACATCAGTCTTGACATCCTGATACAAACAGCTGCACACATAAAAAGCTTCACACCTGCATAATGCTTAAATCACATGTCATAACATTACCTATGACATCTAGAAACTAAAATATGTTTTACCACAAAATATAGTCAATCTAAAACATCTACAGCGATCCACATATCAATGACACGGATGGCAAGTTTCCATACATTGTTTCATATCTTCAAATCAACAATCATAATGGGTGCTCTAGACATGATGATCTGAAAAGTAACAACAACCAAATAAACATCATCATCAATCATGCCTAAACAAAATATAGATTGTGTTATTGTATGTGTTTTATTGTACTAATATAGTTATGTGTTTTTCTTATTCTGTTATAGCACATTATCAGAAATCTTCCACAAAGGTTGTAGCTTTCTAATTAGAACACCCAAAAAACTGATACATGAAAACCGAGTTGTTAACAAAAATATAGATTGTTATGTTATATTACATTATCAGAAATTTTCCATAAAGGTTGTAGCTTTCTAATCATAACACTCAAAAAATAGAACATTCAAACTTAACTTGGTTTTCCACAAAGGTTGTAGCTTTCTAATCATAACACTCAAAAAAATCGAACATTCAAAATCTAGTTATGTTAACAGAAATTGTTGCTTAGTTCTGTTATAACACATTATCAGAAATCTTCCACAAAGCTTGTAGGTTTCTAATCAGAACACTCAAAAAACCGAACATTCAAAACCGAGTTATATTAACAAATAGGAACAATCGAACATTCAGAAAATGAAACATTAAAAACATTAAACATTTATAAAATCAAAGTATGATGTGCAGGTAGAAAGACGAGGAAGGTAGAAGCTACGATGTGCATGGACATTAAATAATAAACATTCAAAACATTCAACCGAGAAAGATGGGGAAGGGAGAAAGACGAGAAGGGTAAAAGCTTTAACCTTTTTTTCGCTTGCAATCGAGAAAGACAAGGAATGGAGAATCAAAAGTGTTACTCTGAACTATCAAATGTGTAGGTAAAAAAGATAGTAGAAAAAAGATATATAGATCAGCTTGAAAAGTGTGAAAAGATAGGGAAAATAATATAACCATTGAGACCAATACTATAGTGACATGTGAATGAAAGAAATGATCTTAACAAGTATAAGAAAGATGAATAGGTTGATTACATAATTGTCTCAGTGTTGTTATGCATAAAATATTTTTGAGTAAAGGACGTATTAGTAAGAATGATGACATTAAATAGTAAGGATAGATAGTTGATAGTTGATGTCATGTAATGTAATTAATTAAATATTCAAATTATAGATAGAATTTTATAGATAAATATATTTTCTATCGTGTAACTCTTCATTTTAATACAATTGAGTAATTCATTCTAAATTTATAACTGAATTTAAATATATTTTTATATAAAATAAATTTACGCATAGATATCTTACTAATTAATTAACTACAACATAATACTAAACATAACACCCAAACATTGATGTATCAAAATAAATTCACAAAACCTATTCTAGAAAAAGATCGTACAAAATCAAGATTATGAAATAAGTTCATCAAAAAGACAAATCTCAATTCATTACCACTCACATTTCATTCGGAAGTATACTTTCGAATTTATTCAAAAATATATATTTTTCAAATTATTTTATTTTATAAAATAAATGTGTAATTTATCTATATATAAATTTAAGGGTCATGCTTAACATGTGTCCCATAGCATATGTTAATGATGTTATAAATAGTAAATATTAAATACATTTAAATTATTTAAAATTTTAAAAACACGCATATTTTAAGAAAATATTTTTGTAAATAAATTATTAATTTGTGCCCTTTAGACATATGTTAACATTTTTTTTAATTTAATTCAAGAAAATATTTCTATAAATAAATTATTAATTTGTACACTTGAGACATATATTAATATTTTTCTAAATTTAATACTACCTCCATTTCGAAACAAATTATTTTTTAATTTATTAAATAATTAATGTATTTAAACTGGATACATTGATTGAATCTAAAAAATTAATAAGTTAATTGTCTTTTATAAAAAGAAACGGAGGTAATATATGACTCAAAAATATATTTTTAAATTCCAAATTCACTATAATCAATCATCCTATAGTCTTGTGTTTAGTGGTGTTACAAATGTCTCTTGAGCTATTCTTACTTGGTCACAACATCAAATATGTATCTCTTAAACTTTTTTATTCTCATAAGTTTTTAAAAATAATTAAAAAATTATTTGAAATTCTACTTTATAGTGAGTGTCTAAAACTTGTAACTTACTTGCGAAATATGATAGTGCCACATCATCAAATTATCAAATGAATTGACATGTCATTAAAGTTTGATTTCAAATTGAAAAGACTAAAATCTCAACAAAAGTAGAGACCAAAAAATCAAATTTTAAAATAGAGAACAAAACTCAATAATTGAAAATTAAGGAACCAAAATTGCAATTAAGCTAGTAACTTATTTCAAATCATTAATTTAAAGTTTTGGTTCACACTTTCAGCAGCTTAATATTTCCCCTTAAAAATAGAAAAAAGGAATGATGCATCGAAATCAAAATACTCGATTGTAAACAAGCTTCCAATTATAGTAAAACATCCTCCAATAACATAAATACTTCACAATTTCTTCTTTTACATAATAGTAATACAAGGCAACCCCACAATGGTAACCAAATAAGCAATACAAATTTCTGAGTAACTAAATTACAATGTATATTTCCATATAATTTTTGGCAAACCTCGAACATTACTGGGTAGCACTGTAACTTCCTCTTGACTTTCTTATCTACATTTCCGTCTACTACGGTTTTCCTATGCCTATTTATCATAAGGACATTCGATATCATTTTCAGTGACCTTAAAATGAAGTGGCCGTTGACCAGAGCAATGCAAATTCCACATTTTAAAATATGCTCGGTCAAGATTTCTCACCTGTAAAATTATCAGCATAAAACTTAAGGATAATTAACCGTGTGCAGGACACAAAAATTAGATTGTAGTATAAAGTAGCATTTTGAACTCACCCATCGGTTTGTGTCAAAGAGAGGACAGGTCATGCGTACAGCTTTGAGCTTGTCAGTTAGAGCTTGAAGCTTAGGGCGATTCAGAGCCAGTGATACAGCTCTATCTTCATACTCTTTCATACTACATGGTTTCACAGAAGTTCAAAATTAAGCATGCAAGAAATTAAGAAAAGTAAATTCTCAAAATTGGAGAGCATTAGCATTGTGGAATGTCTACAAAGAAGTCTGTATCATTAATGTGACTCAAGCAGAGCAATAGACAAACATTAAATTGGAAAACAGCTCACCTGTTGACAATCATCTCATCTCCCAGTCCAGTGGAGAGACAGAGTGAGCCAGCAACCCTAGTAGCCATTTTCTCAAGAGGCAGAGTAACCATAGGAAGACCTGCCCATAGTATATCTGTTCCTGTTGTATGTGCATTGCATAAAGGCCTAAAACAAAGCATATTCAGCATATGTAAGTGACACAGTAACAGAAGGCGGAAGAGGCAAAACAACATGTAGAAGAGATAAATTACGTGTCAAGAAATAGGTCTGCTAAAGAACTCCGTCTAATGTGTTCGCTCTTCATCGCAACATCTGTGAATATAATTTGATCGGGCTGCACCCCTTGTGCAGCAGCATCTGAAAGAAGTACAATAATTATAGTTAGTTCACAAGAATATTATGCAGCAAATACAAATAGAATAATAAAACGTCCGATGGTTTTGACATGAATAATGCCCACCAGAGATTTGATTATAATAAGTACATTGCAAGTGCACACACATATTTATGTGTGGTGTGTAAGTATTACGAAAACAAAGACACGTACATGCCCTCAGTCTCATTTCGCCAGCTGCAGGAAATTTCAGGAGCCAAAGTGCGCTGTTGGGCACACGTTTAAGTATATTGCACCTAAAGCAACACATAGGCACACACGTAATGGATAAGATGCCAGGTATAGAAAAAATAAAATACACAGATGGAATATAAAGCAGTCTTTAAAGCTTATCAACCGAAGAAAAAGAGCTTCATAACATTACCATGTATTAAATATTTCAGGATCCATCTTATAGAGTTGATTGAAGCATGCAAATAAAAACTTGTCCTCAGGTAGACCATAATCTGATCTTTTGGGCTGACAGTTTGGATCTAACACGTCCTGATTTTTCTGAATAAATAAATTACCCAGGACAAAGACATTGAGTGCCAAATGCCAATGTATAGTAAAAATACATACCTTACAAAATGTGTATCCAAGTTTTTACAATACAAATTCATAAAACAAACCTGTTTATAATCATTTACGAAGTAACAATGAGGGAGATGCACAATCTGTTCAGAGTAAATATGTGCATACTGAAGAGGTGAAACAAACTGCAAGAGAAGCCAGCAATAATTCAGAAAGCATGTAAACAAGTTAATGAGATGGCCAGGTAACACCCAGTATTGCTCACCTCATCAGTGACCAAGTAATAATTCAGAAAGCATGTAAACAAGTTAATGAGATGGACAGGTAACACCCAGTATTGCTCACCTCATCAGTGACCAAGTAATCTATGTAAGTAGCTCCAGTTGTGCCAGGAAATCCCATATATGAAACTTGAATTGGCGCAGGTTTCATGGCAAATATCTCATTTCTCGCACCCTGAGAAGAAAAATGGACAATTGCACCATGCAATCAGAAATACCAAAAAAAGATTTAAAAAACACACCAATCAATTCAAAGCCTTTACCCAATAAGTAGGATCAGCCATATAAAATTCACCAGGCAAGATCTTGGTTTGGTTTCATAAAGTCATACCAATAGGATAAATTATATTTATCAAGAGAGCATCATAAAGTCAGACCAATAGTACGGACCAAGACTTTATTAATTCAGATATAAAAAAAAATAGAATTACGGGTTTATATGTCAACAGAATTTAGGTAGATATATAATTATATTTCATCTTTAAAATTGTGTCATGATTATATGTGAGGATCAACTCTATTATAGCATAAAACCAACCGAGTAAAATGATCAAACAAGCTATGGGTTTGTTTCCAGTTGGATATCACAATCAATGAAATTTCTTTCATAATGCCAATTTTGTAATACTAGCATGGTGACTTGCCATTGGGCCGCATGAAAAAGTTTACTGACATGTATTTAATGGCCACCCTCCATTTCATCAATACCCTCCTTAATTCCTTACTGGCACTGCTCCTATGAATCTCCAGAGTAGATACTGCCCTAATTTTTTACTAGGATATTAATCTTGTCTTGTTTTGCGTGACAACTCATATCATGGTAATCTCATCTTAGCAGTAATACAATTATTATTTTCTTACTAATTTTTTACATATCAACATTTAATTCCACACAATATTGTACCGTAAATCTTATACAACAACAACCAAGCCTTATCCCACTAAGTGGGGCCAGCTACATGCAACAACTTTTATCATAATGTTCTATCTAGGACCATGTTTCTATCCAAATCATTAATCTCGAGATCTATCTTAATAACTTATCTTAATAGTTTTTCTTGGTCTTCCTCTACCTCTAGTTGTTTTACTTCACTCCATCCGATATACTCTTCATACCACAGAATCTACATGTCTTCTCTCTCTACATGTCCAAACCACCTAAGTCTATTTCCCACCATATTATTAAAACTATTGTAAATCTTATGGTTGTAATAAAAGAACTCTTTAAACTAGAATAATACTTTGTTGTCACATATTACGTCTGAAGCATTCCTCCATTTTAACCACCACCATTCTCGGGTTTTAAGTAATATACATAAAATCCAAAGCGAGCTCAGTAATCTACAAATATCTACAGATGCAACTGTAAGTTAACAAACAAGTAAAACAAAATTGACTTGTATATAACAACAGCCCTATTTATGAATTTTGATTAGTTAAGCGATCATACAAGAACACTCAAAGATGAGGGAGCTACCTTTGTATATCCGTTAAGGTTGATAAGAATCTGAATCTTATCCTCGTTGATCAATTTTGCTATCATATCTGATGTCATGGCAGATACATCCACAAAATGCTCTGCTTCAGATTGAATACGTTGTCTCCATTCAGTACCGTCATTTGGACTCAAAGCATAGCAGAATACCTAGATATATATAAATTGTCAATACATAAAGAACAGAAGGAAGAATATTTGGAGGACAAAAAGGTTGAATAAAACCAAATTCAATACCTCTACATTCTTACTGTTGTGCATACCGAAAACAGATCCCATTAGATGTGACAAGGGGTGATTACCAAAGTCGCTACTCACATACCTGCAATCCAAAAATTTCATGTGCGATTAATATTTTATTACATATTTAGAACACAGGGAAAGAAGAGAAAATCATTTAGAGCTTTTACAAATTAGTAATCACATACCCAATCCTTAGTCTTTCATAGCCTCCCTCCTGCTTGATAGGAATAGGGGTGGGATGGCTAAATGGTGGAAGAGAGAAACGAGATGCAATTACAGAGCAGTGTGCAGCATATTTGCGGCTGTGAAGAGACAAAGGACATTAAATTTAGCATGGTTAGAATATCATATAGCATTCCATTTATTATTGAGTAGATTTTCTGCAAACACATTAGTTGTACCTAATTTCCAGAGCAAGCATTGGGTCAAGTGGATATGCTATTGCATGGAATGGCTGGACACTAGGAAGAACTGACATCTGAAAAATAGAAAAACAAGATAACTGAAGAATATCCAAACAGACGTGCATGTTCATATCATAGATTGAGTTACTGAAAAAACAAAATTGTATACAAATTGCTCCTGACATTAATTTGCCTTCTGATAATCCCTTCTACTTCCTTGAACATTTGGTCACGATCCTCCCAACAGCAGACACACTGCAATATTGGAAAAGACTACACTGAGATACACAGAAACTACATATTTCATAGATGCAACAAACGTATGCATAATGGGGTGATAAGAAAAGAAATACCCAAGACTAAACAATAACCAAATACCAAAGAGAAACAGCCACATATACATCATAACATTAATCATATGAAATAATGATTTCAATCGATGTGCTGAATAGTATATCCAAAATCAAGATGACAAAAGAATATCATACAGTCCAATCATGTAGATCAGACAGCAAGCTATACTTATTTGTTTCAAGCACACAACCTACCAATACAACAACCACTTCAATATTAGAAAAGAGTAGAACCAACAAGATGAACTAGAGATTAAGGCAAAAATTAGGAGTTTCTACTTTCTAATAAGGTACTTCAATCACAGACAATAAGAAAAATAATACAATCAGCACACAGTGAAAAACACTATGATTTGGAACATGTTATAAAAATTCAATAAATTTTTTGAAAAATCAACCAGCTTAAGAAACGAACAATGACTTTTTAAACAACTATTGACTCAATACTAAACATAACAAATGGTAAAAAACCTGAAGTGTGTGTAGAAGATTGCAAGTTGCTTCAGGAAAGTCTTTGCGGAGAACCAATGCCTGTCTATAGCTCTTTACAGCTGCCTCTACATGTCCACTGAAATAAAGAGTAGAATTACATTAAGCATACAGTTTTGAGTTTCGACTGAGTAACTAGACGTCATATAGTTGATGGGAAGCCACCAACAGATGTTGCCAAGGGAAATAGGGGAACAAAAGAGGTTCCAAGGGAAATAGGGGAATAAAAGAGGTTCCAGACAAAAGAAGAAACCTAAAACTTATGATGCAGCCACAAGAAAAATAATCCCCAAAAGATGTCAGAAGGTTCAGGTTCAATTCCAATATTAAGCTAAAATACATTTTATTTGAATTGAAGCTCACACTGCTAGTTATTTAATAGTTTGTGTTAGTTCTAAAGTTGGAGGTATTAAGCAAAATAACAAACCTATCTTTATAGGCAGAAGCCAAATTAGCATGAGCTTCAGCCATAGTAGGCCTGACAGTAATTGCACGTATATAATCCTGGATAGCATCACTAACTCTTCCAATCTCCTTATAAGTATTGCCTCTGTTTACAAGACCATCAGCTGCCAAAGGATCAATGCGGAGGACCTCATTGTAGCAAGATATGGCATCTGCATAATTCCCCTACGATATTGCCCAAGAAATAAACAAGATAAGCAGCAATATAATCTTATCAACATTTTCTCTAAGCTTCCAACCCTTGCAGTTATCTTACGTTTTATCATATGGATATAAACACCAAAAAAGAACTAGGTTTTCATACCTGCTGCTTATAGATTATAGCAAGGTTGTTATAAGGTGCAGATAATCCAGTGGTTACACTTAGTGTAGCTTTATAATATGAAGCAGCAGCAGTCACCATGTTCCTACATCACCAATTTCAACCAAGAAAATTCAAATTCTCTCGCATAACCCACAAACTACTAGCATTAGCATGAGGATAGAAGGATCACATACCATTCCATGTATATATTTCCAAGATTGGTCAACGCTTGTGGATGGTTGGGCTGTAATGAAAGGCATTGCTTCATAGAAACAAAAAAAAAAACAAGTAAGAATCTAATGGCTCGAAAGCATAATGAACTAATGACTAAATTCATGTAAAGCTGAAAAAAGACATACATTGTAGCACTGGACTGCTTCCTCCACTCTGCCAACATCTTTCAAAGCATTACCCTAAGAAAACAAAGATAATATTATCCAAATGCATCAAATCTAAAATAGCACATTTAGGATCTGGATTTTGTTTCCATTTGTTGCTTTTGGTTTTATTTTCAAAAAATCATTTTGTTTTATTTCCTGTCTTCGAAGTTATGTATGGAAAACGGTGAAAGCAATAAAAAAATAATTGAATAGAAAACCTTAAAAGACAAAACAAAGTGGCAATTTTGCAATTAAAACTGAAAACAAAAAATTCTCCAAAACGAAACCCTTAGTCTTAAACTGAAGGGCAGTAAGAAAAGAAACCAACCAAATTATTGTAAGCTTCCAAAAATCTGGGGTCACATGCAATAGCTTGTTTGTAGTGTAGAATTGCCATGTCCAGTTGACCTTGCTCATAATGTATACTGGCCAAATTACCTGTAACATCATTTGTAACCCGGTAAAGCCAGTGTGATTAGCATAGAATACATTGGGTTTACTAAATTGTAAATTGCAAGGCCAGCATAATTTGAATAAATAGAAGGATACTTGGAACATCCATAGATATCAGAATATAGACAAGCAATTTTAACTGTGATATTCACTGTTTCACTATTTATGCAGCAAAGCATAGTCGCATGGAAATACTCCCTCCACTAAGAAGCAGCCATAATTATATTACATTTTGCAAAGGAAACCATGAAGGAGCCAATTTAAATATGAAACTTATTAGTTGACTTAGCAAGCTTTTCTAAAAAGTAAATAAGAAAAAGTGAATGTTACTAATATAATAAAATATGCAAGCGTATTATGATACAAGGCATCAATAACTGTTCTTGAGTCACGTGGCATGTTATCATTAGTGATTTTAGAAATAGCTACCCACCAATCACACAACTCTACTCTGTTAGGGTCAGAGTAGAATTCCTCAATGCTAGAGCTTTGTTCTTGGAGTAGTTAGAGAAATCATCTACTACTTTTATCATTTATTATCAATAAATATAAAACATCATAATTTCTTTAATATCTCATCTATTCCTTCTCCTTTTCTTGTGTTGGTTTATCGTTTTGGTTTGCGGACTCATTGATTTCTACCGTTGCCCATTTCTTAATATCCAGTATCTTTGCACTGATCTTATACAAAGAGGAAAAAATTAGGCTGCAAACAGATAAAGTAAGGCAACAAAACTCACCATAAGCCATGCCATAATTTGGCCGGGTTTGAAGAGCATGTTGATAACATGCAATAGCTTCTTGAGGCATCCCTAAAGCCTAATGAAGTAAAAGATAAAAAAACTTTCAGGGATCATCAATGTCAATCAAAGTTCTAATTGAAACCAATCAATCATATTCTTAACACCGTACCTTGTATACATTCCCAAGGTTCAAGTATGCATCAGGGAAGGAAGGTTTGAGTTTAACAGCTTCCTGAAATATTTAAATAAAAATGTTAAATGAGAATACACAATGATAGATTTTGTATAAATGCATAAGAAACTAAAATGCACACCACTTAACATATCATACACCAAAACTGTGATTAGTCACTTCTAAAGGTGAATATTAATAAACTTGTAAATAATAAGACCAACATGTCAGAAATAAAAATAGTTACATCAAAGTTAGTCAGAAAGTCTTGATTTATAAGAGGCTCCTAACAAAAGTTCATTCAAGCACATCAATATGAAAGCGACACACACCTTGTAATACTGCAGGGCTCTGTTGAAATCACCGGACTCCATGAACAAACCAGCAAGATTTGACCATGCAATTGCAAAGGTAGGTTGAATACGCAAAGCCTCGAGGTAACAACTGTATGCCTGCACAAAATGTTAGAATCTGACTATTTGCAGTGTTGCAGATGGAAGTTACAACAAGACCAACCATCATCTGAGTCCAAGCTTTGAAGACAACAACTTCATATCTGTATCGAACTGTGAATTTGGACACAGTTCCACCCACCAATTATTTAAATCAGTAACTAAAATGTAAAAAAAAAAAATGTAGGGAATATAAGACTAAGTACTGAAGGAACCCTCCAGGCTTCCAGGCCAGGACACAGCCATTTTTATCAGGTATAATGGGAGGCGAGTACCAATGGAAGACATATTGGTGGTGTTTATTCTGGCAGTTCCACCAGAGAGTTGTCTCAATCTGGAAGCCAAATAAAGGGTGTTTTGGCTCTAATATCAATTCGGAACACCAAGATCAGGGTAAATAGCATTGTAGAAGAAAACATCTTAAAAAAGCCTAATCACCTACATAAAAAAACTAAACAATAGGTAGAACACCACTCAAACTGGGAATCCAGTAGAGCATCATCTCAAACTTCAAAGCACAGAAACTGAACTCACATAGCAGCAGGTTGGGGTATAACAAAATCCAAATTCAGAAATGTTGCACTGTGGCAGACAGGTCATTAAGAAAAGACTAAACTCCTTATCCATAAGATTGATAGTTCATAAGAGAATTATAGACTGTAAACAACATCAAAAATTCTAAAAGATACAGATTATAACATAAAAGTGCATATCAAGTGTTAGGACTTACTTCTTGGACCAGCCCTTGAGCTTTCATTAAATTACCCAAGTTGCTATGTGCATCAACCTGCAGTACATAGATAATGACAAAAGAAACAATGATATGTGACAAAAGCCTGTAAAAGCAGAGAGTAAAATGGATAGAGAAGGAAGGTAAAAGATTACATCATATGGCTTGGGGAAAATTACTTATTAGCTTGAGCAACAGTTACTCATCAAACAAGTAGCAAAATTACCATTAGAGGGTTTATAGCAAGTGCTTGACGGCAGCATTGAGCTGCTTCAGTAAGTCTTCCTTTACGCATGTATGCACTAGCTAGGTTTGACCATGCATCGGCAAAATTGGGACGAAGCTGCAGCAGCAGAGCCAAGAGGGGTGAAATTGCATCAAATAAGGGGGGAAATACTAACCATTGAAAATGATAATAATTATAACATATATGCATCATTTTCTATAAATAATTGGCATCAAACAAACTAGAATGTGAGGCTTATATGGTTGTCTCTAATAGTAGAAAAATGTCTCCACACACGCCTAACATTAGTGACCTATTATTACTACCGGCTGCAACAATTAAGAACATATTATGATAGCCAATAAAATTAAGTAACAAAATCCAGTCTGAGTTAGTACTGAATCCATACAAGATATGTTGTCATCGATCTTATTTATGGTTCTTGGAGCAAATAATAGGAACTGAGATAGTGTATTCTAGCATAATACAAAAAGAAGAAAACTAAACCAAAGCAACACATAAATTCATGAAACAATTACACATGACAAACTACATTTACAAGTTCTGACTTGCATACAGACCTCAATGGCAACCAAGTAATAACGAATTGCAAGATCAATGTTGCCTTTTTCCTGCAAAAAGGAAAAAGCTCTATTAACTCTAGAAAACATATGTGATTCATCATTCATCCATTACACAGAAAAACAGCAGAGCATCCATCACAGTCATGGCATATAAGTATTGGAGACTTGCCTTCCATGCATTTGCCATATTACCATAACACTCAGCAAAGTGTGGCTCAATCCTAAGCGCTTCTTCATTTTTTGACACACACATATCAAAATCATGCAACTGCACAAGACAAGTAGTTCAATGCATTCCAAATGCGGCACGTGAATATCAAATGTAGTCAAACAAATAACAGAAAAAATAGATACAAAAATATATATAATAAACCTGGTAATAAATTGCACCAAGAAGCAGTAAGTTGTCGGTGCGAAGCGGATTTCTCTCATAGACAGTGTTGCTGTGTTCTAGTGCTTTCTTATAACTTCCAGTCTTGTACATTTGATGTGCCAGAGTCAAATGTAAATCTTCATCAACTGCACAAGGATCATCATAAATTGTCATAAAAGCCTCACAATAGTAAAACACTCTTAACTTTCATCATGAATTCACGGTTAAGCAATTAAGAAGTCCTCCAAAGTACCAAATTTGAAATAACAGACAGATAAAATAAAAAATACTTTAAAAGCTAAAAAAAACACATTATAAATTTATCACAAAAAAAATAAAAATCACCAAATAAACCCTAATTATGGAATTAAGAACAGAACTAAAATCAATTCATTTACGGTATTAATAATTGGCGCATGTCAACTGTAAAACCTCAGAAAGCAAATAAAGCATGAACTGCAGTGAATAAAAAACAAAACAAACCTTCAGTGGAATCATGTGAGCGTAAAGGCAATAGCGTGAGCGAAGCTGGCTCTTGCTTGACGGAGAACGGTTCAACGCGATCCAAAGTGAACGGCGACCGAGAATCGTCAGCTAAGCCTGAAAGCTGTGACTGGTGGTTATAGTGGTGACGAAGGTGGTGATCTCCCTGCACGGAGATCATGGTGCCGGTGGAGAATTTGAAACTGTATCAGTGGACGAAGAAGGTGAACATCAAATCCAGCTGGATCGGGATGGGATCACGAGAGAAGAAGGTGGTAGATGAAGAAATAGCTCGGAAATTTCAAACCCTAATTGTGTTAGAAAATTCTCGAGTGTGTATTTCTTCTTCTTCTGTTTTATTTTCTTCCCTTCTCTTGACGCATCTGTTTTTTTCTAGGATTGGTGAAGACAGCACATCGCGAAGGAGAAGTGTTTTAAAGGGAGATGAGAATCTCGGTTGTCAAGAAATCTGAGCCGTCGATGTAGGACATATAAAGACGCTAGGGATCGGTAAAGTGAGATGTCATTGATAACCGACACGTGAACACCTTTAGTTTATTAAAAATGTATATATTAATATTTTAAAATATTTAAAATATTAATAAATATCAACACTCTATTTAACATAAACAAAAGTAATCACCAAATTTTGAGTGAGGAAAACGTTCCTTAATATAAAAAAATATCGGATTGATTATTTGGATTCTATTGTCTATCTATTAGTATAATTTAATCGTATGAACAATCACATTTTATCAATAATTATCTATCATATAATATCGTATAAAAAAGAAAGGTGTTTATAAAGGTCTTAATTACCTTTTGGTTAATTAAGTGTGTCACTTAATAAATTAGGCACTCTAATCATTTTTCATTTGGCAAATTAATTTATATTTAATTATTAAATGCAACTATTTATTTATTAAACACAAAAATTCATAAATAGAAATTATTATTGTGCAGTTCAATTGGACGTGCAAAACTCACTCTTCACACAAACCTCCGAAAATCATCTCTCCCACCACCACCTCCAACAAAAACCGCATGAGCTATGTTGTTGATCTCCTTATTCACTTTTCGTTTAAAGGAAATCACATCAACCACTTCATCTTCAATTTTTTCTCAATTTACATATATTTTGTTTCTCTCTTTCTCTAATCATTTTATTTCAATTGAATTGTATGATTGAATACATTCATCTATCACTTACTATCTCCAATTGACTTTTCTTTTTGAAGAATTATTGTGGATGTTCATCTCTCATCAAAAAGCCACAAATTTGTGCCCTAATTTGTGTTTTCTAATGGTAAACGGACTTAATTGTTTTAATTTATTAACTTTTTTTAATGTAGAAATCAGAAACCGCTTCCAAGGGGAGATGGAAGGCATTCACTGTAGCGATCAATGCGGAGAAGATTAAATTAGTTTCAATTTTTCTCCATTTGACCTAAATTTGTTTCTATTTTTTTGAATCGTTGTTGTTGTTTTTCTGCAAAAAAGGATTTCAGCGATTGGAGAAGATTAAGATTCGAGTATTCAGAGCATTTCCATGTTTTGGGTATTCTTTATTTTTGTGATTGTAACAATTCTATGTTTTGGGTTTTGTGTAGTTTTGGTTTTTTTCGTGATAATGAATATGTTTTTTTTTTACAGTTGAAGAAGTTAATAGAAGAAGGAAGTTTATTGAGTCTTAATTTGTAACTTAATAAGCCATTCTTTAAGTTAATTGTTGATTGATTATTGCTAAAAATCGGTGATTACTCTTTTGGACATGATAAAATTGGAGATATAACTTATGGGCTAGAAAACCATGCAGATAATGGTAATCATATTGTTGAAAGTACGGGTTCGGAATATTTAACAAATCACATTAATAGTAAATTTTGGGTGCATGATTTCATCACATCTTAAGAAGTAACTATTTTTATTTCTCATTATTTCAATATTTTTCTTTATATGTGTAAAATAGGTGGGATTCTTATGACCCTTTTAGACCATTACATGTGATGGATCCTACAAGACTTGGTTTCATTCAGTCTGCGTTGTGTCGACATTTCAAGTAAGCAACCTCTTATATGTTTGTGTTTTTCAATTCTTTTTGTTAGCCCTTATTTCTTTTTGTCACTTCCTTTTTAAATCTGGTATTATGTATAATGTGTTTTAATTTTGTTCCTTTCCTCACTTCCATTTTGTAATTTTGTTTTGGATTGTTCTGTCTTACCAGATTCATGGTTGCAAGTGGCGTTTGTGCTCACCAATGGAGTCAACAGTGCTTTTGTTCTTGGATATTCTGACACTGTCATGAGGATTGTTTCTTCAGTTGAGTTTTGTCACATGGGCTTTTCTGTTGGCATCATTTTTGTTGTGGCTGGAGTGTTACAGGGAGATTTGTTCATTTTGGGGAATTGTGCCATGTCATTGATTGGTTTTGATTCTAAGTCTTCTACAACCATTTCAAATGGTAAGTGCCTTTTTCTATGTTATCTACCTTTTTCAAATGAGTGGTAGTAGTAATAGCAATCAAGGACAATTTAAATTAAGTTATCTACCATTTAATGTTGTTGTTGATGGTGTAAATGTAGGACTTTAACAACATTGTTGAATTCAGCTTTCCTCAGGTGAGTAATAGCAATCAAGGACAATTTAAATTAAGCTATCATAATTATTTTCATGTATGATGTGTGCATTCCAGGCTACAATTGTCCCCTATGCATCAAACATAGTCTGTGGTTCAAGGATGTGGAAAAGCATATGTTTGGCAGGTTACATTTATTACTTTTCCAATGGTGTTTGAATCCTCGTGCATACCTCTGTATGCCCGAGGTTGCGAATCGTGACAACTTTATCGCTACTGCTGTTTCTTTCTAATTTCGTAGTAGTCTAGTAAATCAGGTATCTTCTACCGTCAAGCATGATTTACTGTTTTGCACTTGTGTTTTATTTCCATGGTTGTCTTCAGTGGGTTCTGCACCAGTTTGTTTTGGTATTGGCCGGCATTTTGGATTTTTTATCCTTTGTATTTAGTCTTTATACAGGAGCAGAACCTGATTTAAACCAGTTGTTAACTAATAGTTGCCCTTGGGTGATAATGGATTTCAGTTTTTATACAAAAGGTTGATCTGTTGGTAGAATTTAGATGCCATTGCTATGCGGATCTCTTAAAAGAGTTATACTGAATGTTCTTTCTCACATATTGGAGATGATTGTTGGGACTTTAGTTAGTGATTTCGTTAAGAGATTTAGTGCCAAGGTCGTTACTAGGATTGATACAAACATCAAGCTTTATAATAATTTGCTGAAAATTAGGCCCCCCTTTTTTTTAACGGAGATGTTGATCAGTTGAAATCATCATTTGCGGAGTCGATGCCTCGTATTATGACAGTGACAATCTACTACCTGCTTTCATTTCAGTGTTGTCTAAAACAACAAAAAGATGCTTTAAATCCTGATCGAGTAAACTCGGGCTCTAGAGATAATCTTATGTGGACTTTTGGATCTGTCTTTGATAGGGGAGAGGTAAGAATATATTCTTATTATAATATTTCTCTCAGACATGTACTAAAAATATCAAATTTAGGATATGTATTTGTCTCAACAATGTTTTCAGAATCCAACTTTATGCTTGAATCACTTCATTCTGAGAACATGATATGTAATCGTGAATTTGTTTTTTCATAATATTGAAAAACTGCCTATAAGTGTATTTAATTTGTAAGCAATACTTTATGTTCATGATAATGCACTCAAAGTATATTCTCATTATACTTCTTTTAGATACTTGATTGTTACATGTGTATTTTTATTTCTCTAATTATTTAAATTGTACATTTATCTTTTCATTTTATATGTTTGTACTTTTAGGGCGTTGTTGGCTTAGAAACCGACTATGGAATTCTTCGTATACAAGTAAGTATTTCTCTATATATGTGATATAGAGTGAATTGAGAATACTAATGTTCTGGACTGGTCCAATGACTATAGGCATGGTCCAATCCTCTCTTACTCAAGGGACGATCCAATAGCCCAAATGTCAAAGGGACCCACCGGATCCACGCTCCTTAAACGGTCGGGACTCATCGACCATATATGCCTGTGGTCGGTCTTTTCTGCTCATTCCTGACCTCTGCTCGACACCAGCAGAAGTTACCCAGATTCGGCCAAGACGTCTCCTGCTCGAATATAGTTGTGCTTGACATGCCCTTATCCTGACCAGGTTTGTCCGTCCAACAGTCACTTTATGGCAATTACCTATTTTCGGGGGATCCGCACTCCAGACCCAAAATAGGAATCGTTGGCCACGTGCTTATGAGCTTGTGTGAGTTCCGATGGGTTTGCAGTTATAGTTTTGTGTTTGGTTCTATTTCTCACAGATCGGGTTTGCGTTTTGGTTTTAGGTGGTGGTCGGCGTGAGCGGCGGTTACGGTTTTATGCGTTTTCTGAAGACTCGTGTTTTGGAAGGTTTTAGATCATCTCGTTTTTCAAGGTTTGCGGTTATGGTGAATTTGGGCGGTGAGTTGTTTGTTGTGTGAAGGTTGTGTTGGAATGAAGAATGAAATTAATATGTGTTTATGGTGAAAAAAAATGAGCGATGAATGAAATGTTTGGATGGTGAAAGAGTTTTAGAAGATTGGATTTAAAGATTCGCATTATTATTGAAGACTGAAATGGATTTGCAAATGGTTTGGGTTTGTTAATGAAAAATGGTGATTGTAGTTTTTTTAAAATGATTTTTTTGCAGAATTGTTTATCTGGTTCATTGTTGGTTTGGATATTTTTTGGTATTTTGTGAAACTTGATTTGGTTATTGTATGCAGAATTTTTGTTTTTCAAGCTTCTTATTTGCAGAATGGGAGAATTGATTTTATAGAAGAGAATTTGAAGGGTATAATAGGGAAGATAGGGGACAAAGTAAGGAATGTACTGATATTTGATGAGCTGTAAAAATCTGTTATGGGATTGTTTGTTGTAGTGGAAAGCTTGTCTTGATTTTGTGAGATATGCAAAAAATTTAGATTTTGTGTGTTAAAAACAAATGTGGTAATAATAACAATAATGAGAGCAAATGTTAATAAAAAAATATAATAGTACTGGAAAAAAAAAGTGGTGAGCAAATGAAAGCATAAAAACAAAATAACATTGGACTGCCAAGAAAAAGGGTGGGGCAGGAATCGAACCCTAATCCTTATAGTAACACAAACAAAAGTCCATTTGCTGGGGTAATATACATCCATTAGTAAAACTGCAACAAAACATATATACTCTATAACTTTGCATGTTTGAAAATTTATCATTTTCTCTTCTTTTTTTAATTCTCTTTTTTTGGGACAAGCTTTATAATAATGATAATAACAACAAGGATGAAGTCAATAATCATAGAAAACAAAAATGATGGAATATTTTTGGTAATGGAAAATTAAAATAGAAATTATTATAATAAATAGTAGTTTTTTTAATTTATGGATGGAAATTAATGGATAAAATAAAAGAGACTATGAAATGAGATTTTTTGTAGAATTTTGTAACAACAAAAATAAAACAATACTTATGATAAAAAAAGAATTGAATTTTTTAGAAAAATAACAAATACATTTTTTTGACAATAGTTGATTTTTTTTGGGTAAAACGTAGAATAAAAGGATGTTGGATATGGATGAAATTGGGTATAAAAATAAAATATTGCATATTTTGGTTTTTTAATATCAGACAGAAAAATAAAATATTGCATATTTTGGATTTTTGATATCAGACAGAAAAATTACATTTTTTGAATTTTTGAAACATTTGTTAGACAGAGAAATAAAATGGCACATTTTGGATTTTTAAACAAATATTAACAAACAGAAAAATAAGGGTAGGACAAATTTGGGGTATGACACATTTCATCAATGGTTTCCCCTTGGCTCATGTGAAATCGATCGAACTCTTGTTGTAGAGTATTAATTCGAGCAAGCTTTACATCATCGGTTCCCTCATGGGAAACTTGTAAAGCTTCCCACATAGCCTTAGCCGAGGTGTGATGAGAAACTCGAAAATATTCATCTGCTCCCAAAGAAGTTATAAGCATATTTCGAGCTTTCCAATCATAGCTATATTTATTTGCATCATTCTCATCCCATTGTGCTTCCGGTTTTTCAATTTGGACATTATCCGGACCGACCATAGTTATTTGAAAAGGGTCATCTTGAATAACTTTCCAAATTTTTCTATCAACAGAGTTAATATGAATGCGCATACAATCCTTCCAATGACTATAGTTTTCTCTGGTAAAAACTGGAGCTCTATTGTATGCCCCCGTTGGATCGTTGTCCATTTTCCAATAAGTTGTATGTGAAGCACTAGATGAATCGGTGCTCTTGATACCACTTGTTAGACGATAGCGCAGATCTAGAAGGGGGTTGAATAGATCTCTTTTTCAAAAATTACTTTTCAAAAAATTAATTGAAAATGTATTGCGGAAGTTTTCCGGAAAATCGTCTAATTAAATTTGAAGTCACCGAAGATCGGATATACGCTTAAACCAAATGGAAATAGAATGTTGACAAGAAGAATTAATACTTCACAAATGATTCACTTGATAATATCGCAATTGATAAAACTATTCTTAACAATGATATAGAGTAAGAAAATAAGCACAAGAAAATTGATTTTGTGTGATTTTACTTTTTGACAAACACTTGGTGTGCAAAAAACAAAGTGTAACTTTGTTGTATCAAGTAGTGCAGAATTTTACACAATGTTGTTATCACTTTTGAGTATGACAATTTGTCAAACACCTTGAGTGCACTACTTAGATACACCAGAATTTTAGAGCACACAAAATCAAAATGATCAAACGTAAAATGCGAGAATAGTAAAGAACACAAGAAATTTGTTTAGGCAGTTCATTCGTCATCCTCGCTCGAAGTACTCTGCCCCCAATTCACAATCGAATTGGGCAATTTTATTAAATTGCAATTGTTTTACAAGAAGAAAAATAGATGAACCAACAAATCAAACCGTGTTGAATATGCTGTCAAATCTTCTTCTTGTCCATTGATTCAAAGTAAAATCAAGTCCTTCACGCGTGTTGAGAAAGCCTCTAATTAATTGCTCCCTTCTTGCAAGGATTTATGATCCTCCAAACTTTGAGCACGACTGAGTTTCTTCAACACTTGTGAACTCACAGAGATCTTCGCAATCCTCCGTCTACCGTGATATGAAAGAACGATCCATTTGATCTTCAATCTATTTCACTCGGCTGAATCTACGAACGATAGTTGTATGCAAAACCCCCAAATCTTCTATGATCTTTGAGGAGAAAACCCTTCAGATTTTTCCAAGAAAAACCCACACTCTTTAGACCCAATCTGAAACACTAATTCATGATTGAACGTTATCTTCAAAGCAAGCACCTTAATCAACAAAGATTGTTGTGTGTGATTGTTGATGGATGCAAGAAGGAAGAAGATGAAGAGAGAAGTGTGTATATCTTTCACTTTTCTTGTTGACCTCTCAAAAGAAATGAAACCAGCTATTTATATTGGTTAGTAAATATCATGAAAATAGAAAAATAAAATAAATGAAAAAATAGACAGCACAAGAATGAGCCGACTCAAATCACAAAATGAGTCGGCTCAAATTGCTTGGCGAGTCGGCCAAAAATAATAGAGAGACAGCCTGTTGAGACCCGCACATATTAAGAAAGGAAACACTTTGATGAGTCGGCTCATAAAGGAGTTTGAGCCGGCTCATCCATACCAATGAGCCGGCCAAAATCTGGCCTCAGGCAGTCTGTTGGGACCCGCGTGTTTTGGGCACCAACCACACTGAATGAGTCGGCTCATTGTGGAATTTGAGTCGGCTCATTCAGTTCATTTTCACAAAAAAGCCATTTCTTTCTTTTTCTTTGAGAACCACTCATACTTTCAATCATGCCAGGTTTTTGACACATTATAATTCATGCCATGTCACACAATAAGAAACTTCATCAACATCATTAACAGTCATCTCATGCTTAGGCATAGGAGCAGTAATCACATTAGGAGTTTCAGGAGGATCAAACTCAATTTCTCCATTCTCAATCATATCCTGAATTTTGTTCTTCAACGCCCAGCAACTGTTAGTATCATGGCCAGGACTATTAGAATGATATGCACACCTTGTATTGGGATTGTAACGAGGAGAGGAAGTGTTGGGATTCTGAGGAGGTTCCTTCAAAGTAATCAACTCTCCTTTCAACATGTGTTGCAAAGCTTGAGCCAACGACATATTGATCTTCGTAAATTGCCTCCTAGGCTTGGGTTGACTATTATGTTGTTGCTCTTGTGGTGCAGATGCAGGATTAGAAATCAAAACAGCTCCCACTGATTGGTTACAATTATTACGACCATGGTGTCCATACACATCATTAGATTCCTTCTTCCCATTATAAGGCTTCTTGGTGGTACTTAAAGAGGCAATCATCTGAATCTTTCCACTTCGTATCCCATTATCCACACGTTCTCCCGTTATTATCAGCTCAGTGAAACCAGAGGATGAGCTTCCAATGAGATGACTATAGAAAGGACCAGTCAACGTACTCATAAACATATCAACCAATTCCCTGTCAGTCAAAGGGGGTTGAACTCTATTTGCAAGATCTCTCCACTTTTGAGCATACTCTTTTAAGCTTTCTTTAGAACCCATGGACATGCTTTGGAGCTGCATGCGAGTTGGTGTTAAATCATAGTTATATTGATACTGCTTATAGAAAGCCTCAACAAGGTCATTCCAATTACGAATTTTGGTACTCTCCAGTTGATAATATCATTCCAATAGAGCTCCAGTCAAACTCTCTTGAAAGAAATGAATCCACAGCTTCCTATCAGGAGTATATGGTTGAATTCTCCTGACATAAGATCTCAGATGCAGCTTTGGACATGACACGCCACCGTACACCACAAAAGTAGGAACTTTGAAACCAATAGGGATGGAGACCCCAAAAATAAAGCTCAAATATTCAAAGTCAAACCCATAAGTCTTCTGTAGTTCTATGGCATTCACCCGGTTCTCCAGTATCTTATATTTCTCATCACCAGTCGAATCATGGTAATAATTCTCCTTATAATCAAAATCTTTAGTAGTACCATGGAGACTGCCTTCTTCTCTCTCAAAATTCTCATCCCCAAGATTCTCAAATTCTTCACCTGTCTTGACTGGACCTCTGAATCTTCTACCTAGGTTGATGAAGCCTACTGGTTTTTTGGTCATATTCTTTTTCTTGGTCAGAAGTGCCTTCAGCTCATCTTGTCCCCTGGACAAATTCAGAATCATCTCTTGAAATTGGGCATTCTGAGTCTGGATTTCCTTGACAGTTTGTTCGAGAGCCATTTCTGCTGAAATAAACAGCGAGAAGATAAGAGACTTGTTGTGAAAACCTGTTATGAAATGATATGGCATGTAGATGCATATGCAATGTTTTCAAGGACCGCAGGATTTAAATTTGTTTTAAAGAAAAACAAAAGCAAAACTTTTATTAGTAAAATGTTTAATATAATTTCCTCTTGGGCTTACAATGAAAGGAAATAGGAATAAAGTAGAAAAAATAAATATATGGGGTTTTAAGTCTCCTATGGACGCTTCCTCTTTGTGTTGAGGTATGTGTTAAGGTTCCGCTCCTCGTGAAGTTGCCTTGTCAGCTCTAGCACTCTTTCTTGACAAGTTCTGAACTGAGTCTCAAAAGTATATCTTTGCTCCTTCAATTGAATCCAGGATTTCTGCAACTCTTCCAAATCAGTAGGCATGTTTGGATGAAGGATGGTATAAGGAACATCTCCTTCAGCAACTGGCTCCATAGTAATCGGTAGAACAACAGGATATGGAATAATAAGAGTTTGAGCATGAGATCGCACCCATATGAGATAAGATTCCATAGGAATAGAGTATTTTGGTTCCAAAGTCTTGATCTCAACTTTATTCACCTTGCTCCAAGCTCGTATAAACCTTTGACAGTAACCCTGAATATTGTTGTCGTAGTCGAACACCATACCCTGAATAAGCATGTTATAAGGACCATTGCTCTAAGCATAACCAAACTGAGATAGAGTTAAAGAAGGTTTGTAGGTAATGCCCCATCGTATGCCAAGGAGTTGCACATTAGGGAACTCCCCACAACGATCAATGATAGTAACATTCTCCATAGATCGAGAGCACCAATGAATATCTGAAGGAGAAAGTGAAATAATCCTTTTAGACCACCTTAACCCTTGTTCATTCTTCATCACTGATCGAGGAAGGTGGGAAATAAACCATCTAGCCAGTAAAGATATGCAACATATCAGAGTTCCCCTCGCCTTCTTAGTACGAGTGTGAAGAGAGTGTAAGATATCTCCAAGTAATGTAGGCACTGGATTGTGAGTCAGAAATATGTTGATGGCGTGTACATCTATGAACTGGTCTGGATTAAGGAACAACACCAAGCCATAGATCAACAGGGCTAGTATCCCCTCAAAAGCATCATAACTCATAGAATTCAAGAACACTTGAGCTTTCTCCATCAATACCATAACAAGAATACCCTTAACTTCGCTTCTCGTTTCTAGGACAATGTCTGATTTCTTCAGATGTAGGGCTACAACAATGACTTCAGGTTTAGGCTCTTTCTCTAAGCCTGTGAAGGGTCTCTGATCAAGTATAGGTATACCCAGTAGTTTGGAGAACTCCTCCATTGTAGGAACCGGCTGATAATCGGGGAATGTGAAGCAATGATGTTTAGGATCAAAGAACTGGAATAGGACACTCATCGTGTCTTCATTGAATCCTGTAGTAACTAGTTCCAGCAGGTAACCATGCCTCTTGATGAATTGGGAGTTTTCAGAAACCTTAGAGACCAATTCCTTAAGCTTAGAAGGTATCCCTACAAAGTTGATCTAGATAGTATTCCTACGAGCAGAAGCCATGACCTGCAACAAAGAACAAAGATAAATCCTTTGGTTCTTGAAATGGTTAGTGAAAATGCTATCCTTATGATGTCATGATGTCATGATGTTATGCTCAATCACAAAATTGTGACACACACAAACAAGTCACACAATAGCCCTAAGTTTGAAGGCTTGCATGAGGTTTAAAGGTAAGTACCCTCCCCTGAAGTTTAGTTGGTTCATCATGTCCTACAAAAGTTACCAGGTTCTAAGGGATCTCAATATCACTGATCCTTCCCAGGGGTTTTTGTTTAGTAGGCAACTTACTTTCCAACCAAAACACCCCAAGTTTAGGATCTCAATGAGCGTAGCATCGAGTATCAACCAACTTCAGTCTTCACCAAAGTCGATTATTACACTACTTTCTAAAGGTCAAGATGGGTCAATTAAGGTTCTAAAGGGTAGTTAGTGTTAATGAACATAAGCACCAACCAAGAAGTCACACTAACTATGGCCACCAGATCAACCATATCGGTATACGCCATACAGTTTCCTTGGTCTATTTCCATTTACCTAGGGTACACTAGATCCAGGTTAGGATCTTTCACACAAAAAGCCCAACAAGTAATATAAAGCAAACAAAGCAAACAATTTAAGTGATCTAATTCCTAAGGGTACCCCTCTTTTACTTAGTAACTCCCCAGCAGAGTCGCCAGTTCTGTAACACGGTGGGAGAACTGACTTTTTATAAATGTTGCGAATAGCAAGAGTCGCCACCGACTTTTATTTTATCCATAAGGAAGGGACATAAAAGAACAGGAAAGACCGTTTTTAAAAGACTTGGGTTCGGGGGGTAGGTTATATAAAGGGAAGGTGTTAGCACCCTTTATATCCATGGTTATCCATGGTATCTTAGTTACTTAGCTCACTTAATTGTTTTGAAAAAGTGAAGTGTGTTATTAGAAAATTTTCTAAGTAGTTTGTAATGATCCTCGTATGGATGTATACAAATCCTTGTTTGAAAATGTTTGAAAATAGTGAGGTGTGAAAAGTATTTTAAAGTGTGAGCAAGTAACTATCAGGTACCTACCCTAGAATAAGTCATTCATGTTCTTGTATGTTCTTTCAAGGGTAAGACTGTCCCTATTATTAAGGAATAGGTAGTCATTACCTTAAATTTTATTAAGGGACGGACGTAGGGTCATCGTACGATCAACGAAGGCAACTGTAGGGTGTCTTTAGCAATTGGGAGGGACTATAATCTTTAATCGAAGGGACAAGATCATTATTGTAGGAAACATCGTACGGACTTGATCTTTTAAACCGGGGAGGGACTAGATGATTTATTTCACGGAGGGACTTTGCTTAAGACGCCCTACTTTCGAGGGACTTGACCATTTTTTAAGGCAACTTAAGAGAGGTATACCCTAGGAGGTGCAGACAGCGATCATAGATCGACTTACGTGTGTGAGTGTTTATTTTCAAATATTTAATCTTTTTGTTTAATTTTTCTAAGTCCAGTTAATTTCAATTATTTCTTTTCACATCCTAGGTTTATTAACCACACAATTAATTATTTAAGTAAAATGCGGAAATAAAAATCATACGCTATTACATTAAGGGAGGGGGATACATTTATTCTTAGGGGGATTACAAAGAAATAAAATACAGAAATTTTAACCTAGACTATTACATAAGAGGAACACTTACACATATTACGCGAAAAAAATAAATCTATACAATAAAAATAAATCAAGTAAATTAATTGAAAATAAATAAGAATTTTTTTATGAAAAGATTAGGATTTGATTAGGGTTTTTTAGTCTTAACTAATTATACCAAAAATAATAATTATGTGATAATAATATTAAAATTTATTTACCAAAGTTAATTTAAGAAAAAATATTTAGTAGAAAATTATTTTAAAGTTTAAGAATTAATCAAAATCTAGTTAGTTAGTTAATTATTTAGTTAATTAGAAACAAAAACAACTTAATTAAGAAAAAACTTTAAAAAGGAGAAAAACAGGTTTTGTGGAACAAAATGCTGAGGGAGGAGGGTGTTGAACCCACACCCTTTACTTCATTGGTGTAGCCTTCCACCACTGGGTTGCGCGCCTGGTTTGTATATAACCTGAGCAAAAATAAATTAAATAGTAATCCTGGAAAATAAACAGAATAATAAACAAAAACAGGGAAAACCTGGGATCGAACCCAGGTCTAGTACTTCTCATAATGTATCCTCCCACCGTCTGAGCTAGATGCGCACCTTGATAAATATATGAAGCAAATAAAATAAAAAATAAGATGGAAATTTGAATTTCTTGTTCGCGTGCAACTTCTTCTTCCTCCTGACCTGCGAAATTTCCTACGAAATTTCCTATGCATTTTCCTGCGAATTTTCTTGCGACCGTTCCTGCAAATTTTCTTGCGTCCAAAACCTGCAAAACCAAACGTTGAAAATACAGTGAATACATTAATTTTAAAGGTCCAAATCGATTAATATGTTGTCCTTAAACCCAACTAGATTATCAATTTCACAAGAAATCGCCTCCATCGCGCGTCCCTAATTTGAAACCTCAAGAACCCTAATTATGGCTATATCCTCATATGGCTACGAATCCTCGAATTGACTGCCCAAAAACCTTCTTTATAACATTATAAACACGAACCATTAGTAAAACATAATTTATAGTGCTTGAATATAAGAATACGAAAAAGTTATAAAAGGGAAAGCAAGAGGATTCGATTTCCATGTCTCATGATGTTTTTTATGAATGCAGATGAGTGGGATAACATCAAGAAAGTTCAGGGGATCATGTTTTACCCTCTAGAATAACTTGATATAACCTGCAAATAAAAACAAAAATCAATATTTTTTGCAAAAGTTTTGAAGTTGACATCAAGCTATTCTAAAGGGTAAAACATGATTGCTGAACTTTCTTGATATTATCCCACACATCTGCATTCATCAAAAACATCATGAGACATGGAAATCGAATCCTCATGATTTCCCTTTTATAAAAAATTTCGTTTTCTTATATTCAGGCATTATAAATTTTGTTTGACTAATGGTTCGTGTTTATAATGTTATAAGGAAGGTTTCTGGGCAGTCAGTTCGAGGATTCGTAGCCATATGAGGATAGAGCCATAATTAGGGTTCTTGAGATTTCAAATTAGGGACGCATGATGGAGGCGATTTCCTGTGATATTGATAATATAGTTGTACTTAAGGACGTCATATTAATTGATCCATACCATTAAAATCAGTTTATCCATTGTATTTTTAACATTTGATTTTTGCAGGTTTTGTAGTGACAACAAAAATCCGTCACTAAAACCTTTAGTGACGGAAAACCGTAGGTATAGGTCAAAGTGGACGGACGACTGAAGAAGATGGAATTGGCGCGTTAATTTTTTGAATTTTGTCATTGTTTATGTTGATTTCGTTTCATAGGAATATCACAACGCGCGGTCAACTCAGTTGGTTGGTGGTCTCTTCATTAGAGGTACAGGGTCTGGGTTCGATTCCCAGGTCCCCATGTTATTTTTTGAGCATTTTTCTTCTTTCTTTTCTTATTATTATATTATTATATTATTATAAAATTAACTAAATAATTAACTAACTAATTAGATTTTGATTAATTCTTAAACTTTAAAATAATTTTCTCCTAAATATTTTTCTTAAATTAATTTTGGGTAAATAAATTTTAATATTAATATCACACCATTATTATATTTGGTATATTAGTTTTTTTTACTAAACCTATAAGTTCATTAATTAAAACTTAAACCCTAGTTCTTTTTTTTATTACTTTATTTATTTTTATTAAAAAAATTGTATAGGTTTATTTATTTAATTTCTTTCCCATTTGATTTTGTAATTGTTTCCATTATGTAATAGTTTAGATTTATTTTCCGCCTTTTTTTTGTAAATCCTCTAAAAATGTATCCCCCTCCCCTAATGTAATAACGTAGGATCTTTCTTCGCATTTTATTTAAATATTTAATTGCGTGGTTAGTAAACCTAGGGAGTGAAAAATAAATATTTGATTATCTGGGCTGAGAAAAATTAAATAAAAAGATTAAATATTTGAAAATAAACACTCACACGCGCAAGTCAGTCTATGATCGTTGTCTGCACCTCCTAGGGTATACCTCTCTTAAGTTGCCTTTAAAAACGGTCAAGTCCCTCGAAAGTAGGGTGTCTTAAGCAAAGTCCCTCCATGAAATAAATCATCTAGTCCCTCCCCGGTTTAAAAGATCAAGTCCCTACGATGTTGCCTACGATAATGATCTTGTCCCTTCGATTAAAGAGGATAGTCTTTCCCAATTGCTAGAGACACCCTACAGTTGCCTTCGTTTACCGTACGATGACCATACGCCCGTCCCGTAAATCCAAGATAATGACTACCTATTCCTTAATAATAGGGATAGTCTTACCCTTGAGAGGACATATAAGAACATGAATGACTTAGTCTAGGGTAGGTACCTCATAGTTACTTGCTCGCACTTCAAAAGAAAATACTTTTCACACCTCACTATTTTCAAACAAGGCTTTGTATACATCCATACGAGGATCATTACAAAGTAATTAGAAAATGTTCTAATCACACACTTCACCTTTTCAAAAAAAACAATTAAGTGAGCTAAGTAACTAAGAGCCCATGGATAACCATGAATATAAAGGATGCTAACACCTTCCCTTTATATAACCTACCTCCCGAACCCAAGTCTTTTAAAAACGGTCTTTCCTGTTCTTTTATGTCCCTTCCTTATGGATAAAATAAAAGTCGGTGGCGACTCTTGCTATCCGCAACATTTATAGAAAGTCAGTTCTCCCACTGTGCTACACACTCACCCTTCAATTCTTTGAATGGACCTGACTTTGGTAATTTCTTAGTGAACCAATCAGCGAAAAGAGGAGCGCAACAGTTGACAAACCCTCATTTTCTCTCGTTCTTGTAATTAACCCCATAATAGAAGTCACCCAATAGGGTAGGGATAAGATTCCTTCTAAAAAAGATGGACATAGCTTCCATGCTTATAATCCCCTATTCACTTGGAAACAAGCTAGTACCATAAATCAACAAGGCCAATAACACATTTAATGTTGCCCATTGTCCTTCCTGAGCGTAGATTAAAGCGTCCTAAATGAGTATGTCACAAGGAAACCCTTTCCATTTGCTATTGCTTAAACCATGTCTGACTATGGCTAAAGGCAGATGATATCTTTTGACAATATCTTCCTCTTTGAGAACTCTCCCCGAATCAAAATAAGGTAGCATCCCTCTGAACAGAATCTGAAGCATACTGGAAATTTCTTCTAGAGTGGGAGCCAATATGTAATTAGGAAACACAAAACGGCGCAATGGTGCATCATAGAACTGCATTAGTGTATGGAGGTTGTCCCTCCGATCCTCTGTAGGCCTATCCATATATCTAAGAATTTTCCCGAACTTTGTCTTGAAGTCACCCAGAACCTTGTCATTCATAAGCTCTTTCAACTTGTGTAGGTTCTTTGCCTCTGGTTGTGGAAAAGTGTAATGCGCATTATTCTTCCGGGGTACTTCAGTAACTCCTGCCATCTGGATATAAGCAAACATGATATACCGGAACCGGGTATGAACAGAAATGCAACCTGAGAAATGAAAACACAAAAGATGTTAATGATGCTATGGTATGATGCAAATGCAATGCAAAGCACATATGATCAATTTGGGACTGTCTGGAAACCAGATATCAGGGCCAAGTAACAAGAAAACCCAAATCATCTAAATAACAGCCCATAAGAACTCAGGTAGTCATAAATGAAACCAAATCAAGCACCAGATAAACCCAAGAATTCCAGGACCAAGGTAATCGTATCAGAACATAAGACTACACTGAAAGTGAGGGTATGTTGAAGTAAAAGGGTTCCTGCAAACCTGTAAACCCCTCTCAATCTCACAGGTGTGCTTCGGGTCAAACATCACAGACTCTCAAAGTCGAATAACAATAATATGTTCACCATTTCCGAGAAATGGCTCATAACCAGATCAGGGACCCGGTTTAGCATTATGTACTACTCAGGGAGGTCTCAACGTGAGTTCGGGAAAAACAAACATCCCTTATAAGTCCTCAGCTTCAAGCGCTGAAATCGAGAAACAATAGTACATTCATCCCGAAGGGTACAATACTATCGTCATACGGCTAAATGCTTTAACTGAGTTCCTATAAGAGAACCAGGCCATCCTATGCGAGTTCCAAGTGGGCCCTCGGGTGCGAATGGGTTTGCCACATAATGTGGTCTACCACTGTTACCACTGGAGAGGGATGTTTCCACAAGGTTCTCAATGATCGGTCCCCAGCCGCACATAACTATCAAGATCGTGTAATGAAGTAGAGAAAATCCCTATATCAAGACACTTCCAAGAAGTCGGGAATCTGGGTGTGAACGCACCAATACCCCTATCACAATATACTATGGGGCCACAGTGATTGCTCACGCTAAGTCCTAGGGTGCTCTCAGGTCGGGTACTTGGCCAATCTCATCTCACAAATCATAAGTAACCCCCAAGTCCCAACAAACAAAAAACATGTTCAGACAATCCAGTATATATATATATATATATATATATATATATATATATATATATATATATATATATATATATATATATATATATATATATATATATATATGATGCATGAAAATAAATATTGAAAACTGTAAATAAAGCTGTAAATAAAACTGTAAATAAACAACAGTAAAATACACAAGCAACAACAAACAATCAAACACACCAAGAAACAGAAAACACACAAGCGCTATGAGAGACTCTCAAGGGAACCAAAGATTCTAGGTTCATCCCCAGCAGAGTCGTCAGCTGTCGCTCCCTGGATTTCCATCCTGGTACAAATACGAAAGTGGCGCGGAAGAGGGTAGAGTCGCCAACCAGACATTTTTATCCCGAAGGAACGGGAATGGTAATGTTGCACAAACCAGAAGAAAATAAAGGAAGGAAAAAGGTTTTGCAAACCAAAGATACTGGGTTCGGGAGTCGGTTACGACCTAGGAAGGTATTAGCACCCCAGATCGTCCGTCGTATCCGACGAGATCCACGCTTGCAAAGAAACTATTTCAAAGGGTGAAGAAATGAAAGTTGTTGCAAAAAGAAAGACTGGAACTGGATAAAAGAAAAGAAAGGGGGAAAATGTAGGGAAAATAAAATAGTGCTCGAACGGGCCCTACCCCGCTGCCTACGTACCTCATCTAGACATGAGGATCAGAGTCGACGTAGTTCCCCTAACTAAGGATGGAAAATATTGCTTGTGTGTTAAGGCTTGAACTGCTTATGTCAATGCTCAGGTGTTGCAGGCTCGGACGACGAGTGCGTAACCGTCTTGCAAAGTGACAAGTAGTAGCAAGTTCGTACGTAAGGAGTGAGTGGGATGAGAAAAGAAGTCCCAAAGGAGAGGCGTTTATTCTTTGTCCAATGTTTTTTTATGAGTCTTTTAGGAGTATGGCACAAGGAAGTGAAAGCAAATCCTTTTCTAAGGATGTATTCCCATTACCACATCCCTAGATAGGATGAGTAACAAGTCCACTAAGAATGAAGAAGATCCTCAAACTTGTTTCCCAAGAATAAGGTTTGAATTCATAAACTTGTTTTGGAATTATTAAGTGTTTTGTGGATTAAATGAAGAAATGTTTTTATGCTTTCCTTTGTGAAAATAGTCTTGTGATTGAACTTGTGCATCATGCTGGACAAGCTTATACCACCACCAAGATGGGGTGAATACAAGTGCCCCATGGAATAAGGCCATGTATCAAAGACTACTTCAACCTTTATTAAAATATTTTTTTTTAGTTTTTGTATGAAGATGAGAAGAGGAGAGAACCAAAGGAGAAAAAGGCAAACAACTAAGGGAATCTAACCATCCTAGAAGTTATCATGCAAAGGATTGGACCAAGGTTAGTGAGGCTTCAACTATCCTAAATAAGGAGAAGAAAAGAAGAAGAAAGAAGAAGAAATGAGAAGTTAGAAAACAACTTACTTCTCTAAAGAAGATAAGTTGTTCCAAAGAGGGGGAAAAAGTAAATTGTACCAAGGATGACATAAGGCACATCAAAAAGACAAGTATGAAAGCATAAATGAGGAGAGAAAAGAATTGGAGATGTGGAAATCATACACACGCCTCTCACTTACCAAAGCCCCTGAAATTATTAGAAGAAATCACAAGCGGCCAGCACAAACCAAATGAGATCAAAGGAAGTGAGAACAAGCCAAGACTCATGACCAAGTGCAAATTTATCATACCACATCTAGGGCTCAAACATCAAGTTAAGAAGCAAAAAGAACAAGTCTTAGGAGTTGGTACAAGTGCCCTATTATCCTAACAAATAAGCTATGACCAAATAAGCCTCAAACAATGACACGCCAATAACAAAATTCCAACAAATATCAATTGAGTCCTAAAAAATCCACAATTAAGCATAAAGACACTTTAAACATGTGAGAACAGCATACCAAAACCACATGGCAAAAATCAGAGGCAAACTCACTCAAACAATGGCTCAAAGATCCAATAGGGTTTCATATACTTCATCACAAAGCAACCTCTTAAAACATAAGCAAATGAACCTTAAAAATCATGACATAAACCTCAAGCAAACTTCAACATGTTAAGAATCAGATGCAAAAAGAAGCAAGTTCGTATCTATTACCAATTTCAAAATGGAAATTAAACAAACTAGGTCATACATAAAAGGTTTAAAGAATAAAAGAATTAAAGTCAACAATTAAATCAAGCATGAAAAGTAATGAAAAAAAATTAAAGAAAATTAAAAAACCTACATGAATATTTTCAGAAATTTGGTAAGGATTTACTAATTTAATAAAATGAAATGTAACAAACAATTAAAAGAAATAAAAAATAAAACAACAGGTCAATGGGGTTCAAACAGCAACCCAAACAAGTTCAGAAATAAGGCTGGGCTTAAACAGGGCTGCGGTCAGCAAAAGAGGCCCAGGCCCGCGTGGAAATCCCTTAAATCCACTACCAGACTCTCTTTGTTTCTTCTTTGTTTCTTTTTTATTTTAAAAAATATAAAATAACAAGCATAAAAAGAAAAATGAAAACAAAATGCAGACATGCCTCTGCACTTATCAATCGGTCACTTTCTTTATTTAAGTGACATGAAATAAAAGCAAAAATTACAGCCAACCACAGGCCGCCACGCGGTCATCTTCTTCACATGCAATGCAACAAAACGCAGCAGCCTGTATCAAATCCATGAAAACCGAAACAATTAACAAGCACAACACAACTTCATTTAATCATAACTCCTTTAATTCATAACGAAATTCAAAAGTTCAAAAACCAAAAATGAAGTATGAAATGAGAGGAATCCAACCGTGCCATTGGTTCTCACAAAAAATCAACATACAAAGCAAATCACAAAGAAAAAGATCACACATCAAAGTTGAAAATCCAAAATTAATGCATCACATAACTTCATAACACTTCACACATATCTTATCATGTCAAAGCACCATGAAAACATCAATAATTGGCTAAAACTGAAGCAAAAATAATTTGAACAAAAACCTGATATGAAGCTCTTTTTCAACTTTGAGAAGACCAGAGCTTTCCTATATCTTTCTTAGACCCGTGCTTGGCCAAATAAAGGCTTAATGCTCCAAGATATCCAGAATCCTAATGTGCTTTACTTCACTATTTCACTATGGAACTTCCTTAACAAGATCAATGAGGTGAGGTTGATGGTGAGAGCGAGATGTTATTGATGATGCACATAACGAGCTGAAGGAGGGGGCGATGGAATGAAGAAAATGCAGATCTGGTTTGGTTTTGAGATGATGAAGTTAAGAGCTCAATGAGAGAAAGAGTGTGAAGTTTTTGTTGTGTGATTTTTTAGAGTGAAAAATGAAGTGAATCTCCCCCATTCAAAATCGTGATCGCCACTTTTATCTGGTGTGTGGAGTGTAAATGCAAGTTTGTTATAAAGCTCAAAAAACGCAGAGACCGTGACTTTGCTTCAACTTTTCCTTTTCATTAAAAAAAATCACCTGCATGTAGTGTATGTTTGTTGTAGTAGAGTGCAAGTGTTGGCATCTTGGTATTTGATGATGAGAAGTAAATGAGGAAACAATGATGATCAAGGATGGAGATTGGTTGGAATGAGTGTGCATGGTGGTGTTGTGAAGTCACGTGAAATTCTTTCCCCTGTAATGTATGATGTGTGTGTGAGTGTGAAGCATTTTGGTGAGTGAAAGCATGACCTTTTTTTTTGCCACATGCACATGATTGGGTGGTGACGAAAAACATGAATGAAGTAACTTACAAGAGGCGCGTGTAATGAGAATTGGTATTTTGCTGTGTAATGAGAATTGGTATTTTGCTGATTACTTCTCTCTCACATGCCACCTTTGATGCACCATCCTTTTGTACTTTTCTATCTTATTTTTTCCCTAAAAACAATGCCAAATAAAAATAAAACAACCACCAAAAAATTGGTCACGCAAAGTGCATGGTGGACATCCCAAAAAGGTGTAGAAAAAAATTGAATAAAGTGTGACACCAAAATATAACTAAATGGGCCAATAGTATTTTGACATGTGTCCTAAGAAATCCTAAAATGCACCCAAACTTCCAAAAATCATATCTTGAGTTCTAGGAAGGCTATGAAAATGTTCTAATACTTTTTGGAAAGGGAAAATCAAGCTCTAAAACTTTTATGTTAAAAGAAAAATCATCTGGAGCTTTTTTGCACATGAAATAATAACTTGAATGTCTAGGGAAAATATTTCCAAAAATAGAAACTTCTACATTTCCAAATTTAGCAACTTTTTGCATATTCCTGATTTTTGACATTTGAGCTCATCCAAGATATTCCTTGATATGATATGACCTCAAAATATTGATGACCATGATCCAAACCCTAGAAATCCTTCATTTGACTTTTGGACTGCACGGTTGACTTTCTTGCTTCAGTCTCAAGTAACTGCTTAAGTACATGACTTCTTCAGTGAATTTCTGTCTCAAATTTCATACATAAGCCTTGCATATCATATGAGATCCTTTGACCACAATAATTGGTCAAAGCTAAAAGGATTCTCTGATTTGGAGCAAAACCCTAGTTAGGGTTTGTCCGTGTAGGAGAAAATGGACTGCTGAATTTCTGATGAAATTCCACCCTTCTAAGACCTTGAGGATGACTTTGAGCTTGTATAAAATATGAGGAAACCTTGTAATTCTCTTGCAATGTCACTTGGCTCTTGCCTTTGCTTGTAGAACCATAAATTTCCAGATGACTGATCATATGCCTTATGCTAGAACATGTGAATGCTATGCCTCATGTTTCTATGCCAAATGCTAGAATATGGTATGCTTATGCTCTGCTTATGACATGCAGATGATGGTAACAAGGAGAGGAAAAATTTATGGTGTTACAGAGGGGAAGGCCAATGCCAAGGAGACCTCGATCAAAATACCATCTTCGTTTTCGAGGATGATACCTACGCCACTGCTTGTCGAGCTGGAAGCACCGTCGACAAAGATCGTCCACTTGTGGGTGCCGCTACTTGGGACCGGGTTATGCATCATCTCTGTAACGAAATCAGCCAGGACCTGAGCTTTCAGAGCTTTCCTGCTTTCGTATTGGATGTAGAACTCTGATAGCTCCAACGACCATTTCAGCATTCGACCGGCCATGTCTGGTCGGTCGAGGAGTTGCTTGATGGGTTGGCAGGTTCAGACTTTAATCGTGTGGGAGAAGAAGTAATGTCGTAGTCTCCATGCGGCATTTATCAAGGCTAAGGCAACTTTCTCGATCTGTTGATACCTGAGCTCGGGACTTTGGAGAGCTTTGCTCGTGAAATAAATAGGTTTTTGCCCATCAACGGTTTCACGAATGAGGACGACGCTGACGGCCTCAGTCGATACAGGCAGATACAAATACATAGTCTCCTTTTCTAGTGGTCGGGATATGACCGGTGGTTCGGAGAGTTCCCTTTTCAGATGAAGCAGTTCCTGCTCGCATTCTTCGGTCCACTCGAAGGTAGCCTCTTTTTGTAATAGTTTGAAGAAAGGCAATGCTTGTTGGGCGGACTTGGAGACAAAGCGAGATAAGGAAGCGAGCATACCATTGAGGGATTAAATGGATTTCTTTGAGTTTGGGGTTGGGAACTCCGAAAACACCAGCATTTGTCGGGGTTGGCCTCAATCCCGCGCTCGGTGAGATAGAAGCGGAGGAATTTCCCTGCCCGGATACTGAAGGTGCATTTTTCAGGATTAAACCTCATTTTGCATTGTCTCGCCTGCTCGAAAACCTTTCGGAGGTGTCGTGCATGGTTGACTTCTTCGTGCGACTTCACGATCATGTCGTCCATGTATACTGTAGATGTTTAGAATTGGCAGAATTTTTGATAAACAAGAAGTGTTGAACTTAGTTCAGGATGTCACACCAGATGTTGTGACATTATCAAACAGAGTATAAGTTAATGAACTTAGTTCAGGATGTCACACCAGATGTTGTGACATTGTATAAGTTAATGAATTAAGTTCAGACATCAGGATGTCACACCAGATGTTGTGACATCTCAAACCTGCTACCATACTTAAATGATGCATAACAGAACTGAGTAAATTCAGGGAATTTATCTGGAATTAATTGTGAATGGATAAAAGAGTACAAGGCGCATCTGTATGGAGCTTAGTTATCCGATTTCAGTATAACAGAATAACTACCTCACCTAGAATCAAGGAAGTAACAAACCCTAATTCAAGGTGATGACATCATGACTTATTAGGACTGGATAATCTACAGAAAGCCCAAAAATCCAAGCATCTATTTAAGGAGCAGAAACTCTCAGAATAGAGTACGAAATTAAGAAGACTAAATAGGGTGTTTGTGTTTAATAGCAGGTTTTATATGTGTATCACTTTATGAGCTTTTAAGCAAAAGTGAATTGTGTCTTGATTGAAACTGTGAAGTAAAATCAAACTGTTGTGTTTGAAGTGTGACTTTAATTTTATTAAACATTGTAACATATCACTGTGTGGTTGAGGAGGAGTGAGTTGGTACTCATATCTAAGTTGTGTCTTAGGTAGAAATTGCATTGGGTAGATATTAAGTGAAAGATTAAACTGAGTGGTTTAAGTCTAGAATTAATATTACTTATATTGGATTTCCTTACTGGCTTGGTAGCCCCCAGATGTAAGTGTGAAGATACACTGAACTGGATTAACAATTTTCTGTGTTGTTTAATTTACCTGCACTTTAAGTTTTGTTTAAGTCTTCAAGTTTTTAAACATCTCATTCGACATCACGTACCTGATCCCAGAATTTCAATTGGCATCAGAGCAGGCACCCTGCCTGTTTAACTGGGTGAGATCTAGGGACTGCAAATTTTGGGAACATGGACAGAGATGTAGGATCTGTGAATAGACCACATATATTGGATGGATCCAACTATGACTACTGGAAGCCAAGAATGGTAGCATTCTTAAAATCACTTGATAGTAGGGCTTGGAAAGCAGTCAACAAAGGATGGAAGCACCCTGTCCAAGACAACAAGGACGGGGCAAAAGTGTTGAAGCCTGAAGAAGAATGGAGCAAGGAGGAAGAAGATTCAGCACTTGGAAATTCCAAAGCCTTAAATGCCTTATTCAATGGCATTGATAGGAACATATTCAGACTTGTGCATCACTGTGAGTTAGCCAAAGATGTTTGGGACACTCTCAAAACCACTCATGAAGGAACATCAAAAGTGAAGATGTCAAGACTTCAACTTCTCACCACCAAGTTTGAAAACTTGAGAATGAAGGAAGATGAGACAATTCATGAGTTTTACATGAACATCTTGGAAATAGCTAATACTTCTGGTGCTTTGGGAGAAAAGATGAGTGATGAAAAGTTGGTAAGAAAGATTCTCAGATCTTTACCAAAAAGATTTGACATGAAGGTCACTGCAATAGAAGAAGCTCAGGACATATGCACAATGAAGGTTGAAGAGATCATTGGTTCCCTTCAAACATTTAAGATGGGAATAAATGATACAATTGTGAAGAAAAACAAAAGCATAGCCTTGGTCTCAAATATTGATAAAGAAGAAGAAAATCATGAAGCAGACCCTGAAGAAAATTTATCAGAAACAATTGCTATGCTTGGAAGACAATTCAACAAAATTCTCAAAAGAATGGATAGCAGGTCCAGACCAAGTGGAAGAAATTCAAACTCTTCTGAGAATAAAAGACCTTATGATAGAAGGACAAATTATGATGAGAAGACCAACCAAGAAAAAGGGATTAAATGTCATGGATGTGAAGGATATGGACACATCAGAAATGAATGCCCTACCTATCTAAAGAAGCAGAAGAAAGGTCTCTCTGTGACCTGGTCTGATGAAGACTCAGGATGTGATTCAGAAGAAGAATCTGCAAAGCACATCACTGCTCTAGCTGGAGTATGTGAATCTGAAGGGGGATCTAGTGATGAGGAGCTGACTTTTGAAGAGCTTGAAGAATCATACAAGATGCTGTGTAAAAGGAGCACTGAAGTATGCATGGAGAATATAAAGCAGAAGAAGCAGATTGAGGGATTGAAGGCTGAAAAGACAAGTAATCTAGAGATCATTGACTCTTTGAAAAGTGAAGTAAGCCTACTCAACTCCAAATTGGAACATATGTCCAAATCTGTTAGAATGATGAACAGTAGCTCAAACACACTGGATGTCATTCTCAACAACAACAAGCATTCAGGGGATATGACTGGGTTGGGATTTAATAAAGCTCAAAAGGTTGAGGCTAGCACCAGCAAAACAACTTCAAATCCCATAAAGTCAAACAAGATGTCCCAACAGATGTCCCAACATCATGAAAAGAACATGATGAAAAAGAAGTATCAAAGATGGAGATGCCATCATTGTGGAAGGTTTGGTCACATCAAACCTTTTTGCTACAAGCTACATGGACATCCAAATCAGAGGTATCAGCAACCCCCTAAGTAGAAGACAGAGGTCACCAAGAGAGTGCTGCATGGACATCAAAATCAAAGATATCAGCAACCCCGTAAGTAGAAGACAGAAGTCATCAAGAAAGTATGGGTACCTAAAGCTAGTCTTCATGCTGATCAAAGCTACATGCCCAAGAACAAGTTCAACATACAACCTTGGAGCTCTAAAGATGGTCACTACACAGGGCAGAGGCATCAAAGGAAACCTCACAACAGGCAAAAATGGTCAAAAAAGGGTGTTGCCTATATAGCTCAGACATCTCTCATAGTATCAGCTAAGGAAGACTGGTACTTTGACAGTGGATGCTCAAGGCACATGACTGGATTGAAGAATATGCTGGTAAACCTAAAGTCACATTCATCTAGATATGTAACCTTTGGAGATGGAGCTAAAGGGGAAATCAAGGGAGTTGGGACTTTGGACTGCCCAAATGTACCAAGACTAGATAATGTGCTGCTGGTAAAAGGATTGACTGCTAACTTGATCAGCATAAGTCAATTATGTGATCAAGGTTACAGTGTAAACTTTACCAAAACTGAATGCATAGTGTCTGATAAAGAACAGAAGGTTGTCATGAGAGGAGCCAGATCTAAAGACAACTGCTATATGTGGGAACCTCAAGATTTTAGTCTCACTTCAACCTGCTCCTTAGCCAAAGAAGAAGAAGTGAAGTTATGGCACCAAAGACTGGGTCATCTTCATCTCAGAGGAATAAAGAAGATCATATCTATGGAGGCTGTAAGAGGTATTCCAAGACTGAAGATTGATGAAGGCAAAGTATGTGGTGAATGTCAAATAGGCAAGCAAACCAAGATGTCACATCCAAAGCTCCAACATCTGACAACTTCCAAAGTTTTGGAATTATTGCATATGGATCTTATGGGACCAATGCAGGTTGAGAGTCTTGGTGGAAAAAGGTATGCCTATGTGGTGGTTGATGACTTTTCAAGATATACATGGATAAGTTTCATCAAAGAAAAGTTTGATGTGTTTGATGTATTCAAAGATCTGTGCCAAAGAATACAAAGAGAAAAAGCAAGCTGTGTGGTCAGAATAAGGAGTGACCATGGAAAGGAGTTTGAGAATAAAAAATTCTCAGATTTCTGTTCTTCAGAAGGAATCAATCATGAGTATTCTTCTCCTATCACCCCTCAACAGAATGGGATTGTTGAGAGGAAAAACAGAACTATCCAAGAGTCAGCAAGAGCTATGATTCATGCTAAACAATTACCACTGTACTTCTGGGCTGAAGCTATGTACACAACTTGTTACATTCACAATAGAGTCACTCTAAGAAAAGGAACCTTGTCCATCATCTATGAAGTCTGGAAGGGCAGAAAACCTACAGTCAAGTACTTTCATGTGTTTGGAAGTAAATGTTACATTCTGGCTGATAGGGATCAAAGAAGAAAGATGGATCCTAAAAGTGATGAAGGGATTTTCCTTGGATACTTCATAAATAGCAGAGCCTATAGAATATTTAACTCCAAAACCAAGGTTATAATGGAGTCAATAAATGTGATAATTGATGATGCCCCTGCAGATGTTGCAGATGATGTTGGAACATCTGCTGACAGTCAGACTGAAGCTGAAATAAAGAGTGATAATCCTGACTTCACTCTAACTGAGGCAAGGACAGAACAATCCAGCAAACATCCCTCCATCAGAATCCAGAAAGATCACCCTAAAGATCTGATAATTGGTGATCCCAACAGTGGTGTAATCACTAGATCAAGAGAGATGATTTCAGGCTCCTGCTTTGTTTCAAAGATAGAACCTAAAAACATCAAGGAAGCTCTGAATGATGAGTACTGGATCTCTGCTATGCAAGAAGAATTAGGTCAGTTCACAAGGAATGAAGTGTGGGATCTTGTTCCTAGGCCTGATGACATAAATGTGATTGGCACTAAGTGGGTGTACAAGAACAAGTCAAATGAGCAGGGAGTTGTTACAAAGACCAAGGCTAGACTTGTAGCTTAAGGATTCACACGAATTGAAGGAGTAGACTTTGATGAAACCTTTGCACCAGTAGCAAGGCTTGAATCAATCAGACTACTTTTAGGAATTGTTTGTATCCTGAAGTTCAAGCTATTTCAAATGGATGTGAAAAGTGCCTTTCTAAATGGATATCTTAATGAGGAGGTATATGTGGAGCAACCTAAGGGATTTGTTGATCCAAGCTGTCCAGATCATGTATACAAACTAAGGAAGGCTCTTTATGGTCTGAAGCAAGCCCCAAGAGCATGGTATGAAAGATTGACCACTTTTCTCATAAAACAAGGGTACATGAAAGGTGGAATAGACAAAACCTTGTTTGTGAAAGATGAAGAAGGAAATATCATGATTGCTCAAATATATGTAGATGACATAGTCTTTGGTGGGATGTCAAACAGGATGGTTAAACATTTTGTCACTCAAATGGAATCTGAATTTGAGATGAGCCTAGTAGGAGAACTAACCTACTTTCTTGGACTGCAAATCAAGCAGATGGAAGACTCCATGTTCATATCCCAAAGCAAGTATGCAAAGAACACTGTCAAGAAGTTTGGGATGGACAGTGCAAGTCACAAAAGAACACCTTCCCCCACTCATTTAAAGCTGACAAAGGATGACAAGGGTGAGAAGATGGACCAAAACTTATACAGAAGCATGATTGGAAGCCTATTATATCTGACTGCTAGCAGACCAGATATAACCTTTGCAGTAGGTGTATGTGCAAGATATCAAGCTGAGCCAAAAGTAAGCCATCTAAACCAGGTTAAGAGGATTTTGAAATATGTCAATGGTACTTGTGACTATGGCATAATGTACTCTCATGGATGTGAACCAATTCTCACTGGCTTTTGTGATGCTGACTGGGCTGGAAGTGCTGATGATAGAAAGAGCACATCAGGAGGATGCTTCTTTCTAGGAAACAATTTGATTTCTTGGTTCAGTAAGACACAAAATTGTGTATCCTTATCCACTGCTGAAGCTGAATATATTGTAGCTGGTAGTAGTTGTTCACAGTTTGTCTGGATGAAGCAAATGCTCACAGAATACAATGTCCCACAAGATGTCATGACATTGTACTGTGACAATTTAAGTGCTATTAACATATCAAAGAATCCTATCCAACACAACAGGACCAAGCACATTGATATCAGGCATCATTTCATCAGAGATCTTGTGGAGGAGAAGGTGATCTCATTAGAACATGTAGCCACAGATCTGCAATTGGCTGATATATTTACTAAAGCTTTGGATGCTACCCAATTTGAAAACCTAAGGGGTAAATTGGGAATCTGCTTATGTGAAATATAGCAGTTATGGAGAAGTGCCAACATGTCCTATGACATCGTGTGGCATGATCACTAGATGGCAACACCAGTCTGGTCACTAACTCTGTGTATTCCACTTTTTAGAATTCCATCAGTAACGGCTTTTATAAAAGCTCAAGCTTGCTTTCAGCTCTTCATCTCCTCACTATCTCCTCAAAACCATTTGCATGCTATAGCTGATTTTCTGAGCTCATCAAAATCAATCAAACCTAAACTCTTCTTTCACTACATTCTCAAAATGTCTCAACATCAAAACCCTAACCTCACTGATGAAAATCTCAACCAAGAAGATGTGGTGCATGCAACCCCAATATCTATGGTACCAATGGATACTACTCTCATAGACGAAATCAGAGGAAGTGTTCCTCTTGCTCAAAAGCCTAGAACTCCAAATGTGAGAAGAGCAAAGGAACATGTGTTCAGCAAAAGCAAAGGGATTCCTTCATCCTCAAACACCACCCCCAAAGCCTCTGAATATGTGGATGCATCCATCAAGCATCTTGTGAATAGGATTTTATCTGAACAAAGAGTAGTGTGTGGGGTATCTGTTCCCCTAAACACCATGCCTGCTCCACAAGAGGAACAGAGCAATCAGGCTGAAGAGGACACTCCTGCTCAACAGGATGTCCCAATAAATGTTGAAACATATGAGGACCAGAACAAGGCCTCAACTGATGATGATAATGAAGCCACTGATGACCAAGCTTCTGTTGATCCACCTGCTGAAGAGGAGACTTCCCAACCTCCTCCTGTTGAAGCCATAGACGATGACTCTGACACAGAGATCATTGCATTTGTGGACCCTAGCATAGCCAAAAGGCTTAGGGCTAGGAAAGAGAAGAAGATTGCAGGACATGCAACTCCTGAAAAGAAACAGCCTACTCCAAAGAAAGACAAGGTCAAAGTGTCATTTGGACCTACTAAACAATGGAGCAAGGTGAGTACCCAAAAGAGGAAAGTTGTAACTCCACCTGATTCAGATGTTGAAGAGGATGTCCCAACATCCCAACCAAGGAAGAAACCAGCACCTTCAAGGTCTACCTCTGCTGTTCCAGAAGCTCCTCTGGACAATGTGTCATTCCATCATGTGTCAAGTGTGAGCAGATGGAAATATGTCTACCAAAGAAGAGTGGCACTGGAAAGAGAACTGGGCAGCAATGCACTGGAGTGCACTGAGGTAATAGACCTAATATCCTCTGCTGGTTTATTCAAAACAGTTTCAAATTTTTCACCCTGCTATGAGTTGCTGGTCAAGGAGTTCATTGTCAACCTGCAAGAAGACTGTGCTGATGGAAAGTTAGAAGAATTCAGAAAGGTTTATGTAAGAGGGAGATGTGTGGAATTCTCTCCTAGGGTTATCAATCATTACCTAGGGAGAGAATCCGATGGGCCTAATGAGCTAGGGAAAACTGATAACCAAGCCTGCAAGGTCATCACTGCCAACCAGGTCAAAACTTGGCCAGTCAAGGGCAAACTTTCTGTTAGCTTGCTAACAAGGAAGTATGCAATGCTGCATAGAATTGGTATTGTCAATTGGGTCCCTACCAACCATACTTCTTCAATAGCTACTGGATTGGGAAGATTCATTTATGATGTGGGCACCCAAACAAAGTTGGACTTTGGGGCTTACATATTTGATCAAACACTGAAGCATGCAGGAACATCAGCAACAAAGCTTCCCATTGCTTTTCCCTATCTGCTCTGTGGAATCATCCTCAGCCAGTATCCAGGTATCCTCACTGAGAAGGATTCAGTCTGCAAAAGAGAAAGTCCACTGGCCTTCCACTACAAACTTTTCTTGAGCCATCATGCTGTTGATGTTGAAGCTCCCAGTGGGACATCTGCTGGACCTTCAAAAGCAAAGACTCTCATATCCAAAGCTTCCTTGATTGCAGAACTGAAGAACGCCTGCAAAGAGCTGGATGCCAGGAAGAAAAAGCTTGAGGAAGTAATCCAAAGGCTGGAGATGGAAGAGGGTGCTCAGAATGCTACTAAATCTGATGATGACTCTGATGATAAATCTGAAGAGGAAGAAGATACTGAATATGAAGACTCTGAGTGAAAATGTGTATTGTCTGCTTCAGCATTGTATTTTAGATTTGTAATTATCTCTGCTTGTGTAATTTGGCCCCAATTTCTGTCTAACAAGGGGGAGAAGAGAACAATGTCTGCTGCAGTTTGCTTGATTAATGAAAAATGTTGTTTGTCTGTTTAATGCCTGCTTCTGAACTAAGTTCTTTTTAATAGAAAATTCTGTTGAATAAGTCAGAAAACATACAGGTTTGAGGGGGAGCAAATTATTATAAACTCTCACATGATTCAACAGAAAAGAACTGCTGCACTCTGATAAATTCAACTCTGCTGCACTCTGATAAATCCAGAAAATTGTGTTAGCCAAAAATTAGCCAAAGGAGGAGTTTGTAGATGTTTAGAATTGGCACAATTTTTGATAAACAAGAAGTGTTGAACTTAGTTCAGGATGTCACACCAGATGTTGTGACATTATCAAACAGAGTATAAGTTAATGAACTTAGTTCAGGATGTCACACCAGATGTTGTGACATTGTATAAGTTAATGAATTAAGTTCAGACATCAGGATGTCACACCAGATGTTGTGACATCTCAAACCTGCTACCAGACTTAAATGATGCATAACAGAACTGAGTAAATTCAGGGAATTTATCTGGAATTAATTGTAAATGGATAAAAGAGTACAAGGCGCATCTGTAGGGAGCTTAGTTATTTGATTTTAGTATAACAGAATAACTACCTCACCTAGAATCAAGGAAGTAACAAACCCTAATTCAAGGTGATGACATCATGACTTATTAGGACTGGATAATCTACAGAAAGCCCAAAAATCCAAGCATCTATTTAAGGAGCAGAAACTCTCAGAATAGAGTACGAAATTAAGAAGACTAAATAGGGTGTTTGTGTTTAATAACAGGTTTTATATGTGTATCACTTTATGAGCTTTTAAGCAAAAGTGAATTGTGTCTTGATTGAAACTGTGAAGTAAAATCAAGCTGTTGTGTTTGAAGTGTGACTTCAATTTTACTAAACATTGTAACATATCACTGTGTGATTGAGGGGGAGTGAGTTGGTACTCATATCTAAGTTGTGTCTTAGGTAGAAATTGCCTTGGGTAGATATTAAGTGAAGGATTAAACTGAGTGGTTTAAGTCCAGAATTAATATTACTTATATTGGATTTCCTTCCTGGCTTGGTAGCCCCCAGATGTAAGTGTGGAGATACACTGAACTGGGTTAACAATTTCCTGTGTTATTTAATTTACCTGCACTTTAAGTTTTTTTTAAGTCTTCAAATGTTTAAACATCTCATTCGACATCACGTACCTGATCCCAGAATTTCATATACTTCGAGCATGTCCCCAATCTCTCCTCGGAAGACCTTGTTCATCATCCGTTGGTATGTGGCCCCGACGTTCTTTAGCCCGAAGGGCATTACGTTGTAGTAGTAATTTCATGTCGGGGTAATGAAGTTCGTGTGCCGCTTGTCTGTGTACGACATATGGATTTGGTTGTATCCACTAGATGCGTCCATAAAAGACAAGAGTTTGAAACCTGCAGATTTGTCGACCAATTTATCTATGTTAGATATGGGGAAAACATCTTTGGGACAAGTCCTATTGAGATCAGTATAGTCAACACACATACGCCATTTTCCATTATTTTTCTTAACGAGGACTACATTAGAGAGCCAAGTTGTGTACTGGGCTTCAGAAATAAAATTTGCCTCTAAGAGGTCTTTTACAACTCGCTCAGCAACCTCCGCTTTCTCGGGAGACTGTTTACGCCTAAGCTATGCTACAAGCTTACTGGCCTGGTCTAAAGCTAACTGATGACAAGCAACCTCGGGGTCAAGCCGGAGCATCTTTGCAGCATTCCATGCGAAAAGGTCTGCGTTTTCCTTGAGGCAGATTGTGAGTTGCTCCCTATCTCTGTAGGCAGTCCAGTGCCTATCTTCAGAGCTCTATCGGGGTTGTCACCCAAGGGAATAAGCTCGAACTCTCTGTCGCGGACCGGCCGGAATGGGTGAGTCGGGGACTACCCATGGACGGGGTTTTGTGCTTCAGTTTTGTCCTCGCCGATGCAGCTGTCGAGGTCGATGGCGTTGATTCCCTGGGGGCGATTGCTCTTCGACTCTAGGCTTCTTTCTATTCTTGGTGTTGATTATGGTCTGTCCTTTTACCGCAACATCATAGCATTTTCGAGCGGCCTCGATGTCACCGTGGATTGTGACTACGTGGCCTAGTTTGGTGTAGTACTTCATTTTCAGATGGACGGTGGAGGAGACCGCTGTCAATTCGGCCAGAGTTGGGCGGCCGAGGATACAATTGTAGAGGGAGGGTCACTCGATCACCAGGAATTGAACTTTGACTTCCCTAGTTGTCTCTTGCTCTCAGAATGTGACGAGGAGTTCGACATACCCCCATGGTTTTGTGGTGGCTCCATTAAATCCTTGAAGGTCGGTTCCGACGTACGGGGATAGGTTAGTTTTGTCCAGCTTGAGAGTCTTGAATAGGTGGACATATATGATGTCCACTGAACTGCCTTGGTCGACCAAGATGCGTCGAACATCAAAATGCACCATTTTGGCCCTTATAAGTAAGGGGGTACTTGAATTAGGAGAGCCGCCCGGCAACTCTTCGAGGAAGAAAGATATCGGGTTGGATTTTCCCTGATAATTTGTCAGTGTCGCTAACTATTCAGGCGCAGTCAATAGGAGTTTGTCGAATTTGCGTTTCACCGAAATAACAGCGTTCTCGTTGTTCATCCATCCTCCTGATATAACAAAAGTTGTTGGGAAGTTTTCCCAGGGGCTGAAGGCAGCAATTCGTTCCCTTGGACCTGAGTCGAGGAGATGGAAGTCCTCCGGGCGGGATACGCACAAGGCCACCTGATATGAGGAATCGTCGGGTGGTGTGTCTTCGCGAGCTCTCTTCATTGCTTGCTCCTCGTGCCGGGGAGTATCGTTCCTCTTGGTGTACTGTTTGAGATGACCTTCCCGAATCAGAATCTCAATTGCATCCTTCAGATGGACGCATTATTCGGTCACATGTTCGTGACTTCTGTGAAAACGACAATACTTAGACTTGTTGGTATGGGGCTTGGGTATAAAAGGTTTGGGGAACCTCACCCTACCCTGCTTAAAATCAGAATTGATGCATTCGGCGAGGATGCATTTGCAGGGAGCCGTCAACAACATGTACTCGTTGTAACGTCCTGCGGGTCCTCTTCCTTCATGGGTCTCGCAGGGTTTCTCCTCCTTTCGCTTATCCCCATTGTGATGGGGAGCATTGGAGTCCTCGTGTTTGGGGTGGCCGGTGACATTGGTACTGCGATTATTCTGAGCATTATGGGCAACATGTTTCTCTTCGTACCTGATGTAAGCTTGGGCTTTGTGTAGAAGCTCGTCCAGAGTACGGGGAGGCTCTATCCTAACCGCTCTACTGAGTTCGCTTCCGGGTAGGAGCCCCCTCTCGAGGAGGTATTTCTTCATGCGCTCTATTGTATCTACCTCGACAACTTCTTGGTTTAACCGCTCGTTGTACGAGCGCAGTGTCTCATTTTTCCTCTGCACTATAGCTTCAAGGGTTGCCTTAGTCTTTGGGTGACGTCGGGAGGCCGTGAAGTGCCTCATGAATGCAGATTTCATAACTCTCCAGGACGTGATAGACTCCGGGGCCAGGCTTTTGTACCAGGCCATGGCTCATTTTCTGAGAGTTGTTGAAAACAATCTGCATTTGAGATGCCCGGTGATGTCGTTGCGGTAGTCGAGCATAGCATTGATGTTTTCTACATGATCATCTGGGTCAGTCGTCTCTTCGTAAATGGCCAAGTGGGGGTTTCTCCATGCCTTCGGGGAGCGGTGCTTCCATAATGGCTCGCGAGAGCGGGAAATGAGGATCTTCCTCATCACTTCTCAACGAGGAAAAGTCATCGTTTCCAGGACTCTGCTCGCGTTGGGGCGAGGTCCTCGATCGATCGGTCTCATGGCGTATCTTGGATCTGTTCTTCTTGGGTTCGGGGGAGCGTATTCCTTGCCTTGGAGGAGAACATCCTCGTTTCTTGGCAGCTTCTGGACGTTGCTTCTCGTGCAGCTCCCTTCGTCCCTGTTGAGGGCGATCTTCCTGTTGGTCAGTCTCCAGGGCCATAATCCTCTCGTGCTGCTGGTAGAGCATGGAGTTGGCCTGGTTGAGGGTGTTCACCATAACTATCATGGTGACGTCTCCTTCGACAGGAACTGGGATAGGCTGAAATGGGGAAACTGGAGGAATTTGAGATTGAGGCTGTGGAACCCCATTATCTTCGGGTTTAGGCGACGGTGTGGTAGGTTTCCTGTCTCTGAGATCAACTTTGTTGTAGTTTAGGTTTTCCTCCGTCGTGTAGTCGACAAAGGGAATGTCGTGGTTGTCACCGTGCTCTCCGTCCAAACTGGAAGGATGGAAGATGGATTGGAGATTTGATCTTCTGTTGGGGAAGAAGTGGATAACTAGTTTCCCACAGACGGCGCCACTGATCTTACCTGATCAGAAGGGCCCTCTAGAGGTCGAGCACGAACAGGTGATGGTTGACAAGTGAGAAGGGGGTGTACCTGCAAGGCACTACGATGCCAAAGTGAGTATACGTTACATAAAGGGTAAGAGAGAGAGAGAGTGTTTCAGAATACCTGACCCTTTAGTGAAAAAGGGTATTTATAGTGAGCCTCTAGCGTTGGGCCAAGGTTCTTCCTTGGGTTGGATTAACTAGGCCCAAGGAAGAACTACCAAGGTACGCGTGAGAGCGTGTAAGACCAAGCACGTGGTATTGCCCTTGGTCCAACTACCCCTATCTTTCAGGAGATAAGCTGGACAGTTGGGTGACTTGGCAGGTGAGGGGGAGACGAGGTCTCCCCATCATAGTATAATGGATATGGTGTTTTCCCCACGCGCCAAGCACCTGCTCGGGCAGTTATAAGTCTGTCTGACGATGCAGAAGGCTTGGCTGACTAGATGGGCCTCTGCCCGACATGTTGGGCTATGGGCCAACGGTGTCCTCTAGGCCCAATCCAGAACAATTTCTTTTATTAAGCATACATTAATAAGTTAATTATTTGCTATGTGCTCTAAATTAACAATTGGACAATCTTAGGCCCTGATAAAATTAAAATTCATGTTCAGACTTTTGTTCATTTTAAGAGATGAGGGATGCTTGAAATATTGTTTTGACTTACTATTATTCTCTTATAAACTAGTAAAATATGTCTGTCAATCCTATTTTAGTATCTGCTTAACAAGTTTTGGTTCATAAAACCAAAAGCCTGGCAGTAATTTTATCAAGTTTTTATTCAGATTCCTAATTTGTCCAAACATTTTAAACATACTTGCTAATATTGTATTATATGTTGTGGCTAAGAATTGATAGAAAACCGTCTCTACAATATTGTTTTGGTTATTAAGTTTGGAGAAATATTTTGACTATAAGCTCACATTCATCAGGATGATCAAGATGATTTTCTAATTCTATCTACTTTTGTAGCTTATAAAATGATTTATACATCATATGTATAAGAAAATGGCCCAACTAAGAGTTGTTCTACTCTTTCTCATATGGAAAAAGTATGGTACCAAATTTGGGATCACTCTAAGGCCTATAGATAAGAGAACTAGATAACTTTTTCTGATGATATGCCATTGTTAATCATTTAAGTTTTTTTTAGTTCCTTTTTGTTAATGATAAATGGGGAGAATGGGAAAGTATTTATTGATTAACTTTAGATCCGAATGAGGTTGGTAATCCTATTTAAGGGGAGCTTACAAAACTCACCCTTGAAGTAGATTTATTGTTCTATAAAGGGAATAACTTATAAACCTCATCTCTTAAACTTCACAGTCAAGACTCAAGGGGAGCTTACAAACCTCAACCTATAAGGCTGTTTGACATAGGAGGAGATTACAAACCTCAGACCCTGAAATTTGTTGAATAACTAATCTGTTACTGATTGATTATAAAATACTTAATGTTTTCATCATAAAAAATGGGGGAGATTGTTGAGAAAAGTTTGGTTCATACCATGAATCCTCCAAAAATATTTTTATGATAACAAAGTATTTGAAAATCAATTAGGATTTCTAACTTGCTTTTTTCTATGTGAAAACTTATATTTACTTGATGAACTAAGTTCTGACGTAGGAAAGGCTTTGGTTCAGTTTTGATCAGTCTAGCTGGAAATGTCTGATCAGAATGCAGTATCTAGTACACCTCAGTATCAGTTGCATGTTGCTGCTACTTCTGATGCTGAGTAGTGTCAACTCAGTCTTACTAACACGAGACTTGAGATTTATTGACATTATCTTCAGCAGGATTTTGTTGTACTTGAATCTTGGATAAAACCTCTAGACAATGATCATGTTTAGTGTATAATCCAGTTGTTGATAGTTCCAACACTTACTTTATTGGAAACGAATATGTACTAGAATATCTGATATGATTATAGTTGTGGAAGAAGCTCCAACGTCTATATTTCCTCAGCTATAAAAGGAGCAGAAGATGTAAAGATCAACTAAAGAAATAACATTGTAACTAAAATTGAGATATACACGCACTGAGATCATAAGCAAAACTGCTAAGAGAGTTTTCATTTCTGTAGCCTAAGATTTTTTGTAATAGTGTGTTGTATCATTCTAATCACCTCTAATTTCTATCAAGTGTTGTTGTAAGTCATTTCTTCTCTAAACAATCAGTTTAGATATAAAGTTTCTTGTTGTAGGCTTGAGCACATGTTGAGTCTTGAACAGGTGGTTCAAGCAAGGAAAAATCTTAAACATGAGCTACAAGCAAGGGAAAAGTCTTGGACAAATGGTCTGAGTAAGAAGTCTTAGTCAGAAGTTGATTAAGCAGGGTAAACGTTTTAGACACGAGCTCTAAGCAAGTGGAAAGTCTTATACAATTGTGTATAAGCAAGTGTAATCCGGTTGATTATAGTGGATAATCTCTTACTTGTCAATAGGATTGTAGTACTCTTAGTTGGGAGAGGAACTAGTATAAATATTGTGTGTTCAGTGCATTTTTACTTTACTTCTAATTATTATTATGCTGCATCTGTTAGTCAGATTCTGAATTTTATTTTAAAATTTGAACTCTGTTTCAGGAGTAACTTCATTATTGCAAACACAATTCAACCTCCATTATTGTGTGTTTTTCTCACCTTCGGGCATATGTTTCAAAGCCTGGAACTTAAGCTTGGAGGCATCATTGATTTCAAAGGTGATCAAAAAGTGAAGATCATTGGCTCTGGAACAATAGTTAACAATACTCTCCCTTCCATTACCAATGTTATTCTTGTTAAATGACTAATACATAACCTTTTGTTCATAAGTCAAATAAGTGAAAATGGTTATGAAATTATTTTCAATCAAAAGTCCTATAAATATGTCAATCAAAATGATGGCTCAGTTATGTTTAATGGAAAGAGGAAGAACAACATTTATAAGATCATACTTTATACTTTTGAAAAATCAGAATGTTAAATATCTTATGTCTATTAACGAAGAGCAATGGACATGGCATATTCGATTGGGTCATGTTAGCATGAATAGGATTTCTCAGCTTAAGAAGCTTAATTTAGTCAGAGGTAAGTCAAATATGAAGTTTGCTTCATGTTCTCTCTATGTAGAATGTCAAAAAGGCAAGTTTTCTAAAACTTCTTTCAAAGCTAAATTTTTTGTTTCAACCTCCAAACCATTGGAACTTCTGCATATTGACTTATTTGGACCAGTGAAAATTGCTTCTGTCAATGGTAAAAAAATATGGACTAGTCATTGTTGATAACTACAACAGATGGAAATGGGTGAAATTTTTTAGATACAAGGATGAGTCACATTTAGTGTTTTCTACCTTCTTCTTCCAAGTGCAAAATGAGAAAAAACTCAAAATTGTAAAAGTCAGAATGATCATGGTGGTGAATTCGAAAACAAGGATTTTGAGAAACCCTTTGATGAGAATGGAATTTCCCATGATTTCTCTTGCCATATAAATCCACAAAAAAATGAAGTTGTATAGAGGAAAAATAAGACTTTGTAGGAAATGGCAAAGACCATGATCAACAAGACTAATGTGGATAAGCATTTTTGGCAGAGGCAATTAACACAACATGTTTTAATCTGAACAAGATCTCTATAAGAACTATTTTGGGTAAGAATCTCTGTGAATTGTGGAAAAATCTAAAACCCAACATTTCTTATTTTCATCCTTTTGGATGTTCTTGTTTTATGTTGAACACTGAAGAAAATTTGGGCAAGTTTGATTCTAAAGCACAAAAGTCATCATGTTAAGATAATTTGAACATTCAAAAGGCTATAGAGTATATAACACCGAGACACAGATTGTTGAAGAATCAATCCATGTCAGATTAGATGATAATCTAGACTTTGATAAGTCAAAGTTAGTTGAGAAATTTACAGTTTTGGAGAACAATTAGTCAAGTTTGGAAGTAAACACTTCAGAAGCCAAAGAAGTTGAAGCCAAAGACTTTGAAGCTCCTCAACCATAAGTTGTTGAAGCTTAGAATCCTTTGAGAAGGCACATATTCTGAAGAATTGATTTTGGGAGACAAGACTGAACCTGTCAGAACCAGATCCTTAGTAAAGCCTTATGAAGAAACTTTTATGGGTTTGGTATCTCTGATAGAGCATACATCAATTGATGAAGCACTTTTAGACACAAAATTGATTATGGTTATGCAAGAGGAACTCAATCAATTCTCTGAAAACGACATGTGGGATATAGTGCCAAGACCTAAATGAACCCGCGTTATTGGAACTAAATGGGTCTTTAGAAATAAGTTGAACGAACAAGGAGAAATAGTAAGAAATAAGGCTCGACTGGTAACACAAGGTTATAATCTACAAAATGGGATTGACTAAACAAAAATATTTTCACCATTTACCAGGTTAGATTTTATTCGTCTCTTAATTTCCTTTGTTGTTAATCATAACATTATATTATCTCAGATGGATATTAAGACTGCATTTCTGAATGGTTACATTACTAAATAAGTGTATGTACACCAACCCTCTGGATTTGAAAATCCTAAAAATCCATATTTCTTTTTCAAACTCAAGAAATCATTGTATGGTCTAAAATAATATCCTAGAGCATGGCATGAAAGACTAAGCAATTTTCTGTTAGAAAATGATTTCACCAGATGGAAGGTTGATACAACTCTTTTGTGAAAGTCATTCAGAAATGATATTCTTTTTGTTTAAATTTATGTTAATGATATCATATTTGGTTCTAGTAATGTAACTATGTGCAAGGAATTTTCTAAGTCTATACATGAATAATTTTAAATAAGTCTGGTGGGAGAACTCAAGTTCTTTTTAGTGATTCATATATATCAAAGTCCAGAAGGAACATACATCCATCAGAGCAAGTACACGAAGGAACTAATGAAGAAGTTTAACATGTTAGAATGTAAGATGTCTAAGACTCTAATGCATCCTGCATGCATCCTTGAGAAGGATGAGGTAAGTGTTAAGGTAGAACATAAGCTTTACAAAGGTATGATTGACACTCTCTTATACTTGACTGCTTCTAGACTTGACATTTTTTTAGTGTTTGTTTGTGTGCTCACTTCCAATCAGATCATATAAAGTCCCATTTAACTGTTGTTAAGAGGATCTTCAAATATATGAAAGGTATTATTAACCTTGGCTTGTGTTATAGAAAAAAGTAAAGATTACAAGCGAGTGGGTTACTTAGATGCCGACTATGCTGGAGATAAACTTGAAAGGAAAGGAACTTTTGGAAGCTGCCAATTTCTGGGAGATAACCTTATCTCATGGTTCAATAAAAGTAAATCAACAATAACACTATCAACTGCTGAAGCTAAATACATTGCAACTTCTGGATGCAATACTCAGATTATCTAGATGAAAAGTCAACTAGAAAATTTCCAGATATATGAGAGTAACATTCTTATACTCTATGATAATACTTGTGCTATTTGTTTATCTAAGAATTCCATTTTGCATTCTAAAAATAAACATATTGAGATAAAACACCACTTTATACGTGACTAAATGCAGAAGGAAATTTTAAATCTAAAATTTATTGATATAGACCGTTAAATGGATGATATCTTTATAAAATCCCATGTTGAAGATGAACTAATTTTCATTATGAAAAATTTGAAAATGGACTTATGTCTAGAATGAAAAAGATGTTCTCTGAATTTTAATCTCTCATAATGGTTTAATGAAGACTTTGAAATATTTTTGACTCTGAATGTGTGAGTCTGTTGAAAGTTAGAATGTTTCATTTGTTCAGAAGCATCCAATTAAAACCTTTTAGTTGAACATTCTAAATCTTGGATATTGAACAGTTTTTGCATTAATGAGTTGTCAATTAGTCTTGAAGAGTGAGATATTTTTTAAAGACAATTGTCTTAGAAAACTGAACCATTCTTGATGCAATGATGTGACATGTTGGATGAATAAAACTTGGGATTAAGTAAAATCTTCACGCTTTGCCAATATTTCTACAGTTTAATTTATTTTTGTCATGATTGCAAAAACCTCTATTTAAACTCACTTCACTCACCTTCGCTACTCTCACAGCCCACACTTTCAGTAGTTGAGAAAAAAAATTATGCAAACCCTAAAACCCTTTCTCCCCTTATCATTGGCTTCTCAACAACAACAATATGCTCAAGAACAACAACAAGGTCAACAACAACCTCTACAACAATAAGGACAACAATATGTTCCACAACTATTTGAAAATCAATAACTCAATGTTGCGATTAAATGGTTGCTCACAAATCTACTTCATCACAACCACTACAATATATTCCTCATATTGTCCAAACTCATAGAACACCATCTACTTCATAGCCTGGGAAGTATGTGTACACTGAATATGTTTATGAGACTAGTGAAATCACATTCTCTATACCTGAAAATTATTTGGAGGTCTTGTGTGAACTTATGGTTGATTTTGACAACTTAAAGGATCATGTCTTTGATCATTTACCTGTTGTCAAAATTCAAGTCTAGGAGAAGTTCTTCGAACGTCTACATGGTCCCGTTTATCCTCATATTGTTAAATAATTCTAGATCCATGCTAAGACATCTTCCAACAAAATTATTTCTTTTGTCTTTGGAAAGAAGATTGTCTGTACTGAGAAACTCATTGACCATGATGAGTCTAGTGTAAGGTGTCAATTGATGGAAAAAAGAAGATTCGATCAGGTTGAGATTGCCAAGGTGATTTTCATAATTGGAATACATTCTTGAAATATCAATAACCTTCACCCTAATCTGATGATTTGGGCAAGAATTCTTTTTGGTTGCATCAATAATAGAAAGCCAACCAATTCTCCCGACTACATCAACGTCGATCAACAATAGGTTATGTATTTCATTGCTACTGAAATGAAGGTGAACCTTCATGCTCGTCTCTTTTGGTTATTAAGAGATACTATGAAGGAAACAAGGAATGTAAGTAGAAAGATGAAGTCCTGGATACCTCTTGGTAGACTTATTTCTGACATTCTAATGGAGAGCCAAACGATAAACTCTCTAAGAGATGATGAAAAGTCCCAAGGGCTAGTATCTATTGCCAAGAGTTTGAAACACATGGGCATGATTTCTGAATTTAATGGCTCGGTTGTTGAAATTCCCAAGGAAGACATCTGCATCAGAATGACCCCTCTAGAAGATTTTCCTATTTTTTCAGACACATAATCCTTAGAATCCTTGGTAATTCATAGTGATAGCAATACTGTTGATGTTGTTCCTTCTGCTTCTAAACTCCCTAAGAAGAAGAAAAGGAAGTTTGCCCAAAATAATTATGAGGAATTTCCAAAAAGGACTAAGGCTACTGAGAAGACTCTAAAGGCTTCTTTTGAAGAACCTAGAATTATTGTTGCTTGTGTTTCTACTGGAACTGTTGTTCCTTCTATTACTTATCCACTTACCGCTGGTAACAGTTCATCCACCCTATAACCCATATTTCTTACGAAATTATTTTTTTTAACCCATTCATTTTTCTACTCCCCAACCCACAAATCCAAATGTCACCCTTTCTCCACCCCACCATCAATTGTTGAACTTCTAAGCTTTCCACCTTTTATCTTAACCAACATTCATCATACTCCATTGGATGAATTGTTTAAGCCGTTTAAAGATGATGCTTTGGTAGACTTGATGCTCTCATTGAGGCTTGAAAGGATAACACAAACCTCTCTAAAGTATGTGCTCTAACCAACAACTTCAAAAATTGGATCGAGGTCAGCTCTGAAGAGTTGGAGTTTACTTGGTTGAAGAAAACTAAGAGGAACTTCCAAGACAGACTCTCAATATAATTGAACCTCTACTTCAAAAGGTTCCTCCTGCTCTTCTACTTCCTGATCCATAAGTAATTCCTCCTATGTCTCTAGTTCAAACTACTAAGGTTGCTTCTGAGACTACTCTTGAAGTTGGAAGTGACTCTAGCGTTAAGAAAACTATGGTTTATGAGGAATACATTTTGAAGACCTTGGAGCATCCGGCAGCTGAGAATTCTGAAGTGAAGGAAAGAACATCAAAGATAGAAGGTTTGCTTTGAGAGATCTTATCAAGACTACTTAAACCCTCTTAAACCTTAGTTTTAAAATTTTGTGTTGTCTTTATTTTTCTTTCTTTTCATTTAGTATCTGCATGACCTTTTGATTAAATGAAGTTTATTTTAAGTTCACTTCATCTTTATTTTCTTTTTGAATGACGACAAAAGGGGAGAAATAATGACTGATTTTGATATATTTAATTTCATTTTGAAACCCAAACATGTTTAATCAAGTGCTATATCTAACTGTTTCTGATTTGGTAATATTTATGGGAACTTTGAGAAAGCTTATCATTTTTAATCAAGTGCTTTAGATTCTAACCTAAATGAGATGAGTTCATAGGAATCATCCTTATGTTTTGGAACCAAGTGGTTTTTGGAACAAAGGTCAATCAGTCTTGAGTTATATATTCAATTAAATTATGAAGCAAGGCTTCTAAAGGCTCTGACAAATCATGATTTGTGACGAGGTTGATAACTAGACCTTCTGACACTCGAGCAATGGAATCTTAATGAAATACTTCTATACCCAAGTTATCACATTCAGAGAAGTTACCTGAACCATTTCAACCAGGCTTCTTCCTTATGAGAAGAGAGTAACCAGGCGTCTACCTTATACGAAGAGAGTAATCAGGCTTCTACCTAATGGGAAAGTAGTAACAACCTGGTTTAAACTTTATGGGAATATATTTCTTTCCCGCTGTTTTGAAATTTTAATATGTGTTAAGATTATTTTAAGTCTTAAATTCAGGGGGAGCTTGTAAATCTATCTCTGACATTCTAAGTTGATTTTTTTTAACATTATAAAATTCATGGGGAGCTTACAAACCTCACTATGATGTTTTTATGTGATTAAACCAAGTAAAATTTGTTCATGAAATTATATGATTTTGTCATCATAAAAATATGGGAGATTGTTATAACAAGATTTGGTTCTGCATCTGTCATTTAGTTTTGATGATAACGATGCATTGTTTCTTTAGAGAAGAATTTTTCACACTAACGGTTTTTGTCTAGTGTGTAGATTTTTGTAAACAGGTTTTGACTCTAAAGCTTTGACATGTGACATCATTAAACTCTGGAATTAACACACTTTTGACTCTGAAGAGATACAAGTGCTTTACAAGATGTTGTCAAATTCTAGAAAGGTCTTAGACAACAATTCTAAAGAAAGTTTGTGATAAAGCTTCCTACTGTGACTCTAATTAAAGAGCCTCTGAAGGATTGTATGCCTTCAAGTTCTTGCACTCAAGATTTGAAGACTCTGAAGAACAAGATCTGAAGACTCTGAAGACTAGGTTCTGACGAACTATGTTAAGACTCTGAAGACCAAGTTTCTGAAGAATCTCTCAGATAGTCTCTTGATCCTTCTAAGCATGTTTCAACATCATTCTATCAGAAGCCTATGAAGATTAGAAGATAAGATCAAAAGATTTTGCATCAGAAAAATAGTACACAGTACAAGATCAACCTTTCCTACACTACCCTTATTTTGTGGGCTAAGGACAATAATGTTGTACCATTTTTCCTCCTATATGCAAACCGTTATGAAAGGAGACAACTGTTATTTGCAATTCCAATTATACCCTTCAATGGATATTTTAACTGCCTATAGATAGAAGACTTGGATGATTGGAAGAAGTTGCTAACGATGATTCTCACTATTTCTTACGCTATTGAACATACACATGTTTTGCTATAGTAAATACTTTCTGTGTATATTCTTTGTAAACACACATATAGTTTTTGCTTGTTATTGTGTGAGATATTCATTGTATTAATCTTGTGTTAATATACTTTCTTAGAAGCATTCTTTGTAAACACAACTTGTAAATCTCAATATTGTTTGAGTGATTTCCTTAAGTGAGTAGGTTTTAGTCATATAGACTTAAGAAGATAAAGACGATTTATCTTTATGGTGTTTGTAATCAGTTTCAATTATAGTGAATTAAGTCCTTATTGAGAAGACAAAATCACCTTGGTAGGGTGAACTGGAGGTAGCTCCGTTAACAGCGAACCAATATAAAAAAAACTTGTTATTTTTTTATTGTTCGTATTTTGCTTGATTGAGTTGGTCTTGAAAAAGCTTGTGTTTTTAGAAATCCAATTCATACTCTACATTTCTTGTGTTTCTTGCCACCTTCATGAAATGGTCCATGAATCATTTCTTTTTTGAGCCAAATTTTTCCTACATAAAAAGGTGTATCCTCATTTTATTTTACACCAAATTTATGAATAGAAATCCCTCTATCTTTCTTTTATTCTATCTATTTTTGATTTTTTTTTCATGAGAATTGTCGTAGTGGTAACCGAGAAGTCCTTGTGAGGGTTTGTGTTGTAACCAGTGTTGTGTTTTGTTTGCTTTATTTAAGAGTGTGATTCTCTAGTGGAACTATATTTTAAAGGACTTTAAGGTTGCAAGTTAAACTCGTGTAAAAGTTTGGTTGTAGATTCTTTATCTTAACATGTGTGAAAGTTATGGTTGGTAGGTTATTGAGCTTGAGATGTGTAAAATCTTTGTTTGAAGGTGACTGAGTTAAGCATGTATAAAAGTTCATTCCATTGGTTCTTGAGCTTAACTTGTGTAAAAAGTTCTATTTGGGGTTGTTGGATTTTAGTGGAATTTTAGGGCCAGGAGTAATGTCAGACCGAACTTGTATAAATTCTCTCTATCCAATTTTTCTTTTCTTTTTTGGTTGTCTTATCTATGTATAATTATCAAAACTAAAATATTTTTTTTAAATAACAACTTTTTTTAATAAAGGGATAAATATATAAAAAAAACCTGACATTAGGGCGGGTTTTGGTTTTACCCCCTTTAAGATTTTTTTTTATTAACGCCCCCTTATAAAATGAAAACTCAGATTGTACCACCCCCTTTTACTGCCTTGCTGATGTGGACAAGGATGACTGGGCAATGGGGTGTGACTGGACAATTGTGTAACCTTGTTATACTATTTGAAATTCCCCCCCGTGATTTAGGGTTCCCAATCTCAGAGGTTTGGAAGCAGGAAGACGAAGTGACATCCATGGGAGAACGCAATGATTCACGCAAGGAAGAACGCAAGGAAGAAGACGAAGCAACGGATTTACAGGTTTGTTTAGCAATGTTGATGATGTTAGGTAGTTTTATTTTCGTCATCTTCATCTTCTTCTGTTTCTATTTTCAGGAAAAAAAACTATTGTTTAATGTGGTGTTTCGACATGGAGGTGAGTTTGTGAAGCACAGTGCCGACGAAACAATATATAGGGGTGGTGTTTCTACTCTAGTTTCTGGGGAACACTTAGATAGATTTAACACTTTACATATTAACAACATAGTCAGTGGATGGGGATACCATGTAGGATCGTTTCGGTTGTGGGCTAGGATCCCTGAAATTGCTCCTAAGCATTTTCAGATTAAGAACGATGAGGATGCATATGATTTTGCATGTTACCATTCTGCAAATGAAGTTGATGGTGAACTTTTTGTTGAACATAACGCTAATGGTAGTGCAATAAACCTAGGTGTGTCAATCATTGGTCTGAGTCAGAGGATAGTGATGAAGATAATGTAGAAAGTTTGGACGATAGTGAGGATGAGAGAACCACTGCTTTTGTAGATGGTTTTGAAGGTATATATGTCACTCTACCAGTCAGTCAAGGTCCAATAATTAGTGGTTTCTTAACTGGTTGTAGTAAGAAATGTGTGGAAGATGAGGATGATGAGGATGATGATGCTTATGTGAGTGAAGAGTTGTTGAGTTCTGATGTTGATAACTCAGATGGAGAGAAAAAACCAAAGTTTGAGAAGTTTAAAAAAGAACAGCTGAATAAAAATTTCAAGTTCAAATGGGGTATGAAGTTCAATTCCCTAGATGAGTTTAGGGGAGCAATTCGTGAGTGGACTATTTTGAATGGGAGGGAAATAAGATTTGTGAAAAATGAGGGGTATAGAGTGAGAGTGGAATGTAAAGTGAAATGTGGTTTTTTAATGCTTTGTTCCAAAGTGGGCCACAAGCACACTTATGCTATAAAGACTATAAAGGATACCCACACATGTGCTAGGGTTTTAGATAACAAAACAGCTAGTTCAAAGTGGGTTGCAAAGGCTGTGGTTAAGATGCTTCAAACTTCAGAGAAGGTGAGAATCATTGATATCATACAGCATATTAGGCAAACCTTTGCAGTTGGTATCACTTTTGTTAGGGCTTGGAAGGCTAAGATGATTGCCAAGAAAATCATAGAAGATAAACCAATTGTGACAATGTGTGAATGGATTAGGATGTATCTAATGAATAGATGTAGTAACTCCACTGTGAAACTGGATAAGTGGCCACATAGGGTAATGCCCATTCCTAGGAGAAGGTTAGATACTGAGGTTGCTAATAGTGGTTATTGGTTACCTACTTGGTCTAAGGATGAAGTATTTCAAGTCAGTCATGCATATAACAGACAAGAGTTTATTGTGGACATAGCCAAAAGAGCATGCAGCTGTAATTTTTGGGAATTGGTTGGCATCCCATGCATGCATGCTATTGCTGCATTAGGCTTTAGGCAACAATCACCTGAGTTGTTTGTACATGAGTGTTACTCAAGAGAGAAGTATGCATTGGCATATGGTTTTGCTATCAGTCCTATAAATGGGATTGATATGTGGCCTGAGGTTGAGTGTGAAGATTTGTTGCCTCCTAAGTACAAAAAGGGTCCTGGTAGACCTAGAAAACTCAGAATTAGGGAGAGTGGGGAGGAAGGTGCAAGAAGAAGGCTACCAAGTGTATCTTATAGATGCACTAGGTGTGACAAGACTGGGCATAATGTGAAATCATGCAAGGCCAAGAAACAACATCCAAATGCACTAAAAAGAAAGGTAATTATTTGTTTCTGCTAATGTTATGTTTCTTCTGCCTAGGTGCTAATGATATGTTTCTGCTAATGTTCTGTTTCTACTGCCTGTGCAGAAGATGAATAGACCACAAGGTGAGCAAGATCAAAGTCAGGCTAGTGTTGAACAAACTCAGCCTGGTGTTGAACAAACTCAGCCTGGTGTTGAACCAAGTCAGCATGGTGTTGAACCAAGTCAGCCTAGTGTGGTGACCAGCCAAACTCAGCATAATGTAGAACAAAATCAAAGTCATCCTAGTGTGGTGATCAGTCAAACTCAGCCTAATGTTGAACAAAGTGTGCAAGCATCAGCAAGGGCTAAGGGAAAAGTAAAGCTTAAAAAGGAGGTCAAGCCATTGAGAAAGAGGCAAAGTGAGAGAATTAAGGAAAATTGGTTTAAAAAACCAAAACCCAACTCAGGTCCAGGTTCAGACCCACAACAGCCTTTGACTTTCCCTGAAGAAGATGGACATGCCCTGAGGAAGAAGGCTACAAGGAAGGCTCAAAAGGAGAAATGCATCAATGGGCTCTAACTACATTTTATGTTATGTTTCAATTCTGCATATTAGTAAACCCTTAGTTCTGAATATTTTGTAAACAAGATGCTATTTTGTATTCTTGATGAATTCTGAATATTTTGTAATCAAGATGCTTAATGTTACTTCTTCCATTTTGGTAAACAAGATGCTTTATTTCTGCTTTATGTTACTTCTTCCATTTTGGTAAACAAGATTCTGAATATTTTGTAGAAACCAATAATACAACTATTATGCAGAAACCAATATTACAACTATTATGCAGATATTACAATAATGCAGAATCAATAATGCAGAAACAAGCAACAAATAACAATATAAACCAGAACCAATAATGCAAGCAATAAATATACACAAGCAACAAATAACAATATAAACCAGAACCAATAATGCAATAACAATATAAACAAGCAACAAATAACAATATAAACCAGAACGAATAATGCAGAATCAATAATGCAGAAACAAGCAACAAATAATGGCCCTGTAACAAGCAACCAATATAAACCAGAAACAACCAACCAATATAAACCAGAAACAAATAATGCAGAAACACTATGCAATTATCATAAACCAGAAACAATATAATTATCATAAACCATAAACACTATTATAATGCCAGAAACAATGTTATCTCATTTTATTGAACTTTGTCATCAACATTACAACTTTGTCATTAATTCTTTACAAATGGTTCAACAATAAGGCAATAAAAATACAGAGCATTATAATTCCTATCTTAAGCTTCCTATTAACACTTCTCTGCACATCAAGCTTCATCTTCACCTTCTCTAGTTTGACTTTCAATGCTTCAAATTGCACTTCTTCCATTACACAATTCTTACAAACAGATTGCATAGCGCCCATATCTTTGACTGACTTTTCCATTTCATCATCCCATGCAAATAACTCACAACCATTAGTGTTATTGCGACATTTCCAGAACTTCCGATTGCGATTTTTACTTGTACTTGAAACCCACAACTTCATTGATCTCCCACAACCACAAACGGGTAACCCAGGAATCGAAACCGAAGCACTACTTGCAGTAGACATAATCAAGAGGAGAAGAAGAATGGAGATTGTGATTGGAGATTGTGAATCGAAAACGATGCAAGAGGAGAAGAAGAATGGAGATTGTGATTGGAGATTGTGAATCGAAAACGATGCAAGAGGAGAAGAAGATTGGAACCCTAGAAATTGGGATCCTTTTATGGAACCCTAGAAATTGTCCAGTCACACCCCATTGCCCAGTCATCCTTGTCCACATCAGCAAGACAGTAAAAGGGGGTGGTACAATCTGAGTTTTCATTTTATAAGGGGGCGTCTATAAAAAAAAATCTTAAAGGGGATAAAACCAAAACCCGCCCTAATGACAGGGGATTTTATATATTTATCCCTTTAATAAATTAATTTTGATTTTTAATCAACTTAATTCACCTGCTCTTATATTTAAAATCACTTAATGAACAATTCAATTCATAGATATGGAAGATTTACCTTTATGATAGATGCCATAAACCATTCAGATGCATAATACCCCTTTACGCTCTTGATTACCAAGTATTCAGGATTTTTCTTTCACTAAATATATATAAATTTATCTAGGTTTGGCCTATAATAATAAACAGTTATCACATTTAGAATTTTGATTTAAACCATTTATAAAATTATCGAGATTTATCCGACAATACTTATCTTTTTATTATTAATTCAAGTATTATGAATATGCTTAAATTATAAAGTTCTTAAGCCATAAGGGTTTTCCATAAGCTAGGATTTCATTCATACTTGTTTCTCATTGACTAACCTCTTAAATAAATCATAAGTATCAACTTATTTATGTTATCACCTCTATTATATTTGTAAGCTCCTTGTTTTAAGTCTAACATTGATCAACTACAAGCAATTTAACCATATTCAAATTGTTATTTGCAATTAGACATATCTCAATTTCGACTAATTAATTAAAATATTAAATAAATTTTTATGCGGATAAATAAAAATTTCCTAAAAAAACTTAGAATTCTTGATTAAGAATATAATTTTTATTTTAGCTTTTAAATTTCCAATTGGTCCATTTTAACCAAAGAAGGTTAAGAGGAGTACAATAATTCAAGTTTCTAATATGACAAAATTTTTGTCATCTTACAATGATTTACAAATCAATATGTTCTGAATTTCAAGAAAGAAATTATCTCCCCTATACTACAGTAGGGCTCAATCAGCTTTAAATTTTCAATTTTGAGTTCTAGAATTTAAACTCAATAATTAAACTTATAGTTCATTTTCGTTGTTACTATAACATACCAAACTGAACCATAATATATTCTTCCTTTTTTTATTTGCTAATTTTTGTCTAGTTTCTAATAGCTTATATTTCATCTTAAATCAATGTATTGATATTAGATATTAAATCAATGTATTGAACCATAATGTATTGATATTTCTAGAGGAGATTATAGACAATTTATTGATATTAGATGTTACGAATTCTATGGTTCATCTACCAAGATACTAGTAATTTTGAAATCAATCAATCTTAGGGTTTCATTCCTATATAATCATACAAGTCTAATCACATCATTTTCTTCTAATTTACTACACTATGCAATTATTTAAATCGCCTTATTTTAACTAGCTAAGATCACTGTCTATAAAAATCCATCACATAGGTCTTGAATGATATTTATTGAAATCATGATAATTCTTCCTCAATTTAGATGTAGGAAGAGAAAGTGAGATGATAATGAACTTCAAGGCATTGTTCTTGAATGATGATTTGAGCTTGCATGTTTAGTCATGAGAACTTGTAAGAAGATGAGAAAATTATGATTTTCTTTTAAGAAAGAGTTTATTATATATACTGCCAACAAAATACTATCTTGCCATTCACTTAACTAGTCAATTTCCCATCCTCTCTATTATGGTCCAAATAAAATAAAAGATCATTAAATGTTAATAATTTATTTAAGCTAGATAAAACTTTAAAATATGTTTCTAAAAATAGTTATTTTTTATAAATAGTTATTTTTCTCGAATATCTTTCTATTATTATTTATTAGAGTATTTATTTTTAAGCTAGATAAATTTTTAAATTATGTTTCTAAAAATATAATAAATTTATTACAATATTAAAATACCATTTCTAAGTATAAAATTCTTTAAAAAGGAAATTTTAAAAATTAAATTTGGAATATTGAAACAAACATAAATTATATTATTTAAAATAAAAGTACTCAAGCATAATTTATTGAGATTTTAAACAAATGTGAAAATATAAAATTTCTAAATATCATCTTCTTGAAAATAAGTTTACAATTAACAAAACGTATATACACAGTAATAATAAAATAGTGATTTTAATATTTAATTGATACTTGTATAATTGTTTAGTTTTATTCTCTATAATTTATTTTGTTTTGTAAATATTTTTTTATATAACCCAATTTTGTGAATAATAAAAGAACAAATACTAAAAACAAAATAAGTATTTGTAGAAACAAAAATCAAATAAAAAATTAAGGAACTAAAATAAAAATTGATATATTTACTAAAACCAATTATATACTTAAAATAGAATTAATTAATTTTTTTTTTTAATATAAATAAATATCCCTCCGTTAAATATTAAAATTGTCTAACGTTTAATAACATCTAATATTTTTAACATATTTTTATTTCTTTCTCTTTCTCCATCTTAATACATTTATTTCAAATAAAAAAAAATCAATTAAACCAAAAATATTCAAGAATATTCTAATTCAGATATAACATGATCATTTAAACAAACATAACATGAAGACACATGTCTATAGATAAAATTAGCTTTACTTGCACTATTCTAGCTTTACATGCATTATTACTTAAATATAGATAATTCATTTTATGATATATGATAAATGACATTGTGAGTAAAAAGTTGTATATATTTATCAATATATTAAGATAAACAAGTTGAATTAACAGCTGTCTAAAACAAAACACTAACGAGACTGATGAAAGTAAAAAGTTGTATATATTTATCAATATATTAAGATAAACAAGTTGTATAATGAATTTGGGATGATTACTCGATTAATAAACGGTGTACACCAAATCTTAAAAATTTTGTTTGATTATTATTCTTTTTTGTTTTTTTCTTAATTTTTTCATATAAAAAACAATATTATTATAAGTAGATTTGAAACTTATCATTATAAAACTAAAACAAGATTTACCTTGATAAAATTATTTTGAGAATGTAATAAATGTGAGTAGTGTGGATAATAGTTTTACATGGAAAGTGTGAAAACTTGACCATTTTTAATAAGAGAATTCACTCATCTATCATCTTAAGATTTTTTATGAATATATGATTTATTTCTTATGAAATATTACTCTAAGAAAGAAGTCTCAAAATATTTATGAAACTCCATCAACAAATAACTTCAAAAGAAACATATGTTTGTCAAACCATGATGTAATATTTCTTACAACTCATTTTAGGATATATATATATATATATATATATATATATATATATATATATATATATATATATATATATATATATATATATATATATATATAAACTCATTTTAGAATATAGAATAAATGATATTGTAATTAAAAAACTAAACTACCAAAATCAGATTCCAACTTCAAGAGCAATCCCTAAAATCATTTTTATTACAAATTTTATTAAGAACTTATATAAAAAACAAAGAAATCATTCTTCAATGTTAGTTGACTCATGACATGGAGAGAACAAAGATTGCTCTTTCCTTTTACTAGAACTTGTAAGCATTGCAACCACTTTACGCATGGTTGGTCGTCTAGACGGACATGTGTCGGTGCATAGTAAAGAAATTTTCAAGACATCAAATATTTGAGCGACATCAATTTCATCTAGTAGGTCCAATTTTGCATCTATGATGTCTAGTTTCAATGAATATTTGTTGATATGATTTGTCACCCATGTTACAAGATCACCACCACCTTGATCCAATGATTGGATTGGCTTCTTGCCTGTTAGTAACTCCAATAGGACTACTCCATAGCTGTACACATCACATTTTTCCGTCACTTTCATTGTGTATGCATACTCTGTCAATACAAGGAAATTTGTGATACACGCATGAAACGATAATTGTTGTTGAAAAAAAGAAATGCAATAATGATTGATGAGTGAAAAAAGAAGAGTGTTTGGATGAGTGTGCTTACCAGGGGCAATGTAGCCATAAGAGCCTACAACTGCTGACATTGATTTAGACTTTGAGATATCAATAAGCTTAGCCAAACCAAAATCACCAACATGAGCTTCAAATTCATGGTCGATAAGTATGTTATTTGACTTGATATCCCGGTGTATAATCCTCGGCTTGCAATCATGGTGCAAATAAGATAGTCCCTGTGCAGTTCCTAGAGCAATCCTAAACCTAGAATACCAATCAAGACTAGAGGAAGATTCTCCATGAAGTAACTCTCCTAAACTACCATTTTCCATGTGTTCATAAAGTAGCATATTAGAGCCGCTGTAGTTGCAGAAACCGTATAATTTCACGATATTTCTATGCCTTATTTTGCCCAAAGTTAAGATTTCAGCGCGGAAGCAACCGTTTAAATCAATGTTGTTACTGTTTGATGTAAGTTTCTTTACAGCAATTGTATTTATATGATTATGATCATTTGATATATCTGCTCTATACACAGTTCCACTACCACCTTTTCCGATTTCATATTTGGAATGAAAATCTTCAGTTGCTACAACCATGTCTCGGAAATTCAACTCCTCGTTTGGAAAAAAGTACATGTTTGAAACAGTTGGAGAATTTGGGTTATCTATATCTTGGTGCCTTAGAGTGAGATTTTTCATTAGATATATGATAACCAGAATTAAAATCAGTGAAACTCCACTAACAATAGCTGCAACTATAGCTAGAATTTCTCCTAATTTATTTGGAGGGGAATGTGATGTTGAGCTTTGACAAGGGACAAGGAGTCCTCCACATAGTCCTTTGTTACCCGAAAAGCAGCTGAATGTGGAGTTTTGAAAGAGAGGTAAAGAAGGTAAAGGGCCAAAAAGATTGTTGAATGAAAAGTTGAAAGAAAGTAAACTTGAAAGTCTGTTAAAGGAGTTTGGAATTTCGGCACTTAAGTGATTGTTGTTGAGTTGGAGAGATTCTAGCATAATAAGATTCCCAAGTTGAGAAGGTATTTGGCCTGAAAGTTTATTATAGCTGAGATTAAGTGCAATTTGCAAGGACGCGAGTGCACCTAACTCTTGTGGAATGTAACCACAAAATGAGTTTTCACTCATTTGTAGTTCGGTCAACCGCAAGAGTCTTCCGACTTCCAATGGAATTTTACCAGAAAAATTGTTATTTGAGAGCCTTAGAAGCTCTAACTGTAAAAGAGTTCCTATCTCACCTGATAAAGTACCTGCAAAGCCGTTGTTGCTGAGGTCAAGTCTTTGGAGCTTCCTGCAGTTGAAAAGTTCCATAGGCAGTCTACCAAAAAGATTATTTGATGAGACATTGAAAGATACCAACTGAGAGAGGTTACCGATTTCTTTCGGCAATTTAGCTGAAAAACGGTTGTTAGAAAGGTGAAGTCTTTGCAAATTTTGGAAGTGACCAATTTGTGGAGGAATAGGGCCAGTGAATTCATTCTGTTCCAACTCGACTGTAGAAAGATTCATAAGCTCGCATAAATTCGAAGGAAACTTGCCCCTCAAGTTGTTACCGAAGAGACGAAGATACACCAAAGACTTGCAGCTTGTAATTCTATAAGGAATATTTCCAGCGAGTTTGTTTGATCCTAAGTTCAACATCATCAAGTTAGACTGTTGGCAAAGATGAATTGGAATTCTTCCGACTAAGTTGTTGAACGACAAATCAAGCACCCAAAGTGGACTATTTGCTCCAAGTGCATAAGGAATTCTACCACTTAATGAGTTGTTGAAGAGTTGCAATGAGTACAGTTTGGTCAAATCCTGAAAACCGATCGGAATAGTACCGTTGAGGTAATTGATAGAGAGATCAAGCTCAGTTAGGTTTTTCAAGGTTGTGAACTCATTTGGAATTGCGCCGGTTAGCTTGTTCTCGAAGAGATGAAGCAAATGCAAGCCTTTGATATTAACCAACTCGATCGGTATCTCTCCTGTAAGAAGATTCTCCGAAAAATCAATCTCAATTGCAACAGAAAGGTTTCCAATCTCCCTTGGAATATTTCCTGTCAACTCATTCCTGTAAAGGTATAGTTTCTTTAGGACTTCAAGGTTTCCAAGCTCCTTTGGAATTTCTTCCACAAGATTGTTCTGATAGAGAGCAAGAACCTCCAAATTTGTACAGTTTCCAAGCTCTTTAGGTATAGCGCCATGAAGATTATTTTCCCTAAGGACCAAACACTGCAAGTTCTTGAGTAGTCCAAGTTCTTTCGGTATTTCACCACTTATCTGATTTTGAGTTAAACCAAGATACTCCAAGCTTTCACATCCACCTAACTCTCGAGGTAAACTTCCTGAAATCATATTCTGTCCGGCTCGAAACCGAATCAATCTTTTAAGGTTCCCGATAGAAGCAGGCAAAGATCCGCTGAGATTATTTGTGTAAACAGTAAGTATCAAAAGTGAAGAAAGGTTACCAATTTCGTCCGGAAAAGGTCCTGAGAGCTGGTTGTTGGAAAGATGCAATTCTGTTAAATTTGAAAGCTGGCCTATTTCGACAGGAATTTGACCTTCAAATTGATTAATGTTGAGACTAAGAACCTGCAAACTTGAGCAGTTTCCAATTTCCTTTGGTATAAAACCAGAGAAGGAGTTCTGAGATAAATTAAGGTGAAGCAAGTGAACCAAATCACCAATGCTGGAAGATAAAGAGCCTGAGAGATTCATTGCATGCAAGTCAAGAGATTCAACCAATGGATTGATGTCACTGTTGCAAATGACACCTTTCCAACCACAAGGTGTTGAATCATTTGAATTCCAATTCTCAAGATGATTGTATCTGTCAAACAATTTCCCCTTTATATCCATAAGATATTTTCCCTCTGCGTTAAGCCCTTCAGATAGACAGAAAATAAGAGTAAATATCAACATCAGAAACAATGCATATACATTTTTCTCCATATTTGCACATGCAAATTCTGCACAGGGTTCTATTACAGGTGAAGCACTTACTATTTTTATTTTTCTTGGAAGATAAAAGAACTGAAGCACTAGAAGATTCATTAAAACAAGAAATTTTTTAAGGAATATTGAGAAGAGGAATGAAACTTCCCATGATAATGGGAAGGTACATAGAGCTGTTGAATTAATTGGCAACTTGATAATGTGATAATGGTAAAAAAATGAATAGAAAGCATATTAGCATGCTGATTATTGGTGGACAAATGAAGCATTCAAAGATTCCACTTTCTATGATAATTCATCTTATAGAGGATGAAAATTATTTGAACTCCTCACACCCCATTATATATTAGAGATTCTTTGTCCAGTAGTCTCTGCGATTTTAGAATCTTAATGAAGTTTCTCCAATCAGTAATACAAAAAGGGTGAAAAATTGATTGAAAAATAAAAATGATGTGTTGAAGAAAAGATATTATTTGCTAGTTGAAGCTCCATGAAGATGAAAACCAATTGACTTGAAGATAAGTGGAGTTTCATCTGACACTACTTCCACGTAGTTTACTTTATCAATGTAGTCAAAAGTCATTATTCTTCTATAAACTTTAACACTTCATATGAAAGTAATGCTATCACACATCATTAAAAACTTGATAGACTGAAAAGAGAAATAGTACAGGGATAGTGAAAAATATAATGAATGGCATAATATAAAATTTGATTAAAAAAAGTTCAAAAGTGATACAAGGAGAGAAGAAATGTGATTAAAAAGTCTATGACTAGGTGCAAAAGTAGTTTTATTGTAACCTGGCTTGGATTTAGTCTATATGCATTGCAATGAACCTTCAAATAGACAAAAGAGAACTTACAGAATCATTTTAGGAATCTTGTGAGTGGGATAATGCCTTCCCAGAACTCATATTAAATAAGTTAAAATGTCTTAGGTGCTTAAAACTTTTTCCAATGTTTAACATTCTTCACAGACACTAGAATATATCAGATACTATATAATCTAAACATGTCCAAATAAGTGGGGCAATCGCCACCCTACAAGTCGGTTTTGCAAGAATGAGTTAGGTCAAACTTTAACATGGTGACAAAAGCCTCGTTTTAAGATCCGGTGGATCATCTGTTATCAAGTTCCCGCTTCAGACCACCCACCATTTATTTCCACACTCCAAATGTCCAGTCCTAGACATGAAGGGGTGTGTTAAGAGTCTCATATTTAACAATATATGAACTGAACATGTCCTTATAAAGGGGGACAATCATCACCCTTTAAGTCGATTTTGTAAGGATGAGTTAGACCAAACTCTTATAAAGTCATTTAAAATAAAAGCAAAAAATAACGGAGATGAGAATGAGAAATCTATAAAAGTTTACAGGGTCTGATACTAAATATTAACAACTCAACTCAAAATTTGCACTAAGAGTACAACAAAGAAATAATTAATATTACATGACAACTAACCACTATTACTTTTTCTTGTGTAAAATAGTACAACATGAAGCCGTAATATTACAATCCTTATGCATACATGCCATCATTTTAAGCATTATCAATCTCCTGTTTAGCAGAAATTACCCTGTCCAGAGTTTCATCTGAAACCGAGATCCCCGTTGTCTCCAAGTCTGCCACAATGGCAACGGCGGCATCTAGTTCGCCATGATCAAGGCAAAGAGATATGATCTCATCATAAAGCGGTCTGGAACATGGGGAAAGAAGGGAAAGCATTAGCTAGAAAGCAACAAAAATATCAAGATTTGGGTTAGGTAACCGAGTTAGTCTCTAGTCTTAAGAGACTCCAATTACAAGAGTTTTGTTATATAAAGAAAATAGAATTACCTCCCAAACTTATAGCCAAGGCCATGAGTTGTCTGCAAAATTGTCAAGAAAGCTGAAGGTAGAGGTGCTTTTATAGCTGCACGCAAGATCATGGCACAATCTCCAATAGTTGGCACCCCTCCCAATTGTATGACCTGAGTAATACAGCCAAATTATGAATATATCTCAGCTATGATTTGATATATAAGTCAAATTTCAAAATTGAATGAAATATCACACTATGCTTGAACAGGAATCTACAAGCAGTTACATAGACTTCAATGCAGTTTTTTTCTTTTATACTTAATGCAAAACATAGTAACAAATATCACAGTATCACCACTGAGAATATTTCATAAATTAATATTTGAAGCAGCAGAGTAAAATCATTCCTTTTAGGGTAGCTGTCTAGCTGCTAATACAAAAAACAACTGTTATTGACACTTCAAGTTCTTTGTAGATTTCCTTTTTGATCAATGACAACCACAGCATTGACACCATACTTAATAATCATTATGACATTGTAATTTTTAGTTCTATACAAGTACTTACTATACAGCTCCGAATATTTATTTTTTGTTCAATCTTTTTGAAGGTGGTACTGCTTACTTGATTATGGCAACATCAATGTCATCACTACAAGCATATCTTCGATTATCTGCTTCTATTACACATCAATTCACAGGCTTACCTAGCCAAATTTGAATGAGTTTGAAGTTAAATCATATCATTCTGTGTTCTTTCAGTCAAAAGGCTAGAGTTAAACAAAACCATGTTTAAAAGAAGTAAAGATTGCAATTTTTTGCGTCTATTAAGTCTTAAGAAGTACCAAATGCAATGGATATATCCTCTTATATCCTGTATAAGCCACAATCCAATACATAAATGGTCGCTCACAATCTATTTATTTAGAAATTCATTTTGTTTTATGATCTTTCAGAATTTATTGAATAAATTAACTCAGTAAAAGATGAAAGAGAAAAGGAAAGATGATAGTTGAACAAAAATGCATTAGAATAAAATAAAGCTCTCCAGTTTATTTGATTATACATTAAAGCTACCTACAAAGCTCATAAGTAGAACTAACCGATGCCAAATGACACTGCTATTGCAAGATATTAATAAAAACTGAGTGTAAATTTTATTGTGGTATCAATTGGACTGAGTATACTATTTGCAATCAGTATGAAAATAAATGTTTGATTTAAATGCATGCTGATCATGAATACAAGATAATTTGACTGTCAATTTCAATACTATTCTACACTATTTTGGATCAACTCTAAAGGGGAGTTATAAACAGTATGTTTCATTTTGTTTACATGAAGAAGCAGCAGTTCCGATATGCCTATTAGAATTTAGAAACCGTGGCATTTTACCATTTCAAACCAATTCAACTACAGAAGCTTGCAATAAAATTATAAAAAATAAAAAAATAAATAGTCCAGGTTTAGTTACTTGCCTTCTGCATAACTTGGATTGCCAATTCGACTTCCCATTCCTGTGACCATCTATGAGGAGGCTTGTTCTTTAGTTCTCTCTCCCATGTCCATCCCCAAGCATCTGCTAAGGAGTACATGTCTGATACATTAAAATATCCACGATTCCTCAGTTCCTTAAATGCCTCAAATATGTCCAAAGGAAACCAATCTTCATCGTCATCATCCTGCAAGGAAACAACTTTAGATACTCAAACAACATCAAAGTATTAAAAATGTAACAATTCAACAAAGAATAAAAGAGTATAACACTAAATTCAAGCTCATGATCCAAAACAGACTCAGCCTCTCATGCATGATCCCTCCAGGTCCAAAAAACAAATCATCCTGCTTCTCACCCCTCCCCGACCAACCAGAATATGTGGAAAGGAAAAAAAGACACCAAGGGATAATCATACCTCAACCATAGTTGTTCTTGTTGACTTTTTAGAAGAGGCAGAGGATTGGTCGAAATCTTTCAACAGCTGGATTCCAATCATTTGAAGGGGCGATTTAGCTTCAACTTTTTCCTCTATACTCTCTGCATCTTTGTTCTCTACTGGTTCTACCTCCTCTTCTGCCTGTTCTACTTCCTCCTCCTCCTCCTCCTCATCATCATCATCATCATCATCATCGTCATCGTCGTCATCGTCTGCTTCATCATCTTTGGCCTCTTCTTCATCATCCTCTATAACATCAGTGGACTCTGATGTACCTTCAATCATGGCATTTCCATGAAGCCCAGGTAAGCCTTCTCCTAAGAAGCGACGTTTCCAATACTCTGTATTTCCTTCCTCCAGCTTTATGCGTGAAATCAATGCATCCAACTCGTCATCCACCTGCAACATTAACCATATTTAAGTTTAGGCATTATATATTGAAGATCAAGATGGCTGACAAAAGAATATGGAATACAAGCACATTAGATAAAAAAATCGACCTCTTCTTCCTCCTCTTCAATGGGAGGAACCCAAAGTGGCCGACCACGAGATTGATTTATTCTCCTTGCTTTCTGAACACGCTGGTAAAGAACATTTCTGGTTCCATCAGTAGGCAAACCTTGTCCTTCGAGTTCTTCCTTCAATTCAAGCACAAGCATTTTACTAGCAGCCTTAGGCTTTAAAGCATTTTGTTCAGGCCCCTTTACGATTTTCTTTAGCCACGCAACAACTCTAACATAATCAAATTCAGATACATCATCCCCTAAAGCTAAAATTCCTTCATAGTGCAACTTCTTCAGAAGCTTTATATGGTACACCTTCCTCTCTTCAAGGCATCTTTGTTTGAAGGAGGTCTCTATTGGATTTGAATATTTAAATCCGTCAACATCAGGATCTAGAGGTGTTTTACCAATTCGAGGCACCCACCTTTTGCGCTCTCCAGTAAGTCCACCTTCTTCAACATATCTGTTTCAATGAATAGCAAACTTGCAATCAAGACATTAACAAACATAAATCAATTTAATAATTTGAACTAGATCAATAAGCCCATTAACTAATATATACTAGATCAGTGGCTAGCACATGCCTACATCAAATAGAAAGAAAGGAAATCAAAATGAAAAAGCTTGAAAAAATTTCTAGCTAGAAAAATTTCAGGAGTATCTTCAGACCAGCACTTAGATTTTGGTCTTCCTATTGAGACAATAGTCCAATATTCTGGTCTTCCTATTGAGACAATAGTCCAATATTCGGAACCATAAGGACTCAATTTTTAGTATAACACTGGGCTCTCTGGTGGAGATATTTGCTTGCACGCCAATGTGGAAGCTATAGAAACAAAATTTACCATCATAAATGTATTTGTAAATATATATAGTGTTAAGAATATTTGTAAATAGAATAGTCTCACATCGACTATATCATGTAATTAATTGTAATCTCTCTATATATAATAATGTCTCCGTAGTGCTTTTAAAAACGCACGGTTTAATTTAAATGTCTTAGTCTCGCTTATTTCAACATGGTATCTAGAGCCTGTTGAGAAACAATTCTTTCTTCGTCGTGTTTTACACGGTTGACCCACTGTCTTCCGGTGAGATTTTTTTTTTTTTTGCAAACCGTGTTATCACTCCGGTTTGCCTCTCACTTTTCAAAATTCTTCGGTAACCTCCCTGCCGCCACTGTCGCCGTTACTATTCCGACAAATTTCCGGTGACGTTCCGGAAAATTGACCCCACCATCCGACTCACCGTCCTCCGATCCAGCCGTCGCACTTTTTCTCGCTGTCAGAAACTCACGCACACGTCCACCCGCACCTCTGTTGCCCCGTCCATGTCAGCTCGTCCGGCGGCTGATTCCAACAGTTTTTTTTCGCCAGTCAAGTTGCCTCTCTCCACCCGGTCCAGATCCGGCCTCAGTTTTGTTTTCCGACCGTGTGATATTTTTTTCTCTTCAGACACTCATGGCTACTCCTCAGAAATTTACGTCAAACTACGATGATTTCCTCAGGTGGTATCAGAATTATCAAAACTCAGATTCCACTGCTACAGTAGCACACACTACTGGTAATGCATCTGTTTGCATCTCTCAATCATCTTCTCTTAGACCTTGGGTCCTTGATTCTGGTGCGTCTGATCATGTTACCGATCGGAGTTCGGGACGGACGATTGGCATCGGATGTGAGTCTCAAGGTCTCTATTACCTCTCAGTGTCATCTCAGACATGCTCATCCAAAGATTCTCCACTCACTATCCATGCCCAGTTAGGCCATCTCAATCTTTCCAAATTACATAAGTTAGTGTCAAGTTTATCGAAGGTATCTAATTTACAATGTGAGTCGTGTAAGTTAGGGAAACACACTCGTAGTCAATTTTCCAATCGAGTCAATAAACGAGATTCCTCCCCTTTTACTTTAGTTCATACCGATGTTTGGGGTCCCTCGCGTACTGTCTCTACTCGAGTCTAGATATTTTGTCACCTTTATTGATGATTTTTCACGATGCACATGGTTATTTTTAATGAAGAATAGATCTGAATTATTTTTTATTTTTGAACAATTTTATCGAGAAATAAGAACTCAATTCGGTATGTTTATCCGTACCTTAAGAAGTGACAATCCCTGTGAATATTTATCCCACCAATTTCAAAATTTTATGTCAAGCAATGGTATTCTCCATCAAACATCTTGCCCTCACACACCTCGACAAAACGGGGTAGTCGAACGTAAAAATCGGCATCTCGTAGAAACCACTCGAACCCTACTTTTCCATGGTAATGTTCCACTTCGATTTTGGGGGAATGTTGTGCTAACGGCATGTTACCTTATAAATCGCATGCCCTCATCTGTCCTTAACAATAAAATCTCTCATTCAAATCCTTTTTCTCAATTCTCCACTTCACCCAATTCCTCCAAGAGTTTTCGGGACCATTTATTTTGTACACAATCTCTCTCCTGGTCTTGATAAACTATCAGCTCGATCACTAAAGTGTGTCTTTCTTGGTTATCATCGATCACAAAAAAATTATCATTATTCACACACTCTACAACGATACCTCATATCAGCCGATGTTACCTTCTTCGAGTTTGTTCCATATTTCGAGTCCAGTCAAGCAACTTCGAAACCCCTTTAGGAAAGTATTCCCACACCTCTTCTGGAAGTCCCATATGTCATTGTCCCCGATCATTCTAGGGAACCTGGCCCACTAAACACCCCTACAGTTGACCCCCCCACTTCTCGCCCACTTCAAACATATCAACGTCATCAACCAACGTCTATCGTACCTGTCCCTGAGGTCGTACCTGTTCCTGAGGTTGTACCTGTCCCTGAGGTCATTGTAGACTCTCCTCCGACGCTCTCGCCATCGTCGGATCCGATCTTGCAACCTGAGTCTGATCTTCCAATTGTCCTTCGAAAAGGTGAAGCATTATCTCATTCTGAATGGAGGCAAGCAATGATTGATGAAATGTGTGCTCTTCAAAGCAGTGGTACCTGGGAACTTGTTCCTTTACCCTCTGGGAAATCTTTAGTAGGTTGTCGTTGGCTTTATACAGTTAAGGTTGGTCCAGATGGTAAGATTGATCGATTTAAAGCTCGCTTGGTAGCCAAAGGATACACTCAGATTTTTGGGTTGGATTATAGTGATACCTTCTCACCTGTAGCCAAGATGGCATCTGTTAGACTTCTTCTAGCCATTGCAGCCATTCGACATTGGTCTCTTCATCAACTTGACATTAAAAATGCTTTTTTACATGGTGATCTTGAAGAGGAAGTATATATGGAGCAACCACCTGGGTTTGTTGCTTAGGGGGAGTCATCGAATATGGTGTGTAGGCTACACAGGTCTCTTTATGGTCTTAAGCAATCTCCGAGAGTTTGGTTCGGCAAATTCAGCGCTGTAGTCCAACAGTTTGGTATGGTCCGTAGTGAAGCTGACCATTCTGTTTTTTATCATCACTCAGTCCAAAGGTGTATTTATCTTATTGTGTATGTAGATGATATTGTCATAACTGGTAGTGAACAACAGGGAATACTCCAGTTAAAACAACATCTCTCGAATCAATTTCAGACAAAAGATCTTGGTAAACTCCGTTATTTCTTGGGTATTAAGGTAGCCCAATCTAAAGATGGTTTGGCGATTTCTCAGCGGAAATATGCTATGGATATTTTGGAAGAAACAGGTTTGTTGAAAGCTAAACCAGCTGATACTACTACGGATCCAAGTGTCAAATTACTACCCAATCAGGGGGAGCCTCTATCTGACTCCGGAAGATATAGGAGATTGGTTGGAAAGTTGAATTATCTCACAGTCACTCGTCTGGACATTTCTGCAGTCAGTGTGGTAAGCCAATTCTTAAATTCCCTTTGTCATGAACACATGGATGTTGTTATCCGGATTCTGAGATACATCAAATGTGCTCCAGGAAAAGGTCTAGTGTATGAAGATAAAGGACATACTCAGATAGTTGGACATTCCGATGCTGATTAGGCAGGGTCACCCATTGATAGACGATCCATTTCTGGATATTATGTACTTGTTGAACGAAACCTTATATCCTGGAAAAGTAAGAAACAAAATGTTGTTGCAAGATCAAGCGCCGAGGTAGAGTATAGGGCCATGGCAATGGCAACTTGTGAACTTGTTTGGTTAAAACAATTGCTCAAGGAACTTCAAACTGAAAAAGCAAGACCAATGACACTTATTTGTGACAATCAAGTTGCATTGCACATTGCTTCAAATCCAGTCTTCCATGAGAGGACCAAACATATTGAGATAGATTGTCACTTTGTCAGAGAGAAGATCGAGTCAAGTGACATCGTTACAAGTTTTGTCAACTCTAACGATCAATTGGCAAATGTGTTTACAAAATCCCTATGAAGCCCTAGAACTAATATATATGTAACAAGCTTGGTGCATTTGACTTATATGCTCAGACTTGAGGGGGAATGTTGATATTTGTAAATATATATAGTGTTAAGAATATTTGTATATAGAATAGTCCCACATCGACTATATCATGTAATTAATTGTAATCTCTCTATATATAATAATGTCTTCGTAGTGCTTTTAAAAACACACGGTTTAATCTAAATGTCTCTTAGTCTCGCTTATTTCAACAATAATATAAGATAAGAATCATTAGGTAGGCACATTAGTGACACTACTCTTGGCTAATATAAAAACAGTTGAGATGAAAGCTCAATCAAAAAAAAAAAGACAAGTCAGTTCATTACAATAATTTCAATTTGGGGTTTAATGACCTGACCAAGAATAAGCAATAAAAGTATGTGCACATACAACAACAACCAAGCCTTGCCTTATCCCACCGAGTGGGATCGACTATATAGATCAACTTCTGTCATAATATTCTATCTAGAATCATGTTTCTATCCAAATCGGTAATCTCAGGGTCTTCCTTATTAACTTCTCTTATAGTTTTCCTAGGTCTTCTTCTACCGTTAGTTGTTGGACTCCTCTCCATCTGATCTACTCTCCTTACCACATAATCTACATTCTTCTCTCTACATGCCCAAACCACCTAACTCTATTTTCCCCCATCTTTTCTACTATAGGTGCTATCCCAACACTCACTCTAATTTTGTCAATTTTAATTTTATGTCCAATCTAATCTTACCACACATGAAAGCAACATCTTCATCTCTGCTACATTTATTTTATTTTCGTGTTGATTCTTAACTTTCCAACATTTTGTCTCATACAACATCGCAGGTCTTACTATAGTCCGATAAAATTTTCAATTCAACTTACACAGTACTTTTTGTGCACACATAAATAGAAAAAATAACAGACCATAATAATAATAATAAAACCAAATATAAAATAGAAATGATTTGCTGAAATAGAGTCAATACCTAGCAAAATAATCAATCTCATAACCAAGTTCAGCCTCCTCATGTAAAGGTTCAATCCATGAGCTCACTAAGGTCCGGTATTTTCTGTTCAAAATCATTGCTCGTGGGGGAATTTGCTGGTTATCTTTGGCCATAGCTTCTAAAGCTTCGAGCAAGTCAATAATCCTTCCTATAGTAAAAAAATGTCTACCATATTAAGTCAAAGCATTCCCAGACAATTTTGGACATAAATATGTATGAACAACTATGACACTATATATTTAACTACACAGACAATTACATTTACCGTGAATGTTATCCTCAGTAATGTAAGTTATTTTACTCGCCACAAGAGCAAGAGCAACAGAATGTAAGAAAATAGCTTGTCAAGAGAATGATAATAACTTGTGGAAGCAAACCTTCTATACGTGATGAAATAACAATATTACCCTTCAACTACTAAGTAATAACCTGAAGACAATTCTTTAAGCTGAACGTATTTTAAACCATATAGAATACATGCCTCAGATGCTCTAACATTTTGTACAGAATATTAAAGAAATATTAAATTCTTTAACAATAAAGACAACTATTCTAAGAATGAGAATACTAAAAATAAACAACCAGTATAATCAAACCTTCCCGACACAATGCTCGAAGGTACAACGAAAGAGGATCTCCGTGGTTCCCTTCATCATGTAGAACTTTTGTACCCCCTTCAAAGTTTTTAAGTGCTCGGAAATGCCTGATAGCTTCCCGTACTATACAGTACTTGGTAAAACACTCCACTAACAGCCTACAGAGACACCAAAGGTTTCTTAGTCACAAGTGCAAAGTAAACTCCCGTAGATGGAAGTATCGCTAAAATCTATACATTAAAGCAGGAAACCATAGCGCTTCTAAATTTAAATAAAATGAAAAAAAATCCTAACCTTAACGCTCGCCCACCGTTAATACCCTCACAGATTATGATGAATTGCTTGTTTCTCAGTATTTTTGCAATAAATGTTTCCCATACAAAATATTTTAAAAGAATGATAAGATTAAAAAGCCTAATATTCTAATTTTTAAGACAATTACTAATTTGAAGCAAATTAAAGTATTCAAAATGAAAAATTATATTAAAATAGAATTTATATAAATATTGCATAAGTCTATTCTTTTATATCAATTTATATTTATCAGTTAGTTCAATAACAAGTTTCATCAAACACTTTAAATTCAATGAGCTACATTTTAGTTATAAGTTTATCCACTACTTTTGGCTAATAGTCATAGTGGCAGACTTGTGTGCAGTTTTTGCGTGGTTACCCTCTGGAATATGTATAGTTGGAGAGGAATGCGTATTGCCCACATTTTCAAGGAGTCTATTAGCCCATAGAGTTGATGGGATTAAAGATCATATTTATGGCCTCTATTGTTGCTTCACTATTGTTGTTTTAAGGGAAAACTCAAAACTGGTATGCAATAGCTTTGTGATACTCTATAGCCTCATTACTGATATCTTTTATACTCTGGTTAAAGAACATTTCCCAAGTTTATATTCCCTCTTTGACGACATTTCTTCTTATATACACAGTCACATATTAAAGCTTCTTTGCAATCTGTTGTTTTGTGATGGGTCTTGATGCAAACTTAAGCTAATTAAAACTTCTAATATTTTTCAAATGATTCAGCTACAAATACTACTGAATACTGCCAATAAAAGGCCGAATTATATACTGATGAATTCAAATCATCCGACATTCAACATGCTAAAATGGCCAGGTTTGTAAAAGAAAAATATAAATAATGTGCCTTACGCATGGGTTCTCGCATTTGGCTGTATGCGCTTATGATCTTCGATCATCATGCCAAGCAACTCAGTGACATCTTGTACTCTAAGCAAAATAGAAACAAGTTTGATTAGATCACACAATAATATATCCAATCCAAGAATATCCAATGGGGGCCTTAGCACAGTTATTGTTGTATGAAAAAGAGAAATTATGAAAGATTTTACAAAATTCGCTTATTAATGGCATGGGAAAGATAAATTAAAACAATGGAAAGAGAAAGAAATAAATGATTAAGGGTATAATAGGAAGAGTAACATTAATGACTCATTGATATTGTAAAACACCTTATAATTTGGTGCAAAACTTTTTTTCAAAGTGACATATAATTAAAAATGGAGGGAGTACCAAATAGCTGCTATATTGGTGCAACAGCACTACAACGAAGTGAAATCTGAACAAAGTGCTATTTTGAGATTAACAATACTGCCTCAACTATTAAAAAATGAGGGGTGATAGGAGTCAGAAATAAACTCCAAATGTGGACTGTGGAGACATCAACAAATAAAAAGGTAGAATATGAAGATCCCAAAATAAGTTTATTAACAAGTGCAGATTGAGGAACATACTCCTTATCATAATATTTCCTTATATATTAAGAGTGCATACAGAGCAACAAATCTAAACTGTTAAAGAACAAAGATCACCATGCAATAATGTTGCTTTTTGCCTGTTGTTGACCATGCACACGCAACAAACTAACCTGTCATAAGCATCAGCTCTAGTATATGCTTGAAAGACCCAATTGTATGTTTCTGCATCCGGCTTCATATAATCTATAACATAATGAATTAAAGACAATTCACCTCAGATGTTCATAATAGAGGAATACACTATATCAATCTAGAAAAAAGCACCCTTATCCCAAACAGTATTCAGACACAATTAAAGAAATGAAGAAAAAAAATGGAATTGAAAAAGGTGTGTTTCACAAGTAATAAGAAATAGGGACGTGGAATTCAAACCTTCGCCATATTCCATGTCCTCAAATGTTGAAAAAGCTATTTCAGGTGTTCCGCTTCCGCTGGTAGCCTATTTAATTTGAAGGAAGTAATATTAAAAAAAACATAACGCAAACACCCAGGTCAAGGCCAAAACACACTCATAATTTATTTTTCCACAACTAATTGAAATTTGAAAAGTTAAAAACTCAGTGTTGTTCATCCGAAAGGCTAAAACATGTCAAAGTACATTACATCATATTCTAAATCAGTAACCATAACAGATATTATAGTCGCAAAGAGAAACTCAACCCATGAAGCAAGGTTTTGGCATCCATTTTTAATGTGATATGAAACTAACCCTAAGAATTGCACACAAAAAAAAGATTGAGAAAGCTAACCTGCACTGAAAGGAGCCAATTATAATGGAATGTTGTTGCCATTCGCCCAGCAGATTCCATTTCATGCGTAATTTCCAAAGCATTAGAATGGTCTCCCACTTTGCAGTCTTCCACAATTAAAAGATCATAAAGTTCATCTGTAGCCCTGATGCCACCCTTAGCACCCTTCAAGAACACTTTGTTAGCATCTTCCAAATGCTTATTCCGAACGAGTTCCTCTACATCACATGAGAAAACAAACACACACAATAAACAAGTCACTAACCAAAAAAATAATAATATCAAACTAAACCATCACCAATTGAGAATGTAACAAATAACATAAAAAATCAAAATATACCAATAAGAATAATCCAAGCGGGACAAATATCATAATCTAGCTTTTCCATGGCTCCAAGTATCTCTAAACCTCTAGTGGCTTGACCTTTAGCCCCAAACAATCTTACCAATGCAACAAAAGTTTCATGAATGGGTCGAAGCCCCGCACCTAACTCTCTCCTCAACGAATCCATCTACACAACGTAACAAAAGTGCTTATCACAAAAGCTGTTTCTATAAGTCGTTTCAAACAGTCTCACAATTCACAAATACTTATGCCACTAGATAGATTCAAATAAACTCTTAGGCTCTGTTTGGATAAACATTCAATTCAATTCGATAGAATTATTACCGCTGCTTGTTCGTCGCCGTTAAGAACGTACGAAACTACCAAACCGTGAAACGACCTAGGGCCGGGACTCAAACCAGCGGCAATCATGTCGTACATGATTTGAGAAACTCCGGTTGAGTTACGGTTCCTAGCTTGGGTCATGAGCTCCTCCATGAAACTGAACCGGAGACTGTTTTCAAGTAAAGTGTCGGCATCTTTGGGTTGTTTCTTCTTTTTGGTCCGCTTCTCTGAGGAAGTAGCCGCCGCTCGAACCGGTGCGGTTCGGGGAGGGAAGCGGTTTAATTTGAAGGGGATGTGGGTGTGGGCGTAACTGTAAGTGTAACATGAATGCATGTATATGGATTTGTGAAACGAGGTTTGGTTTTGAGAATTGAGAGAATGAAGCAGTGAGAGTGTTCAGTGTGTGATGAAGGAATCTAAGAGCTCTTGTGGGTGATGATGATAAGGATATAGTGCAGAAATGACCTTAGTCAAATACAATTCCAAACGATAACTAAATCAAGGGGATTACTTTCCCACCCTCAAGGGTTTAAGGGTGCTTCGAAAAGTCATATCTAACCCTTTGGATGAACTTTTTTTTAACATTAATGTAAATTGGCAAGTCAACCTTATTTTATAGAAAGTTAATACGGAGATATATATATATCAACATGACAGGCAAAGAGAGTTTGTAGATAAATATTTGTAACCGCCATTAATTCAAAATTCATAAATGTTTACAGAGATGCGTCTCTGGACGAGTTTATCATATATTCGTGTATATGATAACACCGAATTATACCGCGTTTTTGACTCAATTGCACATGTTTTTTAGGTTTTTATTATCTTTTTCTTGTATTATGTTTGTGTTTTGTTTTGTTTTCAGATTCTAAGTATTTCCAGATCCATTCCAGAAGAAACGTAGAAAATCGAGCAAAAAGCCAGTTTTTTAAGGAATTACACACATGGCATTCACCATGGCGAGCGCCATATGGTAAGCCACAAGAAGAATGTTTCTCAACTGCTGACAACTGCCACGTCTCCCACTTCTTTCCACCTTGGTTCACATGGCGGGCGCCACCTTTGGCGTATTTTTCCCTCCCAAAAGAAGTTGGGGGCGTCCTTGTCTTTTCATGCTTTTTCCTTGGCCTGTAAATAGATGACATTTGGTTCATTTCAAATCATTCAAGCTTAGTTGCAAACGTAAGCCATATATTTTCCAATCTTGTAAGTGATAATCTCTTCACATCAAAGAGTTATTACACCATTGACGGAGTCTGTAATCGAGTTTGGATCACTCTGGTAGAAGTTAATCCTGCCGCCATTTTCATTTCCAGTTGCGTTTATTTCAAGTTGTACCTGATTCAAAGCCTTCAATTTGGAGCAGGTTTCTATTTTATTGCATTTGTGTTTTACTTCTTTTATTTTATCGCAATTGCATTTACTTAATTTATTTTTCGCACTCACTTTACTTTCCTTTATTTCTTGCACTCGCTTTACTTTATTTATTTCTCGCACTCGCTTTACTTTCCTTTATTTCTCGCACTCGCTTTACTTTGTTTACTTTCTCGCACTCTCTTTACTTTGTTTACTTTCTCGCACTCATTTTTCTTTACTTTTAGCATGATACATTTTAATATGTTCATTTACATTTCCATGTTTAGTTAAAATTTAAAGGTTAGAATGTAAGGATCGTGGTAAAATAATATTTCACATAATCTGTTTATAGGAATGCTTAGGGGCTATTTTGGTTTTTAACACAAGTTTTCTGTACTTTATTTCTATTGGGTAAGATCGAAAGTCGTTCAACCTTTAGTTAAACTTGGTTAGTCTTAACTGTTCAAAGGAAGCGATAACGTTTTGTCCAGTTAAGTATGAGTGTTTAATATTATAGAAAAACGATTTTAAAACTATTTTTGGACGCGTTTATGGGTTTAGAGTCTGGTTTGCATGAACCTCTATTGATTGAAAATTCTAAGTCAAAATACTTTTCAACTGAGTCAAGAAATTATTTTTCTTAAAAATAGGTTTATTACTTTAACGCGATGTGTGTCTTTTTATAAGTGACAATAAGAGGGTTTGATTAGGGGATAAACTCAGTTCTGAATACGCGAAAGCGACAGTTCTCGTTAAATTAGTTCTTTTCATAAGTAGAAAACATTTCTCATAAGTAGTTCTATTTACTAACATTTGGAATATTATTAAAATGTGTGAATTACATTCAAGCCTGTTGTTTTCATTTGAATTTACATCTTCGTACTTTATTTTTATTGTGTACTATTTACTCCCATTTTTTATTTGCCTTAGATAAACTTCGTAACAATAGATAATGATAGATTGACGTTTGGTCTCTGTTCTTTTATATTACTCTGACGTGATTCGTATACCTGTGAAAACATCGCATCAAGTTTTTTGTGCCGTTGTCGGGGACCATTTACGTCAAATTTTGTACCATGTAGTTAGACCGTCTAGACTAAGGCTTAAACTAGTTGGTCAATGCGAAGAGCTCGTAGCACCAGTAGTTTACTAGATCCTTTAGTGGAACCTGAATGTTGCGCTCGCGCACGTCTTTTACTTTGTAGAATTAAGAAAGCTATGGCCGAAGATCGTAACCAAATACCTCTTAAGGATTTCGCCCAACCATCAAATGAGGAACTCATTTCTAGTATAGTAACCCCTGTTATTCCTGCCAATAATTTCGAACTGAAACCCCTTCTATTGCATTTAGTACAACAAAACCAATTCGCGGGTCTACCTTCAAAAAACCTGAATCAACACCTAAAAGTCTTTATACAATTAATTGATACTTTTAAAACCAATGGTGTTACTCCTGTGGCGATTCGTCTAAGACTATTTCCTTTTTCCCTCAGAGATAAAGCCCTTACATGGTTAGATTCTCTTCCAACCAATTCTATAACAACTTAGGAAGACCTTAGGAGAGTGTTCCTTTCCCGATATTTCCCCCCAAGTAAGATTGTTGTTGTTCGGAACCAAATAACTAGATTTACCCAAAATCAAGGTGAATCACTCTTTGAAGCTTGGGAGAGATATAAAGACCTGGTAAGAACATGTCCACACCATGGCCTGGAACAATGGTTGATTATTTATACCTTCTATAATGGACTTCATTATAACACTAAAATGACCATCAACACTGTCGTTGGTGGCGCTCTGATGAATAAACCTTACCCTGAAGCTTGCATTCTCATCGAAGATATGGCAAAAAACCATTACCAATGGGGAACAGAACGAGCAATGGTGGAAAAGAAAGAAGCCCGAGGAGGAATACATGAGATAAGTTCTATAGACATGATGTAAGCCAAAATGGACGCGTTGACCCTAAAGGTGGAACATATGTATACAAACTCAACCACTACAGCAACAGTCGCATCAAAATGTGAACTATGTGGAACCAAAGGACACCAATCAACGGAATGCAATCTGTTAAATGAGACTCACCCAAACCAAGTTAACTATGCCCAAAGAAACCCTTTTTCAAACATTTATAACCCTAGGTGGAGGAATCACCCAAACTTCTCATATAAAACAATAACCCTATACAAAACCCTGCACCTCAGAGACCGCTAGGTTTTCAAGCCCATAGACAAAATCAACCTATGCAAGCTATACCACCAAAACCCAGCCTTGAGAAAATTATGGAAAATTTCATCCCGACTCAGTCCCATCAAAACAAAGAATTCCTAAACCAGAACATTCATGTAACAAAATGACCACCCAATTAGGAACCAAGGTTGACCATATAATTACTCATAATAAGATGCTTGAAACTCATATCTCTCAGGTAGCTCTAAAACAAGCTCACAGAACCACACTAGGAGGACAATAACCTGGACAACCTCAATAAAATCCTCGAGGACAAGCCAATGCCATTACCTTACTAAGTGGGACCGCTTACGATGAACCACCTAATTCGGCATCGTGTGAACCCAAAACTTCTAAGAAATGTGCATTACCTACGGACGAAGTAGAGGAACCAGTGGAATCTTAAAAACAAAAAGACCAAAATAAGGGAGAAGTTATAGATAAAACGTATGTACCACCCCCGCAATACAAACCACCAATACCATATCTGCAAAGACTCAAACAAACCAAAATCAATGACCAATTTCAGAAATTCATCAAAGTTATAGAAAAACTTCATGTGGAGATCCATTTCACTGAAGTCATCACCCAAATACCATCTTATGTGAAATTCCTCAAAGACATCTTTACCAACAAACGGAGACCTGACAATCCAAAACCATTGGAATGCAATTTCATTTCTGAGAATAAACTTGCCATAAAAGACAAAGATCCTGGAAATTTCTCCATACCTTGTATTTTGGGGAATCATGTCACCGATAAAGCTTTTCTAGACTTAGGAGCTAGTGTTAGCTTAATGCCTCTGGCAGTGAGTGAAAGGTTAAAATTAGGAGAACTACAACCTACTAAGATGTCTCTTCAATTAGTCGACAGATCTGTCAAATATTCGGTAGGCATATTGGAAGACGTCCCGTTTAGGATTGGTAAGTTGTTTATCCCTACTGATTTTGTTGTTATGTACATTAAAGAAGATGATGACATTCCTATTCTCTTAGGCATGCCATTATTATCTACCGCGGGAGCCATAATAGATGTCAATAGAGGAAAATTGACTTTTGAAGTAGATGATGAAAAGATAGAGTTTATTCTTTTGAAATTCCTTATGGCACATATGATTGGAGATGCATGTTATGCCATAGACATCATTGATGAATGCATTAGGGAATTAGATCAAGAAGAATCCACAAAAACAATCAAGTTACCTTCAACCCTCATAATAGAGGATGATGAATTTAAGGAACCCTCCATTGATGATAACCTTTACGAATATTTATCCCTTACCTCAGGTCATATATCATGCCCCAAGAAACTGGCTTTAGAACTTAAAGAATTACCCAAAAATCTAAGATATGAGTTTCTAGATGAGGAAATGGACCGTCCAGTTATAGTAAGTGCCACCCTTAGCCAACAGGAAACAAACCAGCTCTTCGATGTTTTGAGAAAATATCCCTCAACCTTAGGATACAATATCACTGATATAAAAGGTATAAGTCCATATGTGTGTATGCATAGGATTTCACTTGAGTAGGATTCAAAACCCTTCAGAGAACATCGGAGAAGAATAAACCCTATAATGAGTGATGTTGTTAAGAAAGAAGTTTTTAAGTTACTAGAGGCAGGTATAATCTATCAGATATCTGATAGTAAATGGGTGAGCCATGTGCATGTAGTACCTAAAAATGGAGGCATCACAGTTGTGCAAAACGAGAAGGGCGAACATGTAGAAAAATGGATAGAAGAAGGGTGGCGTATGTGCATAGATTATAGAAAATTAAACAAAGTAACCAGGAAGGATCATTTCCCCTTACCATTTATAGAATAAATGTTGGAACGTCTAGTTAGACACTCCTATTTTCGTTATCTAGATGGATATTCAGGATTTTTCCAAATTCATATTCACCCAGAAGATCAAGAGAAAACAACCTTCACATGCCCTTATGGAACCTTTGCCTACAGACGAATTCCATTCGGACTCTGTAATGCCTCGGCTACTTTCCAACGTTGCATGATGTCAATCTTCGCTGATTACCTTGAAGGAATCGTGGAAGTATTCATGGATGATTTCTCAGTATGTGGATTTAATTTTAAAAATTGTCTCGCTAACCATGAGAAAATCCTGCAAAGATGCGTGGAAGTAAACCTAGTGCTAAACTGGGAGAAATGTCACTTTATAGTTACCAAAGGTATAGTTTTAGGACATGTAGTCTCTGAAAGGGGTATTGAAGTTGATAAATCCAAAATAGAAGTTATAGAAAACCTAAATCCACCGAAAACCATTAGGGAAGTCTGAAGTTTTCTTGGACACGCTGGTTTCTACCGGCGTTTTATCAAGGATTTCTTTAAAATTACCAAACCTTTAATTGGCCTTCTAATGAAGGATGTTGAGTTTATTTTCAACGAAAAATGTAATGAAGCGTTTAACCTTTTAAAACAAGCGTTAATTTCAGCACCTATTATGCAACCCCCAGATTGGACCGAACCTTTCGAAATTATATGTGATACTAGCAATTATGTTGTAGAAGTTGTTTTAGGTCAAATAAAAGATAAGAAATTACATGTAATTTACTATTCCAATAGAACCCTAGATGTTTCTCAGCTTAAATATGCAATAATTGAAAAAGAACTCTTAGTTGTAGTTTTTGCTATAGACAAATTTCGATCATATCTGGTAGGAGCCAAAATTATAGTGTACACAGGCCACACTGCTATTCGATACCTCTTAAGTAAAAAAGACGCAAAACCCAGGTTACTTCGATGGATACTTTTACTGCAAGAATTTGATTTAGACATTTGAGACAAGAAAAGCACCGAAAATGTAGTTGCTGATCACTTTTCTATGCTTGAGTACCTAAAACCAGATTTAGTACCCATAAATGATGACTTTGACTATGACATATTAATAGCCAAGATAGAAACCATTGAAGAAAACAACGTAGACCTTCGTAAGCAATCTGAGAAATCTTTAGCAGTAAGTAGTGTGTCGTGGTATGCAGATTTTGTTAACTACTTAGCCACTGATATAATACCTCATGACCTTAATTATCAACAAAAGAAAAAGTTCTTTAACGATGTAAGAAATTTTTATTGGGAAAAGCCTCTTATTTTCAAAAGAGGTACAGACAGTATCTTCTGTCGTTGTGTTCTAGAAGAGAAGGTAAGAAAAATCATAGAACACTGTCACTCTGCACCCTTTGGAGGACATGCAAGCCCCTATAAAACACACGCTAGGATTCTTCAAGCAGGCCTTTTTTGGCCCACCATTTGGCGTGATGTTCATGCTTATATAGTGATTTATGATCGATGTCAGCATACTGGGAACATCTCGAGACGCAACGAAATGTCGTTAAGGAACATACAAAAAGTAGAGCTCTTCAATGTTTGAGGCATCGGTTTTATGGGACCATTTCCATCCTCATTGGGGAATAAATATATCTTAGTAGTTGTCGACTACGTGTCTGAATGGATTGAAGCCATAACCTCACCCACAAACGACACACGAGTGGTTATTAAGTTGTTAAGGAACTATATATTCCCCGGATTTGGAGTACCCCGTCTTGTCATAAAAGATAGTGGATCGCACTTCATATCGAGATTTTTTGACAAACTTTTAAGTAAGTATGGAGTAAAACACAGAGTAGCAACACCTTATTATCCCCAGACTAGTGGCCATGTGGAGGTATCCAATAGGGAGATAAAGCAAATCTTAGAAAAAACCGTTTATATATCCAGAAAAGATTGGTCTCAAAGGCTGCATGAAGTTATATAGGCCTATATAACCGCTTTCAAAACCCCTATAGGAACAACCCCTTACCAGTTGGTCTATGGAAAATCATATCACATACCTTTCAAATTAGAACACAAGGCCTACTGGGCCATTAAAACCTTGAATTTAGACTACTTGACTGCAGGTGAAAGACGTATCCTCGACATTCACAAGTTAGAAGAACTTCCCCAATCCGCTTACGAGAATACCATTATATATAAAGAAAGAACCAAAGCTTGGCATGATAAAAGGATTATAAAAAAAGATTTCAATACAGGCGACCATGTTCTTCTCTTTAATTACAGGTTGCGGCTTTTTCCTGGCAAGCTTAGGTCAAGATGGACAGGCCTTTTTGAAGTTTCAAAGGTCCTATAATCAAGAGCAGTTGAAATCAAGAACGACTCTTGTAGTCCTTTCATTGTCAACAAACAAAGATTAAAACATTATGAAGGAGGCAACATTCCTATTGACTACTCCAGCCACACCCTGATTGATCTACCAATGCCCAATCCAGCTACATGAGGCCTACTCGTCGAGCTAACGACGTTAAACAAGCGCTGCATTAAAGGTAACCCACGATTTTCTTTATTCTTCTTTATTTTTATTTTTAGTTTTACTTTTTATGTCTTACATTTTGTTTAAAGTATTTATCTGTATAGACTGACACTTTCTAATGTATATGATTTCAGGTCCTTTCTCTCTAATCCTACTTTGAAGGATGCAGAACTTTGATGACATGCATGTTACCTTCTGAGATGATACGCAGAAGCAGCGCTACGAGATCCTCTCTCAGCGACCTATGGCACCTACCCGATATCCCGACCAGACTTGCATGGAAGCTTTGGGCCTCGAGCCCAGTATAAGGTTTCTGTGCAACCAACTCAAGTGGGACGGGTATGTCGACGACATGAACTCCACCTATAGGAACCTCACCCTGGAGTTCCTTAGTTCGTTCAGCTATGATTTGTTTGTGGGTCAGGACGGTTATGCTATTTTCGGGATGTTCAGGACGAATTACTCTTTCACCCAGAAGAAGTTCGGCAACTTGCTTGGTTTTCATACTACCCTAGATACCATCCCTGAGTTACCCATGGGATACTTCATGATTCGAGTCATCGACAAATTCTAGAGTGACATCACAGGTGGAGGGAGTCCTGATCATATTGCTCAGCTATCTCATATCATTCACAATCCAGCTCTGAGATACTTCCAGATGGTCATTGCCCATACCTTTCTAGGAAAGGCTGATGTTGACATCCATGTTAGTGATGAATAGATCTTGCTCCTCTTCTGTAAGAATCAGTAACATCCTGTAGCATGTGGGAATTTTCTACTTGATAATCTCAGATGCACCACCAGATCTTCCGAAGGTATCATACATGTGGGAGGTACAATGATTCAGATTTTTACTGCTTTAGGTTTGTCTCGTAAGTTATATCATTTGACTGCCTATTGTGGATACACCACCTTGGAAATTAATTTATGTTTGGATCGAGGGCTAATTAGGAGATCTTCCTTCCAACCCGACCGATTCAAGCGGTTGATTGATAGCGAGACTATACATTATTTCACCATGCATGATCCCATGATGACTAGCATACATGATCCTGCCAATTGGAGTTATGCTCTATAAGGTTTTGGTGAGACTATTGAGGAGACAAAGACTTGATGGGCTAAAGACGTATCTAATTACGTGTCTAGCGGTATCTTAACTGCAAGTGCACAGCCTATCGAAGTAATATTTAAGATTATCGATCCACAGGGACTCTATGGTTACTTAGTGCTAGATGAACTTCTAGTTTAGCTAAGGTGAAGGGTTGTCACGATTTTTGTTGTTTTTAAAATATTAAAGGCGGGAATTTAATTTTAGTTTTAATAAAATAATACTAAGGCGGTCGGTATGTAATTATACTAACTTAGGCGGGTCAATCTAACTTAGGCTTATAAAGGTGTTCACTTAAACTATTCTGTAGAGGTTACCAGTTTAAATACCCTCAACTCACACTCTCGTGGTCTTATCTCAGATCTTACCCCTAAAGCCCTATGCCTGCTCTCGCTAGCCCGTAAGTGTTTAGAGATAATTTTTGGAAACTTAGTAATTCTAATTTATTTTAAAGCGCTCTCGTTGTGTTTAATTTAAATGCCTAACTTTAGCTATCTGGTTAAAATCTCACACTCTCGTGGTCTTGACCTAACCTAATACTCTTTCCTTACTCTCGTAACGAAAAGGTCGATTTTAAATAAAAAGTATTAGCCACAATGTTAAGCTATTAATTATTTTAAGCCTATGGTTAATTTTACCGATTAAGTTTGTTTTAACTACATACCGCCCTAAGGTAATTAGCTACTCATTTTTGTTGAACCAGACAGAGGCAGAGAAACAGTAAACAAAATATTCATGGCAGAAAAATAAATAAATAACATAAATATTAAATTGCAAATAATAAAAACCTGGTTAACAATAAAATGGCAGACTCCTTCTTCCACAGACCGGAAAGCTCGGAGTATTTGGCGGAAATCGAAAATAACAAAATATTCTGAAGGTTTAGAAACAAGTAAATTTTTATAACAATTTCCTGATGTTGGAAATTGTTATAGGTTGGGTTTGGATACAATAAAAATAGAATACTGAAAATAATACTGAAATAAAAAGGGTGCAAAATAATTCGGCAGAGCTTCCGCAGGAAATTGATAAAAAAATGCTCTGTACATTGTTCATAAAACTTAAGCTATTTATAGAACAATTAATGGGCTTGTGGTTTGGACTTGTTGCATTGGGCCTCGTTGAAGCAGCTGAGAAAATATAGGAACGTGGCTAAAAAATAGGCAGACCATGTGCACGTAATGTTTTGACGTAGTCTCAGTCAAATAACCTCCTTTTTCCCTTGTCACGGTCGTGACAAGGGCATCACGTTCGTGTCCCTTGAATTTTAAGTGTCACGGTCGTGACAAGGTCATCACGACCGTGATTGCTTCTTTTGGGGTGTCACGGTCGTGACACCTAGGTAACGACCGTGAGTGCAACAAATTATGCAGGTTTTGCAGGTTTCTTCATTTCTTCATCTTTTTATGGTTGTTTTTGTTCCTTTTGCTCTTAATTCATGATTTAGCTCCATATATGATGTACCTGCAAAATGGTAAGAAAAACTCGAGGAATCGGGTGTTAAAACGATGATTATGCGATAAAACGGTAATGAAACTTAGCAATATAATCGATACATTTTCTCGTTATCAAACTTCCCCAAACTTAAACCTTTGCTTGTCCTCAAGCAAATAGTCGGTCGAAAATCGGCGGACAAGTTTTTATCGACGCATACACGAAACAAACTGTACGAGGGATCGTTTTGTCGGATAAACCGGTAATGATAAAACACTAACGATACATTAATGACACAAGCAACAAGCTAAGTCGTCGACTTCCTGTTAAACGAAACAATCGATAATTTCTTTACGATTTCACCTAGAGTTTTTTGATCTTATTTCGCCCGGTTTCATTCTAGCGCAATCACATTAAGCCCTTTGCCTTAGCACGCACGTAGTGGAGTAGCCGGTTAGCGACTTTGATCCTTTTTAAGCACGGGGTCTGGTACACGAGTGCGGTAACCCTACATATATTATCCGATTTGGAGGTTGTGGGGGATCGAGCCGTAGCATGCCCTACCAAGTTCAGAACCAGTGCCTCTGAACCAACCCGCAATGGACTCCTTCTCATATTTCTCGTTTCTTATATGCGACCGTGTACTTTGGTGCAATTTCTTTTCATTTGCATCGAGGTATGAAGGATCATTATTGATTAGGAATCAAACGCTTATATTCATCGGCTCCCCACGTGGTTTGTGTTCAGACGGTGCTGACTGCTAGTATAAACTACTAGGGGTTACTTTTGAACTGAAACTTAAAGTGTACTCGTAACGATAATCGGAATGGAATCGCTTAAGTGGGAAGTCAAAGGTGTCAAGATTGTATTGGTCTTGTTGAATCGTTCTCAGCTTCCTAATTACGATTTCGTAGGCAAGTCGGGTAATGCGAATAATTGAAGTTTTTTTTTTCGGTATGGCTAAATAAACGGGGAAAGTTCGAAACTAAAGAAAATAGCACAAAAATTGCTCGTTTCATTAACTTGCGAAAAGAAGAAATACAATGGAATGGAAAAATAACAGAATGGAAAAATGCGAAAAGGAAAGATGCGGAAAATGAAAGGTACCTCTCCCACACTATATCAGACATTGTCCTCAATGTTGTGATATAATAGCGGTAAAAGTACAGTACAAACTACAAAAACGAAAAACAAACATAAGCAAAAACTAAAACTAAGGCTGCTGAGGACCGCGGGCTCGGCTTCTGGTGCGGGAGCGTCTGGTAGGAGTCGCTTCAGGATCAGAACCGGTACCGGTAACAGCAGTAATGTCAATGCGTAAGGCCTCTAGCTCGCTGAAAATTTCTCCAAGCTTCTCATCAGTAGCTGTCTGGTTGCTTGCAATAGTGCGGAGTAAAGCATCATATTGCTCCTTCTGCCTTCGCTCCAATGCGGCGTTCATCTGGTTCTGTTGATGAATCGCAGGGAGGACGTCCTCAAGAGTGAATTCCTGTGCAGGAGGCTGTCGGGTAGATGACTCTGGAATGTCCTAGACAGGCTCAGCTGCATCCATAGCGTCCTGCATCTCATCTGCTGGAGGATCGGCCTGATCATCATGAATGGGGGCGTGGCCGGCAGCATCTGGTAAAACAAAGAGCCAGTTGGCTCGGCTGGACGGGTCGATGCGGTCACGGGACGGCAAAATGATATGGTGATAAATAGTGCCATGGATAACAGGGCTATACCTGCCATCCTCTCTGCGCAATCAAGTGAGCGGACCTGCAATAGCTCTTGGTGAGGAATTCTGCGGCAATGCGAGGCAAATTGGTGAGCAAGTCACTAAGCCCTAACTGAAAGGCGAGGGTAGTGACAATGCCGCCAATGAAAAATGGGGTGGAGCCTCTTTGCACAATGGCCTGGATGTGAGAAAGCATGAACGGGGCAGCGTTGATCGGCTCGTCATTTAGAGCGCAGTGCAAGAACAGAAGCTCCTTGGAGTTGAGCTTATGGTTACTCTCTCGTGCAAAGATGGTGTTGCAAATGACTCGGTGAAAATATCGGATTGCCGGGTTGTGAATGTGTGTAGCATTAAGGCTTTGGAAGGCTGAGGCACGGGTGTTGGTTATGTCGTGCCATAAAGTGAAAGCGATTTCACTGAAATTATCCGGCACGCGGAGGTGAGCTTCATTCTCGTGAGCGAAGCCTAGCAATTCGGCTATCCTTGTTTGCGAAAGTTCAAACTCCCGGCCAAACAATCTGAATTTAGCAACGCCGGTAAGTTGACTCTGAGAACCGGTACCGGTGATGTAATGGAACGAGCTTAGGAACTCCAGCGTCAGGAACTCGAATGTGGGCTGAGGTTGACTGCATAGAACCCACAAATTAACCTTCTTAAGCAGGTTCTTGACACTGTTGAGCATTCCCAACTCTCTCAAACATTCAGTGTCGATATAACGTGTAGGTTGCACACCGCGGTTCTGGAATCGGATGAATCTTTCTCTCTGGTTTTCTCCAGCATCACCCTCTCTAAATTGAATAGCATCCATTGCATGCAAGAGCTAGAGTGAGAGATGAGGATTTTGGATTTTTGTGAAAAAGTGATAAAATGAGAGAAATAATGGTTCGGATAAATATTGGAAGGTGAGAATGTGATAGGTGTGGTGATAATGGAGAGGTTAATGAGTTTTAATTTGGTAATGGGAGGTTACGGAAGTTGGGGTAGATAATGGGTGGTTTTGGAAGTTATGGAGGAAGAAGAAGAAGAGGTTTCGAAAAGAAACAGTTATGTTTCTCACGAATCCTATATTTAGGGTTGTCACGGTCGTGACAGGGGGATGACGGTCGTGACACGCTAAATTAGCACGTCACGATCATTAGGGGGGTGTGACGACCGTGAGGATTGATTTCGTTGAATAATTTCCAGAAACATTATCTCTTACGCTTCATATAATTTATATAATAATTTTTTGGTCACTTCTCACTCAATATTTAATATAAACACCATATAATAATTTATTTCAACATAGTACTTGTATATTTTCATGGCACGAGAGATTTTTGTAGAAAATAATTCAATCCAAGCATAACAGTATATATAATGAAAACATATAAATTAATTAAAAGGGAGAAATTTGTAAACATAGAAGTGCATTGCATATGGTAATTGAAATGAAATTACATTAATGAAAATACGGTATGAAATTGTTTGCGAAAAGTAAAACTAACTAGAAACGAAAACAATAAGTAAAACAAACTAAATCACTTATAGCATTTTCAAAAGCGTTTCTTCAGATCTTCGATTGCGGAGTTCAAGTGATAGAATTGTTCACAGGTTATGTCAGTCAAACCTATAATGTCCAATCGCATGCTCTTAATTTCATCCTTAAATGTAGTTATATCAGTTTGGTAAGCTTCAAGAGTGTTCATGATATTTTGTAAGTTGTTAGCATAATCTCCTTGATTCACTTCAGGGGTTTCAATAACTTCGTCAGTGTGGTCAATGTCATGGTAACCAGGAGGTGTCTCAGGGTCAGTTTTAACATCGGTCATTATATCATCTTTTATCTTGTAAGACTGAGGTGTTTCAGGAGTAGATGGATAATCAGGTGGGGTTAACTCATAAAGCCAGTTATCCTTATTGTGAACACTTACTCTAGCATGGTTTGGTAGTGTGAACAGGGTTACTACCTCATTCCGGATTAGGTACTCGAAAGGTGGATGTCCTAAATTCCTTATGATATGGCGATTAAAGCAGAAGTTAAGATTCATAGGACGGATGGTACCTAAACGGTTGCACCTGTGCAATTGGTACCTAAGTCCTAAGGCATCAGCAATCATGGTTACAAGACCTCCTACTAATATAGGTAATTCAGGTTCTTCTTGGATACGGGTGAAGGTTTGCATCATGAAAGGTACACCATTGACAGGCTGTCCATTAGTGAAACATGACATAATGAATATCTCATCTTTAGATACTTCGGTAATGTTTTCTTCTTTTCCAAAGAAGGTGTGGGCAAGGATCTTATGGAAGTAACGGAGTGCAGGGTTATGTATTCCATCATTGTTCATGCTATTTGGTTCAGGGTGGTAGTTTCCGGTTAATGTTCCCCAAAAGAAATCTAGCTCAATGTCCATCAATTCTACCTGTGTGGTAGTAAAAGCAAAGGGTCCACTAGGGAATCCTAATAAGTCAGCTAGTTCTTTATGGTTAAAGTCATATTCTATTCCAAATAGGCGGAAACTGATAAATCCTTTCCTGAATCCAAAACCGCGCTCAGGTAGGTAAACTAAGGAGCTAAGGAACTCAAGGGTGAGCTCGCGGTAAGTCACAAACTTATGTTGAATCAGTGCATTCTCCCATCCAAGTCGGTTAAACAAGTACAAGATGCTATCATGTATACCTAGGGTTTCCATAGTCAGATCATCCGGATACAGGGTCAAATCCATTTGCCTCTGTGATAGCTCTTCAAACTTCATTCTTTGGTTCCTACCTCTAAATTTGGTTTCCATATGGTTTATCGGTTGGTTAGCCATGGTTAGTGCAAATATGGAGGAAACAAATCAGGGGGAGAAGGAAAGTGGAAAAGACTTTTAGAAAATCTGTAAAAGTGATTTAAGATTAAAATAAAGAAAAAATAAGGAAATGAAATGCATAAATTAAAGGCGATAATAGTAATATGGAAAAACAAATAAAAAAATAGTAAAAAGATAAATAACAAAATAATAGAATGATAAAATTGAATGATTTAAATAATTAAATGAGTAAATGGGTTGCCTCCCACTAAGCGCTGTTTTTATCGTCAAAAGCCTGACGTAATGCTTAGGTGTAGATTAATCAGGGAAATTAGTGGACAACTCTAAAAGCCTTAGATTATTTGCATAATCTCTATTTTCAACTTTACGATAATGTTTTAAACGTTGTCCGTTTACTATGAATGGTTCACTATTCCTACCCTTAATTTCTATTGCTTCACTCGGGAACACTCTAGTTATTTTAAAGTGTCCTGACCATCTAGATTTTAATTTTCCAGGAAAGAGCCTAAGTCTTGAATTAAAGAGGAGTACAACGTCTCCCACACTAAATTCTTTCCTAGATAGGCGTTTATCATGCCATCGCTTAGTTCTTTCTTTATATATCTTAGCATTCTCATAAGCCTTTAGCCTTAATTCTTCTAATTCGTTAATGTCTAGGATTCGCTTTTCTCCTGTAGCATTATAGTTTATATTGAGAGTTTTGATCGCCCAATAGGCTTTGTGTTCTAGTTCTACCGGGAGGTGACAAGATTTTCCATAAACTAGTTTGAAAGGTGTAGTACCTATGGGTGTCTTGTAAGCGGTCCTATAAGCCCATAAAGCTTCATTAAGTTTAGATGACCAATCTTTCCGAGATATGGCGACAGTCTTTTCTAAGATTTGTTTGATTTCTCTGTTCGAGACTTCGACTTGTCCACTTGTCTGTGGGTGATATGGTGTTGCCACACGGTGTCTTACTCCATACTTAGATAATAATTTGTCAAAGATTTTTGAAATGAAGTGCGAGCCACCGTCACTTATGACGAGTCTAGGCACACCAAATCTGGGAAAGATTATATTTTTGAAAAGCTTTATTACTACTCGTGTATCGTTTGTAGGAGAAGCTATAGCTTCAATCCATTTCGAAACATAATCAACGACTACGAGTATTTAACTATTACCGAAAGATGATGGGAATGGTCCCATGAAATCTATTCCCCAGACGTCAAAGATTTCTACTTCTAATATTCCTTTTTGAGGCATTTCATCTCTTCTAGAAATATTGCCGGTGCGTTGACACCGATCGCAATTTATAACAGCGATGTGGACATCCTTCCATAGATTAGGCCAGAATAGGCCGGCTTGCAAGATTTTTGCACAAGTCTTGGAAGTACTTGCATGTCCACCATAAGGAGATGAATGGCATTGAGCAATGACATCTTCTATTTCTTCTTCGGGAATGCATCGACGAAAGATTCCATCAGGTCCTCTTTTGAACAATAATGGTTCATTCCAATAATAATGTTTTAGATTGTGAAAGAATTCTTTTTCTGCTGATAGGTTAAATCAGGTGGAAGAGCTCCTGCGGCTAGGTAGTTAACAATGTCAGCGTACCATGGCAGTCCTACAGTTGTCTGGATTGTTTTCACGGGTTCTGGTTCATTTATGTCTAACTGAACTAGGTCGCTTCCTATTTGTGCTATCAGCTGTTCATACGGAAAATCATCGTTAATCGGCACTTGTTCGGGTTTAATACCTTCTATTCTAGATAAATGGTCCGCTACGACGTTTTCAGTACCTTTCTTATCTTTTATTTCGAGATCAAACTCTTGTAAGAGTAAAATCCATCTCAAGAGTCTCGGTTTAGCATCTTTCTTAGTCAATAGATATCTGATAGCAGCATGATCTGTGTAAACGATTATTTTCGCTCCTACTAGGTAAGAACGGAATTTGTCAAGCGCAAAGACAACTGCTAACAATTCTTTTTCAGTAGTGGCGTAGTTCATCTGAGCAGAATCTAAGGTTCTACTGGCGTAGTAAATCGCATGAAGTTTCTTTTCCTTCCTCTGGCCTAGAACAGCGCCTACAGCATAGTCACTCGCATCGCACATGATTTCGAAAGGTAATCTCCAGTCAGGGGGTTGCATGATTGGTGTGGTGATGAGGGTTGTTTTTAGAGTTTCGAATGCTTTAAGACAATCTTCATTGAATATGAACTCAACATCTTTCATTAATAAACCAGTAAGAGGTTTAGTGATTTTCGAGAAATCTTTGATGAATCGTCGGTAAAAACCGGCGTGTCCTAAAAAGTTTCGTATTTCTCGAATGGTTTTAGGGGGTTGAAGATCTTTTATGACTTCTATCTTAGCTTTATCTACTTCAATTCCCTTGTCGGATATAACGTGACCTAATACGATTCCTTCTCTGACCATAAAATGACATTTCTCCCAGTTAAGCACGAGGTTTACTTTTACACATCTTTCTAACACCATTTCTAAATTTGATAGGCATCCTTCAAAACTTTGCCCGCATACAGAGAAGTCGTCCATGAACACTTCCATGATGTTGTCTATAAAATCTGCGAAGATTGACATCATACATCTTTGAAAGGTTGCAGGAGCGTTGCATAATCCAAAGGGCATTCGTCTATAAGCGAACGTTCCATATGGGCATGTGAATGTAGTCTTCTCTTTATCATCTGGATGGATAGGGATTTGGAAAAATCCTGAGTAACCGTCAAGATAACAGAAGTATGAATGCTTGGCTAATCGTTCTAACATTTGATCTATAAAGGGTAGTGGGAAATGATCTTTTCGAGTGGCTTTGTTTAGTTTACGATAATCTATGCACACTCTATGTCCTGTCACTACTCTTTGCGATATCGATTCGCCTTGAGCGTTTTTCACAACAGTGATACCTCCTTTCTTTGGCACTACATGTACTGGACTAACCCATTCACTATCAGAGATTGGATATATTATTCCGGCATCTAGTAGTTTCTTAACTTCTTCTCTTTACTACAGTGCTAAGGATTGGGTTAATTCTTCTTTGAGATTCTCTGGAGGTTCTGCAATCTTCTTCTAATAGAATGCGATGCATACTGACTGAAGGGCATATTCCTTTGAGATCAGATATGTTATATCCTAATGCAGTTGGATATTTCTTTAAGACATCTAAAAGTTTCTTTGTTTCTATAGTTCCTAAACTGGAATTTATTATAACTGGTCTTTTACATTCAATGTCTAAGAATTCGTACCTTAGGTTATGAGGTAAAGTTTTTAATCCTAATGTAGGTTTATCTTTACTTGGCATGGGATCCGGTGTAAGTGCTAAACTTTCGCTTAGACTATCGTATTGATACGGTGCACGCCAATTATCATCTTCGAAAATCGGAGGGATTTGAATTTTCATAATTTCAGAATATTTAGTTTCTTTCAGTTCCATTTCTCTTACACATTCGTCAATTACGTCCAATAGATAGCAGGTATCCTCTATAGCTGGTGATTGTAAGAATTGTGTTAAAATAAATTCAACTTTCTCTTCACCTACTTCAAAGGTTAGCTTTCCTCTTTTTACGTCTATTATAGCTCCGGCGGTAGCTAAGAATGGTCTTCCTAGTATGATAGGTGTAGTGGAGTCTTTAGAGATGTCCATGATTATAAAATCAGTAGGGATGTAGAATTGTCCTATACGTACTGGGACGTTTTCTAGTATGCCTACAGGATATTTAACTGAGTGATCGGCTAGTTGAACAGACATTTTAGTTGGTCTAAGGTCTCCCATGTCTAGCCTTTTGCAAATCGTTAAGGGCATAACACTGATACTGGCTCCTAAATCGCATAGAGCTTTGTCAATGACGAATTTTCCTATTACACAGGGTATAGAGAAACTTCCTGGATCTTTTAGCTTAGGAGGCATATTATTCTGAATTATGGCGCTACACTCAGCAGTAAGTGTAACTGTTCCGTTATCCTCTATCTTTTTCTTATTGGATAAGATTTCTTTTAAAAACTTAGCATACAAGGGTATTTGAGTGATCGCTTCTGTAAATGGAATGGTAATATTCAACTGTTTCAGAAGTTCGACAAATTTCTTAAACTGACTCGTCGTCTTGGAATTGGTTAATCTCTGAGGGTACGAAATTGGTGGTTTATAGGGTGGTGGAGGCACATAAGGCTTTTCTTTCTCCACTGCCTCTTGATTATCATCTTCCTTTTCTTCTGGATCATTCACCACTTCAGTCGGTTTATCCGGTTTTTGGTACATGGCTGGATTGTCAAGTCTTGGATCGGTAGGTCCGTCAAGTTCCTTGCCACTTCTTAATATTACGGCATTGGCATGTCCTTTCGGATTAGGTTGAGGTTGTCCAGGGAATACTCCAGCTGGTGCAGCAGTAGGTGCTTGTTGTTGAGCTACTTGTGAAATCTGAGTTTCAAGCATTTTGTTATGTGTAGCTAATGCATCTACTTTGCTTACTAATTGCTTAATCTGCTCACTAGTGTGAATGTTTTGGTTTAAGAAGTCCTTGTTTGTTTGAGATTGGTTGGCTATAAAGTTCTCCATCATCAACTCAAGGTTTGATTTTCTAGGGACATTAGGAGCAGTCTTTTGATATCCTGGTGGTGTAGCTGGTGCTTGACCTGGTGCGTATAAAGCATTGTTATTCTTATAGGAGAAGTTCGGATGATTCTTCCAACCTGGGTTGTATGTGTTTGAGTATGGGTTTCCTTGAGCATAATTCACTTGATCCATGGGAATTCCTGTCAATAGTTGACAATCAGGAACTTCGTGTCCTGGAACTCCACATAACTCACAGTTAGGTGTTACTGCAGCCACGGTGGTTGTTGGTGTTACGGCTAAGTTGTCGATCTTTTGGCTTAGTTGGTCAAACTTTGCATTGACTTGGTGCATACTACTCACTTCGTACATACCTCCTTTTGTTGGTTTCTCAGTTGCGACTCTCTCGCTTCCCCATTGGTAATGGTTTTGAGCCATACTTTCAATAAGTGCATAAGCATCATTATATTCTTTGTCCATCAATGCACCGCCTGCGGCAGCGTCAATCGTCATTCTTGTATTGTACAAGAGTCCATTATAGAAGGTATGGATGACCATCCATTCTAATAATCCGTGATGTGGACAAAGTCTCAGCAAATCCTTATAGCGTTCCCAAGCTTCGAATAGTGATTCGCTTTCCCTTTGCTTAAATCCGTTGATCTGAGCTCTCAGCATATCTGTCTTGCTAGGCGGGAAATATCTGGTCAAGAAAACTCTCTTTAGTTCCTCCCACGTAGTTACTGAGTTCGAAGGCAGAGATTGAAGCCAGGCTCTTGCTCTGTCTCGAAGTGAAAACGGAAACAAACGTAGTCTAATGGCTTCTTGGGTAACTCCATTGGCTTTTACGGTATCTGCGTATTGCACAAAGATCGAAAGATGAAGGTTCGGATCCTCGGTAGGATTTCCGGCGAATTGATTTTGTTGCACGGCTGATATCAACGAAGGTTTTAGTTCGAAATCATTTCAGTTGATAGCCGGTGCGGCAATGCTTGAATGTGGTTCAGCTTGCGAAGGACTAGCGTAATACTTGAGTGGGTGATTCTGTTCTTCAGCCATCTCTGCGTCCTTTGATGTTACGACTGGTTTAGGTGGATCTAATTGAAGATCTGGAATATTGTAACTTTTTGTTCGTAATCGAATATCCGTCTTCTTACGTGTAAGAAGCGTTCCGATTCTGGGATTAGAGGTTGCAAGTCTTCGCTTTTAGAGCGAGTACTTGGCATACACTCGGAAATTTAGATTAAGAAAATTAAATAGTTGATACCTTAGTCTAGACAATGCTACCTAAAGTGCACTAGTAACTAAATTAAGGTCCCCGGCAACGGCGCCAAAAACTTGATGGGCTAAAGACGTATCTAATTATGTGACTAGCGGTATCTTAACTGCAAGTGCACAGCCTATCGAAGTAATATTTAAGATTATCGATCCACAGGGACTCTATGGTTACTTAGTGCTAGATGAACTTCTAGTTTAGCTAAGGTGAAGGGTTGTCACGATTTTTTGTTGTTTTTAAAATATTAAAGGCGGGAATTTAATTTTAGTTTTAATAAAATAATACTAAGGCGGTCGGTATGTAATTATACTAACTTAGGCGGGTCAATCTAACTTAGGCTTATAAAGGTGTTCACTTAAACTATTCTGTAGAGGTTACCAGTTTAAATACCCTCAACTCACACTCTCGTGGTCTTATCTCAGATCTTACCCCTAAAGCCCTATGCCTGCTCTCGCTAGCCCATAAGTGTTTAGAGATAATTTTTGGAAACTTAGTAATTCTAATTTATTTTAAAGCGCTCTCGCTGTGTTTAATTTAAATGCCTAACTTTAGCTATCTGGTTAAAATCTCACACTCTCGTGGTCTTGACCTAACCTAATACTCTTTCCTTACTCTCGTAACGAAAAGGTCGATTTTAAATAAAAAGTATTAGCCACAATGTTAAGCTATTAATTATTTTAAGCCTATGGTTAATTTTACCGATTAAGTTTGTTTTAACTACATACCGCCCTAAGGTAATTAGCTACTCATTTTTGTTGAACCAGACAGAGGCAGAGAAACAGTAAACAAAATATTCATGGCAGAAAAATAAATAAATAACATAAATATTAAATTGCAAATAATAAAAACCTGGTTAACAATAAAATGGCAGACTCCTTCTTCCACAGACCGGAAAGCTCGGAGTATTTGGCGGAAATCGAAAATAACAAAATATTCTGAAGGTTTAGAAACAAGTAAATTTTTATAACAATTTCCTGATGTTGGAAATTGTTATAGGTTGGGTTTGGATACAATAAAAATAGAATACTGAAAATAATACTGAAATAAAAAGGGTGCAAAATAATTCGGCAGAGCTTCCGCAGGAAATTGATAAAAAAATGCTCTGTACATTGTTCATAAAACTTAAGCTATTTATAGAACAATTAATGGGCTTGTGGTTTGGACTTGTTGCATTGGGCCTCGTTGAAGCAGCTGAGAAAATATAGGAACGTGGCTAAAAAATAGGCAGACCATGTGCACGTAATGTTTTGACGTAGTCTCAGTCAAATAACCTCCTTTTTCCCTTGTCACGGTCGTGACAAGGGCATCACGTTCGTGTCCCTTGAATTTTAAGTGTCACGGTCGTGACAAGGTCATCACGACCGTGATTGCTTCTTTTGGGGTGTCACGGTCGTGACACCTAGGTAACGACCGTGAGTGCAACAAATTATGCAGGTTTTGCAGGTTTCTTCATTTCTTCATCTTTTTATGGTTGTTTTTGTTCCTTTTGCTCTTAATTCATGATTTAGCTCCATATATGATGTACCTGCAAAATGGTAAGAAAAACTCGAGGAATCGGGTGTTAAAACGATGATTATGCGATAAAACGGTAATGAAACTTAGCAATATAATCGATACATTTTCTCGTTATCAAAACTCCACCTTGTCGCTCCCCGGACTTTCGTCCTTGTGCAAACGGGAACTGTCGGCGAGAACGGTCGGATGATGAAGGTTGAATAGAGTCGCCAGCTAGGAATTTTTATCCCGAAGGAAAGGTAATGCTGCATAAACCTAGAAAGAAGTGGATAAGACGGTTGCGAACCAAAGAGACTGGGTAAGGGGGTCGGTTACGACCTGGGAAGGTATTAGCACCCAGATCGTCTGTCGTACTCGACGGGATCCACACTTACCTGATTGTGTTTAAAAAGGGGGGAAATGTACGTGCTAACTGTGTATAAAAGAGATGGATATACAAAGTGACAGTGCAAAAATAACAGGAGTTCAAACTGAGGCTAAGAAAAGAAAGCTAGTAAGAGAAGAGGGGGAAGACCTGGGGACTTTTGTTCGATAACCGTTAAGTCATGCCTACGTATCCTCTCGTGCAATGAGGAAGTCAGAACACCGTAGTTTGACTCAAAGAGACTTGGTGTTTTGGTGTAAACTGTTTAATTGTCTATGCTTAAGTGTATGACTCGTCTGGCTCGAGTGCTAACTGTCTTGCATTAGACGGAAGAAGCGAGTTCTCGTTTTCAGAGTGAGTGTGATGAGAAAAGAATCCCGGAGGAGACGTTTATTGTTTGTTTTTATGTTTTCAGTTTTTTTATTGTTTTTGGTGTTTTGCATAGGATAATGAGCTTAAGCCTTAATCAAGGGTCGTAAACTCATTATATCATCCTTGACTAGGGATAATGAGTCTACTTAAGTGTGAGATGAATATCCCAACTTAATTACCCTAATGATACAGGATTAAGATCATTAACATCCCTGTAATTATCAAATGTTTTTTTGGATTTTTGTTTTGTGTTAAGTAATGAGTTTAATCTCTAATCAGGGATTAGTGAACTCATTACACCATCCTAAGAGAAGGATGATAGATGAGGACACTTAAGATGAGGAAGATACCTCAACTTAAACCATGGTCAGGGATTAAAATCATTATATAACAAACCTTTATTAAAGTGGATTTTGATTAGAGGTTAGATTAAGAAGTCAATTTTATGTTTGTAAGACTAAACCTGAGGGGGACTTGTCCATTAAACACTAGGGTTAGTCCCTCTGACCCAGAGGCAGAGATGTAACCCTAATATAAGGCCCAAGTTACAAGCTTAAGTCTTGATAATTATTAGGTGTTTTGATTAGAAGGTGAAAACAACTTAAAGGTTTAACACTAAGTATTACAATTATACACTCCATCATAAGATAAAGATACAAGCATAACCCTAATACAGAGCCCCAAAACTTTAATTGTTTAGCCTTTGTATTTGAGATGAGAAGCAAAGACTCAAGGAGACTCAAAAGGTAAAAAAACTAAGGAGGGCTATTCACAACCCTAAAGTTATCATGCTTGGTAGTTCCTATGGTTTGAGAGGCATAAATAAAGTCTTCAGATTGGCCACCAAGGAAAGAGAAGTAGATGAAAAAGGAGGGAGATAGAAGAATAGTTTACTTACTTCTTGAAGAAGTTGAGTAACCTAAGAGTGGGATAAGATCAAGAGAGAACACAAGTGAATCAAATTCACTTCAAAGACAGGTAAAGATGCATATGAAAGGATAAGAAGAGGTTGGATATGGATGCACATCCACATCCTTATCAACTTACCTGAAGCACCTGAAAGGGTTAGTATGAATGTATAAGGTATGAAATAAGATGAAATGAATCAAATGAAGGTGCAATGATCCAAACCAGAAGAGAACACATGATAAAAATTTGAAATTGCAACCAAACAAACCCTAAACACACACAATAACACTCCCCAAAGATGGAGGTCAAAAGCTATACCAAAGTCAAGTTATGGTTTTTCTAAGTTAGGCTAGGGTTTTGGGTACCTCTCAAAGAAAAATGCATATCAAATTGAAAATGCAATGCAAAAATATGATTTAAATTTTCTAGATACTAGATACAACATGTTAAAGAATGCAAAAAGAACCAAGTACAAACTCATTTTTATTGATCAGAAGTGAATTTTAGAAGTTAGGTTGTGAAAAAGGGGATTTTGAAAACCCTAATTCAAGTTTAATTCTCAAAATAGAATCAAAACCTAAAATAAATGAGTGAAATGAGTTTGTACATTGATTATAATGTTCAAGAATGCTTCATTATTATTTTTGGTTATTTTTAAATACCTAAAAGTATTTTTAATTAATTAAAATGAATTAAATAATACAATTAAATGATTTAAAAATAATTTTTTAATGCAAAAAATGAAAATAAAAATGTTTTTGGGTTTTTAAAATTAATTAGAGTGAAAGTGCAAAAAAATCATAATTTTTAAAAGTGTTTGACTATTTTTAATAAATAAGAGAAAACAAAATGAATAAAATGAAAATAAAATGAAAAGTAATCAAGATGGATGACTCAGATTGCAAGGAAGAAGGATCAAGGGTCATGGATGCAAGTCAGCAAGACTGGGGGTATGCAAATCTTAGGGTCCAGATTCAAATTCACTAAACGCGCGTGATCTAATGGTCCACATTTAATCTGAGGAAATTAATTATAGTTTATTTTAATTAATCCAAATTAGGGCTAATGGTGCATCTGAAGCGTCCATCTCTTATTCTAAACATGATCCAATGGTCCATAATCAATCTGGAAACTATAATCTCACTTAACCCTAATCACCCTCAGATGACCAGAATAGTGCTCCGGTCATCTTCTCCGGCGAGACCAAACACCAATCTTCTTCCCTAGGCCACTGCAAACCCTCTAACCAACCTAGAATCAATCCTCATACTCCAAGGAACTCAAATCAACCATCAAACATGATTTATAACACATGAACAAGCTGAATCGAAGCAAATTAAAAACACGGGAAAAATTTCAGAAACACATAACATACTCATTTCTTTATCATTTTCAATTCTAAAGACATCTATGTGATCCATAGAGTATGTATTTTCATTTTATGACAAGAAATTGAAGCTTTGAGACAACAAGCTCTTGAGTATACCAGAGCTGGTGACCTGTAGATATGAGCTTTCAAAGCCTCTCTCTTGTGCAAATGGCTTCCTTTGAACCTCCTGAGGCTAATGGAATGCTTTGAATGCTTTGAAAGTGGCTGGTTTGGGATGTCCAGTTCTGATGTAGCAGAAATGGAGGTTTTGATATGTGATGTTTCAGGCCATTTCAGTGGTTTATTCTTGTTCTATGAGTGATATGTGGTTGATTGGTGAAGGAATTTGTGAAGTTTGATGGCTGGATTAGGAGAATCGAAGAGAGGAAGTTTTGAAGGATTTTTGTGCAAACTGAGCATGCGTGGTTCTGAGCTCTTGTGAGATGTCTTTTTATGATCCTTAGGAATTGTATAAAAAATTGAGATAGGTCAAAAGTGTTGCTATGCACTATGGGATTGTTATGGTTCATTTGGCAAAAAAGTCAAATTTTGTGTACTTGAGGTATAGACCATGGCAGAGCTGATTTGAGGGCTTAAACTGCTTCAGCTGGCTTCAAGGAGAGCCCTAGGATCAATTGTTATTAGATGTGAGGCTTGGATCATGAGTTTGCATATGTTTTGCAATTTTGCAACTTTGTGATTTCTTGAGAAACAAGTCATGAAATCCCTTTGTTCAAAGCCCATATCTGATCTTGAGATGTTGTTTGATCATGCCATGATGCATTTGAGTAGATTAGAAGTCACATAGAGGCCTGAAATTCAATTTTGCACATTTCCCTCTTTGACCTAAACTTGAAAATTACAAGATTTTTCCCAACTTTGACTTGCCATATCTTGAGTTCTAGGATGAATCAAGAGGAGTTCTTGTACTTTTTGAAAACGGGAAGATCCAATCTACAACTTTCATGTTTAACAAAATTTCATTTGAAGCATTTTTTATCAAGAAAGAGGAGGTTGAAAATCTTTCCCAAAATGGAAAGTTTGCATTTCAAGTAATGTCCATTTTTGGCAACTTTTGACTTGGCTCAAAATTCTTCAATCTTGTGATCATCCAACCTCTCCTAAGACCAAATAAAGGTCATAGGATTTCAAAATGATGGAAATGAACCTTTGGAACCCTTGGTTGAGGCCTTAGATGCCCTAATCCTGACTTTTCTTGCACAATAAGTTACAGCTTGATCAAATGACTTCCTCAGTGATTTTTTTGCATCAAACTTCATACACAAGTTCCCTATATCATATAATGACCAATGGAATCAAGAATGACCAATTTTTTTGGGTGTAAGGGCCTCAAACCCAAAACCCTAATTTTCAAGTCATTTGTGTAGGAGCTTCAAGCTTGCCTGGATAGCTCTACAATCCCTTGAGATTTCTTGACTTCAAAGAAACCTTGGGGGTATAAGACAACCATAGAACACTCAAGGACCCTCCTGGCATGCTTAAAGGCCTCTGAGATTGCTCAAATCACTTCTTGGGTTCACCTGATCAAAAACCCTAGTTATGCAGCTATGCAGTGAGTTGCTAAAGGATAATTATGCAATGTGAGATGTAATGATATGCTATGCAATATGTGTGATCATATGCCAAGGCATGAGAAAGTGAGAGGGCAAATTTGGGGTGTTTACACGTTTGTACCAAAGTATCATCCTACACCACCATCTCCCAGGATTATTGTGCTATCTAATAACCATTCTTTCCAGAGGTCTGACTTACAGACGTAGATTACTGAGCTGTATAGGGAGGTCGCTAGAATTATTCAAGAGGTTGTTGATCTTTCTTTATAGGTTCAGGTGTCTGATTTGAGCTATGCTATAGAGGTTGATCGTCTATATCAGGAGATCGCAGAGTTGCTCATCGAGTTAGCCGCAGTGCGACGCCCAGATCAGGAAGATGAGCATCCAACTCAATGACGACATACTCTCATTATTTCCTTACTATTTACGTTTACTTATTTTTCATTCCCAGACTGATATTTATATATTTCCGCATTTTCATATTTACCTTATGTTTTATTCATGATGTACTCTAGTTTTCCGTATATATATATATATATATATATATATATATATATATATATATATATATATATATATATATATATATAATTTCCTTTTTCTTAGTTCCCTCTATTTTATTTTATTTTAGTGCTACCAAAATAATTTATGTTATTTATATTTTATTTTATCTAACAAAAATAATGAAAGTGTCAAAAAGGAGAAAGTAATGATAATAGCACCACCCAAAACAAATATTTGGAGGAAGGCCCAAGATGATAAGTTGATCGGCCCAAGAGATTTTTCTTCATGTGGCGCCCGCCATATAGACCATGGCTCCCGTCATGGGGTCTGGTTCCATATGTGGGACAGAACCTCCATAACCACCCATTTTCAAATTTCAAAATCCATAATCTCCATTTTTTACCTTCCAAAAGCTTCCTCCAACACCCAAATTTTTTATAACTTTCCAATATACTCACCATCCCCTTAATCCCTCCAACTTCCATTTTCAAAACCATCCATAAAAATCCCTCAAATCTCCATTTTTCTCCATTCTTCCACAAAACCCATTTTTACCTTCTTCAACCTTAAAAGTGCTTCAATGGAGTACGACGACTACATCCTCCACCAAGGAAAGCCCGGGGAAAGGTAAAGGAAATTACTCGAAATATTCCAAGCACGAGAAATTTGACTCGGTACGTGGACGTCGATTGTCTTTACTCTCTCGGTATTTATCATAGCATTTTTCACTTACTAGATACATTAGGAATGCATGATATCTTCGCTAGAAAAGAACCGACTTTTGAAAGGTTAACCAAGGAAGTTTTAAGCTGCTTGATTTACATTGTTAGCCCTAACACTGCTAGCACAATCGGTACAGTGAAATTTTGGATGTTTAATGTTGAATAGAAATTCACTACCGATGAACTAGCATAGCGTTTAGGAGTACCTTTTGGAGGAGACGCTATTTGTGAAGCATCTTTGGATTCTGATTGGTTTGTTAAGGAATTTTCCTTCTGGAACGTGATGTCTTACCATACAACCACCTCCTTCGAAATAATCCTTGTCTCATTGATCCGCAACCCCGACCATCCGTGTTTTTCGATATATTTTAGGTTTTACTATTTTTGGACAGGAGAATCCTAACAAGGTGAATGCAAAAGAACTTCTATTTTTGCAAGGGTGTCTCACAAATAGGCGTATTAATTCGGTCCCTTTTATGTTCACTCATATGACTGCTGTTTTAAAGAAAACAAGGACCATTTCATTTGGAGGGTTAATTACTTCTAGATAGGGCCCTCAATCTCGACTCTGAGATAGCCACCTTAGTATCCTTACCGCCCCACACAATCAACCAATTTTTTTAAAGATATAAAATTATGCAGAGCAATGAGAGAGGGTGGTTATGAACTCATGGTTCATGGTGTGGCTATCCCATCTGTTGTGTGCCTTGCACTAGACATACTGATGTACGACTTGAGAGGAACTAGACCTATGTTTTAGACGTTCCACCTGTTACAGGTCCAATACCTCATAATGTTCCATTGGGGAAGGACACGAGACCGATGACGAGTATGATTAGAGAGAACACTCTCTAGATCATCATAGACCTAGACTTAGTTGCCTTCGATCAAGCTGTAACTTCACTCCCACATGTCATTTTAATAGTATCCTGAATTTGGGGAAACTTCTCAAGGTCCTCCAACATCTGGTTCATTACAATAGTTAGTTATAGGAGGAAGTTGGAGGTTTCAGGTGCAAGAGATGAGAGGTCAAACTTTTGAAGGGTATCCTTCAAAGAGAGAGGAGTTGTTCGATCTGAATCCAAGATCTTGAGAATGTCACCCTTGAAGAATTTTGCCTGGATTGTTTTGAGTATTGGACCAAAAAATTCATCTGAGGCTGGAGCCTCAGAAGCAGTCGAAGCACTACAGTTTTGAACTGAAGAATTTACTCTATTCTACTGCACCAATCTAATGTACTCCCTAGGGTTAGGTGCTCTAAGGTCATATAGTTATGCCTCCGTCATTGTTGCCGCAGAGGTTGGAATAATATCAATTCTGGGAAAAGTTGGGTTCGCAACATGGTCCACTTTGACATTTTCAGGAAGACTTTGTTTGTCCTCTTCATCTTCATTTTCCTCTTCTTCCTATTCATCTACAACGTCACCCCCTGATCACCCACAATCTCAAACCGAAGTTGAGTCCCACCTTCATCATCCATGAAATCTACCAGAGGTTGATTAACAAGATTGGTGCGGGGACTAGCATTAGGAGAGTTCTCCTCCTCAACCAAAGTTTGTTCTTGCTCCATGGGGGTAGGTTCCAGGGGAATATGGGGTCTTACTTATTTTAATTAGTATCCTCCTCATGATCATACCCAGTGGTGTGGGACTGTTCAGTGGAAGTCTTAGAATGAGAGATTTGATTCACCATATTAGAAGGATGAACTGTTACAAATTAGGTTTGTTAATCTCACTCAAAGAGCTTCTCCCATACTAGGATCAGAGGTAGGGTGATAAGTGCGCTCAGCTTGGCTTTTAGAAGAACAGTTGGAGTATTGGTTATGGTTGTGGTGGATTGGAGCCACCATCATTGGCCTGAAACAACAAATAAACACAATAAGCCAACAATCGATCAGCCAATTTAGTATGCACAACATCCATGATGTACCGTTGATTTTGTCAGGTGGCGTACCTGTGAGGGTGATGGTCTGCAATCCTTCTTGAGATAATCAAATAAGTTAGGAAACTCGAACAACCTATTAAAATACAAGAAATGATATGAAAATGCTAGTTTTTATTCTCAAGGTCATTTATGTCCCAATTTCGGTATTCAATAATATGGAAATTCAGATGGATGTGACGAAGCGGTGGCTGGAACACGTGTCGGTGCATAGACAGCAATCAGCAAGCTAAACCAAATCAAATAACATGAAATAAAGCTCAAAAGCAAAAAATATCTCCTTAAAGGGTTACAAGTTCTTACAGAAAGAGTATAAAAGATTCCCACAACAAACTTGCGGGTAATCAGGTTCAATCAAAGGAAATTAGGCCCTATGGAACTCCACATCCTTTAACCTCCAACTAAACTGCTTGACGGCCTCAAATAGTTGGGCAACATCCGGATGTCTTGGATCTTCAATTAACTTCTAGATGAGCAGATCTCTTTGGACAAAATAAACATGCAACTCACTCATTTGTTGCAAGAATACCTCTTCCTTCTCCCTACTGGAACCTAGCTCTAATTTGACCTTCATAGTTTCAGCAAGAATTTTGAGTTCTTCTATCTCTTTCTGGGCATCCTCCATTGACCTTTGACCTTGTTCTAACCTTTGGAAGTAGTCCTTACGCTGCTCGTGAGCTTTCTGAACTTCTTCATTCTGGCTTTCCAATTGTACCTGCAGATCTTCGATCTTCAGCTTGTATCCTTTTTCTATCTCCTTCTGTTTTTTTATTAGTTTCCCATTGCGCTTACCAGAGATTTATGACTTTGTTCGCCTCATGTCATACCCTAAATTTTGACCAGAGTTTTTTTTTAAAAAAATTTCGTTCATTTTGACGCTTTTTCGTCAATGTATCGAAGATTTTTGGTTTTTGCATTTTTATTTATTTATGCATTTCATTGATCGAATTATGCATTTGTTTAGTCGTTTTGGCATGATTAATGTCATTATTATTTGAGAATTTGATTTTGAAGTTTATTTAGAATGTTGTCTTATTCTCTATTTTATTTTTTAGACAAATAATTATAAATTTATTTTAGAAATAGTTTTTTTTAGTCAATTTTAATTTAGGACTTTATTTTATTTAGGATAATTTTATTAAACTTAATTTGGTTTATTTTCTAACCTTAATTTATATGTTAATTTAGTTTTAATCAAAGTATTTAGTTTTAATTAGTTAATTAGTTTATTTAAATTAGATTTATCTTATTTAAGTCATTTGATTTGTTTTTTTTTATTATTTATTCCTATCTCTTTATTTTTATCTTCCAATTCAATTTATCAACACCATCCACTTTTATTTCATGTTCGTTTATCATTCTCATTATCTAACCCATATTACCGATCATTTTCATTTTTCATAATTAGCACCATTATCCAAAAAATACAACAAAAAAAATTCTTTTTATTAAGAGCATTCTACAAAGATTCGAAAGGGCCCATGAACAATTTTTGAAGCCCATTAGTTTTGTTGTTACAACATAAAAATGTTGCAGGTCCAAGTCTTATGAACTTTTGACCACACTTCACAATAAGTTTCAGCTTTGCACTTGATTTGTTGGTCACCATGGGGGCTTTTGGTCCTAATGCTTTGACTTTACTGCCAACAAAGACAACAGCCTACTTTCAACCAGGGGAGTTTTCGTTCTGTACAAGCAAGCACGCAAGCTGGAAGTGGTATTCCTGCAAGTCCCAGCAAAGACCTGTGTTTTCTTTTACACCAATTTGTGAAAGAACTAATCCAAACCCAGCCAAACCTGCAAGTTGAAAAAGGACTCCTCATGAGGATCAAAAATCTGATAACACTTCTCCAGCAAGGTTCAATGCAAACAAATCAAATACAGCAGACCTGCAGTTTGTGCAGGCTGCCCTGCTATCACACATCATTTTCAAAGTCAGATTTGTTTCCCCCCCAAAAGCTCAGTCAAACTTAGTCCACAAGTTTTCATTTTTTTTCAAAATCCTTACAAAACCTAATCCCATGCTATAAAACTAACGGTTTTAAAGGGGAAACAGACCAGATGCTACCAAAAAAGAAAATCCTAGAGAGTTTTAAAAAAAAACTCGGCAGCCACAAACATAAAAAAAAAACCTCATAGCCAAACTTCCTCAACAACCAAAACACTTAAATCATACACAAATCGGCAGCCACAAAAAAAACCTCATAGTCAAATTTCTTCAACAGCAAAAAACAAGCAACAAGCATACAACTCAGGCAGCCACATAAACCAAAAAAACTTCATATTCAAACTTCATCAGCAGCAAAAAAAACAGTACTGATAACCACCATTGAAACCAAAATACAAAAACCAGAGCCACAATACAAAACCAGAGCCATCATTACGAAACTAGCAGCCGTTTACCGAAATAAAAACAACACAAAACAAAACTAGCCGCAAGAACAAAGCTGCAACCATGATACGTTCTCAGGAGACACAACTACAAATTCTTCAAACCAAGCCTAACCGCACGCATACAACCTAGCTAAAAAAAACTGAAGCAACAAGCAAACCTTCAGGCCAAACAACAAACCGTAAACAACATTCAAACCAACCACTGTAAACCGGAAATCTCACCTCAAAGCATCAAAAAACCATAGACAAAACACAAAGCAAGAACCTAGCAATACAAGAACACACAGAAAAAGACCACAAAAAACAGGCTGTAGTTTCAGAAATTACAACCTGTTTTATAAAACCAGCAAGCTCACGACCCGCTCAAGCCAAACGCCTTCAAGCCACCGTCCATCCTCGAACATGAAAAAAGAATGAAAAGCATCAAACTTCATGAAAGAAATCTAGCAGGTGAATGAAAACTCAGAAGAGTTCAGAGCAAAATCACAAAAATCAAGCAACTATCAGTAGAGGTCGACATAAGACGTGAATAAATATTCACCTTTGTTACCTTCGACGTAACTCGGTTTCGTCACAGCGATTCAAGCCTCTTTCCTCTTTCAACGCACAAATCATCACAGAACAAACGCGCAACAACCTTGCTCTTCACCTTCAATCAAATCACCGTGAACACCACCATCCAAAGCAAAAGCCAACCGCTTGAAACTGTGAAACCTGCAAACAGAAACAACACGGAAACATTGAAAAATTAGAAACCTTGAGTGGGTCTGAACCATGATTTGTTGAGAGAGACGATATTGAGAAAGCTGAGCTTCGTGAAGCCAATTCGTCCTTGCCGCCATCAAATTGTAAAACCGTCAACAGAGTTAACCGTCGAACCGTAACCACCCCCTCCTTCACCTCCAAACTCGAACTAACTGAGTATGAACTGCAATTTGGATCATCGTTGAAGCAAACCGAACGTAGTTTCGCCGCAAGCCACAAAGACGAAGCCGAAAGAAGGCGAGAAGAAGGACCCGCTTAGTTTCACCGCATCCAGCTGAGGTATACCCTTTCGTTTTTTCTTTTCTTCCGCATCCTTTTTGTACATGAAATAACTAGAGGCATTACGAATTTGGGGTTAGGTGTTTTGATTTGGGATTAGGTTTTATTGTACTTTGTATTTTGCTGAGCTATTCTTGAGAGATTCGTTGCAAGATTAAAGTAGGGAGTGATTAGAAGGGGATGTCTGGTAAGCAAGGTTTTTGAGCGAAACGATTTTGATGGAGAGGATTCAGATATTGAGCTGTTGAGAAGAAAGAGGGAAAGACTTTGAGATTGAGACGCGACGAGAGAGAGAAGGGACGATTGAGTGAGTGAGTGTCTGATAGAGGGAGATGGACAGGAGGATTTGAGCATGAGGGTGAGAGGGACGATTCGCGATGAAGAGGGCGAACGGAGAAGGAGAATCGTTCTCCATTTTTTCTGAGTTTGGCGAAAACCCTTCCTTCAGCGTTTTTATTTTGTTTCCTCTTTCCCTTTTTGGGTCTTATCACTGAACCGGGTTGGACCTGACCCGACCCGGTCCGTCCGTTTTAATCCGGCAGGCCCCTTTCGGGCTGTCACCTTGTTGAAGTTTTGAAAACCAGTCCATTATTCCCTTTTTCGTTTTTTCCTTTTTTTTCGTTATATATATATATATATATATATATATATATATATATATATATATATATATATATATATATATATATATATATATATATATATATATATATATATATATATATATGTAGGTAATTTAAATAGCTTTTTTAATATCCATATTTTCTTTTCTATTTTATTTATTATATTTGGTTAAATATTCATATATTTGTAAAAATATAAAATGTCAGTTTTGAATTCCTTTCTTTTTTTTGTTATCTTTTTTTTAAAATTTAATTTAATTAGATATCTAATTTATTTCTATGTAAAACATATGCATAACAAAAAATCCAAAAAATATTTGTTTATTCTTTCCATTCAAAATAGGATTTTGTTTAAGCTTAGTTTTAGAGCCTATTAGTGGATGATTTCGGTTTAAGGTTTATCTCTTAGTGCGAGCTGTTGTTTAATCCTTTTGGCGTTTCGTTTATATGTGTTATGTTTATATTTTTTTATTTCGCATCGTGGCTTTAAATTTGCAAGATAAGGATTTGAACTTTTTTATATATGTAATGAATATCTCAAAATAAAATTTAATATCTTGGTCCAACACCAAGTGAGGAGTTCATCACGCCTATACTGCACACACGTAAGTCGATTACCAAGTGATCGCCGTCTGCACATTTTTTTCTATCGCGTTTTAATTTAACAAGGAATAGAATTCCGGAGTCTAGCACTCTGCACGTTCTAGAATGAACTACAACTGGGCTAGCCCCACTGTAACACGGTGGGAGAACTGACTTTAGTTATGTTGCGGATAGCAAGAGTCGCCACCGACTTTTATTTTATCCAAAGGAAAGGCATAAAAGAACATGAAAGACCTTTTAAAAGATTTTTGGGTTCGGGGGGTAGGTTATGTAAAGGGAAAGTGTTAGCACCCTTTACATCCATGGTTATCCATGGGCTCTTAGTTACTTAGCTCACTTTAAATTGTTTTAAGAAGTGTAGTGTGTGAATAAAATTTCCTTTAAGTACTTTATAATGATCCATATACGGATATATATAAAGTCTTTGTTTTGAAAATTTGTTTGAAAAATGTGAAGTGTTTGAAATGTTTTGAAAAGTGAGCAAGTACATAAGAGGAACCTACCCTAAGTTAAATCTTTTCTGTTCTTAAATATCCTTTAAATGGTAAGACTATCCCTATTATTAAGGAATAGGTAGTTATTACCTTGGATGTATGAGGGACAAGTGAAGGGACAACTATTATTTAGGCAACTGTAAGGTGTATAAGCAATTCGAAGGGACTTATCATCTTTATTCGAAAGGGACAAGATCATTACGAAGGCAATCATGAAGGGACTTGATCTTTTTATCTGTTAAGGGACTAGATGATATGAGATGAGGGACTTTGCTTTACACCTTACTTGACCTTTTGTTTAGGCAACTTGAGAGGTGACCCTTAAGAAGTGAGATGGCGATCTAAGATCGACTTACGTGTGTGAGTGTACCAATTCAAATATTTATCTTTAAGATTAATGATCTAAATCCAATTTTAAATACAAACATGTCTTGCACTCCCTATTTTACTAACCATAGCAATTAAAAATAAATAATAAAAATTATTCTACAACTATTACATATTGGATACAATTACATTATAATTAAAATAATTAAAATAAATAAGTAAATAAATAAATAATTAAATGGGTTAGTAATAATAATAATAATAAAATAAATAATCACATAATAGATAAATAAATAAAGAAGTTAGTAATAATAAACAAAATAAATATAAGAGGAAGAAATTAGCATAATAATATAAAAAAAAGTTCAATTTTTAAATAAATAATTATTTTTTAGATTTTTAATAAAAGAAATAAATAATGAATGATTAATAATCCAATTATTTAACTTTATATGCATATTAAAAAAACATCTAATTATAATTAAATAAACATATACAAATAATAAATTATATTCATAAAATAAAATTAGGCTTTTTAATTATTTAGAAAAACAAGTTAGAGTTAGTTAATTAATTAAATTATTTACATATAAAAACTATATACAAATTATAAATATACATAATTAAATAAATAAATTAAGATTTATAAGATAATTAGAGTTTATAAAAAAATTATTAGGGTTAATCAAGATAAATTAGGGTTTATGAGTTTTAGAAAATAGAATTAGGGTTTTAACATATTAATTTTTTTTTAGGGTTAATTATTTAATATAAACATGATTAAATTATTTATACAAAAACAATATAATATTAATAATATACTATAATATAAATATTAAATAATTTTATTACTAAAGTTTATTATTATTTTTTTTTGAAAATATAAGTTTGAAATATATATAAGATAAGAACATGAACATTTTTATTTTAAATATTTATTATAAACTATAATCAAAAAATCAAAAAATAAGAAAAAAAATGAAAAAACAGACTTACCTGGGGCTGGGATTCGAACCCAGGCCCTAGACTTTACTCCCTTCAGACCAACAAGCCAGCCACTGGGCTGCGTGCGCGCAGGTGATATAGAATGAACACCAATGCATTTTGTTCTTTCACCTGTACAAAATCATAAAAAAAAAACAAAACAATGCAAAATGGCCTGGGGGATTCGAACCCAGGACCATTCATTCATCAACAAACGCGTATACCAACTGAGCCAACCATGCATCTGTGAAATAAATTACAAACAATACAATAAAATATTAAAACAAAATTTAAATTCCAGAAAGCGCGCCAAGAACTTCATCTTCTTCCTTGGATGCTGCGAAATTTCCTACGAATTCTCTTGGGCAATTTCCTTCGAATTTGTTTTCGTAGCTAAACCTGCAAAATTGATAGCATACAATCCAAACACCAATCATCCAAATTAATGTTACCAAAAGCTTGCCCAGGTCTTATACAATCCAAATATCATATTCAAAGTCATTTATATAACATAAATCGTAAATCCCCAATTCTAACCTCAAAACCCTAACTATGGCTTTTCACGATTCCTGCAATTAAACTCAAAAATAATTATCCAGAAAGCTTCCATGTCATCATACAAACAATATTATCTAAACAAAATCAAGCAAAACATCATGAATGGTCATAATCGAAAAATCAACAAAGTGTCATGAACATGCATTCGGTTTCGCCATTACAACATGATATTGATGCATATAAGTATGGAATCATGATCAGTGAGGGTCAAGGAAGCCAATGCAACCTTAGTAAGGCTTTGAAATTGTCTTAATCTCAAAATCCGAATTCAAATTTTTTAAAGAATTTTTGAACTTTGAAAGTGGTTCTTGAGACTGCAATTTTTGTCCCCTTGTGTTTGTGTAGTTTGTATACTTATAGAAGAATGGAATTAGGTCAGAAAAGTAGTGGATTTGTGGGCTTAATGGATACCTTGAGTGTGAAGAAATCTCCTTGCCAAATTAGTCAAAAAATCAAATATTTTCATGCTATAATGCCTTAGCACGAATTTGGATAGCATCAAATCAATTTAAATGGTCATTAAGAGTTTCTAGAAGAAGAATCACTTTTAAATATTCAATTTTCATATTTTATTTTGATTTAAAATGGTTTTAAATGAATAAAATCAAAATAAATAAAATAAAAATAATAAAAAATCTGAATAAATGAGGGTTGGGTCGTGCATGATGTCATGTTAAAGTTTGGATCACAAAATTGCAAGCCCATTTGGAAGAATTTGGTTTTAAGGCCCTATTTGCTTCATAAACCTCCCAAAAATTTCCCAACTTTGCAAGGGCACAAATCCTTCAATTTTAATGCTATGAGGGTGTTCTTGGACATTTTGGAAATCTAAAAGAGTCCTATAACCAAACCCATTGGTTTCATGTCCATATCTTTTACCATTCTCAAGTTATGCCCTTTTGAAGTTGTTGACTTTTTGTTGACTTTCAAAAGGACCTATAATGTCTTAGCTCCTACCTTCCAAATGAAGTATTTTTGGGATTGGCTTGTGAGACACAAAGTTGTAGAGAATTCAATTTCCTTCAAAATGAGCTTTGGATGGGAAAAATTTGATGAAGTATGTGAAAGTTATGGCTGGTCAAAGTTCAGTTGACTTTTCCTAAGGAAACCCTAATTTAGAAACTCCTGATTCTTGATGATCTGAAATCTCCTTGATGAATCATGATCAACCTTTGATCAAATGATGAATTTTACTTCATATACTTGATGTTGGAAAAAAATCATGAAGTTTGTCTTTGGTTTGACCACAGTTGACCTCAGTTTGACTTTTTAACTGCTTTGACTGATTTTGACCTATCTGATCATCTGACTTAGCAAACCTTTGGGAAAAGTCTTGAAACTTGTCATGGGGGTTCTTAAACACATATAAGATGTTATGAAGCTCACTTGAGGTCTTGGAAGTCCATTTAGCCTGATTAAAGTCAAAACCCTAGTTTTGGATACCCTGCTTAGGAGGAGGCATTGTCTGAGAGAATTGTCAAACTTTCTGACTATTTGTGAACTTTGTGAACCTTGTGAACATCATGAGATGTATTGTGAACCTTTTGAACCTCTTAGTACACAAAGTCTTGTCTTGTGAGGGCAAATTTTGGGGTGCAACAGCTGCCCCTGTTCAATTTTCTGAAACCGGAGGGGTTAGATTGGTATATGTGCCAGCCGTGACCTGGAAGGTTGAAGGGGATTGAACACAAAAGCCCAAAAATTTGCACTCACCAGTGCATAAAGTAATATTGATGATTATTTGTATATGCTTGAGTGGGCTTGAGGATGCCACTCGGAGAAAAGTTCTTCAGATATATTTCTTTGAGAGGAAAGCAATGCCAAATATGAAGATCTAGCCTTTGGGTGGATAAACAACGGCCCAAGGTAACAATATGGCTTTTGAGAAGATAAACGACGTCTCAAGATAGCCTTCGGGAAGATAAACGACGTCCCAATATAATGAGCTAACCTTTGGGAAGATAAACAACGGCCCAAGGTAACAATATGGCTTTTGAGAAGATAAACGACGTCTCAAGATAGCCTTCGGGAAGATAAACGACGTCCCAATATAATGAGATAACCTTTGGGAAGATAAACAACGGCCCAAGGTAACAATATGGCTTTTGAGAAGATAAACGACGTCTCAAGATAGCCTTCGGGAAGATAAACGACGTCCCAATATAATGAGATAACCTTTGGGAAGATAAACAACGGCCCAAGGTAATAATATGGCTTTTGAGAAGATAAACGACGTCTCAAGATAGCCTTCGGGAAGATAAACGACGTCCCAAGATAATGAGATAACCTTTGGGAAGATAAACAACGGCCCAAGGTAACAATATGGCTTTTGAGAAGATAAACGACGTCTCAAGATAGCCTTCGGGAAGATAAACGACGTCCCAATATAATGAGATAACCTTTGGGAAGATAAACAACGGCCCAAGGTAACAATATGGCTTTTGAGAAGATAAACGACGTCTCAAGATAGCCTTCGGGAAGATAAACGACGTCCCAAGATAATGAGATAACCTTTGGGAAGATAAACAACGGCCCAAGGTAACAAGTTGTTGATGAAGTTTGTCTGCTGGAGAATTAATCTGAAAAACAAGATTAGTTCGATGCAAATATCATGATGTATATAACATTCTGCAAGATAATATTAGTTTATGCATTATGTATGCATGTATAGTATGATGCACTTAAGTAATGTATAATGTACTTATGGATATATATGTTATGGTATGATGTAAATGATGTATGTATGCATCATGCAGCTTGAAGCGTCCGGATATCTTTGTATAACAACTGCTGGCCAGGGAAAATAAATCCCGATTTGTTGCTTGAAGAATATGAGGAACTCGTCTTATAGTATTCATAACCTCCCGTCTTCGTTCGATAGTAAGGTATTCATAACCTCCCGTCTTCGTTCGATAGTAAGGTATCCATAACCTCCCATCTTCGTTCTTCGTACTCCTATTGGAAGAATAAATTCCCGACCATCTGTCTGAGGATAAAAGAGATGGATATAAATTCCAGGGGAGATATGACTCGAAGTATTTATGAAGATGGATTTGCCCTACTGGGGGACTTGTAGTTGTCTGGTAGGGATGAACCGGCAAAGCTTCGTTGAATTCCTTCCCTCGTTCGTCCTTAGTAAATACTATTACTGCATTTCATGCATTTCTGGTAAACATCAATCATATTCAAAAACATACATACATTCAAACACAACCAATGGACGTTTCGCTTATGTAAATAGGGTAAAAGTAAATCTGGATTCAAAGATGGAATTTTATTTATATCACAAAGTGACCCATACATAGGCAAGTTGGTACAAGGAGACAAAAATCCTAGTAAGAGGAATTTGTCATAACAAGTTTTACAAAACAAGGAAAATCAGCTATGTGGGAAATAATCCTATTGAGTTTCAATTCTACTATTGCCATTATCTTCAAGTATCTCATCTTCTGCTGTTGAGACGAAAATGATTGGATTGAGCTTTATCCGTTCGAGCTTGAGTAAGTAGCACAACTGGTTGCAGTTTCATGGGTGATCCAAACGAGACATAGTTATACGCTTTAATCCCTAACTTTTGCCTGGATTGCCTTTTCAGGTTTTCAATCCACCGGGATACCCTTTTTTGCCCAAGCCGCCTTTTCAGGTTTTCGACTTGCTGGGTGTACATTTTTTATATATATATCCCTAATTTTTGCCCGAACCTTTTTGGTTCGCCGGGATGCCCTTATTTTTGCCTAGGCCAGTCGACCTAGCGGGTCTCTTTTCATGCGTAGTATTTTTTAACTATGTCCGCGTTTACAGGCTGTGGGAAGTCTTCACCATCCATAGTAGTAAGTATCATGGCACCTCCTGAGAATACTGTTTTGACCACAAATGGCCCTTCATATGTTGGAGTCCACTTGCCCCTAGGATCACCCTGTGGCAGTATGATACGCTTGATTACCAAATCACCAGCCTGATATACCTTTGGCTTAACCTTCTTATTAAAAGCTTTGATCATTCGTTTCTGGTACATTTGGCCATGACAAACTGCTGCTAATCTCTTCTCATCAATCAAGTTTATCTGGTCAAGTCGAGTCTGAATCCACTCATCTTCATCCAAGCCTGCATCCTTCATAATTCTTAAGGAGGGAATCTGAACTTCAATAGGTAGAACTGCTTCCATACCATATACTAAGGAGAATGGGGTTTCCCCTATTGAAGTGCGTATTGTAGTACGATAACCATGAAGAGAAAATGGTAACATCTCATGCCAATCCTTATAAGTAACAATCATCTTCTGTAGAATCTTCTTAATGTTCTTGTTAGCAGCTTCAACTGCCCCATTCATCTTCGGACGATACGGAGAAGAGTTATGATGCTTAATCTTGAACTGCGTGCAAAGATCAGTAATCATAGTGTTGTTCAGATTAGAGCCATTGTCAGTAATAATCCTTTCAGGGATGCCATACCTACATATGAGATTATTCTTAATGAATCGAGCCACCACATTCTTAGTAACAGATGCAAATGAAGCTGCCTCTACCCACTTTGTGAAGTAATCAATAGCAACCAGGATGAAACGATGCCCATTAGAAGCAGTAGGTTTGATCTCACCAATCATATCAATGCCCCACATGGCAAAAGGCCAAGGAGCTGTCAACACATTCAATGGTGATGGAGGTATATGGACTTTATCAGCATAAATTTGACACTTGTGACATGTTCTGGAATGTTGATAGCAATCAGTTTCCATGGTAGACCAATAGTAACCTGCTCTCAATATCTTCTTTGCCATGGTATGACCACTAGAATGAGTGCCAAAGATCCCATCATGCATATCTTCCATAATCTCTGTTGCTTCCTTCTTATCCACACAACGAAGCAAAGTTGAATCATGATTGCGCTTGTACAAAATTCCATTACTCAAAAAGAACTTAGCAGAAAACCTCCTCAAAAACTTCTTATCTTTAACAGATGCCCCTTCAGGGAATTCCTGAGCTTCAAGATATCTTTTCACTTCATAGAACCAAGGCTTCTCTTCTGCTTCTTCAGTGTCAATCTCATTGCAGTATGCAGGCTTCTCAAATCTATCAATAGTAATCTTGGGAGCTTCATCATCCCAGCTGATCTCAAATATGGATGCCATGGTGGCCAATGCATCTGCCAACTGATTTTCTCTTCGTGGAATATGTCCAAAGGTAATCTCTTTGAAATGTGGGATCAAAGACAACACATGTTCTTTGTAAGGAATGAGGTTATCATGTTTGGTATCCCAATCTCCTTTGATCTGACTTACTACCAGGGCTGAATCTCCATACACGTCCAGGAATTGAATCTTCATATCAATGACAACTTTAATACCCAGGATACATGCCTCATACTCAGCCATGTTATTGGTACAATAGAAACAAAGTCTTCCAGTAATCGGGGTATGACAACCTTCAGGGGAACTGATCACAACACCAACACCATTACCAAGTGTATTAGAAGCTCCATCAAAAACCATAGTCCATCGGGATCCTTGTTCAGGTCCGTCATATTGTCTAGGTTCTTTGGTAATAATCATAATGTCTTCATCAGGGAACTCAAAACTCATTGACTGGTAATCATCCACTGCTTGATGAGCCAAATGATCAACTACAACACTCCCTTTAATGGCTTTCTGAGTAGTGTACTGTATATCATATTTTGTCAAGATCAATTGCCATCTTGCAATTCTTCCGGAGAGAGCAGGTTTCTCGAATATGTACTTGATTGGATCCATCTTCGAAATCAATAAGGTAGTATGAGTCAACATATACTGTCTTAGTCGGCGAGCAGCCCATGCCAAAGCACATCAAGTTTTCTCGAGCAGTGAGTATCTTGTTTCACAGTCGGTAAACTTTTTGCTAAGGTAGTATATTGCCTGCTCTTTTCGACCAGACTCGTCATGTTGTCCCAACACACACCCCATTGAGTTGTCTAATACTGTTAAGTACATGATCAAGGGTCTTCCATCAACTGGTGGCATCAAAATTGGAGGTTCTAGGAGATATCTCTTGATTTCATCAAAGGCTATCTGGCACTCATCATTCCACTCCATTACCTGATCTTTCTTCAACAACTTGAAGATTGGCTCACAGGTAGCAGTTAATTGGGAAATAAATCTTGCAATGTAATTCAATCGTCCCAAGAAACCTCTAACTTCCTTCTAAGTACGGGGAGCTGGCATCTCTTGTATAGCTTTCACTTTTGCGGGATCCACTTCAATACCTTTTCCACTGACAATGAAACCCAGGAGTTTACCAGACCTAACTCCAAAAGTACACTTGTTTGGGTTCAATCTCAACTTGTATTTCTTCAACCTTTCAAACAACTTATGCAGATGATCAAGGTGTTGTTCTTCATTCTGGGACCTGGCTATCATATCATCCACATATACCTCTATCTCATGATGAATCATATCGTGAAACAAAGCCACCATAGCACGCTGATATGTTGCCCCGACATTCTTCAAACCAAATGGCATCACTTTATAGCAAAAGGTTCCCCACTGTGTAACAAATGTTGTTTTCTCCATATCTTCAGATGCCATCTTGATTTGATTGTAACCAGAGAACCCATCCATGAAAGAGAATACCTTATGCTGAGCAGTGTTGTCTACCAGAACATCAATATGAGGAAGTGGAAAGTCATCTTTGGGGCTGGCCTTGTTCAAATCCCTGTAATCTACACACATACGTACCTTACCATCTTTCTTAGGTACCGGTACCACATTTGCAACCCATTGAGGATAAGAAGTCACAGCTAAGAACCCAGCATCAAACTGTTTCATCACCTCTGCTTTAATCTTTTCTGACATTTCAGGATGCATGCGACGAACCTTCTGCTTCTTTGGACGACAATCTTCTTTTACTGGTAAACGGTGAACCACAATATCTGTATCCAACCCTGGCATATCTTCATAGGACCAAGCAAAGATCTCTACATAGTCATGTAACATCTGAATCAATCTGCTCTTGACACTATCCTCTAATTCATCCCCTATCTTGACTTCTTTCCTGTTTTCTTCAGTTCCCAGATTCACAACTTCGACTGGCTCTTCATGTGGCTGTATAGCTTTCTCTTCTTGTTGTAACAACCTAGCAAGCTCTACAGGTACTTCACAATCGTCCTCATTTCCATCTTTAGCTTGGTAGATCGGATTCTCGAAATTATAATTGGCAATAGTAGAACTGTTATCAACAGGATCCAGAGTGGATGAGGATCTGCATTTTAGTGATGTGGGTGTGTGTAAGAACACATAGCTGATAAAACAAAAATAAAAGAAAAGACAAGAAACACAATATTTACGAAAACGAAACGTCCACTGATTTTTATTGAATGAAGTATGCAAATGAAATGACATCCCGTAACAAGCACACCATTGTGCCCCGGGTAAGGCACAAGGCTTAAGAGTTTAGTTGTTCAAAAATTAAAAACTTTAAAAGTAACAACACAGTAATAGTATTTACTCCTGACTAAAGGAGATATGAATAACATCTTCAGCTTTCCAATTATTGAGCCCAGCACCCACAGTAGGAAAAATGCAAGCATCCAAGTTGTAGTCTTCATCATAGTCACCCACAACATTGATCTGATCTTTCATAATCCCCTGATTGGTGATACGAACATCACGATCACGACGAACAGCCTTCTGGGACTTTGCAGTGAAACCCAAACCAAATTTGTCAGACTTGTAAGGAATGTCAGGAAGCTGACCCCAAATAGTACAACCACCTTCATCCACCACAGCTCTAGCATCCTTGAGGGAAGCCATTGTAGGAGGTACTCTGGTGACCACAAGAACTTTCTTGACAATAGGAGGAGCTTCATAATTATTAACAACCCAAGGAACTACTTCGAATGTCTGGCACGGAGTTTCAACATATTCACCTTCTACTTCAAGATATTTAAAGGTGTTCACATGGCTAACTATATATCCTTCCTCTCCGTAAACAGTGACAACTTTTCCTTCTACTGGATATCTCAGCTTCTGATGTAAAGTGGAGGTTACAACACCTGCCCCATGGATCCAGGGACGCCCAAGCAAACAAGAATACGACGGACGAATATCCATGACATAAAAGGTAGCATTGAAGACCTGAGAACCTACTTTGATTGGGAGATCAATTTCTCCATGCACCACTCTTCTCGAGCCATCAAAAGCTTTCACCACTATATTACCGGGCTTCAACACAGCATCTTCAGGACTAAGCTTATTCAGAACTTCTTTGGGCAACACATTCAGAGAGGAACCATTGTCTATTAATACATGTGACATGGTAGTGCCCCTACATTCAATAGAGATATGTAGAGCCCTGTTATGATCCCTCTTAGCAGGAGTCAAATCAGCATCGGAGAAACCTAACCCATTATCATAGGTCAAATGTGCAACACAATTTTCAAACTGGTCTACAGAAATCTCATTTGGTACGTGAGCAGTCTTCAAAAATTTAATCAGGGCTTTGGCATGAGCCTCAGAGCACAACAATAAAGACAACATAGAAATCTTGGAGGGAGTATGCCCCAATTGATCAACAATGTCATAATCACTCTTGCGAATGATCTTCAATACTTCTTCCATCTGCTTAGAAAGATCATCAGCAGCTGGCACATTAGTTTGTATAGGTTCAATAACAGGACCTTTGCCCCGAGCATCAGCAGTAGAGGTAGTAGCTGGAGTAACTGTATTCTTGGAGGTAACTGGAGGAGAGAAGATTCTTCCACTTCGTGTGATCTTACTAGATCCAACAATATTATCAACATCAAGGTTTTCACCAACAACAGGCATATCAGCTAAGGGTTCCTGCTTAACACCATGGATATAAACATCGGAACCATAATGCCAAGGCACAACTTTGTCAGAAGTATACGGAATAGGACCAGGAGTGGTAATGATCATAGGAGCCACTCTAGCTTCAACAACAATCTTCACAGGGCCTTCAGCAGTAATTTTAATTGGACCCTTACGAGTGATTTTTACAGGTCCCTTAGAAGTAATCCTTACTGGCACCTTATCAACCATATCCACCTCTTCAACCTTCGCACCTTTAGTTATATGATCAACCATACAGAAGGTGGGGTCCTTTCAAACACTATGGTGTAATTATTCATGAGGCGTTGAATTCCGTCCTTCAACCTCCAGCAGCTATCCGGCTTATAGGCACAATATAAACAATCTTCACGACAACCTGGAAAGAACCCAGCTTGTACTAACTTCTTCTTAATAACAGACAATGGTGTAGTCAAATCTGCAACTGAGGAAATATGTGAAACTTCATCAATGGCATTGACAGTCTTCTCATGATTTGGCATAGGAGCAGTAATCAGATTTGGAGTACCCGGAGGGTCAAACTCAATCTCTCCAGCATCAATCATATCTTGAATTTTATTCTTCAATACCCAACAACTATTGGTATCATGTCCCTGACAATTTGAATGATATGCACATCGTGCATTAGGATTGTACCTGGGAGAGGTAACATTGGGATTCTGAGGAGGGTCCCTCAAAGTGATAAGTTCACCCTTCAACAAGTGTTGCAAGGCTTGGGCCAGTGACATGTTGATCTTAGTGAACTGCCTTCTAGGCCTCTGCTGATTTCCCTGTGGTGGCTCTGGTGTTGCAGGAGTAGGATTGGAGATATGAACTGCACTCACAGACTGATGCCTCCTATTACGATCAGGTTGACCATAAACAACATTTGACTCTTTCTTCCCACTAGGAGGCTTCTTTGTAGTACTGGATGAAGAAGCACCCACTTGGATCTTGCCACTCCTTATACCACTTTCTACGCGCTCTCCTATCATTATCAACTCAGTGAAGCCAGGTGATGAGCTTCCAATGAGATGACTGTAAAAAGGACCATTCAATGTACACATGAACATATCAACTAACTCCCAGTCAGTTAGAGGGGGTTGCACTCTTCCAGCCAAGTCTCTCCACTTCTGGGCATACTCCTTGAAATTTTCTTTAGCACCCTGTCGCTCCCGATAAATGGGACTGGCCCCAAATAAAGGTACAGACGCGAACGGTCGGCGAGAGGGACAATGAGAACACACAGGAGTGAACTCACTGGAGATGAATAGAGTTGCCAGCTAGGCATTTTTATCCCGGAGGAAAGGTAATGCTGCATAGACCTAGAAAGAGATGGATAAGACGGTTGCGAACCAGAGAGACTGAGAAAGGGGGTTGGTTACAACCTGGGAAGGTATTAGCACCCAGATTGTCCGTCGTACTCGACGGGATCCACGCTTAAAAGATTTGTGTTTTAAAGGGGTAGTGTCAGTGCAATTTGTGTATAAAATAGCTGGAAAAGGATGTACAGGTGTCAGTGTAAGAAAAAGAATGAAATGCTCAAGATAATGAGACTAAGAAAATAAAGCTGGAAAGAGGGGGGATATACAGAGACTTTTGTTCGATAACCGTTAAGTTATGCCTACGTATCCTCTCGTGCAATGAGGAAGTCAGAACACCGTAGTTCGACCCAAAGAGACTGAAAGATGAATTGACTGGTAAACTGCTTACTTGTCTATGCTCAAGTGTATGATCTGTCTGGCACAAATGCAAACTGTCTTGCATTAGACGGAAGAAGCAAGTTCTCGTTTATGAGTGAATGAGATGAGAAAAGAATCCCGTAGGAGACGATTATTGTTTGTTTTTGAGTTTTCAGTCTTTTATTACTTTTGAAAGTTTGTCATAAGTTAATGAGCTTAAGCCTAAACCAATGGGTTAGTAAACTCATCACATCTTCCCTCTGATTAGGGGTAATGAGAATACCTTAAGTGTGAAGTCAACTTCTCACACTTAATCACCTTTGATGCAGGATTAAGATCATTAACCTACTTGTGATTATTTAGATGTTTTTGGTGTTTTTGTTTAGTGTTAAGTAATGAGGTTAAGCCATAATCAAGGATTAAACAGACTCATTACACCATCCTAATAGAAGGATAATAGATGAGAATGTTTAAGCTGAGGAAAGCTCCTCAACTTAATCCATGATTAGGGATTAAACTCATGACAAAACAAGCCTTTGATTAAGTGGATTTTATTAAATGGTATGATGATGAAGTGATTTTTAGGATTTGTAAGACAACTTGAGGAGGACTTGTCCATTAACCCTAGGGTTAGTCCTTCTTAACCAATTAAGGAAGAATTAGAACCCTAATGCAAGGCCCAAGTTACAAGTGTGATGTCTTGGTGATTATTAAGTGGATTGATTAAAGGAGTTGAACACATTAAGGGTTTAACACTTAGGATTAAAGTTATACACTCCATCCTAATAGAAGGATGCAGGCATAAGCTTAATCACAAAGCCTTAAAGCCTTTAGGGTTTAGTCCCTGATTATGAGATGAGAAGAGAAGACTCAATGAGACACAAAGGTAAAACTAAGTGGGGGGACTAATCAAAACCCTAATTATTATCATGCTTGGTTGTTCCTAAGGTTTGTGAGGTTTAACAAAGGAGATCTTCAATGGAACCACCAGGAAGCAGATGAAAGGATCAGGAGAAGCAAAGTAACTTGCTTCATTGAAGAAGACAAGTCACTTGAGGAAAGAAAGTGAGATGAACAAGAATGAGCAAGCTCAATCCAAAGCACAAGATAAAATGCAGCAATGATGCATAAGAGAGATGAGAAGAGATTGTGAGAAGTGAAGGCAAATCCACTTCTCAAAACAACTTACCACCTGAAAAGTTAGTAAAGGAATGCAATGCAATGCAAAATGAGATGAAATGACATGGTGAGAAACAAAAACAGAAGCACATACATGATGTTAATGATGCTATGAGATGCTATAAACATGAAACAACACATGAGGATGATCATGCAAACTTATGGATGCAAATGGAGCAAGTTAAGAACCATGAACATACATGAAAAGTTTTTAAATGCAAATGGCATACAACATGGCAAATGCAATATGCAATGGTCAAACATGCTTTCAATATGTCTTATGATGTTAAATGAATCACATGGATGCATAAAATGTCATGGCAAGTCAAGGTATGAATGCAAATGCAAGATGGATGCATATGGAAGCCCAAATTAGGGTTTATGATCAAAGCATCAAACAAAAACCAAAATCAGAAGCAAACATCAAGATAAAAAATTGAAAATGCACTCAAAGGATCCCTAATCCTATACTAACTCACTGCCCAAAGGAGAGGTTCCAATTCTTAACCTAATTCAAGTTATGATTTTCCTAAGTTTTCTAGGGTTTTAGGGTTCCTTAACAAGAAAAATGCCAAACAAATGGAAAATGCAAGATCAATTCATGACCATTTAATCTCACAAACTTCATGCTAAACACAATGCAATGCAAAAAGAATCAAGGTCCAACTCTCAATGGCTAGGCAGAAATGATTTTTGGAAGTTTGGATCAAAATAATGCTTGAAAAATGAATTAATTCCATGGAAAATTCTCAAAATGCATCAAGATCAAAAAAGAAATTTGGTTTGAGGGTTGGACAATGTTTCTAAATGGTTTTAAATGTTTCATGAATTTTTTGGTGATTTTTAAATACCTAAAAGTATTTTTAATTAATTAATTCTCATTATTTAATTAAAAAGAAACTTTTAAATATTTAAAAATACTTTTTTAATGCTAAAAATAAAAATAAAAATATTTTTGTGTTCTGAAATTAAATAATAACTTGTACAAAAAAATCCAGAATTTTTAAATTGGTTTTGCTATTTTTAATAAAATGTGCAAATTAAATGAAATAATATGAAAAATAAAATGAATTTAAAGCTGAAAAAGAAAAGTAATCCAATCTGAAGGCCCAGATTCAAACTCAAACACGCGCGAATTGACCTGGCGCGCATCTGGACGGCCAGCATTCAAACTCACTAACCCTAATTAATTAGCCCTAATCCAGCCATTAATGACTTTCAGATGACCGGAACAGTGGTTCCGGTCATCTTCTCCGGCGAGCTCAAAGGCTAAATCACTCTACACGCAATGAAAATGAAAACCAACTATCCAGGAATCATCCCCACCCTAAAACGAATCAAACCCCTCACCCAAACATCATTTATCATTCATAATCAGAGAGAATCGAAGCAAACAAATTCTAGGGCAAAAAGTTTCAGAGACTGCATACATACTCATTTTTCACCCATTTTCGAAAATAAACACATATTCATGATCAGGGAAGCATGAAGAAGCTATTAAGAACTTAAAAATCCATTTCTGGAAAAAAAAGTTCATGAAGCTACCTGAGTTTGGAGCTTTTCAATCTGCAACTTTCTGGCCTCTTCTCTTTGTGCAACCAACTCCTTTTGTGCTCCTGATGAACCCTTGATGCTTAGAAAAGATTTATGTTGGCTGGTTTGAGAGTTTTAGCAGGTTCTGTTCAAGCTCAGGTGAGAATCGTGTTCTTGATTCTTTGAGTTTCAGGTTGATTTTGGGGGTGCTTTGTGATCAGGGTGATGTGTTGAGAAGGTCTGTGAAGTTTGTTCAAGTGTTTGTGGTTTGTATGATGACTTTCGAAAGTTTTTGCTCTAGGGAGTGAAAATGAGAATGTTGAGTTCTTCTTGTTTCAGGCTTGTGTGTTGTGATGTTTTAGCTTGCATTTTGTTTGTATAAACTAATCCTATTGGTCAGAAGATGTGACATGTCCTTTTGTGATAGGTATGGTTACTTTTGCAAATTGTCAACTTTGTGTAAGAGAAAGCATGGGTCATGTTCTAGCCAAGTACAAGGGGTGTGGGCTGCGCAGCATGAGGTGAGGAGAGGGCTAGGGTGGTTCAGCAACCAAGGCAACAAGTGGATGAGATGTTATGATGGATTTTGCAACTTGGTTCACTTTGGTTCTCATGAAAATATCTTGCTCCAAAAACCAAACATAATGAGAAACTCTTGGCCCATTCTGATTTTTAAGACTTGTGTGATGTTTGTGTAATGGTTTGACATCAATTAGAAGTCACAAATTGCCTTGATACAAGATTTTGCAAGTTTCCCATTTGGTGCATAACTTGAATTTTAGTGATTTTTGCCAACTTTGATGAACCATAACTTTTGATCCAAAATGAATTATGTCATGTTCTTGTACTTTTTGAAAAGGGAAAGATCTAATCTTCAACTTTCATGACCAAAGTTTTTCCATTTGAAGCATTTTTGAATCAAAAAGTAAGGGTTGAAAAAGTTGCATAAAATGACATTTTCATTAAAAGTCAAACTTGCCCAAAAAGGTCAACTTTGCAAAAACTTCAAATTCTTCAATTTTGTGAACTTCCAACCTCTTCTATGATCAAATAAAGATCATATACAATCAAAATGATGAAGATCACCCCTTGGTTGGGTCATTGGGGGCCTCAGATGCCCTGATTTTGCACTGACTTGTCCAGAAAGTCAACTCTTGATCAGATGACTTCCCCATGGAATTTCTTCATGAAAATTGATATGCATACTCCCTATACCATATAGAGACCAATAGAAACAAGAATGACCAAAAAATTTGGAGTTATGGCTTCTGAAACCAAAACCCTAATTTTAGGTCATCTGTGCAGTCAAACCTGGCTCTGCTTCCATACCAATCCCAATTCTTGTGATTCTTTGACATTCTTGACTTTGAGAGGATATAATATGATACTTGAACACACATGGACCCCTTTGAAGTGATTGTTGACCTTTGGAGTGGCTCAAGAAGCTCTTGGATTGCTCAGATCACAAACCCTAGATGCATATGACTTTGCACCAATGCAGTGAATAAAAAATGCAATATGAGATGGTATGATTGTGTTTATGCATATGAAATGATCACAAGCCATGGTGTGAATGGGTGAGGGCAAATTTGGGGTGTTTACAGCTGCCCCTATTCAAACATGAGTTAGTTGTGCAGGATGTAAGCAACGGCTTAACAGGCAAACAAGATAACTTGTGGTTGAATACCAAAGACAGTCCAAAATTTGCACTCACAAAATGAAGAAGAAAAGGGATATAGATTGTAAAAGAAAATAAAGTATATTGTAAGGTGTGAGAGACGGAGGACGACCGCCGAGCAGAGGACGACTGCTGGGTAAAGAGCAATGACGGGGACGGCCGACATGCTGAAAGTGCAGAAAATAAAGCGATGACGGGGACGGCCGACATGCTGGGGATAAAAGATATTATGATGGGGACGGCCATCAAGTAAAGCTGTAAGATTCTCTGGGGGTTAATGAAACATGACGGGGACGGCCATCAAGTTCATAAAGTAAAGTAACCAACGATGGGGACGGCCATCGGGCTAAACTGAAAAGGAAAAGGGACCATGACGGGGACGGCCATCGGGTTAAAGAATAAATGAAATAAACAGATGATGAGGTACGGTCATCAAAGGTGAAGGACGATCACTTAGTAGGGGACTGCTGCTCTGTTGGGTTAAGATGAGGGACGGTCATCTTAGGTGGAGGACGACCACCGGGCAGGGTACGGCTGCCGAAAATATCGCGACATAGGACGAATGCCGGATAAAAGGTCAACGATGGGGACGGCCATCGGACGAGCATGATGGAGGACGACCATCAAGAGGTGGAGGACGACCACCTAGCAGGGGACGGCTGCTCTCGGGGTTTATCATGACATAGGACGAATGTCAGATAACCAAAAAATCAACAATGGGGACGACCATTGGATAAAAATGATGAAGGACGATCATCAAAAGGTGGAGGACGACCACCTAGCAGGGGACGGCTGCTAAATACCACGACACCGGACGAGTGTCGGATAGAAAATCAACGATGGGGACGACCATCGGATGAGCATGATGGAGGACGACCATCAAGAGATGGAGGACGACCACCTAGTAGGGTACGGCTGCTCTCAGGGTTTATCAGGACGAATGTCAGATAAAAAAGGAAAATTACTTTGCTGGCGATCTACTGGGGAATAGTAAACACGGACAAGTGTTTATATCCAAGAAACAAAAAGTATAAGTGTTTAGATGTTTGTACAGATTAGAGATGCGGACGAGCATCCTTAAGACTATGATACGGACGAGTATCGGGTAGAAACAAATACTGACACGTGTTCAGAGATGATGATACGGACGAGTATCAACTAGTTAACAAAGAACACGGACGAGTGTTGAATCTGCAGGGACTCTTCCGGGGAATAGTAGACACAGACGAGTGTTTATATTCAAGAAGACAAGAGTGTTTGACACAGTGTATGGATTAAAGATGCGGACGAGCATCCTTAAGACTATGATACGGACGAGCATCATGTAGAAACAAACGCTTGACGCATGCTCTGAGATGATGGTACGGAAGAGTACCAACTGGTTAACAAAGAACACGGACGAGTGTCAAATCTGTGGGGATATAAATGGTATATACGAGATACGGACGAGTATCTGTATAAGCGTGAATGGTGTATAAATAAGTGTTTAATCTGCTGGGGAGAACGACACGGACGAGTGCCGAAAGGAGAAAAGTATAGTATGAACCGAGTATCTGATGTATAAAGTATTTATGTTACTGTACTTGGAGAGAATGACACGGACGGGTGTCAAGGAAATGTATATAAGTGTATGTGAGTGCAAAGAGGATGTCTTTGGCTTTCTGCTGGGGGTATGGCACGGACAGGTGCCAAAAAGTATCTGTAATTCAGGTGGTCTTGTTTGTAAAGAGTGTTCAGGCAATCTTACTAGGGAAGAAAGACACGGACGGGCGTTAAAAGGGAGTATATACTGGTGTTTGTGAATGTGAGGCAACTGTGTTTGTTGGGGAATCCGGGGGTATTCTGTATATTGTCGGTGGATTGTTAATATTCACAAGTGTTTGATTCAAACATGGCTTATGATTATGCTATATGTGGGATTTTTGCCGTAATGCTCCATATTAGACGGAATGCTACGCTTTGTGGGTGAATATGATGCGAATGCCATGATTATGCAAAGATACCAAACCGGGATTCGGATCCCGTCGCCGTGAAGATCTTTGGTCGATCTGTTCGAAATGGACATCCCAGCTGGGGACGAGATCATTGGTAGATCTGGTGAGATGCATCTGCTTGGGGGAAACGGGTCAATGATTGACCTATTCCAGAAGTGAGGGAACCAGCTGGGGTTTGCAGGAGCCTTCGTCACTCTGTTGTGATTCCTTCATGCGTTGCTCTTCTGGATAGAGGCTGAGGCTCTATGGGGAGGATGATTTCCTGTCTTTTTAGCTGAGAATGAACTGTACTCCGGCTGGGAGAAGTAATAAGTGGTAACTCAGCTGGGGAGAAAGCACTTCGGGTGCTGAGACTGAGTGAGTGTTGATTTGCCAACATGCTGGGGTGGTGCCTTCATGCCCCGTGTCGTGCTTTGAGTGCCTGCAATCCTGCAAAGATAGAGAACGCACAAATAATCCCGAGGTATCCTTTACCGGATTCCGTCATAGGAATTAGACACTTCTGAGAGTAGGTATATTTCCTGCAAGCACGTATATATTTTTTTATTTTTAAAGGTGAGCATCTGTATTCATGCAACCGTTTCTTTTCCTTAAGACATCAGACATTTGTTTTGCAAATAAAAAATGTACAAGACGAAACATGACTGAAAAATCTGATTTTATTAATTCATGTGCCCTGAATTGGCGAGATACAGTCAAAGAACAAATCCCCTGAAATGAGGAGATTGTTACAAATTGAGAAACAAAATGCTGGCAATGTTGACGACGCTTTCAAGGAGCTTCCTCTTTCGCTATGACTCGTATGACTTTTGACGTTCTTCTCGTCTTGCTTTCTGAAGAAGGCTGATTCTGATTGGAGTTTGATCCTTTCGGGCTTACCAAGTTGTAAACGATACAGACGAATTCAGAATGCAGCTGTTCGCTTATTCCCTTATTTTTGCATGGACCGCCCTTTCGGGTTTTCAATCCATCGGGATACCCATTTTTGCCTGAGCTGTCCAATGTGGCTTTTCAACTCAGCGGGTGTACATTTTTTATTTATTTCCCTTATTTTTGCCCGAGTCTTTTATTCTGTTTTTGACTCGCCGGGATGCCCTATTTTTGCCTGGACTTACATTCTGTTTTTATGTCCAGCGGGTCATTTTTATGCGAAGTATTTGTTAACTGCATCTGAATTCACAGGGGACGGGAAATCTTCACCATCCATAGTGCTGAGCATCAGTGCTCCACCAGAGAAGACCTTCTTTACTACAAATGGTCCTTCATAATTCGGAGTCCACTTGCCCCCGTGGTCTGTATGAGGAGGGAGGATTCTTTTCAGCACAAGATCTCCTACTTGGTACTCTCGGTGCCTAACTTTCTGATCGAAGGCTCTCTTCATTCTTTTCTGATACAACTGCCCATGACAGATTGCAGCCAATCTTTTCTCTTCAATCAGACTCAGTTGCTCATATCGGGATCGAATCCATTCTGCTTCGTTCATCTTAACATCCATCAGTATCTGCAGAGAGGGTAATTCAACTTCAACTGGTAGGACTGCCTCCATACCATACACAAGCTGATACGGTGTTGCCCCAGTGGATGTCCTGATTGACGTGCGGTACCCATGCAAGGCAAATGGTAGCATTTCATGCCAGTCTTTGTAAGTGACTACCATCTTCTGCACAATCTTCTTGATATTCTTGTTAGCTGCCTCAACAACGCCGTTCATCTTTGGCCTGTAAGGAGAAGAATTGTGATGTTGGATTTTGAAGTCCCGGCACAGTTCTGCCATCATTTTGTTGTTTAAGTTAGAACCATTATCAGTAATGATTCGCTCGGGAATTCCGTATCGACAGATGATATCTCTCTTCAGAAATCTGGCTACCACTTGCCTTGTAACATTTGCATATGAAGCTGCTTCGACCCACTTGGTGAAATAGTCGATGGCGACCAGGATGAATCTGTGGCCGTTCGAAGCAGTTGGTTCAATCTTGCCAATCATGTCAATGCCCCACATGGCAAAGGGCCAAGGTGAAGACATTATGTTCAAAGGATTGGGAGGTACATGCACCTTGTCCGCATAGATCTGGCATTTATGGCATTTTCTGGCATAGGCACAACAGTCGGCATCCATTGTGATCCAGTAATAGCCTGATCTTAGCAATTTCTTAGCCATGGCATGTCCTCCAGCATGGGTACCAAAGGATCCTTCGTGCACTTCATGCATTAACAAGTCTGCTTCTGCTTTATCAACGCATCTGAGGAGTACCATATCGAAGTTTCTCTTGTACAGGGAACCATCAGTGTTCAGAAAGAAACTACCGGCAAGCCTTCTCAAAGTCTTCTTATCATTGGAAGATGCCCCAAGTGGGTATGTTTGATCCTCCAAGAAGCACTTAATGTCATGGAACCAAGGCTTATCGTCTTTGGCAACATCTGCTGCAAATACATATGCTGGTCTATCAAGTCTGGACACTGAAATCTGAGGTACAAAGTTAGCAGCCTGAACTTTGATCATTGATGAAATGGTAGCCAGAGCATCTGCAAACTGATTCTCGTCCCGAGGGATATACTCAAGCTTGACCGTTGTAAAGAAAGTCAATAACCTCCTTGTATAATCCCTGTAAGGTATCAGATGATCTTGGTGGGTGTACCATTTGCCGTTGGTTTGATTAACTACCAGAGCTGAATCTCCGAATACAATCAATGTCTTGATCCTGAGGTCAATGGCTTCCTCAAGACCCATAATGCAAGCTTCGTATTCAGCTTCGTTGTTAGTGCAGTTGAAAGTGAGTTTTGCCGAGAAAGGCATGTGAACTCCTTTGGGTGTAATGAGTACTGCACCAACACCACGACCGTTCATATTAACAGCCCCATCGAACATTATAGTCCATTCTTCTTCCGGGTCAGGCCCTTCAGTGTGAACAGGCTCTTCACGATCTTTTGCTTTTATGAACATGATGTCTTCATCGGGGAAGTAAAATCTCATAGGCTGGTAATCATCAATCGGTTGCTCAGCAAGATATTCAGACAATACACTGCCTTTGATGGCTTTCTGAGATGTGTATTGAATGTCATATTCTGTGAGGATCATTTGCCATCTTGCAACCCGTCCGGTAAGCGCTGGCTTCTCGAATATGTACTTAACTGGGTCCATTTTGGAGATCAATAAAGTAGTGTGGGTCAACATATACTGTCTCAATCGGCGAGCAGCCCACGCTAAAGCACAGCAAGTTTTCTCGAGCAGTGAATAACGCTGTTCACAGTCGGTAAACTTTTTGCTTAGGTAGTATATTGCATACTCTTTTCGACCAGACTCGTCATGCTGGCCCAACACACACCCCATTGACTCTTCTAATACTGTCAAGTACATGATTAGAGGTCTTCCTTCAACTGGAGTCATAAGGATTGGAGGTTCTTGCAAGTATTCCTTGATCTTGTCAAAAGCCCTCTGGCAGTCTTCATTCCACCTGACCGTTTGTTCTTTTCTTAGCAGTTTGAACAAAGGTTCGCAAGTTGCCGTAAGGTGAGATATGAACCGTGAAATGTAGTTCAATCTACCTAGGAACCCCCAAACTTCTTTTTCTGTCTTCGGTGCAGGCATTTCCTGAATGGCTTTGACTTTATCAGGGTCAACTTCAATCCCTTTCTCACTTACAATAAATCCCAGCAGCTTACCAGATCGCACCCCGAATGTGCACTTGTTGGGGTTCAGCTTCAGTTGGTACTTCCTCAGACGCTTGAATAGCTTCAGCAGATTTACCAGGTGATCTTCTTCAGTAAGGGACTTGGCAATCATGTCATCCACATAACATTCGATTTCTTTATGGATCATATCGTGGAATAATGTCACCATAGCCCGTTGATATGTTGCACCAGCATTCTTCAATCCGAATGGTGTTACCTTGTAACAGAACGTGCCCCAGGGTGTGATGAAGGTCGTCTTCTCCATGTCTTCAGGTGACATTTTAATCTGATTGTATCCTGAAAATCCGTTCATGAAGGAGAATACCGAGAACTGAGCCGTGTTATCCACCAATACATCGATGTGAGGTAATGGGAAGTCATCTTTTGGGCTAGCTCTGTTCAGGTCCCGGTAGTCAACACACATCCTTAATTTGCCGTCTTTCTTAGGCACAGGTACTATATTAGCAACCCACGGCGGATATCTAGTTACAGCAAGGAACCCGGCGTCCCACTGCTTTTGTACCTCTTCTTTGATCTTCATGGCCATGTCTGGGCGAGTACGGCGCAATTTCTGTTTAACCGGCGGGCATTCTTCCCTTAAAGGCAGCTTGTGCACAACAATATCGGTGTCCAACCCTGGCATATCTTGATAAGACCAAGCAAACACATCCACATATTCTTGAAGCAGATCAATCAGTTGTCTCTTCACTGAGTCTTGTAGGCAGGCCCCGATTTTAACCTCTTTCACGTCTTCATCTGTACCAAGATTAATCGTTTCGACCTCCTCCTGATGAGGAGTGATAACCTTCTCCTCTTGTCTCAACAACCTGGCTAGCTCTTCAGGAAGCTCATATTCTTCTTCAACCCCTTCATCAGCTTGATTGATTGGATTGTCAAAGTCATACGAAGTCATAGCCGTGCTGTTGTCGGTGCTGTCTGGAAGGCACTCTCTGCAAGGGTTCAGTTCGTTCATTTTAGTGATTGATTTTAATCTTGTTTAGAAAAGTGAAATAAAGTTGTCATTTTGAAAACATCACCATTTAATTTTTGTACAAAAAGAAAAATGGAAAAACAGTGAGCGGAAAAGAAAAGTTGTCATTTGCAAAAAGATGTCTGATATTTCATTGATTAATCTTGTTGCACAAAAAGTACAGATGGCCCGATTACAAAATGAGTCTTGTCATCTTGGGCAAGATGCAAGACTTTGAGGCATGCTATAAAAATACAGGAAATAATAATTACTCTGCATGAGTAACTCTTATAATTTCCTGGGAAGACCAGTTTGAGATACTGCTCCCCGGGATCTTTGGACGTATCCAATTCTCCAGATTGCGTTCTTCTTCCAACTCGTCTTCCAAATTGTTGATAGCATCAGGGGTGAGCATCCCCCCACTGACAAAACCTGGTTTCTCAGCAGCCTCTGCTTGATTTTGTTGAGTTGGTCTGTAACCCAACCCAAATTTGTCCTTCTTTTCCTCCACAGATAAGACCTTGCCCCAGCCTTGGGCAGTTCCTTCTTCAACAACCTTTCGGGCTTGTTGATAAGATGCCATGGAGATTCCAGGTACAGCGGATGCTTCATTTACGTTCAAGGCCTCAAACCCTTGACTCATCGTTTCATGGATCTCCCCATCCATCTCAATATATTTGTAGGTAGCCAGGTGGCTGACAAAAATATCCTCCTCTCCACAGATAGTAACGACTTGGCCCTCCCACTCGAATTTTAACTTCTGGTGAAGGGTTTAGGTCACGGCACCAGCGGCGTGGATCCATGGCCTACCCAATAAACAGCTGTAGGCGGGCTGTATATCCATCACGTAGAAGGTCGTTTTGAAAGTTTGTGGGCCAATCGTTATAGGCAACTCAATTTCTCCCAAAACCGATCTCTTAGAACCATCAAAGGCTCTCACTACCAGGTTGCTGGGGCGTAATGCCAATCCTTCATACTCTAGCTTCACAAGGGCCTTTTTAGGTAAGACATTGAGGGATGACCCTGTGTCTACCAGCACATGGGAAAGGACTGCACCTTTACATTCCATGGTGATGTGCAAAGCCTTGTTATGATTGCGGCCTTCCGTAGTCAAATCAGTGTTGGTGAACCCTAGTCCATTGCTAGCAGTAAAATTTCCAACCACAGTTTCCAACTGATTGACGATGATCTCTTCAGGCACGTAAGCTGCGTGCAAGACTTTGAGTAGTGCGTTCCGATGAGCTTCGGAGCACATAAGCAATGATAGAATGGAGATCTTGGAAGGCGTCTGGTGAAGCTGGTCCACTATCTTGTAATCACTTTTCTTGATGATTCTCATGAACTCATCAACTTCTTGATCAAAAGGTGTTTTCAAAGCTTCCTTAACAGCTTGATCTTCCTGCACCAGGCTCTTCCCTTTTGCCTTGGCAGCAGCTTCGGCTTCGGTAGTGGGTCTTTGAATTTGTGGAGCAAAGAGACGTCCGCTTCGAGTGAAGCCTCCGCCTCCTCCCACATTATCTATTTGTGGTGCAGGTGTTGATGGTTCAAGAGTGATTTTCTGTCCTCCACAGTATAGATCAGAGCCGTAATGCCAGGGGATGGCATTACTGCTTTCATAAGGTACTGGCCCAGGCACTGTGATAGTGACTGGACTGATTGCAGCTGCAGAAGGGACCATGATAGTCTGTGGATCATAATATATTGTGACTGGTGCTCTGATAGGAGTAGCACTTTGTGAGTTGTAGGCAGAATCATTTTCAGGATCATAATAAATCGTAACTGTTGAGACATCTTCATGGTTTGCTGCTGATGTTGTAGGAGACATTGTTGGAAGGATGGGTGTTGTTGTTGTAGGAGATTCAAAATGAAGTGGTGCTGAAGTTGTAGAAGGAATGTTCGTTGATATCTGGTCAGTTGAAATGACAGATGAAGCATTTGTTGATGAAGCTGAAGAGTTGTTTGGAACAATGGCTGTTGCAGTTGTAGGAGATACTGGAATCGTTGCTGATGAGATTGCTGGATTTGTTGGAATTGATGTTGTAATTTGAAGCAGGCCACTCTGGATGAGACTATCTATGCCATCTCTCAAGTTATCACAACCATTCACTGAAATGTTGCAGTAAGCACACCCGAGTTCACACCCCGGGAACATTTGGCATTCGAGGAGTTGAGCTTTAATTTCTACCAACGGTGTCCGAATCTGACCCACACTGGTTATCAAGTAAGACAGATTGTCTTCTTCAATAGCATTGATTCTGGGACCTCCGTGGTGCGGCATAGGGTTTTTGTTAACATTTGGTGGTGGTGCAAAGTTTAGAGCCTTAGAGTCTACCAGGTCTTGTACCTTCATGTGCAAAGCTCTGCACTTCTCTGTACTATGCCCAGGTGCATTTGAATGAAAAGCACACCTGGCATTGGAGTCGTAATTTCTAGGTAGACTGGCAGGATCTGGAGGTGCCAACGTCCTTAGCTTAACCAGGTTGAGTTTCAGGAGTTGTGGCAGTAATGTGGCATAGGGCATAGGGATCAGATCGATCACCCTATTGGCCTGAGAAGGTCTCTGTTGAAATGGTCTTTGCTGATTGATGTTGTTGGCGTTGTGGTAGTTTCTCTGAGGAGGATACTGATTCTGTTGCTGATAATTTTGTTGTGGTGGTTGATAAGTTGGTTGTGGATGAACTGGAGCGGGAATGGTGACTGCTGCCACAGACTTATGAACATATTGGGGCCTGCCCCTGCTGGTGTGGATAGCATTGGTCTCACCAGTTCTTCTTGGGCCTACAAAAGGTTTCCTTGTATTGCTGGATGAGCTAGCACCGTTGTCAGAAATTTTGCCCATCTTTAACAAGCTCTCAATTCTCTCTCCAGCTATAACAACATCTACAAAGCTGGTGGAAGAGAAGGCAGCTAGCCTGTCAATGTATGTTCCTTGGAGGGTGTTCATAAACATATCCGCCATCTCCCTCTCTGACATAGGTGGCTGGACAGCAGCAGCCAATTGCCTCCATCTCTGGGCATACTCTCGGAAACTTTCTCTAGATGACTGTGACATTCCCATTAGGAGGGTCCTGTTGGGTGCCATATCCAAATTATACTGGTATTGTCTAATGAAGGCTTCTGCCAAATCCTTCCAACACCTGATGGTTGCTCTTGTCAGATGAGAGTACCATTCTCTTGAAGCTCCCGTCAAGCTATCCTCAAAATAAAACATCCATAGCTTCTCGTCCATGGTATATGCTTTCAACCTCCCCAGAAAGGATTGTAAGTGGGTCCGCGGGCAGGAAGTCCCGTTGTACCTTTCAAAACAAGGAGGCTTAAACTTATGGGGAATCCTGACCCCGTCTACCAAGCCCATGTCCATAACATCAAAACCCAAAGAGTTTTGAGACTCCAAGGATCTTAATTTCTCAGCTATCTCATCCAGCCTTCTGTCATAGGCTTCCTCCCCAGCTCCCATCACTGTGAACTGATCTTCCTGGGGGTCTTCTTGCAGCACTCTGCCTGCAGTGGCAGTCCCTTGAACATTTGCAGGAATGTTGACCTCTGGATGAAGGTGGGGTCCAAATACAGGGGGGTTAACATGAGGTTGGACCCTCTCATTGTTGCTTGTGCCAGCAGTCCCTAGATGGGGATCTTCCTGATTCTGCCTTTCTACCATGGCTCTCAATCTCTCCTGGCTTTGAGCCATATTGTTCATCACCTCCATAAATTGTGTCATCTGATTCCTCATTTCTAGCCTCTCATTGGCCATTTGGTTCCTGACCTCTGTAAGGTCCTGCTGTACCTGGTCCATTTGTATGCCCGGAAGATTGTTGCGGGTTGGATATCTATGTGGACGGTTGAGTGGGAACACACGTCGTCGAGCAATAGTTCCTGACATCACAACAGAGTTAGTAACAAATAAACAAAAACCTACAAAACAAGGCAAAAGGTTAGTATGCAATGCAGTTACGCTTATTTGTTTCCAAGGTATCCGGCTTGGCACTTGGTTTTGACCCTTCCAGGCCCTTGAAGATGCTTGTGATGTTGCTTTGAAAGAAACTCAGATAGAGAAAACTGATACATATATTACAAAAGGTAAAATAATACATAGTTTGTTTCTTCTTACAATACAAGCCCTCTGAGGGGTCAAAATATATCATAAGAAAATAAAAGTACATAAAATGAAAGCAACAACAAGCAAAAGTCAAACACTAAGACCAAACTCATCCTCCCGAACTTCCTTGAGAAGTGCCTCAGTCACAGGATCAGCTGGACGCTCTGTAAGGTTCCGGATAAGGAGATTCCTAGTAGTAACAGCTGCAGTTAGCTTCTTGTGTTGACTCTGGTCCTTTGACCTCTTCACTCCAGCTCTGATCTTCAACTCTGAGATCTCTCTCTGGGCTGCTGCCAGGGCTTCCTGTTGCTCTTTTGCACTAGCTTCCAGTTGCTCGATCTTGTCCTGAGTCCTTTTATCTTCCAGAGTACGAGCCTCGGTGATTATGACCCACCTAGCTTGGCTCTCCTTTAGATACAAATCAGTCCTGGCCTTTTGGAATTGGGCCTCCTTGCAGGCATTCTTCAGAATTTGTTCCCCAACCCTAGACTTCTTGATGTAATCTTCAGACTTCTCAATCCTAGCCAGATGCTCTATCTTCAACTTTTCCAACCTTTCAATATCCAACCTACCATCACTCCTCTCCCAGAGGGTCTTCTGTAGAGCCTGAGTCAACTTCTCATTTCTCTCTTTCAATTTCTCAAACTCCTCTAAGCTGACAGTGACAGGAGGTGGTGCTGAGGATGGTCCAGGCATATCTTCCATGGTAAAGGGCATCCCAGAAAACTGAGCCATGGCATGGGACCACTCATAGTACTGTGCTGATGCCACATTGTTGCACTTCCCCAGAATGGTTACCCCTTTAGTCTGAACATTGTCCCAGGCCTAGGCTGCCTGCCTGACAATAGCCAGATTAGGCTTATTCTCACAGTAAAGAGTCTCAGCCAAGTCTTGTGCCTTAGGAGTATGGACCAATGCATAGCCCAGTTGTCTTTTGAATAGTAGAGGGTTGTAGTTGATGCAACCCTTTACTCCTATCAGGGGTACATTGGGAAACTGTCCACAACTGGTAATGATGTCCCTGCCTTTGGTGCTCTGAGTGCACCACCTAATGTCAGCTGAGGTTAAAGCAGTGAGTCTTCTAGCCCAGTTCTTTGGCTGATGAGGATTCAGAAATGCATAAGTCTTAGGCAAATGTCTGAGCAACCAGGTATGGAACAAGGGAGCACAGCACCTCACTAATCTTCCTCTCTGCTTTTCATTCCTCTGGTGGACTGAGTAGTAGAAATCCCCCAATAAAGTGGGTACTGGGTTCCTTAGGATGAAAAGATGGATTGCACTCTTGCTAACAAACTTAGGCTCATCTGCAAATAAAATGACCCCATATATGCTGAGGGCCAATAGAGCACAGACTGCTTTCCACTCTCCCAAAGAAGCTTTCAGGGTAGCCTGAGAGATCAAGAAATCCAGATGTAGACCAGAGATTCCAGCTTTGGTGGTCATATTCTGCCCAATCAGAATTGGTTCCAGATACAATGCCTTTGCTATTTCTTCATTACTTGGAAAGGCCATCTCAGGGTTGAAGGGGACTCCACCCCTGATAGGTACTCCCACTAATGCTGAATACTCTTCCAATAAAGGTCCCAACTGAAAATCCGGGAATGTGAAACACCTCAGAGGGGGATCATAGAACTGCAGGCAAGTATGAATCAGGCTCCTCTGTGAAGGGTCCAAATCCATAACCACATCAAGTATGCCTCCATAGTGTTCTCTGAAATGTGGTATATGGTCTGGAGTAATCAGGGTCTGAATCCTCCTGATGTCAGCTAGCTCAGGCTGAAAGAAATGATAGGAGATGTTACTCTTCTTAGGTGCCATGTTGCTGGAGAAGAAATAAGACAGATGCTGATGATGGAGAATAAAATTGATGATGGGCCTCTGACAGGCTGAGACTGATGATGCAGATAGCTGATAACTGGAGTAGATACTGGTGAAGATAGGCCTATGCTGATGATGGGGTCAAAACCAAGCCAAAATAAAGTATGGATACCCTGAAAAACAAATAAGCAAATGTTAAAATGATGCAATGATGATGTATGCAAATGATATGCAAGGGTTTGTGACTGAGCTGGATCTGATCAAGTGCTCTGATATAAGTCCAAGTATGTTCAAGAAATCCAGATGGAGGTCTATAAGCCCAGTAACCAAGGTGGGGGACTCAAATAAAGAGTCACATGTCCAGGGTTTAGAATCACAAGAACTGTTCCAAAATGGAGTACTCTTAAACAAAACAAAGTAACAGGGTATGCTGAGGTCAAGGGTACCTGCAAACCTGTAAACAGCCCAACCCCCTCACAGGTGGTGTTCTAAAACAGGGATCCTCAGACTTGGATCAGTTATGAGAAGTGTAAACACTTCTAACCCGGAGGTACAGTGTTTACAATAACCATAAAAGTTCCTCCTCTAATTCACCTCAGTTTCTGAAGGTCAATACTAAAGGTCATCCAGACTTAGCAGGCTTCCCAGATAGCCCTAGTCCTGCAGGAAATCTGCAACACAGAGTTCTCAAGAAGAAACCCATATCTGAACCGTGTTTCATATTCCCGCACCAGACCGAGATGGAATGGGAAAGAATATGAACCACTCTAGCCTAGGTGTCACTCAGGTCCCAGGTATAGGACCTTAGCTCTCAATAGAACCCCACCCACCAAAACAACCAAACAGATCCAGCCAGCACAGTATGACAATATGATATATGCAAAGCTATAAAGAAAGCAATAAAGCAACTGTACATAAAGCAAAAATAAAACAAATATACAAACACATATAGCACATAACACCCCAGTAAACACAAATAAAACAAGCGCTAGGAGGAACCCACAAAAAGAACCAGAAGCCCTGGTTACAATATAAGGTTCCCCAGCAGAGTCGCCAAGCTGTCGCTCCCGATAAATGGGACTGGCCCCAAATAAAGGTACAGACGCGAACGGTCGGTGAGAGGGACAATGAGAACACACAGGAGTGAACTCACTGGAGATGAATAGAGTTGCCAGCTAGGCATTTTTATCCCGGAGGAAAGGTAATGCTGCATAGACCTAGAAAGAGATGGATAAGACGGTTGCGAACCAGAGAGACTGAGAAAGGGGGTTGGTTACAACCTGGGAAGGTATTAGCACCCAGATTGTCCGTCGTACTCGACGGGATCCACGCTTAAAAGATTTGTGTTTTAAAGGGGTAGTGTCAGTGCAATTTGTGTATAAAATAGCTGGAAAAGGATGTACAGGTGTCAGTGTAAGAAAAAGAATGAAATGCTCAAGATAATGAGACTGAGAAAATAAAGCTGGAAAGAGGGGGGATATACAGAGACTTTTGTTCGATAACCGTTAAGTTATGCCTACGTATCCTCTCGTGCTATGAGGAAGTCAGAACACCGTAGTTCGATCCAAAGAGACTGAAAGATGAATTGACTGGTAAACTGCTTACTTGTCTATGCTCAAGTGTATGATCTGTCTGGCACAGATGCAAACTGTCTTGCATTAGACGGAAGAAGCAAGTTCTCGTTTATGAGTGAATGAGATGAGAAAAGAATCCCGTAGGAGACGATTATTGTTTGTTTTTGAGTTTTCAGTCTTTTATTACTTTTGAAAGTTTGTCATAAGTTAATGAGCTTAAGCCTAAACCAATGGGTTAGTAAACTCATCACATCTTCCCTCTGATTAGGGGTAATGAGAATACCTTAAGTGTGAAGTCAACTTCTCACACTTAATCACCTTTGATGCAGGATTAAGATCATTAACCTACTTGTGATTATTTAGATGTTTTTGGTGTTTTTGTTTAGTGTTAAGTAATGAGGTTAAGCCATAATCAAGGATTAAACAAACTCATTACACCATCCTAATAGAAGGATAATAGATGAGAATGTTTAAGCTGAGGAAAGCTCCTCAACTTAATCCATGATTAGGGATTAAACTCATGACAAAACAAGCCTTTGATTAAGTGGATTTTATTAAATGGTATGATGATGAAGTGATTTTTAGGATTTGTAAGACAACTTGAGGAGGACTTGTCCATTAACCCTAGGGTTAGTCCTTCTTAACCAATTAAGGAAGAATTAGAACCCTAATGTAAGGCCCAAGTTACAAGTGTGATGTCTTGGTGATTATTAAGTGGATTGATTAAAGGAGTTGAACACATTAAGGGTTTAACACTTAGGATTAAAGTTATACACTCCATCCTAATAGAAGGATGCAGGCATAAGCTTAATCACAAAGCCTTAAAGCCTTTAGGGTTTAGTCCCTGATTATGAGATGAGAAGAGAAGACTCAATGAGACACAAAGGTAAAAATAAGTGGGGGGACTAATCAAAACCCTAATCATTATCATGCTTGGTTGTTCCTAAGGTTTGTGAGGTTTAACAAAGGAGATCTTCAATGGAACCACCAGGAAGCAGATGAAAGGATCAGGAGAAGCAAAGTAACTTGCTTCATTGAAGAAGACAAGTCACTTGAGGAAAGAAAGTGAGATGAACAAGAATGAGCAAGCTCAATCCAAAGCACAAGATAAAATGCAGCAATGATGCATAAGAGAGATGAGAAGAGATTGTGAGAAGTGAAGGCAAATCCACTTCTCAAAATAACTTACCACCTGAAAAGTTAGTAAAGGAATGCAATGCAATGCAAAATGAGATGAAATGACATGGTGAGAAACAAAACCAGAAGCACATACATGATGTTAATGATGCTATGAGATGCTATAAACATGAAACAACACATGAGGATGATCATGCAAACTTATGGATGCAAATGGAGCAAGTTAAGAACCATGAACATACATGAAAAGTTTTGAAATGCAAATGGCATACAACATGGCAAATGCAATATGCAATGGTCAAACATGCTTTCAATATGTATTATGATGTTAAATGAATCACATGGATGCATAAAATGTCATGGCAAGTCAAGGTATGAATGCAAATGCAAGATGGATGCATATGGAAGCCCAAATTAGGGTTTATGATCAAAGCATCAAACAAAAACCAAAATCAGAAGCAAACATCAAGATAAAAAATTGAAAATGCACTCAAAGGATCCCTAATCCTATACTAACTCACTGCCCAAAGGAGAGGTTCCAATTCTTAACCTAATTCAAGTTATGATTTTCCTAAGTTTTCTAGGGTTTTAGGGTTCCTTAACAAGAAAAATGCCAAACAAATGGAAAATGCAAGATCAATTCATGACCATTTAATCTCACAAACTTCATGCTAAACACAATGCAATGCAAAAAGAATCAAGGTCCAACTCTCAATGGCTAGGCAGAAATGATTTTTGGAAGTTTGGATCAAAATAATGCTTGAAAAATGAATTAATTCCATGGAAAATTCTCAAAATGCATCAAGATCAAAAAAGAAATTTGGTTTGAGGGTTGGACAATGTTTCTAAATGGTTTTAAATGTTTCATGAATTTTTTGGTGATTTTTAAATACCTAAAAGTATTTTTAATTAATTAATTCTCATTATTTAATTAAAAAGAAACTTTTAAATATTTAAAAATACTTTTTTAATGCTAAAAATAAAAATAAAAATATTTTTGTGTTCTGAAATTAAATAATAACTTGTACAAAAAAATCCAGAATTTTTAAATTGGTTTTGCTATTTTTAATAAAATGTGCAAATTAAATGAAATAATATGAAAAATAAAATGAATTTAAAGCTGAAAAAGAAAAGTAATCCAATCTGAAGGCCCAGATTCAAACTCAAACACGCGCGAATTGACCTGGCGCGCATCTGGACGGCCAGCATTCAAACTCACTAACCCTAATTAATTAGCCCTAATCCAGCCATTAATGACTTTCAGATGACCGGAACAGTGGTTCCGGTCATCTTCTCCGGCGAGCTCAAAGGCTAAATCACTCTACACGCAATGAAAATGAAAACCAACTATCCAGGAATCATCCCCACCCTAAAACGAATCAAACCCCTCACCCAAACATCATTTATCATTCATAATCAGAGAGAATCGAAGCAAACAAATTCTAGGGCAAAAAGTTTCAGAGACTGCATACATACTCATTTTTCACCCATTTTCGAAAACAAACACATATTCATGATCAGGGAAGCATGAAGAAGCTATTAAGAACTTAAAAATCCATTTCTGGAAAAAAAAGGTTCATGAAGCTACCTGAGTTTGGAGCTTTTCAATCTGCAACTTTCTGGCCTCTTCTCTTTGTGCAACCAACTCCTTTTGTGCTCCTGATGAACCCTTGATGCTTAGAAAAGATTTATGTTGGCTGGTTTGAGAGTTTGAGCAGGTTCTGTTCAAGCTCAGGTGAGAATCGTGTTCTTGATTCTTTGAGTTTCAGGTTGATTTTGGGGGTGCTTTGTGATCAGGGTGATGTGTTGAGAAGGTCTGTGAAGTTTGTTCAAGTGTTTGTGGTTTGTATGATGACTTTCGAAAGTTTTTGCTCTAGGGAGTGAAAATGAGAATGTTGAGTTCTTCTTGTTTCAGGCTTGTGTGTTGTGATGTTTTAGCTTGCATTTTGTTTGTATAAACTAATCCTATTGGTCAGAAGATGTGACATGTCCTTTTGTGATAGGTATGGTTACTTTTGCAAATTGTCAACTTTGTGTAAGAGAAAGCATGGGTCATGTTCTAGCCAAGTACAAGGGGTGTGGGCTGCGCAACATGAGGTGAGGAGAGGGCTAGGGTGGTTCAGCAACCAAGGCAGCAAGTGGATGAGATGTTATGATGGATTTTGCAACTTGGTTCACTTTGGTTCTCATGAAAATATCTTGCTCCAAAAACCAAACATAATGAGAAACTCTTGGCCCATTCTGATTTTTAAGACTTGTGTGATGTTTGTGTAATGGTTTGACATCAATTAGAAGTCACAAATTGCCTTGATACAAGATTTTGCAAGTTTCCCATTTGGTGCATAACTTGAATTTTAGTGATTTTTGCCAACTTTGATGAACCATAACTTTTGATCCAAAATGAATTAGGTCATGTTCTTGTACTTTTTGAAAAGGGAAAGATCTAATCTTCAACTTTCATGACCAAAGTTTTTCCATTTGAAGCATTTTTGAATCAAAAAGTAAGGGTTGAAAAAGTTGCATAAAATGACATTTTCATTAAAAGTCAAACTTGCCCAAAAAGGTCAACTTTGCAAAAACTTCAAATTCTTCAATTTTGTGAACTTCCAACCTCTTCTATAATCAAATAAAGATCATATACAATCAAAATGATGAAGATCACCCCTTGGTTGGGTCATTGGGGGCCTTAGATGCCCTGATTTTGCACTGACTTGTCCAGAAAGTCAACTCTTGATCAGATGACTTCCCCATGGAATTTCTTCATGAAAATTGATATGCATACTCCCTATACCATATAGAGACCAATAGAAACAATAATGACCAAAAAATTTGGAGTTATGGCCTCTGAAACCAAAACCCTAATTTTAGGTCATCTGTGCAGTCAAACCTGGCTCTGCTTCCATACCAATCCCAATTCTTGTGATTCTTTGACATTCTTGACTTTGAGAGGATATAATATGATACTTGAACACACATGGACCCCTTTGAAGTGATTGTTTACCTTTGGAGTGGCTCAAGAAGCTCTTGGATTGCTCAGATCACAAACCCTAGATGCAGATGACTTTGCACCAATGCAGTGAATCAAAAATGCAATATGAGATGGTATGATTGTGTTTATGCATATGAAATGATCACAAGCCATGGTGTGAATGGGTGAGGGCAAATTTGGGGTGTTTACACACCCATAGACATGCTTTGTAGTTGCATGCGAGTAGGGGCTAGATCAGCATTGTATTGATATTGCTTGTAAAAGGCTTCAGCAAGATCATTCCAATCACGGATGTTGACACTCTCCAACTGATAGTACCATTCCAATTGAGCTCCAGATAAGCTCTGTTGGAAGAAATGGATCCACAACTTCTTATCAGCAATATGGGGTTGGATTCTCCGGACATAAGACCTCAGATGCAGCTTGGGACAAGAAACACCATCATACACTACAAAAGTAGGGACCTTGAAACCAATGGGTATAACCACCCCAGATATCAAACTCAGGTCTTCAAAATCCAGCCCAGAAGACTTTTGCAATTCCATAGCATCCATTCTATCCACCAGCATTTTGAACTTGTCTTCATTAGGATCATGATAGTAGTTAGCTTCAGAATCAGAGTCCCCCATTGTATTATGGAGACTGCCTCCTTCTTTCTCAGACTCTTCAGACTCATAATCTTCAACCTGTTCTTTGGTCTTGACAGGACCTCTGAACCTTCTTCCCATGTTGATGAGACCTCCTGACCTTCTAGTCTTCTTAGTCTTCTTGGCCAGCAATGTTTTCAATTCATCTTGCCCCTTGGACAAGTTTAGGATCAGCTCTTGGAACTGTGCATTTTGTGCCTGGAGATCTTTAACTATTTGTTCAAGAGCCATTGCTGAAATAAACAGCAAGAAGATAAGAAACCTGTGCACAATAAACCTGTGATGCAGTGATATGATATGTAAATGTGTATGCAATGTTTTCAAGGACCGCAGGATTTAAATTTGTTTAAACAACCACGAAAGTAAACTTTTATTAGTAATAAATTTGTTTGCCCTTTGGGCTTACAAAATGAAATGAAGTAAATACAAAAGATGGGGTTTTAAGTCTCCCATGGACGTTTCCTCTTTGTGTTGAGGTATGAGTTGAGATTCCGCTCCTCGTGAAGTTGCTTTGTTAGCTCCAGAATTCTTTCTTGACTTACTTTGTAATGAGTCTCTTACAAAGCTGGTCCTGATAGTATTCCTACGAGCAGAAGCCATGACCTGCAACAAAGAACAAAGATAAATCCTTTGGTCCTTGAAATGGTTAGTGAAAATGCTATGCTTATGATGCATGATGATGCTATGATGTTATGCTCAATCACAAACATGTGGCACACACAAACAAGTCACCCAATGACCCTAGGTTTAAGGGCTTGCATGAGGTTTAAAAGTAAGTACCCTCCCCTGAAGTTTAAATGGTTCATCCTGTCCTATAAAGTAACCAGGTTCTAAGGGATCTCAATATCATTGATCCTTCACAAGGGTGGTTGTTCAGTAGGCAACTTACTTGCCAACCAAAACCCTCCGAGTTTAGAATCTCAATGAGCGTAGTATCGAGTATCAACCAACTTCAGTCTTCACCAAAGCCGGTTATCTCACTACTTTCTAAAGGCCAAGATGGAATAACTAGGGTTCTAAAAGTTAGTTAGTGTATTGACAACATATGGCAGCCTCATATTATCCTCAACTTGACTAAAGGAACATAAGCACCAACCAAGAAGTCACACTAACAATGGCCACCAGATCAACCATATCGGTATACGCCGTACAGTTTCCTTGGTCTATTGCCATTTACCTAAGGTACACTAGATCCGGGTTAGGATTTTTCACACATAAGAGCACCCAACAAGTAAAGTAAAGCAAACAAAGCAAACAAGTTTAAAGTGATCTAATTCCTAAGGGTACCCCTCTTTTATTAAATCCCCAGCAGAGTCGCCAGTTCTGTAACACGGTGGGAGAACTGACTTTAGTTATGTTGCGGATAGCAAGAGTCGCCACCGGCTTTTATTTTATCCAAAGGAAAGGCATAAAAGAACAGGAAAGACCTTTTAAAAGATTTTTGGGTTCGGGGGGTAGGTTATGTAAAGGGAAGGTGTTAACACCCTATACATCCATGGTTATCCATGGGCTCTTAGTTACTTAGCTCACTTTAAATTGTTTTAAGAAGTGTAGTGTGTGAATAAAATTTCCTTTAAGTACTTTATAATGATCCATGTACGGATATATATAAAGTCTTTGTTTTGAAAATTTGTTTGAAAAATGTGAAGTGTTTGAAATGTTTTAAAAAGTGAGCAAGTACATAAGAGGAACCTACCCTAAGTTAAATCTTTTCTGTTCTTAAATATCCTTTAAATGGTAAGACTATCCCTATTATTAAGGAATATGTAGTTATTACCTTGGATGTATGAGGGACAAGTGAAGGGACAACTATTATTTAGGCAACTTTAAGGTGTATAAGCAATTCGAAGGGACTTATCATCTTTATTCGAAAGGGACAAGATCATTACGAAGACAATCATGAAGGGACTTGATCTTTTTATCTGTTAAGGGACTAGATGATATGAGATGAGGGACTTTGCTTTACACCTTACTTGACCTTTTGTTTAGGCAACTTGAGAGGTGACCCTTAAGAAGTGAGATGGCGATCCAAGATCGACTTACGTGTGTGAGTGTACCAATTCAAATATTTATCTTTAAGATTAATGATCTAAATCCAATTTTAAATACAAACATGTCTTGCACTCCCTATTTTACTAACCATAGCAATTAAAAATAAATAATAAAAATTATTCTACAACTATTACATATTGGATACAATTACATTATAATTAAAATAATTAAAATAAATAAGTAAATAAATAAATAATTAAATGGGTTAGTAATAATAATAATAAAAAAATAAATAATCACATAATAGATAAATAAATAAAGAAGTTAGTAATAATAAACAAAATAAATATAAGAGGAAGAAATTAGCATAATAATATAAAAAAAAGTTCAATTTTTAAATAAATAATTATTTTTTAGATTTTTAATAAAAGAAATAAATAATGAATGATTAATAATCCAATTATTTAACTTTATATGCATATTAAAAAAACATCTAATTATAATTAAATAAACATATACAAATAATAAATTATATTCATAAAATAAAATTAGGCTTTTTAATTATTTAGAAAAACAAGTTAGAGTTAGTTAATTAATTAAATTATTTACATATAAAAACTATATACAAATTATAAATATACATAATTAAATAAATAAATTAAGATTTATAAGATAATTAGAGTTTATAAAAAAATTATTAGGGTTAATCAAGATAAATTAAGGTTTATGAGTTTTAGAAAATAGAATTAGGGTTTTAACATATTAATTTTTTTAGGGTTAATTATTTAATATAAACATGATTAAATTATTTATACAAAAACAATATAATATTAATAATATACTATAATATAAATATTAAATAATTTTATTACTAAAGTTTATTATTATTTTTTTTTGAAAATATAAGTTTGAAATATATATAAGATAAGAACATGAACATTTTTATTTTAAATATTTATTATAAACTAAATCAAATAAACTATAATCAAAAAATCAAAAAATAAGTAAAAAATGAAAAAACAGACTTACCTGGGGCTGGGATTCGAACCCAGGCCCTAGGCTTTACTCCCTCCAGACCAACAAGCCAGCCACTGGGCTGCGCGCGCAGGTGATATAGAATGAACACCAATGCATTTTGTTCTTTCACCTGTACAAAATCATAAAAAAAAAACAATGCAAAATGGCCTGGGGGATTCGAACCCAGGACCATTCATTCATCAACAAGCGCGTATACCAACTGAGCCAACCATGCATCTGTGAAATAAATTACAAACAATACAATAAAATATTAAAACAAAATTTAAATTCCAGAAAGCGCGCCAAGAACTTCATCTTCTTCCTTGGATGCTGCGGAATTTCCTACGAATTCTCTTGGGCAATTTCCTGCGAATTTGTTTTCGTAGCTAAACCTGCGAAATTGATAGCATACAATCCAGACACCAATCATCCAAATTAATGTTACCAAAAGCTTGCCCAGGTCTTATACAATCCAAATATCATATTCAAAGTCATTTATATAACATAAATCGTAAATCCCCAATTCTAACCTCAAAACCCTAACTATGGCTTTTCACGATTCCTGCAATTAAACTCAAAAATAATTATCCAGAAAGCTTCTATGTCATCATACAAACAATATTATCTAAACAAAATCAAGCAAAACATCATGAATGGTCATAATCGAAAAATCAACAAAGTGTCATGAACATGCATTCGGTTTCGCCATTACAACATGATATTGATGCATATAAGTATGGAATCATGATCAGTGAGGGTCAAGGAAGCCAATGCAACCTTAGTAAGGCTTTGAAATTGTCTTAATCTCAAAATCCGAATTCAACTTTTTTAAAGAATTTTTGAACTTTGAAAGTGGTTCTTGAGACTGCAATTTTTGTCCCCTTGTGTTTGTGTAGTTTGTATACTTATAGAAGAATGGAATTAGGTCAGAAAAGTGGTGGATTTGTGGGCTTAATGGATACCTTGAGTGTGAAGAAATCTCCTTGCCAAATTAGTCAAAAAAATCAAATATTTTCATGCTATAATGCCTTAGCACGAATTTGGATAGCATCAAATCAATTTAAATGGTCATTAAGAGTTTCTAGAAGAAGAATCACTTTTAAATATTCAATTTTCATATTTTATTTTGATTTAAAATGGTTTTAAATGAATAAAATCAAAATAAATAAAATCAAAATAATAAAAAATCTGAATAAATGAGGGTTGGGTCGTGCATGATATCATGTTAAAGTTTGGATCACAAAATTGCAAGCCCATTTGGAAGAATTTGGTTTTAAGGCCCTATTTGCTTCATAAACCTCCCAAAAATTTCCCAACTTTGCAAGGGCACAAATCCTTCAATTTTAATGATATGAGGGTGTTCTTGGATATTTTGGAAAGCTAAAAGATTCCTCTAACCAACCCCATTTTTTTCATGTCCATATCTTTTACCATTCTCAAGTTATGCCCTTTTGAAGTTGTTGACTTTTTGTTGACTTTCAAAAGGACCTATAATGTCTTAGCTCCTACCTTCCAAATGAAGCATTTTTGGGCTTGGCTTGTGAGACACAAAGTTGTAGAGAATTCAATTTCCTTAAAAATGAGCTTTGGATGGGAAAAATTTGATGAAGTAAGTGAAAGTTATGGCTGGTCAAAGTTCAGTTAACTTTTCCTGAAGAAACCCTAATTTATAAACTCCTTATTCTTGATGATCTGAAATCTCCTTGATGAATCATGATCAACCTTTGATCAAATGATGAATTTTACTTCATATACTTGAAGTTGGCAAAAAATCATGAAGTTTGACTTTGGTTTGACCACAGTTGACCTCAGTTTGACTTTTTAACTGCTTTGACTGATATTGACCTATCTGATCATCTGACTTAGCAAACCTTTGGGAAAAGTCTTGAAACTTGTTATGGGGGTTCTTAAACACATATAAGATGTTATGAAGCTCACTTGAGGTCTTGGAAGTCCATTTAGCCTGATTAAAGTCAAAACCCTAGTTTTGGATACCCTGCTTAGGAGGAGGCATTGTCTGAGAGAATTGTCAAACTTTCTGACTATTTGTGAACTTTGTGAACCTTGTGAACATCATGAGATGTCTTGTGAACCTTGTGAACCTCTTAGTACACAAAGTCTTGTCTTGTGAGGGCAAATTTTGGGGTGCAACACCCACGCGTATTGTTCGTTCAATCCTTCGTTATTAATTACACATCGATTCTAAAACGTCTAAAAACAATTATTCAATTTATTTAAATTAAATTACGAAAACAGAACTCCGGAGTCTAGCATTCCACACGTTCTGGATTGGACCGCAACTGGGCTAGACCCACGCGATGTGTTCAATCACTATTCGTATATCAATTATTCAATTTATTTAAATTAAATTACGGAAACAGAATTCCGGAGTCTAGCATTATGCACGTTCTGGATTGGACCGCAACTGGGCTAGCCCCACGCGATGTGTTCAATCACTATTCGTATATCAAATATTCAAATCATTTTATTAAATTAAATTACGATAAAAAATCGAACTCCGGAGTCTAGCACTCCGCACGTTCTAAAATGGATTGCAGTTGGGCTAGCCCCACGCAACGTGGTCCATTCATTCTTTTATATCTTAAAACAATCAAAACTTACCAATAAATTTAAATCATTTTCATAATTAATCAGCGAAAGACGGAACTCCAGAGTCTAGCACTCCGCACGTTTTGGAATGAAACGCTCCTGGGATAGCCCCACGCGACGTGGTTCATTCGCCATTTCATTTAAAATACTTTAACCAAAGTCAAATACTTTCCTCAAAACGAATATTGTTTAAATCATTCTATCTCTCGAACAAGTTAGCGCTTCAACCTCCACCGCGAGTATAAGCCGACGCTTATCATTAGAATGCATTTTTAAACAACTGTTCAATAAAAATCACAAACCGTAGTAGCACGAACTATGGAGCTCTGACTTTCCCATTGCACAAGGGAATACGTAGGCACGAGGATTTTAATCCTTCGCGAGCACTCTATTAAAAAAAATCAATCTTTTTCTGTCACCCTAATAAAAAATTTAACCATTTCTCTATTTAAAAAACTTTAATCCTTTCTCCGTCTTAATAATAATTTAGAACAAACATATTAATAATCATTTAGAAGACAAAGACTTAAGATCGAACATTTAATCGCATAATTAGCTAAGAGGTTCCCGTTGAGTACACCGGACGTGAGGGGTGCTAATACCTTCCCCTTGCGTAACCGACTCCCGAACTTAGAATTTGGTTTCGTAAACCATTTCTTATCCTTTATTAGGTTGTATCTATATCTCCCTTTTCTCTTGTAGAATAAATAGAATTAGGTGGCGACTCTGTTGTTTGTTTTAGGATCGTATTTTTTCGAGGTACGACAGTTGGCGACTCTGTTGGGGAAAGCTCCATGCTAGAGAGAGTCGAGCCTAACTTAGCTTTGTGTGTTTACTTGTTCGATCTTATCTCTTCTTGTCTTCTCTATGTTTATTATTTATGTTTGTTTATTTGTTCTTTTACCGCTTTCCATTTATCGCTCATTATATTATTTGTCTGTGGGATCTCGGGGTCACTTTGCAAGTAAATTTTGAGTGGTGGAAAAAGCAGAGGGAACACCTAAGTTTAGATTTGGATGTTATTAGTGTTAGTCTCCAAGGACTCGCTCCTTGCACGCCTAGCATGAAAGCTCCCCCAGATAGTTAGACTTTTCGTAGATCTTGTCGCAACGCAGCTAGCCTGTCGCGTGACCTGATTCACGAAAGGGCTGTGATTCTGGGACCCCCTAGGACCTGTTTCAATTTTGGCAGTTGTGTAATGTTAGGCTCCAAGGACTCGCTCCTTGCACGCCTAACATGAGAGCTCCACTCAAGGTGGACCTTATCGTTATTATCGTCACAATGCAGCTAGCCTGCGGCGGGGCGTTAATACGATAAACGTCCGTGACCTTGAGTTTCCTTAAACCATCGCCATAAAAATCCTCCTGTGAGCGGGATTTATGGGTAGAAAAATGTAGATCCAATCTCTTACAGCCCTCCTGTTAAGAAGGTTTCGGATTTATTTGTGACACCTTGCACCCTGCATCCTTGCATCCCTGCGTCTTTGCATCTCAGCATCATATGCATCATCTCAGTAAGGTCTTCAAGGAACAAAGAGATGTCTATTGCAAACATAGCAAGTTTAACCATAGACAAACTTCAGCTTATAGTCCCTTTTGGAAAAGTTTTTATAATTGGATGTTTGCATTTACTTTTTGAGTTCCTTGAAGCCATCCTTGCATTGCATCCTTTCGCAAACCATTGCATCTACATTGCATATCATTTTCTTCCCTCAGAGTAAGCTCATTTTATCCTTTGTCTTGGGTCAGTAGTTTGATTCCCGACACGTGTTCAGAACTAAGAATTATGTCTCAAGAAACAGTGGATGAACTGAGAAGAAGTCAAGAATTGTTGAAGGAAGAGGTTGTTTCCTTGAAGAAACAGATGAAATGGGTCTTGGAAATCTTACAAGCTCTTTTGAAGAAGGAGGGTCGCCCTGTGCCCATGGCCGCAGCAGAGAGAGCTAATGTCCTACCTCCATTTGATGCTGCCTTGAATCAAGATTGTTTCCCTGTGGAAACTCCTCAGCTGCCAACCCATGGATCTCCCCTACTAGGTCAAAATCAACCTCTGATTTTCAAATCCGCACCTCATTACCCTCTGGCAGTTTCTTCTCAAGGGAAGAAAAAGAAGCGAAAGCGAAACAAGGGGCAGTGTCAGAACAAAGGGAGTGAAGCTCACTATGAACCCATTCTAATGCCACTCAGCAAGCTCTACCCGCTACTTATCCAGAATTCATTGATAACTCCTTATAAACCTGTGCCATCGCCAAATACGTGGTACAACCCTGATACGAATGCGATGTGTGAATTCCATAAAGGGGTGGTAGGACATGATTTGAATACTTGCCCTAAATTGAAAGTCTGGGTACAAAGGTTGATCCATAGCAAAAGGTTAATCCTTGAAGAGGACCATCCAGAGGTTGAATGTAGATACCGCACTGGAGCTTTGGGGCACCCTATCAAAGAATGCCAGAGTTTTGAGTTACAAAGTGTTATTAAGTCGCTAATCCCCCAAGAAGGAGAGCCGATTGAAGACAATTTGATTGTTGAGCCAGGAGATAAGAAGGGAAAGAGACCTATGAAGGTTCTTAAGATTTTGTACCACAAAGAACAGGTCACACGCATAACTGATGGAGCGTCCTTGGCTTCTCACAAGAGTATCAGGACACCATCTTGGAATTTCAATGTCGCCACCCCTGCTAGCGAAAGCAAAAGAGAAGTAGGAGGTGGATCGAAAGAGATGATATCTAGCATTGAGTGTGAGGAACTTAAAAGTCATCACATCAAGCGACTAGCAGTACCTAGTACGCCAGTAATACCAGCTTGTCAGAGATTGAAAGCTCGGGATTCTTGTCCTGAAGGTGTCTCAAATCAGAGTAGAAGACAAGGGAGAAGGCCTCCAACCCCTCAAATCCCTATGACCTACACAGAATTATATCCTTCATTGTTGAAGAAAGGATTGGTTGTTCCAAAGCCTTTTGGTCCCTTACCGGATCCAGTCCCAGCAAACTACAATCCAAATGTCCATTGTCTATTCCATGATGGTGCTTCAGGGCACGATTTGGAAGGCTATTATTCATTAAAGCGCGTTGTGAAATATTTAATTGAGAAGGACATTCTTTCATTTGAAGACACTACTCCGATTATCAGGGACAACTCTCGTCCAAGTCAGCAAGCCCAGAGCCAAGGATATCTGAATCAGCATCAGAGTCCACATAAGCCTCGCAACAACTTGGAAAGAAGGAATGCTCCTCTTCACCTAGTACCTTTATCATACACTCAACTTCTGCAACCTTTGATTCAATACTCATTGGTGGTTCCCAAGTCTCTCAAGCCATTGCCAGAGCCATGCCCTCCTGAGTATAATCCACATGAGCAATGTGGATATCATGCTGGATCGATGGGGCACTCAACTGAAGACTGCAGAGCTTTTCAGGCCAAGGTACAACATTTGATCGACAAGAAGTACATATCTTTTTCAGAAGAAAGCCTCTTGGTGCATGTCAACCTCTCTCCTGAGTGACTTTTTGGTGCATCTCTTGAAGACAGTGAATCAAGACTTTTTTTCAATTCCCTAAAGCTGGCAATCCCCTGTTTGTTTCAGCATTGTTGTATTTTCTTTGCATGTTGATTTTGTATTTGCTTGTTAGCATTGTTTATTTTGAATTGGCAAGATTAATGAAATGTTTATGCATATTTTGAATCAATCCATTCGTATTCACTCATTTTCTTTCATTGTTACAAAAAGCAAAAATATATTTCTATCTTTTGTTTATCAAACTTTTGCTTTAGCAAAGATTGGAGGGAGGATGATGAAAACCAGATACTTGAATTATCCATTTGTATGCTCTCAATTAAAACCTTGCCAATGATGTACATGCATTGTTTCAAATTCCCAAACACCGGTGAAATAAGGAAGATAATCCCTCGCTAACCCCTTCAAGCCTAGAAGTAGGAGTTTTCTTTTTCAAAAATGCAAAAACCCTTAATTTCAAACCTAGGGCAGGGTAGTCGGTTCAGTTAATCTGTTTGCATCCAATCTTCAAAAGATTCAATCCATTATTCAAGAAGGATCATCAACGTACTTTCATTCACTGCCGTAGAAGTCATGAAGAGCCAAAAGTTTGTAGTACGTATTCTCTATCATCCAATAAGAAGGCAGTCATAACCACTCAACAATAGAATGACGTAAGGAAAAAGAAATACAGAAAAAGTCTGCCAAGTCAAAAAACAAAAAAAGACGACTTAGGCGAAAATTAACGAAGTCGTCAAATCCAGCAAAGCAGAAAAAAGCAAGGTGGATGCCATCACTTTCAAATCCTGATCCTTATTGTAGATGTTTAGAATTGGCAGAATTTTTGACCAACAAGAAATATTGAATTCAGTTCAGAATGTCCTATCAGATGTTGGGACATTATCAAACAGAGTATAAGAACTTAATTCAGGATGTCACACCAGATGTTGGGACATTGTGTAAAAGATTTAAGTTCAGTTTTTCAGGATGTCCCAACAGATGTTGAGACATCTCAAACCTGCTACCAGAATTAATTAATGACTAACTGATCTGAGAAATTTAAGGAGAGTTATCTGGAATTAATTATGGATGGAAAAAAATAGAATAAGGCGCATATGTAGGGAGTGTTGTTATGAGGCTTCAGCATAATCAGAAGAACTAAATCACCTAGAATCTAGGAAGTAACAAACCCTAATTCAAGGTGGAAGCTGCATGCGTTTTTAGGACTGGATTAACCTACAGAAAGCCCAAAATACAAACACCTATTTAAGCAACAGAATATCTCAGAATTGAGTACGAATTTCATAAGACAAAATAGGGTGTTGTGTGTTTTAATAGCAGGTTGTTTTTAATTGTATCACTTTATGAGCTTTTAAGCAAAAGTGTATTTGTGACTTGATTGAAACTGTGAAGTAAGATCAAGCTGTTTTGTTTGAAGGATGACTTCAATTTTATTAAACTTGTAAACAAGATCACTGTGTGATTGAGGGGGAGTGAGTTGGTACTCATATCTAAGTTGTGTCTTAGGTAGAAATTGCATTGGGTAGATATTAAGTGAAAGATTAAACTGGGTGGTTTAAGTCTAGAATTAATATTACTTATAGTGGATTTCCTCCTGGCTTGGTAGCCTCCAGATGTAAGTGTGGTTATAAACTGAACTGGGTTAACAACCTACTGTGTTGTTTAATTTTCTTGCACTTTAAGTTTTGGTTAAATCTCTCAAGTGTTGGAACATCTCATAGGACATCTCATACCTGAACACAGAATTTCAATTGGCATCAGAGCAGGCACCCTGCCTGTTTATACTGGGTGAGATCTAGGGAATACGAATTCTGGAAACATGGACAGAGATATAGGATCAGTTAATAGACCACCTATACTGGATGGATCTAATTATGACTACTGGAAACCAAGAATGATTGCATTCTTAAGATCACTTGACAACAGGGCCTGGAGAGCAGTCAACATTGGATGGGAACATCCTGTCCAAGACACCAAAGATGGATCAAAAGTGTTGAAACCTGAAGAAGAATGGAGTAAGGAGGAAGAAGATTCAGCACTAGGCAACTCCAAGGCCTTAAATGCTTTATTCAATGGCATTGATAGGAACATCTTTAGACTTGTGCATCACTGTGAGCTGGCCAAAGATGTTTGGGACACTCTCAAAACAACTCATGAAGGAACATCAAAGGTAAAGATGTCAAGACTTCAACTTCTCACCACCAAGTTTGAAAACTTGAGAATGAAGGAAGATGAGACAATTCATGAATTCTACATGAACATCTTAGAAATAGCTAATACTTCTGGAGCCTTGGGAGAAAAGATGACTGATGAAAAGCTTGTAAGAAAGATTCTCAGATCTTTGCCAAAAAGATTTGACATGAAAGTCACAGCAATAGAAGAAGCTCAAGACATATGCACAATGAAAGTTGAAGAGCTCATTGGTTCCCTTCAAACATTTGAGATGGGAATGAATGACACAAATGTAAAGAAGAACAAAAGCATAGCCTTGGTGACAAATACTGATGAAGAAGAAGAAAATGATGAAGCAGAAACTGGTGAAAGCTTATCAGACAACATTGCTATGCTTGGAAGACAATTCAAACAGATTCTCAGAAAGATGGAAGACAAATCCAAACCCAGTGGAAGATACACAAAATTTTCTGAGAACAAAAGACCTTATGATGCTAATAGAAGGTCAAATTATGATGAAAAGACCAGTCAAGAAAAAGGAATTAAATGCCATGGATGTGAAGGATATGGACACATCAGGAATGAATGTCCTACCTACTAAAAAAGGCAAAAGAAAGGACTCTCTGTAACCTGGTCTGATGAAGACTCAGGAGGTGATTCAGAAGAAGAATCAGCTAAGCATATCACTGCTCTAGTTGGATTATGTGAATCTGAAAGTGAATCCAGTGATGGGGAGCTTACTTTTGAAGAACTTGAGCAAGCATACAAAGAATTATTCAAAAGAAGCACTGAAATATGCAGTGAGATTATAAAGCTAAAGAAGCAGAATGAGGCACTAAAGAATGAAAAAGCAAGTGATCAAGAGATCATTGACACCTTGAAAAGTGAAGTAAGTCTTCTCAACTCCAAGTTGGAACACATGTCCAAATCTGTTAGAATGCTGAACAGTAGCTCAAGTACACTGGATGTTATTCTCAACAACAATAAGCATTCAGGGGATAAAAGTGGACTGGGATTTAACAGAGTTCATAAGGATGAAGCTAGCTCAAGCAAAACTACTTCAAAGTCCATACAGTCAAACAAGATATCCCAACAGATGCTTCAACATCATGAAAAGAACACAAAGTCAAACATAATGTTCCAACAGATGTCTCAACATTCTGAAAAGAACAAAATGAAGAAGAAATATCAAAGATGGAGATGTCATCATTGTGGAAGATTTGGACATATCAAACCTCATTGCTATAAGTTGCATGGATATCCAAATCAGATGTATCAGCAACCTCCTAAGCAGAAGATAGAAGTTACCAAGAAAGTGCTGCATAGACATCAAAGAGATCAGCAACCTCCTAAGCAGAAGACAGAGGTCATCAAGAAGGTATGGAAACCAAAAGCTAGTCTTCATGATGATCAAAGCTACATACCCAAGAACAAGATCAACAAACAACCTTGGAGCTCTACTGATGAACAATACACAGGGCAGAGGTATCAAAAGAAATCTCAACTCAAATGGTCAAAGAAAGGTGTTGCATATATAGCACATACATCACTAAGAGTATCAGCCAAAGAAGACTGGTACTTTGACAGTGAATGTTCAAGACACATGACTGGATTGAAGAATCTGCTAGTAGACTTAAAGTCACATTCATCCAGATATGTAACCTTTGGAGATGGAGCTAAAGGAGAAATCAAGGGAGTTGGGACCTTGGACTGTCAAGATGTACCAAGACTAAATGATGTGCTACAAGTTAAAGGTTTAACTGCTAACCTGATCAACATAAGTCAATTATGTGATCAAGGGTACAGTGTAAACTTTACCAAAACTGAATGCATAGTGTCTAACAAAGAACAAGAGGTTGTCATGAGAGGAGCCAGATCTAAAGACAACTGTTACATGTGGGAACCTCAAGACTTCAGTCTCACTTCAACTTGCTCTTTAGCTAAAGAAGAAGAAGTGAAACTATGGCACCAAAGACTAGGTCATCTTCATTTCAGAGGCATAAAGAAGATCATATCTATGGATGCTGTAAGAGGTATTCCTAAACTGAAGATTGATGATGGCAAAATATGTAGTGAATGTCAAATAGGCAAGCAAACCAAGATGTCCCATCCAAAGCTCCAACATCTGACAACTTCCAAAGTTTTGGAATTATTGCATATGGATCTTATGGGACCTATGCAGGTTGAGAGCCTTGGTGGTAAGAGGTATGCCTATGTGGTGGTTGATGACTTTTCAAGGTATACATGGATAAATTTCATCAAAGAAAAGTCTGATGTATTTGATGTATTCAAAGACTTATGCCAAAGAATACAAAGGGAAAAAGCCAGCTGTGTGATCAGAATAAGAAGTGATCATGGAAAAGAATTTGAGAACCAAAAATTCTTAGATTTCTGTTCTTCAGAAGGAATCAATCATGAATATTCTTCGCCAATCACTCCTCAACAGAATGGGATTGTTGAGAGGAAGAATAGAACTATTCAAGAATCAACAAGAGCTATGATCCATGCTAAAAAGTTACCTTTGTACTTCTGGGTTGAAGCTATGAACACAGCTTGTTACATCCATAACAGAGTTACTCTAAGGAAAGGAACTTTGTCCACAATATATGAAGTCTGGAAGGGCAGAAAACCCACAGTTAAGTACTTCCATGTGTTTGGAAGTAACTGTTATATTCTGGCAGATAGGGAGCAAAGAAGAAAAATGGATCCTAAAAGTGATGAAGGGATTTTTCTTGGATACTCTATAAACAGCAGAGCATATAGAGTATTTAATTCTAGAACCAAGGTTATGATGGAGTCCATAAATGTGATAATTGATGATGCTCCTACAGATGTCCCAGAAGATGTTGGAACATCTGCTGATATCAAGACTGAAGCTGAAGAAAAGAGTGATCATTATGACTTCACTCAAACTGATGCAAGGATAGAACAATCCAGCAAACCTCCCTCCATCAGAATCCAGAAGGATCATCCCAAAGATTTGATAATTGGTGATCCCAACAGAGGTGTAAGCACTAGATCAAGAGAAGTGATTTCAGGGTCCTGTTTTGTTTCTAAAATAGAACCTAAAAACATCAAGGAAGCTCTTACTGATGAATACTGGATTTGTGCTATGCAAGAGGAATTAGGTCAATTCACAAGGAATGAAGTGTGGAACCTTGTTCCTAGACCTGATGACATAAATGTGATTGGAACTAAATGGGTGTATAAGAACAAGTCAAATGAGCAAGGAGTTGTTACAAAGAACAAAGCTAGACTTGTAGCTCAAGGATACACACAAATTGAAGGAGTAGACTTTGATGAAACCTTTACACCAGTAGCAACGCTTGAATCAATCAGACTACTTTTGGGAATTGCTTGTATCTTAAAGTTCAAGTTATTTCAAATGGATGTGAAAAGTGCCTTTTTAAATGGTTATCTTAATGAAGAGGTATATGTAGAACAGCCTAAAGGATTTGTTGATCCAAGCTGTCCAAATCATGTATACAAACTAAAGAAGGCTCTTTATGGTCTGAAGCAAGCTCCAAGAGCATGGTATGAAAGGCTGACTACTTTTCTTATCAAGCAAGGGTACAGGAAAGGTGGAATTGACAAAACCTTGTTTGTTAAAGATGAAGAAGGAAATGTCATGATTGCTCAAATATATGTAGATGACATTGTCTTTGGTGGGATGTCAGACAGGATGGTCAAACATTTTGTCAACCAGATGGAATCTGAATTTGAAATGAGCCTAGTAGGAGAATTAACCTACTTTCTTGGACTGCAAATAAAGCAAATGGAGGACTCCATGTTCATTTCCCAAAGCAAGTATGCTAAGAACATAATCAAGAAATTTGGAATGGATAGTGCTACTCATATGAGAACTCCTGCCCCCACACATTTAAAGCTAACTAAAGATGACAAGGGTGAGAATGTAGATCAAAGCCTATACAGAAGTATGATTGGAAGCTTGTTATATCTGACTGCTAGCAGACCAGACATAGCATTTGCAGTAGGTGTATGTGCAAGATATCAAGCTGAACCAAAAGTTAGTCATCTTAACCAAGTCAAGAGAACTCTGAAATATGTTAATGGTACTTGTGACTATGGCATAATGTACTTTCATGGATGTAAACCAATTCTCACTGGCTTCTGTGATGCTGATTGGGATGGAAGTGCTGATGACAGAAAAAGCACTTCAGGAGGATGCTTCTTTCTAGGAAACAATTTGATCTCTTGGTTCAGTAAGAAACAAAATTGTGTATCCTTATCTACAGCTGAAGCTGAATATATAGCAGCTGGAAGCAGTTGTTCACAGTTGGTTTGGATGAAGCAAATGCTCACTGAGTACAATGTCCCACAAGATGTCATGACATTGTACTGTGACAACTTAAGTGCAATTAACATATCAAAGAATCCTATCCATCATAGCAGGACCAAGCATATTGATATCAGACATAATTTCATCAGAGATCTTGTAGAAGAGAAAGTGATTTCATTGGAACATGTAGCTACAAAATCTGCAGTTGGCTGATATATTTACCAAAGCCTTGGATGCTACTCAATTTGAAAACTTAAGGGGTAAATTGGGAATCTGCCTATGTGAAATTTAGCAGTTATGGAGATGTGCCAACATGTCATATGACATTGTGTGGCATAAGCACCAGATGGCAACACCAGTCTGGTCAAGCACCTTGGGTATTCCATTCCTAAAAAGTCTCAAAGTAACGGCTACTTATAAAATATCAGCTTACTTTCAGCTATCCATATTCTCATCATACTCTCAAAAACGAATTGCATTCTCTAACTGTTTTCAGAACTCATCAACCCTAAAACTCTTCATCCACCTCCTTCGAAAATGTCTCAAAACCCTAACAGTTCTGAAGAAATCCTCAACAAGGAAGATGTGGTGCATGCAACCCCCATTTCTGTGGTACCCATGGATTTAACCCCAATGGACGAAATCAGAGGAAGTGTTCCTCATGCTAAAAAGCCAAGAACTCCAAAAAGAACAAAAGATCAAGTTTTCAGCAAGACCAAAGGCATACCTTCACCATTGTACAACACTCCAAAAGCTTCTGAATACGTGGATGATTCCATAAAGGAGTTGGTAACCAAGATCGTATCTGAGCAAAGAGTGGTAAGTGGCATATCTATCCCTCTGAACACTATGCCAGCCCCACAAGAAGATCAACAAACTCAGGCTGCAAAGGACACTCCTGCTCAACAGGATGTCCCAATAGATGTTGAAACATCTGAGGACCAGCAAAAGGCCTCATCTGATGCTGCTGTTGAAACATCTGAGGACCAGAAAAGGCCTCCAATGATAGTGATGAAGAAGCATCTGAGGACCAGCACAAGGCCTCAACTGAATAACACATCTCTGTTGATCCACCAGCTGAAGAGGAGACTGCTCAATCTCCTCCTGTTGTGAACCTAGAGCATGATTCTGATACAGAAATCATTGCCTCTGTAAAACCTAGCATAGCCAAAAGGCTCAGGACTAGGAAAGAAAAGATGCATGCAGGACATGCAATTCCTGAGAAGAAACAAGCTACCCCAAAGAAGGACAAAGCTAAAGTTGTCTTTGGTCCTACAAAACAATGGAGCAAGGTGCAAACACTAAAGAGGAAAGCTGTCACTCCTCCAGATTCAAATGTTGAAGCAGATGTCCCAACATCTCCTCCAAAGAAGAAATCAGCACCCTCAAGGTCATCAACTGCTGTTCCAGAAGCTCCCTTGGACAACATTTCCTTTCATCATGTTCCAAGTGTGAATAGATGTAAGTTTGTTTATCAAAGAAGGGTAGCACTTGAAAGAGAGCTGAGCAGTAATGCACTTGAGTGCACAGAGTTAATTGATCTCATCTCTTCTGCTGGCCTCTTCAAAACTGTCTCCAGCTTCTCTCCCTGCTATGAGCTGCTTGTCAAGGAATTCATAGTCAACCTTCAAGAAGATTGTGCCAATGGTAAGTCTGCTGACTTTAGAAACGTATTTGTAAGAGGCAGGTGTGTAGAATTCTCTCCTCAGGTCATCAACCAATACCTTGGAAGAGAATCTGATGGTCCAAATGAGTTAGGGAAGACTGATAACCAGGTCTGCAAGGTTATCACTGCTAACCAGGTCAAGACTTGGCCAGTTAAAGGAAAGCTCTCAGTGAGCATGCTGACAAGGAAATATGCCATGCTGAACAGGATTGGTACAGCAAACTGGGTACCTACCAATCATACATCCTCAATATCCACTGGCCTGGGCAGGTTCATATATGCTGTAGGCACACAAACAAAGCTGGATTATGGAGCTTACATCTTTGATCAGACATTAAAGCATGCTGGATCATCTGCAACAAAGCTGCCAATTGCCTTCCCTTCCTTGCTATGTGGAATAGTGCTGAGTCAGTACCCTGGGATCCTCACTGAAAAGGACACAATGTGAAAAAGAGAAAGCCCTATGGCCTTCCACTACAAGCTGTTCCTGAGTCATCATGCAGCTGATGTTGAAGCACCCTCTGGGACATCTGCTGGTCCTTCAAATGCAAAGTCTCCAATCTCCAAAGCTGCATTGATTGCTGAACTGAAGAGCACTTGCAAAGAACTGGAAGCAAGGAAGCAGAAGCTTGAGGAGATTATCCAAAGGTTGGAGATTGAAAGTGCTCAGAAAGCTGCTTCTTCTGATGAGGAGACTGAGGAAGATGAAGAAACTGACTGTGAGGAATCTGAGTGAAAATTGTATGTGAGGATTATGTAATGACAGCTTCTGCATTGTAATTTTGAATTAGTATCTTTGGCCCCAAATTTATGTCTAACAAGGGGGAGAACAACAACAACAACAATGTATAATGTTGTTTGATTATGAATGAAAAATCTCTGTTTGCTTCTGAACTAAATCTGTAAAATATTTCTGTTGCAACAAGACTGAATACATGTATGTTTGAGGGGGAGTAATCTCACACATGATTCAACAGAAAAGAAATGCTATACTCTGATAAAAGAACTTCTGCTGCACTCTGAAAATCAGAAAAGAATGTTAGCCAAAAATTAGCCAAAGGGGGAGTTTGTAGATGTTTAGAATTGGCAGAATTTTTGACCAACAAGAAATATTGAATTCAGTTCAGAATGTCCTATCAGATGTTGGGACATTATCAAACAGAGTATAAGAACTTAATTCAGGATGTCACACCAGATGTTGGGACATTGTGTAAAAGATTTAAGTTCAGTTTTTCAGGATGTCCCAACAGATGTTGAGACATCTCAAACCTGCTACCAGAATTAATTAATGACTAACTGATCTGAGAAATTTAAGGAGAGTTATCTGGAATTAATTATGGATGGACAAAAATAGAATAAGGCGCATATGTAGGGAGTGTTGTTATGAGGCTTCAGCATAATCAGAAGAACTAAATCACCTAGAATCTAGGAAGTAACAAACCCTAATTCAAGGTGGAAGCTGCATGCGTTTTTAGGACTGGATTAACCTACAGAAAGCCCAAAATACAAACACCTATTTAAGCAACAGAATATCTCAGAATTGAGTACGAATTTCATAAGACAAAATAGGGTGTTGTGTGTTTTAATAGCAGGTTGTTTTTAATTGTATCACTTTATGAGCTTTTAAGCAAAAGTGTATTTGTGACTTGATTGAAACTGTGAAGTAAGATCAAGCTGTTTTGTTTGAAGGATGACTTCAATTTTATTAAACTTGTAAACAAGATCACTGTGTGATTGAGGGGGAGTGAGTTGGTACTCATATCTAAGTTGTGTCTTAGGTAGAAATTGCATTGGGTAGATATTAAGTGAAAGATTAAACTGGGTGGTTTAAGTCTAGAATTAATATTACTTATAGTGGATTTCCTCCTGGCTTGGTAGCCTCCAGATGTAAGTGTGGTTATACACTGAACTGGGTTAACAAACTACTGTGTTGTTTAATTTTCTTGCACTTTAAGTTTTGGTTAAATCTGTCAAGTGTTGGAACATCTCATAGGACATCTCATACCTGAACACAGAATTTCACTTATCACGCACCGTCAAAAGACTTTTGAATGCATAAATCAATTTAACTGAACATAGGATTGGAGTTTATCGCGAAGATGGGATGGGTACAAATAAATTTTGAGCCTTTTATCTTTTGTTTCATAAACCGTGAACCAAGCCACGTTACAACCCTTAAAAGACCTAATTGAGGCAGGGTTTATTTCGAGAACATACTACAACAAGGTTGTGTTAACCTGACTCCTAACGATCTTTGCTAATCATTTGTATTGACCACTTGATCTGCCATTCCATAAATGGCTAGATCCACTTTTTATTTTATTTTTAACTCCACTGTATCACTGTCATACTAATAAATTGTGATTTCAAAAATTGCATAAATGTTACATTAAAATTGCCAATTTTTAAATAAATAATGTTTGTTTGCAAGTCAATTCAGCATCAATGGAATCCCGACGAACGCAACCATTTAGGGAGTTTGACTTAGTAAGAGAAGCCGGCCAGGGGCAACCACTTCAAGAATAAATCGACCAGAATCAATCTACTTAAGAGTCAGCACCTCAGAGGTTGAACCTTTTCTCAAGACTTATACTTGAGCAAGTTATCAGAAGCAATTCAAGAGTTCCAATGGCCACCCAGACCAGAAGTCTCCCATCCCAGGGATCAGATAACTAGGAGGAAAATCTCCGACATTCCAGCACTGGGGCAACCATTTCAAAGGCCATGTCATGGCAGGCTGGTCTAAACTTTTTGAGAAGAGGAAAATTTCAAAACCATTGATTCCGGGGCAAGAGGAATCACACAGGGGCAAATCTTCTCTGTGCCTTCAAGCTGTTCAAGCAGGCCTCATGCAAAAAAACTTTGAGTTTGAGACTAGTGTCGGGAATCATGTTGTCTTTCTTTGTCTAAAGAGTCGTCTTCCAAGAACTTTTCCATCCGATACCCATTACAAGGGCATATTTGGAAATCATATGAGTCGGTTTGTCTTTCTCATGTGCTAGTCATGTCGCTTCGCTCTTAGTGTTAAGCCTTGATACTGTCTTACTCATCGAGTATCTGCTCATGGTAGAAAAAAGTCATACCTTGCAAAACAGGCCTCTGCTGACATGTAATCTATTGACACTTTACAAGAATCTCTCTGAAGTCCAATTGTCATTGGCATGAATCTGTTAAGCTGGTTGGAAAACCCTTTACTTGTAGTCTAAGTCCATTTAATTTGGCACATACCTATGTTTCCTGATGGTTCCTGAAAGTCTTCTCTTGACTCTCTGTGTAAGGAATTTCTAGAGGTTGGATATCCTGCTGAAAAATCCAACCTTCTCGTCTTTATTCTTAGTACCAGCCGGTCTCTTGGAGTCGTTGACTATTTGAGTACACTGTTTTCTACTCCCAGTGTCAGCGTGTATGCACAGAGCCACTGCCTGAATACCTTTTTTTCATTTTCCATTCCTTGGTTCCAACAGTTACACTTGAACCTGTTGATTTACTATTTTGGATTTTTGACAGTTATTTATTTCTCCAACCGCCGTATTGAGTTTTATTTCCAGACCACCGCGTCAATGCCTGTTATTTTATTTCCAGACCACCGCGTCAATGCCTGTTATTTTATTTCCAGACCACCGTGTCGTTGCCTGTTATTTTATTTTCCTGACCACCGTGTCGTTGCCTGTCTTTTATTTCCTGACCACCGTGTCGTTGCCTGTTATTTTATTTTCCTGACCACCGTGTCGTTGCCTGTCTTTTATTTCCTGACCACCGTGTCGTTGCCTGTTATTTTATTTTCCTGACCACCGTGTCGTTGCCTGTTATTTTATTTTCCTGACCACCGTATCGTTGCCTGTTATTTTATTTTCCTGACCACCGTGTCGTTGCCTGTTATTTTATTTCCAGACCACCGCGTCAATGCCTGTTATTTTATTTCCAGACCACCGCGTCAATGCCTGTTATTTATTTCCAGACCACCGTGTCTTTGTCTGTTATTTTATTTCCAGACCACCACGTCAATGTCTGTTATTTTATTTCCCGACCACCGCGTCAATGTCTGTTATTTTATTTCCCGACCACCGCGTCAATGTCTGTCATTTTATTTCCCGACCACCGTGTCTTTGTCTGTTATTTTATTTCCAGACCACCGTGTCTTTGTCTGTTATTTTATTTCCAGACCACCGCGTCAATGCCTGTTATTTTATTTCCAGACCACCGCGTCAATGCCTGTTATTTTATTTCCAGACCACCGTGTCTTTGTCTGTTATTTTATTTCCAGACCACCGCGTCAATGCCTGTTATTTTATTTCCAGACCACCACGTCAATGCCTGTTATTTATTTCCAGACCACCGTGTCTTTGTCTGTTATTTTATTTCCAGACCACCACGTCAATGTCTGTTATTTTATTTCCCGACCACCGCGTCAATGTCTGTTATTTTATTTCCCGACCACCGCGTCAATGTCTGTCATTTTATTTCCCGACCACCGTGTCTTTGTCTGTTATTTTATTTCCAGACCACCGTGTCTTTGTCTGTTATTTTATTTCCAGACCACCGCGTCAATGCCTGTTATTTTATTTCCAGACCACCGCGTCAATGCCTGTTATTTTATTTCCAGACCACCGTGTCTTTGTCTGTTATTTTATTTCCAGACCACCGCGTCAATGCCTGTTATTTTATTTCCAGACCACCGCGTCAATGCCTGTTATTTTATTTCCAGACCACCGCGTCAGTGTCTGTTATTTTATTTCCAGACCACCATGTCTTTGTCTGTTATTTTATTCCCATGACCACCGTGTCGATGACTGTTATTTTATTTCTCCAACCGCGTCGATATCTGTCTTTTATTTTCCTGACCACCGCGTCTATGCCTGTTATTTTATTTCCAGAACACCGCGTCTATGCCTGTTATTTTATTTCCCGATCACCATGTCGATGTTTGTTTATTCCTGACCGCCGTGTTAAGGTCTGCTATTTGGTTTGCCTGACTGCCGAGTCGAGATCTTTTCCGTTTTTCTCAATCACTGAATTGTTGTATTGGCATCCCCAGCACCACTCTGAACTTGCTAACTCATCACTTCAGATAGTCTGTCTTTAATCTTGCGCTTTGTTTTCCGTCTTCTACCATTCTTAGTGCCAGCGGTTACACTTGAACCTGCTGATTTATCACTTTGAATACTTCTTGTTTCTGTCTTGTCATCCCCGACATATTGTTATCCCCAGTGAGTCTTCACCCTCAGTTTGCGTTTCTGTGGGTCACCGTTGATTCATCATACCATTTTAGCATATTCATCATTAAAAAAAAATCAGCATGTTAAGTTTCCTTGCATCTCACATATCATATCCCCGGCAGGAGTCCTTCATAGTTCATGGCATGTCATTACATTTACGGGCAAAATTTTCGGTTATTTCTATATTTAAATACCTTTCACTCCGATTTTATGAGGATTAACATCACTCATTTTATCTGGTGAAGTTATTTAAATAGGGGCAACTGTCATACCCTAAATTTTGACATGAGTTTTTTTAAAAAAAAATTTCGTTCATTTTGACGCTTTTTCGTCAATGTATCGAAGATTTTTGGTTTTTGCATTATTTATTTATTTATGCATTTCATTGATCGAATTATGCATTTGTTTAGTCGTTTTGGCATGATTAATGTCATTATTATTTGAGAATTTGATTTTGAAGTTTATTTAGAATGTTGTCTTATTCTCTATTTTATTTTTTAGACAAATAATTATAAATTTATTTTAGAAATAGTTTTTTTAGTCAATTTTAATTTAGGACTTTATTTTATTTAGGATAATTTTATTAAACTTAATTTGGTTTATTTTCTAACCTTAATTTATATGTTAATTTAGTTTTAATCAAAGTATTTAGTTTTAATTAGTTAATTAGTTTATTTAAATTAGATTTATCTTATTTAAGTCATTTGATTTGTTTTTTTTTAATTATTTATTCCTATCTCTTTATTTTTATCTTCCAATTCAATTTATCAACACCATCCACTTTTATTTCATGTTCGTTTATCATTCTCATTATCTAACCCATATTACCGATCATTTTCATTTTTCATAATTAGCACCATTATCCAAAAAATACAACAAAAAAAATTCTTTTTATTAAGAGCATTCTACAAAGATTCGAAAGGGCCCATGAACAATTTTTGAAGCCCATTAGTTTTGTTGTTACAACATAAAAATGTTGCAGGTCCAAGTCTTATGAACTTTTGACCACACTTCACAATAAGTTTCAGCTCTGCACTTGATTTGTTGGTCACCATGGGGGCTTTTGGTCCTAATACTTTGACTTTACTGCCAACAAAGACAACAACCTGCTTTCAACCAGGGGAGTTTTCGTTCTGTACAAGCAAGCACGCAAGCTGGAAGTGGTATTCCTGCAAGTCCCAGCAAAGACCTGTGTTTTCTTTTACACCAATTTGTGAAAGAACTAATCCAAACCCAGCCAAACCTGCAAGTTGAAAAAGGACTCCTCATGAGGATCAAAAATCTGATAACACTTCTCCAGCAAGGTTCAATGCAAACAAACCAAATACAGCAGACCTGCAGTTTGTGCAGGCTTCCCTGCTATCACACATCATTTTCAAAGTCAGATTTATTTTCCCCCCCAAAAGCTCAGTCAAACTTAGTCCACAAGTTTTCATTTTTTTTCAAAATCCTTACAAACCCTAATCCCATGCTATAAAACTAACGGTTTTTAAGGGGAAACGGACCAGATGCTACCAAAAAAGAAAATCCTAGAGAGTTTTTTAAAAAAACTCGGCAGCCATAAACATAAAAAAAAACCTCATAGCCAAACTTCCTCAACAACCAAAACACTTAAATCATACACAAATCGGCAGCCACAAAAAAAACCTCATAGTCAAATTTCCTCAACAGCAAAAAACAAGCAACAAGCATACAACTCAGGCAGCCACAAAAACCAAAAAAACTTCATATTCAAACTTCATCAGCAGCGGAAAAAAACAGTACTGATAACCACCATTGAAACCAAAATACAAAAACCAGAGCCACCATACAAAACTAGAGCCATCATTACGAAACTAGCAGTCGTTTACCAAAATAAAAACAACACAAAACAAAACTAGCCGCAAGAACAAAGCTGCAACCATGATACGTTCTCAGGAGACACAACTACAAATTCTTCAAACCAAGCCTAACTGCACGCATACAACCTAGCTAAAAAAAAACTGAAGCAACAAGCAAACCTTCAGGCCAAACAACAAACCGTAAACAACATTCAAACCAACCACTGTAAACCGGAAATCTCACCTCAAAGAATCAAAAAACCATAGACAAAACACAAAGCAAGAACCTAGCAATACAAGAACACACAGAAAAAGACCACGAAAAACAGGCTGGAGTTTCAGAAATTACAACCTGTTTTATAAAACCAGCAAGCTCACGACCCGCTCAAGCCAAACGCCTTCAAGCCACCGTCCATCCTCGCACATGAAAAAAGAATGAAAAGCATCAAACTTCATGAAAGAAATCTAGCAGGTGAATGAAAACTCAGAAGAGTTCAGAGCAAAATCACAAAAATCAAGCAACTATCAACAGAGGTCGACATAAGACGTGAATAAATATTCACCTTTGTTACCTTCGACGTAACTCGGTTTCGTCACAACTATTCAAGCCTCTTTCCTCTTTCAACGCACAAATCATCACAGAACAAACGCTCCACAACCTTGCTGTTCACCTTCAATCAAATCACCGTGACCACCACCATCCAAAGCAAAAGCCAACCGCTTGAAACTGTGAAACCTGCAAACAGAAACAACACGAAAACATCGAAAAATTAGAAACCTTGAGTGGGTCTGAACCATGATTCGTTGAGAGAGACGATATTGAGAAAGCTGAGCTTCGTGAAGCCAATTCGTCCTTGCCGCCATCAAATCGTAAAACCGTCAACAGAGTTAACCGCCGAACCGTAACCACCCCCTCCTTCACCTCCAAACTCGAACTAACTGAGTATGAACTGCAATTTGGATCATCGTTGAAGCAAACCGAACTTAGTTTCGCCGCAAGCCACAAAGACGAAGCCGAAAGAAGGCGAGAAGAAGGACCCGCTTAGTTTCACCGCATCCAGCTGAGGTATACCCTTTCGTTTTTTCTTTTCTTCCGCATCCTTTTTGTACATGAAATAACTAGAGGCATTACGAATTTGGGGTTAGGTGTTTTGATTTGGGATTAGGTTTTATTGTACTTTGAATTTTGCTGAGCTATTCTTGAGAGATTCGTCGCAAGATTAAAGTAGGGAGTGATTAGAAGGGGATGTCTGGTAAGCAAGGTTTTTGAGCGAAACGGTTTTGATGGAGAGGATTCAGATATTGAGCTGTCGAGAAGAAAGAGGGAGAGACTTTGAGATTGAGACGCGACGAGAGAGAGGGGACGATTGAGTGAGTGAGTGTATGATAGAGGGAGATGGACGGGAGGATTTGAGCATGAGGGTGAGAGGGACGATTCACGATGAAGAGGGCGAACGGAGAAGGAGAATCGTTCTCCATTTTTTCTGAGTTTGGCGAAAACCCTTCCTTCAGCGTTCTTATTTTGTTTCCTCTTTCCCTTTTTGGGTCTTATCACTGAACCGGGTTGGACCTGACCCGACCCGGTCCGTCCGTTTTAATCCGGCAGGCCCCTTTCGGGCTGTCACCTTGTTGAAATTTTGAAAACCAGTCCATTATTCCCTTTTTCTTTTTTTCCTTTTTTTCCGTTTATATATATATATATATATATATATATATATATATATATATATATATATATATATATATATATATATATATATATATATATATGTAGGTAATTTAAATAGCTTTTTTAATATCCATATTTTCTTTTCTATTTTATTTATTATATTTGGTTAAATATTCATATATTTGTAAAAATATAAAATGTCAGTTTTGAATTCCTTTCTTTTTTTTGTTATCTTTTTTTTTATTTAATTTAATTAGATATCTAATTTATTTCTATGTAAAACGTATGCATAACAAAAAATCCAAAAAATATTTGTTTATTCTTTCCGTTCAAAATAGGATTTTGTTTAAGCTTAGTTTTAGAGCCTATTAGTGGATGATTTCGGTTTAAGGTTTATCTCTTAGTGCGAGCTATTGTTTAATCCTTTTGGCGTTTCGTTTATATGTGTTATGTTTATATTTATTTATTTCGCATCGTGGCTTTAAATTTGCAAGATAAGGATTTGAACTTTTTTATATACGTAATGAATATCTCAAAATAAAATTTAATATCTTGGTCCAACACCAAGTGAGGAGTTCATCACGCCTATACTGCACACACGTAAGTCGATTACCAAGTGATCGCCGTCTGCACATTTTTTTTCTATCGCGTTTTAATTTAACAAGGAATAGAATTCCGGAGTATAGCACTCCGCACGTTCTAGAATGAACTACAACTGGGCTAGCCCCACGCGTATTGTTCGTTCAATCCTTCGTTATTAATTACACATCAATTCTAAAACGTCTAAAAACAATTATTCAATTTATTTAAATTAAATTACGAAAATAGAACTCCGGAGTCTAGCATTCCGCACGTTCTGGATTGGACCGCAACTGGGCTAGCCCCACGCGATGTGTTCAATCACTATTCGTATATCAATTATTCAATTTATTTAAATTAAATTACGGAAACAGAACTCCGGAGTCTAACATTCCGCACGTTCTGGATTGGACCGCAACTGGGCTAGCCCCACGCGATGTGTTCAATCACTATTCGTATATCAAATATTCAAATCATTTTATTAAATTAAATTACGATAAAAAATCGAACTCCGGAGTCTAGCACTCCGCACGTTCTAAAATGGATTGCAGCTGGGCTAGCCCCACGCAACGTGGTCCATTCACTCTTTTATATCTTAAAACAATTAAAAGTTACCAATCAGTTTAAATCATTTTCATAATTAATCAGCGAAAGACGGAACTCCGGAGTCTAGCACTCCACACGTTTTGGAATGAAACGCTCCTGGGCTAGCCCCACGCGACGTGGTTAATTCGCCATTTCGTTTAAAATACTTTAACCAAAGTTAAATACTTTCCTCAAAACAAATATTGTTTAAATCATTCTATCTCTCGAACAAGCTAGCGCTTCAACCTCCACCGCGAGTATAAGCCGACGCTTATCAGTAGAATGCATTTTTAAACAACTGTTCAATAAAAATCACAAACCGTAGTAGCACGAACTACGGAGCTCTGACTTTCCCATTGCACAAGGGAATACGTAGGCACGAGGATTTTAATCCTTCGCGAGCACCCTATTAAAAAAAATCAATCTTTTTCTGTCACCCTAATAAAAAATTTAACCATTTCTCTGTTTAAAAAACTTTAATCCTTTCTCCGTCTTAATAATAATTTAGAACAAACATATTAATAATCATTTAGAAGACAAAGACTTAAGATCGAACATTTAATCGCATAATTAGCTAAGAGGTTCCCGTTGAGTACAACGGACGTGAGGGGTGCTAATACCTTCCCCTTGCGTAACCGACTCCCGAACTTAGAATTTGGTTTCGTAAACCATTTCTTATCCTTTATTAGGTTGTATCTATATCTCCCTTTTCTCTTGTAGAATAAATAGAATTAGGTGGCGACTCTGTTGTTTGTTTTAGGATCGTATTTTTTCGAGGTACGACACCTCAACTAAAGACTTCTTGGTCCTTTGACGCTCACCAGCTTTGCTGATCTCAGCTAAACCTTTCTTCTTGAAGTAAAGCTCTCTGTCTTTGAACTCTTTTTGTTTTTCCTTCACCATCTTCTCAGCATTCTGAACTCTTTCTTCCAGCCTCTGATTAAGGTGCACCATCTTTTGGTAAGAACTATGAACCTTAGTGTTCTCTATACTGAGATGGTTCAATAGGGCTTCCAACTTTTAAAACTCTTCCATGGGTACAGTGGTCTTGGGCTCAACTACTGAAGGGGTAGCTTGGGAAGAGAAAGGTAATAGAGCAATCTGTGCTTTCTTCTTTAACCATTGATAACGAGAAATCGTATCACATTATTTCTATGTATTTAGTCCGTTTTATCGTACATTGATCCTTTTAACTCCCGATTGTTCGAGTTTTTTATGTCACATTGCAGGTATAACATGTCTAGAGCCAAATTATGAGAAAAAGATCAAATGAACCAAATCTAGCATGAAAAGAAAAGGAAGAGATCAATTCTGCTAAAGTCTGCATTTTTTGTTGCTCTCACGGTCGTCACAACTTCCTCACGACCGTGACGCGCTATTTAGAGGTATCACGACCGTTACTCCATGTCACGACCGTGACGCGCTTAATTGAAGAAATCTGACCGTTACACCATGTCACGAACGTGACAAGAAAAAGTTATTAAATTTGTTTGAATTTAATTGAGAACGTGCAACGAGTCTTCAGAGACTCCTACTTTCCCTCAACTGCAGCAACACCCAGTACACTACTTCTCCTGGATTCTCTCAAAACAGAACGAAGCCCACGCTACTACTCATTCAAATATCAAAATCCTCTTCTATAAATACCCAAGGAACAAATGAAAAAGACAGAGAGTTTTATTATTGAATTTTTACACGGAAGCTCTACCGTTTTTTCTTTGAACCCATTTATTTTCCAGCTTTTGTTCTTGCCGTGTTTACCTTTTATTTCCAACCCATTTAATAACAATTTCCAACATTAGGAAATTGTTATTTTAATTAGATTTTATTTTTAGCCTCAGAACTTGTTATTTTATTTCGATTCCGACACTCTGAGCTTGCCAATTTGTGGAAGAAGGAGTCTAAGAATTAAATTGTTCAGGTTTTTGTTTTGCAATTTATATTGAATTTATTTATTTAATTATGTTAAGTTTCTATTATTATATAATGGATGCCTTAATATTTATTTATTTCATTTTGTATCTGTCTGTTGGTATAATAAAAATGAGTAGCTAAATTAATCGAGTCGGTATGTAATAAACCAAACCAAAACGGATAAATCGAATCTAAGCTAAAAACAATTAAGAACTTATATTCTGGCTGTGGCTTTTTATAATTAAAATTAAGCTTTTTGTTACGAGAGTAAGAAAAGTGAAATAGGTTAGGTCGTGACCACGAGAGTGTGAGATTTTAACCGGATAGCTAAAGTTAGACATTCGATTTAAATACAGCGAGAGCGCTTTAAAACGAATTAGACTTATTAAGTTTTCAAAAATTATTTTCTAAACACTTATGGGCTAGCGAGAGCAGGCATAGGGCTTTAGGAGTAAGATCTGAGATAAGACCACGAGAGTGTGAGTCAAGGGTTTTTAAACTGGTAATCCCTACAGAATTATTTAAGTGAACCATCTTTATAAGCTTAGTTTAGATTGACCCGCATAGGTTAATATAATTACATACCGACCGCCTTCTCATTATTTCCTTAACTAAGTTTAATTCCCGTTTTTAATCCTTAAAACCATAATCGTGACAAATTTCCGCCTTAGCTAAACTAGCAGACCTTCTAGCACTAGAGTGATTACAAAGTCCCTGTGGGTTCGACATATTTTTATTACTACTGCGATAGGCTATGCGCTTGCAGTTCAGATACCGCTAGATACATCACGTCTTCACCCCATCAAGTTTTTGGCGCTGTTGCCGGGGACCTTGATTTAGTCACTAGTGCACTATTAGAGTAACATTGTCTAGACTAAGGTAACAACTTATTTTCCCTAATCTAATTTATCGAGTGTATGCCAAGTACTCGCTCTCAAGGCGAAGACTTGCAACCTCCAGTCCTAGAATTAGAACGCTTCTTACATTTAAGAAGACGAATATTTGAATACCAACGAAAATACAACATTCCAGATCTTCAAGTTGATCCACCTAAACCAGTTCGAACATCGAAGGACGCAGAAATGGCTGAAGAACCAAATCATCCACTAAAGTATTACGCTAGTCCTTCACAAGCTGAGCCGCATTCCAGCATTGCTGCGCCGGCTATCAACCGAAACGATTTCGAATTGAAACCTTCGCTGATATCAGCCGTGCAACAAAACCAATTCGCCGAAAATCCTACCGAGGATCCGAACCTTCATCTTTCGATATTTGTGCAGTACGCAGATACTGTAAAAGCTAATGGAGTTACCCAAGAAGCAATTAGATTACGTCTTTTTCCTTTCTCACTTCGAGACAGAGCGAGAGCCTGGCTTCAATCTCTACCCTCGAATTCAGTAACTACGTGGGAGGAACTAAAGAGAGTCTTCTTGACAAGATATTTTCCACCTAGTAAGACAGTTATGCTAAGAGCTCAAATCAACGGATTTAAGCAAAAGGAAAACGAGTCACTTTTCGAAGCTTGGGAACGCTACAAAGATATGCTGAGACTTTGTCCACATCACGGATTAGTAGAATGGATGGTCATCCATACTTTCTACAATGGACTCTTGTACAACACAAGAATGACGATTGACGCTGCCGCAGGCGGCGCACTAATGGACAAAGAATATAATGATGCTTATGCACTTATCGAGAGTATGGCTCAAAGTCATTACCAATGGGGAAGCGAGAGAGTCGCAACTGAGAAACCAACAAAAGGAGGTATGTATGAAGTGAGTAGTATGGACTAAGTCAATGCAAAGTTTTACCAACTTAACCAAAAGATCGACAACTTGGCCATAACACCAACAGCCACCGTGGCTGCGGTAACACCTAACTGTGAGTTATGTGGAGTTCCAGGACATGCTGTCCCTGATTGTCAACTATTAGCAGGAATTCCCACAGATCAAGTGAATTATGCTCAAGGAAACCCGTACTCGAACACATACAACCCAGGTTGGAAGAATCATCCGAACTTCTCGTATAAGAATAACAATGCTTTATACGCACCAGGTCAAGCACCAGCTACACCACCAGGATATCAAAAGACTGCTCCTAATGTTCCTAGAAAATCAAACCTTGAGTTAATGATGGAGAACTTTATAGCTACCCAATCTCAAACAAACAAGGAATTCTTAAACCAAAACATACACACTAGCGAGCAGATTAAGCAATTAGTGAGCAAGGTAGATGCGTTAGCTACACATAACAAAATGCTTGAAACTCAGATTTCACAAGTAGCTCAACAACAAGCACCTACCGATGCACCAGCTGGAGTATTTCCTGGACAACCCCAACCTAATCCAAAAGGACAGGCCAATGCTGTGATACTAAGAAGTGGCAAGGAACTTGACGGACCTGCCGATCCAAGACTTGACAATCCAGCCATGTACCAAAAGCAAGATAAGCCGACTGAAAAGGAGAATGAACTAGAAGAAAAGGAAGATAATAATCAAGAGGCAGTGGAGAAAGAAAAGCCTTATGTGCCTCCACCACCTTATAAACCACCAATTCCGTACCCTCAGAGATTAACAAATTCCAAGACGATGGGCCAGTTTAAGAAATTTGTTGAACTTCTGAAACAATTGAATATTACTATTCCGTTTACAGAAGCTATCACTCAAATGCCCTCGTATGCTAAATTTCTAAAGGAAATCTTATCCAATAAGAAGAAGATAGAGGATAACGGAACCGTTACACTTACTGCTGAGTGTAGCGCAATAATTCAAAACAATATGCCTCCTAAGTTAAAAGATCCAGGTAGTTTCTCTATACCCTGTGTAATTGGAAAATTCGTCATTGACAAAGCTCTATGCGATTTAGGAGCCAGTATCAGTGTTATGCCCTTAACAATTTGCAAAAGGCTAGACATGAGAGACCTAAGCCCTACTAAAATGTCTGTTCAACTAGCCGACCGCTCTATTAAATATCCTGTAGGCATACTAGAAAATGTCCCAGTACGTATAGGTCAATTCTACATTCCTACTGGTTTTATAATCATGGACATCTCTGAAGACTCCACTACACCTATCATACTAGGAAGACCATTCTTAGCTACCGCCAGAGCTATTATAGACGTAAAGAAAGGAAAGCTAACCTTTGAAGTAGGTGAAGAGAAAGTTGAATTTATTTTAACACAATTCTTACAATCACCAGCTATAGAGGACACATGTTATCTATTGGATGTCATTTAAGAGTGTGTAAGAGAGATGGAAATGAAAGAAACTACTTATTCTGAAATTATGAAAATTCAAATCCCTCTGATTTTCGAAGATGACAATTGGCGTGAACCGTATCAGGATGATAGTCTAAGCGAAAGTTTAGCACTTACACCGGATCCCATGCCAAGTAAGAAGAAACCTACATTAGAATTAAAAACCTTACCTAAGAACCTAAGATACGAATTCCTAGACACTGAATGTACGCGACCAGTTATAATCAATTCCAATTTAGGAACGATCGAAACGAAGAAACTTTTAGATGTCTTAAAGAAATACCCAACTGCATTAGGATATAACATATCTGATCTCAAAGGAATATGTCCTTCAATCTGTATGCATCGTATTATGCTAGAAGAAGATTGCAAAACCTCCAGAGAATCTCAAAGAAGAATTAACCCAATCCTTAACACTGTAGTAAAAGAAGAAGTTAAGAAACTACTAGACGCTGGAATAATATATCCAATCTCTGATAGTCAATGAGTTAGTCCAGTACATGTAGTACCAAAGAAAGGAGGTATCACTGTTGTGAAAAACGCTAAAGACGAATCGATATCACAAAGAGTAGCGACCGGACATAGAGTGTGCATCGATTATCGAAAACTAAACAACGCCACTCGAAAAGATCATTTCCCACTAACTTTTATAGATCAAATGTTAGAACGATTAGCCAAACACTCGTATTTCTGTTATCTAGATGGTTACTCAGGATTTTTCCAAATCCCGATCCACCCAGATGATCAAGAGAAGACTACATTCACATGCCCTTATGGAACGTTCGCTTATAGACGAATGCCCTTTGGATTATGTAACGCTCCTGCAACCTTTCAAAGATGTATGATGTCAATCTTCGCAGATTTCATAGATAACATCATGGAAGTGTTCATGGACGACTTCTCTGTATGCGGGCAAAGTTTTGAAGGATGTCTGTCAAATTTAGAAATGGTGTTAGAAAGATGTGTGAAAGTAAACCTCGTACTTAACTGGGAAAAATGCCATTTTATGGTCAGAGAAGGAATCGTACTAGGACACGTTATATCTGATAAGGGAATTGAAGTTGATAAAGCTAAGATAGAAGTCATAAAAGATCTTCAACCCCCTAAGACCGTTCGAGAAATACGAAGCTTTTTAGGACACGCCGGTTTCTACCGACGATTCATCAAAGATTTCTCGAAAATCACTAAACCTCTTACCGGTTTATTAATGAAAGACGCTGAGTTCATATTCGATAAAGATTGTCTTAAAGCATTCGAAACCCTAAAAACAACCCTCATCACCGCACCAATCATGCAACCACCTGACTGGAGATTACCTTTCGAAATCATGTGCGATGCGAGTGACTATGCTGTAGGCGCAGTTCTAGGACAAAGGAAGGACAAGAAACTTCACGCAATTTACTATGTCAGTAGAACTTTAGATTCTACTCAGATGAACTACGCCACTACTAAAAAAGAATTATTAGCAGTTGTCTTTGTGCTTGATAAATTCCGTTCCTACCTAGTAGCAGCAAAAATAATCATCTACACAGACCACGCTGCTATCAGATATCTATTAACCAAGAAAGATGCTAAACCAAGACTCTTGAGATGGATCTTACTCTTACAAGAGTTTGATCTCGAAATCAAAGATAAGAAAGGTACTGAAAATCTCGTAGCGGACCATTTATCTAGAATAGAAGGTATTAAACCCGAACAAGTGCCAATTAACGACGATTTTCCGTATGAACAGCTGATAGCACAAATAGGAAGCGACCCAGCTCAGTTAGACATAGATGAACCAAAAGCCGTGGAAACAATCCAAACAACCGTAGGACTGCCATGGTACGCTGACATTGTCAACTACTTAGCTGCAGGAGCACTTCCACCGGACTTAACCTATCAGCAGAAAAAGAAATTCTTCCACAATCTCAAGTATTACTATTGGGACGAACCATTATTTTTTAAAAGAGGACCTGACAGAATCTTTCGTCGGTGCATTCCCGAAGAAGAAATAGAAGATGTCATTGCTCATTGTCATTCATCTCCTTATGGTGGACATGCAAGCACTTCCAAGACTTGTGCAAAAATCTTACAAGCCGGCCTATTTTGGCCTAATCTATGGAAAGATGTCCACATCGCTGTTATAAATTGTGATCGGTGTCAACGCACCGGTAATATTTCAAGAAGAGATGAAATGCCTCAAAGAGGAATATTAGAAGTAGAAGTCTTTGACGTCTGGGGAATAGATTTCATGGGACTATTCCCATCATCTTTCGGTAATAAGTACATACTCGTAGCTGTCGATTATGTTTCAAAATGGATCGAGGCTATAGCTTCTCCTACAAATGACACACGAGTAGTAAGTAAGCTTTTCAAGAATATAATCTTTCCAAGATTTGGTATGCCTATACTTGTCATTAGTGACGGTGGCTCGCATTTCATTTCGAAAATATTTGACAAATTACTATCTAAGTATGGAGTCAGACATCGTGTAGTAACACCGTATCATCCACAAACAAGTGGACAGGTCGAAGTCTCGAACAGAGAAATAAAACAAATTCTATAAAAGACTGTCGCCATATATAGGAAAGATTGGTCATCTAAACTTAATGAAGCTTTATGGGCTTATAGGACAGCCTACAAGACACCCATAGGAACTACACCCTTCAAACTAGTGTATGGTAAGGCTTGTCATCTCCCGGTAGAACTAGAACACAAAGCATATTGGGCGATTAAAACACTCAATATAAACTACAATGCCGCTGGAGAAAAGCGAATCCTCGACATTAATGAATTAGAAGAATTAAGGTTAGACGCATACGAGAATGCTAAGATATATAAAGAAAGAACCAAGCGATGGCACGATAAGCGCCTATCTAGGAAAGAATTTAGTGTGGGAGACGTTGTGCTCCTCTTCAATTCAAGACTTAGGCTCTTTCCTGGAAAACTAAAATCTAGATGGTCACGACCCTCTGAAATAACTAGAGTGTTCCCAAGCGGAGCAATAGAAATTAAAGGTAGGAATAGTGAACCGTTCATAGTAAATGGACAACGATTAAAACATTACCATAATATTGAAAATAGAGATTATGCGAATAGTTTAAAACTTTTAGAGTTGTCCACTAACTTCCCTGATTAATCTACCCCTAAGCACTACGTCAGGCTTATGACGATAAAAACAGCGCTTAGTGGGAGGCAACCCATTTTATTGTTTTATTTCATTTTTACTATTGACTTTATTTATGTATTTATTTCTTTATTTACTTTATTTTAATTTTAATTTTCTAAATCACTTTTAAATTTACTTTGCTATAGATTTTCTAAAGTCTTTTCTACCTTCCTTTTTCTCCCCTGATTTGTTTCCTCCACTTTAACACTAACTATGGCTAACCAACCAAGAAACTTTATGGAAACCATATTTAGATGTAGAAACCAAAGAAGGAAATTTGAGGAATTATCACAGAGACAAATGGATTTGACTATGTACTATGATGAACAGACTATGGAAATTTTAGGTATAAATGATAACAACCTATACCTGTTTAACCAACTTGGATGGGAGAACGCTCTCATAAAACATAAGTTTGTAACTTACCGCGAGCTCACCCTTGAGTTTTTAAGCTCTTTAGTTTACTTACCTGATCGCGGATTTGGATTAAGGAAAGGATTTATTAGTTTCTGACTATTCGGTATTGAATATGTCTATAACCATAAGGAACTAGCTGACCTACTAGGATTCCCTAGCGGACCTTTTGCCTTTACTACCACCCAGGTAGAATTAATGGACATTGAGCTAGATTTCTTTTGGGGAACTTTAACCGGAAACTACCACCCTGAGCCGGATAACATGAACAGTGATGAAATACACAACCCTGCTATCCGCTATTTTCATAAAATCCTTGCCCACACCTTCTTTGGAAAAGAAGAGAACCTCACTGGAGTATCTAAAGATGAGATATTCATAATGTCCTGTTTGACCGATGGAAAACCCGTGAATGCTGTACCATTCATGATGCAAACCTTTACCCGCATCCAAGAGGAACCTAATCTACCAATATTGGTAGGAGGCCTGGTCACCATGATTGCTAATGCCCTCGAACTTAGATACCAGTTACACAAGTGCAACCGTTTAGGTACCATTCGACCTATGAATTTGAACTTCTGCTTTAACCGCCAAATTATAAGAAACATAGGACAACCACCATACGAGTACCTAATTAGAAATGAAATCGTAACCCTGTTCACATTATCGAACCATGCTAAAGTCAGTGTTCACAATAGAGATAATTGGCTTTATGAGCTTACCCCTCCTGACTATCCTACAACACCTGAAACACCACAATCCTACCAAATTAGGGATGACATGATGACTGATGTAGAAAGTGACTCTGAAACCCCTCCTAGTTACCATGACATCAACCACACTGATGAAGTTATTGAGACCCCTGAAATCAACCAAGTAGGATATGCTGACATCTTAAAGAAAATTCTGACCACTCTTGAAGTATACCAAGCTGACATTAATGTTGTTAAGGATGAAGTTAAAAGCATGATATTGGATATTATAGGCTTAACTGACATAACATGTGAACAGTTCTATCATATAAACTCCACAATTGAAGACTTGAAGAAGCAACTTTGATAATGCTGTAGTAATTTGATTTATCTTACTTTTTGTTTCTAGTTAGTTTTGATATTTTGCAACATTTCATAGTTTATTTTTATCACTGTAATTTCTTTCTGTTATGTCAAAAACAAAGCATTTCCATTTATGCAATTTTCCATTCAATCTATTTACATGTTTTCATTATTTACTGATACTTTTAATTGCTGGATATTTTGTGAATTTTCGTGTGATAAAATCCAATGCTTATATATATATATATATATATATATATATATATATATATATATATATATATATATATATATATATTGATCCATTGCTATGTGTTTTGTTGGAATTAATGATTGAAAGTGATAAGAATTACAATTGGATTGAACTGAGGTAACCATTATGTGAATTTCCAAATTTTGTGAACATCACGGTCGTCACCATCTCCTCACGATCGTAACGAGCAATTTAGCGCGTCACGACCGTAACCACTCCCTCACGACCGTGACAATCCTAATTCACGACCTCTGAGTTACAGAGGCCGTTCTTCTTTGCAAACTCCACTTCTATTTTCACAAAATTCTAACCTCCCGTTACCTCTTCTTCTCCCGTAACCACCCATTAATCCCCAATCAATCCCATTACTCCGTACCACCTTCTCATTTAACCCCAACTCCACACATTCCCTTCACTCCATTATAAACCAATAAATTTCTTCACATTTTCATCACAAAACCTCAAACACCTATCTCACAATAAACCTCATTTGCATGCAAAGGAAAACATTCAGTTTAGAGAGGGAGAACAAGGAGAAGCACAGAGAGAGAAGTTTGAAAGGTTTCAAACCCGAGGCATTCAACCTACTCGGTACGTCGACCTCGACTGCTTAAGGGAGTTAGGATTGTTCGACGGAGTGAAGCTACTGCTTGAACAAGTTGGCTTGTGGGACTTATGCAGTCAACCACAACCGACATTTGCAAACCTCACTTTGGAGTTTCTAAGTTCTTTTCAATACATCACACCTTCAGGATCAACAAACCAACTCACCGGCATCGCAAAATTCCGAATGCTCGGACGATAGTTCAAACTCACTCAAACCAGAGTCGCTGAACTGTTAGGCTTCAGTCACGGTGACGGTGCTCACCTTCGCGTGCCTGACAACTTTAATGAAGAAGCTTTAACTTTGTGGCACAACATCACAAACAGCCGTGCTTCCGCCTACCAAAGTCTCAATGCCACTCATATCCATAATCCAGCAATACGGTATTTTCATCGTATCATATGCAACACAATCTTTGCTAGAGAGAGCAACCACAAGATCAATTCCAAAGAGCTCTTATTCTTGCATTGTGCCTTGAATGAAGAACGCATCAACACCGCTCCGTTCCTTCTGGCCCACATTCAGTCTGTAGCGCAAAGAGGCGCCACTCCCTTCTACATTGGCGAGATTGTCACTTCCCTTGCTATACAGCTGGAGCTTGGTGACCACCTATCTCATTTGCCTCATAGAGCACCAGAGCTGCTTACCATGAACTACTGCAAGTCCGCTCACATGATCTCTCAGCGAGAGGATGGCAGGTTCAACCCTGTGATACAAGGCACCATCTACCATCATATCGTTTTGCCTTGCAGGAACCACATTGATCCATCAAACAGAGCCAATTGGCTATTTGATTTGCCGACTGCCACAGGTCATGTTCCGATTATTGACGAACTACCTGATGCACCAGTGGATGAGATGCAGGATGCGATGGATGCTGCTGAGCCAGTTCAGGACATACCTGAGTCTTCCACCAGGCAGCCACCTTCAGCTGACATCACCCTTGAAGAAATCCTCTGTGCCATTCATCAGCAAAATCAGATGAATGCCGCACTTGAGCGTAGGCAGAAAAAGCAGTACAATGCACTCCTTGCAATTGTTGTCAGTAACCAGAAAGCAACAGATGAAAAGCTAGGAGAGATCTTCAGCGAGTTGCAAGCTTTGCGGATAGACGCCACCACTCTCACCATCACTGGTTCTGATGAGGAAGCCACTCCTACCAGACGCTCCCGAACCAGAAGCCGAGGCCGTGGTCGTCAGCAGCATTAGATTATCTTTTTGTTTATGCATTCTGTTTATGTAACATATTTCCCCGCTATTATATCACAACATTGAGGACAATGTCTGATATAGTGTGGGAGAGGTACCTTTCCCTTTCCCGTTTTCCATTTCATTGTATTTCCCTTTCCGCATTTTCAATTAAACAAGTAATATTTATGCTATTTCTTAAGTTTCAATTCTTCCCCGCTTTATTTAGCCATACCAAATTTTTTTTGCTTTATCTTCGCATTACTCGACTTACCTATGAAATCGTAGTTAGGAAGCTGAGAAAGATCCAACAAGATCAATACAGTCTTGACACCTTAGACTTCCTACTTAAGCATTCCATTTCGATAATTGTTACGACTACACCTTAAGTCTTAGTTCTAAAGTAACCCCTAGTAGTTTATACTAGCAGTCAGCACCGTCTGGACACAAACCACGTGGGGAGCCGATGAACATAAGTGTTTGATGCCTAATCTATAAACGGTCCTTCATATCTCGATGCCATAAAAAAACAAATTGTACCAAAGTACACGGTCACATATAAGAGACGAGTAATAAAAGAAGGAGTCCATTGCTGGTTGGTTCAAAGGTACCTGGTTCTGAACTTGGTAGGGCGTGCTACGGCTCGATCCCCCACAACCTCCAATTTGGATAACATGTAAAGGGTTGCCACATTCGTGTATCAGACCCCGTGCTATTAAAGGATCAAAGTCACTAACCGGCTACTCCACTACGTGCGTGCTAAGGCAAATGGCTTAATGTGATTGCACTAGAACGAAACCGGGTGAAATAAGAACGAAGGACTTTAGGTAGAATCATAACGCAATTACTGAATGTTTCGTTTAAAACGAAGTCGACGACTTAGCTTGTTGCTTGTGTCATTAGTGTATCGTTAGTGTTCTACTCTAGTATCGGTTTATCTAACTAAATGACTTCTCGTATGGTATGTTATGTGTATGCGTCTGATGAAAATTGTCCGATCATTTTTCAATTGACTATTTGCTTGAGGACAAGCAAAGGTTTAAGTATGGGGGAGTTTGATAACGAGAAATCGTATCACATTATTTCTATGTTTTTAGTCCGTTTTATCGTACATTGATCCTTTTAACTCCCGATTGTTCGAGTTTTTTATATCACATTGCAGGTATAACATGTCTAGAGCCAAATTATGAGAAAAAGATCAAATGAACCAAATCTAGCATGAAAAGAAAAGGAAGAGATCAATTCTGCTAAAGTCTGCATTTTTTGTTGCTCTCACGGTCGTCACAACTTCCTCACGACCGTGACGCGCTATTTAGAGGTATCACGACTGTTACTCCATGTCACGACCGTGACGCGCTTAATTGAAGAAATCTGACCGTTACACCATGTCACGAACGTGACAAGAAAAAGTTATTAAATTTGTTTGAATTTAATTGAGAACGTGCAACGAGTCTTCAGAGACTCCTACTTTCCCTCAACTGCAGCAACACCTAGTACACTACTTCTCCTGGATTCTCTCAAAACAGAACGAAGCCCACGCTACTACTCATTCAACTGCCAAAATCCTCTTCTATAAATACCCAAGGAACAAATGAAAAAGACAGAGAGTTTTATTATTGAATTTTTACGCGGAAGCTCTACCGTTTTTTCTTTGAACCCATTTATTTTCCAGCTTTTGTTCTTGCTGTGTTTACCTTTTATTTCCAACCCATTTAATAACAATTTCCAACATTAGGAAATTGTTATTTTAATTAGATTTTCTTTTTAGCCTCAGAACTTGTTATTTTATTTCGATTTCGATTCCGACACTCCGAGCTTGCCAATTTGTGGAAGAAGGAGTCTAAGAATTAAATTGTTCAGGTTTTTGTTTTGCAATTTATATTGAATTTATTTATTTAATTATTTTAAGTTTCTATTATTATTATATAATGGATGCCTTAATATTTATTTATTTCATTTTGTATCTGTCTGTTGGTATAATAAAAATGAGTAGCTAAATTAATCGAGTCGGTATGTAATAAACCAAACCAAAACGGATAAATTGAATCTAAGCTAAAAACAATTAAGAACTTATATTCTGGCTGTGGCTTTTTATAATTAAAATTAAGCTTTTTGTTACGAGAGTAAGAAAAGTGAAATAGGTTAGGTCGAGACCACGAGAGTGTGAGATTTTAACCGGATAGCTAAAGTTAGGCATTCGATTTAAATACAGCGAGAGCGCTTTAAAACGAATTAGACTTATTAAGTTTTCAAAAATTATTTTCTAAACACTTATGGGCTAGCGAGAGCAGGCATATGGCTTTAGGAGTAAGATCTGAGATAAGACCACGAGAGTGTGAGTCAAGGGTTTTTAAACTGGTAATCCCTACAGAATTATTTAAGTGAACCATCTTTATAAGCTTAGGTTAGATTGACCCGCATAGGTTAATATAATTACATACCGACCGCCTTCTCATTATTTCCTTAACTAAGTTTAATTCCCGTTTTTAATCCTTAAAACCATAATCGTGACAAATTTCCGCCTTAGCTAAACTAGCAGACCTTCTAGCACTAGAGTGATTACAAAGTCCCTGTGGGTTCGACATCTTTTTATTACTACTGTGATAGGCTGTGCGCTTGCAGTTCAGATACCGCTAGACACATCACGTCTTCGCCCTATCAACCATGCATCGTATTCGGGAAGCGTTTGGTTGCTACTCTTACCAAAGCATGCTACAACTCTTCTCTGGATAAGCTTCCAAGAGCCAACAACTTTCCTAACTTGTGGAAGGTTATCTTTCACTACGAAGTAGAAAGTCTTAGCTAGCTCCAACTCCTTGGGAATGTCTTTCAAAGCATACCCCAATTGCCTTCTTAGAAGAATTGGGTTATAGTTGATTCCCCCGGTTACTCCTAAGAGTGGCACATTCAGGTAACTACCACAGCTAGTGATGAAGTTCTTCCCCTTCAACCTCATGGTGATCCAATTGAGGTCCTTCACAGATAATCCACTAAACCTTTGGGACCAATTTAGGCTAGGATCGATGAAGGCTTGAGTGCTCGACAAGTGTCTCCTGAACCACCTGTGAAACAAAGGAGCGCAACAACGTACTAAACCTCCTCATTTATTCTCGTTTTTGTAGTGCACCGAGTAATAAAGATCCCCCCAAAAGAGTGGGCAATGGATTCTTCAGTACAAAGAGGTGAATGGCATTCATATCCACAAACGTGTCGAGGTCCGCAAACAGAATAATCCCATAAATGGAAAGAGTCAGAATAGCACAAACAAAATCCCACTGAGCTTCAATAACAAGTTCCTCAACTTTCTTCACCAAGAACTCCAAAGAGAAACCAAATATTCCCTCTTTGGTGGTACTTAGATTTACAGTTACCACAGATGTGCTCAAATAAAGAGCCTTGGCAATATCAGCATGTGTAGGTTTAGCCATCTCTGAGTTGAAGGGAATCTGATCCTAAAGGGGTATCCCTAAGATCAAAGCGTACTTTTCTAGCAAAAGGCCTAACAGAAAGTCATGGAATGTGAAGCACCTCAGCTGAGGATTATAATACTGTAGCAAAGTATAGATAACACTTCTCTCAGAGTCATCCAACTCTACAACCATAGTCAGAATACCCCCATGAACCTTCCAGAAATCCTCAATCTGGTATGGATTAATCAGAGCAACCATCTTATTTAGCATGTCAATATTGGTGTCAAATAACTTGTAATGAATATTCTTCTTCCTTGAATCTTCCATCTCTTGACAAGAAATCTGACTGAAATCAGGAACAATATGTAAACCCTGAGAATGAAAAAAACGCAAATGGTTAATGATGTCATGATGTAATGCAAGGCATGTGATAAGTGATATGTGTCTGTGTTGGTGTTGAGCAGTGAGCCAAGTGTTCGTGTAGAGTCATGATAATAGTATCATCTATGTACAGAATCCCAGAATGGAGAACCAAATGACCATATAGAACCAGATCAAATCAAAGGACAACACTGATGAAGTGGGTATGTTGAAGGTCAGGGTTCCTGCAAACCTGTAAATAATCCCCCATCTCACAAGTGTGCTACTAAGGGTCAACATCACAAAATCTCAGGTCGAGTAGTGATAATACGGTTACCGTTTCAGGTTTGACATTATGCACTAAAAGAGGAGGTCTCAGCTGAGTCATGAAAAATAAGCATCCCACATAAGTTCCTAGCTTCAAGCACTGAGATCGAGAGGCAATAGTAAATTCATCCTGAAGGGTACAACACTATCGTCACACGGAAAGTGCTTTGACCAGGTTCTTATGAGAGAACAAGGCCATCCTATGCGAGTTCCTAGTGGGCCCTCGGTTGCAAATGGGTTTGCCAACAAATGTGGTATGCCACTGTCACCACTAGAGAGGGTTGTTTCCACTAAGATCCTCAATGATCGGTCCCCAGATGCACATAACTATCATTGTCGTATCCTGAAGTGGACAAAACCCCCTCAATGATTGTTTCACAGACGGTCGTAATCTGGGTGTGGAACACACCGCCACTAATCATGATGATACATCATGGAAGTATAGTGTTTGTCCATGCTAAAGTCTAAGGTGCACTCTAACCTAGGTATTAAGATCATCTCAAAGTAACCCCTATCCAACCAAAGAAAACCAAACAGCCCAGCACAATGATGTATGAAATGTAAATGCGGAAAGCAGTAAATAAAGTTATAAAATAAAGCTGTAAACAAAAACAGTAGAGCTAAACTAAACACACAACAACAAACAGATAAACACCCGAAGAAATAGAAATAGGAAAACACTAGGATTGACTCGCATAGGGAACCAGAGATTCTAGTTAGGAGGTCCCTAGCAGAGTCTCCAGCTGTCGCTCCCGGGATTTTCATCCTAGTACATACGTGAAAGTGGCGCGAAAAAAAAAGAGTCGTCAGCCAGACATTTTTAACCCAAGAAAAGGGAACGGTAATGCTGCACAAACTAGGGAAAAGGAAAGAACGAGGTCTTGCGAACCAGAGAGAATGGGTAAGGGATTCTGTTATGTGAAGGAAGGTATTAACACCCCTTCACGTCCGCCGTAATCGTCGGGATCCACGCTTGCTTGTACTGTTTCAAAGGGTGAAGGTATCTGCTACATTTGCTGCTAAATTGGGGAGAAAAGGAACGAGAAAAATGTAGGGAAAAGAAAGAAATGTGCTCGAATGGGCCCTACCCCACTGCATACATATCTCATCGGGAGTGAGAATCAAAGTCGATGTAGCTCCCCTAACTAGGGAGGAAATTTGTTTGTTTGTGTTTTTTATGATTGAACTGTTTATGCCTATGCTCAGGTGTTGCAGGATCGTCTGGAAGGAGTGCGTTTAACGTCTTGCAAAAGACAAGTCGAAGCAAGTTCTTTCGTTTTAGAGTGAAGAAGATGAGAATATAATTCCCGAAGGAGAGACGCTTGTTATTGGTTTGGAGCTTTTTAGAAGCTTATTATTTGAGTTTGCATAGAAGAGTGTATTCAAGTATCATTCAATGGAGTGTGTACTTCTTACATCACTCCGAAATGGAATACATAAGAAGCACACCTAAGTATGGAGGATATCCCCAAACTTAGTTCCAAAGGTTAAGGCTCAAGCACACTAGCCTATTTTACTTGTTAGGTGTTTTTGTTGTTTTTGGATTAAGAAGTGTTTTTTAGATTTATATTTGTGAATCATCCTCATGCTAAGACTTGTTCATCATGATAAATACCCTACACCTCATCCCCATATGGAATGTGTGCAAGTATCCCATGGCAAAGTCCCTTGGAACATGAAGAAGCTTAAACTTTATTAAATATTTTTGAGTTTGTTTAGAGATGAGAGGTGAGAAGACTCAAGTGGAGAGAAAGGGAAACTCTAAGGGAAACTAAGACTCACCCTAGTGTTATTATACAATGGAGATCCTAAGGTTAGTGAAGTTTATATAAAACTAAACCTATAATAAGAGAGAAGAAGAACAATTTCTAACTAACTTCAATGATTGAAGATGAGATAAGAAGTCAAAGGGATGAAGATATATTACTTGTCAAAGAAGCATCAAGTGTTTTTCACAATCACATAAGAGAAAGATTTTAAAAGAGAAGGGAGTAGAGGTATGAGTATGGATAAGAATATACATACTTAATTACTTACTCTAGCCCTTACACAAAAGGTTATTGACAAAATAATTTGCATATTGGAAACAAAAGCAAAGGAACAAAGACAATTAAGCATTACACATCCTATAAAGTGCAACTACAGTTCCACTAAAGCCTAAGTCTAAGGGTGAAGGTTCCTAAGGTTAACATGACTTCTAAAGTCAGTATCACATCTCTAAGGTTGCTCCCTAAGTCTAAGAAACTAACCACAAGCCAATTAAGCTCAAACTATGCCTTAAGCCCTAAGGAAGTTCCATGTGAAGTTAGTGTAGAAAGAATGAATGGTTATGCAAGGTGAACATGTATTAATACTTAATGAATGGCCAAAGTCAGTAACATACATAATTTTTGAATGTCATACAACTCCTATGAATGAGCATACAAAGCATAATAGGAAGTGTTTAAGTGATAGAAGGATTAAGATGAAGAAGAAGTGGGAAGAGATGAACATGTATCACATAACAATGAAGTAACTTGTAACAAAAACCCAAACTAAATGAAAATTGTTCATACATGACTTATGAAGCAAGTAAAGTGACCTATAATGTCAATGAAATAACATACAAATATTCACAAACAAGTCCTAATAGGATGACATAAATTCCTTCCTAAAACTAGGGTTTAGAGGCTACCAAAGTTCACACAATCATTGATGTTTCAAGAGTAAGTGAAATCAACACAAAGATATGAGAAAAAAATGAATGGATCCGAGCCATTTAAGGTATGAACAAAATGCAACACATGTCACCAAGTTATAGGCCATGGACAATTAGAGAGCAAGTTCAATTATAGGTCAAAACATCAAGTTGGTCAAGCTTCCATGAGACACAAAGATGAATGTAAAATCCTAACAAGAAATGCTTCTAAAGATTAGCAAAAATATGAATGAAGTGAATTAAGATGTCACACAAACACATACCAAGTCTCATGTCAAAATTCACAGCCAAACTATGTCAATTAAAAAGAAGATGGACATGTATCATGAAGAATGAACCTTTAAAAAGAAATTCAAAGAAAATTGTGAAAATAATACAAAAAATAATTAAAATAAGAATTAAAAAATGATAAAAACTATTTAAATGAATTTAGAAGCTTCGTGAATTTTTACAGAATTTTGGGATAGTGAAAAGTATTTTTAAGAATTAAAAATGAAATGAATATGAAAAAAGAAAATAAAAATGCAAAGAAATGGCCAGGGGGTGTCACATTAGTAAAAAGCTAGCTCAAAAAAAGGTTTGGGCCTTAGGATGGGGTGTGATTAGAATTGCAAAACCCAGTCCAACAATGTGCGTGGACTATGGAGTTATGGTATACCTCACTCAAATAGTTGACTAAATGGGAAACGCAAGATCAAGTCATAGTGTGATGATCAGATTAGTAAACACATCAAACGATTCCTAATGCATGTGCATGCTACCTATGATGAATGAACTCACGTGGGATCAAATACCATCCTGAGGCAGATCACGTGAGAGAGCCTCCTCATTAATGTGTTGGCATAATGAGGAGCATTGGATCTATAGAATCCAATGGTTACGACTTAAAGTCATAAACCCTAGGGTTTACCAACCTGAAACAAATTCAGGTGACCAAAGAAGACCTCCGGTTGTCTTCTCCGGTGGAACTCTGGTGACCGCATCCTAAAATTTCCATAAATGCATGATCCACACATCAAAATGATGCTGAGCTTACACACATCCCAAATCAAGGCTCAAAAACCACATACAATGCATGAACAAAAAGATTCGATAGCAAACATTATTGCCCTAAAAACTAAACTATGCTTGTAAAGGCCTATCATCAAGCCAGATACAGTCATAATGCTTCTATAAAGCTCAAATCAAATGAAACATCTTAAAACAAGCTAAATTATCAAGAACCAGTTCAATGAAGTCAAACCTGAATAAGTATATTTCTTTAGTAATAAGAAATCCAGAGATGAGGCTTTGGGATATTTGAGCTCTAGTGTGGCCAAATAAAGGCTTAATCACTTGAACTTTGATGAAGGTGGATGGAGATTATGCGATACAGATTTCACATAAAGCTTCACCAATGGCTTGAATTCATGTTTCCACTTGTTGCAGCAAGCTGATGAGGATTGAAAATGATGAATTGAAGGAAATGATGATGAAGTTTATGTGTTAATCAGAGGAGTATTGTGAGAATTACAGAGGAGAAATTGGAGATATATTGAATGAGAATCGTGAAAAATGAAGTTCTCCCCCTAAAAATCTGTTAACTGAACTCTGATACCCCTAGTTAAGTTCTAACTGTCTCAGATGACAGTTGGAACCATGATTAGGTTAGTTGGAAATACTATGGTGTTATGGCGAGCACAAGAAGTATGATGGAGGTGATAACAATCATGCAATGTTGTGTGATGTTGTAGGCTGATTGATGATAATGAGGTTATACTCTTGCCTCAACATAACTTTTATGGTGTGGATAATGCATATGATCTTCTCTTTCTCATGCATGGGATGTATCATGGCAATGTATGATGTCATGTATGTTGAACCGAATGAGGAAATGATATGATTCATGCGTGTATGATTGTAATCAAAGGAAATAACAATCACTTTGTTTCCATTTTTTCCTCTTAAAAACCAATAAAAATCATGAAGTTTAGTGATGATGTTCTTGATGATCATGTAATGAAATGAATTGATTTAAGTTGCAAATGATAAAGGAATGATAATGGAATTGGTTTTGTTCTTGAAATGAAATGAATCAAGGTCTAGAAACTAATGGAAAATGGCTTGGAATGTTAAGGCATAAAACTGATGTTGATGAGCAAGCAGATGCGCGTATGGGGCAAGCCTTTTAGGGCATATTTTTAGTTGTGAACCTCCTTCTTTGATCCATCATATCTTCTTATCCTTTGATCATATAAAATATTTCCAAACATTAAAGATATAGAGGAGATCAAGAGGAACAACTTTGATGTTCAAAAAAATTTCATTTGAGGCTTTCTTGATGGATACAAATGGCTTGACATTCAGCACACAACCTGCTTGATGAAATGCCTGGCATCTGGCACGCCCATGACTTGGTTTCCTAGCAAAGTTGCACAGGTTTTGTCAAACTTTGATTGATCATATCTCTATCATTTTTTATCCAATGGAGATGTTCTTGCTATGGATTTGTAGCTAGGGGGTGTGATCTTTAAATGTCTCAACTTAGGCCTGAAGTTTGAAGCTTTTATCTTAAAGAAAGAGGGCTTGGAAGCGAGGTGCAAAATGGCCTAAACTTGCCTTAAATAGAAACCCTAAGTTTCTATTTTGGGCAGTTTTGTGATTTCTTGATTTTTCTATGGATCTCTTGACTTTTCTTGATAAAATTTCAACCATTGAACATATTCAACTTGTGGAACATGAGATTGACCTCAAAAAGTCATAGTTGACTTTTTCCTATGTGTCGTACCTCGAAAAATACGATTCCTCGCGAACGCGGTCGCGGCTGGGCTGACTTGAGAGTCGCCACCTAATTCTATTTATTCCCGAAATGGGAAAGGGGAGATATAGATACAACCCGAGAAGAGAGAGATAAGGACAAAGGTCAACGGAACCATTGCCTGGGTTCGGGAGTCGGTTATGCAGGGGGAAGGTATTAGCACCCCCTACATCCATCGTACTCGATGGGAACCATCTAAGTTATCACGCGCGAAAGGATGTCTATGCTTAAACGAAATACTTGCTAGAGGGAAATGAGTTTAAATTATAAGTTAGATTGATCCTAGGTGCTCGGCAAGGATTGAGATCCTCGTACCTACGTACTCCCATGTGCAATGGGAAAGTCAGAGCCTCGTAGTTCGACCTACTAAGGGTAATGGTTGTTGATTTTATTACCTTTCGTCGATGAAAGGGTTTAGGAGTTGAAATGCACTAAAGACTATGGATAGTTTATCTCGCCCAACAGGACGAGCGTCCTGCGTTGAAATAATCGGAGCGAGTAACGAGAGCTCGTTATCCTCCTTTCTACCGCTTAAGGCTCGTGGCGTACAGATCTTCTCGTATTATTAGAATGTGTTTTATTTCCTAAAGCCGCTTGACGTTGGATCAAGGGTTTGGATCTAATCGAAACATTTTGGTTTTTTGAGGTTTAAAGGGTAAATGCAATTGAAGGTTTATTTTGTGGTTTTGTCAGCGAGGCACGAAGCGCTCGGCTCGCAAGGTAAGGTGGATCCTAAACGAAACGATAACTGAATAATAAAGTGCGAGTGTGCAAGTGCAATCGCTTGGCGTTGGACCAAGGATTCTGAAATAAATAAAATACGGGAAATAAAAATGCGTACAAAATAAAGGGAGAGGGATACAAAATAAATACAGGGGATTGCGAGAAATAAAGAGGTATCATTGTAGTTAGCCCAAGAGGAAGCGTGTGTGTAGTGTTTTTGAACTATTCGAAGGCATTCAGCCTGTTTGATCGGGACACAACTATTCGAAGGCGTTGGACCTTTTTTCGAGCGCAACTATTCGAAGGCATTGGACCTTTTTGGGACGCGACGAAATTTTGTTCGTGAACTGCCTTAGAATCGGTTCAAAATGGGAACCATTCTATAAGGAGTCGAATCGTAATTTGAAATGCGAAATTAAATGAATAAATTAAATTGCGAAATATTAAATCGAATAATAAATCGAATAACTGAATAAAGTAATATTGAAAATAATGAATTAAATTATATTACAAGTTTTTGTTCAGAATAAAAATAATAAAAAATAAAAAGAGGGCCTCATATTGACCGCTCATCACCGAATAAATGTAATCGGGCGAAAAACGGTCTTTTATTATATCATCGGCCCAAATATTTAAATCACATAAGGAGTGTAACTAAAATATCAAAGTCTAAATATCCATATCCTAAATTTAATAAATTAAAGAAAATTGGTTTATCAAAAATAACAAAAGGAGGACTAAGAACTATATATTGGTGATGTATATAGAAAATCACATGGGCTCTAAAGCCCAGCGGATCAAAATAGAAATATATGTATGAAGGTTTATTTCAAAATATTTAGGACAAAGCAAGGAAATACTTCTTAATATATAATAAAATAATAAATAGAAATAATAAACAAAAGGGGGAAAATAGTTGAGTATATGCGGGGATGTACGGATAACAAAGTGAGATCTCGGGCCCTTAGCCCATAACATCATCAGCTTCAAACGACAAACTATGACAATAATAAAATAATATGAAAAAATAGAAACAAACAGAAAATAATAAAAATAATAAAACAATATAAAATAATAAAAAAGAAACAAAAGCAAATGATAAAAATTAAAGACCTCCAACACATTTTCAGAAGAAGAAGGTTCGGAAACCAACCCTAACGCAAAAACAATTTCAGCGGCAGTTCCGACATCCTTCTCACCGTCTCAGATTCTCGTCGAATGTGCTTCCGGGTCGCAGTTCAAGCTCTCAACGGCGGTCTCCTTTGTGCGTTTTGGATGCTCACCCTCAACTCGCCTCTCTCGGTTTTGATTTGCGCGGCGGAAGCGATGGCTTTGTGACCAGAGATCAGATTTGGTAAGTGGTTTTGGTGTTTGAGTGGTGTTGCTCACGATTTGATTTCGGATGTGAGCGGCTCTGCGGCGGGTCGGCGACGGTGGAGGTTTTGCGAAAAGTGAAAGGGTGGTTTCGGTTTTGTTCTGTTGGTTTAAGTTTTTGAAAAGAAAGAAGGAAGGTGGTTTGTTCTCACGGCTTGGATGCGGTTCAAGGTTCGGAGATGGTTCCGACGCGGTGGTTTCTGTGGTGGGAGCTTTGAGTGTGGTTCGGCGGGTTGTAGGGCTTTGTGAGTTGTTCTGGTTTCGGCAATAGCAGATGAGGGCTTTGAGTTTGCGATTGTTTGTGGCAGTTTTGGTTATGGCGATGAACGATGGTGTTTGTGAAGATCAGATTCACATTTTTTTGGATTTTCTGGTTTTGAAGGGTTATGATTTGAGTGGTCAATGAAGGTTTAGATTGGCGGTTCTTGAGGATGGTTTGAGGGTGATGATTCAGACGCGGTTTTTTTTACGGCCTCGGTTTTATGTGGTGAGGGTTTTGCGGAAGGGTTGCGGGTTTCAAGTTTTCATCTGCTGCTTTTCTGTTGTTGTGATAAAATGAAATTTGGTCTGTGTTGTTGGTGACAATTTTTCAGATGCGTTTTTTTTGTGTTAGGGTTTTTCTTCTTCTTTGCTTGCTAATCATTGCCTTTTTTATAGGTGAGCTCGGGTGCTTTCTACGTGTGAGAGAAGAAGACAAACAAAATTTTATGAGATTTCCGTGAGCTTTAAATCAGGCCGTTGTGGGTGGAATCGCAAATTCTTTATGCTGATACGTTGTGGGGGCCAAGGGAAAGGTGAGTCATTCTTCTGTGTTTGTCTGTAGTGCTCTTAAGAAGAGTTTCTAGAAAGCTTGTGGTCCCTTGTAAAATTTTGAGTTTTCTACTGCTATAAGCTCATACTTTTACTACCTGTAATTCTATTTTTCACTGCCTTCAAACTTTTGACTCAGAATAACGTGACTTGCTATTTTTCTGAACTTTGTTGACTCTGCACATATATTCTCTTGATGCTGAAATGACCTCCTTGTTCACTCTTCCTCTTTTCTATTGAAATTAACATTCTCTTTGAGGTATTTGGTCTTGTGACTTTGCTGCAAAGTTCTGTCATCATCTGGTATCCTCTTTCTATGTTTGCAGGAATCATCTTGTGGAGGATGCTGTGGATCCAATAAGCTACACGGAATATCATTGACAATCATTTGCTTGTGTTATTTGAAATCATGGCTTGCGGTAAGTCTGCCATATCTGCTTTTTCCTTTCTGATATATGAAATAATGCCAGACACTTTAAGCTGCTCATTAATCCTTCTTTCACATTTATATGAAGCCTGAACTCATGGTGTTCTTTCTTGGCATTTTGTCTTGCAGGTTTAGTTATACAAATTGGATGCTATGAAGAATGATGATTGTAGCTGACATTGGTTTCAGCTGATGTATACGGCTTGTTTCAGCTTGGAAGAAAGTTGTTTTGACGGTGTGCATAATAGCTTGGGAACTGACTTCTTTGGCAGTGTTTCTCATGACGACAGGTTTGAAGACAAAATGAAGGATTTTTGATATGACAAACATACAAACTTGAAATTGTGATCTTGTTCTGACATGATCATTTGGTTTTGCAGGCATAAATTCCGGTCATAACTGTGCTAACAATTGGAACATGCTACTAAATTCCCATTTACTTCATTTACAGGGTGTGGCTGCAACATAATCAAAAGGCAAAGAAAAGTGCCTACAAGCTTGAGACTCCTTGGCTGGTATTAGCAAGATGAACAACTGACGGATTGCGGTGACAGACTGGCCTAACTACCATGGGAGTTATAGAGAAGTTGATCCTACTTTGACAGTAGCAGGAATTACAATCTCAAAAAAAAGGTATTGATCCTCAGTTTGTGCGGAAGGCAAATTCATTCCATACCGACTCAAAGTAACACGTACTTCTTTGAAACTTTCCGATATTACAACGCGGAAATGATTTATTTTGTATTTTTGTCTTTGAGTGTGTTTTGGAGCTTAGACCTGTTTGCAATCTTGTGAAATGAGCCTCTGCACTATTATGATCATGTGTGTTATCTCTTTTTCTTTTCATGTTTCATTGTTGATTCCTGGAGGACTTGATTCGTTGCTTTGAAGACTTGAGAAGGACCCCTGTGATTGTTTGTGATGCAGAGCCGAATTATCGAAGTAGGATATCAATGTTCCCATTTGACTTTATGATGTTTTGTTCCAATCTTCTTTTCGGATATTCCATAAGGATTAATTGTTACTATACATGGCTAATCAATTTCTGATTTTTCATCATTATAGCCAGCATGTTTGATACGAATTGTGTGCTAAAAAACCTGAGTCTTTGCACCTTGGCTTTCTTTATTTAGTATTAATCCAGTTATTATTTCTTTTTTGATACAAATCTCAAACATCACCGAGGAAAACTAGGATAGCACAAAGGAGTGTGCCGTAAAGCTCCGACACAAGAAACGACTTACGCAAGTTGGGCATGAAGTTAAGAGGACTTTGTGATGTGGATTATTGACGGCATAGGTATCAGCTGACACGCATTCCATGTCCAAGGCTCAAAATTATAAGATTATGATTTCGTTATTCTATAGTACTTCAGTTTTTTTTTTTTGTAATTTTAAATACCATGGATATGTAACTTCAAAGCATAATGAGCTTTTGGGATTTGTAACTTGAATAAACTTTTCCCTGCATCGGTTTAAACACACTTAACGGTTCACTTCTGTACTTTTTGTCATGATGCCCTCTCTCGTAAATGAGTTTAACGTGAAGAGCTTTGAATCAGAATCCTTATACTGTAGTATCCTTGCACTTAATTTAATGCCTTTAAAACAGGGCAATATTTGATTTTATGGTTTGAGTCTTAGTGGATAACAATGCAAGCCTCAAACGAATAAGAGTACCCTTGATCTCTTGGAATGTTATTGACTGGAGTCCTTGAAACAAACTTGTAATTCTAAAACTTTAAAACTGATTTGAAACTAATGAATCATAGTTTGATACAAAAGGCAACGATTCACACGCCTTAAGACCACTCTAAGATTCTAGTCGAGTCAAAATACCTTTCAACGGTCTTAAATACCAAGGAACTAGAATTTTAAATCGCCCACACGACCAAACTTCTACAAATGAATCCTTTAACACCGAATGCCACCTTTGAATTTTATATCATGACATGAATCCACATTGCGAAGGAAAAGAATTTCATGGGTCAAACCCCATTTCCAATCTTCATTGTACAAATCTTGACTAACAACCCAACACCCTTTTGATTAAACCATGACAAACACACTAGACCCTGAATCACGAACATCTACCTAAACCTTGGACCTGGTGTTATTTTAACCAATTCTTCCATCAAGACACATGAAACAAGAAACACGCTTTTTATTTCGCATAGTGGTTTAATAAACACCAAGATGGATGTAAAACTAAGTGGGTAGGACAAATTTGGGGTATGACACTATGCACAATTGACTTTTCCCCAATTTCTTGATTTTCAAGTAACTGACCAATTGGAAACCTTTTGAAATGATTAAATAGACAATATCTCATCCCTAGATACTTGATATCATTTGGAAAACATTGAAATCAAGTTTGAACCAAAATTTCATAAGGAAACCCTTTGAATCAAAAACCCTAATTTTGGCCCTTTCTGTTAGGAGGTGATGCACTGCTTCAACTTCTTGATCAATCCACATCTTCCAATGACTTGAGGATCCATTTGTGATTGTGTGAACCATGAAAGACCCTTGAGGCTTGTTGAGAGGAACTTGTCTCTTCTTCTTTGACTTTGAATGTTCATAACTTTGCAAATCACCTGATCACACACCTTAGGCCTCAACCAATGAATGTATGTTTTATCTTCTTTTGATTTATATGCAATGTAATGTTTGAGAATGGTATGCTAAATGCCTTGGAAAAGGGAGGGAAAATTTTGGGGTGTTAAAGCTGCCCCTATTCAATCATATGTAGACCTGAATGTATGGTAGCAATGGCTTTTAGACGTTCAAGGTATAAATGGATTGCATTCCCGAATAAACCAGAAAATTTGCACTCTGCGAGAAATAAAATAACCCGACTTTCAAAGGGAGCCGTGATACGAGACCAAGCCGAAGGTGGACTCAAAGAAGTAAGACTAAGCTGAAGGTAGCCTTAAAAAGAATGAGACTAAGCTAGAGATAAACTCAAACAAGGATTTGAGACCAAGCCGAAGGTGGACTTAAAAAAGTAAGACTATGCCGAAGATAGACTTACGATGAAGTTCGAGATCAAACCGAAGGTGAACTCGAAAAAGTAAGACCAAGCCGAAGATGGACTTACAAAGAATGAGACTAAGCCGAAGGTAGACTCAAACAAGGATACGAGACCAAGCCGAAGGTGGACTAAAAAAAGTAAGACTATGCCGAATGTAGACCTACGGTAAGGTTCAAGATCAAGCTAAAGGTGAACTCGAAAAAGTAAGACCAAGCCGAAGGTGAACTTACAAAGAATGAGACTAAGTAGAAGGTAGACTCAAGCAAGGATATGCGATCAAGCCAAAGGTGGAATTGAAAAATTAAGACTATGTCGAAGGTAGACTTACGATAAGGTTCGAGATCAAGCCGAAGGTGAACTCTAAAAAGTAAGACCAAGCCGAAGGTGGACTTACAAAGAATGAGACTAAGCCGAAGGTAGAGTCAAACAAGGATACGAGACCAAGCCGAAGGTAGACACGAAAACGTAAGACTATGCCGAAGGTAGACTTATGATAAGGTTCGAGATCAAGCCGAAGGTGAACTTGAAAAAGTAAGACCAAGCCAAAGATGGACTTAAAAAAAATTAGACTAAGCCGAAGGTATACTCAAACAAGGATACTAGACCAAGCCAAAGGTGGAATCAAAAAAGTAAGACTATGTCGAAGGTAGACTTACGATATGGTTCGAGGTCAAGCCGAAGGTGGACTCAAAAAAGTAAGACCAAACCGAAGGTGGATTTACAAAGAATGAGACTAAGTCGAATGTAGAATTAAACAAAAATACGAGACCAAGCCAAAGGTGGACTAAAAAAAGTAATACTATGTTGAAGGTAGACTTACAATAAGGGTCGAGATCAAGCCGAAGGAGAACTCAAAAAAGTAAGACCAAGCCAAAGGTGAACTTACAAAGAATGAGACTAAGTTGAAGGTAGACTAAAACAAGGATACGATACCAAGCCGAAGGTGGACTCGAAAAATTAAGACTATGCCAAAGGTAGACTTACGATAAGGTTAGAGATCAAGCCGAAGGTGAACTCAAAAAAGTAAGACCAAGCCAAAGGTGGACTTACAAAGAATGAGACTAAGCAGAAGGTAGAGTCAAACAAGGATACGAGACCAAGCCGATGGTGGACTCAAAAAGTAAGACTATGCCGAAGGTAGACTTGCGATAATGTTCGAGGTCAAGCCGATGGTGGACTCGAGAAAGTAAGACCAAGTTGAAGGTGAACTTACAACGAATGAGACTATGCCAAAGATAGACTTAAACAAGGATACAAGACCAAGCCAAAGGTGGACTCGAATATGTAAGACTATGCCGACGGTAGACTTACGATAATGTTCGAGGTCAAGTCTAAAGGTTGACTTAAAAAAGTAAGACCAAGACGAAGGTGGACTTATAAAGAATGAGACTAAGCCGAAGGTAGAATCAAACAAGGATACAAGACCAAGCCGAAGGTGGACTAAACAAATTAAGATTAAGCTGAAGGTAGCCTTACCATAAGGTTTGAGGTCAATCCGAAGGTGAACTCGAAAAAGTAAGACCAAGCTGAAGGTGGACATATAAAGAATGAAACTGAGTCGAAGGTATAATCAAACAAGGATATGAGACCAAGCCAAAGGTGGACTAAAAAAAGTAAGACTGTGTCAAAGGTAGAGTTATGATAAGGTTCGAGATCAAGCAAACTGTGAATTCGAAAAAGTAAGACCAAGCCGAAGGTGGACTTACAATATGGTTTTAGATAAATCCGAAGGTGAACTTGAAGAAGTAAGACTAAGCCGACGGTAGCCTTACGATAAGGTTCGAGATCATGCCGAAGGTGAACTCGAAGAAATAAGACCAAGTCAAAGCTGGACTTACAATAAGGTTCGAGATCAAGCCGAAGGTGAAGTCGAAGAAGTAAGACCATGCCAAAGGTAGACTTACAAAGAACGAGACTAAGTCAAAGGTAGACTCAAACAAGGATACAAGACCAAGACGAAGGTGGACTCGAAAAAGTAAGACTATGACGAAGGAAGACATACGATAAGATTTGAGGTCCAGCCGAAGATGAACTCAAAAAAGTAAGACTAAGTCGAAGGTGGACTTACAAAGAGTGAAACTAAGCCGAAGGTATACTCAAACAAGGATACAAGACCAAGACGAATGTGGACTCGAAAAAGTAAGATTAAGTCGAAGGTAGCCTTACGATAAGATTCGAGGTCAAGCCAAAGGTGAACTCGAAAAAAGTAAGACCAAGCTAAAGGTGGACTTACAAAGAATGATACTAAGCTGAAGATAAACTCAATCAAGGATACGAGACTAAGCCGAAGGTGGACTCAAAAAAGTAAGACTATGCCGAAGGTAGACTTACAATAATATTCGAGGTCAAGCCGAAGGTGAACTCTAAAAAGTAAGACCAAGTCGAAGGTGGACTTACAAAGAATGAGACTAAGCCGAAGGTAGACTCAAACAAGGATACGAGACCAAGTCGAAGGTGGACTTAAAAAAGTAAGACTATGCTGAAGGTAGCCTTATGCTAGGGTTATCATGAAAGCTGACTCTACAGGGGACAACAAGTATCCGAGGTTAAGATTAACAAATCCATAACCCTTTGGATATCTCGAAAATGTGCTAGGCATTGTCTGTGATAAAATTCAGGTATGAATGCTGATTCACAATTTTGGGCTTTCGTGCAAGGTACCAAAACTTGCTTATTCTTCGTATGCATATTTTTGAATTTTTCCATGGCATAATGCTACGTGTTTTTTGAGGTTGCAAATGTAATGATGATTACTAAATGAAAATGCAAAGAGATCTCTTGATGAGGAGATGATAGGCATCCCTGGCAACTTTACTGGGGAAGAAATAACTACTGAATTGATTTCATGAATCCCTATGGAGAATAACATCTCTACTGGTGAGGATGCTAATTGTACACTGGCTCTAAATTGCCACAACTGCCAAACATAAATTGGACTTTAAAATGTTGCAAAGTGATGACCCTGCCAGGGAAGGTCTTAACTGGCATGAATTTGATTGGGGTGAAACTCCACCCCTTGAACTCTGGTGGGAAAATGACAACCTTCTATCCTGACTAAGGAAAGGATTTATCGATACTTTGTTGAGGAAAAATATGTTGGGGAATCACTCGGTCACGAAGTCCTTTGTTGGGAAGAGATGCCAATGAAGATTAGACTTTGGTTGGGGAAGGCTACGAACAACATTGCAAGAAGGAAAACCATCTGACTTCTTGTTATCTTCGCCACGACTAGGGAATAAGGAATCCTCATGTACTGCTAGGGATAAGAAGACTCTTGTGGAGAATACGTCTCCGCTGGAGGAAGACTCTCTGCTTGGGGGGTATTAACATTCTGTTACCTTGTTGGGGAAGACTTCAATCTTGGACTCTACTGAAGATGACATAACTTAACTGTCTCTTGAAGGAAGGACCATATAAGGCACCTTCTGTTCGGGATAAGATTTTTAAGGCTTCTCTTGCTAGGGATAAGATATATAAAGTTTCTCTTGTTGGGGATAAGAGATATCATGCATCTCTTAGCAAGGATACCCTTGGCTCGGGGAACACCAACCCCATTTGTAATCATAGGCAACAACAATCACTTTGTTTCCATTTTTGCCTTTTAAAAACCAATGAAAATCATGAAGTTTAGTGATGATGTTCTTGATGATCATGTAATGAAATGAATTGATTCAAGTTGAAAATGATAAATGAATGATAATGGAATGGGTTTTGTTCTTGAAATGAAATGAATCAAGGTCTAGAAACTGACGGAAAATGGCTTGGAATGTCAAGGCATAAAACTGACTTTGGTGAGCAAGAGGATGCGCTTACGGGGCAAACTTTTTAGGGCATATTTTCAGTTGTGAACCTCCTTCTTTGATCCATCATATCTTCTTATCCTTTGATTATATAAAAAATTTCCACAGATCAAAGTTGTAGAGGAGATCAAAATGAATACCTTTGATGTTTAAAAATTTTCATTTGAGGATTTCTTGATGGAGAAAAATGGATTGACATTCAGCATACCACCTTGTCGCTCCCGCCAAAATGACAACCGGGGTCAAGAGGGGTACAGACGCGAACGGTCGGCGAAAAGAGGAATGAGAACACACAGGGGTGAACTCAAGGGAAAGAGTCGCCAGCTAGGCATTTTTATCCCGGGGGAAAGGTAATGCTGCATAGACCTAAGAAAGATATGGAAAAGACAATCGCGAACAAAAGAGACTGAGAAAGGGGGTTGGTTACAACCTGGGAAGGTATTAGCACCCAGATTGTCCGCCGTACTCGACGGGATCCACACTTAAAAGATTTGTGTTTTAAAGGGGTAGTGTCAGTGCTATTTGTGTATAAAAGAGCTGGAAAAGGATGTACATGTGTCGGTGTAAAAGAAGTGTAAAGTGTAGTATGAGGGCGTCTGTGCAAGAGAAGAATGAAATGCTCAAGATAATGAGGCTTAAGGAATGAAGATGAAAGAGGGGGAATATACAGAGACTTTTGTTCGATAACTGTTAAGTTATGCCTACGTATCTTCTCGTGCAATGAGGAAGTCAGAACACCGTAGTTCGACCCAAAGAGACTGAAAGATAAATTGACTGATGAACTGCTTGCTTGCCTATGCTCAAGTGTATGACCTGTCTGGCTCAGGTGCTAACTGTCTTGCATTAGACGGAAGAAGCGAGTTCTCGTTTGTGAGTGAATGAGATGAGAAAAGAATCCCGAAGGAGACGATTATTGTTTGTTTTTGTATTTTCAGTCTTTTATTGCTTTTGGATTTGTCATAAGTTAATGAGCTTAAGCCTAAACCAATGGGTTAGTAAACTCATCACATCTTCCCTCTGATTAGGGGTAATGAGAATACCTTAAGTGTGAAGTAAGTGTCTCACACTTAATCACCATGGTGTAGGATTAAGATCATTGACCTACTTGTGATTATTTAGATGTTTTTGTTGTTTTTGTTTAGTGTTGAGTAATGAGATTAAGCCATAATCAGGGATTAAACAGACTCATTACACCATCCTAATAGAAGGATAATAGATGAGAATGTTTAAGCTGAGGAAAGCTCCTCAACTTAATCCATGATTAGGGATTAACCTCATGACAAAACAAAGCCTTTATTAGATGGATTTTAGTTAATGATAAGATGAAGAAATGGATTTTTATGGTTTGTAAGACAACTTGAGGGGGACTTGTCCATTAACACTAGGGTTAGTCCTTCTTAACCAATTAAGGAAGAATTAGAACCCTAATGCAAGGCCCAAGTTACAAGCTTGATGTCTTGATGATTATTAAGTGAATTGATTAAAGGATTTAAACACATTAAGGGTTTAACACTTAGGATTAAAGTTATACACTCCATCCCAATAGGATGCAGGCATAAGCTTAATCACAAAGCCTTAAAGCCTTTAGGGTTTAGCCCCTGATTATGAGATGAGAAGAGAAGACTCAAAGAGACACAAATGAAAGAGTCTAAGGGGGACTAAAAAATCCTAAAATGTTATCATGCTTGGAAGTCCTAGGGTTTGTGAGGCTTAAGAGGAGAAATCTTCAAGGAAGCCACCAAGGAGAAGCAAGATAGAAAAAGGATGAGATGAGAAGAGAAAAGAGGGAAGAGAGGCACAAGTGAGCAAGCTCACTCAAAGACAAGTAAAAATGCAGCAAAGATGCAAAATTATGAGGTGAGAAGAGGTAGGAGGTGAAGGCAAATCCACCTCCCAAACAAACTTACCATTAACCTGAAAAGTTAGTACAAGATGCATAAAGGAAGAAATGAGATGAAACAATGCATATGGATGGGCAAAGGCCAAAGTCAGAAACATACACATGATGCAAATGATGTAAATGGATGATGCAAACACATGTCAAGAGTTGTGGATGATCATACAAGGATGAGGATGCAAATGAAGCATGCTTTGAACCATGAAAGTTCATGAAAGTTTATGGAATGATAGGAATGCAAAACATGGTAAATGAAAGATGCAATGATCAAACATGATTCTAATATGTCCTAAGATGTATTATGAATCAAATGAATGCACAAAATGTCATGGCAAGTCATTAGATGCAAGCAAATGAGAAATGGATGCAAGGGAAAGCATGAATTAGGGTTATATGCAACATACAAAGAAAAAATCCAAAACCAGAAGCAAATGACATGATAAAAATTTGAAAATGCAATCAAAGGACCCCTAAACCTACACAAACTCACTTCCCAAAGGAGGGGATCCAACTCTTAACCTAGTGAGAGTTATGAATTTTCTAAGATTTCTAGGGTTTTAAGGTACCTCATCAAGAAAAATGCCAAACAAATAGGAAATGCAAACTCAAATCATGCCAATTTTATCCTATAAACTACATGTTATGCAAGATGCAATGCAAAAAGAATCATTGTCCAACTCTCAAAGGTTAGGCAGAAATGAATTTTTGAAGTTTGAATCAAAATAATGCCTTGAAATGAAATTAATTCCATTGAAAATGATCAAAAGGCATCAAGAACAAAAAATAAATTTGGTTTGAGAGTTGAATAATGTTTCTAATTCTTTTTAAATGTTTCATGAATTTTTTTATGATTTTTAAATACCTAAAAGTATTTTTAATTAATTAATTTTCATTAATTAATTAAAAATAAACTTTAAATGATTTAAAAATAATTTTTAATGCAAAAAATAAAACTAAAAATATTTTCAGAAAGATAAAAATATTATATGCCATGGTGCAAAAAATGAGATTTTTTAGAAATGATTTGCTATTTTTAATAAAATGGGTAAAACAAATGAATTAAAAAGAAAATAAAATGGAATTAAAGGAAAAGTATGCAGATCCAAGAGCCATTATTTAAATGGGACGCGCGGGAGTTGACTGGCACGTGATCTGAGGGCCAGGATTCATTCTGAGAATTTGAATTTAGTAAAACCTAATTAAACTAATTAATGACTGATTAGGGTTTTAATGTGAAATCTGGGACGTCCAAAACGCGCGCGAAGCTGGATCCAAGGGCCTGTATTCAAACTGTCCTAAAACCCTAATTAACCCTAATTAATTTCAGACGACCAGAACAGTGGTTCCGGTCGTCTTCTCCGGCGAGGCCAAATCCCTAACTCTCTCTACAAGCCACCCCACCCCAAATTAACTGCCCAGAAATAATCCCCCACTCAAAACGAACTCAAACCACCATCCAAACATAATTTATAACAAACATACATGGAGAATCGAAGAAAAACAGAAAACTGGGCAAAGTTTCAGAGAGTCATAACATGTTCATTTCTCAACTATTTTCAAAAATAAAAAAAAGCAACATGACCAGTGAAGCATGAAGAACAACTTTATAACAAGAAATACAAGTTCTGGAAAAATTGTTCTTGGTGATACCTAAACTTGAGCTTTCGAAACAGGGACTCTCTGCTTGCCTCTATGCCTCAAAATGATCCCAATGGTCCTCCTGATGAAGTTATGAAGCTTGGTTGAAGTTTATAATGGTTTGTTTGTGAGTTTGCAGAAGTTCTGTTCAAGAGGGGGGAGAAATCGTATTTGGTTTATGTGAGGTTTCAGGGATGAGTGAGGGGTGGAAAATGATCCTGGGATGATGCTGAGTTGCTTTGTGAAAGAAGTTTGAAGTTTTGTTAAGTGTGCTGAGAGTTTCGAAAGAAAATGAAAGAGGGATGATTTTTGTGAACTTGTGAATGCTGAGGTCTTAGGTTGTATTCTTGTGTGTTATGGCTTGCATAAAGTCCACATATCAAGTTGTGATAGGTCTGTGGAGTTGGTGTGGGCTATGCTGATTGGTATGGGGTGATTTGCAAAAAGTCAAGGTTGGTTGTACTTTGAGGTATGGGCAAGTGGCAGGATGAGATAGGGGCATGGCTTGGCTCAGCTGAGTTTAGGGAGAACCATAGAATCTGATTAGAAGCAATGCAGCAAGTGGATTAGGGCCAATCTCAGTTCTTGTGATTTTTTGACATTCTTGACTTTGAGAGGATATAATATGATGCTTGAACACACATGGACCCCTTTGAAGTGATTGATGACCTTTGGAGTGGCTCAAATGGCTCAGGGATTGCTCAGATCACAAACCCTAGATGCAGATGACTTGGGAACAATGCAGTGAATCAAAAATGCAATATGAGATGCTATGATTGAACTTATGCATATGAAAAGATCATAAGCCATGGTGTGAATGGGTGAGGGCAAATTTGGGGTGTTTACAGCTGCCCCTATTCAAGCATGAGTTAGCTGTGCAGGATGTAAGCAACGGCTTAACAGGCAAACAAGATAACTTGTGGTTGAATACCAAAGACAGTCCAGAATTTGCACTCACAGAATGAAGAAGAAAAAGGGATATAGATTGTAAAGGAAAATAAAGTATATCATAAAGTGCGGGCGACGGAGGACGACCGTCGAGCAGAGGACGACTGCTGGGAATAAAGCAATGACGGGGACGGCCGACATGCTGGGAAAAATGCGGGAAATAAAGCAATGACGGGGACGGACGACATGCTGGGGAAAATGCGGGAAATAAAGCAAAGACGGGGACGGCCGACTAGCTGGGAAAAATGCGGGAAATAAAGCAATGACGGGGACGGCCGACATGCTGGGGATATAAGAGATTATGATGGGGACGGCCATCATGTAAAGCTGTAAGATTCTCTGGGGATTATAGGTAAAAATAAATGATGAGGTACGGCCATCAGGTTCATAAAGTAATGTAAACAACGATGGGGACGACCATCGGGCTAAACTGATGAAGGACGATCATCAGGAAAAGGAAAAGGGACCACGACGGGGACGGCCATCGGGTTAAAGAATAAATGAAATAATGATGAGGGACGGTCATCAAAGGCGAAGGACGATCACCAGGAAAAGGAAAAGGGACCATGACGGGGACGACCATCGGGTTAAAGAATAAATGAAATAATGATGAGGGACGGTCATCAAAGGTGAAGGACGATCACCTAGCAGGGGACGGCTGCTCTGATGGGGATAAGATGAGGGACGGTCATCTAAGGTGAAGGACGATCACCTGGCAGGGTACGGCTGCCGAAAGTATTGCGACATAGGACGAATGCCAGATAAAAGGTCGACGATGGGGACGGCCATCGGATGAGCATGATGAAGGACGATAATCAAGAGGTGAAGGACGATCACCTAGCAGGGGACGGCTGCTCTCAAGGTTTATCATGACATAGGACGAATGTCAGATAACAAGATCAACGATGGGGACGACCATCGGATGAGCATGATGAAGGACGATCATCAAGAGGTGAAGGACGATCACCTAGCAGGGGACGACTGCTCTCAAGGTTTATCATGACATAGGACGAATGTCAGATAACAAGATCAACGATGGGGACGGCCATCGGATAAAATGATGAAGGACGATCATCAAAAGGTGAAGGACGATCACCTAGCAGGGCACGGCTGCTAAAAATCACGACATAGGACGAATGCCGAATAGAAAAGGGGTTCTAATGAATAGAGATTCCGCTGGGGAAAGGATGAGGGACGGTCATCCAAAGGTGAAGGACGATCACCTGGCAGGGTACGGCTGCCGAAAGTATCATGACATAGGGCGAATGTCTGATAGAAAAAAGGTTGCTTTGCTGGCGACCTACTGGGGAATAGTAAACACGGACGTGTGTTTACATCCAAGAAATAAAAGGTATGAGTATTTTGACGTTGTGTATAGATTAAAGATGCGGACGAGCATCCCTAAGACCGTGATATGGACGGGTATCAGTAGAAACAAACACTGACGCAAGTTCAGAGATGATGATACAGACGAGTACCAACTGGTTAACAAATAATACGGACGAGTGTCGAATCTGAGGGGACTCTTCTGAGGGATAGTAGACACAGACGAGTGTCTAAATTCAAGAAGACATAAGTGTTTGACACGGTGTATAGATTAAAGATGCGGACGAGCATCCTTAAGACTACGATACGGACGAGTATCGGGTAGAAACAAACGCTTGACGCATGTTCTGAGATGATGATACGGACGAGTATCAACCGGTTAACAAAGAACACGGACGAGTGTCGAATCTGAGGGTATAAGAGTGGTATATACAAGATACGGACGGGTATCTGTATGAGTGAAACAGGGGTAATAAGTATGAGTGGTGTACAGAAGTGTTTAACTTGCTGGGGAGAGTGACACGAACGAGTGTCAAAAGAGGAAGGTGTAATATAAACAAGTATATGCTTTACAAAGTATTTAGGCAACTGTGCTGGGGAAAACGACACGGACGGGTGTCAGGGAATTTGTATATATACACATGTATCTGTGAGTGCAAAGGGGACACTTTGGTTTTCTGCTGGGGATATGACATGGACGGGTGTCAAGAAGTATCTGTAATATATAAGTGGTTTGTTTGTACAGAAAGCTCGGGCGACTTTACTGGGGAATGATGACACGGACGGGTGCCACAAGGAGTGTGCATTTGTATTTGTGAGTGTAAGGCCGGTGCTTGGGCTCTCTGGTGGGGAAATTTGGGGAGTTTTCTGTACATCGTTGACGGATTGTCGGTATTTACAAGTGTTTGATTCAGACCATGGCTTATGATTATGCAATATGTTTGATTTTTGCCGTAATGCTCCGTATTAGACGGAATGCTACGCTCTGTGGGAAATATGATGCGAATGCTATGATTATGCAAAGATACCGATCCGGGATCCGAGTCCCGGTGCTACGAAGATCTCTGGTTGATCTGCTTGAAGTGGACATCCCAGCTGGGGATGAGATCATTGGTAGACCTGATAAGATGCATCTGCTTGGGGATATAGGTCACTGATAGACATATCATTGTAATGGGGGACCCAACTGGGGTTTGTAGAAGCTTTCTTCACTCTGTTGTGAGATCTTCAGGCGTTGCTCTTCTGGATAGAGGCTGAAGCTCTGTGGGGAGATGGTTCCCCGGCTTTTGCACTTGGCTGGTGAGGAATAGTAAATGGCAACTCGGCTGGGGAAGAAGAAAGACCATGGGAAGGTCTTCCTGGAGATTTCTGTAGGGGTCCTGCTGAGGATGATACTGGACAACTCAGCTGGGGAGAAAGCACCTCCTGGAGCTACCTTTTGAAGGAAACATTGGAGAAGTGATGCCTGGCAACTCTGATGGGGAGGGAGTATCTCTGAGTAGATACTGATTTGTCAGCTTGCTGGGGGTGAAGCCTTCATGCCCCATGTTGTGCTTTGAGTACCTGCAATCCTGAAAAGACATGGAAACGCACAAGTAATCCCGAGGTATTCCTTATCGGATTCCGTCATAGGAGTTTAAACACTCCCGGGAGTAAGCATATTTCCTGCAAGCACGTATTTGTAGAAGAAAAGCATCTGTATTTATGCAATCAGTATCTTAGAGACATCGGACATTTTGCAAATGAAAATAAAGTGTACGAAACGAAACATGACTGAAAATCTGATTTTATTAGTTCGTGTGCCCTGAATTGGCGAATACAGTCAAAGAAACAAATCCCCTAAAATGAGGAGATTGTTACAAATTGAGAAACAAAAGATATTGGCAATGTTGATGACGCTTCAAGGAGCTTCCCTTTGCTATGACTCGTATGACATTTGACGTTCTTCTCGTCTTGCTTTCTGAAGAAGGCTGATTCTGAAAGAAGCTTGATCCTTTTGAAACTTACCAAGTTGTAAGTGATACAGATGAATTCAGAATGCAGTTGTTCGCTTATTCCCTTATTTTGCATGGATCTCCCTTTCGGGTTTTCAATCCATCGGGATACCCTTTTTGCCTGAGCTGTCCAATGAGGCTTTTCAACTCAGCGGGTGTACATTTCTTTTGTTCATTTTCCCTTATTTTTGCCCGAGTCTTTTATTCTGTTTTTGACTCGCCGGGATGCCCTATTTTTGCCTAGACTTACATTCTGTTTTTATGTCCAGCGGGTCATTTTTATGCGAAGTATTTTTTAACTGCATCTGAATTCACAGGGGACGGGAAGTCTTCGCCATCCATAGTACTGAGCATGAGTGCTCCACCGGAGAAAACTTTCTTTACTATGAATGGTCCTTCATAGTTCGGAGTCCACTTGCCCCTGTGGTTTGTATGAGGAGGGAGGAGTCTTTTCAGCACAAGATCTCCTACTTGGTATTCTCGGAGCCTGACTTTCTGATCGAAGGCTTTCTTCATTCTTTTCTGATATAACTGCCCATGACAGATTGCAGCTAATCTCTTTTCTTCAATCAGACTCAGTTGTTCGTATCGGGATCGGACCCACTCTGCTTCGTTCAGCTTAACATCCATTAATACCCACAGGGAGGGTAACTCAACTTCAACAGGTAGGACTGCTTCCATACCATACACAAGTTGATACGGTGTTGCCCCAGTGGATGTTCTGATTGACGTACGGTACCCATGCAAGGCAAATGGTAGCATTTCATGCCAGTCTTTATAAGTAACTACCATCTTCTGCACAATCTTCTTGATATTCTTATTAGCTGCCTCAACAGCGCCATTCATCTTTGGCCTGTAAGGAGAAGAATTGTGGTGTTGGATCTTGAAGTCCCGACACAGTTCTGCCATCATTTTGTTGTTTAAATTGGAACCATTATCAGTAATGATTCGCTCGGGAACTCCGTATCGACAGATGTTATCTCTCTTTAGAAATTGGGCTACCACTTGCCTTGTAACATTTGCATAGGAAGCTGCTTCGACCCACTTGGTGAAATAGTCAATGGCAACCAGGATGAATCTGTGGCCATTTGAAGCAGTCGGTTCAATCTTGCCAATCATATCAATGCCCCACTTGGCGAAGGGCCAGGGTGAAGACATCACATTCAGAGGATTTGGTGGCACATGCACTTTATCCGCATAAATCTGGCATTTATGGCATTTTCTGGCGTAGGCACAACAGTCGGCATCCATTGTGATCCAGTAATAGCCTGATCTTAGCAACTTCTTAGCCATGGCATGCCCTCCTGCATGGGTACCAAAGGATCCTTCGTGCACCTCGCGCATCAACAAGCCTGCTTCTATTCCATCAACGCATCTGAGGAGTACCATATCAAAGTTTCTCTTGTATAGGGAACCATCAGTATTCAGGAAGAAACTACCAGCTAGCCTTCTTAGTGTCTTCTTATCATTGGAAGATGCCCCAGGTGGGTATGTCTGATCCTCCAAGAAGCACTTAATGTCGTGGAACCAAGGCTTATCATCTTTAACAACATCTGCTGCAAATACATATGCTGGTCTGTCAAGTTTGGACATTGAAATCCGAGGCACAAAGTTGGCAGCTTGAACTTTGATCATGGATGAAATGGTGGCAAGAGCATCTGCAAACTGATTCTCGTCTCGAGGGATATACTCAAGCTTGACTGTTATGAAGAAAGTCAATAACCTCCTTGTATAATCCCTGTAAGGTATCAGATGATCCTGGTGTGTATACCATTTGTCGTTGGTTTGATTGATTACCAAAGCTGAATCTCCGAACACGGTTAAAGTTTTGATCCTGAGGTCAATGGCTTCCTCAAGACCCATAATACAAGCTTCGTATTCAGCTTCGTTGTTAGTGCAGTTAAAGGTGAGTTTTGCCGAGAAAGGCATGTGAACTCCCTTAGGTGTAATGAGTACAGCACCAACACCACGACCGTTCATGTTAACAGCCCCGTCAAACATCATAGTCCATTCTTCCTCTGGGTCAGGCCCTTCAGTGTGAACAGGCTCTTCATGATCTTTTGCTTTTATGAACATGATGTCTTCATCAGGGAAGTCAAATCTCATAGGCTGGTAATCATCAATGGGTTGCTCAGTAAGATAATCAGACAATACACTGCCCTTGATGGCCTTTTGAGATGTGTACTGTATGTCATATTCTGTGAGGATCATTTGCCATCTTGCAACCCGTCCAGTAAGTGCTGGCTTCTCAAAAATGTACTTAACTGGGTCCATCTTTGATATCAATAAAGTAGTGTGGGTCAACATATACTGCCTCAGTCGGCGAGCAGCCCACGCTAAAGCACAGCAAGTTTTCTCGAGCAGTGAATAACGTTGTTCACAGTCGGTAAACTTTTTGCTCAGGTAGTATATTGCATACTCTTTTCGACCAGACTCGTCATGTTGGCCTAGCACACACCCCATTGACTCTTATAATACTGTTAAGTACATTATCAGAGGTCTTCCTTCAACTGGAGGCATAAGGATTGGAGGTTCTTGCAAGTATTCCTTGATTTTATCAAAAGCCCTCTAGCCGTCTTCGTTCCACCTGACCGTTTGTTCTTTTCTTAACAGCTTGAACAAAGGCTCACAGGTTGCTGTAAGGTGAGATATGAACCGTGAAATGTAGTTCAATCTACCTAGGAAACCCCGAACTTCTTTTTCTGTCTTCGGTGCAGGCATTTCTTGAATGGCTTTAACTTTATCAGGGTCAACTTCAATCCCTTTCTCACTTACAATAAATCCCAGCAGCTTACCAGATTGCACCCCGAATGTGCACTTGTTGGGGTTTAACTTCAGTTGGTACTTCCTCAGACGCTTGAATAACTTCAGCAGATTTACCAGGTGGTCTTCTTCCGTGAGGGACTTGGCAATCATGTCATCCACATAACATTCAATTTCTTTATGGATCATGTCATGGAATAATGTTACCATAGCCCGTTGATAAGTTGCACCAGCATTCTTCAGTCCGAATGGCATCACCTTGTAACAGAACGTGCCCCAAGGTGTGATGAAAGTTGTCTTCTCCATGTCTTCAGGTGACATCTTGATCTGATTGTATCCTGAAAATCCGTCCATGAAGGAGAACACCGAGAACTGAGCCGTATTATCAACCAATACATCAATGTGAGGTAATGGGAAGTCATCTTTCGGGCTGGCTCTATTCAGGTCCCGGTAATCTACACACATCCTTACTTTGCCGTCTTTCTTAGGCACATGTACAATATTAGCAACCCACGGTGGATAGCTAGTTACGGCAAGGAATCCGGCGTCCCACTGCTTTTTTACCTCTTTGATCTTCATTGCCATGTCTGGGCGAGTACGGCGCAGTTTCTGTTTAAACGGTGGGCAATCTTCTCTTAAAGGCAGCTTGTGCATAACAATATCGGTGTCCAACCCTGGCATATCCTGATAAGACCAAGCAAACACATCCACATATTCACGAAGCAGGTCAATCAGTTGTTCTTTCACTGAGTCTTGTAAGCAGGCCCCGATCTTAACCTCTTTCACATTTTCTTCCGTACCAAGATTAATCGTTTCAAACTCCTCCTGATGAGGAGTGATAACCTTCTCCTCTTGCCTTAACAACTTGGCTAGCTCTTCAGGAAGCTCATAATCTTCTTCAACCCCTTCATCAGCTTGATTGATTGGATTGTCAAAGTCATACGAAGCCATAGCAGTGCTGTTGTCGGTGCAGTCTGAAAGGCACTCTCTGCAAGGGTTTAGATTGTTCATTTTAGTGATTAATTTTAATCTTGTTTAGAAAAGAAGTGAAGTAAAGTTATCATTTTGAAAACATTGCCATTTTATTTTTTGTACAAAAAGAAAAATGAAAAACAGTGAGCGGAAAAGGAAAAGACTCATTTGCAAAGGATGTCCGATATTCATTGATTGATCTGTTTGCACAAAATTACAAAGATGGCCCGATTACAAAATGAGTCTTGACATCTTGGGCAAGATGCAAGACTTGATGCATGCTTAAAATATACAGGAAATAATAATTACTCTGCAGGAGTAACCCTTATAATTTCCTGGGAAGACCAGTTTGAGATACGGCTCCCCGGAATCCTTGGACGTATCCAGCTCTCCAGGTTGCGCTCATCTTCCGACTCATCTTCCAAGTTGTTCACTGCATCTGGGGTGAGCATCCCCCCGCTGAAAAAGTTGGGCTTCTTAGCAGCCTCTGATTGATCTTGTTGAGTTGGTTTGTAACCCAACCCAAATTTGTCCTCCTTCTTCTCCACAGGCAACAGCTTGCCCCAGCCTTGGGCAGTCCCCTCTTCAACAACCTTCCTGGCTTGCTGATAAGATGTCATGGAGGTTCCCAGTACAGCATATGCTTCGTTTATGTTCAGGGCCTCAAATCCCTGGCTCATAGTTTCATGGATCTCCCCGTCCATTTCTATGTATTTGTACATAGCCAGATGGCTAACAAAGATATCTTCTTCACCACAGATGGTGATGATCTGGCCTTCCCACTCGAATTTCAGCTTCTGGTGAAGGGTAGACGTAACTGCGCCAGCGGCATGGATCCAAGGTCTATCCAACAAACAGCTGTAGGCCGGCTGAATGTCCATCACATAGAAGGTAATTTTGAAGGTTTGCGGGCCAATCATCACAGGCAGATCAATCTCTCCTAGCACTGATCTCTTAGAGCCATCAAATGCTCTCACCACCAAATTACTTGGACGTAATGCTAAGCCATCATACTCCAGCTTCACCAAGGCTTTCTTTGGTAGAACATTGAGTCAAGACCCAGTGTCCACCAGTACATGAGATAGAACAGCACCCTTGCATTCTAGAGTGATGTGTAAAGCCTTGTTGTGGTTACGTCCCTCAGTTGTTAAGTCAGCATTGGTAAAGCCCAGTCCGTGACTGGTGTTGACATTAGCTACCACAGTTTCTAGCTGGTTAACAGTGATCTCCTCTGGCACATATGTTGCGTGCAAGACTTTTAATAATGCATTCCTGTGAGCTTCAGAACACATCAGCAGGGATAATATGGAGATCTTTGAGGGAGTTTGGTGAAGCTGATCCACCACCTTGTAATCACTTCTCTTTATAATTCTCATAAACTCGTCTACATCTTGCTCAAAAGATGTCTTCTGAGTTTCTTTGATAGCCGACTCTTCAAATACCACACTCTTCCCCTTTGCTTTGGCAGCAGCTTCTGCTTCGGCATTAGGTCTTTGTAATTGTGAGGCAAAAAGGCGTCCGCTTCTGGTGAAACCTCCGCCTCCCCCAACATTATCAATTTGTGGTGAAGAGGTTGAAGAATCCAAAGTGATTTTCTCTCCGTTGCAGTAGAGGTCAGAGCCATAATGCCAAGGGATGGCATTGCTGCTTTCATATGGAACTGGTCCAGGTACCGTGATGGTAACTGAACTGACTGCTGCAGAGGAGGGTACTGAGATGGTGTGTGGATCGTAGTAGATGGTGACTGGTGACCTAGCAGGAGATGCCACTGTTTGTTGTTGAAAGTTGTTGTTTGGAGGAACATATGCCGGATCATAGTAAATGGTGACTGCTGAGATATCTGTTGGCGTTGTAGAAGATTCTGTTGAATAAATGGGTGCTGATGTTGTAGGAGAAATGGTTGTTAACATCTGATTTGTTGAAGTGATGGATGAAGCCATTGTCGATGATATTGAGGAATTGTTCGGAATGATTGTTGTTGCAGTTGTAGAAGAGTCAGGAATTGTTGTCAAAGGGATTGCTGGATTTGTAGGCGCTGATGTTGTGATCTGAAGGATACCACTTTTGATAAGATCATCTATGTCGCTTCTCAAGTTGTCACACCCATTAACCGAAATGTTGCAATAACCACAACCGAGCTCACACTCGGGGAACATCTGGCATTCTAGAAGCTGAGCTTTAATTTCTACCAGAGGTGTCTGAATCTGCCCAACACTGGTGATTAAGAAAGATGGCTTGTCTTCCTCAATAACATTAATTCTTGGTCCTCCATGATTGGGCATGGGATTCTTGTTGACATTTGGCGGGGGTGCAAACTTGAGGGCTTTAGAATCCACCAAGTCTCGTACCTTCATTTGTAAAGCCCTGCATTTCTCCGTACTGTGGCCAGGTGCATTGGAGTGAAAGGCACATCTGGCATTGATATCATAATTTCTTGGAAGACTTGAGGGATCTGGTGGTGCCAATGTCCTTAGTTCAACCAGGTTGAGTTTCAGGAGTTGTGGCAATAAAGCGGCATAAGGCATAGGGATAAGGTCAATCACCCTATTTGCCTGTGATGAACTTTGTTGGAAGGGTCTCTGTTGCTGATTGCTGTTGTTGTTGTTGTTGTTGTAGTTTCTTTGTGGCGGATACTGAACTTGCTGTTGATAGTGTGGTTGTTGTGGTTGTTGTGGTTGTTGATATGCTGGTTGCTGAGGAATTGGAGCTGGAATAGTGACAGCTGCCACTGACCTATGAACATACTGAGGTCTGCCCCTGCTGGCATGAATAGCATTAGTCTCACCGGTTCTTCTAGGTCCCACAAAAGGCTTCCTGGGATTGCTTGACGAACTTGCGCCATTATCAATAATTTTGCCCATCTTCAGAAGGCTCTCAATTCTTTCTCCAGCTATAACTACGTCAACGAAGCTGGTGGAAGAAAAGGCAGCTAGCCTATCAATATATGTCCCTTGCAGGGTATTCATAAACATGTCGGCCATTTCTCTTTCCGACATGGGTGGCTGGATAGCAGCAGCAAGCTGTCTCCACCTCTGGGCATATTCCCTGAAGCTTTCTCTGGATGACTGAGACATTCCCATCAGAAGGGTTCTGTTAGGAGCCATGTCCAGGTTGTATTGGTACTGCCTGATGAAGGCCTCAGCTAGGTCCTTCCAGCACCTGATAGTAGCTCTGGTCAAGTGAGAGTACCACTCCCTTGAAGCCCCAGTCAAACTGTCTTCAAAGTAAAACATCCACAGTTTTTCATCCATGGTGTATGCCTTAAGTCTTCCCAGAAAAGACTGCAAGTGAGTTCGTGGACAGGAAGTTCCGTTGTACTTCTCGAAGCACGGGGGTTTAAACTTGTGGGGAATTCTTACCCCGTCCACTAAGCCCATATCCATGACATCAAAACCCAGGGAATTTTGAGACTCCAGAGATCTCAATTTCTCAGCAATTTCATCAAGCCTCCTATCATAGGCTTCATCCCCAGCTCCCATCACAGTAAACTGCTCTTCTTGGGGGTCTTCTTGTAAGACTCTTCCTCCAGTAGTATTTCCTTGCACAATACCCGAGATGTTGACTTCCGGATGCAGATGAGGCCCATATACTGGTGGGTTAATATGAGGTTGACCCCTCTCATTGTTACTTGTTCCTCTAGTTCCCATAGGAGGTTCTTCTGGGGTTTGCCTTTCTACCAATGCCCTCAATCTTTCTTGACTTTGAGCCAAGCCATTCATTACTTCCATGAACTGGGTCATTTGGTTTCTCATCTCCAGCCTTTCGTTAACCATCTGGGTCCTGGCCTCTGTCAACTCTTACTGTACTTGATCCATCTGGATACCAGGAAGGTTGTTGCGAGTAGGATATCTGTGTGGACGGTTGAGAGGGAACACCCGATGACGAGCAATAATTCCTGAACCACAACAGAGTTAGTAACAAACAAAACAAAAACCTACAAAACAAAACAAAAGTTAGTATGCAATGCAATATGCTTATTTGTTTCCAAGGTATCCGGCTTGGTGCTTGGTTTTGACCTTTCCAGACCCCGAGGAAGATGCTTTGATGTTGCTTGAGAGAGAGAGAGACTTAACAAACTAACAAATATATTACAAAAGGTGGATCATACATAGTTTGTTTTTACAACACATGCCCCTGTGGGGTCAAAATACAACATAAAAGAAAAGTACATCAAATGGAAATAACAACAAGCAAAGTGATCAAACATCTAAGCCAAACTCATCCTCCTTAACCTCCTTCAGAAGTGCCTCAGTTACAGGACCAGCCGGATGCTCTGTAATGCTTCTGATAAGAAGGTTCCTGGTGGTAATAGCAGTGGTCAGCTTCTTGTGTCTGTCTTGGTCCTTTGACCTCTTCACACCAGCCCTAAGTTTTAACTCTGAAATTTCCTTCTGGGCTGCTAGCAGAGCCTCATGTTGTTTCTTCTCAATGGCCTCCAACTGTTCAATCCTGTCTTGAGTTCTCTTATCCTCTTGAGTACGAGCTTCAGTGATCCTGACCCACCTAGCTTGACTTTCTTTCAGATAGAGATCAGTCCTAGCCTTCTGAAACTGGGCCTCTTTACAGGCATTCTTCAAAATCTGCTCTCCAGCCCTTGATTTCTTGATGTAGTCTTCTGCTTTCTCAATCCTGGCTAGATGCTCCACCTTTAGCTTTTCTAACCTCTCAATGTATAGACGACCATCACTCCTCTCCCAGAGGGTCTTCTTCAGAGCTTGAGATAGATTCTCATTCCTCTCCTTCAGTTTCTCAAATTCTTCCAGGCTGACAGTGGCTGGAGGTGGTGCTGTGGATGGTCCAGGTGCATCCTCAATGGTGAAAGACATCCCAGAAATCAGAGCCCTAGCATGAGACCATTCATAATACTGAGCTGAAGCCACATTATTGAATTTCCCAAGAATGGCCATCCCCTTGGTCTGGATGTTGTCCCAAGCCCAGGATGCTTGTCTGACAACAGCTAAATTAGGCTTTATCTCACAATACAGGGTTTCAGCCAAGTCTTGTGCTCTAGGAGGGTGAACCAAAGCATAGCCCAACTGTCTCTTAAACAGCAAAGGATTGTAGTTGATGCAACCCTTCACTCCTATCAGAGGTACATTGGGGAACTGCCCACAGCTAGTGATTATGTCCCTTCCTTTGGTGCTCTGGGTACACCACCTGATGTCATCTGAGGTCAAAGCAATAAGTCTCCTAGCCCAATTCTTCTGTTGGTGAGGGTTCAGGAAGGCATCAGTCTTGGGTAGGTGTTTAAGCAGCCAGGTATGAAATAGAGGAGCACAGCATCTTACCAACCTCCCTCTCTGCTTCTCATTCCTTTGGTGGACAGAATAATAGAAATCTCCCAGCAAGGTGGGTACTGGGTTCCTCAAAAGGAAGAGATGAATAGCATTCCTACTGATAAACTTGGGCTCATCTGCAAAAAGTATAACCCCATATATACTGAGGGCTAACAATGCACAAACTGCCTTCCATTCACCCAAGGAGGCCTTCACGATAGCCTGAGAAGTCAGAAAGTCCAAGTGTAAACCAGGGATTCCAGCCTTTGTAGTCATGTTCTGCTCAATCAAAACAGGTTCCAGGTGCAGTGCTTTTGCCACTTCTTCATTGCTGGGAGAAGTCATTTCAGGGTTGAAGGGGATACCACCCCTGACAGGTACTCCAATCAAAGATGAGAACTCCTCCAGCAAAGGTCCTAGCTGAAAGTTCTGGAAAGTGAAGCATCTCAAAGGAGGGTCATCAAACTGTAGGCAAGTGTGAATCAAACTCCTCTGAGAAGGGTCCAAGTCCATAACCATATCAAGGATGCCTCCATAATGTTCTCTAAATAGTGGGATATGGTCTGGAGTGATAAGTGCCTGGACCTGTCTGATGCCAGTCAGCACAGGCTCAAAGAAATGATATGAAATGTTGCTCTTCTTGGGTGCCATGACTGCTGATGAAGAGCTGAGACAAATGCTGATGATGAAGACTGATACCAGAAGTGAGCCACTGATAGGCTGAGGATGATGATGGAGGTAGCTGAAGCAGGCAACTGATAACTGAAGCAGATAGCTGATGCAGATAACTGATGAGCAAGGGTCTATGCTGATAAAGGGGTCAAAACCAAGCCAAATGAAATGTGGATACCCTGAAAAACAAATAAGCAAATGTTAAATGATGCAATGATGATGTATGCAAATGATATGCAAGGGTTTGTGATCAATATGGATCTGATTACTGCCTTGATATAAAGTCCATGTATGTTTTAAGAAGTCTAGATGGAGGTTCAAAAGTCCAGTAACCAAGGTGGGGGACTCAAATAAAGAGTCACATGTCCTGGGTTAAACCACAAGAACTGTCCCAAAATGGAGCATTCTTAAACAAAATAAGTAACTGGGCATGATGTGGCCAAGGGTTCCTGCAAACCTGTAAACAGCCCAACCCCCTCACAGGTGATGTTCTAAAACAAGGATCCTCAGACTTGGATCAGTTATGAGAAGTGTAAACACTTCTAACCCGGAGGTACAATGTTTACAATAACCATAAAAGATCCTCCTCTGATTCACCTCATATTCTGAAGGTCATAGTAAAGGTCATCCAGACTTAGCAAGCTTCCCAGATAGCCCTAGAACTACAGGAGATCTGTAGAACAGAGTTCTCAAGAAGAAACCCATATCTGAACCGTGTTTCATATTCCCGCACCAGACCAAAATGGAATGGGAAAGAACATGAACCACTCTAGCCTAGGTGTCACTCAAGTCCCAGGTATAGGACCTTAAACTCTCAATAGAACCCCACCCACCAAGACAGAAAACAGATCCATCCAGATAACAGTATGACAGTATGATGTATATAAAGCTGTAAAGAAAGCAGTAGATAACTGTACATAAAGCAAAAATAATACAAATATACAAACACAATTAGCACATAACACCCCAGTAAACACAAATCAATCAAGTGCTATGAGGAACCCACAAAAAGAACCAGAATCCCTGGTTACATTATAAGGGTCCCCAGCAGAGTCGCCAAGCTGTCGCTCCCGCCAAAATGACAACCGGGGTCAAGAGGGGTACATACGCGATCGGTCGGCGAAAAGAGGAATGAGAACACACAGGGGTGAACTCAAGGGAAAGAGTCGCCAGCTAGGCATTTTTATCCCGGGGGGGAAAGGTAATGCTGCATAGACCTAAGAAAGATATGGACAAGACGGTCGCGAACCAGAGAGACTGAGAAAGGGGGTTGGTTACAACCTGGGAAGGTATTATCACCCAGATTGTCCGCCGTACTCGACGGGATCCACGCTTAAAAGATTTGTGTTTTAAAGGGGTAGTGTCAGTGCTATTTGTGTATAAAAGAGATGGAAAAGGATGTACAGGTGTCGGTGTAAAAGAAGTGTAAAGTGTAGTATGAGGGCGTCTGTGCAAGAGAAGAATGAAATGCTCAAGATAATGAGGCTTAAGGAATGAAGATGAAAGAGGGGGAATATACAGATACTTTTGTTCGATAACTGTTAAGTTATGCCTACGTATCCTCTCGTGCAATGAGGAAGTCAGAACACCGTAGTTCGACCCAAAGAGACTGAAAGATAAATTGACTGATGAAATGCTTGCTTGCCTATGCTCAAGTGTATGACCTGTCTGGCTCAGGTGCTAACTATCTTGCATTATACGGAAGAAGCGAGTTCTCGTTTGTGAGTGAATGAGATGAGAAAAGAATCCCGAAGGAGACGATTATTGTTTGTTTTTGTATTTTCAGTCTTTTATTGCTTTTGGATTTGTCATAAGTTAATGAGCTTAAGCCTAAACCAATGGGTTAGTAAACTCATCACATCTTCCCTCTGATTAGGGGTAATGAGAATACCTTAAGTGTGAAGTCAGTGTCTCACACTTAATCACCATGGTGTAGGATTAAGATCATTGACCTACTTGTGATTATTTAGATGTTTTTGTTGTTTTTGTTTAGTGTTGAGTAATGAGATTAAGCCATAATCAGGGATTAAACAGACTCATTACACCATCCTAATAGAAGGATAATAGATGAGAATGTTTAAGCTGAGGAAACCTCCTCAACTTAATCCATGATTAGGGATTAACCTCATGACAAAACAAAGCCTTTATTAGATGGATTTTAGTTAATGATAAGATGAAGAAATGGATTTTTATGGTTTGTAAGACAACTTGAGGGGGACTTGTCCATTAACACTAGGGTTAGTCCTTCTTAACCAATTAAGGAAGAATTAGAACCCTAATGCAAGGCCCAAGTTACAAGCTTGATGTCTTGATGATTATTAAGTGAATTGATTAAAGGATTTAAACACATTAAGGGTTTAACACTTAGGATTAAAGTTATACACTCCATCCCAATAGAAGGATGCAGGGATAAGCTTAATCATAAAGCCTTAAAGCCTTTAGGGTTTAGTCCCTGATTATGAGATGAGAAGAGAAGACTCAAAGAGACACAAAGGAAAGAGTCTAAGGGGGACTAAACAATCCTAAAATGTTATCATGCTTGGAAGTCCTAGGGTTTGTGAGGCTTAAGAGGAGAAATCTTCAAGGAAGCCACCAAGGAGAAGCAAGATAGAAAAGGGATGAGATGAGAAGAGAAAAGAGGGAAGAGAGGCACAAGTGAGAAAGCTCACTCAAAGACAAGTAAAAATGCAGCAAAGATGCAAAATGATGAGATGAAACAATGCATATGGATGGGCAAAGGCCAAAGTCAGAAACATACACATGATGCAAATGATGTAAATGGATGATGCAAACACATGTCAAGAGTTGTGGATGATCATACAAGGATGAGGATGCAAATGAAGCATGCTTTGAACCATGAAAGTTCATGAAAGTTTATGGAATGATAGGAATGCAAAACATGGTAAATGAAAGATGCAATGATCAAACATGATTCTAATATGTCCTAAGATGTATTATGAATCAAATGAATGCACAAAATGTCATGGCAAGTCATTAGATGCAAGCAAATGAGAAATGGATGCAAGGGAAAGCATGAATTAGGGTTATATGCAACATACAAAGCAAAAATCCAAAACCAGAAGCAAATGACATGATAAAAATTTGAAAATGCAATCAAAGGACCCCTAAACCTACACAAAATCACTGCCCAAAGGAGGGGATCCAACTCTTAACCTAGTGAGAGTTATGAATTTTCTAAGATTTCTAGGGTTTTAAGGTACCTCATCAAGAAAAATGCCAAACAAATAGGAAATGCTAACTCAAATCATGCCAATTTTATCCTGTAAACTACATGTTATGCAAGATGCAATGCAAAAAGAATCATTGTCCAACTCTCAAAGGTTAGGCAGAAATGAATTTTTGAAGTTTGAATCAAAATAATGCCTTGAAATGAAATTAATTCCATTGAAAATGATCAAAAGGCATCAAGAACAAAAAATAAATTTGGTTTGAGAGTTGGACAATGTTTCTAAATGTTTTTAAATGTTTCATGAATTTTTTTATGATCTTTAAATACCTAAAAGTATTTTTAATTAATTAATTTTCATTAATTAATTAAAAATAAACTTTAAATGATTTAAAAATAATTTTTAATGCAAAAAATAAAACTAAAAATATTTTCAAAAAGATAAAAATATTTTATGCCATGGTGCAAAAAATGAGATTTTTTAGAAATGATTTGCTATTTTTAATAAAATGGGTAAAAGAAATGAATTAAAAAGAAAATAAAATGGAATTAAAGGAAAAGTATGCAGATCCAAGAGCCAGGATTTAAATGGGACGCGCGGGAGTTGACTGGCGCGTGATCTGAGGGCCAGGATTCATTCTGAGAATTTGAATTTAATAAAACCTAATTAAACTAATTAATGACTGATTAGGGTTTTAATGTGAAATCTGGGACGTCCAAAACGCGCGCGAAGCTGGATCCAAGGGCCTGTATTCAAACTGTCCTAAAACCCTAATTAACCCTAATTACTTTCAGACGACCGGAACAGTGGTTCCGGTCGTCTTCTCCGGCGAGGCCAAATCCCTAACTCTCTTTACAAGCCACCCCACCCCAAATTAACTGCCCAAAAATAATCCCCCACTCAAAACGAACTCAAACCACCATCCAAACATAATTTATAACAAACATACATGGAGAATCAAAGAAAAACAGAAAACTGGGCAAAGTTTCAGAGAGTCATAACATGTTCATTTCTCAACTATTTTCAAAAATAAAAAAAGCAACATGACCAGTGAAGCATGAAGAACAACTTTATAACAAGAAATACAAGTTCTGGAAAAATTGTTCTTGGTGATACCTGAACTTGAGCTTTCGAAACAGGGACTCTCTGCTTGCCTCTATGCCTCAAAATGATCCCAATGGTCCTCCTGATGAAGTTATGAAGCTTGGTTGGAGTTTATAATGGTTTGTTTGTGAGTTTGCAGAAGTTCTGTTCAAGAGGGGGGAGAAATCGTATTTGGTTTATGTGAGGTTTCAGGGATGAGTGAGGGGTGGAAAATGATCTTGGGATGATGCTGAGTTGCTTTGTGAAAGAAGTTTGAAGTTTTGTTAAGTGTGCTAAGAGTTTCGAAAGAAAATGCAAGAGGGATGATTTTTTGTGAACTTGTGAATGCTGAGGTCTTAGGCTGTATTCTTGTGTGTTATGGCTTGCATAAAGTCCACATATCAAGTGGTGATAGGTCTGTGGAGTTGGTGTGGGCTATGCTGATTGGTATGGGGTGATTTGCAAAAAGTCAAGGTTGGTTGTACTTTGAGGTATGGGCAAGTGGCAGGCTGAGATAGGGGCATGGCTTGGCTCAGCTGAGTTTAGGGAGAACCATAGAATCTGATTAGAAGCAATGCAGCAAGTGGATTAGGGTTTATCATTGGTTTTACAACTTTGTGATCTTTGGCCCTTTTGAAGTTTCTTGATCCACAAGTCATGAAAGTGAGTGAACCTTTGATGCAATCTGATCCTTAGGCCTTGATTTATGTTTGTGTGAAGTTTAGAAGTCCATTTGAAAGCTCAATTTGCCTTGGCAAGGGATTTTGCAACTTTGCCTCTTTGGTGGAAAACTTGAAATTATGTGATTTTTCCCAACTTTGACAAGCCATAACTTTTGATCCAAAATGAATCAGGTCAAGTTCTTGTACTTTTTGAAAAGGGAATGATCCATTCTACAACTTTCATGACCAAAGTTTTCCCATTTGAAGCATTTTTGAATCAAAAAGTAAGGGTTGAAAAAGTTTCCCAAAATGGCAAGTTTCCATTACAAGTCATTTTCCCAAAAAGTCAACTTTGCAAATGGCTTGAAATTATTCAATTTTGTGAACTTCTAACATCTTATATGATCAAATAAAGATCATAAACAATCAAAATGATGAAGAACACCCTTTGGTTGGGTCATTGGGGGCCTCAGATGCCCAGATTTTGCACTGACTTGCTCAAAAAGTCAACTCTTGATCAGATGACTTCCCCATGGAATTTCTTCATGACAATTTATATGCATGATCCCTATACCATATAGAGACCAATAGAAACAAGAATGACCAAAAATTTTGTAGTTATGGCCTTTGAAACCAAAACCCTAATTCTAGGTCATCTGTGTAGTTAAACCTGGCTCTGCTTCCATGCCAATCTCAGTTCTTGTGATTTTTTTGACATTCTTGACTTTTAGAGGATATAATATGATGCTTGAACACACATGGACCCCTTTGAAGTGATTGATAACCTTTGGAGTGGCTCAAATGGCTCAGGGATTGCTCAGATCACAAACCTTAGATGCAGATGACTTGGGAACAATGCAGTGAATCAAAAATGCAATATGAGATGCTATGATTGAACTTATGCATATGAAAAGATCATAAGCCATGGTGTGAATGGGTGAGGGAAAATTTGGGGTGTTTACACACCTACTTGATGAAATGCCTTGCATCTGTAACGCCCATGACTTGGTTTCCGAGCAAAGTTGCTCAGGTTTTGTCAAACTTTGATTGATCATATCTTTCTCAATTTTGATCCAATGGAGATGTTCTTGCTATGGATTTAAAGCTTAGGACGTGATCTTTAATTGACTTAACTTAGATTTGAAGTTTGAAGCATTTATCTTGAAGAAAGAGGGCTTGGAAGTGAGGTGCAAAATGACCTAAACTTGTCTTAAATAGAAACCCTATGTTTCTATTTTGGGCAGTTTTGTGATTTCTTTATTTTTCTATGAATTGACTTTTCTTGATCAAATTTCAACCATTGAACATATTTAACTCGTGGAACTTGATTTTGACCTTAAAAAGTCTGGAGTTAACTTTTTCCTCTACACAATTGACTTTTCCCCAATTTCTTGATTTTCAAATAATTGACCAATTAAAGACCTTTTGAAATGAGTTAATAGACAATATCCCATCCGTAAATACTTGATATCATGTGGAAAATATTAAAATCAAGTTTGAACCAAAATTTCATCATGAAATCCTTTGAATCAGAAACCCTAATTTTGGCCATTTTTGTTAGGAGGTGATGCACTTCTTCAACTTCTTGATCAATCCACATCTTCCAATGACTTGAGGATCCATTTGAGAACAATGAGAGACCCTTGAGGCTTGTTGAGAGGCACTTGAATCTTATTCTTTGAATTTGAATGTTCATAACTTTACAATCAACTGATCACACACCTTAGGCCTCAACCAATGAATGTATACTTTCTCTTCTTTTGATTTGTATGCAATGTAATGTATGAGAATGGTATGCTAAATGCCTTAGAAAATGGAGGGAAAATTTTGGGGTGTTACAGCTGCCCCTATTCAATCATTTGTAGACCTGAATATATGGTAGCAGTGGCTTTCAGACGTTCAAGGAATAGAGGGATTGAATACCTGAATAAAACAAAAAATTTGCACTCTACGAGAAATAAAATAACCCGACTTTCAAAGGTGATACGAGACCAAGCCGAAGGTGGACTCATAGAAGTAAGAATAAGTTGAAGGTAGCCTTACGAAGAATGAGACTAAGTCGGAGGTAGACTCAAACAAGGATTCGAGACCAAGCCAAAGGTGGACTCGAAAAAGTAAGACTTTGTCGAAGGTAGACTTACGATGAAGTTAGAGATCAAGAGGTGAACTCGAAAAAGTAAGACAAAGCAGAAGGTGGACTTACAAAGAATGAGACTAAGCCGAAGGTAGACTCAAACAAGGATACGATACCAAGCCGAAGGTGGACTCGAAAAAGTAAGACTACATCAAAGGTATACTTATGGTAAGGTTCGAGATCAAGCCGAAGGTGAACTCGAAAAAGTAAGACCAATTCGAAGGTGAAATTACAAATAATGAGACTAAGCCGAAGGTAGACTCAAACAAGGATATGAGACCAAGTCGAAGGTGGACTCAAAAAAGTAAGACTATGTCGAAGGTAGACTTATAATAAGGTTCGAGATCAAGCCAAAGGTGAACTCAAGAAAGTAAGACCAAGCCGAAGGTGGACTTACAAATAATGAAACTAAGCTGAAGGTAGACTCAAACAAGGATATGAGACCAAGCCGAAGGTTGACTAAAAAAAGTAAGACTATGTCGAAGGTAGACTTACGATAAAGTTCTAGATAAAGCCGAAGGTGACCTCGAAAAAATAAGACCAAGTTGAAGGTGAACTTACAAAGAATGAGACTAAGCCGAAGGTAGAATCAAACAAGGATACGAGACCAAGCCGAAGGTGGACTCAAAAAACTAAGACTATGCCGAAGGTCGACTTACAATAAGGTCCGAGGTCAAGCAAAAGGTGGAAGAAAAAAAGTAAGACCAAGCCGAACGTGGACTTACAAAGAATGAGACTAAGTCGAAGGTAGACTAAAACAAGGATACGAGACCAAGCCGAAGGTGAACTCGAAAAAGTAAGACTATACCCAAGGTAGACTTACGATAAGGTTTGAGATCAAGCCGAAGGTGGACTCGAAAAAGTAAGACTAAGCCGAAGGTGTGTGAAACATGAAGGGTGTTTTGAATAATGTAAAAAACTTGGGTATTTGAAATGATGTGTGGCAAGACAAGCAAGAAGAGATGATCTCATGAAGAAAAGTTTTCATGAGATATTTGACTGCATGAGTCGACTCATGCTCCTCAACAGGTCGACTCAATTAGTACATTTGATTTGAGTTGACTCGTGGTTTGTTATAGGTCTACTCATTCGATGTGATTTTTTCTTCAAAACTCTCAGGTCCCAACATGCTGATTGAGGAAGGATTTTAGGTCGACTCATTTACTTGGTACAAGTCGACTCATCCATATGGAGAGTCGACACTTTACTGACTTATGCAACTTTTCTGTTATTTTTTTCACTCACTTTTACTTTCTAGTTTCTATTCTTTTATAACCAATATAAATATTTGTTTCATGTTTTATGAGAATTCTAAAAAGAAAAGTGAAATAGATACATAACTTTCTCTCCATCTTCTCCTTCTTTAAATCAATCAACAATCACACACAACAATCTTTATGGATCAAGGTGCAAATTAAGGTGATAATGTCCAATTGTGAGATCGAGATTTCAGCTTGGGTAGAGAAGGTGTGGGTTTTTCTTGTAAAAACCTAAAAGGTTTTCTCCTCCAAGATCATAGAAGATTTGGGGGTTTTGCACGCAATTATCGTTCGTAGATTCAGCTGAGTGGGGGAGTTTGAAGATCAAGGGAATTGTTCATCCACATCACGTTAACCGGAGGATTACAAAGATAGTTGTGGGTTCATAAGCATTGAAGAAAATTAGCCGTGCTCAAAGTTTGAAGGATTGTATATTCTTGCTAGAAGGGAGCTGTTAATCAGAGGTTTTCTCGATGCGCATGAAGGAATTGGTTCTTCTCTAATCAAGGGGCAAAAAGAGTTATTGCAACAATCAAAATTTGGATTGGTTTGTTGCTCCAATTTTCTTCTTGTATAAACAATTGCAATATTAATAAAATATCCTAGTTCAATTGAGAATTGAGGGCAGAGTACTTCTAGCAAGGACAATGAAGGAACTGCCTACACAAATCTCTTGTGTTCTTTATTCGTTTCATTCTAATATTTTCTGCATTACTTGAATTTGTGTGGTTTGAAATTTTTTGTTTTAGTTTAATATATGCACACCAACTATTTGTTAAAAATTGTTGCTATCAATTTTGACAGCAACCTTGTAAAAATTCTGCTCTACTTTAACATACAAATAACACTTTGTGCAGGGTGCACACCAAGTGTTTGAGAAAAAGTCAAACCACACCAATTCATAATTTGTGTGCTTATTTCTCTTTTATAATTCATTGTTGAGAGTGGGTTATCAAGTGAGCTGAATTTAAGTGGCTTTGTTGCATTGTTTTAATTCTTCTTATCATCTCTTATTTCCCATTTGGTTTCAAACGCATATCCAATCACCGATGACTTTAATTTTTTTTTAGACGAGTTTTCTGGGGAACTTCCGCAAAATATTTTTCAAAGTATTTTTGAAAAGTTAAATTTTAAAAAGGATCTATTCAACCCCCTCTTCTAGATCCGCGCCATCGTCTAACAAGTGGTATCAGAGCATCGATTTATCTAGTGTTTCACATATAACTTCTTAGAAAATGGATAACGATCCAACGAGGGCGTATAATAGAGCACCTATTTTCACCAGAGAAAACTATAGTCACTGGAAGTATTGTATGCGTATTCATATCAACTTTGTTGATAGAACAATATGGAAGGTTATTCAAGATGTTCTTATTCAAATAACCATGACCGGAGAGAATAACCTTGAAATACCTAAACCTGAAGCACAATGGCATGAAAAAGATGAAAAGAACTATAACTATGATTGGAAAGCTCGAAATATGAGTATTTATTCTTTTGGAGCGGATGAGTATATCAGAGTTTCACATCATATTACGACAAAAGATATGTGGGAAGCGTTATAGGTTACCCATGAGGGAACCGATGACGTGAAGCTTGCCAGAATTAACACGTTGCAACAAGAGTTTGATCGGTTTCACATGAACCAAGGGGAAACCATTGGTGAATTGGGAAAGATATTCTCTCATTTATTAAATCACTTAAATGCTCTTGGAAAAACCACTCCCAACGATGTAGCTATTAACAAAATCTTAAGATGTCTTACTAGGGAATGGTTACCAAAGGTAACAACAATCAAAGAAGTCAATGATGTAAGAACATTGGATTTGACAAAGTTGATTAGGAAGCTACAAGAGCATGAGAAAGAGCTCTTAAATATACACGGGCATGAAGAAAATGAGAAGAAAGAAAAGAATGAAAAATCAAAGGACAACGAGAAGAAGAAGAAGTTTATTGCATTGAAGACTTCTACTTTAAAATCATCCACTAACAAAGAATGTGAAAGTGAGTCCAGTGACGAAGACAATGAATCCAATGAGGATATGGGTTTGTTTGTTAGAAGATATAATAGGTATCTTAGAAATAATTAAATCTCTCATTCGGACAAGTGCCTTGTCAACTATAGAAGGAAATCTAACTCCTCCAAGCAAGAACCAAACAAAAGTACCAAAGTGAAAGGATTGTGTTATAATTATGGAAAACCCGGTCACTACAAATTGAAATGCCCAATGTTAAAGAAATACAAAGGCAAAGACAAATATCAAAAGAAAGGCAACAAAGCTAGAAGGGAATATATTGCATGGGAAAACGATATTGAAGCTTCTAGCAAAGCAAGCTCAAGTGATGAGGAAGAGAAAGTAAATATTTGTCTTATGGCTCACACCTAAGGCAAAAAGCAAGTAAGTCATTCTAAATATGATAATATTTAAAAATTGTCTTATCCTGGATTGCTTAGTAGTTTTAAGGCTCTCCATCATGAAGCTAAAAACGCTTTTAAGCGATTATCCTTCGATAAGCTTATTTTTAAGCATTTGGAGAAAAAGGTATCCGATTATCAAAAGGAATTGGAGGCTCTTAAAGCTTATATGGTGGAGTCAATTAAATAAGAAAAACAACGATGGTTTAATTTTCAAGGTTGTGAAACTTGTTGGATTTGGCAAAAAGAAGTTAAAACACTTAAAGCCAAACTAGACAAAGAATCACAACCCAAGATGATCTTTTCTATTGATCATTCAAATTTTAGAGATTCTATGTACAATTCATATCAAAGATACACCTATGTGGTGAAGGATCAAAATATAAAATGGAACTCTAAACCAACCTTGGGATGTCTTTATTGTTGCAAGAGGGGTCACACTATTGCTAAATGTCGATTTAGGAGATTCTTGATCCCTAAAGGCATTTTTCAATGGTTGCCTAAATGCAACCAAAGTTTCACTCACACACAAGGACCCAATGAAAATTGGGTACCTCTTTCTCTTGTTTAATATGTAGGTGAGTGTCTTGAGACTATGGAGAAAAGATGGTTTCTCGATAGTGGTTGTTCAAGACATATGACGGGTGGCATTTCCCTATTCTATGACTTTGTGGCTAAGAAGAAAGACTTTGTTGTGTATGGTGATAACAACAAGGGAGCTATACTCGGTAAAGGTAGTGTAGGTAATCCATCTTCTACATCGATATCTAATGTCCTTTTATTGGAAGGCCTTAAACATAATCTCATTAGCATTAGTCAATTATGTGACAAGGGATACAAAGTCTCTTTTTCAAAAGAAGGTTGCATAATTGAACATGATGATAAAAAGGATGATATGTGTTCCGGACTGGGCCTCAAGAATGTATTAGGCTACGACCCAACAGGTCGAGCAGAGGCCCATATTCTCGAGCAGAGACGCCTAACAGACGGGTGGGGGCACCTCACGATCAGACAAATTTCTTATACGATAGGCATGCACTCAGGACGGGCAAAGAACAAGTCTGTCAGGTCACTTACCACATCACCCAACTGTCCCTTATTATCTCCTGAAAGATAGGAGCAGTTGGACCAAGGACCAGGCCTCTTAGCTAGGTCTTCACGCTTCTCACGCGTTCCTTGGCAGTTCTTCCTTGGGCCTAGCTGTTCTAGCCCAAAGAGGGACCTTGGCCCAACGCTGGGGGCACACTATAAATACCTTTTTTCACTAAAGGGTCAGGTATTCTGATTCACTCTAATTAACCTATTTTTCACTGTACCTCTTCTCACTTAAGCATTGGAGTGCCTTGCAGGTACACCCCTTTTTTTCCTCCCATTCTTTGGCCGTTACATCAAGTCATTGGAAGGTCCTTCTGATCAGGTAAGATCAGTGACGCCGTCTGTGGGAAACTAGCTTCCCCTTTTTCTACAACAGAAGATCAAAGCTCAAACACCATCCTTCCAGCATGTCCGGAGAATAACTCAACAAACGCAACCGTCCCCTCGTCGACTACACGATGGAGGACAATCTACAATACCATGAGGCTGACGCCCGAGATGGGCGCCCGGCCACCCCGTCTCCTGAACCTGAGAACAATGGGAACCCACCTCAAGTTCAAAACCAGGTGACTGACACATTCCAACCCATCCCTGTTCCCGTCGAAGGGGATGCCACCATGATTGCTATGGTGAACGCTCTCAACCAGGCCAACTTCATGCTCTACCAACAGCACGAGAGAATCATGGCCCTAGAAGTTGATCGACAGGAGGGCCGAACTCAGCAAGAAAGGAGGACGCAACAATGTCCAGAAGCGACAAAGAAATGGGGACGCCGCTCCCCAGAGCCCAATATGAGTAGGGCGCGTGCCCGCCGTGACTCCAACCGATCGGGAGCCTCACCAAGGCGCGATCGAAGTCCCGACCACAACGAGCTCTCCCCATCAAGGAGCGACGAAGAAGACCTGCATTTCCCCTGTCACGGGTGTTGCACCCCAAAATTTGCCCTCACAATACAAGACTTTGTGTGCTAAGAAGGTTCACAAGGTTCACAAGTTTCCCAATGCTTTCAATACCTTTCATGAGGTTCATGAAGTCTACAAGTCACTTCATGAAGGTTCACAAGGTTCACAATATTCACAATGATTACAAAACTTTCCTGAGGTTCATGAGGTCTACAAAGTCACTTTATGAGGTTCACAAGGTTCACAAGCTTCACAATACCTCCCATGAGGTTCACAAGACATTTTATGATGGTTCACAAGGTTCACAAAGTTCACAATTGGTCAGAAGAGTTGACAATTCCCTCAGACAATGCACCTCCTAAGTAGTGCATCCAAAACTAGGGTTTTGACTTTAATCAGGTTAAATGAACTTCCAAGACTTCAAGTGAGCTTCATAACATCTTATGTGTGTTTAAGAACCCCCATGACAAGTTTCAAGACTTTTCTCAGAAGTTTGCTCAGTCAAATGATCAGATAAGTCAAAATCAGTCAATGTAGTTAAAAAGTCAAACTGAGGTCAACTGTGGTCAAACCAAAGTCAAACTTCATGATTTTTTGCCAATATCAAGTATATTAAGTAAAATTAATCATTTGATCAAGGGTTGATCATGAATCATCAAGGAGATTCCAGATCATCAAGAATCAGGAGTTTCTAAATTAGGGTTTCCTCAATAAAAGTCAACTGAACTTTGACCAGACATAACTTTCACATACTTCATCACCAAGTCTCCATACAAAGCTCATTTTGAAGGAAATTGAATTCTCTACAACTTTGTGTCTCACAAGCCAAGCCCAAAAATGCTTCATTTGGAAGGTATGAGCTAAGACATTATAGGTCCTTTTGAAAGTCAACAAAAAGTCAACAACTTCAAAAGAGCATAACTTGAGATTGGTAAATGATATGGACATGAAACCAATGGGGTTGTTTAGAGGACTCTTCAAGCTTTCCAAAATGTCCAAGAACACCCTCATAGCATTAAAATTGAGGGAGATATGCCCTTGCAAAGTTGGGAAATTTTGTGATGGTTTATGTTGAAAATGGAGGTTTAAAACCACTTCTTTCCAAATGGGCTTGCCAAGTGGTGATCCAATCCATACCATATCATCATGCACGACCCAATTGATAAAAAATCAGAATTTTTATTATTTTATTTTTATTTATTTTGATTTAATTCATAAAAAAATCATTTTAAATAAATATAAAATATGAAAATACAATATTTGATGAAGATTGAGCTTCTAGAATCTCATCAATACTGATTTGAATTGAAAGGGAAGGAAATCATGAGATTGGTACAAAAATAGCAAGCCTTCATGAACAAATATTGGAATTTTAAACCATGATCTTTTTCAATCTTCAAATATCAAAATCTCCACACAACAATTGAATTTTCTTAACCTAATTCATCCACATATAAGTACTGAACTCATTGACATTGCCCATTCACGATTTGGCTGCCTAAAAGTGTAAGTTCAAAATCTCAAAAAATCCATCCAAAACTCATATTCGGATTCTTCAATCCAGGGCATTTGAAGGTAAAATAAGAACATGGAGATGTTCTTTGGACATCACTGAAGCAAAACCATCACTCACATTCATCCCATACATGCCATATTGTTCAAACCGAGCCATTCTTGTTCTTGCTTTTCTTTTTTTCGATTACATCAATTCATTGCATATTAATGGATTTTGTTTGTCTAATGTTGTTTATAATGTTATGTAGACTGTTTCTGGGCAGGAAAATCAAAGAAACTGTGGCAAATTCATGAAACACTATTGTTAGGGTTTGGACCTAGGTTTAGGGTTTTCTAATTTAATGAATATAAATGGATTCTAAAAACACAGGATGAATCGCATGAACATTTGGATCATGTTGCTGTGTTTGATTTTGTGAAATTGTACAGTTTTGTTGCCCATTGAGTTTCGTAGGTTTTGCTGGAACTTGTTATTCGCAGGTAAATTCCCAGCAACATTCGTAGGTAAAAACGCAGGTATGAGGAAGAAGATGAAGTCCATTCGCGCCTGTTTTTAAAAATTCAAATTTTGTTTAAAAATATTATGAATTAATCCTGGTTATGTTTCACAAACGCACGTTTGTCCCAGTGGTAAAGCTGATACGCGTATGGTGTGAGGGCACTAGTTCGATTCCTGGCTGGTGCATTGTTTTTGTTCTTATTTTTTCAGGTTAAAAGTGGACTTAATATATTATGGTTTCTTGCCATTCAACTACCAGAAGGGCTCTCCCAGCCAGGCGGTAAAGCATGCGTGTGAATGATCAAAGGTCCTGGGTTCAACACCACCCCAGGCCTTTTTGTTTCTATTATTTTTTCTGATTTTCCAGTCAATGCACAAAACTACTTCTTCTCCCTATGATGACACGCGCGCGTGGATGGCCCAGTGGTAGAAGCTATTGTTGGCAAGCATAGGGGACTGGGTTCAAACCCCAGCCCCATCAGGTTTTGATTTCTTTTTCTTTTGCTTTATTTTCTTAATTCAATTACTATTATATAAAATAAATTAAAAATATATTGTTTTATTATTTTCTTATATTGTATATATTATGTGTTCTAATTCTTAAAATTATTTTTTCTAAAAATTCTAAATTCTTATTAGTTAAAATATAGGTATATTAATTAATATATTTTTGTATATTATAAATTAAACCCTAAAAAATATTTTCTAAAATAAACCCTAATTTTGTAAAACCTAATTCTATTTTTCTAAATAATTTTATTTTCTAATTCTTAATATAATTATTATGTATATATATTTATTTATTTAATATGATTCTTGTAAATTTTGTAAATATGATTATTTTTTATGAATATGATATTTAAAATTTATTTTCTTCATATAATGTGTAAATATCTTTTTAATAAATAATTGTTAATATATGTTTAGAAATAATTAAATTTGTAATGATTAAAATTTATAATTATATTATGTTTAAATTTCTTTTGTTATAATAATTATTTAATTCTAAATAAATGTTTATATATTAAAATTTAATTTTGTGTTTATTATTCTCATCATGTTATTATAATATTTTTATTAATACTATTTATTTTAATCATTGTTATTGTTACTAACCATATTATTATTTATTATTTTTGCTTCATTAATCTTATATATTATTATTATTATTATTATTTCACTAACTTTATTTGTTTTAATATTTTTACTAACCCTATTTTTAATTATTATTATTACTAACCCCTATTTCTTTATTTATTGCTTATTTACTATTTTTACTTATTATTTATATTTTGCTTTTATATTTATATTTTTGCTATTTATTCTTATAATTATTTTGTAATTGCTCCTTGGTGTAAATTTTGTAATATTTAATTTATTTAATTTTATGCTATGGTTAGTAATTTAGGGAGTGTAAACATGTATTCTCTTGAAATCAAATTTAGATCACTTTAATTAAAGATAAATAATGTTAAACACTCACACACGTAAGTCGATTTTTAATCGCCATCTCACATTCCTAAGGCTATCCCTCAATGTTGCCTAATCATAAGGTCAAGTGGGGTGTATAAAGCAAGTCCCTTAAAAGAAAAATCATCAAGTCCCTAATGGTTGCCTTTAAAGATCAAGTCCCTTTTCGAATAATGATGATAGTCCCTCCTAAATGCTTAATACACCTCACAGTTGCCTTCATAAACAGATGTCCCCCACATGTCCCTTACATCCAAGGTAATGACTACCTATTCCTTAATAATAGGGATAGTCTTACCACTCAAAGGATAAAGAACAGAAAAGACTTAAACTTTAGGGTAGGTTCCTCTTATGTACTTGCTCACTTCATTCAAAACTTTTCAAACTTTTCACAATTTCAAACAAATTTTCAAACACAAGTTTTTACGCATCCGTACATGGATCATTATCAACTATTATGAAAATTTTTCTATTCACACACTACACTTTCAAAAACAATTCAAAAGTGAGCTAAGTAACTAAGAGCCCATGGATAACCATGGATGTAAAGGGTGCTAACACCTTCCCTTTACATAACCTACCCCCCGGACCCAAAAATATCTCTTAAGGTCTTTCCTGTTCTTTTATACCCTTTCCTTTTGGATAAAATAAAAGTCGGTGGCGACTCTTGCTATCCGCAACATAACTAAAGTCAGTTCTCCCACCGTGTTACAACGGGCAATAATGGAAGCTCCACTCCCCAAAGGCATGGAGAAACCCCCAAACCTGGCCATATACGACGGGACCACTGACCCCGACGATCACGTCGACAACGTCAATGCAATGCTCGACTAATGTAACAACATCACCGGGCATCTCAAATGCAGGTTGTTCGCAACGACCCTCAGTAAAGGAGCCATGGCCTGGTACAAAAGCTTGGCCCCAGAGTTCATCACATCCTGGAGAGTCATGAGATCCATGTTCACGAGGCATTTCACAGCCTCCCGATGCCATCCAAAGACGGAGGCGACCCTTGAAGCCATAATACAAAGGAAAAATGAGACATTGCGCTCGTACATCAAACGATTCAACCAAGAGGCTGTCGAGGTGGACACCACGGAAGATATGAAGAAATATCTCCTCGAGAGGGGACTCTTGCCTGGAAGCGAGCTTAGCCGAGCAGTTGGGATAGAACCTCCCCGCACTCTGAACAACCTCCTGCATAAAGCCCAGGCTTACATCAGATACGAGGAAAAATAGGTAGCCCACAACGCTCACAGCAGCCGCAGCACCGGGGAAACCGATCACCCCAAGCGCAAAGATCCGAACATTCCCCGTCGCAACGGGGACAGGCGAAGGGAAGAGAAACCCCGCAAACCCCGGGAAGGAAGAGGCCCCGCGGGCCAATACAGCGAATATACATTACTGACAGCTCCCTCCGAGCGCATCCTCGCCTAATGCATCAACTCCGAGTTCAAACAGGGCAGGGTAAGGTTCCCAAAACCGTCTGCACCCAAGCCTCACACCGACAAGTCCAAATACTACATGTTCCACAAAAGCCATGGACATGTGACTGAAGACTGCGTTCACCTGAAAGACGCAATAGAGATCTTGATCCAAGAAGGGCATCTCAAGCAATACACTAGGAGGAACAAAGCTTCCAAACACGAAGAGCCATAAAAGAAGAGACCCCGGGAGGACACTCCCCCCGACGGATCTTCCTATCAGGTGGCCCTTTGCATATCGCGACCAGAAGACTTCACCTTCCCCGGGACACCACCCGAAGGACGGGTCGCTGATCTCAGCCCCTGGGAAGACTTTCCGACTGCCCTTATCATATCAGGAGGAGGGATGAACGGTGAGGCCGCCGCCCTTTCAGTGAAGCGCAAGTTCGACGAGCTCCTTCTGACCGCACCCGAGCAAAAGGCAATGCTGACAAAGTACCGAGGCAAATCCAACCCAATATCCTTCTTTCTAGAGGAGCTCCCAGGCGGGTCCCCAAACTCGGGCATCCCATTGTTAATTAGAGCCAAGATGGCTCACTTCGACGTCCGACACATCCTGGTCGATCAAGGCAGCTCGGTGGACATCATGTACGTCCACCTTTTCAAGACCCTAAAGTTGGACAAAACCAACCTATCTCCCTACGTCGGGTCCGACCTCCAAGAACGGGCAGTCAAACCCATAGCACAGTGTAGGCGCAAGCAGTCCCCCGAGAAAGAGGAGGCTGCCGAGCGAGCTGTAAAAGACCTCTTAGAGGCAAATTTTATTTCTAAAGCCCAGTACACAACCTGGCTCTCTAATGTAGTCCTCGTTAAGAAGAATAATGGAAAATGGCACATGTGTGTTAATTATACTGATCTTAATAGGGCATGTCCCAAAGATGCTTTCCCTCTCCCTAACATAGATAAACTCGTTGACAACTCTGCAGGGTTCAAACTCTTGTCCTTCATGGATACATACAGTGGATATAATCAAATCCCTATGTCAGACACGGACAAGAGACACACGGCATTCATGACCCCGACCGACAATTACTACTACAACGTAATGCCCTTCGGACTCAAGAACGCCAGGGCCACGTACCAGCGCATGATGAACAAAGTCTTCCGAGGAGAAATCGGGGATATGCTCGAGGTATATATGGACAACATGATCATCAAATCACACGAGGAAACCGACCACGCTCGATACCTTTACAAAGTTTTCGAGCAGGCGAGACAGTGCAAAATGAGGTTTAACCCTGAAAAATGCACGTTCGGCGTCCGGGCAGGAAAATTCCTAGGTTACTACCTCACCGAGAGGGGAATCGAGGCCAACCCCGACAAATGTCGAGCATTCTCGGAATTTCCGACCCCGAAATCTAAAAAATCCATCCAATCCCTCAACGGGGTGCTCGCCTCGCTCTCCCGTTTCATCGCCAAATCTGCCCAGCACACACTACCTTTCTTCAAACTCTTCGTAAGGAGGCCAACTTCGAATGGACCGACGAATGTGAACAGGCACTACTGCATTTGAAGAGGGTCCTCTCCGAACCCCCGGTCATATCACGACCATTGGAAAGGGAGACCTTATACCTGTATCTATCCGTAGCAACCGAGGTCGTCAGTGCCGCTCTAATCAGAGAAACCGACGAGGGACAAAAACCCATCTACTTCACGAGCAAAGCACTCCAGGGCCCCGAGCTCAAATACCAACAAATTGAAAAGGTTGCATTAGCTCTCATAAACGCCGCGAGGAGATTACGTCATTACTTCCTCGCTCATATGATCAAGGTAAGAACCGATCAACCAATAAAATAACTCCTCGGGCAGCCAGACATGGCCGACATAATGCTAAAATGGTCGCTAGAACTTTACGAATTCGATATATAGTACGAGAACAGGAAAGCTCTGAAAGCACAGGCCCTGGCCGACTTTGTAGCGGAAATGACTCACAGCCCGACACCAACGGACGACGCCCATAAATGGACGATCTTCATCGACGGCGCCTCCGGTACGACTGTAACACGGTGGGAGAACTGACTTTAGTTAAATGTTGCGATAGCAAGAGTCGCCACCGACTTTTATTTTATCCAAAAGGAAAGGGTATAAAAGAACAGGAAAGACCTTAAAAGATTTTTGGGTTCGGGGGGTAGGTTATGTAAAGGGAAGGTGTTAGCACCCTTTACATCCATGGTTATCCATGGGCTCTTAGTTACTTAGCTCACTTTAAAATGTTTTGAGAAGTGTAATGTGTGATTATAAATTGTCTTAATTACTTTATAATGATCCATGTACGGATATATATAAAGCCTTTGTTTTGAAAATTGTTTGAAAATGTGAAGTGTTTTTGAAGTGTTTTGAAAAGGTGAGCAAGTACATAAAAGGAACCTACCCTAAGTTAAATCTTTTCTGTTCTTAAATATCCTTTAAATGGTAAGACTATCCCTATTATTAAGGAATAGGTAGTCATTACCCTGGATGTATGAGGGACAAGTGAAGGGACAACTGTGATTAGGCAACTGTAAGGTGTATTTAGCAATTCGAAGGGACTTATCATCTTTATTCGAAAGGGACAAGATCATTTACGAAAGCAACCATGAAGGGACTTGATCTTTTTATCTTTTAAGGGACTAGATGATATAAATAAATGAAGGGACTTTGCTTTATACACCTTACTTGACCTTTTTCTTTAGGCAACATGAGAGGTATCCTTAAGAATGTGAGATGGCGATCCAGGATCGACTTACGTGTGTGCGTGTACAAATTCATATATTTATCTTAAGATTAATGATCTAAATTCAATTTTAAATACAAACATGTTTTACACTCCCTATTTTACTAACCATGGCAATTAAAAATAAATAATAAGAATAATTCTACAACTATTACATAATTGGCACAATTACATTATAATAATAAAATAATTAAAATAAATAAGCAAATAAATAAATAATTAAATGGGTTAGTAATGATAAAAAAAATAAGTATAAGATGGTTAGTATAACAATATAATATAGAAATAAATTAAAAGTTCAAAATTAAATAAATAAACATTTTTAAGGGAATTTAAAATAAAAGAAATAAATAATAACAATTATATACTAATAGTTCTAATATTTTAAATTTATATACATATTATAAAAAATATTTGTTAATTTTAATTAAGCAAGCATATAAAAATAATAAATTAAGTTCATGAAATAAAGTTAGGGTTTTGAATTATTTAGAAAAAATAAATTAGGGTTTACTACTTAATTAAGTTATTTAAATTATCTATATATAAAAACTACATATAATATGAACAAATTATAAAATTAAAATAAACAAATAAATTAATAATTACAATATAATTAGGGTTTATAAAAGAAAATTAGGGTTTATTATTTAATATAAATATAATTAAATTATTTATACAAAACATACAATAAAATAAATATTAAATAATTTTATTAATAAAGTTTAATTTTTTTGAAAATATAAGTTTTGAATTATATACAAGAAAATAAAATAACAATTTGATTTTAAACATTTATCATTAAAGAAATTAATTAAATATATTATAAACAAAACAAAAGAAAAGAAAATATGAAAAAAAGAACATACCTGGGGTTGGGATTCGAACCCAGGCCCTAGGCTTCACACCCTCAAGACCAACAAGCCAACCACTGGGCCAGCTGCGCGTTGGTGATGGACAATCAGCATAACTTTGTTTTATTCTATTCCTGCAAAACCAAAAGGAATTGAAACAAAAAAATTGTTCCTGGCTGGATTCGAACCCAGGCCTCACAACATATATTGCGCGCATCAAAACCAACTGAGCTACATGCTCATTGTGATATACAGATGGGACAAATTCGTTTTAAGCATTTTACAAAATTCAAATATCAATTTCGCGCGCAGCAACTTCATCTCCTACCTCTGGACTTGCGAATTCACCTGCAAAATTTGTTAGGAATTTTCCTGCGAATTCAGCTTCGCAGGTTTTCCTATGTTATTCAATCATCACAAAAATTGTAAAATTTTCCAAAATTAAGCACACCAACAGAATCACCACATCATTTACGACTTAACCATGTCATTGGAATGAATTTATATTAGCCAAATCATTAAACCCTAAAAGAGGCCGAAAACCCTAATAATGGTGGAATCCATTCTAGTCCATGAAACTCGAATCAAACTATCCAGAAAGCTTCTACATCATAATATAAACAAGATTAATCAATCAAAAACAAACAAAGCATTATGAATAATCGTAATCGAAAATTAAAAAAATTGAACAAATGTTGATTTGGTTTGTGCATATGGGCATGATTATGATGCTTTTGAGGATTGGGATAGGTTCAGTGATGTCCAAGGAATGTTTTGCAACCTTTAGAATGCCTTGAGAGAGCCTCTAAGTTCAAAACCGAATCTCTCTTTTCTCTTGAAATTTTGAAATTGGTAATGTGTTCTTGAGGCAGCAAATTCGTGTCCCCTCACTTGTGTTATGTTCCTCTATATGTAATGAATCAAATTAGGTTAAAAAATGTCATGGTTCTTTGGATATTTTGATCATTTGAGATTGAAAAAGATCATGCCATAAAACTTGAATATTCTTTGATATATCATTGCTATTTTGAGACAATCTTCATAATTTTCATATAAATTAAATCCAATCAACTTTTATGACTTTCTAGAAGCAAAATATTTTTAAATCTTCATCATTTTATATTTTATTTGAATTTAAAATGATTTTTAATATAAAAAATCATAATAAATAAAAATAAAATGAATAAAATTATGAAAATATTAAATAAATTTCGTGCATGATGTCATGGAACACCTTGGGTCACAAAAAAGTCAGCCCATTTGAAGAATTATGGTTTTAAGACCCCATTTACTTCATAAACCACTAAAAAATTTCCCAACTTTGCAAGGGCATAAATCCTTCAATTTTAATGCTATGAGGGTGTTCTTGGACATTTTGGAAAGCTTAAAGAGTCCTCTAACCAACCTCTTTGGTCTCATTTCCATATCTTTTACCATTCTCAAGTTATGCTCTTTTGAAGTTGTTGACCTTTTGTTGACTTTTAAAAGGACCTATAATGTCTTAGCTCATACCTTCCAAATGAAGCATTTTTGGGCTTGGCTTTGGAGACACAAAGTTGTAGATAATTCAATTTCCTTCAAAATGAGCTTTGGATGAGAAAAATTTGATGAAGCATGTGGAAGTTATGGCTGGTCAAAGTTTAGTTGACTTTTCCTGTGAAAACCCTAATTTAGAAACTCCTGATTCTTGATGATCTGAAATTTCCTTGGTGAATCATGATCAAACCTTGATCAAATGGTGAATTTTACTTCATATAATTGATGTTGGCAAAAAATCATGAAGTTTGACTTTGGTTTGACCACAGTTGACCTCAGTTTGACTTTTTAACTGCTTTGACTGATTTTAACCTATCTGATCATCTGACTGAGCAAATCTTTTGGGGAAAGTCTTGAAACTTGTCATGGGGATTCTTAAACACATATAAGATGCTATGAAGCTCACTTGAAGTCTTGGAAGTCCATTTAGCCTGATTAAAGTCAAAACCCTATTTTAGGATGCATTGCTTAGGAGGATGCATTGTCTGAGGGAAATGTCAAATCTTCTGACTAATTGTGAACTTTGTGAACCTTGTGAACCTCATGAGATGTCTTGTGAACCTTGTGAACCTTGTGAACCTCTTAGTACACAATGGCTTGTCTTGTGAGGGCAAATTTTGGGGTGCAACAACGACGAGCAGTGGGTCCGGGATCATCCTCAAAAACGAGGACGGAATCCTGATTGAGGTCTCACTGGCATTAGCTTTCCCGACATCCAACAACCAAGCCGAATATGAAGCTTTCATCGCTGGTCTGAGACTGGCCGAGGACTTAGGAGCAAAGGAAGTAAAAATATCAACAGACTCCCAGCTCATAGCATCACAAGTACGGGGAGAGTACCAAACCAAGAACGACAACCTCATCGAGTACTTGGCTCTAGTCAAAGAAAGACTCGAAAAATTCGAGAAGTGGGAAGTTCAACACGTACCTCGCGAGCACAACACACGAGCAGAGATCCTGTCGAAACTAGCTAGCACGAGAAAGAAGGGCGGAAACAAATCAGTAATACAGGAAATCCTTCCTCGACCTAGTATCGAGAAGCCGCCTCCCCCACTTGAGGTTAACGTGATCGGGGATACTCATTGTTGGATGACGCCCATCTATGATTACCTCACAAAGGGCAAACTCCCCACTGACCCTAAAGAGGCGACCGTCACCAAACGTAGGGCGTGCTCATACGTCCTCCTCGAAGGGAAACTCTACCGTAGAGGTCTTTCCATCCCGTTACTCAAATGCGTCGAAGAAGAGAAAGTTCCCGACATATTGGGGGAAATGCACCGAGGAATCAACGCCCAACATCCCGGCGGACGAACACTCGCACGAAAGGCTCTTCGAGCAGGCTACTATTGGCCGACTATGCAACACGACTCCAAGGAACACGTCAAAAAATGCGACAAATGTCAACGACACGCCGACATGCACCTTGCACCCCCGAACGAACTAAAAACACTCTCCTCTCCTTGGCCCTTCGCGTGGTGGGGCATGGACATCCTCGGATCCTTCGTAACTGGATCATACCAGAATAAATACCTCATTATAGGGGTAGACTATTTCACCAAATGGATCGAAGCAGAGGTACTGGCCAAAATAACAGCACAGAACATTCTTCGATTTTTCAAACGAAATATCCTCGCTCGGTTCGGCATGCCTCAGGTCCTCATCACAGACAACGAGACGCAATTCACGGACGGAGGAATTCAGGACTTCGTGGCTAGCTTAAGTACTAAACAACATTTTACATCCGTCGAGCACCCTCAAACAAACGGGAAAGCAGAAGCGGCCAACAGGGTAATCCTGCACGGGCTGAAGCGCAGACTCGGCGAGGCGAAAAAGGCATGGGTCGAGGAGTTACATAGCGTCCTGTGGGCATACCGCACGACACCACATTCCACAACCGGGGAAACCCCATTCCGACTAACATACGGCACCGAAGCAGTCATCCCAATAGAAATACGAGAGCCGACGAGACGCATAGAGGAACCCCTAGACGAGGAGATGAACGACGAGGCACTTAGAGCCGAGCTGGATCTCGTCGACGAGATCCGCTCCGAAGCAGCCCTTAGGGAAATATCCCTCAAACAAAAAATAGCCTTGCGCCACGACGCGAAGGTCATAAAGAGAGAGTTCCAGGTGGGCAGCCTGGTCCTCAGAAGAAATAAAAAAAAAACCCAAGAGAGGGTAAACTGGCCGCCAACTGGGAAGGTCCCTACCGCGTCCGCGACAAGACGAGCAACGGGGCCTACTATCTAGAAAACCTACAAGGTGAAGAACTCGCTCGACCATGGATTGTAGAGAAACTTAGACAATATTACAGCTGAATATGTCACGGGGAGACATGGGAGGTACAACCACGCTCTTCACCATCGAAACTACAGGGAGGATCCACGCTACCCAGGGACGAACACGACCCCTCCAGCGGACACAACCCTCCCCGATGATTGGGACCTCGATCGAGCCCCAGCGTCGCAGTACCAAGATTGGCAGGGCACCCAGCTCGCGATGGGAAGGCCCAAGCCCTGAGGCCAGAGTTCTCCAATCGCGAACTCGACTTCGATTTTAGGCGAGCACAACGCCCGCTACCTCATCGGTTCCCTAAACCGGCGAGACCAACATAGTCGAGCATAAATAATTCACATAAATATAGCAAATATAAAATGAATAAAACCAAGCAAGGTAACAGCTAAAACAAAACATTCATTCATAAGCGGCCGTAGCCGAAGAAAATACGAGTACGCCCGAAGGCCAATATTCATACAAGCTGGGCACGCAGGCCATACAAATAAACAAAATAAAATCCAAAGACTCCGCCCAGAGTTACTCTTCCACTTCTCCTAGCTCCTCCTTCGCTTCGAAGGGACACAGAATCTCCCCGTCCTGGACGCAGTAATCGTGAGCTGACCCCTCCGTCGCCAACTCAGGGTTCAGTATCCTCAACTGGTCGACAGTGTTGTCAAACCCTTCTTTGAACACGACCACCAGATCCTGGTTGAGCGAACGGATGTGTCCCACCAGTTCACCCCGGGAACGGAGAGCGAGATCCTCTTCACTCTCATCCGCCAAGGGACAGACGATATCCTCGAGCATAGGCAGATGAGCACGGAGCGTAGCATTTTCCTCGGCCACTTTCTTATGCTCAGCGGCCTGCTCCTCCAGGCTCACCTTTTCCGTCTTCAGCGTATCCCGCTCCCCTTTCACTTCCTCCAGCTCTTTCTTCAACCCTTCCTGCAGCTGATGCTACTCCTTATAGTCCGACAGGTCCTTTGACAACTTGTCATTTTCAGAACGGACCTTCAGAAGGGCATCCTCCAGGGAAGCCGTGGATACGGAGGTATCGGTCAGAACCATGGCCGTCTCCATCACCCTGATGACTGCAGCCAGATCCTTCGCCAGTTCCTTTCACCAGACACCAGCCTCCTGGCTCAGAATGGCCTTCGCCTCAGGCGCTGACACAGCAATAGCATCTTCAACTTTGAAAAAATCCTGCTTTATGTAGCAAGGAGGCAGTAAATAGCTCCCGGGGCCACCCGGACTTCTGCCCCCCGCCAAAGGAGACCTAGCAAGTGTCCCATCCGGGTGCTTCCGCTTGTGGAGAGGGGAGGTTGATGGAGGCGGGCTATCTGGGATATGGATCGGAGAGGAGCACGGGATGGGCGGTGGAGAAGTGGGCACTGGGCTAGCCGTGTTTGAGGTCCCGACCCCAGAGTCGTCAGCTACTTCCTGGACACGAGGAGCTGCCTTCTTCATTTTCTTGGGAACCCTTCCCGGGGGTCCTGCTTGATTGGCCAGCTTAAGAACTCGATCGCGAGCAGAGGGCATAACACCTGCAAAACAAAAACACAAACATTAGCGGGCAAAACACGAGACATAAGAACATAGGAATAAAAGAACACCTACTCAATAATTCCATAGCCTGATCGTCAGTATCACATTCGAGCAGAGCCTTCGTATTGATGAGACGGGGTTCGCAGAGCGGCATCCCGGCCTCATCAACATAGGGGACGCCTTTCCGGTCGACCCAACCCACTAGGTTGAAACTCTGCACGAATTCCACCAGCTTTTTGTAAGCAAGTCTGTCCTCGATACCCAGATTCGAGAACTTCACCCGATAATGGCTGGTGGAAAGATCGAAATGGTCGGGCTGCCACCTCAACGGTATCCTCAACATGAGCTTCTCCTCCCCATCCGCATCTTGCTTGTAATAATAAAGAGAATGCAGGGTGACACGGGTGATCGGCCTCACCACATACCACCGCCCTTTGAAGTGTCGGGCGGAATCCACGTACGTTTTGAACAGCCTCACCGGCTGCTTAAAGGAAACCCAGCTATGATGCCCTCGGAGTCCGAATCGTTGAAGGTGAAAGATATGGAAGAAGAGAGCCCGAGTACACCCGATGCCGAGGAAGCGGCAAACTAATTCGTACGCCCGCATGAAAGCGATGGCGTTGGGGTGCAGCTGCGATGGTGCCAGCCGAAGCCATTTGAAGATCGACATTTGAAACGAGTTGAAGGGCAGCCTAACCCTCGCCTCTTGAAAAGCGAACTCGTACATGGAAAATTGCTTCCCCGGGAAGCGATGACATATCCGGTCCGCCTCTTTAGGAGCACGACACTGCCAGTTTTTAGGCTCCTCGGGACCCCGATCTTCCACCATGTTATAGGCACGAGTCGACTCATCACAAAAATAGGACTCCTCATCCAAAGGTTCGTCCGCAAACCAGGAGAGGTCGTTTTTCCCAGACGAAGAGACGTACTCAGTGCCCCCCGACACTTCCCTCCTCAACATTTAAGCGCACAATATCTGCTTCTACAGGCCGTGGTTCAGTATCTTCTCCTCTAGGTTGAAGACGCCCGGTCGCACCTGAAACACAGACAGAAAGTGCGAATTCGACATCGTATCAAATCCACCCTTCCACCGCAAGTCAAATAAAAGGGTGTAGGACTAAAAACGCACGCCCCGAAACCTGACTACTGGTCGAGGATTGACGAAGGGGCGACCCTCGCGAGCAAGTGAAATCCTGGCCCGCGAAGTGACACTGACATAGACTCTACGCCCGCGACCACCAGGCCCTTATTTGGGAAAATTCACACACATACCTGCTTGCGACAGTCATATGCGTATGAATTTTTAGCCCGTGTCATTCATATGCATATGAAATTTTTGCCTGGTTCATTCATACACATATGAAATTTTTGCTCGGGATATCCTAACCCTAACGAAAATTTTCACACTTATAATCTAATAAGTTGTTTTTAGGCTAATTCTACTTACTCTACACAAATAAATCATGCAATCCCTAGCTACCAAACGTAGAAAACAGAAAAACAGAGGATTAGAGGTAAGATCAGTACCTGGCATAGTGAAAACAAGGAAATAGAACGGCGGCGCTCAAGCAACAGCGGCGTTTCAGGTGGCGGAGACGGGCAGAGAGAGGAATTTTCTTTAGAGCTTCCGGTGAACGTCTGAGCGAAAAAAGTTCAAATGAAATAGTTCACCCCGTTTTTATAGCCATAAGCGTGTGGATTGACGCGTCAAGTCATCATTACCTACTGCCTACGCCGCCGTTTTCACAATAAATGAAGCGACGCACCATTAAAGCTGAAACACGTCAATCCATAAAGAATCTTGAACGACGCCGAGCAACCATACGCCTCCCCGACACTATGAAACGTCCTCGACCCCGTAAGACATCCTCGACTCTCTTAAACGTCGCGTGTCCGATGAGGACTTTCAAACTCGACTCTACGAAACGTCCTCGACCCCATGAAACGTCCTCGACTCTGTTGAACGTCACATGCCCGACGGAAAAGAATACTACAGTCAACTCTGTAAACATCATGATCGACTCGGCTATACGCCTGCTGCTTTATCCATTGTACTTGCGCCCGACTACATTACAATTCATCACTCCGACCCGGAGACTCGACTTGGGGGGCTCCTGTTCCGGACTGGGCCTCGAGAATGTATTAGGCTACGGCCCAACAGGTCGAGCAGAGGCCCATATTCTCGAGCAGAGACGCCTAGCAGACTGGCGGGGGCACCTCACGGTCAGACAAGTTTCTTATACAACGGGCATGCACTCAGGACAGGCAAAGAACAAGTCTTCCAGGTCACTTACCACATCACCCAACTGTCCCTTATTATCTCCTGAAAGATAGGAGCAGTTGGACCAAGGACCAGGCCTCTTAGCTAGGTCTTCACGCTTCTCACGCATTCCTTGGCAGTTCTTCCTTGGGCCTAGTTGTTCTAGCCCAAAGAGGGACCTTGGCCCAGCGCTGGGGGCACACTATAAATACCCTTTTTCACTAAAGGGTCAGGTATTCTGATTCACTCTAATTAACCTGTTTTTCACTGTACCTCTTCTCACTTAAGCATTGGAGTGCCTTGCAGATACACCCCCCTTTTTCCTCCCATTCTTTGGCCGTTACATCAAGTCACTGGAAGGTCCTTCTGATAAGGTAAGATCAATATGCATAAGGGCTTGAGGGTTAATAATGTATACATGCTTGACTTGAATGCGGTGTCCATTAATGATCCTAAATGTCTAGTCTCTAAGAGTGATGACTCTTGGCTTTGGCATAGACATTTAGCACACATGAACTTTGACTTGCTTAACAAAATTGTTTCCAAAAACTTGGTAGTTGGTTTACCAAAAATAAAATTTATCAAAGATCATCTTTGTGATGCTTGCCAAATGGGTAAGCAAACAAAGGTATCTTTTAAATCCAAAAATTTAGTTTCTATAACTATACCTATTGAACTTCTACACATGGATCTATTAGGTCCATCTAGAATCAAAAGTCTAGGAGGAAATTATTATGGCTTTGTTATTGTGGATGACTTCTCAAGATTTTGTTGGACAATTTTCTTAGCAAGTAAAAGTGACACCTTCTCGGCATTTGAAATGTTTGCCAAGTTATCTCAAAACAAACTTAACACTAACATTGTAACGACTCGAAGTGATCATGGAGGCGAATTTGAAAATTATCTTTTTGAAGAATGGTGTTGTGGAACGTAAAAATTGCGTGTTAGAGGAATTAGGAAGAACTCTGATCAATGATAGTGGTCTTCCTAAATATTTTTGGGCCGATGCAATAAGTACTGCATGCTATATGTTGAATAGGGTAATTATTCGACCCATTCTAAATAAAACGCCCTATGAACTTTTAAAAGGAAGGAAGCCAAATGTATCACATCTCCATGTCTTTGGATGTAAGTGTTTTGTGTTAAATAATGGTAAAGAAAACCTGGGCAAATTTGATGCAAATGCGGATGAAGGTATCTTTCTTGGATACTCTAATTCAAGTAAGGCTTATAGAGTATACAACAAAAGATTACTTATTGTTGAAGAATATGTGCATATGTCTCCTTTGATGAATCTTGTCCAAATTTTTTTGGAAAAGGTAGTTATGTTATTTGTGTAGGTGCTTCTTCTGAAGAGATTGTTAAAGATCATGATGTGTCTCGTGTTGAACCCATTTCGGATAAAGCTGAAGAGGAGCCAGTTAAAGGATCTTAACTCAAAGATGAAGATCAAGCATCAATTCAAAATGATCTACCATTGGAGTGGAAAACTTCCAAAGACCACCCCATCGACAATATTCTTGGAGATATCTCAAAGGATGTCACCACTCGGTCAAGGATAAGTAATTTTTGTTTTCATTATGCTTTTGTCGCTCAAATTGAGCCTAAAAACTCCAAACATACCTTACTCGATGAAAATTGGTTCTTGGTTATGCAAAAAGAACTTAACCAGTTTATAAGAAATGAGGTTTAGGACCTTGTTCCACCTCCACGGGGTCATCGAGTAATTGGAACAAAATGGATGTTTAGGAACTAGATGGACGAAAATGGTATCATTACTCGCAATAAGGCTCTTCTTGTTGCTCAAGGGTATAACCAAAAGGAAGGTATAGATTATGAGGAAACTTATGCTCCTGTTTCCCGACTCGAGGCTATACACCTTTTACTTGCATTTGCATGATCACAAAATTTTAAGCTATATCAAATGGATGTAAAGAGTGCTTTCCTTAACGGATACATAAATGAAGAAGTGTATGTTTGTGAACCACCCGGGTTTGAAAACCATGAAAAGCCTAATCATGTTTACAAGCTTAAACGTGCCTTGTATGGCCTCAAACAAGCTCCTAGAGCTTGGTATGAGTGCCTAAGTAAATATTTGATAAATCAAGGTTTTTCAAGAGGAAAAGTTGACACTACTCTTTTCATTAAACAAGAAGGAAATCACTCAATATTAGTACAAGTGTACGTAGATGACATCATTTTTGGGTATACTAATATGAAGTTAGTCAAGGAGTTTTCAAGTTCTATGCAAGGTGAATTTGTGATGAGTATGATGGGGGAGCTTAACTACTTTCTCGGACTCCAAATTAGAAAACTTGAAGACGGTACCTTCATAAGTCAAAGAAATTATTGCAATGAACTTCTCAAAAGGTTTGATATGACAAATTCAAAACCTATCGATACACCAATGCCTACGGCAGAAAGTCTTTATCATGATGAAAACAGTAAGGAAGTTGACATAAAAAGATATCGAGGTATGATCGGATCTTTTCTTTATCTTACCGCATCTCGTCCCGATATAATGTTTAGTGTTTGCATGTGTGATAGATTTCAATCTAGCCCTAAGGAATCACATCTAAAATCTGTTAAATGCATTCTTAGATATCTTTGTGGCACTTCTAAGTTTGGTCTCTGGTTTCCTAAGGGTAATGATTGTTCTTTGGTTGGTTTTTCCGATTCCAACTTGGCCGGTTGCAAAGTAGATAGGAAAAGCACGAGTGACACTTATCATTTTTTTCTAACTCTCTTATAAGTTGGCATAGCAAAAAGCAAGTTTTCGTTGCTTTGTCAACTGCGGAGGCAGAATATGTTGCGGCCGAAAATTGTTGTGCCCAAATTTTATGACTAAAACAATAATTTCTCGACTTCAACATTGTTCTCAAAAAAATTCCAATCCTTTGTGACAACACTAGTGCAATAAACCTGAGCAAAAATCCGATCTTACACTCACACACTAAGCATATTGAAATTCGACATCATTTTCTGTGAGATCATGTAGAGAAATGAGACGTGGTATTTGAGCACGTTGAAAGTTATAATCAACTTGCCGATATTTTTACAAAACCACTTGCCATAGAGTCTTTCTTTCATATTCGTAGGGAACTTGACATACTCGATATTTTGGATCGGTCTTAACCTTAAATGAATTCATTGTCTATTATTGTTTAAATTATTATATTACTACATTAACCAATTGTGTATTGAAGTGCTTGATTTGATTACTCATTTTGCACCTTCACATGTGAAAGGTAATATCTTTCCCTCTATGAAAATCTAAATATGTTTGTCTCAAGTATCTTGATTGATATATGTAGACTTGGTATAAAAGAAATAAGTGTGAGTATGCTTTTGTATGTGTTCTTATTTATCTCTTATATTGTTCAAAATATCAAAATAGTAATGTGTGTGTCATTTGGATGCTTTTGTATGTGTTCTTATTTATCTCTTATATTATGATGGTTTTGTATGATGTTATTGAAAATTGTGAGGTATTTTTCATCTAAAAGCTCGAGTCCCAACAGGACGACCCACGCGTCGGCTCATGGACCTGTCTGTGTCGACCTTTGGCTTTGATGAGTCGACTCATTTCAAAGTTTGAAATGCGTCGACTCTCTAACATGTTTGAGTCGACTCATTGTCGATTTAACTGCCCAATACGCATTGAAACGTCTTTTTGTCTGCGTGTTTATGTTTCCTAGGTCGGCTCATCTTCTTTTTGACAAAAAATTTAATAGTGTTTTAAATGTCTTTAGTCTCTTAATCAACTTAATTGCATAAACTAAATTTTGTTTCATATTCATTTCATCTTCATCATACATTTCTATTACTCTCTCAAGAACCCTAATTTCCTAAAATCTCATTCCGTTTTCTTCAACTCTTCATCAATGGCATCAAGAGCAATTGGAAAAAGAACACTAAGGGGATCCTTATCTTAATCATCAATACCGGTAACTACTTTATCACTTCTTCCGACTGATCTTGCTGATACATATGATAGGAAATTCAGAAATAGGAAGGTTATTCCATAATATGTGTACTCCAAGAGAACTGTTAATCAGATGCATATTCCTCACATTGTTGAACAAATTGATTTTCAAGAAATCAATCCTTTCTTATCCTGTCAAGTAGAATATAATGTGGATATGATTAGGATGTTTTATGTTGGTCTTGTTGGTAAATTCAAAGGTTTTGAGTTTAATTTCCGGATGGGTGAAAGAATGTTAACGGTTACTGCACAGGTTTGGAAAGATATATTTAAGATTGATCCCGAGGATGCTAGTATTTTGATGAATGATACTACTCATGTTGATAATTTTGAATTTTGTAAGGAATTAAATGGTATGTTAAAAGAGCCTTTCATCGAGGCTGCAATAAATTGTGAGTTGTTTCTGTCGTCCACTACAACAGGAAAGGGTAAGCCTACCGATCATATTCTCTATTGGATTGTCTCGCACAACCTTCAGCCTAAGAAAGGTGGTTTCTCCCGTATTGAAATGTCTGAGGTTCATCTCATATACATACTCCGAAACAAGGTTAAGGTCAATTGGCCACACTATTTTACAAGTAAGATTTTTGATCTTAAGGAAAAGAAAGGTGTTACTCTTGCCTATCCTTCGAATATTCAAGCAATCATAAACAAAGCACGAGTCGTTGTTGAGGGTATTCCATTTGTTCCTATTTCTGAAACAACTGTTTCCAACAAAAGACGCTCAGTCTAGTGGGTCATATGTGAGATCCAAAAGAAAAGAGATATAGGTACATTGCTCGGGCTGGCACTGGTCATGATAATAAGGATGAGGATGAAGCTGAAGATGATGAGAATCAAAATGTTGAGGATATGAATATTGATGAAGTTCATGTTGATAATTAAGACTAGTATCTTGCTCCTTCTGATGATTCTGCACTTTATGAAAACCAAGGTTGGGGTGAATGGCAACACACGGGATGAAATTACACAACAACTTCATTTGCTCCTCCATCTCCACCACCTCCACCTCCGCAAGACAAAACTTCTGGAATAACGACTCTGCTTCAGAATATGCAATCGGAACAAAGTTACTATGCGTCTCAATCCGAGCGGTACAACGAGTTAGAACGGAGACTCAATGCGCAAGACAAGGCATTTGCTGATTATGTGTCTGTTTAAGACATTCGATACATTGAGTTGCAAAATCACTTGCAAACTCAAGATACAAACTTTGAATTGTTTGCATCTAACTTTATGGCTCGAATAAATAAGGTACATCATTCTAATGTGTCTCTTGCAAATTCCTTCAACACTCTTAACAGAAACTGCATTCACTACAATGGAGAAGACACAAATGATCGTCCACCAACTGGTTATCAACATTTTTATCCATCACATAGGGGTTGTGGTCCAAGACCTCGAGAGCATTCTTGCATCACATATCATTTTCATTTGCATTCTCGTTGTTTTTGTATTCTCTACATGACAATTATTACTATTTTAGTATGTTTTTTGTTGTTGTTGTTTATCATGCTATTGATAATGTTAATTTTCGTTTGTTTGATCCATTATCTCGTTTTTTATTTAATATTGGGTTTGTCATTCATCTCATATTGTGTGTTTGTGGATGTTTGAATCTTATTGCAATTGTGGTTATCATTATATGCTATTGGTTATTGGTTTATTGGTTAATCCCCTTTCTCTCTTTTTGATGTTGTCAAAGGGGGAGATGATGTTAAGATTGTAGAATGTAAAGTGTATATGTTGGTGGCATATATTCAGGGGGAGCATGGAGATGATTATTCGTTACATTTCAACAATTTTTCGCCATCATAAAAAAGGGGGAGTTTGTGAGGCATGAAGGGTGTTTTGAATAATGTTAAAAACTTGGGTATTTGAAATGGTGTGTGGCAAGACAAGCAAGAAGAGACGATCTCATGAAAAGTTTTCATGAGATATTTGACTGCATGAGTCGACTCATGCTTCTCAACAGGTCGACTCAATCAGTACATTTGATTTGAGTCGACTCGTGGCTTGTTATAGGTCGACTCATTCAATGTAATTTTTCCTTCAAAACTCTCGGGTCCCAACAGTATGACTGAGCAAGGATTTTAGGTCGACTCATTTACTCGTTACAGGTCGACTCATCCAAATGGAGAGGTCGACTCATTACTGACTTATACAACTTTTCTGTTATTTTTTTCACTCACTTTTACTTTCTATTTTCTATTCTTTTCTAACCAATATAAATAGTTGTTTCATGTTTGATGAGAATTCTAACAAGAAAAGTGAAATAGATACACAACTTTCTCTTTATCTTATCCTTATTTGAATCAATCATCAATCAGACACAACAATCTTTGTGGATCAAGGTGCAAATTAAGGTGATAACGTTCAATCGTTATATCGAGATTTCAGCTTGGGTAGAGAAGGTGTGGGTTTTTCTTGTAAAAACCTAAAAGGTTTTCTCCTCCAAAATCATAGAAGATTTGAGGGGTTTGCACGCAATTATCGTTTGTAGATTCAGCCGAGTGAGGGAGTTTGAAGATCAAGGGAATCAATCATTCATATCATGTTAACCAGAGGATTACAAAGATAATTGTGGGTTCACAAGCATTGAAGAAAATCAGCCGTGCTCAAAGTTTGAAGGATTATATATTCTTGCAAGAAGGGGGCTGTTAATCAGAGGTTTTCTCTATGCGTGTGAAGGACTTGGTTCTTCTCGAATCAAGGGGCAAGAAGAGTTATTGTAACAATCGCAATTTGGATTGGTTTGTTGTTCCAATTTTCTTCTTGTATAAACAATTGCAATATTAATGAAATATCCCAATTCCATTGAGAATTGGGGCCATAGTACTTCTAGCAAGGACGGTGAAGGAACTGCCTAAACAAATCTCTTGTGTTCTTTATTCGTTTCATTCTAATATTTTCTGCATTACTTGAATTTGTGTGGTTTAAAATTTTTTGTTTTAGTTCAGTATGTTCACACCAACTATTTGTTAAATTGTTGCTATCAATTTTAACAACAACCTTGTAAAAATTCTCCACTACTTTAAAATACAAATAACACTTTGTGTGGGTGCACACCAAGTGTTTGAGAAAAAGTCAAACCACACAAATTCATATTTTTTGTGTTTATTTCTCTTTTATAATTAATTGTTGAGAGTGGGTTATCAAGTGAGTTGAATTTAAGTGGCTTAGTTGCATTGTTTTAATTCTTCTAATCATCTATTATTTCCCATTTGTTTTCAAACGTATATCCGATCACCGATGACTTTAATTTGTTTTTAGACGGGTTTTCCGGGAAACTTCCGCAAAATATTTTTCAAAGTATTTTTGAAAAGTTAAATTTTAAAAAGGATCTATTCAACCCCCCTTCTAGATCTGCACCATCATCTAACAAGGTGAACTTACAATAAGGTTTGAGATAAAGCCGAAGGTGAACTCAAAGAAGTAAGATTAAGTTGAATGTAGCCTTACGATAAGGTTCGAGATAAAGCCGAAGTTGAACTCGAAGAAATAAGACCAAGCCGAAGGTGGACTTACAATAAGGTTCCAGATCAAGCCAAATGTGAACTCGAAGAAGTAAGACCAAGCCAAAGGTGGACTTAGAAAGAATGAGACTAAGCCAAAGTTAGACTCAAACAAGGATACGAGACCAAGCCGAAGGAGGACTCGAAAAATTAAGACTAAGCCGAAGTTAGCCTTACGATAAGGTTTGAAATCAAGGCGAAGGTGAACTAAAACAAAGTAAGACCAAGCCTGTCACTCCCTGGATTTCCATCTTGGTACAAACACGAAAGTGGCGCGGAAAGAGGTAGAGTCGCCAGCCAGACATTTTTATCCCGAAGGAACGGGAATGGTAATGCTGCACAAACCAGAAGAAAAGAAAAGGAAGGACAAAGGTCCTGCGAACCAAAGAAACTGGGTTCGGGAGTCGGTTACGACCTGGGAAGGTATTAGCACCCCAGATCGTCCGCCGTACCCGACGGGTTCCACGCTTGCAAAGAAACTGTTTCGAAGGGTGAAGAAATGAAAGCTGCTGCAAAGAAAAGGAACTGAACTGGACAAAAAGAAAAGAAAGGGGGAAAATGTAGGGAAAATAAAAGAGTATGCTCAAACGGGCCCTACCCCGCTGCCTACGTATCTCATCTGGATAATGAGGATCAGAGACGCTGTAGTTCCCCTAACTAGGGGTGGAAAAGATTGCTTGTGTTTTAAGGCTCAAACTGCCTATATCAATGCTCAGGCGTTGCAGGCTCGGAAGACGAGTGCGTTACCGTCTTGCAAAGTGACAAGTAGGAGCAAGTTCGCATACGAAGCGAAGGTGATGAGAAAAGAATTCCCGAAGGAGAGACACTTATTGTTTGTTTGCGTTTTTTATGAGTTTGCTTTTATTGGTGTGACACAAGAGAATGAACTCAAATTCTTTTCCATAGAATACGTACTTGCTACTACATTCCAAGATGGAATAATAGAACAAGCACACCAAGTAAGGAGAATTTATCCAAGACTTGTTTCCAAAGGCAAGGGCCTAATTTCATTGACGTTGAATTTATTAAGTGTTTTAGTGATTAAAAATGAAGAAGTATTTTTTAGGATTTTCCTTGATGAAGATGACTTCATGATCCGACTTGTGCATCATGCTAGACAAATGTACTATTTCAAGATGGAATGAATACATATGCCCTATGGAATAAGGCTATTACACAAGAAGTCACTTCTTTCTTTATTAATGTTTTTTAGGTTTTGTTTTGAGATGAGGAAAGAGAGAGAACCAAAGGAGCAAAAGGCAAAAGTCTAATGGGGAAAAACTAAACCTAAAGTTATCATGCAAAAAGTGGTCCTAAGGTTAGTGAGGTTTCAACTATCCTAAGAGAAAAGAAGAACCAAAGAAGAGAAAAAGAGAGGAGAAGGAAGCTAGAGAGCAACTTACTCCTCTAAAGGAGATAAGTTGCTTCTAGAGGGGAAAGATAAGAATTGGATCACATGATGGCATAAGGCACATAAAAAAAAAAACCACAAAAGTAGAAAGAAACTAAAAAGAAGAGGTAAAGAATTGAAATGTGGATGAACATCCACATTTCTCTTACCATGAGCCCCTGAAATGTTAGCAAAATTCCAGCAAGCGGATCGACCTAATCCATGGAATTAACATGTTCAAAGTTCTAGCAAACAAAGATCAAACAACAAGCCAAGCTTTGCAAATACATGACATACGCGTCAAGAACATGAAAGCATACATCAACCAATAATCAAATCACCCTAAACTAGCATATTCAGTGATCATACAATGATCTATGGCAATTAAAACAAGTAAGGGGATCAAACAAGCTCAAAACAACTCCAATATGGCATTCTGCATCAGTGTTAACTGGTTAACCAGTTAACCAGTTCAAACCTGTAGCAAAATACGCAGAAAACAGGTGCGTTAACCGGTTAAACAAAGCGTTAACCGGTTAACACTGTAAAAACAACAGCAATTTCCTGTAGAAAATTAGCTCAAACCAGCTTATCCAAATAATTCCACACCAGACCAGCAATCAATTATGCATGAAATAAATGGATCAATTCACATTAAATAACATCATTAAACTCATGAACATTAGTGTCGCTCCTGAAGATTTGCATCCCAGTACAAGCGTGAACGGTCGGCGAAAGAGAAGATGAAATGAAATGAATAGAGTCACCAGCTAGGCATTTTTATCCCGAAGGAAAGGTAATGCTGCATAAACGTGGAAAGAGATGGATAAGACGGTTGCGACCCAGAGAAATTGAGAAAGGGGGTTGGTTACAACCTGGGAAGGTATTAGCACCCAGATTGTCTGTCGTACTCGACGGAATCCACGCTTACAAGATTGTGCTTAAAGGGGTAGTGTATGTGCTATCTGTGTGCAAAAGCTAAAGAATGAATGTACAGGTGTCAGTACAAAGAGGTGAAGTGCTCAGGAACTGAGGCTTAAAAAGAATGCTGAAAGAGGGGGAAGACACAAAGACTTTTGTTCGATAACTGTTAAGTTATGCCTACGTATCCTCTCGTGCAATGAGGAAGTCAGAACACCGTAGTTCGACTCAAAGAGACTGAAAACAAATTGACTGTGAACTGCTTACTTGCCTATGCTCAAGTGTATGAGTCGTCTGGCTTGAGTGCTAACTATCTTGCATTAAACAGAAGAAGCAAGTTCTCGTTTGTGAATGATTGTGATGAGAAAAGAATCCTGGAGGAGACGATTATTGTTTGTTTTTGTGTTTTCAGTCTTGTTATTGTTTTTTGGTGTTTTGCATAAGTTAATGAGCTTAAGCCTAAATCAAGGGTTTGTAAGCTCATTATATCCTCCTTGACTAGGGATAATGAGCATACTTAAGTATGAGATAAACATCTCAACTTAATTACCATGATGATGTAGGATTAAGATCATTAACCTACTTGTGATTAATTAGATGTTTTTTGGGTTTTTGTTTAGTGTTAAGTAATGAGTTTAATCTCTAATCACATATTAATGAACTCATTACACCATCCTAATAGAAGGATAATAGATGAGTACACTTAAGCTTTGGAAGATACCTCAACTTAATCCATGGTTTAGGGATTAAATTCATTATATAACAAGCCTTTATTAAGTGGATTTAATTAAGGGATGAGATTAAGAAGTGGATTTTAATTTTTGTAAGACAACTTGAGGGGGACTTGTCCATTAAACACTAGGGTTAGTCCCTCTTAACCATAAGGAAGAGATAGAATCCTAATGTAATGCCCAAGTTACAAGATAAAGTCTTGGTGATTATTAATGTGTTTTTATTAAGAGGTTTAAACAAATTAAAGGTTTAACACTTAGGATTAAAGTTATACACTCCATCCTAAGAGAAGGATGCATGCATAACCCTAATTCCAAAGTCCTAAAACTTTAAGAGTTTAGTCTCTGATTATTGAGATGAGAAGAGAGACTCAAGGAGACTCAAAGGTAAAAGACTAAGGGGGACTATACACAACCCTAAAACTTATCATGCTTGGATATCCTATGGTTTGTTAGGCTTAAAATGAAAGATCTTCAAGGCCACCAATGGAAGAAGTAGATGAAAAGAGAAGGAGAAAGAAGAACAATTTACTTACTTCCTGAAGAAGATAAGTAACTTGAAAGAAAGAAAGTGAGAAGGATGGAACATAAGTGAAGCAAGTTCACTTCAAAGACATGTAAAAAATGCAAATGAATGAGATAAGAAGAGGTGGGAAGTGAAGGCAAATCCACTTCCCAAATAACTTACCCAAGGTACCTGAAATGTTAGTATGAATGCATAAGGTATAAAGCATAAAGAAATGAAATGAGATGAGATGCAAAGACCAAAGTCAGAAGTGATTATGCAATGAAAATGGCATATGAGATAATGAAAATTCATACAATATGCTTATGTGTGATCATACAAAGATGAGATGCAAAGGAAGCATGCTTAGAAGTTTGAAAACACATAAATGTTTATGAAATATAATGAATGCAAGACATGGAAAATGAATGAAGAAATGATCAAGCAATGTTCTAATATGTCCTAAGATGTATAATATGACATACAAATGCTTTAAATGTCATGGCAAGTTCACATGATGATGATATGCAAAGATGAATGCAAATGAACATGAGAAATTAGGATTTTATGAATATATGAGATGCAAATGACCAAAATAGAAGCATACAACATGATAAAAATTGAAATCAAGCTCAATCAAACCCTAAACTCATACAAGGTCAAACCCCAAAGGAGAAGGTCAGAAGCTAATCCTATTGAAAGTTATGAATTTTCTAAGTTTGCCAAGGTTTTTGGATGTTTCCTAAAGGAAAATGCAAATCAAATTGAAAATGTAAGATAAATTCATGAGAAAACTAACCTAGAAACTACATGCAATATGTGAAACAATGCAAAATGAATCAAGTTCAAACTCATCATGGTTAGGCAAAAATGATTTTTTCAAGTTAGGGTTAGAAAATGTGATTTTTAAGAACCCTAATTCAAAGAAAATTGTGAAATTATGATCAAACCTAAAAATAAATTTGTATGAAGAGTTTGAAAATGTTTCTAAATGTATTGGAATGGTTCATGATTTTTTTGGTGATTTTTAGAAACCTAAATGCATTTTTAATTAATTAAAATCCATTAATTAATTAAAAATAACATTTAAATATTTTAAAAATACTTTTTAAATGCAAAAAATAAAATAAAAATCATTTTTGTGTTGAGAAAAATATTTGGATCAGAAATGAAAAAGATTATATTTTTGTGATGTTTTTAACTATTTTTAATAAAATGTACAAAAGAAATAAAGAAAAATGAAATAAAAATGCAATTAAATGGAAGTAATCAGATCTAGTGGCTGAGATTCAAATGAAAAAGGGAGGGAGTTGACTGGCGCGTAATCCTATGGTCAGGATTCAAACTGGCTAATTTTTAATTAAAACCTAATTAATTAAATTAATTAAAGATTAGGGTTTTAAGTGAACTAATCCTGGCCCTCCATTCACGCGCTAAACCTGATCAAACGACCCACATTCAAACTGATCCCTAAACCCTAATTAAGAACCCTAATGATTCTCAAGTGACCGGAGCTAGCTCCGGTCATCTTCTCCGGCAGCCCACTCAACCTAACTTCTTCCCTAGGCTAAATCAAACCCTCTAAAGCTCCAGAAATGATCTTCTAACATCCCTAAGCATGAATCTAACATCAAATAACATTTATGTTTCACTAAAATCATGAATTAAAGCAAAACAGAAAAATATTCAAAACTTTCAGAAGTTCAATACATGCTTAATTCTTAACCATTTTCAAAATTAAACATATCAGGATGATCAGTGCATCATGTAGAAGCGTTTAAGAACTTAAAATAAGAGTTCTGGAAAAATTGTTCTTCATGGTTACCTGAGTTGAAGCTTTTCAGTTTGGAGCTTTCTGACCTTTTCTTTGATGCAAATCAACCCCAATGGACTCTCTGAAGCTAATGAGAAGCTTGAAACAAGTTTGAATGGCCTCCTTTGTGAGTTTCAGTTGTGAGAGGTGAGAAATCGTGTTTTTGATTCTGAGGCTTTTAGGTCATTGTGAGGGTTGCTTTGTGATCCTGAAGGTGTCTATGATTGAATGGTGCAAAGAGTTTTGAGGTTTGTGGTTTGTGTTGAGAGAATCGAAGTGATGAAGGTTTTGGTGGATTTTGTGCAAACTGACTTGTGTTGTGTTTCAGGCTCCAAGAACATGTGAAATGAGGTCCATGAGGCATGTATGTGAAGTCTTGATTGGTCAGAAGAGTTGTTGTGGCTCAGCTTGATTAGTATGGGAGGTTTTGCAAAAAAGTCAAATTTGTGTACTTGGAGGTATGGGCCATGACAGGAGCTGCCCAATGGGGTGTCTGGCCTCGGCAAGATTCATGGAGAGCCATAGAATCAAAGTTATGCAACTGGCACAAGTGGATGAAGACTTTCCAAGCATTTTGCAACTTTTCCCTCTTTGAACTTTCTTGAGAAGCAAGGCATGAAAACTTGTGATTTTTGGTGCAATCTTGATCAAAATGTGTTACATTATGTTTGTATGATGTTTAGAAGTTGATTAGAGGTCATGAAATGGTTTGAAACTTGAATTTGCAAAAAACCCTCTTTGGCATGAACTTGAAAATTATAGGATTTTTGCCAACTTTGAAAGGCCATATCTTGAGTTCTAGGATGAATCAAGACATGTTATAGTACCTTTTGAAAAGGGAAAGACCTAATCTACAACTTTCATGCCCAGGAATTTTTCATTTGAAGCATTTTTGGTCATGAAAGAGGAGGTTGAAAATCTTTCCCAAAATGGAAAGTTTCCATTACAAGTCATTTCCAAAAATGGCAAGTTTGCATTTGGCTCAAAATTCTCCAACTTTGTGAACTTCCAACCACTTATAATATCAAATAAATATCATAGATACTTAAAATGATGATGATGACCCTTTGGTACCCTTGTTGGGGGCCTCAGATGCCCTGATTTTGGCTTTACTTGCTCAAGAAGTTACCCAATGATCATATGACTTCCACAATGAATTTCTTCATCAAACTTGGTTCACATGATACTTATAAAATATTAATAACATTAGAAACAAGAATGACCAAAAAATTTGGAGTTAAGGCCTCTGAAACCAAAACCCTAATTTTGGTCATCTGTGTAGGAAAACCTTAGCTCTGCCTTTATGCCTTTGCCATTCTTTGTGATCTCTTGACTTTCATGAACTTTGGGGAGTATATTATGATAATGGAACACATATGTACCCTCTTGGAAAGGTTCAATACCATTGGGATGACTCAGATTGATTCTTGGATTGCTCAGATCACAAACCCTATATGCAAATGAAAATGGAACTATGCAGTGAAACAAATATGCAATATGAGATGGTATGCTTATGTAATGCTAAAACGAAAGATCACAAGCCATGGTGTGAGAAAAAGTGAGGGAAAACTTGGGGTGTTTACAGCTGCCCCTATTCAAGCATGAGTTAGTTGTGCAGGATGTAAGTGCCTGGCTTAACAGACAAACAAGATAACTTGTGGTTGAATACCAAAGACAGTCCAAAATTTGCACCCACTGGGGAGAAGAAGAAAAGGGATATAAATTGTAAAAGGTATTATAGTATGATTATCAAATGAAGGCGATGGAGGACGACCATCGAGCAGAAGACGACAACTGGGGATAAATTGGTAAACTAAGCAATGACGGGGACGACCAACAGGCTGGGGAAATAAAGAGACCACGATGGTGACGACCATCGGGTAAGGAAATAAAACTCTCTGGGGATTGAGAAAAGCATTAATGGTGACGACCATCCGACTTGGAAAGTAAAGTAAACAATGATGGGGACGGCCATCGGGTGAAAGAATAAATGAAATAATGATGAGGGGCGGTCATCAAAGGTGAAGGACGATCACCTAGCAGGGTACGGCTGCTGAAAATATCACGACATAGGACGAATGTCGGATAGAAGAGATCAACGATGGGGACGACCATCGGATAAGCATGATGAAGGACGATCATCAAGAGGTGAATGACGATCACCTAACAGGGTACGGCTGCTTTCGAGGATTATCACGACATATGACGAATGTCGGATAACAAAATCAACGATAGGGACGACCATCAGATAAATGATGAGGGACGATCATCATAAGGTGAAAGACGATCACCTAGCAGGGGACGACTACTAAAAAGTATCACGACATAGGACGAATGTCGGATAGAAGGTTCCAATAATGGAGATTCCACTAGGGAATGGATGAGGGACGATCATCCAAAGGTGAAAGATGATCACCTAACAGGGGACGGCTGTCGAAAGTATCACGACATAGGACGAATTCCGGATAAAAGGTTGTTTTGTTTACGACTTAACGGGGAATGGTAAACACGGACGAGTGCTTACGCTTCAAAAATAAAAGGTATAAGTGTTTGACAGTGTGTATAGATTTAAAGATGCGGACAAACATCCTTTGAACCATGATACGGACGAGTATCGGTAGAAATAAGCGTTGACACATGTTTTAAAGATGATGATACAGACGAGTATTAATCAATTAATCAAGGAACACGGACGAGTGTTTATCTGCTGAGGGGTGATATACACAAGATATAGACGAGTATTAGAGGATTGTGTATGTACAAGTGTTGATTTATTGGTGAAGTATGCGCAAGACACGGACGAGTGTCGAAAGATTGGGCAAGGGACACGGACGAGTGTTTGACTTATTGGGGAAGTATGACACGGGCGAGTGTCAAAAAGAATATGTACAAGTTATGAACAAATATCTATATTTGAGAGTGCAAAGGTATTCTGGCGACCTGCGGGGGGATAAGATGACACGGACGAGTGTCGAGAAAAGCATGTTATGAACAAGTATCTGTACTTGAGAGTGCAAAGGGGAAGCTTTGGCTTTTATCTGCAGGGGATATGAGTTTTGTCTACTGTTGATGAAGTGATGATGGTATTTGCAGGTGACTGGCTTGAACCTGGCATATGATCATGCAAATGTTTTATTTTTGCCATAATGCTCCATATTAGATGGAATGCTACGCTTTTTCGGTGAATATGATGCGAATTCTATGATTATGCAAATGAGAAACTCGCTCCGAGATTCGGATCCTGCGGGGATGAAGACCTCTGGCTGATATACTTGGAGGAATAACCTAGCTGGGGGAAGAGATCATTGATAGATCTGTCTGGAGGGAGAACTCCCTAATGGGGATGAAGAGGTTTTAGCAACTCCACTGGGAATGTGTTTCAAGTATTGCTCTATTGGTGAGGCAACTCTGTGGGGAACCAATTCCACCAAATCTGCTGAGGATGAGAGAAATCTGGTATCTCTGGTGGGGAAAAGGAAATTCCTTGACCACCTTGCTGTGGAAGAGGCTATCAGGCACTGCTCGGGAGGTCCCGCTCGGGGAGGAGATATCTTCTGGGAAGTAGTATGCTGGGGATTTGATGCTCGATATGCCCCGTGTTGCGAAAGATTGTCTGCTTTGAGTACCTGCAACCTGTTAAGACAAAGGAAAATGCACAAGTGTCCCGAGGTATCCTTAACCGGATTCCGTCATAGGAATTAGATTTTTCTGAAAGTAATATATTTCCTGCAAGCATTTTGTTTTAGAAATAGCCTAAAAGTTTTCATGCAAACATTGTATTATGAACATTGGACATTTTGCAAACGAAACAAAAATGTACAAAACAAAGTGTGACTGAAAACTCTAATTTTATTGATGTGTGTGCCCTGAATTGGCCAGTAAAGTCAAAGAAGTGAATCCCCTGGAAAGAGGAGATTGCTATAAATTGAGAAAATAAAAGTGTTGGCAATGTTGAAGATGACGCTCCAGTGAGCTTCCTTTGCTATGACCTGTATGACCTTGACGTTCTTTTTATCTTGCTTTCTGAAGAAGGTTGATTCTGACTGATGCTTTGTCCTTTCGAAGCTTGCCATGTTGTGAGCGATACAGACGAATTCAGAATGCAATTGTTCGCTTATTCCCTGATTTTGCGTGGATCGCCCTTTCGGGTTTTAAATCCACCGGGATACCCATTTTTTGCCTGAGCTGTCCAATGCGGCTTTTCAACTCAGCGGGTGTACATTTTTTGATTTTTCCCTTATTTTTGCCCGAGTCTTTTATTCTGTTTTTGACTCGCCGGGATGGCCTATTTTTTCCTGGACTTACATTCTGTTTTTATGTCCAGCGGGTCATTTATGCGAAGTATTTTTTAACTGCATCCGAATTTACAGGAGACAGGAAGTCTTCACCATCCATGGTTGCGAGCATCAGTGCTCCACCTGAGAAGACCTTGGTTATTACATAGGGACCTTCATAGTTTGATATCCACTTGCCCTTGTGGTCTGTATGAGGAGGAAGGATTCTTTTTAGAACAAGCTCTCCCACTTGGTATTCCCGAGGTCTGACTTTCTGATCGAAGGCTTTCTTCATTCGCTTTTGATATAACTGCCCATGACAGATGGCAGCTAATCTTTTCTCTTCAATCAGATTCAGTTGATTGTACAGAGACCGGACCCATTCTGCTTCATCCAGTTTCACATCCATCATTACCCGTAAGGAGGGTAGCTCAACTTCGACAGGTAGGACAACTTCCATACCATACACAAGCTTATAAGGCGTTGCCCCAGTAGATGTTCTGATTGAGGTTCGATACCCATGCAAAGCAAATGGTAGCATCTCATGCTAGTCTTTGTAGGTAACTACCATCTTCTGCACAATCTTCTTGATGTTCTTGTTAGCTACCTCAACAGCGTCATTCATCTTTGGTATGTAAGGAGAAGAGTTGTGATGTTGAATTTTTAAGTCCCAACAAAGTTTTGCCATCATTTTATTGTTCAAATTGGAACCATTATCAGTAATGATTCGCTCGGGAACTCCATATCGACAGATGATATCCCTTTTCAGAAATGTGGCTACCACTTGTCTGGTGACATTCGCATACAAAGCTACTTCAACCCATTTGGTGAAATAATCAATGGCTACCAGGATGAATCTGTGACCATTTGAAGTAGTCGGTTGAATATTCCCAATCATGTCAATGCCCCACATGGCAAAGGGCCAGGGTGAAGACATCACGTTCAAAGGATTTGGAGGCACATGCACTTTATCTGCGTAGATCTGGCACTTGTGGCATTTTCTGGCATATGCACAACAGTCTGCATCAATTGTGATCCAGTAGTAACCCGATATTAACAATTTCTTTGCCATTGCATGTCCTCCGGCATGGGTGTCGAAAGATCCTTCATGCACCTCGTGCATCAGCAGGTCTGCTTCCTTCTTGTCAACACATCTGAGCAAGACCATGTCAAAGTTTCACTTGTATAAAGAACCATCGACATTAAGGAAGAAACTGTCTGCCAGTCTTCTTAATGTCTTCTTATCATTGGATGATTCCCCAGGTGGGTACGTCTGATTCTCTAAGAAGCATTTGATGTCATGATACCAAGGCTTGACGTCACTAGCAGTGTCCACAGAAAATACATATGCCAGTCGGTCCAGTCTGGATACCAAAATCTGAGGCACATAATTGGCAGCTTGAACTTTGATCTTGGATGAAACGGTGGCCAAATCATCTGCAAACTGATTCTCATCTCGAGGGATGGATTCAAGTTTGACTGTTGTGAAGAAAGTCAGCAGTTTCCTCGTATAGTCACGGTAGGGAATCAGATGCTCCTGATGAGTCTACCATTTGCCGTTTGTCTGGTTGATTACCAAAGCCGAATCTCCGAATACATTCAAGGTTTTGATCCTGAGGTCAATGACTTCCTCAAGACCCATGATACAAGCTTCGTATTCTGCTTCGTTGTTAGTGCAGGCAAAGGTGAGTTTTGTCGAGAGAGTCATATGAACTCCTTTAGGTGTGATAAGCACTGCACCAACTCCACGACCATTCATATTGACATCCCCATCGAACATCATAGTCCATGCTTCTTCTGGGTCAGGCCCTTCAGTGTGAATAGGCTCTTCACAATCTTTTGCTTTTAAGTACATGATGTCTTCATCAGGGAAGTCAAATCTCATGGGCCGGTAATCATTAATGGGTTGCTCAGCTAAATAGTCAGACAATACACTGCCCTTGATGGCCTTTTGAGAAGTGTATTGAATGTCATACTCTGTTAGAATCATCTGCCACCTTGCAACCCTTTCGGTAAGTGTTGGCTTCTCAAATATGTACTTGACGTGGTCCATTTTTGAGATCAACAAGGTAGTGTGAGTCAACATATACTGTCTTAGTCGGCGAGCAGCCCACGCTAAAGCACAACAAGTTTTCTCGAGCAGTGAATAACATTGTTCATAGTCGGTAAACTTTTTGCTCAGGTAGTATATTGCACACTATTTTCGACCAGACTCATCATGTTGTCCCAACACACACCCTATTGACCCTTCTAATACTTTCAGGTACATTATCAGAGGTCTTCCTTCAATTGAAGGCATGAGAATTGGAGGCTCTTGCAGGTACTCCTTGATCTTGTCAAAAGTTTTTTGACAATCGTCGTTCCACCTGACTATTTGTTCTTTTCTTAACAGTTTGAACAAGGGTTCACAGGTTGCAGTGAGATGAGATATGAACCTTGATATGTAGTTCAATCTACCTAAGAACCCTCAAACTTCTTTCTCAGTCCTAGGTGCAGGCATTTCCTGAATGGCTTTGATTTTGTCGGGATCAACCTCAATTCCCTTTTCACTTACGATAAAACCCAGCAGCTTACCGGAACGTACCCCGAATGTGCATTTGTTGGGGTTCAACTTCAGCTGATATTTCCTCAGACGCTTAAACAACTTCAGCAGATTCACCAGATGGTCTTCTTCAGTAAGGGACCTGGCAATCATATCATCCACGTAGCATTCGATTTCTTTGTGGATCATATCATGGAATAATGTTACCATAGCCCGTTGATACGTTGCACCGACATTCTTCAGTCCAAATGGCATTACCTTGTAACAAAATGTGCCCCAAGGTGTGATGAAAGTTGTTTTCTCCATGTCTTCGGGTGACATCTTAATCTGATTGTATCCAGAAAATCCATCCATGAAAGAAAATACTGAGAACTGAGTTGTGTTATCCACCAATACATCAATGTGAGGTAATGGGAAATCATCCTTCGGGCTTGCTCTGTTCAGGTCCCGATAATCCACACACATACACACCTTGCCATCCTTCTTAGGCACGGGTACAATGTTAGCAACCCACGACGAGTAACTAGTTACAGTCAGGAAACCAAGGTCCCACTGCTTTTGTACTTCTTCCTTAATCTTCATGGCCATATCTGGGCGAGTGCGGTGCAACTTCTGTTTAACTGGAGGGCATCTTCTTTCAAGGGTAGCCTGTGCATGACAATATCCGTATCTAGACCTGGCATATCCTGATAGGACCAAGCAAAGACGTCGACATATTCCCGAAGCATGCTGATAAGTTGTTCTTTTACTGGAGCTTGCAGACTGGCCCTAATCTTCACCTCTTTTACATTTTCCTCGGTACCAAGATTAATAGTTTCAATTTCCTCATGATGAGTAGTAATTACTTTCTCTTCTTGCCTCAACAACCTGGCCAACTCTTCAGATAACTCATAGTCTTCATCAACCCCTTCATCTGCTTGATTAATTGGATTGTCGAAGTCATACAAGGTCATAGCAGTGTTGTTGTCGGTGCAATCTAGAGGATTATCTATGCAAGGGTTTGTAACACCCCAAAATTTGCCCTCTAAATTATTACTATCAAATTGGCCTATGCTTCGCATTCATCTGCAATTCTCACTAGGTCATAACTTTGCATTCATCATTTGCGTGAAGCCTTTGAGGCATGGGATCAAGCATTCTCATGTGACTTGAATTTTCTATCCAGAGGTTTCACTATTCTTCTCATATTGGTACCATGGGTTGTATTTGTAATTCAAGAATCAGGATTCATGTGTCGGCTTTCAGATCTACTATGACATCATAGGGCGTAATAATTGGTTATTGGTTCAAGAATTGGGTTCACAATAAAGGCGGAAAGCTCATAATCATGGTTTATTTGAAGGAGTATCAAATGTCACCATCATTCATCGTTCAAGAGTTATCATAAGCCCATTTGAATATTCATTTCAAGTCCAAGTCTTTACCATGGTCTATATTCATTTTCAAATTCGATTTCATTACCATTTAACCACTTTCCCACACGCATTTTTGGCCCATGCCCAATAGCCAATTCATGTCCAATCCAAGAAAATAATACATAAATAAAAGTTTGGTCCCAATATCTTTTTTTTATGTCAATATCAATCTCCCATTGGACAATTTAGAGCTAAATAAACCATTTTATTTTTGTTTGGGTCCATATTCCAAAAAAAAAAAAGCATTGTCTATCCAAATTCATGGTAATCTCAAAATTCTTGTCCAAATAGAAATCTCCTTTCATATCTAAAATCCAGCCCATGTTACAAAATATGAGATTCATAAAATGGAAATAATAGGATGATATTTTTGTAGCCATTGAAATTAATTTTTTTTCGGACCTCATTCTTATAGTTGACCCCACAGGAGTTTCACATACACAGTTTCTTTGATACCTCATTTTATTCACTAACTCTGTTAAATATACCAAAGAAAAGAACAGCAGGGGACATGTTTGTCATGAGTGTAGCCAAGCCATGAAAAAACTTAGGAAGTATAACATAATTACTCAAAAGGCATAACAAAGAAAAGTCTGAGAAAAATCCAATTGGTATATTAGTTCATATATCATCAACTTACAAAAGATCCTGAAAAATCCAGTCTAACCAAAATACAGATACAAATCGATAAAAGCAAAAATCAGCAGCAAGATAATCCCTCTCAAAAGAAACTCTCGGTGTTATCATTCCGCGTCAGTGCATCACCGTTTCTAGTAAGTTTCCGCCAACTTCAAAACCTGCAAAGACCACATAGCGAAAACCGATCACAAACTGATAGCAATAAGGGCTTCACAACAAAAACCAGGAAACTTACAAGAGAAGAAGGGAGTTGAAGTTCAGTTACAAATTCTAACCGACTATCTAACAAATTCTAACAGAAATCCTAACCGGAAATTTCCGGAATCTACCGAGTTATCTACATATACCTTGATTCATTCTTCAGGAGTTTTTTGGCTGGGTTCTGCATCATTTTCCTCTCCCCTTTTTCTCTTCCATCCCATTCTGAATTCACTCTCCATTTTCTGAACATCTTCACAAGTTCACCATGGCATCACCTTCCTCATTCTTATTCAACAATCTCTAAAAACTCAGAACTGTCAACAATCTTGAACCAGAACCTTCAAGCACCCCTTATTCATCCTCTTCTTCCTATCTTTCATCCTTCATCTTCAAATCAATCATCATCATCTCTTTGTTTTGCGATTTCGAAACTGCTCAATGTTCCTGCATCAACACACAACACCATAATCAATATGTTTGCAACATATATGAAATCAGAATCGAATTCACCCCGAGTCTGCATCCAATCGTGATTCAAAGCTCATAGTTATCACAAGTTGAACAATCTTACCTAGACGTTGAAAGATACATCGTCATTTGGTTCAGTGTGTATCATTTTCGATCATCTTCCTCGCCGCGACGCCAAGTCATCCAAACAGACCAAAAAACGCAAAGTCAAGTTGCAGATTTCTCTTCCCCTTTCAACGACCACTTGTCAATCTTTTGCATCACACTTCAACGTCATATTGTGGAAAACTCATCAAGATTATTTGACGGTCCGTCGATACCACTGACCTCATCAATCAGTAACAGAAAGATCAACAATTCGCAGCCATAATTTACGAGTCCGCAACAAGAAGAAGGAGACGTGAGCAGCATCAAATTCATACCTAAAGAGTTTTTTTTCCGTCACCGTTCTGCACCGATTACGCAACGTCTTCGGCCGACATCTCCACCATCGTTGTAGTATCACCTCCAAGCAGTCGCGACATCATAAATCCTTCAAGCTTCATCACTGTCTCCAAAAATCACCCGACTTGCGATCTACAACAAGAACGACGGCCCCGCACGAAGAAGACTAACAGAACGGAAAGCTGCGGAGCGTCTTCCCCTCGATTTCCTCGTCGCGAATCACGCCGGCCACCCCATTCGTGCTACCGATTGTAGGTACGTTTGTGTTGACCATTAAGCCGTTTGTGTTTTTGTTCGATCTGATAGCTGGTTGAAGTTTTAGAGAGAATAGGTTTCGATTGGGATAGAGAGGAAAGAGGACATTAGGTTTTGTTTTGAGATTATAGAGTCGGGTGAAGTTTCACCGGAGTCGGTGGCGGAGGACGATTGAGGGGGTTCCTTCAGCGGCTAGGGTTTTAGAAAGGGATTATTTGAGAAGATGAAGGTGAAACGCGTTTTATGAGGGAGAGGCTTTTTCTCTTCTTCCTTGTTTTATTTTTTGGTTCATAATATTATTATTAGGTCTTAAAAATGAATCGATTCAGATTCTAGGAATAAAAGAGAAATTAAAAAGTTATAATGACAATTAATTGGCACAAAGATAATAAAAGGCTTGTTAATAATAGTTAATTGTTGTTTAATTATGTTTGAATTTCGAAATTTTACATAAATAATTCAATGGTTCCCCTGCATTTTCTTGTTATTGATAAAGTTATGTGGTCATAAGCTGATGCGAATTGGGCCTAGCGTAAATTGCTATCTGCACCCCGTGGGCAAGCCCATATGTTATTTCTTATTGATTATTCCTGCTTTCCTCACCTCCCTCCTATTTCTTTCCTTTTAATATTCTATTTTATATAGTTTCAAGATTAATTCATGAAAAATATGAAAATGCATAAGAAAATTCCAAAAAAAATTATATTAGCTTTTTAGTGCAATTTAGAAATTTTCCATACCTTTACTTTCTAAATTTTGTCATTTGTTCTATTTAATTTCGATTTTTTAATTTAATGGACTTATATTGGATTTTCATTTGGACACATAAAATTGTACAATTTATTTAGGTCACTTCCCATAATATTTTTTGCCCATTCTTTTTGCTATGGTTAAAAGACAAGTTAAAGTATCTAGAACATTTTTGGTGAATTTTTAGGACATTTTTGCTATTGTTTTGGTAGTATAATTTGTGTAATTTTGTGATTGAACTTTAGTTAGATTTAAGTGGTCATTTGCCTTAGTTAAAATAAGAATTTTTTAGAGATTTTTTAACACAATAATATAATCAGGTTGAAGATCTTAGGAATTTAATTTCATATTTTTTTCATGACTTTTAATATTTTTTGTCATTTTAATTCATTCCTTCACATTATGCATATTCATAATCCGTATCATTTACTAACTATTTGCTTTTTCTTTGTGCAAGGTGTTTTGCAAGGTTTGGCTTATGGACTTGGATATTTTATGCCTCAATTGTGTTTTATACTTTGTGTATTTTGTGATTGTAATAGCTTAGAACTTGTATGCTTTTATAGTTTCCATAAGTAGAATAGAAAAGATAAAAACGAATCGATAGAAAACCAAAATTTCAAAAACAAATAAAGTATTCGATCCAACGTCGAGTATACTTTCAAATAAATAAATAAAGTTCATATTATTTTAGGGTTCCACGATCACCTTCGTTCCATTCCATTCAACCAATATCCAGCCTTGTATGTTTCAGACCATAAGTCGTGTGTCATAGCACCACGCAACCGACCTACACACCCCATTGTTCCATCCTGTTTACATTTCATACGTTTTTACCTACCATGACCTAGGAGGACCCTATTGCTCATTATTGACTTATGTTACTTGCATGTTTAGTCTTATATCTCTTATATCTCTTAGGTAGATTTTAATTGCAAACCTCACTAACCATAGGTTATCCGTGAATTCAATTAGTTTAGGGTAGGTCTAGTTTCCCTTAGAATGTTTACCTTTTTACAACTGGAGTCTCTTCTCATCTCAAAAGAAAATCAAAAACATTTAATAAAGGAAAGGTGTACAATGCGCCACGAGCCTTAAGCTATACGGGAAATGACTAGTGGAGGTCTCCTTCACTCTTCTAGGATGCTTTACAAACGTTCCATTGGGGGCGATCTTGGAAAGTATTCGCTCCTGTGTCATAGTCTTTAGTGTTGTACATTCAATAAACACAAGTTCAAAACAATTTCTTCTAAAAGACAACAAACCAAGAAGTCACGTCTTCTCATTTCGTCTCATACCTTTCATGACTTGTCTCGACAGTTCAAACAGCAATACGGTAAACACCCTCGAGTCAGAGCCGGTAACACCTGAGCTAGAGCTATGGCAATGTCATCCTAAAAACCACAAACGAGTGTAAGCCTTAGTTAGACGAACTACGGCGTCTCTGATCCTCATTTATCCCGATGAGGTACGTAGGCAGTGGGGTAGGGCCCATTCGAGCACAATCTTTCTTTTTCCCTACATTTTCCCATTTTATTCCCATTTGTTAATTCCATTTCTTTTCTCAATTCCATTCCATTCCAGATAGTTATTCTTTCAGTTAAACAACATATTATTCTTCACCCTTTGAAAACAGACTTTTAAGCGTGGATCCCGTCGGGTACGACGGACGGATTGGGGTGCTAATACCTTCTCAATTCGTAACCGACTCCTGTATCCAGATCTTTGGTTCGCAAGGCCTCGTCCTTTTCTTTCTTCCTCAGGTTTGTGCAACATTACCTTTCCCATTCCTTTGGGATAAAAATGTCTGGCTGGCGACTCTACCTTTTCCGCGCCACTTTCGCGTTTGTACTAGGATGAAAATCCCGGGAGCGACAGCTGGCGACTCTGCTGGGGACTTTTAGAAATTCTAATCTCCCCTTTGAGAGTCAATCCTAGCGCTTGTCTGTTGCTGTTTTCTTTGGGTGCTTATTCATTTGCTGTTATTGTTTTAGTATAGCTTTACTATTTTGTTTACAGTTTATCGCTTTCCTTTACAGCTTTATTTACAACTTTCTGCACTTTACTTTACTGTCGCATATACTGGCATACTGTACTGGCTGTTCTGGTTTTCCTTGGCGGGATGGGATTATTGTGAGATAAGCCAAATACCCGGCTTGAGTATACACATAGGATTTAGAGTGGGCAGTCGTGTGGCTTGCGTGGTCTTGAGCACGTGTAGTTTTCACGAGTCCCACACCCAGATCAGGCTCTCTTGGGATATGTTCTATACTGCCTAGGCAGACCATAGAATGTTCTCACCTGAGCTGCTAACACTGGGAACCGATCATCGAGGACCTTAGTGGAAACAACCCTCTCCAGTGGTGACAGTGGCAGACCACATTTCGTGGCAAACCCATTCGCACCCGAGGGCCCACTAGGAAATCGCATAGGATGACCTTGTTCTCTCATAGGAACCTGGTTAAAGAAACTGGTCGTATGACGGTAGTATTGTACCCTTCGGGATGAATGTACTATTGTTTCTCGACTTCAGTGCTTGAAGCCGGGAACTTATGAGGGATGCTTGCTTTTTCCGGAATTCAGCTGAGGCCTCCCTGAGTAGTACATAATGCCAACCCGATTCCCTGATTTGGTCATGAGCCATTTCTCGGAAATGGTGAACGTATTATTGCTATTCGGCTTTGAGAGTCCGTGATGTTGACCCGTAGTAGCAATACCCGTGAGATTGGGAGGGGTTTACAGGTTTGCAGGAAAACTAAACCTTCAACCTACCTTGTTCTTGATACTTGGATTTTCTTCTACTTATGATCTGGTGTTCTTGATAGTCGGTATTCAGGCAAAATCAGAAGGCAGTACAACAGTATCCAGTATATGCAGCAGTGATCACATACCATTGCATTGCATCACATCATCCGCATACTTGCATTCCTAATGCATGTTTATTCATTTACAGGGCTGCATATTACATCCTTGATTCCGGTTGTGGGTATTGATCTATGAGCATGGAACCCGAGAAGAAGACCAAGTGTATTATCTCCTACAAGGTTTATCAGCCTGTTGTGAAAGAAATTCTCAAAGTGAAGGCCTTAGCTCCTCCAGAAGTTCTGAATGTCTTCAAACAGGATTACGGGTGGATTTTGTATTTCATAGAGCCCATCAGTGATTATGCTTTCAGAGGAATGCACACCTTGCTACAGTTTTATGATCCACAGCTTAGATGTTTCGTACTTTCTGATTTTGTGTTGGCACCTACATTAGAGGAGTATTCGAGCATCCTGAGAGTTTCCGTGAAGGACTGTGCACCATTCTTTGGGACCAAGATTGACCCGGACTTCAAAGATGTAGCAACTGCTCTTTATTTGAGCAAGTCATTATTGGAAGACCGGATTGATAGCAAAGGAGGCTTCCGAGGATATCATTTGAGTTTCTTGTTAGGTGAGGCTACCAAAGCAGCTGAGGCAAAAAGTTGGAGTACCTTCAATGCGATTCTAGCTTTGTGTATCTATGGAATCACTTTGTTCCCGAACATGCCAAACTTTGTGGACGTTGATGCTATTCGCATTTTTATAGCAAAGAATCCTATTCCTACTCTCCTAGGTGATCTCTACCACTCTGTGCATTATAAGAATGAGAAGCGAAGGGGTGGAATGTTGAATTGTTGCGCGACTGTATTCTACAAGTGGTTTACACGCTTTCTTCCACAATCAGGAGCTTTTGAGAAGACGAAGAACACTCTTGAATGGTCGGAAAGATTGATGGGTTTGCAAGCAAAGGACATTGTATGGGTTAATCAGGGTTTGCGGTGCATTGACATTCTTCATAGTTGCGGAGGATTCCCTAATGTTCCATTGATCGGGAGGAAAGGGGGAATTAATTACAACCCTTCTCTCACGATTAGACAGTTTGGGTATGCCTTGAAGGAACCACCAGCTGCTGTGGACATCACAGAGTCCTTGTACTTCCAATCCACAGATGGATTCGAGATTGCTCAGAAAGCTTCTAATGCTTGGCATAGTCGAAAGACAAGAGGGAAGAAGACTTTGGGTGTAGGGAATTGTCGAGTGTATCCACCGTTTGCAGAATGGTTAAGAGAGCGGGTTGAAGTGTTACTGTTACCATTTGGGCCGGCGCCTCTTCTATATCCCACGGTCATTGAACAACCTACCACAGTTAGTATCGAAGAGTTCAACAAGATGAAGACGGAAAGAGACGGTTTGTTAAGGGAGAATGCACAGTTGGGTCAGGAGCTTGCTAAAGCTAATCACGCTAGACTTGAGATTGAGTGGAAAGATCAAGAAGATGCTGAGAGGCATGCTATTGAAAGGAAACAGTGTGAAATTGAGTTGGCTCGGTGTGAGAGGTTCGAGTTTGCTACTAGGAGTTCTTCCAAGGAACACATTGACACTAGAAGGCAACTGGATCAGAAGACCTTGATGTTTGAGAACATGAAGAAGAGACATGTTGCTTACAGGATCAAAAGAGAGGAACAAGACAAGGTTCAAGCTGAAGAGATCACGAGTAAGCTAAAGGAGAAAGACGAAGAGATGGCCGATAAGTTGAGAGGGAAAGATGAAGAGCTTGCTAAAGCCCGAGAAGAAGCTACCTACTACAAGCGGATGATGATTTGCTATCAGAAGAAGCTGAAGAGGTTTGAAGACAACCAGGTGCAGACAAAGGAGTTGGTAGAAGTTCCAGAAGCAGGACCGATCATTGACCCAGGTCTAGATGGAGGATCGCATTGACAAAGACATCTTTCTGTTTGCTTGTATGTTGTAAGATTACCATCAGGACTGTTGATGGAGTCCTTTTATCATTGTACTTCTGTTTGAACCCATACTTTTGGTGTTTTGACTATATCAACAAAGTTCTTATCATAAAAAGGTCTCTTTACTATCATTATGTGCGCTCTCGCTTTATGATCACTGACACATCAGACACATTTGCAAAAAACACGTCGACCTTCATATTCTTGGAATTGTTTGGCACGTCTGTTACACACACGCACCTTATATTATCAACACCGTTTGTTATTTACAGCAAAAAGAGCTTCTGTCTTCACCAAACTCGCAAAACTGGAATCAGGGGATGGGATGCCCTAAAAAATGAATCAACATGCCATAGCATTCATTCCCCGCATATCATATTCTTGTATTTTTTGCAGGTTACCCAGGGTTTCTAACTTATTTGATTGCAGGCAATATAGCTGGTCAACGCGTTCACCGATATCCGACTAAAAGAAACCGAGTAAGGATGGCTGATCGAATGCAGACTGATCTCAATGAGCTCCGACAGAGGATGGATCAGTTCATGGAAATGATGACTGGCATGGCCCAGAACCAAGAGCGTCTCCGGTTGATGGTTGAGCAGCCTCATGGGAATGTTAATACGGGAACACCGGCTGAGAATGTGGATTCTAACGCTGCCCGTAACGGAGAGGCTCATCCAAATAGGACCACAACACGTAATGCAGGTTTAGAAGACAATCAAGAAGACCAGTTCACTCTACTGGATGCTGACATGGGTAACATGAATGAGATCAACAATCGCAGGTACGAAGAGCTGTCAGAGAAGATCAAGGCCATGGAATGTCAGAATTCCTTGGGTATCGATGTAACCAGCCTCGGGTTAGTACCAGGAGTCAGAATCCCTCCAAAGTTCAAGGCACCATCGTTTGACAAGTACAACGGAAGCACGTGTCCTAGGACTCACATTCATGCGTACTTCGGAAAAATCTCGGCTCATACTGATGACGAGAAACTTTGGATGCATTTCTTCCAAGACAGTTTATCTGGAGCTTCGTTGAGCTGGTACATGAAGCTGAGTCGGGTCTCTATTCGAAGTTGGAAAGATCTAGCTGAGGCATTCCTCAAGCAGTATCAATACAATATTGATATGGCTCCGAATCGCACTCAGTTGCAGAACTTGTCTCAAGGATCTAAAGAGAGTTTTAAGCAGTATGCCCAGAGGTGGCGTGAGCTGGCCGCGCAGGTTCAACCTCCCTTGCTGGATCGGGAGATGGCAGACATGTTTATGGGCACCTTGCAAGGTGTTTACTTGGATCGTCTGGCCGCCTGCCCGTCCATCGGGTTTTCTGATATCGTCATTGTTGGAGAAAGGATAGAGAATTTTCTGAAAATGGGAAAGATCCAGGATGCAAGCAGTGCTAGTTCTTCTGGTGTGAGAAAACCTTTTGGCAACGGCCAAAGAAGAAGAGAAGGCGAGACGAATGCTGTGTATAGGGGCCGAGACAGAAGTTATTCTCAAGGTTACTACCAAACGGCTGCAGTGACTATTACTCCACAGGTTCAACAACCACGACCACAAGTTCAACAACAACAACCACAGTTTCAACAACAACGACCACAGGGTCAGCAACAACAGGTGCAGAGATCGTTTCAAGAAAGAACAAGAGCGAGAAACCGCAGACTCGACCCCGTCCCGTGTCCATATGCTGTATTGCTTCCAGAGCTGTTAAAATTGAACTTGGTTGAGCTTCGTACCATGAGGCCTCCCGCTCCTGACAATCTACCTCCGAATTTTGATGCTAACGCCAGGTGCGAATTCCATTCAGGTGCCCAGGGGCACAGTATTGAGAAGTGTTGGGCTTTTCAGAACAAGGTACAGGACTTAGTTGACTCCAAGGCGATCAATTTCGCTCCTCTCCCAAATGTACTTCATAATCCGATGCCTAGTCATAATGGAACCGGTGTCGCGGTCGTTCTACCAGATGGTTCACGTTAAGCTGAAGTCTTCAAGCTGATCACCCAGGACGCCAGGGTATTCATGAAGCAAATAAAGCCAGCAGTATTCAAATACTCTCAGTGATGGCATTTATGTGTTTGTCTTTCTTCATTGTTCGTTTTTCATCCCTATTGAGGGGAACTACATCGCTCTGATTCTTCATTGGTCATCAATCAGTGGAGATACGTAGGCAGAAGATCGTCAGGTCTTTCCGAGCAACCTTCTGGGGCAACTTTACTCCCCAGCTTCACTCTTTCCTTCAGATGTCTCGCGTCAGGGTCAGAATAGCTAGAAGAGGAAGTATTACTGCCATGGTTGGGCATGCAACTGCAAATTGAAGATTACAAGTCTGTGAAAGGAGCTTTTTGATCATTGAAAGTATCCAAGACTGACAGGTCCAGACGAAGCCAAGCCTCCTCAACTATGGCAATATTCAGTTTCTTTACTGCATTTCCATTTGTAGTTTCTTTTATGTGTTAAACATTTGTCTACATGTATGAAATTTGTTTGCTTTTGAATGTTAGAAATAATAAAACTCACATGTTTTTCTTGAAGTAAATTCATTTGCATTCCCTTATAATTTTGCATATGTGTATCGCAATACCAATTGTCATGCTTAAATTCTATGAAGGAGAATGACGAAACAAAAACGCAAAGCCTCTAATTGTGTGCTCTCAAGTAAGACCTTGTTAACGATGTACAGGCATTGTTTCAAATCCTAAACACTGGAGATATAAGGAAGATAAACCCTTGCTAACCCCTTCGAGCCTTGAAGTAGGAGTTTCTTTTCACATAAAAAAACCTCACATATAACCCAGGGGCAGGGTAGACGTCAGCTAGTCAGACCAAGCGTTCAAACTTTCATAAAGAAGTGTATTTGAAGATCCGTTGCATTCTACTATGCTAATCAAGAGGTCCAAAGACCCGAAACCACAACGGTTATCCAAGTTGAAAGGTCCAAAGATTGACAACCACAATGGTTATCCATCATCGACCACAAGATGAGGCAGTCACAACCCTCGTGAAGCAATCAAGACAACAATGTCATGCGAATTGTTCAAAATGCAAAAAGAAAAAGAAAAGAAAAGGCCCGCTAAGTCGAAACTTGGAAACAAGCGACTTAGGCAAAAGTTAGGGCATCCCGCTGGACTACACAATCAAAGATTCACAAGAATCAGTCCAGGCAAAAGTTAGGGATAAGCAAAATAACGCAAAAGCGAAAGACCGAAAGGATTACACAAGAAAGATCCTCGAATGAGAACAAAGTCGTGTGACACAGACACGAAAAATAGAGGAGTGACTGACTCTCAACAATAACCTGATTGGTGCTTGAACTAATAGTAGCAATGGTTCCTCAATCAACACGAAACCCTTATGAAAGGTGAATGCTTGTGAAAACTAGCTGAACATAGGAATGGAGAACATCACGAAGAGCGGGTGGGCACAAATAAACTTCGAGCCTTTATCCTTTGTTTCTATAACCGTGAACCAGGCCACGATATAACCCTTAAAAGTCCTAACTGAAACAGGTTTAATTTGAGAGCATACTACCACGAGACCGCGTTCCTGACTCCTACGAGTTGTGCTAAAAGACGTTTGTTGGTATTGCATGTACATACTTTCATTCAAATAAAGTTCGTATCTTAACCAGTGATTCTCTCACGAAGGTTAAACGATCCATTTTCAAAAAACTTCAAGATTAACATGTTTGTTGAATTAGGATTTTCATTCTAAGGATAAACATTTTCTCACTTGCATACATTTGTTGAGCATCATAAATGGTTCACATGCGGAAATTCAATCCAGAAGCTCAAGCTTGCCAGGTTGAGAAGGCTAAAACTTCTGAAAGACTGTCACGTCGAGGTGCACTTTTCCGAATAAAGCTTCATTGAGCAGGGACTTTCCCAATTAGTCATGGTAAGAGCCAGCCAATCCGGGGCAGTCACGTCGAGCAATCTCTTCAAAATTAGAGTACTGAGCCAATCAGGGGCAGTTAAGTCGAACAATCTCTTCAAACTTCAAAACTGGGGCAATCACCTCGAGATTCAAATCTCTCTAAGATCAAAGATCAGTCACTCAGGTGCAAATCTATTCAAATACTTGTACTGGGGCAGGCCACCCCAATAGTACGAGGGTTCATTCTTCCCTGAAGACAGATGATTGGAAGCATTTACCCAGAGGTTAGAATACCGCGGTTGCTTGTCAAGTCAACTATCTCGTTCAGCGCTTCTGACAGATACAAACTCATCCACATTGGCAATGGTTACCTCCTCAGCAAGGTTATTACACTGATTCATGCAGTCGTTACGATGCCTAAGAGTTTAAAGACACCAAGTATTTTGTAAAATCCTCTTGAGGAAAAATCCATACAGAAACAATTAAATCCCTAGCACGGGACAATTTGAAATCTTTCCTCCTCAGCAGGACGTGGCTCGGTGTTGTCATCTCCAACAGACAAATGGAAGTTGTTCTCACTAAAGTCAGCACTTTTTCTTTCAGATGGTTTCCTTGATCCTGATTCCTCATCAGATCCAAGGCAATTCTTATTCCCCTAGAAGATTTCCGATGAATCATTCTCCTCCCCAGCAGGTCCATAAGAGTGGATATTCCTCAATAATCAAGGTATCCTCGGGCACGACCCTCAAATCTAAAAGTCCAATTTATTTTTGGGCAAAGGTGATGATTCGGACAGATGAATTGTTCACGCTGTAACACGGTGGGAGAACTGACTTTAAGTAATGTTGCGGATAGCAAGAGTCGCCACCGACTTTTATTTTATCCATAAGGAAAGGTTATAAAAGAACAGGAAAGACCTTAGAGATATTTTGGGTCCGGGGGGTAGGTTATGAAAAGGGAAGGTGTTAGCACCCTTTTCATCCATGGTTATCCATGGGCTCTTAGGTACTTAAGCTCACTTTAAATTGTTTTTTTTTTTTGAAAGTGTAGTGTGTGAATAGAAAAATTTTCAGAATAGTTTGATAATAATCCATGTACGGATGTGTAAAAAACTTGTTTGAAAATTTGTTTGAAATTTGTTTGAAAAAATAGAGTGAGCAAGTAACTAATAGGTACCTACCCTAAAGTTCTAAGTCTTTCTTGTCTTTTATTCTTTCCTTGGTAAGACTATCCCTACTATTAAGGAGTAGGTAGTCTTTACCTTGGATGTTAAGGGACATGTGAGGGACAATCTGGTTATGAAGGCAACTGTGGGGTGTATTAAGCATATATGAGGGATTATCATCATTTTTCGAAGGGACTCGATTCGTATAGGCAACCATAAGGGACCTGATGATTTTCTTTTGAAGGGACTTGCTTTATACACCCCACTTGACCATTATTCGTAGGCAACTTGAGGGATAACCTTAGAAATGTGAGACGGCGATTAAAAATCGACTTACGTGTGTGTGAGTGTTTATTTTAATTATCTTTGATTAAAAGTGATCTAGATTTATTTTAATATAACATACATGTTTTTGCACTCCCTAATTACTAACCATAACAAAAATAATTAAATAATTACAAATTTACATCCAGGAAGCAATTACAACATAATTATAAATAAACAAAATTAAGTAAATAGCAAAATATAATCAAAATAAATATAAAATATTGGGGTTAGTAAATAATAATAATGAGAAAAATTAAATAAGGTTAGTAGAAATATAGAGTTAGTGAAAAATAATAAAAATTAATTGAAATAATAATATAAAATTAATAAAGCAAAATAAATAATATAGTTAGTAAAAATAATAATAAGAATAATTAGAAAGAATAAACAAGATTTAGAATAATAAAAATATAATGTGATAGTACATAATAATTTAGTTAGTAACAATAATAATAAATAAAATTAATCAAAATTATAATAACAAGATTAATAATTTTTAATATAAACAATTATGTTAAAAAGAAATATAAACAAACAATTATTTTTTTATTTACAAGTTATTAAGTTATTATAAAATTAAAATATTATAGACTCAATTTAGAATTATTTAGATTATGAAAAAATATTTACATATTACTAATAATAAATCATATTTACAAAATTATTATTAAATACATATATACATAATATCTATACTAAGAATTAGGAAATAGAAATTATTTAGAAAATAAAAAGTTAGATTTTACAAAATTAAAGTTCATTTTTAAAAAAAAATATTTTCTAGGGTTTTGAAAATTAGGATTAACTTATATACAAAATATATATTTTAACTAATTATATAAAAGATTATCTTAAATAATATAAATAAAGTTTACATTGAGAAATCAAGAATTTTATATTTTTTTTTAGAAAATAATTTTAAGAGTTGGAATACATAATATATACATAATATTATAATATAATAATACAATTTTGATTATTTAAACTAATTAAATTAAAAGAAAGAAAATAAAATAAAAAGTAATACAGAAAAGGAACCTGGTGGGATTTGATCCCAAGACCTCACACTTGCAAGCAGCAACAACATCCACTGGGCCAGCCAGGCACAGGTGACAATGACTGAACTTCACTTGGTTTTGGTCTTGATTCACAAAATATCCTGGAAAAATAAAATATGCAAAAGGCCTGGGGAAGGATTGAACCCAGGACCTTATAGTTACACACACGCGCGTCTTACCGCCTGGCTGGGAGAGCCCATCTGGCTATTGAATAGCAAGAACACATAATATATTCAATCTCTTTTTAACCTGAAAAATAAAACAAAACAATGCACTTGGCCAAGAATCGAACCAAGGCCCTTACAACATACACAGGCAGAGCTTACCACCAGGACACACGCGCATGTGTGATAACAAAACAATAAAACAGCATAAAATATATTATCATTATTTGAATTTCTGGGCACGCGGGAACAACCTTCTTCTTCCTTGAGACCTTCGAATTTTCTTGCGAAAATAGCTACAAGTTTTCCTGCGAAAAAATTATTCCCAGCAAAACCTACAAACATCAACAAGCAACAAAACTGTACGATTTTGCAAAATTAAAACCAGCATCATGATCCAAACATTCACACGATTAATTCTATGTTTTTATAATTGATTTATGTTTCTTAAATCCAAAGTTCCTAAACCTAAGTCAAAACCCTAGCTATGGCATCTTGTGAATTGACCACGGTTTCTTTGGTTTTCCTGTCCAGAAACAAGCTACACAACATCATAAACAACATTAGTCAATCAAAATCCATTCAAATGCAGTGAATCATTGGAATCGAAAAAATGTTTTCAAGTATGAACAATGCTTCGGGTTCATCATATGTGCATGAATTGGATGCATTTGAGGATTGCTTTCGACTCAATGATGACTAAGGAAGCTAGCCATGTCCTTGTTTTACCTTGTAGAGCCTTGAATCTCCAAATCCGAATTTCACTTTTTGAAGGATTTTTGTGTTTTTGAACTTACCTTGAAGCTGCTGGATTTCGTGAGCTAGGGTTATGCTTATGATCTATACTTATATGGGAGTGAATTAGGTCAGAAATATGTCTTCATTGTGTGGAGATTTGGATCCAAAAAGATTGAAAAAGATGGTGTCATGAAATTCAAATATTGGCTCATGAATGCTTGCTATTTTTGGAGAGATCACATGATTTCTTTCTCTTTAAGCTTCAATCACTAATTATGATTTTCTAGAAACATTATCCAAATAAAATCCTTAATTTTCATATTTTATTTATATTTAAAATGATTTTTAATGATTTAAATCAAAATAAATAGAAATAAAAATAATAAAAATCAGATTTTAAGTGATTTGGGTCGTGCATAGTATTAAGAGATGGATTGGATCACAACTTAGCAAGCCCATTTGGAAAGAATTACTTCTAAGCCTCCATTTTCAACATAAACCATCACAAAATTTCCCAACTTTGCAAAGGCATATCTCCCTCAATTTTAAAGGTATGAGGGTGTTCTTGGACTTTTTGGAAATCTTGAAGAGTCCTCTAAACAACCCCATTGGTTTCAGGTCCATATCATTTACCAATCTCAAGTTGTGCCCTTTTGAAGTTGTTGACTTTTTTGTTGACTTTTGAAATGACCTATAATGTCTTAGATCATATCTTTCAAATGAAGCATTTTTGGGCTTAACTTTCTACATCAAAGTTGTAGAGAATTCAATTTCCTTCAAAATGAGCTTTGGATGGAGACTTGGTGATGAAGTATGTGAAAGTTATGGCTGGTCAAAGTTCAGTTGACTTTTACTGAGGGAACCCTAATTTAGAAACTCCTGATTATTGATGATCTGGAATCTCCTTGATGAATCATGATAAACCCTTGATCAAATGATGAATTTTACTTCATATACTTGATGTTGGCACAAAATCATGAAGTTTGACTTTGGTTTGACCACAATTGACCTCAGTTTGACTTTTTAACTGCATTGACTGATTTTGACTTATCTGATCATCTGACTGAGCAAACTTTTGAGAAAAGTCTTGAAACTTGTCATGGGGGTTCTTATACACATATAAGATGTTATGAAACTCACTTGAGGTATTGGAAGTCCATTTAGCCTGATTAAAGTCAAAACCCTAGTTTTGGATGCCCTGCTTAGGAGGTGCATTGTTTGAGGGCATTGTCAACTTCTTTGACCCATTGTGAACTTTGTGAACCTTGTGAATCTTCATAAGATGTCTTGTGATACTCATGGGAGGTATTGTGAAGCTTGTGAACCTTGTGAACCTCATGAAGTGGCTTTGTAGACCTCATGAACCTCAGGAAAACTTTGTAATCATTATGGAATTTGTGAACCTTGTGAACCTTCAAGAAATAACTTGTAGACTTCTTGAACCTCATGAAAGGTCTTGTAAATGTTGAGAAGCTTGTGAACCTTGTGAATCTTCTTAGAACACAAAGTCTTGTACTGTGAGGGCAAATTTTGGGGTGCAACAGCTGCCCCTGTTCAATTTTCTGAAACCTGAGGGGTTAGATTGGTATATTTGCCAGTCGTAACCTGGAAGGTTGAAGGGGATTGAACACAAAAGCCCAAAAATTTGCACTCACCAGTGCCTAGAGTGATATTGATGGTTGGTTGAACATGATTGAGTGGGCTTAAAGATGCCACTAGGGGAAAGTTCTTCAGCAGTATAATGAGAGCTGTCAGGAGTCTGGAGTAATATTGATGTAACAGCATGTCTTCATGAGGATAGAGCAATCAATAATGATAACCCTAAAGCAGTCTTGAAGTAGTAAATCTGACCTCAGGAGGATAGAGCAATCAATAGCTCTAAAGCAGTCTTGAAGTAGTAATATGACCTCAGGAGGATAGAGCAATCAATAGCTCTAAAGCAGTCTTGAAGTGATAATATGACCTCAGGAGGATAGAGCAATCAATAGCTCTAAAGCAGTCTTGAAGTAATAATTTCAGGAGGATAGAGCCATTAATAATGATAACTCTAAAGCAGTCTTGAAATAATAATGTGATGTGTCTTCAGGAGGATAGAGCAATCAATAATGATAACTCTAAAGCAGTCTTGAAGTAATAATTTCAGGAGGATAGAGCAATCAATAGCTCTAAAGCAGTCTTGAAATAATAAGATGATTTCAGGAGGATAGAGCAGTCAGTAGCTCTAAAGCAGTCTTGAAGTCATGAGAAGTTATCAGGAGGATAAAGTAACCATGAGGTTACAATAAAGCACTCCCAAAGATCATAAGTTTGCTTGTTGGATGATTAACCTGTAACAAGGTAGCTTTTGTATAAATAGTATTAGTTCATGTATTATGTATGTATGTATAACATGATGCACCTAAGTAATGTATTATGTATTCATTGGTATGTATGTTATGGTATGATGTAAATGATGTATGTATGATATGATACTGCCGGAAGCGTCTGGATATCTTCGTATAACAACGGCTGGCCAGGGAAAATAAATCCCGATTCGTTGCTGAAGAACATACAACCCTCTGTCTGCTGGGGATAACAGGGTATAGATAACCTCCCGTTGTTGGGGATAGTAAGGTATATATACAACCTCCCGTTGTTGGGGATAGTAAGGTATATATAACCTCCGTCTTCGTTTGATAGTAGGATAAGTATAACATCCCGTCTTCGTTCGTCGTGCCCTTATTGGAAAGTAATTTCCCGTATATCCGTATGAGGATAAAAGAGATGGATATAAATTCCAGGGGAGATTAGACTTTGTGAAGATGGATTAGTCCTACTGAGGGTTTGTAACTGTCTTGTAAAGGTGAACCGGCGAAGCTTCGTTGAAATCCTACCCCCGTTCGTCCTTAGTAAATACTATTACTGCATTTTCATGCATTTCTGGTAAACATCAATCATATTCAAAAGCATACATGCATTTCTGGTAAACATTAATCATATTCAAAAGCATACATACATTCAAACACAACCAATGGACGTTTCGCTTATGTAAATAGGGTAAAAGTAAATCTGGATTCAAAAGATGGAATTTATTTATATCAAAAAGTGACCCATACATGGGTAAGTTTGTACAAGGAGACATAAACCCTAGCAAGAGGATTTTGTCATAAAGTTTTACAAAAGAGTCAGCTATGTGGGAAACAATCCTATTAAGTTTCAATTCTACTATTGCCACTCAAGTATCTCATCTTCTTGCTGTTGAGACGGAAATGATTGAATTGAGCTTTATCTGTTCGAGCTTGAGTAAGTAGTACAACTGGTTGCAGTTTCATAAGTGATCCAAACGAGACATAGTCATACGCTTTAATCCCTAACTTTTGCCTGGATTGCCCTTTCAGGTTTTCAATCCACCGGGATACCCTTTTTTGCCCAAGCCGCCTTTTCAGGTTTTCGACTTGCCGGGTGTACATCTTTTTTATATATATCCCTAATTTTTGCCCAAACCCTTTTGGTTTGCCGGGATGCCCTTATTTTTGCCTAGGCCTGTCAACCTAGCGGGTCTCTTTTTATGCGTAGTATTTTTTAACTATGTCTGCGTTTACAGGTTGTGGGAAGTCCTCACCATCCATTGTAGTCAGTATCATGGCACCTCCTGAAAATACTATCTTGACTACAAATGGTCCTTCATATGTTGGAGTCCACTTGCCCCTAGGATCACCCTGTGGTAGTATGATACGCTTGATTACCAAGTCACCAGTCTGATATACCTTTGGCTTAACCTTCTTGTTAAAAGCTTTGATCATCCGTTTCTGGTACATCTGGCCATGACAAACTGCTGCTAACCTCTTCTCATCAATCAAATTTATCTGGTCCAGTCGAGTCTGAATCCACTCATCTTCATCCAAACCTGCATCCTTCATAATTCTCAAGGAAGGAATCTGAACTTCAATGGGCAGAACTGCTTCCATACCATAAACTAAAGAGAATGGGGTTGCCCCTGTTGAAGTACGTATCGTAGTACGATAACCATGAAGAGCAAACGGTAACATCTCATGCCAATCTTTGTAAGTAACAGTCATCTTCTGTATGATCTTCTTGATGTTCTTATTAGCAGCCTCAACTGCCCCATTCATCTTTGGACGATACGGAGAAGAGTTGTGATGCTTAATCTTGAACTGCATGCAGAGATCAGTAATCATAGTGTTGTTCAGATTAGAACCATTGTCAGTGATAATCCTCTCAGGGATGCCATACCTACATATGAGATTATTCTTAATGAATCGAGCCACAACATTTTTTGTAACAGATGCAAATGAAGCTGCCTCCACCCACTTCGTGAAGTAATCAATAGCAACCAGGATGAAACGATGCCCATTAGAAGCAGTAGGTTTGATCTCACCAATCATATCAATGCCCCACATGGCAAAGGGCCAAGGAGCAGTCAACACATTCAATGGTGATGGAGGTACATGTACTTTGTCAGCATAAATTTGACATTTGTGACAAGTTCTGGAGTGTTGATAGCAATCAGCTTCCATGGTAGACCAATAGTAACCTGCTCTCAAAATCTTCTTTGCCATGGTATGGCCACTAGAATGAGTGCCAAAGGTCCCATCATGCATCTCTTCCATAATCTCAATTGCTTCCTTCTTATCCACACAACGAAGCATAGTTGAATCATGATTGCGCTTATACAGAATGCCATTACTCAGAAAGAACTTAGCAGAAAACCTTCTCAGAAACTTCCTATCTTTGACAGATGCCCCTTCAGGGAATTCCTGAGATTCAAGATATCTTTTCACTTCATAGAACCAAGGCTTCTCCTCTGCCCCTTCAGTGTCAATCTCATTGCAGTATGCAGGCTTCTCAAATCTATCAATGGTAATCTTAGGAGCTTCATCATCCCAACTGATCTCAAACATGGATGCCATGGTGGCCAATGCATCTGCCAATTGATTTTCTCTCCGTGGAATGTGTCCAAAGGTAATCTCTTTGAAATGTGGGATCAAAGACAACACATGTTCTCTGTAAGGAATGAGATTATCATGCTTGGTATCCCAATCTCCTTTAATCTGACTCACTACCAGGGCTGAATCTCCATACACATCAAGGAACTGAATCTTCATATCAATAGCAGCTTTAATACCCAGGATACATGCCTCATATTCAGCCATGTTATTGGTACAATGGAAACAAAGTCTAGCAGTAATCGGGGTATGACAACCTTCAGGGGAACTAATCACAACACCAACACCATTACCAAGTGCATTAGAGGCACCATCAAAAACCATAGTCCATCGGGATCCTTGTTCAGGTTCGTCATATTGTCCAGGTTCTTTGGTAATAATCATAATGTCTTCATCAGGGAACTCAAAATTCATTGACTGATAATCATCCACTGCTTGATGAGCCAAATGATCAGCAACAATACTTCCTTTAATGGCCTTCTGAGTAGTATACTGTATGTCATATTCTGTCAAGATCATTTGCCATCTTGCAATTCTTCCGGAGAGAGCAGGTTTCTCAAATATGTACTTGATTGGATCCATCTTCGAAATCAACAAGGTAGTATGGGTCAACATATACTGTCTTAGTCGGCGAGCAGCCCATGCCAAAGCGCAGCAAGTTTTCTCGAGCAGTGAGTATCTTGTTTCACAGTCGGTAAACTTTTTGCTAAGGTAGTATATTGCCTGCTCTTTTCGACCAGACTCGTCATGTTGCCCCAATACACACCCCATTGAATTGTCTAACACTGTTAAGTACATAATCAAGGGTCTTCCATCAACTGGTGGCATCAAAATTGGAGGTTCTAGCAGATACCTCTTGATTTCATCAAAGGCAGTCTGGCATTCATCATTCCATTCCATCACCTGATCTTTCTTCAACAACTTGAAGATTGGCTCACAGATGGTAGTTAACTGGGAAATAAATCTTGCAATGTAGTTCAATCGTCCCAAGAAACCTCTAACCTCCTTCTCAGTACGGGGAGCTGGCATCTCTCGTATAGCTTTCACTTTTGCAGGATCCACTTCAATACCTTTTCCACTGACAATGAAACCCAGGAGCTTTCCAGATCTAACTCCAAAAGTACACTTGTTTGGATTCAATCTTAACTTATATTTCTTCAACCTCTCAAACAACTTGTGCAGATGATCAAGATGTTGCTCTTCATTCTGAGATCTGGCTATCATATCATCCACATATACCTCTATCTCATGATGAATCATATCATGAAACAAAGCCACCATAGCACGCTGATATGTTGCCCCTGCATTCTTCAAACCAAATGGCATCACCTTATAACAAAAAGTGCCCCACTGTGTCACAAATGTTGTCTTCTCCATATCTTCAGGTGCCATCTTGATCTGATTGTAACCAGAGAAACCATCCATGAAAGAGAATACCTTATGCTGAGCAGTGTTGTCTACCAGAATATCAATATGAGGAAGTGGAAAGTCATCTTTAGGGCTAGCCTTGTTCAGATCTCTGTAGTCTACACACATACGTACCTTACCATCTTTCTTAGGAACTGGTACCACATTTGCAACCCACTGAGGATAAGAAGTCACTGCTAAGAACCCTGCATTGAACTGTTTCATTACCTCTGCTTTGATCTTTTCTGACATCTCAGGACGCATACGACGAACCTTCTGCTTCTTTGGACGAAAATCTTCTTTCATTGGCAAACGGTGAACCACAATGTCTGTATCCAACCCTGGCATATCTTCATAAGACCAAGCAAAGATCTCTACATAATCACATAACATCTGAATCAACCTGCTCTTGACACTGTCCTCTAAATCAGCCCCTATCTTGACCTCTTTCTTGTTTTCTTCAGTTCCCAGATTCACAACTTCGACTGGCTCTTCATGTGGCTGTATAGCTTTCTCTTCTTGTTGTAACAACCTAGCAAGCTCTACAGGTATTTCACAATCGTCCTCATTTCCGTCTTCAGTTTGATAGATCGGATTCTCGAAATTATAATTGGCAATAGTAGAACTGTTATCAACAGGATCCAGAGTGGATGAGGATCTGCATTTTAGTGATGTGGGTGTGTGTAAGAACACATAGCTGATAAAACAAAAAGAAAAGAAAAGAAAGACAAGGAACACAATATTTACGAAAACGAAACGTCCACTGATTTTATTGAATGAAGTATGCAAATGAAATGACAGCCCGTAACAAGCACACCATTATGCCCCGGGTAAGGCACATGGCTTTATTGTTTTATTGTTCAAGAAATTACAAATTTAAAATATAACAACACAGTAATAGTATTTACTCCTGACTAAAGGAGATAGGGATAACATCTTCAGCTTTCCAATTATTGAGTCCAGCACCCACAGTAGGAAAAATCCATGCATCCAAGTTGTAGTCTTCATCATGGTCTCCCACTGCATTGATAACCCCTTGATTGGTGATACGAGCAGCACGAGCACGACGAACAGCCTTCTGGGACTCTGCAGTGAAACCCAAACCAAACTTGTCAGACTTGTATGGAATATCAGGAAGCTGACCCCAAATAGTACAACCACCTTCATCCACCACAGCTCTAGCATCATTGAGGGAGGCCATTGCCATTGTTGGAGGTTTTCTGGTGATCACAGGAACTTTCTTCACAACAGGAGAAGCTACACAATCATTAACAACCCAGGGAACCACTTCAAATGACTGACACGGAGTCTCAATGTATTCACCTTCCACTTCCAGATACTTGAAAGTGTTTACATGGCTGACAAAGTATTCTTCCTCTCCGAAGACAGTAACAACTTTTCCATTCACCGGATATCTCAACTTTTGGTGCAATGTAGAGGTCACAGCACCTGCCCCATGGATCCAGGGACGACCAAGCAGACAAGAGTATGAAGGACGAATATCCATCACATAAAATGTAGCAGTAAACACCTGGGAACCAACTTGGATTGGAAGATCAATTTCCCCATGCACTACTCTTCTAGAACCATCAAAAGCCTTTACCACAATATTACTGGGTTTTAGCACAGTATCTTCAGGACTCAGCTTATTCAGGACTTCCTTGGGTAACACATTCAGAGAGGAACCATTGTCTATCAACACATGTGACAGGGTAGTGCCCCTGCATTCAATTGAAATATGCAAGGCCCTGTTATGATCCCTCTTGGCAGGGGTCAAATCAGCATCAGAAAATCCTAACCCATTGTCATAGGTCAGGTGGGCAACACAGTTTTCAAATTGGTCCACAGAAATTGCACTGGGTACATGAGCCATCTTCAGAAACTTGATCAATGACTTGGCATGAGCTTTAGAACATAATAATAGGGAGAGCATGGAAATCTTTGAGGGAGTATGCCCCAACTGATCAACAATGTCATAATCACTCTTGCGAATGATTTTCAATACTTCTTCCATCTGCTTAGAGAGGTCATCAGCAGCTGGCACATCAGTAGACACAGGCTCAATAACAGGACCCTTTCCCCGAGCATCAGTGGTGGAAGTAGCAGCAGGAGTAATTGCATTCTTGGAAGTATCTGGAGGAGAGAAAACTCTTCCACTACGGGTGATCTTGCTAGATCCGGCAATATTATCAATGTCAACAGGCGCATCAGCTACAGGCTCTTGCTTAACACCATGGATGTAAACATCAGACCCATAGTGCCAAGGCACAGCTTTGTCAGACGTATATGGGATAGGACCTGGAGTAGTAATGACCACAGGAGCTACTCTGGCTTCAGCAACAACTTTCACAGGACCTTCAGCAGTAATCTTGATTGGACCCTGATGAGTGATTTTAATGGGACCTTTTGAAGTGATTCTTAGTGGTGCTTTGTCAACCATGTCAATCTCTTCAATCTTCTTACCTCTGGTAATATGCTCCACCATACTCTCTACAGAAGACGGTCTTCTTTCAAACACTATAGTATACTTATCCATGAGACGTTGAATTCCATCTCTCAAAATGAAGCAACTATCCGGCTTATAGGTACAATACAGACAATCTTCACGACAACCTGGAAAGATCCCAGCTTGTACTAACCTCTTTTTGATAACAGACAATGGTGTGCTCAACTCCATAACTGAATAGACATGCAGATCTTCATCAATGTCTTCATCAATGGCATTGACAGTCTTCTCGTGATTTGGCATTGGAGCTGTAATCACATTTGGAGTACCTGGTGGATCAAACTCAATTTCTCCAGCATCAATCATATCCTGAATTTTGTTCTTCAAGACCCAGCAGTTATTAGTATCATGTCCTGGACAGTTTGAATGATATGCACATCGTGCATTGGGATTGTACTTGGGAGAAGTAACATTGGGATTCTGAGGAGCCTCCCTCAGGGTAATAAGTTCAGCCTTCAACAAATGTTGCAATGCCTGAGCCATTGACATGTTGATCTTCGTGAACTGTCTTCTAGCCCTCTGTTGGTTGCCTTGAGGCTGCTCTGTTGTTGTAGGAGTTGGATTTGAAATATGAACTACACTAACAGACTGATGCCTTCTGTTACGATCAGGTTGACCATAAACAACATTGGATTCTTTCTTCCCAGTGGGAGGCTTCTTTGCAGCACCTGATGAAGAAGTGCCCACTTGGATCTTACCACTCTTGATACCATTCTCTACCCGCTCTCCTGTCATGATCAATTCAGTGAAGCCAGATGATGAGCTTCCAATGAGATGACTGTAGAACGGACCATTCAGCGTACACATGAACATATCAACCAGCTCCCTGTCAGTCAAAGGGGGTTGAACTCTTCCAGCTAAATCTCTCCATTTCTGAGCATACTCCTTAAAACTTTCTTTGGCACCCATAGACATGCTCTGAAGCTGCATGCGAGTGGGGGCTAAGTCAGCATTGTATTGATACTGCTTGTAGAAAGCTTCAGCAAGATCATTCCAGTCTCTGATGTTGACACTCTCCAACTGATAATACCACTCCAGCTGAGCTCCAGATAAGCTCTTTTGAAAGAAATGGATCCACAACTTTTTATCAGCAGTGTGGGGTTGAATTCTTCTAACATAAGACCTCAGATGCAGTTTGGGACAAGAGACCCCATCATAAACAACAAAGGTAGGAACCTTGAAACCAATGGGTATCACAACCCCAGATATCAAACTCAAATCCTCAAAATCCAGCCCAGATGATTTCTACAACTCCATAGCATTCATCCTATCCACCAGCATCTTGAATTTGTCTTCATTAGGCTCATGGTAGTAATTAGCCTCAGAATCAGAGTCCCCCATAGTATTGTGGAGACTGCCTCCCTCTTTTTCAGATTCTTCAGATTCATAGTCTTCAACTGGTTCTTTGGTCTTGGCAAGACCTTTGAACCTCCTTCCCATGTTGATCAACCCAGCAGACCTTCTAGCCTTCTTAGTCTTCTTGGCCAGCAGTGCCTTCAATTCATCCTGCCCCTTGGACAGGTTCAAGATCAGCTCTTGGAACTGTGCATTTTGTGCCTGGAGATCCTTAACTGATTGTTCAAGGGCCATTGCTGAAATAAACAGCGAGAAGATGAGAAACCTGTGCATAATATAAACCTGTGATACAATGAAATGATATGAGAATGCATATGCAATGTTTTCAAGGACCGCAGGATTTTAATTTGCTTAAACAAACAAGAAAGTAACTTTTTATTAGTAATAACTTGTTTTGCCTTTTAGGCTTACAAAAATGGAAATGAAATAAGTACAAAAGATGGGGTTTTAAGTCTCCCATGGACGTTTCCTCTTTGTATTGAGGTATGAGTTGAGGTTTCGTTCCTCGTGAAGCTGCTTTGTTAGCTCTAGGATTCTTGTTTGGCTTGCTTTGTAATGAGCCTCGAAAGTATCCCTTTGCTCCTTCAGTTGGATCCAAGATCTCTGCAAATCTTCCATATCAGTAGGCATGTCTGGGTGAAGGATGGTATAAGCAGTGTCTCCTTCAGCAACAGGTTCCATGGTAACTGGTAGGACGGCAGGATATGGCATCATGAGTGTCTGAGCACGAGATCGTACCCATCTGAGATAAGCCTCCATAGGAATAGTGTACTTAGGCTCCAGTGTCTTGTTGTCAACCCTGTTTACCTTTCCCCAAGCTCGTATGAATCTCTGACGGTAACCCTGAAGATCGTTGTCGTAATCAAACACAATGCCCTGAATCAACATGTCATGTGGGCCATCGCTCCGAGCGTAACCAAACTGTCGTAAAGCTAGAGAGGGGTTGTAGGTGATGCCTCCTCTTATGCCTAGAAGTGGCACATTAGGGAACTCCCCACAACGGTCAATGATGGTGACATTCTCCATAGATCTGGAGCACCAATGGATGTCTGAGTGAGAAAGTGACATGATCCTCTTGGACCATCTGAACCCTTGCTCATTCTTCATTACTGAGCGAGGAAGGTGAGAAATAAACCACCTGGATAGTAAAGGTATGCAGCACATCAAAGTTCCTCTTGCCCTTGTAGTACGGGTATGAAGAGAATGTAGGATATCTCCAAGCAATGTAGGTACTGGATTGTGACTCAGGAATATGTTGATGGCATGAACGTCTATGAACTGATCTGGATTGGGGAACAACACTAAGCCATATATCAGCAAGGCTAAGATCTCCTCAAAAGCATCATAGCTCATGGCCTTCAAGAACATTTGAGCTTTATCCATTAGTACCTTGGCAAGAATACCCTTGACTCCGCTTCTCGTCTCTAGAACAATATCAGATTTCTTCAGATGTAGAGCTGCAGCAATAACCTCTGGTTTGAGCTCCTTCTCCAAGCCTGTGAAAGGTCTTTGATCAAGAACAGGTATACCTAGAAGCTTAGAGAACTCCTCCATGGTTGGAACTAGCTGATAGTCGGGGAACGTAAAGCAGTGGTGCTTAGGGTCAAAGAACTGAAACAGAACACTCATCATGTCTTCATTGAACCCTGAAGTGACTAGATCTAGTAGGTGACCATGTCTCTTGATGAACTGGGAATGATCAGACACTTGAGAAACCAACTCTTTAAGTTTAGCAGGCATGCTCACAAAGTTGATCCTGATGGTGTTTCTACGAGCGGAAGCCATGACCTGCAACAAAGAACAAAGATAAATCCTTTGGTCCTTGAAATGGTTAGTGAAAATGCTATGCTTATGATGCATGATGATGTCATGATGTTATGCTCAATCACAAACATGTGGCACACACAAACAAGTCACACCATAGCCCTAGGTTTAAAGGCCTGCATGAGGTTTAAGGTAAGTACCCTCCCCTGAAGTTAGATGGTTCATCCTGTCCTACAAAAGTAACCGGGTTCTAAGGGATCTCAATATCATTGATCCTTCACAAGGGTGGTTGATCAGAAGGCAACTTACTTGCCAACCAAAACCCTCCAAGTTTAAGATCTCAATGAGCGTAGTATCGAGTGTCAACCAACTTCAGTCTGCACCAAAGCCGGTTACCTCACTACCTTCTAAAGGCCAAGATGAGTTAACTAGGGTTCTAAAAGTTAGTTAGTGCATTGACAACATATGGCAGCCTCAATATTATCCTCAACTTGACTTAAGGAATATAAGCACCAACCAAGAAGTCGCACTAACTATGGCCACCAGATCAACCGTATCGATATACGTCGTACAGTTTCCTTGGTCTATTGCCATTTACCTAAGGTACACTAGATCCGGGTTAGGACCTTTCACACATAAGAACACCCCAACAGGTAATATAAAACAAACAAGGCAAACAATTTAAAGTGATCTTAATTCCTAAGGGTACCCCTCTTAAATAGATCCCCAGCAGAGTCGCCAGTTCTGTAACACGGTGGGAGAACTGACTTTAAGTAATGTTGCGGATAGCAAGAGTCGCCACCGACTTTTATTTTATCCATAAGGAAAGGTTATAAAAGAACAGGAAAGACCTTAGAGATATTTTGGGTCCGGGGGGTAGGTTATGAAAAGGGAAGGTGTTAGCACCCTTTTCATCCATGGTTATCCATGGGCTCTTAGGTACTTAAGCTCACTTTAAATTGTTTTTTTTTTGAAAGTGTAGTGTGTGAATAGAAAAATTTTCAGAATAGTTTGATAATAATCCATGTACGGATGTGTAAAAAACTTGTTTGAAAATTTGTTTGAAATTTGTTTGAAAAAATAGAGTGAGCAAGTAACTAATAGGTACCTACCCTAAAGTTCTAAGTCTTTCTTGTCTTTTATTCTTTCCTTGGTAAGACTATCCCTACTATTAAGGAGTAGGTAGTCTTTACCTTGGATGTTAAGGGACATGTGAGGGACAATCTGGTTATGAAGGCAACTGTGGGGTGTATTAAGCATATATGAGGGATTATCATCATTTTTCGAAGGGACTCGATTCGTATAGGCAACCATAAGGGACCTGATGATTTTCTTTTGAAGGGACTTGCTTTATACACCCCACTTGACCATTATTCGTAGGCAACTTGAGGGATAACCTTAGAAATGTGAGACGGCGATTAAAAATCGACTTACGTGTGTGTGAGTGTTTATTTTAATTATCTTTGATTAAAAGTGATCTAGATTTATTTTAATATAACATACATGTTTTTGCACTCCCTAATTACTAACCATAACAAAAATAATTAAATAATTACAAATTTACATCCAGGAAGCAATTACAACATAATTATAAATAAACAAAATAAAGTAAATAGCAAAATATAATCAAAATAAATATAAAATATTGGGGTTAGTAAATAATAATAATGAGAAAAATTAAATAAGGTTAGTAGAAATATAGAGTTAGTGAAAAATAATAAAAATTAATTGAAATAATAATATAAAATTAATAAAGCAAAATAAATAATATAGTTAGTAAAAATAATAATAAGAATAATTAGAAAGAATAAACAAGATTTAGAATAATAAAAATATAATGTGATAGTACATAATAATTTAGTTAGTAACAATAATAATAAATAAAATTAATCAAAATTATAATAACAAGATTAATAATTTTTAATATAAACAATTATGTTAAAAAGAAATATAAACAAACAATTATTTTTTTATTTACAAGTTATTAAGTTATTATAAAATTAAAATATTATAGACTCAATTTAGAATTATTTAGATTATGAAAAAATATTTAAATATTACTAATAATAAATCATATTTACAAAATTATTATTAAATACATATATACATAATATCTATACTAAGAATTAGGAAATAGAAATTATTTAGAAAATAAAAAGTTAGATTTTACAAAATTAAAGTTCATTTTTAAAAAAAAATATTTTCTAGGGTTTTGAAAATTAGGATTAACTTATATACAAAATATATATTTTAACTAATTATATAAAAGATTATCTTAAATAATATAAATAAAGTTTACATTGAGAAATCAAGAATTTTATATTTTTTTTTAGAAAATAATTTTAAGAGTTGGAATACATAATATATACATAATATTATAATATAATAATACAATTTTGATTATTTAAACTAATTAAATTAAAAGAAAGAAAATAAAATAAAAAGTAATACAGAAAAGGAACCTGGTGGGATTTGATCCCAAGACCTCACACTTGCAAGCAGCAACAACATCCACTGGGCCAGCCAGGCGCAGGTGACAATGACTGAACTTCACTTGGTTTTGGTCTTGATTCACAAAATATCCTGGAAAAATAAAATATGCAAAAGGCCTGGGGAAGGATTGAACCCAGGACCTTATAGTTACACACACGCGCGTCTTACCGCCTGGCTGGGAGAGCCCATCTGGCTATTGAATAGCAAGAACACATAATATATTCAATCTCTTTTTAACCTGAAAAATAAAACAAAACAATGCACTTGGCCAAGAATCGAACCAAGGCCCTTACAACATACACAGGCAGAGCTTACCACCAGGACACACGCGCATGTGTGATAACAAAACAATAAAACAGCATAAAATATATTATCATTATTTGAATTTCTGGGCGCGCGGGAACAACCTTCTTCTTCCTTGAGACCTTCGAATTTTCTTGCGAAAATAGCTACAAGTTTTCCTGCGAAAAAATTATTCCCAGCAAAACCTACAAACATCAACAAGCAACAAAACTGTACGATTTTGCAAAATTAAAACCAGCATCATGATCCAAACATTCACACGATTAATTCTATGTTTTTATAATTGATTTATGTTTCTTAAATCCAAAGTTCCTAAACCTAAGTCAAAACCCTAGCTATGGCATCTTGTGAATTGACCACGGTTTCTTTGGTTTTCCTGTCCAGAAACAAGCTACACAACATCATAAACAACATTAGTCAATCAAAATCCATTCAAATGCAGTGAATCATTGGAATCGAAAAAATGTTTTCAAGTATGAACAATGCTTCGGGTTCATCATATGTGCATGAATTGGATGCATTTGAGGATTGCTTTCGACTCAATGATGACTAAGGAAGCTAGCCATGTCCTTGTTTTACCTTGTAGAGCCTTGAATCTCCAAATCCGAATTTCAATTTTTGAAGGATTTTTGTGTTTTTGAACTTACCTTGAAGCTGCTGGATTTCGTGAGCTAGGGTTATGCTTATGATCTATACTTATATGGGAGTGAATTAGGTCAGAAATATGTCTTCATTGTGTGGAGATTTGGATCCAAAAAGATTGAAAAAGATGGTGTCATGAAATTCAAATATTGGCTCATGAATGCTTGCTATTTTTGGAGAGATCACATGATTTCTTTCTCTTTAAGCTTCAATCACTAATTATGATTTTCTAGAAACATTATCCAAATAAAATCCTTAATTTTCATATTTTATTTATATTTAAAATGATTTTTAATGATTTAAATCAAAATAAATAGAAATAAAAATAATAAAAATCAGATTTTAAGTGATTTGGGTCGTGCATAGTATTAAGAGATGGATTGGATCACAACTTAGCAAGCCCATTTGGAAAGAATTACTTCTAAGCCTCCATTTTCAACATAAACCATCACAAAATTTCCCAACTTTGCAAAGGCATATCTCCCTCAATTTTAAAGGTATGAGGGTGTTCTTGGACTTTTTGGAAAGCTTGAAGAGTCCTCTAAACAACCCCATTGGTTTCAGGTCCATATCATTTACCAATCTCAAGTTGTGCCCTTTTGAAGTTGTTGACTTTTTTGTTGACTTTTGAAATGACCTATAATGTCTTAGATCATATCTTTCAAATGAAGCATTTTTGGGCTTAACTTTCAACATCAAAGTTGTAGAGAATTCAATTTCCTTAAAAATAAGCTTTGGATGGAGACTTGGTGATGAATTATGTGAAAGTTATGGCTGGTCAAAGTTCAGTTGACTTTTACTAAGGGAACCCTAATTTAGAAACTCCTGATTATTGATGATCTGGAATCTCCTTGATGAATCATGATCAACCCTTGATCAAATGATGAATTTTACTTCATATACTTGATGTTGGCACAAAATCATGAAGTTTGACTTTGGTTTGACCATAATTGACCTCAGTTTGACTTTTTAACTGCATTGACTGATTTTGACTTATCTGATCATCTGACTGAGCAAACTTTTGAGAAAAGTCTTGAAACTTGTCATGGGGGTTCTTATACACATATAAGATGTTATGAAACTCACTTGAGGTATTGGAAGTCCATTTAGCCTGATTAAAGTCAAAACCCTAGTTTTGGATGCCCTGCTTAGGAGGTGCATTGTTTGAGGGCATTGTCAACTTCTTTGACCCATTGTGAACTTTGTGAACCTTGTGAATCTTCATAAGATGTCTTGTGATACTCATGGGAGGTATTGTGAAGCTTGTGAACCTTGTGAACCTCATGAAGTGGCTTTGTAGACCTCATGAACCTCAGGAAAACTTTGTAATCATTATGGAATTTGTGAACCTTGTGAACCTTCAAGAAATAACTTGTAGACTTCTTGAACCTCATGAAAGGTCTTGTAAATGTTGAGAAGCTTGTGAACCTTGTGAATCTTCTTAGAACACAAAGTCTTGTACTGTGAGGGCAAATTTTGGGGTGCAACACACGCTCCTCTCCGATAGAGATGTTATTCCCACGGGACTACTTGATATCGAATTCGCGATCATCGTGTTTCCCCACAGAGTCAGCAGACACCTGTTACTTCCGCGTCAGGAATTCTTTTATACTCATACCAGTTCATTAACAATACTCGAGACATAACATCCCCAGTGTCATGGGGCAACATGCCGTGCAATTCAACATATCCAAAGTCCAGCCGCAGACTGGCCAAAGTCCATCTTCGGGTGGCAGATTCCAAAGTCCAGCCGCAGACTGGCCAAAGTCCATCTTCGGGTGGCAGATTCCAAAGTCCAGCCGCAGACTGGCCAAAGTCCATCTTCGGGTGGCAAATTCCAAAGTCCATCTTCGGGTGGCAAGCTTCAAAAGTCCACCCGCAGTGTGGCAGATTTCAAAAGTCCACCCGCAGTGTGGCAAGTTTCAAAAGTCTCCCGTAGTGAGCAAAAGTCCACCCGCAGTGTGGCAAGTCTCTAAAGTCCCCCGCAGTGGGCAAAAGTCTCCCGTAGTGAGCAAAAGTCTCCCGTAGTGAGCAAAAGTCCACCCGCAGTGTGGCAAGTTTCCAAAGTCTCCCGTAGTGAGCAAAAGTCTCCCGTAGTGAGCAAAAGTCTCCCGTAGTGAGCAAAAGTCTCCCGTAGTGAGCAAAGGCCACCCGCAGTGTGTGGCAATGCATTTTGAAGTCCAGCCGCAGATTGGCGAAAGTCCATCCTCAGGGTGGCATCATTTCCAAAGTCCACCCGCAGTGTGTGGCAATGCATTTTGAAGTCCAGCCGCAGATTGGCGAAAGTCCATCCTCAGGGTGGCATCATTTCCAAAGTCCACCCGCAGTGTGGCAATGTATTTTGAAGTCCAACCGCAGATTGGCGAAAGTCCATCCTCAGGGTGGCATCATTTCCAAAGTCCACCCACAGTGTGGCAAGTCAGTAGCCATCTGGTATTATTCAAAGGGCATCCCCTGTCTACTATTCTTCCCATCATAATTATATCCAGGCAGAGTTCGTTCGGTTGAATTTATTTCCCTGTTCTTCTGCCACAGAGTGCAAATTTTCGGTTTGTTTCTAATATTCAATCCCTGCATACTTCAAACGTCTGAAAGCAATTGCTAACATCCATTCAAGTCTACAGTGATTGAATAGGGGCAGCTGTAACACCCCAAAATTTGCCCTCTAAATTATTACTATCAAATTGGCCTATGCTTCGCATTCATCTGCAATTCTCACTAGGTCATAACTTTGCATTCATCATTTGCGTGAAGCCTTTGAGGCATGGGATCAAGCATTCTCATGTGACTTGAATTTTCTATCCAGAGGTTTCACTATTCTTCTCATATTGGTACCCTGGGTTGTATTTGTAATTCAAGAATCAGGATTCATGTGTCGGCTTTCAGATCTACTATGACATCATAGGGCGTAATAATTGGTTATTGGTTCAAGAATTGGGTTCACAATAAAGGCGGAAAGCTCATAATCATGGTTTATTTGAAGGAGTATCAAATGTCACCATCATTCATCGTTCAAGAGTTATCATAAGCCCATTTGAATATTCATTTCAAGTCCAAGTCTTTACCATGGTCTATATTCATTTTCAAATTCGATTTCATTACCATTTAACCACTTTCCCACACGCATTTTTGGCCCATGCCCAATAGCCAATTCATGTCCAATCCAAGAAAATAATACATAAATAAAAGTTTGGTCCCAATATCTTTTTTTTATGTCAATATCAATCTCCCATTGGACAATTTAGAGCTAAATAAACCATTTTATTTTTGTTTGGGTCCATATTCCAAAAAAAAAAAAGCATTGTCTATCCAAATTCATGGTAATCTCAAAATTCTTGTCCAAATAGAAATCTCCTTTCATATCTAAAATCCAGCCCATGTTACAAAATATGAGATTCATAAAATGGAAATAATAGGATGATATTTTTGTAGCCATTGAAATTAATTTTTTTTCGGACCTCATTCTTATAGTTGACCCCACAGGAGTTTCACATACACAGTTTCTTTGATACCTCATTTTATTCACTAACTCTGTTAAATATACCAAAGAAAAGAACAGCAGGGGACATGTTTGTCATGAGTGTAGCCAAGCCATGAAAAAACTTAGGAAGTATAACATAATTACTCAAAAGGAATAACAAAGAAAAGTCTGAGAAAAATCCAATTGGTATATTAGTTCATATATCATCAACTTACAAAAGATCCTGAAAAATCCAGTCTAACCAAAATACAGATACAAATCGATAAAAGCAAAAATCAGCAGCAAGATAATCCCTCTCAAAAGAAACTCTCGGTGTTATCATTCCGCGTCAGTGCATCACCGTTTCTAGTAAGTTTCCGCCAACTTCAAAACCTGCAAAGACCACATAGCGAAAACCGATCACAAACTGATAGCAATAAGGGCTTCACAACAAAAACCAGGAAACTTACAAGAGAAGAAGGGAGTTGAAGTTCAGTTACAAATTCTAACCGACTATCTAACAAATTCTAACAGAAATCCTAACCGGAAATTTCCGGAATCTACCGAGTTATCTACATATACCTTGATTCATTCTTCAGGAGTTTTTTGGCTGGGTTCTGCATCATTTTCCTCTCCCCTTTTTCTCTTCCATCCCATTCTGAATTCACTCTCCATTTTCTGAACATCTTCACAAGTTCACCATGGCATCACCTTCCTCATTCTTATTCAACAATCTCTAAAAACTCAGAACTGTCAACAATCTTGAACCAGAACCTTCAAGCACCCCTTATTCATCCTCTTCTTCCTATCTTTCATCCTTCATCTTCAAATAAATCATCATCATCTCTTTGTTTTGCGATTTCGAAACTGCTCAATGTTCCTGCATCAACACACAACACCATAATCAATATGTTTGCAACATATATGGAATCAGAATCGAATTCACCCCGAGTCTGCATCCAATCGTGATTCAAAGCTCATAGTTATCACAAGTTGAACAATCTTACCTAGACGTTGAAAGATACATCGCCATTTGGTTCAGTGTGTATCATTTTCGATCATCTTCCTCGCCGCGACGCCAAGTCATCCAAACAGACCAAAAAACGCAAAGTCAAGTTGCGGATTTCTCTTCCCCTTTCAACGACCACTTGTCAATCTTTTGCATCACACTTCAACGTCATATTGTGGAAAACTCATCAAGATTATTTGACGGTCCGTCGATACCACTGACCTCATCAATCAGTAACAGAAAGATCAACAATTCGCAGCCATAATTTGCGAGTCTGCAACAAGAAGAAGGAGACGTGAGCAGCATCAAATTCATACCTTAAGAGTTTTTTTTCCGTCACCGTTCTGCACCGATTACGCAACGTCTTCGGCCGACATCTCCGCCATCGTTGTAGTATCACCTCCAAGCAGTCGCGACATCATAAATCCTTCAAGCTTCATCACTGTCTCCAAAAATCACCCGACTTGCGATCTACAACAAGAACGACGGCCCCGCACGAAGAAGACTAACAGAACGGAAAGCTGCGGAGCGTCTTCCCCTCGATTTCCTCGTCGCGAATCACGCCGGCCACCCCATTCGTGCTACCGATTGTAGGTACGTTTGTGTTGACCATTAAGCCGTTTGTGTTTTTGTTCGATCTGATAGCTGGTTGAAGTTTTAGAGAGAATAGGTTTCGATTGGGATAGAGAGGAAAGAGGACATTAGGTTTTGTTTTGAGATTATAGAGTCGGGTGAAGTTTCACCGGAGTCGGTGGCGGAGGACGATTGAGGGGGTTCCTTCGGCGGCTAGGGTTTTAGAAAGGGATTATTTGAGAAGATGAAGGTGAAACGCGTTTTATGAGGGAGAGGCTTTTTCTCTTCTTCCTTGTTTTATTTTTTGGTTCATAATATTATTATTAGGTCTTAAAAATGAATCGATTCAGATTCTAGGAATAAAAGAGAAATTAAAAAGTTATAATGACAATTAATTGGCACAAAGATAATAAAAGGCTTGTTAATAATAGTTAATTGTTGTTTAATTATGTTTGAATTTCGAAATTTTACATAAATAATTCAATGGTTCCCCTGCATTTTCTTGTTATTGATAAAGTTATGTGGTCATAAGCTGATGCGAATTGGGCCTAGCGTAAATTGCTATCTGCACCCCGTGGGCAAGCCCATATGTTATTTCTTATTGATTATTCCTGCTTTCCTCACCTCCCTCCTATTTCTTTCCTTTTAATATTCTATTTTATATAGTTTCAAGATTAATTCATGAAAAATATGAAAATGCACAAGAAAATTCCAAAAAAAAATATATTAGCTTTTTAGTGCAATTTAGAAATTTTCCATACCTTTACTTTCTAAATTTTGTCATTTGTTCTATTTAATTTCGATTTTTTAATTTAATGGACTTATATTGGATTTTCATTTGGACACATAAAATTGTACAATTTATTTAGGTCACTTCCCATAATATTTTTTGCCCATTCTTTTTGCTATGGTTAAAAGACAAGTTAAAGTATCTAGAACATTTTTGGTGAATTTTTAGGACATTTTTGCTATTGTTTTGGTAGTATAATTTGTGTAATTTTGTGATTGAACTTTAGTTAGATTTAAGTGGTCATTTGCCTTAGTTAAAATAAGAATTTTTTAGAGATTTTTTAACACAATAACATAATCAGGTTGAAGATCTTAGGAATTTAATTTCATATTTTTTTCATGACTTTTAATATTTTTTGTCATTTTAATTCATTCCTTCACATTATGCATATTCATAATCCGTATCATTTACTAACTATTTGCTTTTTCTTTGTGCAAGGTGTTTTGCAAGGTTTGGCTTATGGACTTGGATATTTTATGCCTCAATTGTGTTTTATACTTTGTGTATTTTGTGATTGTAATAGCTTAGAACTTGTATGCTTTTATAGTTTCCATAAGTAGAATAGAAAAGATAAAACGAATCGATAGAAAACCAAATTTTCAAAAACAAATAAAGTATTCGATCCAACGTCGAGTATACTTTCAAATAAATAAATAAAGTTCATATTATTTTAGGGTTCCACGATCACCTTCGTTCCATTCCATTCAACCAATATCCAACCTTGTATGTTTCAGACCATAAGTCGTGTGTCATAGCACCACGCAACCGACCTACACACCCCATTGTTCCATCCTGTTTACATTTCATACGTTTTTACCTACCATGACCTAGGAGGACCCTATTGCTCATTATTGACTTATGTTACTTGCATGTTTAGTCTTATATCTCTTATATCTCTTAGGTAGATTTTAATTGCAAACCTCACTAACCATAGGTTATCCGTGAATTCAATTAGTTTAGGGTAGGTCTAGTTTCCCTTAGAATGTTTACCTTTTTACAACTGGAGTCTCTTCTCATCTCAAAAGAAAATCAAAAACATTTAATAAAGGAAAGGTGTACAATGCGCCACGAGCCTTAAGCTATACGGGAAATGACTAGTGGAGGTCTCCTTCACTCTTCTAGGATGCTTTACAAACGTTTCATTGGGGGCGATCTTGGAAAGTATTCGCTCCTGTGTCATAGTCTTTAGTGTTGTACATTCAATAAACACAAGTTCAAAACAATTTCTTCTAAAAGACAACAAACCAAGAAGTCACGTCTTCTCATTTCGTCTCATACCTTTCATGACTTGTCTCGACAGTTCAAACAGCAATACGGTAAACACCCTCGAGTCAGAGCCGGTAACACCTGAGCTAGAGCTATGGCAATGTCATCCTAAAAACCACAAACGAGTGTAAGCCTTAGTTAGACGAACTACGGCGTCTCTGATCCTCATTTATCCCGATGAGGTACGTAGGCAGCGGGGTAGGGCCCGTTCGAGCACATTCTTTATTTTCCCTACATTTTCCCCATTCTTTAGTTTAGTTTTCATTTTCAGTTCCCTTTCTCATTTCTCATTTCCATTCCAGTTAGCGGTTTTATTCAGCAGCAGTTTTTCTTCTCACCCTTTGAAACAAACAAGCAAGCGTGGATCCCGTCGGGTACGACGGACGATCTGGGGTGCTAATACCTTCCCAGTTCGTAACCGACTCCCGAACTAAGATCTTTGGTTCGCAGGACCTTGTCCTTTCCTTCTTCCTCAGGTTTGTGCAACATTACCTTTCCCATTCATTCGGGATAAAAATGTCTGGCTGGCGACTCTACCTTTTCCGCGCCACTTTCGCGTTTGTACTAGGATGAAAATCCCGGGAGCGACAGGGTTGAGATTTGTTCTTTTTAGTGATTAATTTTAATCTTGTTTTAGAAAAAGTGTAAATGAAGTTATTATTTTGAAAACATTGCCATTTTATTATTTTGTGCGAAAAATAACAAAAATGAAAAGACAGTGAGCGAAAAAGAAAATTATTTGCAAAAGATGTCCATTGTTCATTGATATTCCATTTGCACAAAATACAAATATGGCCCTATTACAAAATGAGTCCTGACACCTTAGGCAAGATGCAGGACTTGATGCATACTAAAGCAGGAAATAATAATTACTCTGCAGGAGTAACTCTTATAATTTCCTGGGAAGACCAGTTAAGGACTTGTTGGCCCGGGATCCTTGGACGAATCCAACTCTCCAGGTTGAGGTCGCTTTCAGCCTCGTCTTCCACGTTATTGACCGCATCTGGGGTGAGCATTCCCCCACTTATGAATTTGGGCTCCTTAGCAGCCTCTGCTTGATCTTGTCGGAATGGTTTGTAACCCAAACTGAAAATGTCCTCCTTCTTCTCCACAAGTAGCAGCTTACCCCAGCCTTGGGCGTTCCCATCTTCAACAACCTTCTGAGCTTGTTGGTAGGAGACAATTAAAGTACCCATCCTATCCTCCTGGGATGCAGCAAATACTTTAGTTGTCGCCTCGTTGATGTTCAGTGCTTCGAAACCTTGGCTCATGGTCTCATGGATTTCACCATCCATATCAATGTATTTATAGGTAGCCAGATGGCTAACAAAAAGGTCCTCTTCACCACAGATTGTGATAATTTGCCCTTCCCACTCATATTTTAATTTCTGGTGAAGGGTCGACGTAACTGCGCCAGCAGCGTGAATCCATGGTCGACCCAACAAACAACTGTAGGCCGGATGAATGTCCATCACGTAGAAAGTAGTTTGAAAGACATGCGGGCCAATTATCACAGGAAGCTCCACTTCTCCAAAAACATACCTCTTGGAACTATCAAAAGCTCTAACCACCAGATTTCTTAGTCGGAGATCTATACCATCATATTCAAGCTTAACAAGGGCTTTCTTTAGAAAGACATTGAGTAAGGACCCAGTGTCAACTAGAACATGTGAAAGCACGGCTCCTTTACACTCTAGAGTGATGTACAAAGATTTATTATGATGACGACCTTCCGTTGTCAAATCAACATTGGTGAAGCCTAGTCCATGACTAGTATTAACATTAGACACCACTGTCTCTAGCTGGTTCACAGTAATCTCCTCAGGCACATAGGCTGCGTTCAGGACCTTAAGTAATGCATCCCGATGAGCCTCGACACATAATATCAATGATAGAATGGAGATCTTGGAAGGAGTCTGGTGGATCTGATCCACAACCTTATAATCGCTTCTCTTGATTATCCTCATAAATTCATCCACATCCTGATCAAAGGACGTTTTCCGAGCTTCTTTCAAAATTGGTTCTTCAGGCACCACATTTTCCCCTTTAGCCTTGGCAGCAGCCTTTGCCTCAGTGTTAACTCTTGGAGTTTGTGACACGAAGAGGCGTCCGCTTCGAGTGAAGCCTCTGCCTCCCCCGACATTATTGATCTGTGGTGTGCAAGCTGAAGGATCAAGAATGACTCTCTCCCTGTTGCAGTAAAGGTCTGAACCATAGTGCCATGTGTCGCTCCCACCAAATGACACCTGGTCAGAAGGGGTACAGATGCGAACGGTCGGCGAGGGAAGAGAGAACACAAGGGGTGAGCTCAAAAAGAAAAGAGTCGCCAGCTAGGCATTTTTATCCCGGAGGAAAGGTAATGCTGCATAGACCTAGAAAGATATGGATAAGACGGTTGCGAACCAGAGAAACTGAGAAAGGGGTTGGTTACAACCTGGGAAGGTATTAGCACCCAGATTGTCCGCCGTACTCGACGGGATCCACGCTTGAAAGATTTGTGTTTTAAAGGGGTAGTGTCATTGCAATTTGTGTATCAAAGCTAGAAAGAATGCAAGTGTCAGTGTAAGAGAAATGTGAAGTGTATAAGAGAAGTTTCAGTGTAAGAACAAGAGTATGAAGCTCAAGACTATGAGGCTTAAAGAATTATGCTGGAAGGAGGGGGGATATACAGAGACTTTTGTTCGATAACCGTTAAGTTATGCCTACGTATCCTCTCGTGCAATGAGGAAGTCAGAACACCGTAGTTCGACCCAAAGAGACTGAAAGATAAATTGACTTGTGAACTGCTTACTTGTCTATGCTCAAGTGTATGACCTGTCTGGCTCAGGTGCAAACTGTCTTGCATTAGACGGAAGAAGCAAATTCTCGTTTGTGAGTGAATGAGATGAGAAAAGAATCCCGGAGGAGACGATTATTGTTTGTTTTTGTGTTTTCAATCTTTTATTGCTTTTGAATTTGTCATAAGTTAACGAGTTTAAGCCTAAGCCAGGGGTTAGTAAACTCATCACATCCTCCCTCTGATTAGGGGTAATGAGAATACCTTAAGTATGAAGTAAGCACCTCACACTTAATCACCATGATGTAGGATTAAGATCATTAACCTATTTGCAATTACTTAGATGTTTTTGATGTTTTTGTTTAGTGTTAAGTAATGAGTTTAAGCCATAATCAAGGATTTAATGGACCCATTACACCATCCTAATAGAAGGATAATAGATGAGAACATTTAAGCTGAGAAAGACTCCTCAACTTAATCTATGATTAGGGATTAACCTCATGACAAAACAAAGTCTTTATTAAATGGATTTTAGTTAATGGTAAGATGAAGAAGTGATTTTTATGATTTGTGAGACAACTTGAGGGGGACTTGTCCATTAACACTAGGGTTAGTCCTTCTTAACCAATTAAGGAAGAATTAGAACCCTAATGCAAGGCCCAAGTTACAAGCTTGATGTCTTGATGATTATTAAGTGGATTGATTAAAGGATTTAAACACATTAAGGGTTTAACAATTAGGATTAAAGTTATACACTCCATCCTAATAGAAGGATGCAGGCATAAGCTTAATCACAAAGCCTTAAAACCTTTAGGGTCTAGTCCTTGATTATGAGATGAGAAGAAAAGACTCAAAGATGACACAAAGATAAGATCTAAATGGGGGACTAATCAAAACCTAATTATTATCATGCTTGGTTATTCCTAGGGTTAATGAGGTTTGCAAGAAGATCTTCAGAGAAACCACCAGGAAGGAAGCAGATGAAAGGAGCAAGAAGCAAAGAGAAACAAAACAACTTGCTTCACTTAAGAAGACAAGTTGCTTGAAGAAAGAAAGTAAGATGAACATGAATGAGCAAGCTCACTCAAATACACAAGATATAATGCAGCAAGGATGCATAAGAGATGAGAAGAGATTATGAGAAATGAAAGCAAATTCACTTCTCAAAAACAACTTACCACCTGAAAAGTTAGCAAAAGAAATGAAATGAAATGCAAATGAGATGAAATTTCATGATGCAAACCAAAGTCACAAGCATTTACATGATGTTAATGATGCTAAGATATGATGCAAACACATGTCAAGAGTTGTGGATGATCATACAAGGATGAGGATGCAAATGAAGCATGCTTTGAACCATGAAAGTTCATGAAAGTTTATGAAATGTTATGAATGCATAACATGGAAAATGAAAGATGCAATGATCAAGCATGATTCTAATATGCCCTAAGATGTGTTATGAATCATGTGGATGCACAAAATGTCATAGCAAGTCATTGGATGCAAGCAAATGAGAAATGGATGCAAAGGAAGGCACAAATTAGGGTTACATGCATCATGCAATGCAAAAATTCAAAACCAGAAGCAAATGACATGATAAAAAATTGAAAATTCATTCAAAGATACCCTAAACCTATACAAGCTCACTGCCCAAAGGAGGGGATCCAACTCTTAACCTAGTGAAAGTTATGAGTTTTCTAAGTTGGCTAGGGTTTTAAGGTGCCTCCCCAAGAAAAATGCAAAACAAAATGAAAATGCAAGATCAATTCAAACCAAATTTATCCTATAAACTACATGCTATGGAGGATGCAATGCAATAAGAACCATCATCAAACTCTCAAGGGTTAGGCAAAATGAATTTTTCAAAGTTTGAACCAAAATATTGCCTTAAAATGAATTTAATTCCAATGAAAATGATCAAAAGGCATCAAGAACAAAAAAGAAATTTGGTTTGAGAGTTGGATAATGTGTCTAAATGTTTCTAAATGCAATGTGAATTTTTTTTGTGATTTTTAAATACCTAAATGCATTTTTAATTAATTAATTTTCATTAACTAATTAAAAATAAACATTTAAATAATTTAAAAATGATTTTTAATGCAAAAAATAAAAATAAAAATAGTTTTGGGTTCTGAAAATTAATAAAAGATTTGATAAAAATTTTCAGAATTTTTTAATGTTTTTTACTATTTTTAATAATTCGTACAAAATAAATCAAATTAAATGAAATAAAAATTAAAATAAATGAAAGTATGCACAATGAAGGGATCAGATTGAGTCTGGGCTAGGAGAGGTTGACTTGGCGCCACATCCATTGGCCCAAGTTCAAACCTGGCTAATTCTATCTTATAATTAATTAATCCTAGGTTAATTTAATTAAACACTGATTAGGGCTAAATGACAAGATCCAGTCCACTCATTCACGCGCGGGAAGGCAAATCTAAGGGTCAATATTCAAAGTTCCTAATTAATCACACTTAGCCCTAATTAACCTCAGGCGACCGAAGATAAGCTCCGGTCGTCTTCTCCGGCCATCTCCCTCACCTGAATCACCCAAAACGCATCCCCAAGACTTCCAAATCTCCAGAATCAATCCCCCAACAATGGGTAACAAGAATCCAGGGCCAAAAACAATTTATATTAACCACACAGTGAGAATCGAAGAAAACAAATTCTAGGGCAAAAGTTTCAGAGCAACACAAAATGCTCATTTCTGGCTCATTTTCAAAAATAAATAGATCCCCATGATCAGGGCAACACATAGAACAATATTCTAACAAGAAATCAGGGTTTTGGAAAATTTGTTCATCATGTTACCTGAGGTTGAGCTTTCGACTCCTGGGCTTTCTGACCTTCTGCCTTGTGCTTTTCCACTCTAATGGACTCCTTGAAACTTCTGGTGAACCTAGAATGAGTTTATATGGAGGATTTTGAAGCTTCCAGTTCAGGGGTGGTGAGAATCGTATTTCTGTTTATGGTGGTTTTGGGCTGCTTTGATGGGTCAGGGATGATCAGTGGAGTGTTTTGAGATGGATGGTGGAAGAAATTTGAGGAATGGATGGCTGAGTTTTGGGATTCGATAGAAAATGCAAGATGGAGGATTTTTGTGAACTCTAGCAAATGCTGTGGATTCAGGCCTGTGTTGTGTTGCTTTGAGTTGCTTTTTGTCCACTTATCACACTGTGATAGGTCTGTGGAGTTGGTGTGGCCTATGCTGATTGGTATGGGCCATTTTGCATAAAGTCCAAGTTAGGTGTACTTGAGGTATGGGCAAGTGGGAGGTTATGATAGGGGCATGGTTTGGCTCAGCTGAGATCATGGAGTTCTTGTGGATCAGATTTTGTGAGCTGTAACAAGTAGAGGCATGGTTACATGAGTTTTTGCAAGTTGGTACAACTTTGGCCCCTTTGTGATTACTTGAAGCACAAGTCATGAAAATGGACAAATCTTTGGTGCATTCTGATTTTTAGGCATTGGTTTATGTTTGTGCAAAGGTTAGAAGTCCATTTGAAGTCACATTTTGCCTTGGCAAGGGGTTTTGCAACTTTGCCTCTTTGGTGCAAGACTTGAAATTATGTGATTTTTCCCAACTTTGACAAACCATAACTTTTGATCCAAAATGAATTAGAATGAGTTCTTGTACTTTTTGAAAAGGGAATGATCCATTCTACAACTTTCATGACCAAAGTTTTCTCATTTGAAGCATTTTTGAATCAATTTGAGGAGGTTGAAAAACTTTCCCAAAATGGCAAGTTTTCATTACAAGTCACTTTCCCAAAAAGGCAATTTTGCAAATGGCTTGAAAATTTTCAATTTTGTGAACTTCCAACATCTTCTATGATCAAATAAAGATCATACACATCCAAAATGATGAATAACATCCTTTGGTTGGGTCATTGGGGGCCTCAGATGCCCTGATTTTACACTGACTTGCTCAAGAAGTCATCTATTGATCAGATGCCTTTCCCATTGAATTTATTCATGAAAATTGATATGCTTGATCCTCATAACATATAGAGACCAATAGAATCAAGAATGACCCAAAAAATTGGAGTTATGGCCTTTGAAACCAAAACCCTAATTTTAGGTCATCTGTGCAGTTAAACCTGACTCTGCTTCCATGCCTTTTTCAGTCCTTGTGATTCTTTGACTTCTTTGACCTTGTGGGGATATAATATGATGCTTGAACATACATGGACCCCTTTGAAGTGATTGATGACCTTTGGAGTGGCTCAAATGGCTCAGGGATGGCTCTGATCACAAACCCTGGATGCAGATGACTTAGAAGCAATGCAGTGAAGCAAAAATGCAATATGGGATGCTATGGTTGAACTTATGCATATGAAAAGATCACAAGCCATGGTGTGAATGGGTGAGGGAAAATTTGGGGTGTTTACAGCTGCCCCTATTCAAGCATGATTTAGCTGTGCAGGATGTAAGCGACGGCTTAACAGGCGAACAAGATAACTTGTGGTTGAATACCAAAGACAGTCCAAAATTTGCACTCACCGAATGAAGAAGAAAAGGGATATAGATTGTAAAAGAAAATAAAGTATAATTATAAAGTGCGGGCGACGGAGGATGACCGTCAAGCAGAGGACGACTGCTGGGGATGATGCAATGACGGGGACGACCGACATGCTGGGGATATAAGAGATTTTGATGGGGACGACCATCAAGTAAAGCTATAAGACTCTCTGGGGATTATAGATAAATGAAATGAATGATGAGGTGCGATCATCAAAGGTGAAGGACGATCACCTAGCACGGGACGGCTGCTCTGTTGGGGATAAGATGAGGGACGGTCGTCTAAGGTGAAGGACGATCACCTGGCAAGGTACGGTTGCCAAAAAGTATCGCGACATAGGACGAATACCGGATACAAAAGGTCGACGATGGGGATGACCATCATATAAGCATGATGAAGGACGATCATCAAGAGGTGAAGGACAATCACCTAGCAGGGTACGGCTGCTCTCAAGGTATCACGACATAGGACGAATGTCAGATAACAAGATCAACGATGGGGACAGCCATCGGATAACAAGATGAAGGACGATCATCAGGAGGTGAAGGACGATCACCTAGCAAGGGACGACTGCTAAAAAGTCACGACATATGACGAATGTCGGATAGAAAGGGGTTATAATGAATAGAGACTCCGCTGGGAATGATGAAGGACGATCATCAGAAAGGTGAAGGACGATCACCTGGCAGGGTACGGTTGCCGAAAGGTATCATGACATAGGATGAATGTCAGATAGAAAGAAAATAAGTCAACAAGATTAGCTGGGACTCTTCTGGGGAATAGTAGACACAGACGAGTGTATAAACTCAAGAAGACATAAGTGTTTGACACGGTGTATAGATTAAAGATGCAGACGAGCATCCTTAAGACTACGATACAGACGAGTATCGGTAGAAACAAACGCTTGACGCATGTTCAGAGATGATGATACAGACGAGTACCAACTGGTTAACAAAGAACACGGACGAGTGTCGAATCTGAGAGGATTTAAGTGGTATATACAAGATACGGCCGAGTATCTGTATAAGTAAAAAGATGATGAGTAACAAGTATGAGTGAAACACGGACGAGTGTTTAACTTGCTGGGGAGAGCATGACACGGACGGGTGTCGGAAAAAAAAAGTATTATAAACAAGTATATGATTTACAAAGTGTTTAGGTAACTACTGGGGGGTGACACGGACGGGTGTCAGGGAATTGTATACATATGCATCTGTGAGTGCAGAGGGGACGCTTTGGCTTTCTACTGGGGATATGACACGGACGGGTGTCAAGAAGTATCTGTATTGTATATGCATCTGTTTGCTTCGGGCAATTTACTGGGGGATGATGACACGGACGAGTGCCGAAGGAGTATGTATCCGTATCTTTAAGGAAAACGCTTTGGCTCTCTGGTAATGAATTTGAGAGGTATCTTTGTATATTGTTGATGGATTGTCTGCATTTACAAGTGTTTGATTCAGAACATGGCTTATGATTATGCAACATGTTTGATTTTTTGCCGTAATGCTCCATATTAGACGGAATGCTACGCTCTGTGGGGAAAATATGATGCAAATGCCATGATTATGCAAAGATACCGATCCGGGATTCGGATCCCGCTGCTGTGGAGATCTCTGGCTGATCTGCTTGAAGTGGATTTCCCAGCTGGGGGATAAGATCATTGGTAGATCTGGCATATATGACTCTGCTTGGGGGAGTAGGTCATTGACAAACCTATCTTGGTGATGAGAGACCCAGCTGGGGTTTGTAGAAGCTTTCGTCACCCTGTTGTGAGATCTTCAGGCGTTGTTCTTCTGGGTAGAGGCTGAAACTCTGTGGGAATATGGTTCCCTGTCTTTGCACTTGGCTGGAGAAAGATCACTAGAAGATCTTTCTAGAGATTTCTGTGGGGATCCTGCTGAGGATGATACTTGACAACTCAGCTGGGGAGAAAACACCTCCGGTGCTAATCTGGAAGACGGACTGAGTAGATAATGATTTGACAGCTTGCTGGGGAGAAGCTTTCATCCCCCATGTTGCGCTTTGAACTCCTGCAATCCTGTAAAGACAAAGAAACACAAGTATCCTGAGGCATCCCTTACCGGATTTCGTCATAGGAGTTTAGGCAATCCCAGGAGCAAACATATTTCCTGTAAGCATGTATTCTTTAGAAAGGAAACATCTGTATTTATGCGAATCAATATCTTAAAGACATCGGACATTTTTACAAACGAAAATGAAATGTACGAGACGAAGACATGACTGAAAATCTGATTTTATTAATTCATGTGCCTTGAGTTGGCAAGATACAGTCAGAGAAACAGATCCCCTGAAATGAGGAGATCGTTACAAATTGAAAGACAAAAAGGTGCTGGCAATGTTGGTGACGCTTCAAGGAGCTTCCCCTTTGCTATGACTCGTATGACATTTGACGTTCTTATCATCTTGCTTTCTGAAGAAAGCTGATTCTGAACGAAGCTCGAGCCTTTCGGAGTTTTCCAGGTTGTAAGTGATACAGATGAATTTAGAATGCAGTTGTTCGCTTATTCCCTTATTTTGCGTGGATCGCCCTTTCGGGTTTTCAATCCACCGGGATACCCATTTTTTGCCTGAGTTGTCCAATGCGGCTTTTCAACTCAGCGGGTGTACGTTTTTTTTTCATTTACCCTTATTTTTGCCCGAGTCTTTTATTCTATTTTTGACTCGCCGGGATGCCCTGTTTTTGCCTGGACTTACATTCTGTTTTTATGTCCAGCGGGTCATTTTATGCGAAGTATTTTTTAACTGCATCTGAATTCACAGGGGACTGGAAATCTTCACCATCCATAGTACTGAGCATCAGTGCTCCGCCAGAGAAAACTTTTTTTACTATGAATGGACCATCATAATTCGGAGTCCACTTGCCCCTGTGGTCTGTATGAGGAGGGAGGAGTCTTTTCAGCACAAGATCTCCTACTTGGTACTCTCGGAGCCTGACTTTCTGATCGAAGGCTTTCTTCATTCTTTTCTGATACAGCTGCCCATGACAAATTGCAGCCAACCTCTTTTCTTCTATCAAATTCAGTTGTTCGTATCGGGATCGGACCCATTCTGCTTCATTCAGTTTGACATCCATCAATACCCGTAAAGATGGTAACTCAACTTCGACCGGTAGGACTGCTTCCATACCATACACAAGCTGATACGGTGTTTCCCCAGTGGATGTTCTGATTGACGTTCGGTACCCATGTAAGGCAAATGGTAGCATTTCATTCCAATCTTTATAGGTAACCACCATCTTCTGCACAATCTTCTTGATGTTCTTGTTAGCTTCCTCAACAGCGCCATTCATCTTTGGCCTGTAAGGAGAAGAATTGTGATGTTGGATCTTGAAGTCCCGGCACAGTTCTGCCATCATTTTGTTGTTTAAATTGGAACCATTATCAGTAATGATTCGCTCGGGCACTCCATACCGACAGATGATATCTCTCTTCATAAATCGGGCTACCACTTGCTTTGTAACATTTGCATAAGAAGCTGCTTCGACCCACTTGGTGAAATAGTCAATGGCAACCAGGATGAATCGGTGGCCATTTGAAGCAGTCGGTTCAATCTTGCCAATCATATCAATGCCCCACATGGCAAAGGGCTAGGGTGAAGACATCACATTCAAAGGATTGGGAGGCACATGCACTTTATCCGCATAAATCTGGCATTTATGGCATTTTATGGCATAAGCACAACAGTCTGCATCCATTGTGATCCAGTAGTAGCTTGATCTTATCAACTTTTTAGCCATGGCATTCCCTCCTGCATGGGTACCAAAGGATCCTTCGTGCACCTCGTGCATTAACATGTCTGCTTCTGTCCTATCAACGCATCTGAGGAGTACCATATCAAAGTTTCTCTTGTAAAGGGAACCATCAATATTCAGGAAGAAACTACCAGCTAGCCTTCTTAATGTCTTCTTATCATTAGAAGATGCCCCAGGTGGGTATGTTTGATCCTCCAAGAAGCATTTGATGTCATGGAACCAAGGCTTATCATCTTTGACAACATCTGCTGAGAACACGTATGTTGGTCTGTCGAGTCTGGATACTGATATCCGAGGCACAAAGTTGGCAGCTTGAACTTTGATCATGGATAAAATGGTGGCCAAAGCATCTACAAACTGATTTTCGTCTCGTGGGATATACTCAAGCTTGACTGTTGTGAAGAAAGTCAATAACCTCCTTGTATAATCCCGATAAGGTATCAGATGATCCTGGTGCGTGTACCATTTGCCGTTGGTTTGATTAACTACCAGAGCTGAATCTCCGAATACAGTCAAAGTCTTAATCCTGAGGTCAATGGCTTCCTTAAGTCCCATGATGCAAGCTTCATATTCAGCTTCGTTGTTAGTGCAATTAAAGGTGAGCTTTGCCGAGAAAGGCATGTGAACTCCTTTAGGTGTAATGAGTACTGCACCAACACCACGACCATTCATATTAACAGCCCCGTCAAATATAATAGTCTATTCTTCTTCTGGGTCAGGCCCTTCAGTGTGAACAGGCTCTTCATGATCTTTTGCTTTTATGAACATGATGTCTTCATCCGGGAAGTCAAATCTCATAGGCTGGTAATCATCAATGGGTTGCTCAGCAAGATAATCAGACAATACACTGCCTTTGATGGCTTTTTGAGATGTGTACTGAATATCATATTCTGTGAGGATCATTTGCCATCTTGCAACCCGTACGGTAAGTGCTGGCTTCTCAAATATGTACTTAACTGGGTCCATCTTGGATATCAATAAAGTAGTGTGGGTCAACATATACTGCCTTAGTCGGCGAGCAGCCCACGCTAAAGCACAACAAGTTTTCTCGAGCAGTGAATAACGTTGTTCACAGTCGGTAAACTTTTTGCTTAGGTAGTATATTGCATACTCTTTTCGACCAGACTCGTCATGCTGGCCCAACACACACCCCATTGATTCTTCTAATACTGTCAAGTACATGATTAGAGGTCTTCCTTCCACTGGAGGCATAAGGATTGGAGGCTCTTGCAAGTATTCCTTGATTTTGTCAAAAGCCCTCTGGCAGTCTTCGTTCCACCTGACCGTTTGTTCCTTTCTTAACAACTTGAACAAAGGCTCACAGGTTGCTGTAAGGTGAGATATGAACCTTGAAATGTAGTTCAATCTACCTAGAAACCCCCGAACTTCTTTTTGTGACTTCGGTGCAGGCATTTCTTGAATGGCTTTGACTTTATCAGGGTCAACTTCAATCCCTTTCTCACTTACAATAAATCCCAGCAGCTTACCAGATCGCACCCCGAATGTGCATTTGTTGGGGTTTAGCTTCAGTTGGTACTTCCTCAGACGCTTGAATAACTTCAACAGATTTACCAGGTGGTCTTCTTCTGTGAGGGATTTGGCAATCATGTCGTCCATATAACATTCAATTTCTTTATGGATCATGTCATGGAATAATGTTACCATAGCCCGTTGATAAGTGGCACCAGCATTCTTTAGTCCGAATGGCATCACCTTATAACAGAACGTGCCCCAGGGTGTGATAAAAGTTGTCTTCTCCATGTCTTCAGGTGACATCTTGATCTGATTGTATCCTGAAAATCCATCCATGAAGGAGAATACCGAGAACTGAGCCGTATTATCAACCAATACATCAATGTGAGGTAAAGGGAAGTCATCTTTCGGGCTGGCTCTGTTCAGATCCCGGTAGTCCACACACATTCTCACTTTGCCGTCTTTCTTAGGCACAGGTACAATATTAGCAACCCACGGCGGATAGCTAGTTACAACAAGGAACCCGGCGTCCCACTACTTTTGTACCTCTTCTTTAATCTTCATTGCCATATATGTGCGAGTACGGCGCAGTTTCTGTTTTACCGGTGGGCAATCTTCTTTCAGAGGCAGCTTGTGCATGACGATATCGGTGTCAAACCCTGGCATATCCTGATAAGACCAAGCAAAAACATCCACATATTCCCGGAGCATATCAATCAGTTGTTCCTTTACTGAATCTTGTAGGCAGGCCCCGATCTTAACCTCTTTCACATCTTCTTCTGTACCAAGATTAACCGTTTCAACCTCCTCCTGATGAGGAGTGATAACCTTCTCCTCTTGTCTCAACAACCTGGCTAGCTCTTCCGGAAGCTCGTAATCTTCTTTAACCCCTTCATCAGCTTGATTGATCGGATTGTCAAAGTCATACGAAGTCATGGCTGTGTTGTTGTCGGTGCAGTCTGAAAGGCACTCTCTGCAAGGGTTTAGATTATTCATTTTAGTGATCGATTTTAATCTTGTTTAGAAAAAGTGAAAAGAAGTTATCATTTTGGAAAACATTGCCATTTTATTTTTGTACAAAAAGAAAAATGGAAAACAGTGAGCGGAAAAGAAAAAGACTCATTTGCAAAAGATGTCCGATATTCATTGATTGATCTGTTTGCACAAAATTACAAGATGGCCCGATTACAAAATGAGTCTTGTCATCTTGGGCAAGATGCAAGACTTGATGCATGCTCACAAATACAGGAAATAATAATTACTCTGCAGGAGTAACCCTTATAATTTCCTGGGAAGACCAGTTAAGGACTTGGCTCCCCGGGATCCTTGGACGTATCCAGCTCTCCAGGTTGCGGTCGCTTTCTTCCTCGTCTTCCAAGTTGTTCACTGCATCCGGGGTAAGCATTCCCCCGCTGACAAAATTGGGCTTCTTGGCAACCTCTGATTGATCTTGTTGAGTTGGTTTGTAACCCAACCCAAATTTGTCTTCCTTCTTTTCCATGGGCAGCAGCTTGCCCCAGCCTTGGGCAGTACCCTCTTCAACAACCTTCCTGGCTTGCTGATAAGACGTCATGGAAGTTCCCAGTACAGCAGATGTTTCATTAATGTTTAGGGCCTCAAACCCCTGGCTCATAGTTTCATAGATTTCTCCATCCATTTCTATGTACTTGTACGTAGCCAGATGGCTAACAAAGATGTCTTCTTCCCCACAGATGGTGATGATCTGGCCTTCCCAATCGAATTTCAGCTTCTGGTGAAGGGTAGACGTAACAGCGCCAGCGGCATGGATCCAGGGTCTACCCAACAAACAGCTGTAGGCCGGCTGAATGTCCATCACATAGAAGGCAATTTTGAAGGTCTGCGGGCCAATCATCACAGGCAGATCAATCTCCCCAAGCATTGACCTTCTAGAGCCATCAAATGCTCTCACCACCAAATTACTCGGACGCAATTCTAAGCCATCATACTCCAGCTTCACCAAGGCTTTCTTTGGTAGAACATTGAGTGACGACCCAGTGTCCACCAGTACATGAGATAAAACAACACCCTTGCACTCTAGGGTGATGTGTAAAGCCTTGTTGTGGTTACGTCCCTCAGTTGTTAAGTCAGCATTGGTAAAGCCCAGTCCATGACTGGTATTGACATTTGCTACCACGGTTTCTAGCTGATTAACAGTGATCTCCTCTGGCACGTATGCTGCGTGCAGGACTTTCAGTAATGCATTCCTGTGAGCTTCAGAACATATCAACAGTGATAATATGGAGATTTTTGAGGGAGTTTGGTGAAGCTGATCCACCACCTTGTAATCACTTCTCTTTATGATTCTCATAAACTCGTCTACATCTTGTTCAAAAGATGTCTTCTGAGTTTCTTTGGCAGCCGGCTCTTCAAATACCACACTCTTTCCCTTTGCTTTGGCAGCAGCTTCTGCTTCGGCATTAGGTCTTTGCACTTGTGAGGCAAAAAGGCGTCCGCTTATGGTGAAGCCTCCGCCTCCCCCAACATTATCAATTTGTGGAGAAGAGGTTGAAGAATCCAAAGTGATTTTCTCCCTGTTGCAGTAGAGATCAGAGCCATAATGCCAAGGTATGGCATTACTGCTTTCATATGGAACTGGTCCAGGTACCGTAATAGTAACTGGACTGACTGCGGCAGAGGAAGGTACTGAAATGGTGTGCGGATCGTAGTAAATGGTGACTGGTGATCTGGAAGGAGGTTCCACTGTTTGTTGTTGAAAGTTGTTGTTTGGAGGAACATTTGATGAATCATAGTAGATGGTGACTGCTGAGATATCTTCATTAATTTCCGCTGATGTTGTAGAAGATTCTGCTGAATAAATGGATGCTGATGTTGTAGAAGAAAGGGTTGTTGACATTTGATTTGTTGAAGTGATGGGTGGAGCCATTTTTGATGATATTTATGAATCGGTCGGAATGATTGTTGCTGCAGTTGTAGGAGAATCAGGAATCGTTGTCAAAGGAATTGCTAGATTTGTAGGCGCCGTTGTTGAGATCTGAAGGATACCGTCCTTGATAATACCATTTATGTCGCTTCTCAAGTTATCACACCCGTTGACTGCAATGTTGCAATACCCACAACCGAGCTCACACCCGGGGAACATCTAGCACTCTAGAAGCTGAGCTTTAATTTCAACCAAAGGTGTTCGAATCTGTGCAACACTGGTGATCAAAGTAGAGTGCTTTCCCTCCTCAATGGAATTAATCCTTGGCCCACCATGGTTAGGCATAGGATTCTTGTTGACATTTGGAGGGGGTGCGAAGTTGAGGGCTTTAGAATCCACCAGATCTTGTACTTTCATTTGTAAAGCCCTGCATTTCTCAGTATTGTGGCCAGGTGCATTGGAGTGGAAAACACATCTGGCGTTGACATCATAATTCCTTGGGAGATTGGAGGGATCTGGTGGTGCCAACGTCCTTAATTCAACCAAGTTGAGTTTCAGGAGTTGTGGCAATAAGGCAGCATAAGGCATAGGGATAGGGTTAATCACCCTGTTTGCCTGTGATGGTCTTTGCTGAAAAGGTCTTTGTTGTTGGTTGTTGTTGTTGTTGTTGTTGTAGTTTCTCTGTGGCGGATACTGAACTTGCTGTTGATAATGTGGTTGTTGTGGTTGTTGATATGTCGATTGCTGAGGGATCGAAGCTAGAATAGTGACAACTGCTATTGATATGTGAACATACTGAGGTCTGCCCCTGTTGTCATGAATGGCATTTGTCTCACCGGTTCTTCTAGGTCCCACAAAAGGCTTCCTGGGATTACTGGACGAACTTGCACCATTATCAGAAATCTTGCCCATTTTTAATAGACTCTCAATTCTTTCATCGGCTATAACTACGTCAGCAAAACTGGTGGAAGAAAAAGCAGCTAGCCTATCAATGTATGTTCCTTGCAGAGTATTCATAAACATGTCGGCCATCTCTCTTTCCGACATGGGTGGTTGGACAGCAGCAGCAAGCTGTCTCCACCTTTGGACATATTCCCTGAACCTTTCCCGGAGGATTGAGACATTCCCATCAAGAGGGTCCTGTTAGGAGCCATGTCCAGATTATATTGGTACTGTCTGATGAAGGCTTCAGCTAGGTCCTTCTAGCATCTGATAGTAGCTCTGGTCAAGTGTGAATACCACTCTCTTGAAGCCCCAGTCAAACTGTCTTCAAAATAGAACATCCACAGCTTTTCATCCATGGTATATGCTTTAAGTCTCCCAGGAAGGATTGTAAGTGGGTTCGTGGACAGGAAGTTCCATTGTACTTCTCGAAGCACGGGGGTTTAAACTTGTGGGGAATCCTTACCCCATCCACTAACCGCATATCCATTACATCGAAGCCCAGAGAGTTTTGAGACTCCAGAGATCTCAACTTCTCAGCAATTTCATCAAACCTCCTATCATAGACTTCATCCCCAGCTCCCATTACAGTAAAATGCTCCTCTTGAGGATCTTCTTGCAAGATCCTGCCTGCAGCAGTGTTGCCCGGTACATACCTTGGGATGTTGACTTCCGGATCTAGATGAGGTCCAAATACTGGTGGGTTAACATGAGGCTGACCTCCCTCATTATTACTAGTTCCTCCAGTCCCAGGATGAGGTTCCTCGGGGTTTTGTCTTTCTACCAATTCCCTTAACCTCTCTTGACTTTGGGCCAAGTTAGTCATTACAGTCATGAATTGGGCCATTTGGTTCCTCATCTCCACTCTTTCGTTAGCCATCTGAGTTCTGACCTCTGTCAGGTCCTGCTGTACTTGATCCATTTGGATACCAGGAAGGTTGTTGCGAGTAGGATACTGGTGCGGACGGTTGAGAGGGAACACCCGGCGACGAGCAATAATTCCTGAACCACAACAGAGTTAGTAACAAACAAACTAAAAACAAAAACCTACAAAACAAAACAAAAGTTAGTATGCAATGCAGTATGCATATTTGTTTTCCAAGGTATCCGGCTTGGTTCTTGGTTTTGACCTTTCCAGACCCTGAGGAAGATGCTTTGATGTTGTTGAGAAAAAAGAAACCCCACAATGGAGACGAACTAAAATATATTACAAATACTGAACAATACATAGTTTTTTTTTACAACATATGCCCTTAAAGGGTCAAAATATAACACAAAATGAAAAGTACATCAAATGAAAGCAACAACAATCAAACAGGCCATACATCAAGTCCAAACTCATCCTCCTTAACTTCCTTCAGAAGTGCCTCCATCACTGGACCAGCTGGATGCTCTGTAATGTTCCTGATGAGGAGGTTTCTGGTGGCAATTGCAGTGGTCAGCTTCTTGTGCCTGTCCTGGTCCTTTGACCTCTTCAAACCAGCCCTGAGCTTCAACTCTGAAATCTCCTTCTGGGCTGCCAGCAAAGCTTCTTGTTGCTTCTTTTCATTGGCCTCTAACTGCTCAATCTGGGCTTGAGTTTTCTGATCTTCCTGTGTCCGGGCTTCAGTGATCCTGACCCACCTAGCCTGACTTTCTTGCAGATAGAGATCAGTCCTAGCCTTCTGAAACTTGGCCTCTTTGCAGGCATTCTTCAATATTTTCTCCCCAGGTCTTGCTTTCTTGATGTAGTCCTCTGTTTTCTCAATCTTGGCCAGATGCTCCACCTTAAGCTTCTCCAACCTCTCAATGTCCAGACGACCATCACTCCTTTCCCAAAGGGTCTTCTCAGAGCTTGAGACAGATTCTCATTCCTTTCCTTCAGCTTCTCAAATTCCTCCAGGCTGACAGTGGCTGCTGGCTGTGCTGTGGATGGTCCAGGTATATCTTCAACGGTGAAGGGCATTCCAGTAATCTGAGCCCTAGCATGAGACCAGTCATAGTACTGAGCTGAAGCAACATTATTGCACCTTCCAAGAATAGCCATCCCTTTTGTCTGGATGTTGTCCCAAGCCCAGGATGCTTGTCTGATAGCAGCTAGATTAGGCTTTATCTCACAATACAGGGTCTCAGCTAAATCCTACACTCTAGGAGGGTGAACCAAAGCATAGCCCAGTTGCCTCTTAAACAGCAAAGGATTGTAGTTGATGCAACCCTTTACTCCTATCAGAGGTACATTTGGGTATTGCCCACAGCTGGTGATTATGTATTTGCCTTTGGTGCTCTGGGTACACCATCTGATGTCATCTGAAGTCAAAGCAATAAATCTCTTAGCCCAATTCTTCTGTTGGTGAGGATTCAGGAAGGCATCTGTCTTGGGTAGGTGTTTGAGCAGCCAAGTGTGAAACAAAGGAGCACAACATCTCACCAACTTCCCCCTTTGTTTCTCATTCCTCTGATGAATGGAGTAATAGAAATCTCCCAGCAATGTGGGTACTGGGTTCTCAGAAGGAAAAGATGAAAGGCATTCTTGCTGATAAATTTGGGCTCATATGCAAACAGTACAACCCCATATATGCTGAGAGCTAGTAATGCACAAACTGCCCTCTATTCTCCCAAAGAGGCCTTCAGGATGGCCTGAGAAATCAAGAAGTCTAAGTGTAAACCAGGGATCCCAGCCTTTGTTGTCATATTCTGCTCAATCAAAGTAGACTCTTGGTACAGTGCTTTTGCCACTTCTCCATTGCTGGGAGAAGTCATATCTGGGTTGAAGGGGATCCCACCCCTGACAGGTACTCCAATTAATGATGAAAATTCCTCCAACAGAGGTCCTAGCTAGAAGTCTGAAAATGTGAAACATCTCAAAGGAGGGTCATAAAACTGTAAGCATGTATGGATCATGCTCCTCTGAGAAGGGTCCAGGTCCATGACCATATCCGGGATACCTCCATAATGTTCTCTGAATAATGGGATGTGGTCAGGGGTGATAAGTGACTGGATCTGCCTGATGCCAGTCAGCACAGGCTCAAAGAAATGGTATGAAATGTTGCTTTTCCTGGGAGGAGCCATGACTGCTGATGAAGAGCTGAAGACAAGTGTTGATGAAGATCAAAACTGATACTGGAGATGAGCCACTGATAAGCTGATAATGATGAAGGTAACTGAAGCAAACAACTGATGAAGATAGCTGAAGTAGGTAGCTGATGAAACAGAGGTCTATGCAGATGAAGGGGTCAAAACCAAGCCAAAATATAATGTGGATACCCTGAAAAACAAATAAACAAATGTTAAATGATGCAATGATGATGTATGCAAATGATATGCAAGGGTGTGTGATCAAGCTGGATCTGATTTATCTGTCTTGATATAAGGCCCATGTATGTTCAAGAAATCCAGATAGAGGTTCAGAAATCCAGTAACCAAGGTGGGGGACTCAAATAAAGAGTCACATGTCCAGGGTTAAATCACAAGAACTGTCCAAAGTGAAGCATTCTTAAACACAACAAGTAACAGGGTATGATGTGGCCAATGGTACCTGCAAACCTGTAAACAGCCCCCCTCACATGTGATGTTCTAAAACAAGGATCCTCAGACTTGGATCAGTTATGAGAAGTGTAAACACTTCTAACCCGGAGGTACAGTGTTTACAATAACCATAAAAGATCCTCCTCTAATTCACCCCAGTTTCTGAAGGTCATAATAAAGGTCATCCAAACTTAGCAGGCTTCCCAGATAGCCCTAGCACTACAGGAAATCTGTAGCACAGAGTTCTCAAGAAGAAACCCACATCTGAACTGTGTTTCATATTCCTGCACCAGACCGAAATGGAATGGGAAAGAACATGAACCACTCTAGCCTAGGTGTCACTCATGTCCCAGGTATAGGACCTCAAACTCTCAATGGAACCCCACCCATCAAAACAACAAGCCAGATCCAGCAAGATGACAACATGACAATATGATGTATAAAATTGTAAAGAAAGCAATAAATAATTGTACATAAAGCAGTAAATAAAGCAACTATATAAACACAATTAGCACATAACACCCCAGTAAACACAAATAAAACAAGCGCTAGGAGGAACCCACAAAAAGAACCAGAAGCCATGGTTACAGTATAAGAGTCCCCAGCAGAGTTGCCAAGCTGTCGCTCCCACCAAATGACACCTGGTCAGAAGGGGTACAGACGCGAACGGTCGGCGAGGGAAGAGAGAACACAAGGGGTGAGCTCAAAAAGAAAAGAGTCGCCAGCTAGGCATTTTTATCCCGGAGGAAAGGTAATGCTGCATAGACCTAGAAAGATATGGATAAGACGGTTGCGAACCAGAGAAACTGAGAAAGGGGTTGGTTACAACCTGGGAAGGTATTAGCACCCAGATTGTCCGCCGTACTCGACGGGATCCACGCTTGAAAGATTTGTGTTTTAAAGGGGTAGTGTCAGTGCAATTTGTGTATCAAAGCTGGAAAGAATGAAAGTGTCAGTGTAAGAGAAATGTGAAGTGTATAAGAGAAGTGTCAGTGTAAGAACAAGAGTATGAAGCTCAAGACTATGAGACTTAAAGAATGATGCTGGAAGGAGGGGGAATATACAGAGACTTTTGTTCGATAACCGTTAAGTTATGCCTACGTATCCTCTCGTGCAATGAGGAAGTCAGAACACCGTAGTTCGACCCAAAGAGACTGAAAGATAAATTGACTTGTGAACTGCTTACTTGTCTATGCTCAAGTGTATGACCTGTCTGGCACAGGTGCAAACTGTCTTGCATTAGACGGAAGAAGCAAATTCTCATTTGTGAGTGAATGAGATGAGAAAAGAATCCCGGAGGAGACGATTATTGTTTGTTTTTGTGTTTTCAATCTTTTATTGCTTTTGAATTTGTCATAAGTTAACGAGCTTAAGCCTAAGCCAGGGGTTAGTAAACTCATCACATCCTCCCTCTGATTAGGGGTAATGAGAATACCTTAAGTATGAAGTAAGCACCTCACACTTAATCACCATGATGTAGGATTAAGATCATTAACCTACTTGCAATTACTTAGATGTTTTTGATGTTTTTGTTTAGTGTTAAGTAATGAGTTTAAGCCATAATCAAGGATTTAATGGACCCATTACACCATCCTAATAGAAGGATAATAGATGAGAACATTTAAGCTGAGAAAGACTCCTCAACTTAATCCATGATTAGGGATTAACCTCATGACAAAACAAAGTCTTTATTAAATGGATTTTAGTTAATGGTAAGATGAAGAAGTGATTTTTATGATTTGTGAGACAACTTGAGGGGGACTTGTCCATTAACACTAGGGTTAGTCCTTCTTAACCAATTAAGGAAGAATTAGAACCCTAATGCAAGGCCCAAGTTACAAGCTTGATGTCTTGATGATTATTAAGTGGATTGATTAAAGGATTTAAACACATTAAGGGTTTAACAATTAGGATTAAAGTTATACACTCCATCCTAATAGAAGGATGCAGGCATAAGCTTAATCACAAAGCCTTAAAACCTTTAGGGTCTAGTCCTTGATTATGAGATGAGAAGAAAAGACTCAAAGATGACACAAAGATAAGATCTAAATGGGGGACTAATCAAAACTTAATTGTAGATGTTTAAGAATTGGCAGAATTTTTGACCAAACAAGAAATGTTAAATTCAGTTCAGAATGTCCTATCAGATGTTGGGACATTAGCAAACAGAGTATGTGAACTTATTTCAGGATGTCCTACCAGATGTTGGGACATTGTGTAAATAACTGAAGTTCAGTTTTCCAGGATGTCCCAACAGATGTTGAGACATCTCAGACCTGCTTCCAGAATTAATTATTGATTAACAGATCAGAGATATTTAAGGAGAAGTATCTGGATTTAATTAATGATGGATAAAAACAGAACAAGGCGCATCTGTAGGGTGTTTTATATTGAATATTCAGATTAAAACAGAAGACCTAAATCACCTAGAATATAGGAAGTAACAAACCCTAAATTCAAGGTGACAGCTGCTGCTCATTAGGGCTGGACCATTCTACAGAAAGCCCAAAATTCAGATACCTATTTAATCAACAGAAACTCATAGAATTGAGTACGAATTTCAGAAGTCCAAATAGGGTGTCTAGTGTTTTTAATAGCAGGTTGTTTTATGTATCACTTTATGAGCTTTTAAGCAAAAGTGCATTTGTGACTTGATTGAAACTGTGAAGTAAGATCAAGCTGTATTGTTTGAAGGATGTCTTCAATTTCTGTAAACTTGTAAATTTGATCACTGTGTGATTGAGGGGGAGTGAGTAGGGTACTCTTATCTAAGTGTGTCTTAGGTAGAAATTGCATTGGGTAAGTATTAAGTGATAGATTAAACAGGGTGGTTTAAGTCTAGAATTAATATTACTAATAGTGGATTTCCTCCTGGCTTGGTAGCCTCCAGATGTAAGTGTGGTTATACACTGAACTGGGTTAACAAACTTCTGTGTTGTTTATTTTTCTTGCTGTTTAAGTTTTGGTTAAATTTGTCAAATGTCCTATTAAGTGTTGGGACATCTCTTAGGACATCTCATACCTGATCACAGAATTTCAATTGGCATCAGAGCAGGCACCCTGCCTGTTTATACTGGGTGAGATCTAGGGAATACAAATTCTGTAACATGGACAGAGATTTAGGGTCAGTAAATAGACCACCTATTCTGGATGGATCTAATTATGACTACTGGAAGCCAAGAATGATTGCATTCTTAAGGTCACTTGACAACAGGGCATGGAGAGCAGTCAATGTTGGATGGGATCATCCTATCCAAGACACCAAAGATGGATCTAAAGTGCTGAAACCTGAAGAAGAATGGAGTAAGGAGGAAGAAGACTCAGCACTAGGCAACTCAAAAGCCTTAAATGCTTTATTCAAAGGCATTGATAGGAATATTTTCAGACTTGTGCATCATTGTGAGCTGGCCAAAGATGTTTGGGATACTCTCAAAACAACTCATGAAGGAACATCAAAAGTAAAAATGTCAAGACTTCAACTTCTCACCACCAAGTTTGAAAACTTGAGAATGAAGGAAGATGAATCAATTCATGAGTTCTATATGAACATCTTGGATATAGCCAATACTTCTGGAGCTTTGGGAGAAAAGATGACTGATGAAAAGCTTGTAAGAAAGATTCTCAGATCTTTGCCAAAAAGATTTGATATGAAAGTCACTGCAATAGAAGAAGCTCAAGACATATGCTCCATGAAAGTTGAAGAACTCATTGGTTCCCTTCAAACTTTTGAGATGGGAATGAATGACACAAATGCCAAAAAGAACAAGAGCATAGCCTTAATGTCAAATACAGATGAAGAAGAGGATGATGAATCAGCAAATGATAAAAGCTTATCAGAAAACCTTGCCTTGCTTGGAAAACAGTTCAAACAAATTCTCAGAGGAATGGAAGGCAAATCCAAACCTAGTGGAAGAAACACAAACTCTGAGAACAGAAGACCTTATGATGCTAACAAAAGATTAAAGTATGCTGAAAAGACCAGTCAAGATAAAGGAGTCAAATGTCATGAATGTGAAGGATATGGACACATCAAGTTTGAATGTCCTACCTACTTAAAGAGGCAAAAGAAAGGACTCTCTGTGACCTGGTCTGATGAAGACTCAGGAGAGTCAGAAGAAGAATCAGCTAAGCATATTACTGCTTTAGCTGGACTGTGTGAATATGATAGTGATTCCAGTTGTGGAGAACTTACTTATGAAGAACTTGAGCAAGCATTCAAAGATCTATACAAAAGAAGCTCTGAAATATGCAGTGAAGTTATAAAGCTAAAGAAGCAGAATGAGACTTTAGAAGATGACAAAGCACATGATCAGGAGATCATTGAAGCCTTAAAAAGTGAAGTAAGCCTTCTCAACTCTAAGTTGGAACATATGTCCAAATCTGTTAGAATATTGAACAGCAGCTCAAACACACTGGATGTTATTCTCAGCAATAATAAACACTCAAGGGACAAAAGTGGACTGGGATATGACAGAGATGAAGCAAGCTCTAGCAGAACTACTTCAAAAACTACACAGTCAAACAAGATGTCCCAACAGATGCTCCAACATCAGAACACAAAGACAAACATAATGTTCCAACAGATGTCTCAACATTCTGGAAAGAACAAAATGAAGAAAAAATATCAAAGATGGAGATGCCATCACTGTGGAAGGTTTGGGCATATCAAACCTCACTGTTATAAGCTTCATGGATATCCAAATCAGATGTGTCAGCAACCTTCCAAGCAGAAAGTAGAAGGTACAAAAAAAGTGCTGCATAGAAATCAGCAACCTCCTAAGCAGAAGACAGAGGTCATCAAGAAAGTTTGGAGACCAAAAGCTGACATTCAGACTGATCAAAGCCACATACCCAAGAACAAGATCAACAATCAAGCTTGGAGATCAGCTGAACAACACTCAGAGCAGAGGCATCAAAAGAAATCTCATCACATCTGGTCAAAGAAAAGTACTGCATACATAGCACATACATCTCTGAGAGTATCAGCTAAAGAAGACTGGTACTTTGACAGTGGATGCTCAAGACACATGACTGGATTAAAGAATTTGCTAGTAAACTTAAAATCACATTCATCCAGGTATGTTACCTTTGGAGATGGAGCTAAAGGAGAAATCAAGGGAGTTGGAACCTTGGATTGTCAAGATGTTCCAAGACTAGATGATGTGCTGCTAGTTAAAGGTTTAACTACTAACCTGATCAGCATAAGTCAACTATGTGATCAAGGATACAGTGTAAACTTTACCAAATCTGAATGTATAGTGACTAACAAAGAACAAGAGGTTGTCATGAAAGGAGCCAGATCTAAAGACAACTGTTACATGTGGGAATCCCAAAATCTTAGTCTCACTTCAACCTGCTCTCTAGCTAAAGAAGAAGAAGTGAAACTGTGGCATCAAAGACTAGGTCATCTTCATTTCAGAGGCATAAAGAAGATCATATCTATGGATGCTGTAAGAGGTATTCCTAAACTAAAGATTGATGATGGCAAAATATGTGGTGAATGTCAAATAGGCAAGCAAACCAAGATGTCCCATCCAAAGCTCCAACATCTGACAACTTCCAAAGTTTTGGAACTTCTACATATGGATCTTATGGGACCTATGCAGGTTGAAAGTCTTGGTGGTAAGAGGTATGCCTATGTTGTGGTTGATGACTTTTCCAGATATACATGGATAAACTTCATCAAAGAAAAGTCAGATGTATTTGATGTATTCAAAGAATTATGTCAAAGATTGCAAAGGGAAAAATCCAGCTGTGTGATCAGAATTAGGAGTGATCATGGAAAAGAATTTGAGAATCAAAAGTTCTTAGATTTCTGTTCTTCATAAGGAATTAATCATGAGTATTCTTCACCTATCACTCCTCAACAGAATGGGATTGTTGAAAGGAAGAATAGAACCATTCAAGAATCAGCAAGAGCTATGATTCATGCTAAAAAGTTGCCTCTATACTTTTGGGCTGAAGCTATGAACACTGCCTGTTACATCCATAACAGAGTTACTTTAAGGAAAGGAACTTTGTCCACAATATATGAAGTATGGAAGGGCAGAAAACCCACAGTTAAGTACTTTCATGTTTTTGGAAGTATCTGTTATATTCTGGCAGATAGGGAGCAAAGAAGAAAAATGGATCCTAAAAGTGATGAAGGGATTTTCCTTGGATACTCCATAAACAGCAGAGCATATAGAGTATTTAATTCTAGAACCAAGGTTATCATGGAATCCATAAATGTGATAATTGATGATGCTCCTACAGATGTCCCAGAAGATGTTGGAACATCTGTTGATATCAAGATTGAAGCTGAAGAAAAGAATGATCAATATAACTTCACTCAAACTGATACAAGGACAGAAGAATCAAGTAAACCTCCTTCCATCAGAATACAAAAAGATCATCCCAAAGATTTGATAATTGGTGATCCCAACAGAGGAGTGAGTACTAGATCAAGAGAAGTGATTTCAGGTTCTTGTTTTGTCTCCAAAATAGAACCTAAAAATATCAAGGAAGCTCTCACTGATGAATACTGGATTTGTGCTATGCAAGAGGAATTAGGTCAATTCACAAGGAATGAAGTATGGAATCTTGTTCCTAGACCTGATGATATAAATGTAATTGGAACAAAATGGGTGTATAAGAACAAGTCAAATGAACAAGGAGTTGTTACAAAGAACAAAGCTAGACTTGTAGCTCAAGGATACACTCAAATTGAAGGGGTGGACTTTGATGAAACCTTTGCACCAGTAGCAAGGCTTGAATCAATCAGACTATTGTTGGGAATTGCTTGTATCTTGAAGTTCAAGCTATTTCAAATGGATGTGAAAAGTGCCTTTTTAAATGGTTATCTTAATGAAGAAGTATATGTAGAACAGCCTAAAGGATTTGTTGATCCAAGCTGTCCAAATCATGTTTACAAACTCAAGAAGGCTCTTTATGGTCTGAAGCAAGCTCCAAGGGCATGGTATGAAAGACTAACCACATTTCTTATCAAGCAAGGATACAGAAAAGGTGGGATTGATAAAACCCTATTTGTTAAAGATGAAGAAGGAAATGTCATGATTGCACAAATATATGTTGATGACATTGTGTTTGGTGGGATGTCTGATAAGATGGTCAAACATTTTGTCAAGCAGATGGAATCTGAATTTGAAATGAGTCTAGTAGGTGAATTAACCTACTTTCTTGGTCTGCAAGTAAAGCAAATGGAAGACTCAATGTTTATTTCCCAAAGTAAGTACTCCAAGAACATAGTGAAGAAATTTGGAATGGAAAATGCTTCTCATAAAAGAACTCCTGCTCCCACACATTTAAAGCTGACTAAAGATGAAAAGGGTGAGAATGTAGATCAAAGTTTATATAGAAGCATGATTGGAAGCTTGTTATACTTGACTGCTAGCAGACCAGACATTGCATTTGCAGTAGGAGTTTGTGCAAGATATCAAGCTGATCCAAAAGTCAGTCATCTCAATCAAGTCAAGAGAATCCTTAAATATGTTAATGGTACTTGTGACTATGGCATAATGTACCTTCATGGGTGCAAACCAATTCTCACTGGCTTCTGTGATGCTGATTGGGCAGGAAGTGCTGATGACAGAAAAAGCACTTCAGGAGGATGCTTCTTTCTAGGAAACAATCTGATTTCTTGGTTCAGTAAGAAACAGAATTGTGTATCCTTATCTACAGCTGAAGCTGAGTACATAGCAGCAGGTAGCAGTTGTTCTCAGTTGGTTTGGATGAAGCAGATGCTCACTGAGTACAATGTCCCACAGGATGTCATGACATTGTACTGTGACAACTTAAGTGCAATCAACATATCAAAGAATCCCATTCAACACAGCAGGACTAAGCATATTGATATCAGACATCATTTCATCAGAGATCTTGTAGAAGAAAAGGTGATTTCATTGGAGCATGTAGCTACAGATTTGCAATTAGCTGATATTTTTACCAAAGCATTGGATGCTACTCAATTTGAGAATTTAAGGGGCAAACTTGGAATCTGTTTATATGAGATTTAGCAATTAATGAGATGTGCCAACATGTCATATGACATTGCATGGCATAAGTTCCAGATGGCAAAACCAGTCTGGACAAGATTCTTGGGAACTCCATCTCTCATCATTGGCACAGTAACGGCTACTTACTTAGTAACTGTTTATAATCAGCTATCAAGATTCTCATCATACTATCATAATCGAATCACATTCACCAGCTATTCTCCAGAGATCATAAACCCTAAAGTTTTTCTTTCATCTTCTTCAACAATGTCTCAAAACCCTAAAACAGCTGAGGAAATTCTCAACAAGGAAGACGTGGTTCATGCCGCTCCAATCTCTGTTGTGCCAATGTCATCAACACCATTGGACGAGCTCAGGGGAAGCGCCTCTCACACTAAAAAGGCAAGAACACCAAAGAGATGTAAAGATCAAATCAGAAGCAAAGCTAAAGGCATTCCCTCTCCTGCTAACATGTCCTCAAAATACTCCAAATATGTTGATGATTCCATCAAGGAGATTGTCAAACAAGTTTTCTCTGAACAAAGAGTGGTGAGAGGGATCTCTGTTCCTTTAAACACCATTCCTGCACCTCAAGAAGAACCAGCTCAAGATACAGAGGACACTGCTGCAGAACAAGATGTCCCAACAGATGTTGGAACATCTGAAGATAAGAAAAAGAACTCATCTGATGTTGATCTGGAACAAACTGAGGACAAAGCCTCAAAAGAAAATGATGAAGAGGTCTCTGAAGAACAGGCTCAAGGCTCAAATGAAGATCAAATCCCTGCTGATCAACCAGCTGAAGAGGAGGCTGCTCAATCTCCTCCAGTGGTCAATCTGGAGCAGGACTCTGATGCAGAGATCATATCATCTGTGAAACCCAGCATTGCTAAAAGACTAAGGTCCAGGAAAGGAAAGATGCAAGCTGAACCTGTCATCCCTGAGAAGAAGAAGGCTAGTCCAAAGAAAGGCAAAGCTAAAGCTACCTTTGGTCCAACAAAACCCTGGAGCAAAGTCCAATCCCAGAAGAGAAAAGCTGCCACACCATCAGATTCAGATGTTGAATCAGATGTCCCAACATCTCCTCCCAAGAAAAGACCAACACCAGCAAGAGCTTCAACTGCTATTCCAGAAGCTCCCTTGGACAACATATCATTCCATCTTGTCTCTAGTGTCAACAGATGGAAGTATGTGTACCAAAGAAGGGTTGCCCTGGAAAGAGAACTGAGCAGCAATGCACTTGAGTGCACAGAACTCATTGACCTAATCTCTGCTGCAGGACTATTCAAGACAGTCTCAGAGTTCTCTCCCTGCTATGAACTTCTTGTCAAAGAGTTCATTGTGAATCTTCAGGAGGATTGCTCAAATGGTAAGTCCTCAGAGTTCAGAAAGGTATTTGTGAGAGGTAAGTGTGTTGAGTTCTCTCCCCAAATCATTAATCAGTATCTAGGAAGGGACACAGATGGACCCAATGAGCTAGGCAAGACAGATAATCAAATCTGTAAAGTGATCACTGCAAACCATGTCAAGGCTTGGCCTGTGAAGGGAAAGCTCTCTGTGAGCATGCTTACCAGAAAGTATGCCATGCTTAACAGGATTGGAACTGCTAACTGGGTGCCTACCAACCACACTTCTTCAATCTCAACTGGTCTGGCCAGATTCATCTTTGCTGTGGGAACTCAAACCAAGATGGATTATGGAGCATATATTTTTGATCAGACTATAAAGCATGCCATCTCTCATGCAACAAAGCTGCCAATAGCTTTTCCATCATTGCTGTGTGGTATTGTTCTAAGTCAATACCCTGGAATTTTAAATGAGAAGGACACAGTCTGCAAGAGAGAGAGTCCCCTGGATTTTCACTACAAATTATTCCTAAGTCACCATGCTGCAGATGTTGAAGCACCTTCTGGGACATCTGCTGGTCCCTCCACTGCTAAGAATCCAATCTCCAGGAAGACTTTAATTGCTGAACTCAAAAGCACCTGCAAAGAGCTTGAAGCTAGAAAGCAGAAGCTTGAGGAAATCATCAAAAGGTTGGAAAGTGAAGAAGATCAGAATGCTGCATCTGGTGAAGACAGTGAGGCTGATGAAGAAAATGAAGCTGATAAAGATGAAGACACTGAGGTGGAGGAAGCAACTGAGAGTGATGAATCTGAGTGATCAATGTATGTGAGGCAAATGTATTGACAGCAATGTAATGACAGTAGTAGTTTCTTTGGCCCCTAATTTTGTGTCTATCAAGGGGGAGAACAACATCAAATGTAATTGTTGTTTTAGTATGAATGAAATATCTGTGTGTTTGCTTCTGAACTGATTAGGGAGTTTTTCTTCTGTTGCAACAAAATTGGATACATATATGTTTGAGGGGGAGTAATCTCAAATAAGAATCAACAGAAAAGTAATGCTATACTCTGATAAAAAGAACTTCTGCTGCACTCTGAAAACCAGAAAAGATGTTAGCCAAAAATTATCCAAAGGGGGAGTTTGTAGATGTTTAAGAATTGGCAGAATTTTTGACCAAACAAGAAATGTTAAATTCAGTTCAGAATGTCCTATCAGATGTTGGGACATTAGCAAACAGAGTATGTGAACTTATTTCAGGATGTCCTACCAGATGTTGGGACATTGTGTAAATAACTTAAGTTCAGTTTTCCAGGATGTCCCAACAGATGTTGAGACATCTCAGACCTGCTTCCAGAATTAATTATTGATTAACAGATCAGAGATATTTAAGGAGAAGTATCTGGATTTAATTAATGATGGATAAAAACAGAACAAGGCGCATCTGTAGGGTGTTTTATATTGAAGATTCAGATTAAAACAGAAGACCTAAATCACCTAGAATATAGGAAGTAACAAACCCTAAATTCAAGGTGACAGCTGCTGCTCATTAGGGCTGGACCATTCTACAGAAAGCCCAAAATTCAGATACCTATTTAATCAACAGAAACTCATAGAATTGAGTACGAATTTCAGAAGTCCAAATAGGGTGTCTAGTGTTTTTAATAGCAGGTTGTTTTATGTATCACTTTATGAGCTTTTAAGCAAAAGTGCATTTGTGACTTGATTGAAACTGTGAAGTAAGATCAAGTTGTATTGTTTGAAGGATGTCTTCAATTTCTGTAAACTTGTAAATTTGATCACTGTGTGATTGAGGGGGAGTGAGTAGGGTACTCTTATCTAAGTGTGTCTTAGGTAGAAATTGCATTGGGTAAGTATTAAGTGATAGATTAAACAGGGTGGTTTAAGTCTAGAATTAATATTACTAATAGTGGATTTCCTCCTGGCTTGGTAGCCTCCAGATGTAAGTGTGGTTATACACTGAACTGGGTTAACAAACTTCTGTGTTGTTTATTTTTCTTGCTGTTTAAGTTTTGGTTAAATTTGTCAAATGTCCTATTAAGTGTTGGGACATCTCTTAGGACATCTCATACCTGATCACAGAATTTCACTAATTATTATCATGCTTGGTTATTCCTAGGGTTAATGAGGTTTTCAAGAAGATCTTCAGAGAAACCACCAGGAAGGAAGCAAATGAAAGGAGCAAGAAGCAAAGAGAAGCAAAACAACTTGCTTCACTTAAGAAGACAAGTTGCTTGAAGAAAGAAAGTAAGATGAACATGAATGAGCAAGCTCACTCAAATACACAAGATATAATGCATCAAGGATGCATAAGAGATGAGAAGAGATTATGAGAAGTGAAAGCAAATTCACTTCTCAAAAACAACTTACCACCTGAAAAGTTAGCAAAAGAAATGAAATGCAATGCAAATGAGATGAAATGTCATGATGCAAACCAAATTCACAAGCATTTACATGATGTTAATGATGCTAAGAGATGATGCAAACACATGTCAAGAGTTGTGGATGATCATACAAGGATGAGGATGCAAATGAAGCATACTTTGAACCATGAAAGTTCATGAAAGTTTATGAAATGTTATGAATGCATAACATGGCAAATGAAAGATGCAATGATCAAGCATGATTCTAATATGCCCTAAGATGTGTTATGAATCATGTGGATGCACAAAATGTCATAGCAAGTCATTGGATGCAAGCAAATGAGAAATGGATGCAAATGAGGGCACAAATTAGGGTTACATGCATCATGCAATGCAAAAATCCAAAACCAGAAGCAAATTACATGATAAAAAATTGAAAATTCATTCAAAGATACCCTAAACCTATACAAGCTCACTGCCCAAAGGAGGGGATCCAACTCTTAACCTAGTGAAAGTTATGAATTTTCTAAGTTGGCTAGGGTTTTAAGGTGCCTCCCCAAGAAAAATGCAAAACAAAATGAAAATGCAAGATCAATTCAAACCAAATGTATCCTATAAACTACATGCTATGGAGGATGCAATGCAAGAAGAACCATCATCAAACTCTCAAGGGTTAGGCAGAATGAATTTTTCAAAGTTTGTACCAAAATATTGCCTCAAAATGAATTTAATTCCAATGAAAATGATCAAAAGGCATCAAGAACAAAAAAGAAATTTGGTTTGAGAGTTGGATAATGTGTCTAAATGTTTCTAAATGCAATGTGAATTTTTTTTGTGATTTTTAAATACCTAAATGCATTTTTAATTAATTAATTTTCATTAACTAATTAAAAATAAACATTTAAATAATTTAAAAATGATTTTTAATGCAAAAAATAAAAATAAAAATATTTTTGGGTTCTGAAAATTAATAAAAGATTTGATAAAAATTTTCAGAATTTTTTAATATTTTTTACTATTTTTAATAATTCGTACAAAATAAATCAAATTAAATGAAATAAAAATTAAAATAAATGAAAGTATGCACAATGAAGGGATCAGATTGAGTCTGGGCTAGGAGAGGTTGACTTGGCGCCACATCCATTGGCCCAAGTTCAAACCTGGCTAATTCTATCTTATAATTAATTAATCCTAGGTTAATTTAATTAAACACTGATTAGGGCTAAATGACAAGATCCAGTCCACTCATTCACGCGCAGGAAGGCAAATCTAAGGGTCAATATTCAAAATTCCTAATTAATCACACTTAGCCCTAATTAACCTCAGGCGACCAGAGATAAGCTCCGGTCGTCTTCTCCGGCCATCTCCCTCACCTGAATCACCCAAAACGCATCCCCAAGACTTCCAAATCTCCAGAATCAATCCCCCAACAATGGGTAACAAGAATCCAGGGCCAAAAACAATTTATATTAACCACACAGTGAGAATCGAAGAAAACAAATTCTAGGGCAAAGGTTTCAGAGCAACACAAAATGCTCATTTCTGGCTCATTTTCAAAAATAAATAGATCCCCATGATCAGGGCAACACATAGAACAATATTCTAACAAGAAATCAGGGTTTTGGAAAATTTGTTCATCATGTTACCTGAGGTTGAGCTTTCGACTCCTGGGCTTTCTGACCTTCTGTCTTGTGCTTTTCCACTCTAATGGACTCCTTGAAACTTCTGGTGAACTTGGAATGAGTTTATATGGAGGATTTTGAAGCTTCCACTTCAGGGGTGGTGAGAATCGTATTTCTGTTTATGGTGGTTTTGGGCTGCTTTGATGGGTCATGGATGATTAGTGGAATGTTTTAAGATGGATGGTGGAAGAAATTTGAGGAATGGATGGCTGAGTTATGGGATTAGATAGAAAATGCAAGATGGAGGATTTTTGTGAACTCTAGCAAATGTTGTGGATTCAGGCCTGTGTGTGTGTTGCTTTGAGTTGCTTTTTGTCCACTTATCACATTGTGATAGGTCTGTGGAGTTGGTGTGGCCTATGTTGATTGGTATGGGCCATTTTGCATAAAGTCCAAGTTAGGTGTACTTTAGGTATGGGCAAGTGGGAGGTTGTGATAGGGGCATCGTTTGGAACAGCTGAGATCATGGAGTTCTTGTGGATCAGATTTTGTGAGCTGTAACAAGTAGAGGCATGGTTACATGAGTTTTTGCAAGTTGGTACAACTTTGGCCCCTTTGTGATTACTTGAAGCACAAGTCATGAAAATGGACAAATCTTTGGTGCATTCTGATTTTTAGGCATTGGTTTATGTTTGTGAAAAGGTTAGAAGTCCATTTGAAGTCACATTTTGCCTTGGCAAGGGTTTTTGCAACTTTGCCTCTTTGGTGCAAGACTTGAAATTATGTGATTTTTCTCAACTTTGACAAGCCATAACTTTTGATCCAAAATGAATTAGAATGAGTTCTTGTACTTTTTGAAAAGGGAATGATCCATTATACAACTTTCATGACCAAAGTTTTCTCATTTGAAGCATTTTTGAATCAATTTGAGGAGGTTGAAAAACTTTCCCAAAATGGCAAGTTTTCATTACAAGTCACTTTCCCAAAAAGGAAATTTTGCAAATGGCTTGAAAATTTTCAATTTTGTGAACTTCCAACATCTTCTATGATAAAATAAAGATCATACACATCCAAAATGATGAAGAACATCCTTTGGTTGGGTCATTGGGGGCCTCAGATGCCCTGATTTTACACTGACTTGCTCAAGAAGTCATCTATTGATCATATGCCTTTCCCATTGAATTTCTTCATGAAAATTGATATGCTTGATCCTCATAACATATAGAGACCAATAGAATCAAGAATGACCCAAAAAATTGGAGTTATGGCCTTTGAAACCAAAACCCTAATTTTAGGTCATCTGTGTAGTTAAACCTGGCTCTGCTTCCATGCCTTTTTCAGTCCTTGTGATTCTTTGACTTCTTTGACCTTGTGGGGATATAATATGATGCTTGAACATACATGGACCCCTTTGAAGTGATTGATGACCTTTGGAGTGGCTCAAATGGCTCAGGGATGGCTCATATCACAAACCCTGGATGCAGATGACTTAGAAGCAATGCAGTGAAGCAAAAATGCAATATGGGATGCTATGATTGAACTTATGCATATGAAAAGATCACAAGCCATGGTATGAATAGGTGAGGGAAAATTTGGGGTGTTTACACCATGGTACAACATTATCTTTTTCATATGGAATGGGTCCAAGTACCGTGATGGTGACTGGACTGACTGCAGCGGAAGTAGGAACTGTTATTGTTTGTGGATCGTAATATATGGTGACAGGATTTATGACTGGTGGTGGTGGTGAAAGACTGAAGTTGGGTTGTTGTTGAGATTGTTGCTGAAAATTGTTGGAATCGGGGACCATTGTTGGGTCGTAATATATGGTGACTGTGGAGATGTCACCATTAATGGTTGTTGTAGTTGTAGAAGCGGATGCGGTTGAACTAACATTTGTTGAAGTGGTGGAAGAGATGATTGTTGACTTTGTAGCAGAGTCTGTCGAAACAATTGTTCTTGAAGTTGTAAGGGGGGTGCTTGTTGTTGTTGTAGGAGGAATTGTTGATGTTGTAGACGCTGAAACCGTTGATGTTATCTGTAGGATACCTTCTCTGATAAGGCCATTGATGCCACTTCTCAAACTTGCACAAACATTGGTGGAAACTTTGCAAGATTCACAACATGCCTCACAACCTGGGAACACCTGGCATTTTAAAAGCTGGGCTTTAACCTTTGCCAGAGGTGTTTGAATTCTTGTAGTATCTTCAATTAGGTTCACTGGTTGATCCTCCTCAATTGCATTTATCCTGGGCCCACCGTGGCTAGGCATAGGATTCTTTGTGACGTTAGGAGGAGGTGCAAAATTTAAGGCCTTTGAATCAACTAGATCCTGGACCTTCATGTACAAAGCTCTGCACTTTTCTGTGGTATGGCCAGGTGCATTAGAATGGAAGGCACATCTGGCATTAACGTCGTAATTTCTCGGAAGGTTTTGAGGATCTGGTGGAGCCAGAGTCCTTAATTCAACAAGATTGAGTTTCAAGAGTTGTGGTAGTAAAGTGGCATAGGGCAACGGTATAGGATTGATTACCCGGTTGACTTGAGATGGCCTTTACTGGAAAGGATGTTGTTGTTGGTTGTTGTTGTTGTAAGACCTTTGTTGAGGTAAATGTCGTTGCTGAGGGAAATGTTGTGGTTGTGGAGTGTATTGTTGTTGAGGTGATGGAGTGGGAATTGTGACAGCGGCTATTGATCTTTGCATATACTGGGGCCTACCTTTGCCCATGTGTACTGAGTTGGTTTCACCCGACCTGCAAGGCCCTGCAAAAGGTTTCTTTGTGCTGCTTGAGCTGGCGCCATTATCATAAATCTTACCCATTTTTAACAAACTCTCAATCCTCTCTCCTGCTATGATCATGTCAGCAAAGCTAGTGGAAGAGAAAGCAACCAACCTATCAATGTATGTCCCTTGTAGGGTGTTCATAAACATATCTGCCATTTCTCTTTCCGACATTGGAGGTTGAATAACAACAACTAATTGTCTCCATCTCTGAGCATACTCTCTGAAGCTTTCCCTGGAGGATTGTGACATACCCATTAGAAGAGTTCTATTAGGAGCCATGTATAAATTGTATTGATATTGGCGTATGAAAGCCTCGGCCAAATCCTTCCAATTTCTGATTGTTTCCCTAGTCAGATGAGAGTACCACTCGTGGGATGCCCCAGTCAAGCTATCCTCAAAGTAAAACATCCATAGCTTTTCATCCATAGTGTAAGCCTTCAATCTTCCCAGAAAGGATTGAAGATGGGTGCGAGGGCAAAATGTTCCATTATATCTTTCAAAGCAAGGAGGTTTGAATTTGTGAGGAATTCTTACTCCCTCACCAGCCTTATATCCATAACATCAAAACCTAAGGAGTTTTGGGACTCCAGAGATCTTAGCTTTTCTGCTATCGCGTCCAGGCGACGATCATAGACTTCATCTCCTGCTCCAACAACAATGAACTGTTCCTCCCGAGGGTCCTCTTGCAAGGCCCGTCCTCCGTTATTACCCTGGGTATTCCTGATAGCATTAATGCCAGGGTTAAGATGAGGCCCAAACTCCGGGGGGTTAGTACATGGTTGTCCATGATCATTGTTGCTGGTACCCCATGTACCTGGGTGATTTTCTTCAGGAGTTTGCCGCTCGACCAACTCTCTTAATCTTTCTTGGCTTTGGGCCAACCCAGTCATTACTGCCATGTGTCGTACCTCGGAAAATACGATCCTCGCGAATGCGGTCGCGGCTGGGCTGACTTGAGAGTCGCTACCTAATTCTAATTTATTCCCGAAGAGGGAAAGGGAAGATATAGATAAAACCCAAGAAGAAAGGATAAAGACAAGGTCGTCGAAACCATTGCCTGGGTTCGAAATTCGGTTATGCAGGGGGAAGGTATTATCACCCCTACATCCATCATACTCGATGGGAACCTTCTAAGTTGTCACGCGCGGAAGGATGTCTATGCATAATGAATTACTTGCTAAAAGGGGAAAAGGGCTTAAATTTTATTATCGAAAGGATTTAGGAGTCGAATTGCACTAAAGACTATGGGTAGTTTATTCCGAACCAACAAGCCAAGCGTCTTGCGACAGAATAATCGGAGCGAATAATGAGAGCTCGTAATCCTCCTTTCTACCACTTAAGGCTCGTGGCGTACAATTTTTCTCATATTATTAAAGTATTTTATTACCTAAGACCACTTGACGTTGGATCAAGGGTTTGGATTTAAAAGAACCATCTTGGTAAGTCGATTGCGAGGCATAAAGCAATCGCGAAGGGTGAGTGCAAAATGGAGGTTAAGGGTTAATTAGTTACGCGGGATCTAGTCCTAGTCCTAAACTAACACGGAGTCGTTGAAGCTCGAGATTAAACCGAAAGCGTCGAAATGTAGCTCTTTAACTATCTTAGAATCGATTCAAAGTTAGAATCATTCTATGAGAAGTCGAGCGTCACTTTATAGTCAAACGATTATTTAAATAGAAGAAATGTGATAAAAAATAGAATTGGTCTCATATTGATCTAAATGACGCCGATTTGTCGAAATCGAATATTTAAATATTTATTCATCGGCCCAAAATAAAATAAATTGAGATAATGGGAAATAATAAGGAAAATAAGCGTGTGGCCTCAAATTAGGGGATAACGTCGATTTATTAGAAATCGAATATCACCATTTATCATTGGCCGAAATAATAATAAAATCAATAAATGATAAATGGATCTAAAGTTAATTAGAAAGCACAAAAATAATAGAAAAGGGGTCTCATATCGATTTGGACAACGTCGGTAAATCGAATGTCACAAATCGGATAATAATATCATAGACCAAATAATAAATATAAATAAACCAATAAATAGATAAAATAATAAATGAAGAAAAAAACGGCCTCAAATTGGTTTAGACAGCGTCGCTAAGTGGAATATCGATAAACCATATTTTTATCATAGGCCCAATAATAAAATAAAATAATGAGAAAATAATGAAATCGGTATCAATTTAATGGATAACGTCGATTAGATAATCGAATATCTCATTTTATCATTAACCGAATAATAAAATAAAATAACGGATAAAAATAATGAAATCGGTCTAAATTTAATGGATAACGTCGATTAAATAATCAAATATCTCATTTTATCATTAACCGAATAATAAAATACAATAGTGAATAAAATAATAAAATCGGTCTCGATTTAATGGATAACATCGATTAAATAATCAAATATCTCATTTTATCATTAACCGACTAAATCGAATAATCGATTAAATAATAGCAAAAAGTAAAAGTGGCCTCATATCGGTATAGATAACGTCGGATCGAAATGATCGAATATCAATACCTTGTATTATACCATTGGCCCATTAAATAATAATGCGAAATAAGGTAATAAAAATAAAAGGAACAAAATAATAAAAAAAGAATGCATCAATGCATGAACAAATGCTAGCACAATATGAACCAATGAAAATAAAATTGAAGAAACAATTAAAATAATTAAAATAAATAGCCTGGAGGTGTAACAATAAAATAAAGGTGAATCAAAATTAACAACAAAACCCAAAGCGCACGAAACCCAACCAAAATCGTTAGCAGATATTAATTGGGAGGAGTGTGTGACAACAAAAATGATCTAGTCGTAAATTAAGTATAGGAACCAAAAGGCCCAAGCAAAAAAATGAGAGTTCCTAAAAAAACCTAACAAAACGCAGCCAATGATACTTAGATTTTCGGTCAGATAAAAATAGTAAAAAAAAAACTTCCATTAATGCAAAGGATAAAGGACGCACGGGGCATAGTGAAACGGTGAAAAGCCATAAACATTGGGCAGTGCATTAATAAGAAAAACACATCAGCTAGACTCTAAGCTATTCCCCAGGAAAGTTAATAACTCAACATTAAAATAAAATTATTAACATTGTAACCAAATATTCGTTACCTTTATTCTTTATTTTATATAAAAAACGAAAAGACTTTATGAGTAATAAAAGAGAAAGACTCTCAACCGAACATTTAGAAAGAAAAAAAAACAGAGAAAAGTTTTTTTTTTCCACCATCGCTCTCACCCACGTGAAAACCTCATCCATTCACTCTTCGGCTTTCAACTAGATTAATGCTCTTAAAACATAAACCATCATCGTATCATCAAAGCCACACAACATAAATTTAGACGAATCAACAACAAACCTCAATCCCAAATCCGAAAACCCTAAACCCCCAAACTCAATATGTTCAAAGGAATTTCAAGCTACATCGATAAACATGAAGGTAAAGGAGAAGATTAAAGCAACAATCGACGAATCGACATCAACGAAGATTACCGATTCAAAAGTTTTAATGGTTATGGTGAGTGTTCCACTTTGAGTAGTCTCTGTTTCCGATCTTCTTCTCTTCTGAAACTTTTGTATTTGTTCGTTGTGTGTTTTCTTCTTCTACTCTGCTCCCGTTTCTTGTTGTTTGTTGTGTATGAAGGATTTTAGCTCAAAATTTTTTGAGTTTCAATACGAGAACTCAATAAATCCAAATGTGAAATTAGAGCTTTAGGCGATTTAGGGTTTTTTTGGGAGGAACTTCGCAGAGTGACAGTAGAGGATTTTTGACTATGTAGGCTAGGGTTTTCGTTTTTTTTTCAATGATTGAATGAGTGTATTTATAGGGAGAATTGGAATGATGCAGGTATGTGTGAGCAATTTGAGGATTTCAAAAATTCATGTGAGGTATGAGTCTTGTGCGTGTGAGGTGAAGAATATTCGTCTGAGTGAGCTATGAATACCGTTAGTGAGGATTTGGAGTGTGATTTGTGGAGACCAAGAATTGGTGAGTCACGTCTTTGTTTTGTCTGTAGATTGATTCTAGAAGGGAGGTGGTCCCCTGCTGAATTTTCATTTGAATTTTTTACTGCACTCATTTTACTGCTTGACTCTGTTTTCAGTGCAAGTGCAACCATGACATATTATTGTTGTGACTTTATGCTTCAATTGAATTTAATCAGAGTCTGATTATTTAACTTTCCTTGCATATTTGTATGGTAGGTTGGACATGAGATAGAAGATATGGCTTCTATGGATAGATGGTTTGCTTTTTCATCTAACCTGAGGTTTGGTTCGATGTATTTCATTGGACTGTCAATGAGGTGAAAATGTCAATGAATAACATGCCTGGTTATTAAAGATTGGAAACAACTTGATGATGAAGTTGACATGAATGTGAATCACTTGACGAAGAGCTATTATGAGCTTGGATAAGATCTTGGCATGATGTTACCTTGGAGGTTTGGCATGAGTTTTGACTTCACTAACCATGAGGTGTGCTGATATGTGAAGTTTCCTCTTGCAGTTCAATACTGGGACATGGATATCTTGTGTTCATGGCATGGCTTGTAGGTTTCTTGGGTTCTGACTTCTCTGCAAGTTGATAACTTGCTATTTTTTTCTTCTGGTTTTTCGCAAGACAACATTGGAACATGGAAGTCTCGTTTCATAGCATGGCTTGCTGCGGTTTGAAGATGGAGAAGACTGTGACCTTCTCTCTTTGTGAAGTTTGATTTAAGGCCAAGGCTTAAAGGTTGTAGGATTAGGATACTTCTTGTAGTTCTTGGAATGTTAGTTATCTTAGAATCCTTGTAAACTAGGAACTTTGTGTCACATTAAGTCAAATGGAAAGAATTTTGTATCAACTTGGAATGGCATGAAAAAACTCACGCGTGTACTTATCCAAAAAGATATACATACTTGTGCTTGTATCAGAATATGGATTTCAACCAAAATCCAATTCTGTTTTTTTTTACTTGCTATTCTTTTGTGAATAAACATGTACTCACCAATGCCCATTGTTGTAATGTTCAACCTTTGATTTGGATTAATAATATGCACGTTTGTATGACCTTGAATTAATCCTCCGGGTCACATGGAATTTAATGACTTAGACCCTGTAAAGCATGTAATCTTAAAGAAACCATGTAGTATGAATATTTGAACCCAAGTATTAAAGCCTTATTACCATCTTCCGCTCTTTTGTGGTATATGTATCTTCCTTGACCCAATTTGGACTCTTAACCTATTTAAACCTTCATTGGTGATGACTTGAATTCTTGGAGTTAATGACACGTGAACTTGGAAGAGTGACCTCTTTTTAAATGTAGTTGGATCTTAACTTTGTGAATGAATGAATATGGCCAACACATTTTGAATATTTTGAACATGACCACTGTTAGTAATTGGAGACTTGTTAAGCACGTCAATCACAACCCAAACAAATGTCTTAATAACAAAGCTTAGCCTTGAAAGAGGTCTTCTTGAAACACTCTTTGCATTTTTATTTCTAAAAACCATGCAAAAAATCTCTTGACATAAATCTTGGAATCAAATAACCTTGCAAAGTTTTATAGCTCAAAGATGTCTCAAAGCATGACTCAAATCCTTCTTGAAGTATTTTAAAGAATTGGCCAAGAGTCAATTTGAAATATGCCCATAAACCCATGTGGTCCATGAATTAAAATTAAATATTGATTAATTAAACTTTGACATCTCCACATATATTCAATGTTCCTGCAAAAAACTGGTTAATTATAATGAACATACACTGAACCTTATGACCTAATTCTAAAAAGTCAATGACAATATAAAAATAAAAAGGCAGGACAAATTTAGGGTATGACACCATGAACTGGCTCATCTGAGCCCTCATTTAAATTCTTTCATTAGCCATTTGAGTTCTTACGTCAGTCAGATCTTGCTGAACCTGGTCCATCCTTAAGCTCGGAAGGTTGTTTCTTGTAGGATACCTGTGAACTCTGTTGTTGGGGAAAACCCTCCTACGAGCATTGTTTCCTAAAACCACAACAAAGTGAGAAAACAACAACAAAAATACCTACAAAACAAAGAATGAGGTTAGTATGCAATGCAGTATGTCTATTTATCTTCCAAGGGTATCCGGTTTGGTTCTTTGGTTTTGACCTTCCAGACCTCGAGGAATGATGATGTTGAAGAGAAATGAAGCCCAAAGGATAACACATAAACCATATATTACAAAATGTAAAGATACATAGTTCATGATTACAACAAGTTCCCATGATGAGTCAAAATACAACAAAATAAACAAAAGTACAAACAAAATGAAGTAAAAATACAAAGAAATCAGACATCCAGCCCAAAGTCATCCTCTTTGACTTCCTTCAGGAGAAGATCAGTTACTGGTCCAACTGGATGCTCTGTGATGGTCCTGATAAGAAGGTTCCTAGTAGCAACGACACTTGTCAATTTCTTATACTTGTCTTGGTCTTTTGGTCTCTTCAACCCCGCCCAAAGTTTCAACTCGGAGATTTCCTTCTGTACTGCTAACAAGGCTTCCTGACTCTTCTTCTCATTAGCTTCTAGTTGCTCTATCCTAGCCTGGGTCTTCTGATCTTCCTGTGAACAAGCCTCATTAACTCTGATCCATCTAGCCTGACTCTCTTCCAAGTAGTGCTCAGCTCCGGCCTTCTGAATCTTAGCTTCTTTGCAAGCATTCTTTAATACCAACTCCCCTGCTTATGCCCTTCTGATATAATCATATGTCTTCTCAATCTTGGTCATATGCTCGATCCGGAGCTTCTCTAACCTTTCATTGTCCAAACGACTATCATTCCTCTCCCAGAGGGTCTTCTTTAGAGCTTCAAAAAGCTGAGTGTTCCTCTCTTTCAACTTCTCAAACTCCTCTAAACTGACTATAACTATAGGCTCTACTGCTGATGGCCTTGGCACATCCTCCAGGGTGAATAACATGCAGGTGATCTGTCCTCTGATATGAGACCAATCAGTGTACTGAGCTGAAGCTATGTTGTTGCACTTGCCAAGAATGGCAGTCCCTTTTGTCTGAATGTTATCCCAAGCCCAGGTTGCTTGTCGGACAATGGCATGATTATGCTGAATGTCACAGTAAAGGGTTTATAATAAGTCCTACTCTCTTGGTGGGTGTACTAAGGCATACCCTAGCTTCCTTTTGAAAAGCAAAGGATTGTAGTTGATGCAACCCTTCACTCCAATAAGAGGTACATTGGGATACTGCCCACAACTTGTAATTATGTTCCTGCCCTTGGTGCTCTGAGTGCACCACCTGATGTCTTTTTATGTAAGGGCAATCATTCTCTTAGCCCAATTTCTTGACTGGTGAGGGTTCAAGAAAGCTTTTGTCTTTGGAAAGTGTCTCAATATCCAGCAATAGAAGAGAGGTGCACAATATCTGACTAATCTTCCCCTCTGCTTCTCATTCCTCTGATGCACTGAGTAGTAGAAATCCCCTAACAAGGTAGGAACTGGGTTCTTCAGCAAGAAGAGATGGATAACACTCTTGCTTACAAACTTAGGCTCATCTACAAACAAGATGATACCATATATGCTAAGGGCCAAAAGAGCACAAACAATGTCCCATTTCCCAACTGCAACATGACTGGTGGCCTGAGTGATCAAGAAGTCCAAATAGAGGCTTGGGATTCCAGCCTTAGTAGTCATATTTTGATCAATGATGGTGGTTTCCGAATACAGAGCCTTAGCCATGTCCTCATTCCTAGGAGCAGTCATCTCAGGGTTGAAAGGAATCCCTCTCCTGATGGGGACACCCAACAACATAGAAAATTCCTCTAACAAGGGGCCCAACTGAAAGCCTGGAAAGGTAAAACATCTGAGAGGAGGGTCATAGAACTGAAGGCAAGTGTGGATCATTCTCCTCTGTGATGCATCCAAGTCCATGATCATGTCCATGATACCACCATAATGTTCCCTGAATAAAGGGACATGATCACGGGGTGATGAGTATCTGAATCTGCCCGATGCCTGCTAGGGAGGGCTCAAAGAAATGGTATATGATGTTACTCTTCCTGGATGGTTCCATACTGATAATGGATACTGATGAAGATAGCTGAGGAGAAACACTGATGAAGGTAACTGAGGAAGGTGCTGAAGAGAATCTCTGATGAAGATAACTAATGAAAAAGACCTCTAAGAAAAATATCTGATGAAGGTGGCTGAGCAGAAGAATAGTCAAAACCAAATCAAAGATAAGATATGGATACCTTGTAAAACAAATAGAAAAATGTTAAAATGATGTATGCAAAATGATATGCAAGGGTTTATGATCAAGTGCTGGATCTGTTATCCGCCTTGATAAGGTCCATGTGTGTTCATAAGTCCGGATGAAGGCATAGAGAACCAGTAACCAGGTGGGGGACTCAAATAAAGAGTCACAATTCTAGGGTTTCAGTCCAAAATGATGTAACCTTAAAACAAATCTGGTAACAGGATATGATGAGGCCAAGGGCTCCTCCAAACCTGTAAACATCCCAACCCCCTCACAGGTATTGTTCTAGAACAAGGATCCTCAGACTTGGATCAGTTATGAGAAGTGTAAACACTTCTAACCCGGAGGTACAATGTTTACATTAATCATAAAGGATCCTCCTCTAATTCACCTCATATGTTGAAGGTCATCTAAAAAGGTCATCCAGACTTAGCAGGCTTCCCAGATAGCCCTAGTACTACAGGAAATCCGTAGCACAAATTCTCAAGAAGAAACCCATGTCTGAATCGTGTTTCATATTCCCGCACCAGACCGAAATGGAATGGGAAAGAATATGAAGCCACTCTATCCTATGTGTCACTCAGGCTCTCGGTATGGAACCTTACTCACTGAGTATCCCTCCCACCAAGGCAAACAATAGATCCAACACATGATATGATGACAGTAATATGGAATGCAATAAAACAGTAAATGAAGTAATAAATAAAGTTGTACAGAAAGCAATAAATAAGGCAATAAACAAAAAAGCACATATAGCACATAACACCCCCATAAACACAAATCAAACAAGCGCTAGGAGAAACCCACGAAAAGAACTAGAAGCCCTGGTTGCAAGAATCATTCTCCCCAGCAGAGTCACCAAGTTGTCGCTCCCGAAGATTTGCATCCCGGTACAAGCGCGAACGGTCAGCGAAAGAGAAGATGAAATGAAATGAATAGAGTCGCCAGCTAGGCATTTTTATCCCGAAGGAAAGGTAATGCTGCATAAACCTAGAAAGAGATGGATAAGACGGTTGCGAACCAGAGAAACTGAGAAATGGGGTTGGTTACAACCTAGGACGGTATTAGCACCCAGATTGTCCGTTGTACTCGATGGGATCCACGCTTACAATATTTTGCTTAAAGGGGTAGTGTATGTGCTATCTGTGTGCAAAATCTAAAGAATGAATGTACATGTGTCAGTGCAAAGAGGTGATGTGCTCAGGAACCAAGGCTTAAAAAGAATGCTGAAAGAGGGGGGAAGACACAGAGACTTTTGTTTGATAACTGTTAAGTTATGCCTACGTATCCTCTCGTGCAATGAGGAAGTCAGAACACCGTAGTTCGACTCAAAGAGACTGAAAACAAATTGACTGTGAACTGCTTACTTGCCTATGCTCAAGTGTGTGACTCGTCTGGCTCGAGTGCTAACTGTCTTGCATTAGACGGAAGAAGCAAGTTCTCATTTGTGAATGAGTGTGATGAGAAAAGAAGCAAGTAGGTAATATGAATACAATCAACAATAAACTAAAACCCTAGGCTAAAAGAAGATTCAGGCTCCACTTCTGCAGTCATCACTTCTGTCCGGTTCTTTTTGACGCCTGCTCTCAACTTAAGATTCATGATCTCCTTCATTGCTTCCTCCAGGGCTAGTTGGCTCTGTGCCAATTGCTGATTCTTTTCCCTTCGTACCTTGTGAACTTGTTCTACCTCTTCTTTCTTGAATGCCATCTGCACTTCAAAGAACTCTTCCTTTTCTTTGTACTTCTTCTTCTCCTGTTCTCTTTGGCCCTGTAACCAAGTAATGGACTGACGAGCTTCTCTAAGAGTCTTCACAATCTTCTTATGCTCCACTTCTCTTTTTGACTCTGTTAAACCCAATCTATGAAAATAAGCTTCTATACCATCAAACTCCTTTTCCTTAGCTTCTAAGGTAGCCTGCATCTTCTGTAGCTTTTCTTCTGCTTCTTGCTTAGCATGATTGGCACGGTGATACAAGCTAGCCATTTCAGAATTCTCTACCTGAACCTTGTGCAACTGAGCTTCCAACTTCTTGTAATCTTCAAGAGAAACAGTGGTTTGTACAGGTACCTCTTTTGGATATAGTGGAGCCTCAACTGAGAATGGAAGGAAGAAGGTATCAACCCTACCTTGTATCCAAGCAGCAAAAGAGGGATAAGTCATAGGTTCTACCTTTCCGAATTCTTTCTTTCCCTCCCTAACCTTTGTTTCCCAAGCTTGAGATACTTGGATAACTAACATCTTGTTATCTTCAGCTGGAAAATACATGGTCTTAGCTATTTCTTCATCTGATGGAGGATCCCTTAGTGGATAGCCAAATTGCTTTCTAGACAGCACAGGGTTATGACTTATCACTCCTTTCCTACCTAACAAAGGCACATAAGTAAAATCACCACACCTTGTAATAAACTCCTTTCCCACTAAGCTTCTGCTACATCCCCAAGCTATGTCATCAGATGTTAACCCCATCAATCTTCTAACCCACTTCCAATCTTGCTTAAGATCTTTGAACGGTCCCGACTTTGGAAGCTTCTTGGCAAACCACTCAGCGAACAATGGAGCACAACAATTCACATACCCTTTTCTCTTCTCATTTTTGTGATGGACACCGAAGTAAAAGTCTCCCAACAACGTAGGCACCGGGTTCCCTTTAATGAAAAGGGTGATAGCATCCAAGCTTACCCATCCTTTCTCTCCTGGGAACAGACTTGTCCCGTCTACCATTAATGCTAACAGCACACTGAACTCTAACCACTTCCCTCCCAAAGCAAACATGTGGGCTTCTGTGATAAGAAAATTCAGAGTAAATCCCTTCCCTTTATTGGCTTCTAACTCCATCTTCACTCCAAGAATACTCAAATGACAGGCACCTACAACGTCCTTGTACGGGAGACACTTCTCTGCAGTATAATAGGGGACACCATTCTTGATAGGAATCTTCAGGATGTCAGAAATCTCTTCCATAGTAGGAGCCAAGACGTAATCAGCAAACACAAAAATTCTCCAATGAGGGTCATAAAACTGCAACAAAGAATGAAGACTATCCCTCTGATCGACAGTAGGTTTGTTCATGTATCCTAAGATCTTCCCATACCGGCTTCTGAAATCATCTGAAACCTTGTCACTCATCAAGCCCACCAGTTTTTGAATATCCTCGGTTTCTGGTTGCGGGAAAGTGTAATGAGCATTCCTTTTTCTGGGTATCTCTTGAACTTTTGTCATCTGGAGGAATGATGAATACCAAAACTGGGTACAAAGAATAAAGGATAACCTGTAATGGAAACACAAACAATTAATGCAAGTATGATGCAATGCAAATGCAATGCAGGCATATGATCAACAACTGGGACTGTTTGGATACGGAACACTGGATCCAAGTGACCAAGAACTAAGATCCTCTGAATAAGGCCCCATGATCAAGAATTCAGTCTCAAAAGCCCTCAAAGCAAATATCAGACGACTTAAGAAATCCAAAATCCATGTAGCCTTATCAAATCATAGAACTGTACTGACAATGAGGTATGATGAGGTCAAGGGTTCCTGCAAACCTGTAAACCCCTCCCAATCTCACAAGTGTGCTCCGGGTCAAACATCATGGACTCTCAAAGCCGAATAGCAATAATACGTTTGCCATTTCCGAGAAATGGCTCATGAAAAAATCAGGGAATCGGTTTGGCATTATGTACTACTCAGGGAGGTCTCAACGTGAGTCCAGGAAAAACAAGCATCCTTTATAAGTTCCCAGCTTCAAGCGCTGGAATCGAGAAACAATAGTACATTCATCCCGAAGGGTACAATACTATCATCATACGACCAGATGCTTTGACTGAATTCCTATAAAAGAACCAGGCCATCCTATGCGAGTTCCCAGTGGGCCCTCGGGTGCGAATGGGTTTGCCACAAAATATGGTCTGCCACTGTCACCACTGGAGAGGGATGTTTCCACAAAGTTCCTCAATGATCGGTCCCCAAATGCATATAACTATCGAGGTTGTGTATGACCCCAGAAAGATTCTGGCATCAATACATTTCCAAGACGGTCGCAAGTCTGGGTGTGGAACTCACTACTACCAACATAGCAAGATGCCATGAAGCCAAAGTGACTGTCCACTCTAAGTCCTAAGGTGCACTCAAAGCCCGGTTACGAGCTCATATCTCAGTAACAATTCCCAATCCCACAGAAAAAAGGAAACCAACACAACCAGACAGTCCAGTAAAATATGATGCATGAAAATAAATACTGAAAACTGTAAATAAAGCTGTAAGTAAAACCTGTAAATAAACAACAGTAAAATAAACACGCAACAACAAACAACCAACACCCAAAGAAACAACAACACATAAGCGCTAGGATTGACTCTCGAGGGGAACCATAGATTCTAGGCCTATCCCCAGCAGAGTCGCCAGTTGTCGCTCCCTGGATTTCCATCCTGGTACAAACGTGAAAGTGGCGCGGAAAGAGGTAGAGTCGCCAGCCAGGAATTTTTATCCCGAAGGAACGAGAATGGTAATGCTACATAAACCAGAAGAAAAGAAAAGGAAGGACAAAGGTCCTGCGAACCAAAGAAACTGGGTTCAGGAGTCGGTTACGGCCTGGGAAGCTATTAGCACCCTAGATCGTCCTCCGTACCCGACGGTTTCCACGCTTGCAAAGAAACTGTTTCGAAGGGTGAAGAAATGAAAGCTACTGCAAAGAAAAGGAATTGAACTGGACAAAAAGAAAATAAAGGGGGAAAATGTAGGGAAAATAAAATAGTATGCTCAAACGGGCCCTACCCACTGTAAACACCCCAAATTTGCCCTCACCCATTTCACCATGGCTTGTGATCATTCTCATATGCATAAGCTCAATCATATCATCTCATGTTTCATTTTTGATTCACTGCATAGTTTCTAAGTCATCTGCATCTAGGGTTTGTGATCTGAACAATCTCAGGGCTTCTTGAGCCACTCCAAAGGCAACCAATCACTTCAAAGGGGTCTACATGTGTTCAAGCATCATATTACATCCTCACAAAGCCAAGAATTCAAAGGAATCACAAGAACTAGGATTTGGATGGATGCAGAGCCAAGTTTGACTGCACAGTTGACCTAAAATTAGGGTTTTGGTTTCAGAGGCCATAACCCCAAATTTTTTGGTCATTCTTGTTTCCATTGGTCTCTATATGGTATAGGGAGTATGCATATCAATTTTCATGAAGAAATTCCATGGGGAAGCCATCTGATCAAGGGTTGACTTTTCAGACAAGTCAGTGTAAAATCAGGGCATCTGAGGCCCCCAATGACCCAACCAATGGGTGATCTTCATCATTTTGAGTGTATATGATCTTTATTTGGTCATGGAAGAAGGTTGAAACTCACAAAAATCATGAATTTAGGGTTTTTGCAAATGTTGACTTTTTGGGCATAGTTGACTTTTCAAGAATGCTTCATTTTAGGTCATTTTTCAAGCCTTGATTCTTGATCCAAAAATGCTTCAAATGAAAAAACTTTGGTCATGAAAGTTGTAGATCTCATCTTTCCCTTTTCAAAAAGTACAGGGACATGATCAAACTCTTCTTGGATCAAAAGTTATGGTGTGGCAAAGTTGGCCAAAATCATTAATTTTCAAGGCATGCCTCAAATGGAAATTTTGCAAAATCATGAACCAATGCCTCTTGTGACCTCTAGCTCACTTCAAACCAGTATGCAAACATCACATAGACACTAAAGATCAGATTTGGACTAAGAATCCCTCATGTTTATGGTTTGTGTAGCAAAAATAGTCACATGTGAACCAAAAGCCACAACTTGCAAAAACTCATGATCATGCTTCCTACAACTTGCTGCATTGGTTACTGCACTTTGCTAGCCTCTCACCTCATCTTGCTGCACCAGAGCCATGCTTGTACTTGCCTAGATCATGAGCCATACTTCTCTTACACCAAATTTGACTTTTGAGCAAAAGCAAACTTACCAATCACTATAGGCCAGGTCACATCATCTGACCTATAGGATTAAAATACATTATCATTTTGCAAGCCATTTCATGTACAAGGCAAGGCTGAAACCATTCATACCAAGACATTCACAAAAACACACCAAGCTGCAAGTTGCTTCGAATCTCTCTGCCCAGCCTTCAAACACTCAAACCATTTTCACCATTCAACTCATCACACTTCATAGACCTCAAACCACCAAGAGCCTGGCCTGAAACAAGCAAGAACATCCCACTGCCATTCTTCACCTCATTTTGCAGTTTCCTTCGAAACTCTCACCATAGCTCACAAACATACCAACAAACACCACAGACCTTCTCCATTCACCCTCAGGATCACAAACAACCCCTCACAATGACCTGAAAGTGCCAGAATCACCATAGCCATTTCTGACTGAGCTTGAGCAGGAGCTGTCGAAACTCATTATCCAGCCAACATAAACTCTTCTTGAGCATTCAAACATCATCTGGAGAGCAAGTGGAGTGGTTTGCACTGAAAGAAGAGGCCAGAAAGTCATCAGGTTGAAAGCTCCAAATCTCAGGTAGCTTGAAATTTATTTTTCCAGAAATCGTTTTTCATGTTATAAATTTGTTCCTTATGTTTCACTGAGTGTCCTGGTGTTTTTAGTTTTTGAAATGGCTTTGAAATGAATGTTTAATTAGCTTCTGAAACCTGCGTGCCCTAAATTTTGTTTTGTTCGATTCATGGATTTGAGGAAGAAGAAATTTGTTTTGACTTAGGGTTTTAGTTCAGGGGATCATGGGAATCATTTTGGTGTGCTTAGGTTTCATTTTTGTTACGATTTGAGGGAGTTGGGAGTTTTTCAGGGGGGATGCTGGCCGGAGAAGACGACCGGAAGTCTTCTCCGGCCACCTGAGAGTGATTATGCCCTAATTACGTAATTAATTCCAGTTTGAATTTGAGTCGTAGATGGCCTTTGACTTGTTGACTTCCCTCCAGTTTGGATGGCTCAGATCATTTCGTTTGCCCTAATCCACTTAATTAGTTTTAATTAATTCGTAATTAAATTAATTTGGCCAGAGTGAATCCACACCCTTCATTTGCGCGCTGGTCAACAGATTCAAATCCAGAGTGCATCTCAGCCTTCCATTTGGTTTACTTTCATTTTTATTTGTTTTTAATTCATTTTATTGCATTAAACTTGCATAATTATTTTAAAATAGCAAAAAATGCATGAAAATTACGAAACTTTTTCCTTTGGGTTTTATTAATTTTCATCTCACAAAAATATTTTTATTTTATTTTTTATCATTAAAAAAGTATTTTTAAATGTTTAAAAGATTATTTTTAATTGATTAATGGAAATTAATTAATTAAAAATACTTTTAGGTATTTAAAAATTACAAGAAAATTCATGAAATGTTCTAAGACATTTAGAAACATTGTCCAACCTTCAAACCAAATTTCTTTTTTGATCTTGATGCATTTTAAGAATTTTTCATTGAATTAAATCATTTTTTGTGCATTATTTTGATCATAAGTTCAAAAATTCATTTCTGCCTATCTAAGAGGAGTTGGACATTGATTTTTTTGCATTGCATTCTATTTGGCATGTAGTTTTTGAGATAAAATGGCCATGATTTGTTTCCTCATTTTCAATTTGTTTGGTATTTCTTTTGTTTAAGAGCCCTAAAAACCTTAACAACTTAGAAAAATCATAACTTGAGATGGGTTAAGAGTTGAAACCTCCCCTTTGGACCTTGGTTTAGTATAGGGTTAGGGTTTCTTTGAGTGGCATTTTACATTTTTTTTATCTTAGGGTTTGCTTCTGTTTTGGGTTTTTGTTTGTTGTTTGATTCATAAACCCTAATTTGGGCTTTCATTTGCATCCCTCTTGCATTTTCTTGCATAACATGACTTGTCTTAGCATTCCAAGCATTTTTGTGATTCATTTGACATCTTAAGACATGTGGAAAGTATGTTTGATCATTGCATTACATATTTTCCATGTTGTATGCTTTGTATGCTTCCTAACTTTTCATGTGTATCCATGCTTCTAAGCTTGCACCATTTGCATCCATAAACTTGTATGAACATCTCCATGCCTTGCCTCATGTTTGCAGCATCTCATAACATCATTTTCATCATCAATATGCTTCTGGTTTTGTTTAGCATCATACCATTTCATTTCATTTGGCATTGCATTGCATTTCTTTCTAACATTTCAGGTGGTAAGTAAATTTGAGAAGTGAATTTGCCTTCACTTCTCATAACTTTTCTTTTCATCTCTCTTGCATCCATTGCTGCATTTCTATATGTGTTTGAGATTGAGCTTGCTCATTCTTGTTTCTCCCACTTTCTTTCTTCAAGTGACTTGACTTCTTGAATGAAGCAAGTCACTTTGCTTCTCTTGATCCTGTTCATCTGCTTCCTGGTGGTTCCATTGAAGATTGTTCTTGTTTAACCTCACAAACTTTAGGATCAACCAAGCATGACAATGAATTAGGGTTTTGATTAGTCTCCCCTCTTAGTTTTACCTTTGTGTCTCTTTTGAGTCATCTCTTCTTATCTCATAATCAAGGACTAAACCCTAAAGGCTTTAAGGCTTTGTGATTAAGCTTATGCCTGCATCCTTCTCTTAGGATGGAGTGTATAACTTTAATCCTAAGTGTTAAACCCTTAATGTGTTTAACTCCTTTAATCAATCCACTTAATAATCATCAAGACATCACACTTGTAACTTGGGCCTTGCATTAGGGTTCTAATTCTTCCTTAATTGGTTAAGAAGGACTAACCCTAGTGTTAATGGACAAGTCCCCCTCAAGTTGTCTTACAAACCCTAAAACTCACTTCATCATCATACCATTAAATAAAATCCACTTAATCAAAGGCTTGTTTTGTCATGAGTTTAATCCCTAATCATGGATTAAGTTGAGGAGCTTTCTTCAGCTTAAACATTCTCATCTATTATCCTTCTATTAGGATGGTGTAATGAGTCTGTTTAATCCCTGATTATGGCTTAATCTCATTACTCAACACTAAACAAAAACACCAAAAACATCTAAATAATCACAAATAGGTTAATGATCTTAATCCTACATCAAAGGTGATTAAGTGTGAGAATCTGACTTCACACTTAAGGTACTCTCATTACCCCTAATCAGAGGGAAGATGTGATGAGTTTACTAATTCATTGGTTTAGGCTTAAGCTCATTAACTTATGACAAACTCCAAAAACAATAAAAGACTGAAAACTCAAAAACAAACAATAATCGTCTCCTCCGGGATTCTTTTCTCATCTCATTCACTCACAAACGAGAACTTGTTTCTTCCGTCTAATGCAAGACAGTTAGCACCTGAGCCAGACAGGTCATACACTTGAGCATAGGCTAGCAAGCAGTTCCCAAGTCAATTTACCTTTCAGTCTCTTTGGGTCGAACTACGGTGTTCTGACTTCCTCATTGCACGAGAGGATACGTAGGCATAACTTAACAGTTATCGAACAAAAGTCTCTGTACATTCCCCCTCCTTCTAGCTTCATTCTTTTAGCCTCATGATCATGAGCAGTTCTTTTTCATTCTCACACTGACACTTTCATACTTCATATCACTTATACACTTTACACTGACACCTGTACATTCTTTTCCAGCTATTTTATACACAGATTGCACTGACACTACCCCTTTAAAACACAAGTCTTTTAAGCGTGGATCCCGTCGAGTACGGCGGACAATCTGGGTGCTAATACCTTCCCAGGTTGTAACCAACCCCCTTTCTCAGTCTCTCTGGTTCGCAACCGTCTTATCCATATCTTTCTAGGTCTATGCAGCATTGCCTTTCCTCCGGGATAAAAATGCCTAGCTGGCGACTCTATTCATTCTCCAGTGAGTTCACGGCTGTGTGTTCTCATTGTTCCCTTCGCCGACCGTTCGCGTCTGTACCTTCATATGATCCAGTTTCATTTGTCGGGAGCGACAGCTTGGCGACTCTGCTGGGGACCCTTATATTGCAACCAGGGCTTCTGGTTCTTTTTGTGGGTTCCTCCTAACGCTTGATTGATTTGTGTTTACTGGGGTGTTATGTGCTTATTTGTGCTTGTATTTATTTTGCTTTATGTACAGTTTGCTTTACTGCTTTCTTTATTGCACTTTGTATATATCATACTGTCATGCTGCTGGCTGGATCTGGTTTTCCTTTGGTGGGTGGGTGTTTCATTGAGAGTTAAGATCCTATACCTGGGATCTGAGTGATACCTAGGCTAGAGTGAATCATATTCTTTCCCATTCCATTTCGGTCTGGTGCGGGAATATGAAACACGGTTCAGATATGGGTTTCTTCTTGAGAACTCTGTGTTGCAGATTTCCTGCAATGCTAGGGCTATCTGGGAAGCCTGCTAAGTCTGGATGACCTTTTAGTACTGACCTTCAGAAACTGAGGTGAATTAGAGGAGGAATTGTTATGGTTATTGTAAACACTGTACCTCCGGGTTGGAAATGTTTACACTTCTCATAACTGATCCAAGTCTGAGGATCCTTGTTCTAGAACATCACCTGTGAGGGGGTTGGGCTGTTTACAGGTTTGCAGGTACCTCGACCTCAGAATACCCTGTCACTTTGTTTGTTAAGAGTACTCCATGTTGGACAGTTCTTGTGATTCTAAAACCCCGGACATGTGGCTCTTTATTTGAGTCCCCCACCCTGGTTACTGGATTTATAGACCTCCATCTGGAATTCTTGAATACACTTGGACCTATATCAGAGCAGTTTGATCAGATCCAGCTCAGTCACAAACCCTTTGCACATCATTTGCATACATACTCATTGCATCATATTGACATTTGCTTATTTGTGTTTCAGGGTATCCATGGTTTTGGTTTTGACCCCATCTTCAGTTTTGACTTGTCTTCATCAGCTATCTGCTTCAGTTATCACCTGCACCAGCCAGTCAGTGGCCCACTTCTTCAGTATTATCATCAGCACCTGTCTCTATTCAGTCTCAGCATCATGGCTCCTAAAAAGAGCAATGTCACCTATCACTTCTTCCAGCCAGAGCTATCAGACATCAGGAGGATTCAGACCCTGATCACTCCAGATCACATACCTTTGTTCAGGGAGAGTTATGGAGATATACTGGACATGGTTATGGATCTGGACCCTTCACAGAGGAGCCTCATCCACACCTGCATTCAGTTTTATGATCCTCCACTGAGATGTTTTACTTTTCAAGACTTTCAGTTGGGCCCCTTATTGGAAGAGTACTCCTCATTAGTTGGTATGCCCATCAGGAGAGAAATTCCTTTCAACCTTGAGATGGTCTTTCCTGCTAATGAAGAAGTAGCAAAGGCTTTGCATCTGGAACCTGTTTTGGTTGAGCAACATATGACCTCTAAGGCTGGAATTCTTGGTTTCCATCTGGACTTCTTAATTTCTCAAGCTACCCTGAAAGCTTCTTTAGGAGAGTGGAAGGTTGTCTGTGCCTTGTTGGCTTTGAGTATATATGGAATTGTGTTGTTTGCAGATGAGCCTCGATTCATTAGCAAGAATGCAATCCATCTGTTCATCTTAAAAAACCCAGTGCCAACTTTATTGGGGGATCTTTACTATTCAGTGCATCAGAGGAATGAAAAGCAGAGGGGGAGATTAGTGAGGTTTTGTGCTCCTTTGTTTCACACTTGGCTTCTCAGGCACCTACCCAGGACAGATGCATTTTTAAACCCTCATCAGCAAAGCAACTGGGCTAAGAGACTCACTGTTCTAACTTCAGCAGACATCAGATGGTGCACTCAGAGCACCAAGGGCAGGGATATCGTCACCAGCTGTGGGCATTTTCCTAATGTGCCTTTGATAGGAGTTAAGGGAAGTATCAATTACAACCCTCTGCTGTTCAGGAGGCAATTGGGCTATGCACTGGTCCACACTCCTAGGGCACAGGACCTGGTGGAGACCCTCTATTGCGAGAACAAGATTAGTTTGACTGTTGTTAGGCAGGCTGCTTGGGCCTGGGATAATGTTCAAACCAAGGGAGTCACTATTCTAGGGAAGTGTAATAATGTGGCATCAACACAATACTATGAGTGGTCCCATGCCAGGGCCCAATTCTCTGGGATGCCCTTTACCATAGAAGACATGCCTGAGTCATCTTCAGCACCACCCCCTGCCACCATCAGTTTGGAGGAGTTTGAGAGCTTGAAGGAAAGAAATGAGAAGCTAACCCAGGCTTTGCAGAAGACCTTCCGGGAGAGGAGTGAAGGTATGAGGGAGATTGAGAGATTGGAGAAGTTGAGAGTGGAGCATTTGACTAAGATTGAGAAGTCTGGGGATTATATCAAAAAGTCTAAAGCTGGAGAGCAAATTCTGAAGAATGCTTGTAAGGAAGCCCAGTTCCAGAGAGCAAGGACAGACTTGTACTTGAAGGAGAGTCAAGCCCGATGGGTCAGGATCACCGAGGCTCGTACCCTGGAAGACAAGAGAGTTCAAGGCAAGATGGAGCAACTAGAAGCAAGTGCAAAAGAACAACAAGAAGCCCTGGCAGCAGCCCAGAGGGAGATATCAGAATTGAAGATCAAAGCAGGGGTGAAGAGGTCCAAGGACCAAACTCAGCACAAGAAGCTAGCAGCAGCTGTTGCAACCCGGAACCTCCTTATCCGGAATCTCACGGAGCGTCCGGCTGATCCTGTGACCGAAGCACTTCTCAAGGAAGTTCGTGAGGATGAGTTTAGCCTTGGTGTTTGACCATTTGCTTGTTGTTGTTTCTATTCCATGTACTTTTACTTTTTGTGATGTATTTTGACCCCTTAGAGGGCCTGTGTTGTAAAATGAACAAGTTGTATTATTTCACCTTCTGTAATATATTTGTGTTAGTTTGCTTCATCTGAGTTTTCTTCAAGCAACAACAACAGCATCATCAGGGGTCTGGAAGGGTCAAAACTGAAGGCCAAACCGGATACCTTGAGAACAAATAAGCATAACTGCATTGCATGCTAACCCTCTGTTTGTTTTGTAGGTTTTGTTTTATTGTTGCTAACCTCTGTTGTGATGTTCAGGAACTATTGCTAGGCGCCGAGTTTTTCCCCTCAACCGTCTGCACCGTTATCCAACCCGAAACAACCTTCCGGGAATTCAAATGGATCAGATGCAGCAGGACCTTACGGAGGTCAGAAACCAGATGGCCAACGAAAGGTTGGAGATGAGAACTCAGATAACACAGTTCATGGAAGTAATGAACAATTTAGCTCAAAGCCAGGAGAGGCTCAGAGCTTTGGTAGAAGGGAGGAATCAAGAGGAGCCCCATGTGGGAACTGCTGGCACAAGTAACAACGAGAGGGTCCAACCTCATGTCAATCCCCCAGTTTTTGGACCCCATCTCCATCCAGAGGCCAACATCCCTGTCAATATACAAGGGACTGCCACAGCAGGGAGGGTACTACAGGAAGACCCTCAAGAAGACCAATTCACAGTAATGGGTGCTGGGGAAGAGGCTTATGATAGAAGATTGGATGAAATAGCTGAGAAGTTGAGGTCCTTAGAATCTCAAAACTCTTTGGGCTTCGACATCATGGATATGAGCTTGGTAGACGGGGTCAGGATTCCCCATAAGTTCAAGCCTCCTTGTTTCGAAAAGTATAATGGGACTTCATGCCCCCGGACTCACTTACAGTCATTTCTGGGAAGGCTGAAGGCCTATACCGTGGATGAGAAATTGTGGATGTTCTATTTTGAAGATAGCTTAACTGGAGCGTCGAGAGAGTGGTACTCCCACTTGACAAGGGCAACTATTAGATGCTGGAAGGACTTGGCAGAGGCCTTCATCAGACAGTATCAGTATAATCTAGACATGGCACCCAACAGGACCCTCCTAATGGGAATGTCACAGTCTTCAAGGGAGAGTTTCCGAGAATATGCCCAGAGATGGAGGCAATTGGCTGCTGCCGTTCAACCACCTATGTCTGAAAGAGAAATGGCAGACATGTTTATGAATACCCTTCAAGGAACCTATATTGACAGGTTGGCTGCTTTCTCTTCCACTAGCTTCGCGGATGTTGTCATAGCTGGGGAGAGAATTGAAAGCCTGTTGAAAATGGGAAAGATCTCAGACAACGGAGCAAGCTCGTCCAGTAGTACAAGAAAGCCTTTTGCAGGCCCAAGAAGAACTGGCGAGACCAATGCCATCCATTCCAACAGGGGCAGGCCCCAGTATGTTCAGAGGTCAATAGCAGCAGTCACCATTCCTGCTCCAGCCCATCCTCAACCAGTCTATCAACCTCCTCAGCAAAACTATCAACAACAACCTCAGTACCATCAGCAAAATCAGTATCCTCCAAGAAATTACAACAACAGCAACACCAACAACAACAGTCAACAGAGGCCCTTCCAACAGAGGCCATCTCAAGCTAACAGAGTGATCGATCCGATCCCGATGCCATATGCTACATTCCTGCCACAGCTTCTAAAACTCAACCTGGTTGAGCTAAGAACGTTGGCACCTCCGGATCCCAACAGTCTACCAAGGAACTATGACTCCAATGCTAGGTGTGCTTTTCATTCAAACGCACCTGGCCACAGTACAGAAAAATGCAGGGCTCTGCATATGAAGGTACAAGACCTGGTAGACTCCAAGGCTCTGAATTTCGCACCACCACCCAATGTCAATAAGAATCCGATGCCAAACCACGGTGGTCCTAGAATTAACGCTATTGAAGAAGACAAGCCGTCTTATTTAATAACCAGTGTGGGACAGATCAGGACACCGTTGGTGGAAATCAAGGCTCAGCTCTTGGAATGTCAGATGTTCCCAGGGTGTGAATTGGGTTGTGCTTACTGCAATATCTCCGTAAATGGGTGCGATAGTTTGAGGAATGGCATAAATGGCCTTATTCAGAGTGGCCAGCTTCAGATCACCACATCATTTCCAACGGATCCAGCAATATCATCAGCAACGGTTTCAGAACCTCCTACAATTGCAGCAACCATTGTTCCTGACAATTCTTCGGTTTCATCAACAAGTACTTCATCCATCATCTCAACCGATCAGTTTTCAACAAATTTTCCTGCTACAACTTCAGCTTCACTCCATTTTGAACCTCCTACAACGACAACACCCGTACTTCCAACAATGTCTCCTACAACTCCAGCAATCAATCATGAAGATGTCTCTACCGTCACAATATTTTATGATCCTGAAAACAACTCTGCCTACCATTCAGAAGGTGCTGCTCCCACCAGAGCACCAGTTACAATCTTTTATGATCCACAAACAATTACAGTCCCTTCAGCAACGGCAATCAGTCCAGTCACTGTCACGGTGCCTGGACCAGTACCATATGAAAGCAATAGGGCCATCCCTTGGCACTATGGCTCTGACGTATACTGCGAAGGAAAAAGAATCACTCTTGAAACATCAACACCTGCACCACAAGTAGATAATGTGGGGGGAGGCGGAGGCTTCACCCGAAGCGGACGTCTCTTCGCCCCACAAATTCAAAGGCCTACAGCCGAAGCAGAAGCTGCTGCTAAGGCAAAAGGAAAGAGCCCTGTGCAGGAAGATCAAGCTGTTAAAGAAGCCTTGAAGACACCGTTCGATCAAGAAGTTGATGAGTTTATGCGAATCATCAAAAAGAGTGATTACAAAATTGTGGATCAGCTTCACCAAACGCCATCCAAAATCTCTATCCTCTCACTGCTTATGTGCTCCGAAGCTCATCGGAATGCATTACTCAAAGTCTTGCACGCAGCTTACGTGCCTGAAGAGATTACTGTCAACCAGTTGGAAACCGTGGTTGGAAATGTTACTGCTAGCAATGGGCTAGGGTTCACCAATACTGACTTGACAGCGGATGGCCGCAACCACAACAAAGCCTTGCACATAACCATGGAATGCAAAGGAGCTGTCCTTTCTCATGTACTGGTAGACACAGGTTCATCCCTGAATGTCTTACCAAAGAAGGCTCTGGTGAAGTTAGAATATGATGGATTGGCATTGAGACCCAGCAACCTGGTGGTAAGAGCCTTTGATGGTTCTAAGAGATCGGTTCTGGGTGAGATTGAGCTGCCTGTGACAATTGGCCCACAGACCTTTAAAACTATCTTTTACGTGATGGACATTCAGCCCGCCTACAGCTGTTTGTTGGGTAGACCCTGGATTCACGCCGTCGGCGCAATAACGTCTACCCTTCACCAAAAGTTAAAATATGAGTGGGAAGGCCAAGTTGTCACAATCTGTGGAGAGGAGGACATTTTTGTCAGCCACCTGGCAACCTATAAGTACATTGAAATGGATGGGGAGATCCATGAAACAATGAGCCAGGGGTTTGAAGCTTTGAATGTGAATGAAGCATCTGCTGTATCTGGTACTCCAATGTCATCTTACCAACAAGCCCGGAAGGTTGTTGAGGAAGGAACCGCCCTGGGCTGGGGCAAAGTTTTAGCTGTGGAGGAAAAGAAAGACAAATTTGGGTTGGGTTACAGACCAACTCAACATCAAGCAAGGGCTGCTGGAGAGCCTGGTTTTGTCAGTGGGGGGATGCTTACCCCTGATGCTATCAACTGTCTGGAAGACGAGCTGGAAGAGGAACGCAACCTGGAAAGCTGGATTCGTCCAAAGATCCCGGGGAGCAGTGTCTCGAACTGGTCTTCCCAGGAAATTATAAGAGTTACTCGATCAGAGTAATTATTATTTCCTGTATTTTATAAGCATGCATCAAAGTCTTGCATCTTGCCCAAGATGACAAGACTCATTTTGTAATCGGGCCATCTGTACTTTTTTGTGCAAACAAGATCAATTAATGAAATATCAGACATCTTTTTGCAAACGCGTCTTTTTTCTTTCCGTTCACTGTTTTTCCATTTTTCTTTTTTGTACAAAAAAAATAATATGGCGGTGTTTTCAAAATGACAACTTCATTTCACTTTTCTAAATAAGACTAAAATCAGATCACTAAAATGAACAACTTAACCCTTGCAGAGAGTGCCTTCCTGACAGCACCGACAACAGCACGGCTATGACATCGTATGACTTTGACAATCCGATCAATCAAGCTGATGAAGGGGTTGAAGAAGAATATGAGCTTCCTGAAGAGCTAGCCAGGTTGTTAAGACAAGAGGAAAAGGTTATTACCCCTCACCAGGAGGAGGTTGAAGTGATTAATCTTGGTACAGAGGAAGACGTGAAAGAGGTTAAAATCGGGGCCTGCCTGCAAGACTCAGTGAAGAAGCAACTGGTTGATCTACTTCAAGAGTATGTGGATGTGTTTGCTTGGTCGTATCAAGACATGCCAGGGTTAGATACCGACATTGTTGTGCACAAGCTGCCTTTGAGAGAAGAATGCCCGCCGGTTAAACAGAAACTACGCCGTACTCGTCCAGACATGGCTATGAAAATCAAGGAAGAGGTACAAAAGCAATGGGACGTCGGGTTCCTTGCTGTAACTAGCTACCCGCCGTGGGTTGCTAATATAGTACCTGTGCCTAAGAAGGACGGCAAAGTAAGGATGTGTGTCGACTACCGGGATCTGAACAGAGCCAGCCCGAAAGATGATTTCCCTCTACCACACATTGATGTATTGGTTGATAACACGGCTCAGTTCTCGGTATTCTCCTTCATGGATGGATTTTCAGGATACAACCAGATTAAAATGTCACCTGAAGACATGGAGAAGACAACATTCATCACGCCCTGGGGCACGTTCTGCTACAAGGTAATGCCATTTGGGCTCAAGAATGCCGGTGCAACGTATCAACGGGCTATGGTAACATTATTCCACGATATGATCCATAAAGAAATAGAGTGTTATGTGGATGATATGATTGCCAAGTCCCTCACTGAAGAAGACCACCTGGTAAATCTGCTCAAGTTGTTCAAACGTCTGAGGAAGTACCAACTGAAGTTGAACCCCAACAAATGCACATTCGGGGTGAGATCTGGTAAGCTGCTAGGATTTATTGTGAGTGAGAAAGGGATTGAAGTTGACCCTGATAAAGTCAAAGCTATTCAAGAGATGCCTGCACCAAAGACTGAGAAAGAAGTTCGAGGGTTCTTAGGACGATTGAACTATATCTCACGGTTCATATCTCACCTCACAGCAACCTGTGAACCCCTGTTCAAACTGCTAAGGAAAGAGCAAACGGTCAGGTGGAATGAAGATTGCCAGAAGGCTTTTGACAAGGTCAAGGAGTATCTGCAAGAACCTCCAATCCTTATGCCTCCAGTTGAAGGAAGACCTCTAATCATGTACTTGACAGTATTAGAAGAGTCAATGGGTTGTGTGCTGGGCCAGCATGACGAGTCTGGTCGAAAAGAGTATGCAATATACTACCTGAGCAAAAAGTTTACCGACTGTGAACAACGTTATTCACTGCTCGAGAAAACTTGCTGTGCTTTAGCGTGGGCTGCTCGCCGACTGAGACAGTATATGTTGACCCACACTACCTTGTTGATATCCAAAATGGATCCAGTTAAGTACATTTTCGAGAAGCCAGCTCTTACCGGACGGGTTGCAAGATGGCAAATGATCCTTACGGAATATGACATCCAGTACACATCTCAGAAAGCCATCAAAGGCAGTGTACTATCTGAATATCTTGCTGAGCAACCCATTGATGACTACCAGCCTATGAGATTTGACTTCCCTGATGAAGACATCATGTTCATTAAATCAAAAGATCATGAAGAGCCTGTTCACACTGAAGGGCCCGACCCGGAGGAAGAATGGATTATGATGTTCGATGGGGCTGTTAACATGAATGGCCGTGGTGTTGGTGCAGTACTTATTACACCCAAAGGAGTTCACATGCCTTTCTCGGCAAAACTCACTTTCAACTGCACTAACAACGAAGCTGAATACGAAGCTTGCATTATGGGTCTTGAGGAAGCCATTGACCTCAGGATCAAGACATTGACCGTATTCGGAGATTCAGCTTTGGTAATCAATCAGACCAATGGGAAATGGTATACACACCAGGACCATCTGATACCTTACAGGGATTATACAAGAAGGTTATTGACTTTCTTCACAACAGTCAAACTTGAGTATATCCCTCGGGATGAGAATCAGTTTGCAGATGCCTTGGCTACCATTTCGTCCATGATCAAAGTTCAAGCTGCTAACTTTGTACCTCAGATTTCAGTATCGAGACTTGACAGACCAGCATATGTGTTCGCAGCAGATGTTGTTAAAGATGATAAGCCTTGGTTCCATGACATTAAGTGCTTCTTGGAGGATCAAACATACCCATCTGGGGCATCTTCCAATGATAAGAAGACTTTGAGAAGGCTTGCTGGAAGTTTCTTTCTGAACACTGATGGATCTCTATACAAAAGGAACTTTGATATGGTACTCCTCCGATGTGTTGACAAGACGGAAGCAGATTTGTTGATGCATGAAGTGCATGAAGGCTCTTTTGGTACCCATGCTGGAGGACATGCTATGGCTAAGAAGTTGTTAAGATCAGGCTATTATTGGATCACAATGGATGCAGACTGTTGTGCCTATGCCAGGAAATGCCACAAATGCCAGATCTACGCAGATAAAGTGCATGTACCTCCGAATCCTTTGAACATCATGTCTTCACCATGGCCCTTTGCCATGTGGGGCATCGACATGATTGGCAAGATCGAGCCGACTGCTTCAAATGGTCACAGATTCATCCTGGTCGCCATTGACTATTTCACCAAGTGGGTTGAAGCAGCCTCATATGCAAATGTCACAAGGCAAGTGGTAGCCCGATTCCTAAAGAGAGATATCATCTGTCGATACGGAGTTCCCGAGCGAATCATTACTGATAATGGTTCCAACTTGAACAACAAAATGATGGCAGAACTGTGCCGGGACTTCAAGATCCAACACCACAATTCTTCTCCTTATAGGCCAAAGATGAATGGCGCTGTTGAGGCGGCTAATAAGAATATCAAGAAGATTGTGCAGAAGATGGTAGTCACCTACAAAGACTGGCATGAAATGTTACCGTTTGCCTTGCATGGGTACCGCACATCAATCAGGACATCCACTGGGGCAACCCCGTATCAACTTGTGTATGGTATGGAAGCGGTCCTGCCTGTTGAAGTTGAATTACCCTCCTTGCGAGTCTTGATGGATGTCAAATTGAGTGAAGCAGAATGGGTTAGGTCCCGATACGAGCAACTGAGTCTGATAGAAGAGAAGAGATTGGCTGCAATATGTCATGGGCAGTTGTATCAGAAAAGAATGAAGAAAGCCTTCGATCAGAAAGTCAGGCACCGAGAGTACCAAGTGGGAGATCTTGTGCTGAAAAGAATCCTCCCTCCTCATACAGACCACAGGGGCAAATGGACTCCAAATTACGAAGGACCATTTGTGGTGAAGAAAGTTTTCTCTGGTGGAGCACTGATGCTCAGCACCATGGATGGTGAAGACTTCCCGTCCCCTGTGAATTCAGATGCAGTTAAAAAAATACTTCGCATAAAAATGACCCGCTGGACATAAAAACAGAATGTAAGTCCAGGCAAAAATAGGGCATCCCGGCGAGTCAAAAACAGAATAAAAGACTCGGGCAAAAGTAAGGGAAAATAAACAAAAAATGTACACCCGCCGAGTTGAAAAGCCGCATTGGACGACTCAGGCAAAAAATGGGTATCCCGATGGATTGAAAACCCGAAAGGGCGATCCATGCAAAATAAGGGAATAAGCGGACGACTGCACTCTGAATTCGTCTGTATTGTCAGCAACTTGGTAAGCTTCGAAAGGATCAAGCTTCAATCAGAATCAGCCTTTTCAGAAAGCAAGACGAGAAGAACGTCATTGTCATACGAGTCATAGCCGAAGAGGAAGCTCCTTAAAGCGTCGTCAACACTGCCAGCACTTTGTTTCTCAATTTGTAACAATCTCCTCATTTCAGGAGATGTGTTTCTTTGACTGTATCTTGCCAATTCAGGGCACATGAATTAATAAAATCAGATTTTCAGTCATGTCTCGTTTTGTACATTTTCATTTTTTGCAAAGAATGTCTGATATCTTAAAAGAAAAAACTGATTGCATAAGAGTACAGATGATTGTCACTAAAAATAGAAACACATGCTTGCAGGGAATATACTTACTCTTGAGAATGCTTGACTCCTATGACGGAATCCAGTAAAGGATACCTCGGGACCTTTTGTGCGTCTCCTTATCTTTGCAGGATTGCAGGTATCCAGAACGCAACCTGGGGCATGCAAGTTACGTCTCAGCAAGCTGGCGAATCACTATCAAGTCGGTCTATCTTCCACGTGGCACTGGAAGGTGCCCGCTTCCCCAGCAAAGTTGCCAAATCAACATACACTCAATCTCAGCATCTGAAATGCTCTATCCCCAGCTGAGTTGCCTCTTGTTGCTATCCCCAGCTGAGTTGCCTCTCACAATTCCCCAGCTGAGTTGCCTCTCACAATTCCCCAGCCGAGTTGCCATTTCATCCTCAGTTGAGCACAGGAGTCAAGGAATCATCTCCCCACAGAGTTCCAGCCTCTATCCAGAAGAGCAATGCATGAAGATCACAACAGAGTGAAGAAAGCCTCTACAAACCCCAGCTGGGAGGTCCATTTCAAACAGATCAGCCCGAGATCTTCGCAGCAACGGGATCCGAATCCCGGTTTGATATCTTTGCATAATCATGGCATTTGCATCATAATATCCCCTCAGAGCGTAGCATTTCGTCTAATACGGAGCATTACGGCAAAAATCAAACGCATAGCATAATCATAAGCCATGTTCTGAATTAACACTTGTGAGTAATAACCGTTCATCATCATTGTACAGAAATCCTCACCAGAGTCCCAGCAAAAAAAACAGTTGCCTCATAATCACAAACACTACCATATACATCCTTTTGATACCCGTCCGTATCATCACTCCCCAGTAAAATCGCTGGAACACTCTTTATAACAAAATCACCCGTATTACAGATACTTCCTGACACCCGTCCGTGTCATATTACCAGCAGAAAGCCAAAGACACCCTCTTTGCACTCACACATACCTGTATATATAATCCCTTGACGCCCGTCCGTATCATACCCCCAGCGCAGTCGCCTAGACTTTGTATGGCAGATACTTGTTCATATTACACTTTTCTCTCTTGGCACCCGTCCGTGTCATTCTCCCCAGCAGTTAAAACACTCATACTTATGCAGATACTCGTCCGTATCTTATACACAACACTTATCTCCCCACAGATTCGACAATAGTCCTTGTTCTTTGTTAACCAGTTGGTACTCGTCCGTATCACCATCTCAGAACATTGCGTCTAATGTTTGTTTCTACATGATACTCGTCTGTATCATAGTCTTAGGGATGCTCGTCCGCATCTTTAATCCATACACCGTGTCAAACACTTGTGTCTTCTTGGATATAGACACTCGTCCGTGTCTACTATTCCCCAGAAGAGTCCCTTCAGATGCAACACTCGCCCGCGTTCTTTGTTAACCAGATGGTACTCGTCCGCGTCATCATCTCTGAACACGTGTCAGTATTTGTTTCTACATGATACTCGTCCGTATCATAGTCTAAGGATGTTCGTCCGCATCTTTAATCTATACACATACCAAACACTTATACTTTCCTTTCTTGGTTGTGAACGCTCGTCCATGTTCACTATATCCCCAGTAGGTCGCCAACAAAGCAAATCTTTTCCTTCTTATCTAACACTCGTCCTGTGTTATGATAAACCCTGAGAGCAGCCGTACCCTGCTGAGTGGTCGTCCTCCACTTCTTGATGGTCGTCCTCCATCATGCTCATCCGATGGCCGTCCCCATCGTTGATTTTAGCAGCCGTCCCCTGCTAGGTGGTCGTCCTCCACCTTTTGATGATCGTCCTTCATCATTTTATCCAATGGCCGTCCCCATTGTTGATTTTGGTTATCTGACACTCGTCCTGTGTTGTGATAAACCTCGAGAGCAGCCGTACCCTGCTGAGTGGTCGTCCTCCACTTCTTGATGGTCGTCCTCCATCATGCTCGTCCGATGGCCGTCCCCATCGTTGACCTTTTTCTATCCGATGGTCATCCCCATCGTTGATATTTTCGGCAGCCGTACCCTGCCAGGTGGTCGTCCTCCACCTTTGATGGCCGTCCCCATCATATTCCTTTTATCCCCAACAGAGCAGCCGTCCCCTGCTAGGTGATCGTCCTTCACCTTTGATGGCCGTACCCCATCATCTGCTTATTTCATTTATTCTTTAACCCGATGGCCGTCCCCGTCGTGGTCCCTTTTCCTTTTAGCCCGATGGCCGTCCCCATCATTGGTTACTTTACCTTTATGAACTTGATGGCCGTCCCCGTCATGTTTCATTAACTCCCAGAAAATTTTACAGCTTTATCCTGATGGCCGTCCCCATCATAATTTGATTTTCCCCAGCTAGTCGGCCGTCCCCGTCTTGGCTTTACCTTTTATCCCCAGCATGTCGGTCGTCCCCGTCATTGCGTTGTTTCCCGCTTTACAATAACTTTATTTTCCTTTTACAATCTATATCCCTTTTCTTCTTCATTCTGTGAGTGCAAATTTTGGACTGTCTTTGGTATTCAACCACAAGTTATCTTGTTTGCCTGCTAAGCCGTTGCTTACATCCTGCACAGCTAACTCATGTTTGAATAGGGGCAGCTGTAAACACCCCAAATTTGCCCTCACCCATTTCACCATGGCTTGTGATCATTCTCATATGCATAAGCTCAATCATATCATCTCATGTTTCATTTTTGATTCACTGCATAGTTTCTAAGTCATCTGCATCTAGGGTTTGTGATCTGAACAATCTCAGGGCTTCTTGAGCCACTCCAAAGGCAACCAATCACTTCAAAGGGGTCTACATGTGTTCAAGCATCATATTACATCCTCACAAAGCCAATAATTCAAAGGAATCACAAGAACTAGGATTTGGATGGATGCAGAGCCAAGTTTGACTGCACAGTTGACCTAAAATTAGGGTTTTGGTTTCAGAGGCCATAACCCCAAATTTTTTGGTCATTCTTGTTTCCATTGGTCTCTATATGGTATAGGGAGTATGCATATCAATTTTCATGAAGAAATTCCATGGGGAAGCCATCTGATCAAGGGTTGACTTTTCAGACAAGTCAGTGTAAAATCAGGGCATCTGAGGCCCCCAATGACCCAACCAATGGGTGATCTTCATCATTTTGAGTGTATATGATCTTTATTTGGTCATGGAAGAAGGTTGAAACTCACAAAAATCAAGAATTTAGGGTTTTTGCAAATGTTGACTTTTTGGGCATAGTTGACTTTTCAAGAATGCTTCATTTTAGGTCATTTTTCAAGCCTTGATTCTTGATCCAAAAATGCTTCAAATGAAAAAACTTTGGTCATGAAAGTTGTAGATCTCATCTTTCCCTTTTCAAAAAGTACAGGGACATGATCAAACTCTTCTTGGATCAAAAGTTATGGTGTGGCAAAGTTGGCCAAAATCATTAATTTTCAAGGCATGCCTCAAATGGAAATTTTGCAAAATCATGAACCAATGCCTCTTGTGACCTCTAGCTCACTTCAAACCAGTATGCAAACATCACATAGACACTAAAGATCAGATTTGGACTAAGAATCCCTCATGTTTATGGTTTGTGTAGCAAAAATAGTCACATGTGAACCAAAAGCCACAACTTGCAAAAACTCATGATCATGCTTCCTACAACTTGCTGCATTGGTTACTGCACTTTGCTAGCCTCTCACCTCATCTTGCTGCACCAGAGCCATGCTTGTACTTGCCTAGATCATGAGCCATACTTCTCTTACACCAAATTTGACTTTTGAGCAAAAGCAAACTTACCAATCACTATAGGCCAGGTCACATCATCTGACCTATAGGATTAAAATACATTATCATTTTGCAAGCCATTTCATGTACAAGGCAAGGCTGAAACCATTCATACCAAGACATTCACAAAAACACACCAAGCTGCAAGTTGCTTCGAATCTCTCTGCCCAGCCTTCAAACACTCAAACCATTTTCACCATTCAACTCATCACACTTCATAGACCTCAAACCACCAAGAGCCTGGCCTGAAACAAGCAAGAACATCCCACTGCCATTCTTCACCTCATTTTGCAGTTTCCTTCGAAACTCTCACCATAGCTCACAAACATACCAACAAACACCACAGACCTTCTCCATTCACCCTCAGGATCACAAACAACCCCTCACAATGACCTGAAAGTGCCAGAATCACCATAGCCATTTCTGACTGAGCTTGAGCAGGAGCTGTCGAAACTCATTATCCAGCCAACATAAACTCTTCTTGAGCATTCAAACATCATCTGGAGAGCAAGTGGAGTGGTTTGCACTGAAAGAAGAGGCCAGAAAGTCATCAGGTTGAAAGCTCCAAATCTCAGGTAGCTTGAAATTTATTTTTCCAGAAATCGTTTTTCATGTTATAAATTTGTTCCTTATGTTTCACTGAGTGTCCTGGTGTTTTTAGTTTTTGAAATGGCTTTGAAATGAATGTTTAATTAGCTTCTGAAACCTGCGTGCCCTAAATTTTGTTTTGTTCGATTCATGGATTTGAGGAAGAAGAAATTTGTTTTGACTTAGGGTTTTAGTTCAGGGGATCATGGGAATCATTTTGGTGTGCTTAGGTTTCATTTTTGTTACGATTTGAGGGAGTTGGGAGTTTTTCAGGGGGGATGCTGGCCGGAGAAGACGACCGGAAGTCTTCTCCGGCCACTTGAGAGTGATTATGCCCTAATTACGTAATTAATTCCAGTTTGAATTTGAGTCGTAGATGGCCTTTGACTTGTTGACTTCCCTCCAGTTTGGATGGCTCAGATCATTTCGTTTGCCCTAATCCACTTAATTAGTTTTAATTAATTCGTAATTAAATTAATTTGGCCAGAGTGAATCCACACCCTTCATTTGCGCGCTGGTCAACAGATTCAAATCCAGAGTGCATCTCAGCCTTCCATTTGGTTTACTTTCATTTTTATTTGTTTTTAATTCATTTTATTGCATTAAACTTGCATAATTATTTTAAAATAGCAAAAAATGCATGAAAATTACGAAACTTTTTCCTTTGGGTTTTATTAATTTTCATCTCACAAAAATATTTTTATTTTATTTTTTATCATTAAAAAAGTATTTTTAAATGTTTAAAAGATTATTTTTAATTGATTAATGGAAATTAATTAATTAAAAATACTTTTAGGTATTTAAAAATTACAAGAAAATTCATGAAATGTTCTAAGACATTTAGAAACATTGTCCAACCTTCAAACCAAATTTCTTTTTTGATCTTGATGCATTTTAAGAATTTTTCATTGAATTAAATCATTTTTTGTGCATTATTTTGATCATAAGTTCAAAAATTCATTTCTGCCTATCTAAGAGGAGTTGGACATTGATTTTTTTGCATTGCATTCTATTTGGCATGTAGTTTTTGAGATAAAATGGCCATGATTTGTTTCCTCATTTTCAATTTGTTTGGTATTTCTTTTGTTTAAGAGCCCTAAAAACCTTAACAACTTAGAAAAATCATAACTTGAGATGGGTTAAGAGTTGAAACCTCCCCTTTGGACCTTGGTTTAGTATAGGGTTAGGGTTTCTTTGAGTGGCATTTTACATTTTTTTTATCTTAGGGTTTGCTTCTGTTTTGGGTTTTTGTTTGTTGTTTGATTCATAAACCCTAATTTGGGCTTTCATTTGCATCCCTCTTGCATTTTCTTGCATAACATGACTTGTCTTAGCATTCCAAGCATTTTTGTGATTCATTTGACATCTTAAGACATGTGGAAAGTATGTTTGATCATTGCATTACATATTTTCCATGTTGTATGCTTTGTATGCTTCCTAACTTTTCATGTGTATCCATGCTTCTAAGCTTGCACCATTTGCATCCATAAACTTGTATGAACATCTCCATGCCTTGCCTCATGTTTGCAGCATCTCATAACATCATTTTCATCATCAATATGCTTCTGGTTTTGTTTAGCATCATACCATTTCATTTCATTTGGCATTGCATTGCATTTCTTTCTAACATTTCAGGTGGTAAGTAAATTTGAGAAGTGAATTTGCCTTCACTTCTCATAACTTTTCTTTTCATCTCTCTTGCATCCATTGCTGCATTTCTATATGTGTTTGAGATTGAGCTTGCTCATTCTTGTTTCTCCCACTTTCTTTCTTCAAGTAACTTGACTTCTTGAATGAAGCAAGTCACTTTGCTTCTCTTGATCCTGTTCATCTGCTTCCTGGTGGTTCCATTGAAGATTGTTCTTGTTTAACCTCACAAACTTTAGGATCAACCAAGCATGACAATGAATTAGGGTTTTGATTAGTCTCCCCTCTTAGTTTTACCTTTGTGTCTCTTTTGAGTCATCTCTTCTTATCTCATAATCAAGGACTAAACCCTAAAGGCTTTAAGGCTTTGTGATTAAGCTTATGCCTGCATCCTTCTCTTAGGATGGAGTGTATAACTTTAATCCTAAGTGTTAAACCCTTAATGTGTTTAACTCCTTTAATCAATCCACTTAATAATCATCAAGACATCACACTTGTAACTTGGGCCTTGCATTAGGGTTCTAATTCTTCCTTAATTGGTTAAGAAGGACTAACCCTAGTGTTAATGGACAAGTCCCCCTCAAGTTGTCTTACAAACCCTAAAACTCACTTCATCATCATACCATTAAATAAAATCCACTTAATCAAAGGCTTGTTTTGTCATGAGTTTAATCCCTAATCATGGATTAAGTTGAGGAGCTTTCCTCAGCTTAAACATTCTCATCTATTATCCTTCTATTAGGATGGTGTAATGAGTCTGTTTAATCCCTGATTATGGCTTAATCTCATTACTCAACACTAAACAAAAATGTTAGAACAAATGTGGTTCTGATCCTCTAAGTGTTTTGATGATAACAAAGCCTTCACATTAGAAGTTCTAATGAATATACTTACTCTTGTGTAGAAGATAATATTGTTTGAGTAATCCGTACAAGCTAAGGAGAACCTTTATAGAAGATACGCTCAAAAGGGAATCCAGCATTAAATGACACATTTATTGGCTGCGCATATATTATTCATTATCTCTGATTTCCGCATAGAAGATGCTGGTATCCTTATTAAAAAGCTTTAATTAAAGAATACAGTCTTTAATATGCAAAGACAAGTATCTCTTCTTATGGAAAGAAATTAAGGTATTAAAGTATATCCTAATTCGGTTCAAGATGTCTCCAACGGCTACTTTATCAAGAACTATATAAAGGACATCATTTGAAGAAATCAATAACAACGCAACGCATTATATCGTATACCATATACTCAAGCAAATCATTTTATCTTATTCTTATTGTTGTAACTATCACTCAGTGATACCTGCTTATCTAGAAGCATTTTATAGTTACGTCTTTATCATTCTTGTAATAATTGTCCTTTTCCTTGAGTGACTAAGTTTAGTCAGAAGACTCAAGAAGACATTGACTATAGGTCTTTGTGTGTATTCTTATTGAATAGTGGATTAAGACCTCAGTAGAGGCAAAATCACCTTGGCGGGTGGACTGGATGTAGTTTGAGTTCAAACGAACCAGGATAAAGTAAAACGTGTCATTAGAAGTTAATTTTTAAATATACAGAAAACCCAATTCCAACCCCCCTTCCTTGTGTTTTGCCTCCTTCAATTGGCATCAGAGCGCTAGGTTCTGAGTATTACACTTAACCGTGTCAGTAAAAGATCCAGAAGATAAACACATGGCAGAAACTGGAATTAACAATGACTATCAGAATGACAAGATCAATGCTAAACCACCAATGTTCAATGGCGACAATTTCGACTACTGGAAGGATGTTCTAGAGAGTTTCTTTCTAGCTCTAGATGGAGATCTCTGGGACATGGTGACAGATGGATATATTCATCCTGTTGGAGAAGATGGTCAGAAGATCGAAAGAAAAAATATGACAGTTCAACAGAAGAAGGAATTCAGAAATCATCACAAAGCGAGAACCATACTTCTAAGTGCCATCTCGTACACAGAATATGAGAAGATCACAAACAGGGATCCAGCCAAACACATGTTTGATTCTCTAAGGATGACACATGAAGGCAACTCTCAAGTCAAGGAGACCAAAGCTCTAGCTCTCATCCAGAAGTATGAAGCATTCAAGATGGAAGAAGATGAAACCATTGAAAAAATGTTTTCAAGGTTTCAAATTCTGGTTGCTGGACTAAAAGTTCTGGATAAAGGCTACTCAACAGCAGATCACGTGAAGAAAATCATCAGAAGTTTACCAAAAGTCTGGAGACCCATGGTCACTGCTTTAAAGTTATCAAAGAATCTGAATGAAATTTCTTTAGAAGAACTGATCAGCTCCTTGAGAAGTCATGAGATTGAATTAGAAGAAGATGAGCCCCAGAAGAAAGGTAAGTCTGTAGCTCTTAAATCTAACAAACATGTTTCTAAAGCTTTACAGGCAGAAGAAGAAGAAAGCTCTGGATGCTCATCAGAAGAAGATGAATTATCTCTCTTGTCAAGAAGAGTTCAACAACTCTGGAAGCATCGTCAGAAGAAGTTCAGAAATACCAGAAGATCAAACAATTATTCTGAATCAACATCCAGTCACAAGAAACCCAGAAGCAAAGAAGTTGTGTGCTACGAATGCAAAGAACCAGGACACTACAAAAGTGAATGTCCAAAACTTCAGAAAGACAAACCTAGAAACAGATTCAGCAGAGAAAAGAAAAAGAGTCTCATGGCAACATGGGATGATTCTGAATCATCTGAAGCAGAGTCAGATTCTGAAGATGAACAAGCTAATATTGCATTAATGGCAAATATACCAGAAGATGATCACTCATCAGAATCAGAGTTAGAATCAGACTCAGAAGAGGTATTTTCTAAATTCTCTAGATCTGAGTTAGAAGCTAGTCTTTCAGAAATTCTTGAAAAATATCAGAAGCTTCAACTCAAATACAAAGACGTCAAACAAAATCTTGTATCTGAATTAGAAGATATTAGAAAACTAAAAACAGAAAACTCTGAGCTGAAAGAAAATCTTTTTGAATGTAAAAACTCCTTTGAAAAGCTCAAAGCTCAGAAGAAATCTGAATTAGAAGATCTAATCAATTCTGATAATATCATAAAACAATATGATTATAGTTTTCAACAATTTCTTACTAAAAGTTTAGACAGAAGTAAGATTGCTTCTATGATCTATGGTGTTAGCAGAAATGAAAGAAGAGGCATTGGTTATGTGAAAAATAATGAAACTCTAAAATTAAAAAATATTGATGACATTGTCATAAATACCAATACTCCTCTAAGCTCTCATTTCACCTATGGTCATAATCATGATCTTATATACACTAGTGAGTCATCTTGCTCTACAAGTTCTGATTTAAAACCTAAAATAAATCAGAAGTTTGTAAAATCTAACAAACAAGGACCCAGAAGAATATGGGTACCCAAGGATAAAATTGTGTATGTTGCAGATGTCTTTAACAGCAAAACTGAAACACCAATCATGGTACCTGGACTCTGGATGCTCACGTCACATGACGGGAAGAAAGCATATGTTCCAAAGTCTTGAATTAAAAGATGGAGGCCATGTAGGTTTTGGAGGAAATCAAAAAGGAAGAATTATTGGCTCCGGAACTATTGGTAACAGAAATCTTCCTTCTATATCTAATGTTCTGCTTGTAGAAGGATTAATGCATAATTTATTATCCATAAGTCAATTAAGTGACAATGGCTATGACATAATCTTCAATCAAAAGTTCTGTAAAGCTGTTAGTCAGAAAGATGGAACAATCCTCTTTAGTGGAAAAAGAAAGAACAACATTTATAAAATAAAGCTTTCTGAATTAAAAATTCAAAATGTAAAATGTCTAATGTCTGTGGAAACTGAGCAATGGGTCTGGCACAGAAGATTGGGACATGTTAATATGAGAAGAATATCTCAACTTAACAAACTCAATCTAGTCAGAGGACTTCCAAATTTAAAGTTCAACTCAGAAGCTCTATGTGAAGCATGTCAGAAAGGCAAATTTTCAAAAACTGGATTCAAAGCTAAAAATGTTGTATCTTCCTCTAGACCACTAGAACTTCTGCACATTGACCTATTTGGACCAGTGAAAACTGCTTCCGTCAATGGCAAGAAGTATGGATTGGTGATCGTAGATGACTTCAGCAGATGGACATGGGTAAAGTTTCTTAGACACAAGGATGAGTCAATTGCTGTATTTTCTAACTTCTGTAAACAAGTTCAAAATGAAAAAGAATCAAAAATCATAAAAGTCAGAAGTGATCATGGTGGAGAATTTGAAAATAAACAATTAGAATCATTTTTTAATGAAAATGGCATCTCTCATGATTTTTCTTGTCCTAGAACTCCACAACAAAATGGGGTTGTAGAACGTAAAAATAGAACTTTACAAGAGATGGCCAGAACCATGATCAATGAGACTAATATGGCTAAACATTTTTGGGCAGAAGCAGTAAATACAGCATGTTACATTCAGAATAGAATCTCTATAAGACCTATTCTTGAAAAGACTCCCTATGAATTGTGGAAGAACAGAAAGCCCAACATTTCTTACTTTCATCCTTTTGGATGTATTTGTTTTATGCTAAACACTCTTGATACTCTGAATAAATTTGATTCTAAGGCACAAAAGTGTTATATGTTAGGATACTCTGAACGTTCCAAGGGATACAGAGTATACAATACAGAAACACGTATTGTGATAGAATCAATTCACGTCAGATTTGATGATAAGCTTGGTTCTGAAAAACCAAAGCAGAATGAATTTACTGCAGATATAGAAGTAGAAATCTCTACAAACAGAACTTCTAAAGATCAATCTTCTAAAGTTCAAAACAATACAACTGCTCCATCAACACCTGAAGAACCCATCCAGAAGAAGCTCTCCAGAAGCAATATTAATCATCCAGAGGATAAAATCTTGGGAAAGAAAGATGAACCAATCAGAACAAGATCTTCATTCAAAAACTCTGAAGAGACGCTACTAGGACTTGTCTCTCTGATCGAACCATCTTCTGTAGAAGAAGCTCTATCAGAAAATGATTGGATTCTGGCTATGCAAGAAGAACTTAATCAATTCACCAGAAATGATGTGTGGGATCTAGTTCCTAGACCCAGAGGATTCAACATCATTGGCACCAAATGGGTATTCAGAAACAAACTCAATGAGAAAGGAGAAGTTGTCAGAAACAAAGCAAGACTGGTTGCACAAGGGTATAGTCAACAAGAAGGTATTGACTATACAGAAACCTATGCACCAGTCGCCAGGTTAGAATCTATAAGACTTCTAATATCATTTGCTGTAAATCATAATATCATTCTATATCAAATGGATGTCAAAAGTGCATTTTTAAATGGTTATATTGATGAAGAAGTATATGTACACCAACCCCCTGGTTTTGAAAATACAAAATTTCCAGAACATGTTTACAAACTCAAAAAATCATTATATGGTTTAAAACAAGCTCCCAGAGCTTGGTATGAAAGATTAAGTAATTTTCTACTGGAAAATAAATTCATCAGAGGGAAAGTGGATACAACTCTTTTCAGTAAAAACATTAAAAATGATCTTCTGATATGCCAAATTTATGTAGATGATATAATTTTTGGTTCTACTAAAAGTGCCTTGGGAAAGGAATTTGCTAAATCTATGCAGGCAGAATTTGAAATGAGCATGATGGGAGAATTAAAGTTCTTTCTGGGAATTCAAATAAATCAAACATCAGAAGGAACATATATCCATCAAAGTAAATATGTAAAAGAACTTCTGAAGAAATTTGATTTATCAGAAAGTTCAATATCCAAAACTCCTATGCATCCTACGTGTATCTTGGAGAAAGAAGAGGTAAGTAAGAAAGTAGATCAGAAGCTCTACAGAGGTATGATTGGATCACTTCTCTATCTTACTGCTTCTAGACCAGATATTCTATATAGTGTATGTTTATGTGCTAGATTTCAATCAGATCCTAGAGAAACTCACTTAACTGCAGTTAAGAGAATCTTTAGATATCTGAAAGGTACTACTAATCTTGGTCTGTTTTACAGAAGATCAGAAAAGTATAAACTTGTAGGATATTGTGACGCTGACTTTGCTGGAGATAGAACAGAAAGAAAAAGTACTTCTGGAAGTTGTCAATTTCTAGGAGACAACCTAATTGCTTGGTCCAGTAAAAGACAACCAACCATAGCATTATCAACTGCAGAAGCTGAATACATTGCAGCAGCTGGATGCAGTACTCAGATGCTCTGGATGAAAAATCAGCTAGAAGATTTCAACATCTATGAGAGTAACATTCCAATCCTCTGTGACAATACTTCTGCTATTTGTCTCTCTAAAAATCCTATTTTGCATTCTAGAGCTAAACACATAGAAGTTAAACATCACTTCATTAGGGACTATACTCAGAAGGGAATTTTAATGTTAAAATTTATAGACACAAATCACCAATGGGCTGATATTTTCACTAAACCCCTTTCTGAAGATAGATTTAATTTCATTCTAACTAACCTTAGCATGAAGTTATGTCCAGAATGAAAATGCTTTACTCATATGTCTTACCTCTAGAAGTTCTATTATTTATATTCTATCTGATTATCTCAGAAGATTATATGCTCTAACGTTTACTCTTAGAACTTCTGTTCAAAGATTAACTTGTAGATCTTCATATCAAACACTTGTCAACAAAGCTCTAAGGACTTCCATCAAAATCACAACACGTGTTCCAATTCTGAAGAGTGACAGAACGTGCCTTAGCAACTGTTCGCTCAGAAGGATAACTGTTGAGATTCTGGAATCTGATACGGCTAGGTTTGACACCAAAAAGGCAAGAAAATATCTTGGGTAACTGTTCCAGAATCATTTACGCTTTACCCCATGTCAGCGCATTTAATGTTGTTAATGATTATGTTTTCAAACTTAATTGTTTCCCACAAATTTCTCAATTAATAAATTGCATTAATTTTATTTTTTTCTCTATAAATATCAAGTGTATTTCTCATTTTCAAATTTTACCCGCATTTTTATCTCTCTAAAGTTTCTTTCTCTGTCTCTTGTGCTTCCTGATTTTTTTTTCTAAAAACCCTAAACCCTAACCGTTCATCTTAGTCACTAAATGGCTTCATCATCTTCACGCAAAGATTATCCTGATGATCTCTACATTGAACCTTCAAAGACTCTTTCTACTACTCCTGAGAAACTGGAAGTATTATGTGAGTTGTTCGTTGATTTCGCAAGCTTGAAGGATAATGGTTTTGACCTCCTTCCTCAGGTTGAAGCTCAAGGTTGGGAAAAATATTTTGACAGGCTAATGGGACCAGTTTACCCTAAACTGGTTAAAGATTTCTGGATGTATGCATACCAAAATGATGCACAAGTTACCTCCTATGTGCTTGGTAAACAAATTATCATATCTGAAGATCACATTGCCAAACTCTTTGAAACTGATGGCAATGGTATCAAATGTAGTGACATGGATAGAGTATCTGATGCTGTTGTTATTGCTAAAGAAATCTTCACCGCTGGAAAACCATCAAACAAGATCAAAGACCTAAAGACTCCTCTGCGTATTTGGGCAAAAATAATTCTTGGGACAATCTGTCACAGGAAACCTACAAATTCTCCAGACTACATCAATCTGGATCAACAATTCCTCCTTTACTTCATTTCCAAGCAAAAGAAAATCAATCTTGCCCACACAGTCTTTCAAAATCTTCGCGTTGCTGTGAAAGAAACAAGGGACGGTGAGAAGACCAAAAGGGACTGGATACCTTTTGGACGATTAATTTCTGATATTCTTTGTCAGAACAAGCTAGTGGACTTCCTAGCAGAAATAAACCAAACTGAACTTTTGGAAACAGACGTCGGAAAACCCTTGAATGCCAAAAATCTGAAGAAAATGAGATTCATCACATCCATTCAACAAGAACCCACTCTACAATCTAGAGAAGTTATTAGCACCAGGAAGATACCCCTGGAAGACTTTCCTATCTTTTCGTCTGATACACCAGCAGATGTTGTTCTCAACTACATGGATATCTGCAAGCGTCAAGGTACGGTACCTGACTTCAACCCAAAAGAACTCAAACAACAAATCCCAGATGTTGCCTCTCTCAGATTAAAGAAAAGGAAGACTGCTGAAGACCCCTCTCAGAAGATGCAAAAATCATCTAAGACAACAGGTAAGTCTTCTGCTTCTAATCCTGATTCCATTACTGTTGTAGAAGCTGTAACTGTAGAAGTGTCTGAACAACCTTCTAACACCTTACACTCTAGCCAACCAACTTCTGATATCAACTCTGAACAAATGCATAATTCTGAACCAACCCAAAATATTAGTCCCATTCAAACTGAAGTTCCCACAACTTCTGCTGTTGCATCCATCCTATCCTCACTAAATCCACCAGAAACAGAAACAGTAAACCATCAACCCCAAACTATTGCTGACTTTGATATACCAATTGATGACACTCCACCTTCTGATATTGACTGCTCCCTTACAAATGAAACACAATCTGTTTTGAAAGCTGTCCTTGACCATGATCTTGAAAACTTTCAAGACTCAGATGCTGCCTCAATCTCTCATAACATTACAACACCACCAAATTCACCTTCCATCATAAACATTCCTGATTCACCCGCAGAAACTTTGACTGATAATGAAAATCCCCTGAGAACTACAATTGACTTTGAAGCACTTCAAAAACTGTCCTCTGTATCCAACAAAAGAGCTATTCCTGTTCCAAAACCCAAACCATCCAAATCAGACATTTCTACGTTACTGCTGGCTTTTGAAACAGTTCTGAAATTAAAATTAGAAGATCTGAAGACTGCATGTGCAGAGCTTACTGATCCTGCTGCTTCTGATTTTCTATGGGCTGACCTCAGAAAATGGTTTAATGCTGAGTCCAAAAGACTCAAGGACATCTGCTATGATGTTGCTCATCAGAACTTCTGTGAGTACCTTCAAGCAGTAGTCTCAAATGTTGCACAAACTAAACCACTTCTGCTGGACAACAAGCCCTGGAAAGAATCAGAAAATCTGGATGAGCTCTCAGCACTTCAGATGGTTTTAGTATCTTCTGTAGAAGAAACTGCAGATGAAGCTTCCCCTCAAACAGAAGAACCGCTGGGAACAAATTTTGTGCTACAAACTCTGCAGGAATTAAAGAAAGAAAATCAACTAGTGAAAGAACGTCTAGACAAGCAAGAAGAAACAACTGCTGAAATGAAGACTCTACTCACCAAGCAAGTGGAATCTTCATCAGACATTAAATCTTTGCTGGAGACGTTGGTCACTAAGATGAACACCTGATTTTTTTTCTTATGCTTTAATTTTTTTACTGGCTTTAACTTCTGCTTCTGCATAACTATTTGAACTTCTACTGGTTGTTTGCGTTTGCTTCTAAGTAGTTTAACTCTACTGGTTTTGGTTTATAATTTCTACTTTTTATCTTTTTGATTATGACAAAAAGGGGGAGAAACGAAGATGATTCTGATCCATAGCAGTTTACCATAATCTGTCTTTTTACATATTCTGATAAAATTATTTGAGTTGCTATCATAAAAAGAAACAGGTCAAGTAATCAACTCAGGGGGAGCTAAGGATCATAGAACATCTGAAAGAAGTTTATCTTCTAATCAAAGGGAGTTCATTTAAATTCATTAAACTCTATTCTTGTTAAATTAAAATGTTTTGTCATCATCAAAAAGGGGGAGATTGTTAGAACAAATGTGGTTCTGATCCTCTAAGTGTTTTGATGATAACAAAGCCTTCACATTAGAAGTTCTAATGAATATACTTACTCTTGTGTAGAAGATAATATTGTTTGAGTAATCCGTACAAGCTAAGGAGAACCTTTATAGAAGATACGCTCAAAAGGGAATCCAGCATTAAATGACACATTTATTGGCTGCGCATATATTATTCATTATCTCTGATTTCCGCATAGAAGATGCTGGTATCCTTATTAAAAAGCTTTAATTAAAGAATACAGTCTTTAATATGCAAAGACAAGTATCTCTTCTTATGGAAAGAAATTAAGGTATTAAAGTATATCCTAATTCGGTTCAAGATGTCTCCAACGGCTACTTTATCAAGAACTATATAAAGGACATCATTTGAAGAAATCAATAACAACGCAACGCATTATATCGTATACCATATACTCAAGCAAATCATTTTATCTTATTCTTATTGTTGTAACTATCACTCAGTGATACCTGCTTATCTAGAAGCATTTTATAGTTACGTCTTTATCATTCTTGTAATAATTGTCCTTTTCCTTGAGTGACTAAGTTTAGTCAGAAGACTCAAGAAGACATTGACTATAGGTCTTTGTGTGTATTCTTATTGAATAGTGGATTAAGACCTCAGTAGAGGCAAAATCACCTTGGCGGGTGGACTGGATGTAGTTTGAGTTCAAACGAACCAGGATAAAGTAAAACGTGTCATTAGAAGTTAATTTTTAAATATACAGAAAACCCAATTCCAACCCCCCTTCCTTGTGTTTTGCCTCCTTCAAAAAACACCAAAAACATCTAAATAATCACAAATAGGTTAATGATCTTAATCCTACATCAAAGGTGATTAAGTGTGAGAATCTGACTTCACACTTAAGGTACTCTCATTACCCCTAATCAGAGGGAAGATGTGATGAGTTTACTAATTCATTGGTTTAGGCTTAAGCTCATTAACTTATGACAAACTCCAAAAACAATAAAAGACTGAAAACTCAAAAACAAACAATAATCGTCTCCTCCGGGATTCTTTTCTCATCTCATTCACTCACAAACGAGAACTTGTTTCTTCCGTCTAATGCAAGACAGTTAGCACCTGAGCCAGACAGGTCATACACTTGAGCATAGGCTAGCAAGCAGTTCCCAAGTCAATTTACCTTTCAGTCTCTTTGGGTCGAACTACGGTGTTCTGACTTCCTCATTGCACGAGAGGATACGTAGGCATAACTTAACAGTTATCGAACAAAAGTCTCTGTACATTCCCCCTTCTTCTAGCTTCATTCTTTTAGCCTCATGATCATGAGCAGTTCTTTTTCATTCTCACACTGACACTTTCATACTTCATATCACTTATACACTTTACACTGACACCTGTACATTCTTTTCCAGCTATTTTATACACAGATTGCACTGACACTACCCCTTTAAAACACAAGTCTTTTAAGCGTGGATCCCGTCGAGTACGGCGGACAATCTGGGTGCTAATACCTTCCCAGGTTGTAACCAACCCCCTTTCTCAGTCTCTCTGGTTCGCAACCGTCTTATCCATATCTTTCTAGGTCTATGCAGCATTGCCTTTCCTCCGGGATAAAAATGCCTAGCTGGCGACTCTATTCATTCTCCAGTGAGTTCACGGCTGTGTGTTCTCATTGTTCCCTTCGCCGACCGTTCGCGTCTGTACCTTCATATGATCCAGTTTCATTTGTCGGGAGAGACACCCACTGCCTACGTACCTCATCTGGATAATGAGGATCAGAGACGTCGTAGTTCCCCTAACTAGGGGTGGAAAAGATTGCTTGTGTTTTAAGGCTCGAACTGCCTATATTAATGCTCAGGCGTTGCAGGCTCGGACTACGAGTGTGTTACCATCTTGCAAAGTGACAAGTAGGAGCAAGTTCGCATACGGAGCGAAGGTGATGAGAAAATAATTCCCGAAGGAGAGACGCTTATTGTTTGTTTGCGTTTTTTATGAGTTTGCCTTTATTGGTGTGGCACAAGAGAATGAACTCAAACTCTTTTCCATGGAATGCGTACTTGCTACTACATTCCAAGATGGAATAATAGAACAAGCACACCAAGTAAGGAGAATTTATCCAAGACTTGTTTCCAAAGGCAAGGGCCTAATTTCATTGACTTGTTGAATTTATTAAGTGTTTTAGTGATTAAAAATGAAGAAGTATTTTTTAGGATTTTCCTTGATGAAGATGACTTCATGATCCGACTTGTGCATCATGCTAGACAAATGTACTATTCCCAGATGGAATGAATACACATGCCCCATGGAATAAGGCTATTACACAAGAAGTCACTTCGTTCTTTATTAATGTTTTTTAGGTTTTGTTTTGAGATGAGGAAAGAGAGAGAACCAAAGGAGCAAAAGGCAAAAGTCTAATGGGGAAAGACTAAACCTAAAGTTATCATGCAAAAAGTGGTCCTAAGGTTAGTGAGGTTTCAACTATCCTAAGAGAAAAGAAGAACCAAAGAAGAGCAAAAGAGAGGAGAAGGAAGCTAGAGAGCAACTTACTCCTCTAAAGGAGATAAGTTGCTTCTAGAGGGGAAAGATAAGAATTGGATCACATGATGGCATAAGGCACATAAAAAAAAACCACAAAAGTAGAAAGCAAATAAAAAAAATAAGAGGTAAAGAATTGAAATGTGGATGAACATCCACACTTCTCTTACCATGAGCCCCTGAAATGTTAGCAAAATTCCAGCAAGTTGATCGACACAATCCATGGAATTAACATGTTCAAAGTTCTAGCAAAAAAAGATCAAACAACATGCCAAGCTTTGAAAGTACATGACTTACGTGTCGAGAACATGAAAGCATACATCAACCAGTAAGAAAAGTACCCTAAACTAGCATATTCAATGATCATACAATGATCCATGGCAATTAAAACAAGTAAGGGGATCTAACAAGCTCAAAACAGTTCCAATATGGCATTCTGCATCAGTGTTAACCGGTTAACCAAAGCGTTAACTGGTTAACCAGTTCAAACCTGCAGCAAAATACGCAGAAAACAGGTGCGTTAACCGGTTAACCAAAGCGTTAACCGGTTAACACTGTAAAAAACAACAGCAATTTCCTACAGAAAATCAGCTCAAATCAGCTTATCCAAATAATTCCACACCAGACCATCAATCAATTATGCATGAAATAAATGGATCAATTCACATTAAATAACATCATTAAACTCATGAACATTAGCACACGGATCCTGCTACAAATAAACCAATAAATTCAAGCAACACAAGCAAATACACGAGCACATGGTGGATCTAAAGCACAAACATGCAAATAAGCTAAAACAGAGCTAGATCTGAATTTAACCAACCTACAAAGTTGAGGTATGCTTTGGTAATTGTTGTTTGAGTTGGAAATGATAGATTTCGCGGAAAACTTTGAAGATCCGGTGCTAAGCTTCACACTCCATGCAAAATAAATGCAAGCAAAGGGTCTTGATGCAGAATTTTGGCTCCAAAAGCACTTCTAATCTCCAAACCAGATCTGAACCACCAAGTAAACCAGCAAATTGATGCAAATAAGCTATGGATGGAGGTCTAGTTCCAAGATCTACACACTTTAATGCAAAGTTATGTGATCTTCAAAGAGGAACTTTGAGTGATTTGGAAAATTGGGAGAGAAAAAGTGAGAGAATGGTGAGAGAAATCAAAATTCAGAAAATGAAGAGGAATTGTGAGAGAGCCCTTCTCTTGGTTTGGAGGGAAATGGATTAAATATCGTTTAGGTTTGGGGCCCAAAATTTTGGTTTGGGATCCAAAAAAAAAAGTTTGGAATTGGCTTAGAAAGTGATTAGGACCTAGCATTGGAATTAGGCTTGGATAAATGCTCTAGATCCTTCTCCTTAATTCAAAATGAATAAAAATCAGAAAATGCAAAATTGGAGCCAAAAACACATGCTGAAAATGCTGCTGGAATTCAAAATTCGCAGTCGTTAACCGGTTAACCAAAGCGTTAACCGGTTAACGCCAATGAATTTTGAATTCTCCCTCCATTTGGTGGGAAACTTCCATAATAACCCGGCGCCAACCGTTTGATCTGATTTTGATCCTCAATCCTTTTTAGGGCCTTGAACATGATACAGAGCTTTTATAACATGCCTTGAGAGCTTCTTGCCAGGTCACCTATGCTCTTGACTTTGACTTGTAATGCTTCGAATTTCCCGGATGATCGATCATATGCCTTACGCTAGAACATGCAAGTGCTATGCTTCATCTTTCTATGCAAAATGCTAAGGACATGACATGCTTATGATGCTTATGATATGATGATGATGCTAAATAGAAGAGGGCAAATTTGGGGTGTTACAAAGCCCAAGGAGGACTTACAAAGAATGAGACTAAGCCGAAGGTTGACTTAAACAAGGATACGATACCAAGCCGAAGGTGGACTCGAAAAAGTAAGACTATGCCGAAGGTAGACTTACAATAAGATTCGAGGTCAAGCCGAAGATGAAGCCGAAAAAGTAAGACCAAGCCGAAGGTGGACATACAAAGAATGACACTAATTCGAAGGTAGACTAAAACAAGGATACAAGACCAAGTCGAAGGTGGACTCGAAAAATTAAAATTAAGCCGAAGGTAGCCTTACGATAAGATTCGAGGTCAAGCCGAAGGTGAACTCGAAAAAGTAAGACCAATTCGAAGGTAGATTTATAAAGAATGAGACTAAGCCGAAGGTAGACTCACACAAGGGATACCAGACCTAGCCGGAGGTGGACTCAAAAAAGTAAGACTATATCGAAGGTAGACTTACGATAATATTCGAGGTCAAGCCGAAGGTGAACTCCAAAAAGTTAGACCAAGCCGAAGGTGGACTTACAAAGAATGTGACTAAGCCGAAGGTAGCCTAAAAAAAGGATACAATACCAAGACGAAGGTGGACTCAAAAAAGTAAGACTATGCCGAAGGTAGCCTTACTCGAGGGTCATAATGAAAGCTGACTCTGCAGGGGATAACAAGTATCCGAGGTTAAGATTAACAAATCCTCAACCCTTTGGTTATCTCAAAAACAGGTCCGAGAATATGCTAGGCATTCTCTGTGGGAATATTCAGGTATGGATGCTGATTCACAGTTTTGAGCTTTCGTGCAAGGTACCAAAACTTGCTTATGCTTTGTATGCATATATTTGAATTTTTCCATGGTGTAATGTTTCATATCAATGGAAATCCTACGTGTTTTTTTAGGATGCAAATGTAATGATGATTACTAAATGTAAATGCAAAGAGATCTCTTAAAGAGGAGATGACATGCATCTCTGGAAACTTTATCGGGGAAGAAATAACCACTGAATTGATTTCATGAATCCTTGTGGAGAATAATATATATGCTTGTTAGGATGCTAATGGTACACTGGATTTGAATTTCCACAACTTCCAAACATAAATTGGACTTTGAGAGGTTGCAAAGTGATGACCCTTCCGGGGAAGGTCTTAACTAGCATGGACTTGATTGGGGAAAAACACCACCCCTAGAACTCTGTTGGGGAAATGACAAGATTCTGACCTGACCGAGGAAAGGATTTATCGATACTTTGCTGAGGAAAAAATATGTTAGGGAATCACTCGGGCATGAAGCCCTTTGTTGGGGAAAAATGCCAATGAAGATTGGACTTCAGTTGGGGAAGGCTACGAACAACATTGCAAGAAGGAAAACTATCTGATTTCTCAATGTCTTCGCCATGGCTAGGGAACAAGAAATACTCATGTACTATTGGGGATAAGAAGATTCTTGTGGAGAATACGTCTCCGCTAGAGGAAAACTTTCTGCTTGGGGGTATTAACCTTCTGTTACCCTGTTGGGGAAAACTTCAATCTTGGACTCTACTAGAGATGAGATATCTTAATCTTCTATTGTCAGAGAGGACCATATAAGGTGCCTTCTGTTGGGGATAAGAGTTTTAAGGAGTCTCTTGCTAGGGATAAGAGATATAAAGCGTCTCTTGATGGGGATAAGAGATATAAAACATCTCTTAACAAGGATACCCTCGGCTCGGGGAACACCAACCCCATTTGTAATCATAGGCAACAACAATCACTTTGTTTCCATTTCTTCCTTTTAAAAACAAATAAAAATCATGAAGTTTAGTGATGATGTTCTTGATGATCATGTAATGAAATGAATTAATTCAAGTTGCAAATGATAAAGGAATGTTAATGGAATGAGTTTTGTTCTTGAAATGAAATGAATCAAGGTCTAGAAACTGATGGAAAATGGCTTGGAATGTCAAGGCATATAACTGACTTTGGTGAGTAAGAGGATGTGCCTACGGGGCAAGCTTTTTAGGGCATATTTTCAGTTGTGAACTTCCTTCTTTGATCCATCATATCTTTTTATCCTTTGATCATATAAAAAATTTCCAAACATCAAAGTTGTAGAGGAGATCAAGATGAACAACTTTGATGTTCAAAAAAAAAAATTCATTTGAGGCTTTTTTATGGAGTAAAACGGATTGACATTCAACACACCACCTGCTTGATGAAATGTCTGGCATCTGGAACACCCATGACTTGGTTTCCTATCAAAGTTGCACAGGTTTTGTCAAACTTTAATTGATCATGTCTCTCTCAATTGTGATCTAATGGAGATGTTCTTACTATGTATTTGAAGCTCAATATGTGATATTTAATTGGCTCAACTTAGGCCTTAAGTTTGAATCTTTTATCTTGAAGAAAGAGGGCTTGGAAGTGAGGTGCAAAATGGCTTAAACTCGCCTTAAACAGAAACCCTAAGTTTCTATTTTGGGCAGTTTTGTGATTTCTTGATTTTTCTATGAATCTCTTGACTTTTCTTGATCAAATGTCAAACATTGAACATATTCAACTTGTGGAACATGATTTTGACCTCAAAAAGTCAAGAGTTGACGTTTTCCTCAACACAGTTGACTTTTCCCAAATTTCTTGATTTTCAAGTAACTGACCAATTGGAGACCTTCTTAAATGATTGAATAGACAATGTCCCATCCCTATATACTTGATATCACGTGGAAAACATTGAAATCAAGTTTGAATCAAAATTTCATTAGAAACCCTTTGAATCGGAAACCCTAATTTTGGCCCTTTATGTTACGAGGTGATGCATTGCTTCAACTTCTTGATTAATCCACATCTTCCAATGACTTGACACTATGCCATAAAATACATTAGACATCATTTTTTTTTACTTTAGACATTACTTTAAAGTGTTGTATAAACCTGCAATGCTAAAGGTTTAGACAACGCTTTGGTTAATGTCAAAAGCGTTGTCTAAAGGTGCTTTATACAACACTTTTATTGTCAAAAGCGCCTTCTAAACCCCACCTTAGACAAATCTTTTTGCCATTTTTTTTAATATACCTTAGACAATGTTTTTGGCATTTTTATGGTATACCTTATATAGCGCTTCCACTAAAAGCGTTGTCTAAACCCCACCTTAGACAACGCTTTTAGTGAAAGCTTTCTAAACCCCACCTTAGACAGCGCTTTAAGTGTAAAGCGCTGTCTAAGGTATGCGAAATTTTTAAAATAATTTTCTTTAAAAAGTGGTGTCTGGATTTTACAAATTATAGGCACCTATTTTAAACCATATTTTTCACCAGGTTTTCAACCAGAATTTGTACCTGTTTTTCAACCACATTTTGCAGAAAAATATCACCAAATTTGCCTATTTAAACATACCAATTTAGGCACCGATTTATATATACAAAATAATCGGATTTTCAAACCAATATATATGAATCAATTTATACAAACGTACCAATTTACGCACCAAATTATATATACAAGAAAATTTTTACAAATCATTTCATCCAACTATACATTTTGCTTCAAATTAAATCTACATAAACAAAAATATGATAACACTCTGAGCTATACATTTTCATCCAACTATACATTTTTGCAAATATAACCTGAAACAACACAAAAAGATTGTAATTCAATTAAAACAAGACATAAACAATGTGTCTATAGTTATAAAGTTACACATACTCAAAATTCTCATCAATTAAAGTAAAAACTACAATATACCTTATAACACTCCGAGCTCCATAATAAATTGACATCAATCCTCTTTAATTTATTCCAAATGATCTCTTGAATAATATGCACACTTGAATTCATCAAAGTACTACATAATAATATAACATAGTTTGATTTAGTTTCAACTATTTAATTATATGAGAAATATGTGTTAAATATTAAAATAACTCATAAGTTAGAAATACATACATCAGATGGAATCTCTAATCAATCCAAAAAAAGAGTTTCTCTCATAAACCTCAACATGAAATATCCGCAATCTATACTGTTACATTGCCGATGACACTACACATGAAAAGAAAATATGGATAAATCCTAAGTTTTATCAAGTATCATCACTAATATAATAAAAAATGTGATAATTAATATATCGCTACTTTTATCCATGTAATGTTGTTGGCTCTCCTCTTTGATACTTGGATATCTCGTTGGGCTTGAAAAAATTGTATAATGCTAATAAAATATAAATGAATATTTAGAAAAATTCACATAAATAAATAAATAAATAAATACACACATGAATATTTAGAACAATCTCACTTACGTGTCAATCATGTTCTTCATATCCGGGTATGTTGTCCAATCATTTCCTAACGAGTCCAGATAATAAACAAATTATATGATAAGATTAATTGCGACCAACAACCAATGTCCACTGTAAGATTAAACAAATGTTAGATGAAAACTTTCTACACGACGTCAAAATACAAAAAAATTATAATAGATGAATTTAGAATGAAAATCTAACCCAGTATTAAACGATAAAAATAATAAATTTTCTGTATCTTTGTTGGCTATGAAGAGGTTGCATATATACACCGTGACCTCATCTGGTTTACTTAAGATTAAAGTTAAGTTGACAGACGCGATACTTAAGAATGAAAATCTTTCATCTAATCCACTTGGGCGCATCACTTTGTCATACAAAAACCTTAAATAAAAACATCATTAACATTAGACTATTCATTTGAAACATAAAGTAAATAAGTTGTTCAATTAATATAACAAAGTAGATCGGATATACCTCACGTATATATTGACAACACTGGAACCTAATTCTTCATGACGAAAAACTTGCACAAATTCGTCATTACCAATTGATTGTTCATATTCAAAGCCAAAAATACCTTCCTCTATATGTATAAGACGAATACCTCCGTTCGAAATATCTGTCAATTCTAAAAACGTCTGAAGGCACAACCTATACTTGGAGGTAGGTTTATTTCTAGCCGCGATCTTCTTAGAACCAACCTTTTTTGTGTGTGGAGACGTTGCTAATCTCCTTACCGTGAAGCTACATATCATATAATTAGTTAGATGAAGTATAAGATAATGAATTTAACATTACCATGTAAAAATGTTAGTAAAATGCGCGTAAAAACTTTGAATCTACACATTATGGTTAACAAAGGTTCATAATGTTAGTAAAATGCACGTAAAAATGTGATGTACCTCTTTCTTTGAAACAACGGACTCGGTATGCCGCGGAATCCCCTTATCTTTTCCTTTGGATCTTGTTGGAGTCTAATTAACATTACCATGTAAAAAATGTTAGTAAAATGCGCGTAAAAACTTTGAATCTACACATTAAGGTTAACAAAGGTTCATAATGGTTTTAAGCATAACTCATATCTGACGCTAATTAGGCTTGTCGGCCATGCAACAAACGAACCTATTGCTTCTTCCACCGTTGTTGCATCCAAAACATCGTCAGGATATGCTAATAATGCATTCGACTCTACAACAATTTCAACCGATACTTTCAAACATCCAGTATGAAGTGGGTTAGTGTGAAGTGATTGATCCACAATGTTATACACCTTTCCCTTACCAACCATCCGATAAGTCGGTGCCGATAAGTAGAGCTGACAAAAAGAAATGCCCTAAAACCAATAATAAATATGACATTGTTAATGTGTATATATGTCAATTAAATAATTTAAGCTAATAATTTAATTTCATAAAAATATATATAATTACCTCTGGAATATTCAGTTGAAAGTTATAGTTGATATTGTCTTTGTCCGAAGCATCTTTAAAACATACTGAAGCGTTATCTCTTTCTTTTTCTTTTCTTAATTCACGAACTTCAGCTTGCAGTGCTTCCAATGTTTGCTGAAGTTATTTATTACTAGGAGCCTTTCCTTTTTTAATATTCAAGGAGGTCAGAGTGATCCCAAATCCCTTACCCCTCACCCGACCCGAATACTCACGGACATCTAATGCCCAACTAAGTATGCTCCTAGTATCATCTAGAGATAAAGACTGAGATAGTGCCTCCTGAAAATCGGATGAATATTGAATATTTGTCAAATATTTGTTAATAAAGTTTTGATTTAATTAAAGAAATAATGTTATACTTACACATTTCTCATATACTTGTAGAACATCTTCTTTAGCAACTCCAGACTTGCCCACACGGGCTTCCTTCCACAAAACATGTGCTGGAAGTGATGTTTCATAACTATTATCCTTTTGTAACCACACATTAAGCCAAATAATATGATCAAATATGACTCATGATGAACAAGTATATTATTGCAATTTATAGATACTTACAATAGATTGTTCTAAGCGTCCATATCTGACACGTCCTTTTCTGTATGGATACGCGAGACTTGATGCTCTTTTCCGATTTGTTTCACTTATGCTTTTAAATTCTGGAGTTTTTTGTTTGAATTTAAACGTGTCTCATTCTTGTTGTGAAATCAAACTTTGATATTTAGATGGAAGCTCTGCATCAACAAACTTACCATTTGCATCCCTAAGAAACTTGGATGATAAAAAATTTCTAAACCATCTTAGTATCTTTTCAGCCAATTTGAGACAAAAATCTTTTTAATCATCTTCGATGTTGAAACACCTCAAAGAAAAACATATACATTGTGCGTTAGTACAAGTAATTTAAAAGACATAATTAGTTCGCGTAATTAAAGACATAATTATTGTACCTTTATCTCAGTCCAAATTTTTTCTTTGGCTTCTTTCAACTGTTTATTTCTCCAATCATCACAAGTAATTGGAATCTCATTCCTTACTAGCGCAACAATGAAACTAATCAAGGTATAACTGTTAGGTTCAATAAGCTGGCCTTGTAGGCTCCAATGCACATCTAAAATGATGCCTCAATCTCTAGCATGGATCATTTTCTTCATCACTGTTACGCCTCTTTTAATGTCCTCTTCCGTATCTACCTTTTTATTACCTCCTTCATGCATATAATCATCATCATGTGGGTGATCCTCGTTAGTAGCCATATCTAACCTGTAATAAAGAAACCAAGGATATCGAATATAAATTATAATGAAAGTAATTGTCTAAGCTATAAATTATGATACCAAATAACATTTATTGAAAATAAAAAATAAATAAACCAAGAATATCAAATATAAATTATAATGAAAGTAATTGTCTAAGCTATAAATTATGATACCAAATAACATTTATTGAAAATGAAAAATAAAGAAACCAAGAATATCAAATATAAATTATAAAAAATAAAGAAAAACATATAAATTTATTGAAAATGACATAATATATAACATTTTATTATATTATCTCTTTCATTAACATCTCTTTCTTTTCTTGGTTGGAACATGAATTACTTGTTTCTTAGCAATGCGGACGGATGAATTGATCCAAATTCCCTTGTTATGATCATTTCTGATATATGACTCATCCGCTATAAGATCCTCATATTGATCATTTCTATTCAACTCATTCTGTCTAATGCATGACTCATTCTCAACATCAATATCACATTGATCTACACCGCTATCATCAATCATTTTGTTAGATAAAAGCACTATATACCATTTCGTACTCTTCGGGTCATTGACATAGAACACTTGTTTAGTTTGATATGCTAGAATAAAAGGCTCATCTTCTTACCCCACCCTATTAAGATCCACTTGCAAAAATTCAGACTTATCCATTCGTATGCCACTACTATTTACCCACTTGCAACCAAAGATGGGAATCTGAAACTTCTCGTAATCAAACACCCAAATATGCTCAATAACTCCAAAATATAAATTTACATACGGGTCTAGAACAACATGTGCTAATGCATTGTGTGTGTAACAGAAACTGTTGTTATAATTTCCAGTACAGCAGGTGCTGCTGATATGTGTGCCTCAGATAGATGTCAAATGAGATGTCATGACATCTGTCTCTGTTACAACAGGTTTTGTTGTTGTTGTTTATCTCTTGACATATCAAATTTAATTTGATGAGCATCTCTTGGATACACCTCATCAATATGCGCAGGTTAAATAGATTAATTAGGAGCAAGTCCATGTTTAATTGTTTTTCTGAAAAAGGATATTGGGAGACTATTTAGGAAACTAATGATTTAAATGTTCCTATTTTTATGGAGAAGATCTTGCAACTAATGATTTAAATGTTCCTATTTTTATGGAGAAGATCTTGCAGCTGATTTAAAACGTCTGGAAATATTATTGTGCTGATTTAAAGGTCTGTAAGTTTCAATCAGAATTCACAAATAAATATATACTTTCCAAATAAGGAGATTATTTAGGAAAATAATGATTGAAGACCTATTTTCTTGAAGGTTAATTTTCAGAGTTTGTAACAACAAATATGTTGTGTTTTGAAGGCCTAAATCCAGTTGGGAAATATGTTATAAATATAAGCATTATAACCTAGTTTTATTAATAACTAGTGAATAGAAAAGATGTAAACATTAGGGCTTTGTTTGTGAACCACTATCTAGGAGAGTTGGTATTTGTGAGCCACTATTTTATCATTATGATATTAGGGTTGGACTGAGTTTTTTGAGTTGTATATTATCCACTCTAAGCTTTTAAGCATGAGTGTTTGCGTTCTTGATTGAAGCTATTAAGAAAAATCAAATTTGTCTTGGAAGAAGTGTTCTTCTCTTTCTTTGTAAGTTTCTATTATAATCACAGTGTGTGATTGAAGGGAAGTGGGTGGAAATACTCATATACTAGGAGTGAAGAACTCTTAGGTACAAGTTTCATTAGGTAGTGACTAAGTGAGAAGTTGTAAACAAGGATTGTTTAGCTTGAAATTAATACTACTAATAGTGGATTTCCTTCCTGGCTTGGTAGCCCTCAGAGTAGGCGAGTTTGCACTGAACTGGGTTAACAATTACTTGTGTTGTTTATGCTTTTCAACACTGTTATTATTATATGCATTGCATTGTTGTTTCTGTCAGACCATATGTCTTGACATCCTGTAGAACATCTAGGATATGTCATACTAGACTTTCAATTGGTATCAGAGCAGGCATCCTGGTCTATTTCTGGATGAGATCCAAGGGGGATACTTTCTGGTTCATGGTAAAGGAAGAAGGATGATATACTGAAAAGCAGTTGGAACTTGAGAGGTTCATATTGGAGTTTCAATGGTCCCTAGAAGTAGAGGATGGACTATTCATGACAGGGTGTGTATTGAACCTGTCTGGTGTTATCAGGCCTGGAACTTTGGTTGTGAATTGTTGTGTAGCTGTGATGTCAGACAGAATGTCCTAACATCTTGGTTCAGAGAATTCTATATCTGAAGGAGGCTTGTGTTTTGTTTTCTGTAAGGTTTGGTTTCAACTTCTGTACTACTGCATGTGCCTTTGATATATTCTGAATTTATACCAAGTTTGTGTGTTACTTGGGTTGTATACACTGTGGTTGGGAAGTGTTCTAGTTGTTCTTGTATGAGGAGTTATATTTGTATCTGAATTGATGATCATACAATTTATGGGGAGTATGGTATAATGGTGTTTTATGCGTATAGCTTTGCTGATGTCAGATAAGATGTCTTGACATCGTGTTTTAGTTTCTTTTGAAGGATCTTACTGTGGAAGAGTTTATTTCTCTCCAAGGAATTGCTCTGTTATTTCCACCGTGTTTTGTTTGATTGTTGTTGTGTTTGATAGTGGTTCCCTAGTACTTCATGCAAAGGCCGTTGTAAAGCTTCAGTTCATAATGTCAAGTCCAATGTTCTAACATGTGATTACAGAACTAGAGAACACTCAGTTTAGAATGTTGTGTTTCCTGATGAGAGATTCCTGGTGAAAGAAGAGGTTGAAGCCAAAGCAAAAGAGTATCACTGTCAAATCTTTCATGCGGGAGTGAAGATCTTGATAAGATATCTCTGAAGCTTATTTATGGTGACCTAATTAGGAGAATCTTCCTGGTTATGGTGTCCAATGTAGTTCAGGTACAACTGAAGATGATTTCTCTTGTGAAGATACATGTTTCTGATTTTCTAAATCATGAACTGGAGGAAGTTTCATCAAGAAAGGAAGCTGAGTTTGATATGTCAATCCTAATGTTTCGACATCGCTCTACACATCAGCAGTTTATGGTAAATGCTGAGTCAAAGACCTATTAGATTGTAGTTTTTTTGAAGGTACTCTAAATCTGTGAAGTTGAATACTATTTGAGATACTACTGACGGTTATATTTGTGAAAAACATCTTTCATAATGCTATAGCATTTTAGCTAAAGCTGATTGAAGAAAAGGTAGTAATCTTGAAAGCAGTAATTATTTCAGAACCAGGCTCAGTTTTGTGTTCCAGAAGAAGGAAACTGGTGTGCTATCCTGCTAACATGGTGGATGCTTTGGATGCTAGAGAAATGTGTGATGATCACATATGTTTGGAACCTACTCATAACCTGGAAGAGAAGGCATTTATGCTATGTGTTGAAGAAGAAAGTAGGAGTGTGTTGCTAATAACCATAGTTATTGGTGTATGATCAAGGGAAGTCTTCATCAAGCTTAGGCCCAATTATGTGATGTCCCCACACGAAGAGTATAAGATACATACATGTTAATGGTATGTATCATGCAAGTCACTTCATGTATTTGGGTCTGATCAGAAAGGATGATTAGCTACAGGTGAACTCTTGTATCCACTGCAAAGAGTTGTACATGGATTGCTACTATTGTTAACCCTAAAACCATAGTAAGTGTCAAATCCATGTATTTGAGATTATTGTCAGATCTGATGTTGGAACATCATCTCAAAAATGTTAAGTCTTCAGCCAAGGAAGTTAGTTATGCTCATGGTGGAATATCAGGTCAAGCCACTTACCTAATCTGAAGTGATAAGTGGTGTGGATTAATAAAACAGGGATCAACAAGTGCCACAAGTGTGCATGAAAAGAATGTTAGACCAAATGTCATACTTTATGTGAGAATGTTACCTTATCACATATGATAAATACTTTGACAGGAGTTGAGTATTTGTCTGCTATTGATAAGGATGCGCATCTAACAGATAGTGAATACTCTGACGGAAGCTGAGTGTTTATCTGTCTTTGAAAGATGTTGTGATTTCAACTGATGACAAAATACATTGACGAGAGACTATGTATATATCTGATGTAAAATTGCAGGACTACAGTCTAAACATCATAATTCAAGAAGTGTTGAGAATTTACTTTTCTCTATGTGACTGTATATTTCTCTTCATGGGTTTTTAGTGTGTGATGACCTGAATTAGCTACTGAAGGTGTGATCCTTGGAGATTGGCTTGGGAACTCTGTGATGAAGTCCTAAATGATATTGAAACAATCATGTCTATTGGTGGATAAAAGAAGCTTCTGACTGTATCTACAAATGTGTGTGATAAATGCATGACTTTGGTTATTGTCGTACCTCGAAAAATACGATCCTCGCGATGGACACAGAAAAAACAAACAACAGAGTCGCCACCTAATTCTATTTATTCTAACTAAAGAAAAGGGAGATATAGACACAACCTGAAAAAAAAAGGATAAGAAATGGTCAACAAAACCACTAATCTAAGTTTGGGAGTCAGTTACACAAAGAGAGGGTGTTAAGCACCCCTCACGTTCGTTGTTATATAGAAATGGTTAGTTTTTTTTTATTATTGCGCTTTGTGACGGAGAAATGATTAAATTTTTTAATGATTAAGGATTGTTTTAAGGAATTATTATTATTGTTACATAGAAATGGTTAGTTTTTTTTATTATTGTGCTTTGTGACGGAGAAATGATTAAATTTTTTTATTATTGTGCTCGCGAAGGATTAAAATCCATGTGCCTACGTATTCCCTTGTACAATGGGAAAGTCAGAGCTTCGTAGTTCGTGCAACTACAGTTTATGCTTTTTAGTGAAAATTTGTTTGAAACGCTTTCTAACTGCTAGGCGTTGGCTTATACTCGCGGTGGAGGCTGAAGCACTAGCTTGTTTGCGAGATAGAAAGATTTAAACAATGTTCGTTTAGAGAAAAGATGTTTGACCTTTGTTAAGGTGTTTTAAATGAAAGGGCGAATGAACCACAACGCATGGGGCTAGCCCATGAGTGATTGCATTCAAGAACCCGAGGAATGCTAGATTCCTGAGTTTAGTTCCTTCACTGATTAAATATAAAAATGATTTGGATTGGTTGGTAAGTTTTAAATTGTATTTGAAAAGAAAGAGACGAGTCGCCATCTTTAAGGGAGATATCTCGCCTATTCCACCACAAATATTTAAGGAAGAGAAATCGAAAGAAGCTTTAAACTTGGATACGAGGATCGACAAGCAATGCCACATTCTTTCTTTGAGAATAAATAAAAATCAGAATAAGCTTTAAACTTTGATACGAGGATCGACAAGCAATGCCACATTCTTCCTTTGAGAATAATTGTTTGAAAGATTTTGTTTGTGTTTGTGGGAGGTAGAAAAGATACCTTTCCTATGGAGATGAACCATGTCTAATCTTTTGAGTTGTTAAGTGTTTTGAATATGAAAGAGTGAATGAATTACAACCTGAAGGCTAGCCTCAAGAGTAATTCAATTCAAGAACCCGAGGAATGCTAGATTCCCGAGTTCAGTTCTTCGTATAATTAATTGTATGATTAGGTATTTTAGGAACGGGAGGGTGAATAAACCATGTCGCGTGGGGCTAGCCCATGAGTGATTTAATTCAAGAATTATGTGGAGTGCTAGACTCCAGAACCCAGTTCCTCCGTTATTTGATATGTGGTAAATTGGTTGTTTTAGGGTTTAATGTTTTAGAAACGAAGGAGTAAATGAAACACAACTCGAAGGCTAACCTCAAGAGTGATCCATTAAAAAACCCGAGGAATGCTAGATTCCTGAGTTCAGTTCTTTTGCAAATTAATTAGTTTGAAAGTTTGATAAAAATCGTATTTGTTTTAAGGATACTAATCGAGATTAGGATGACCTATATGAACTAGGTTTAGGAATTTGAAATTTTTGTGACATTTTTTATGATATTTTAGCAAGTAAACCACATTAAATCATATTTCCTAAACAAAACTAAAAAAGTAATTTAAGCTGAATCAAAAATATTTTTTAGGAAATTTAATAGTTAATGGGAAACTAAAAAAGTAATTTTATTATTCACTAAAAAAGTAATTTTATTATTCACTATAATTTTATAGGAAACTAAAATAGTAATTTTATTATTCACTATAATTTTATTTTCCCATTAACTATTAAATTTCATTTCCGGGTTTTTCTGTTTTTCTCTCTCAATCCGCGTTTGTGTTTGGGGATCTTTAATGCTTCTTCGTCTTTGCCAAGTTCGAGCTTCTGCTGAAGAAGAGACTTCAGAGCTTTCGGTGATGAAGATTCATCATTTGCTTTGAGGAATTTGGACGGAGGCGACGTTGTTCATGTGTCGGTGTCGGCGTCAGCGAGAACCACGTCTGTTTCTGTTTTAGATTCGATTTCAGTTTTGTCGAGAACTTCCGTGAGTGAAGACGGTGGTGGTTCGACTATGGCAGGGGAAAGTGAAAATGTAAGGGCAGCGGTGGCAGTTGTGGCGGTGAAGACTGCTGCTCCGACGATGTTTTTTAGGTGGTGAAGAACGATGGAGGGTGGTGATTGGTTTTGCGGTGGTGGTAAGGATGGGAAAGTGTCGTGTTGTTGTTGTGATTTTCAAAAGGATTTTTTTTGGGTTTAGCAGAAAAGTGATGAGGCTAGTATATTATTGTTCTGAAAAAGAAAAATGGTTTTTTCTATGTGGTCTTGCAGTTTCTGAGATTGAGAGAAAGATGTTGTTATGTTGGTTGGGTAGGTGATGTTCTGTTTTTGAGGATGGCTTTGCGTTTGAGGATGTTTTATTTTGGGTCCAATCTCTCTCACGGTTCTGGTTTTTTTTTAAGGTATTGTTGTTGTTTTTGTGTGTGTCAAGTTTTGTGGCTCCCCTCCCGTTTTGTCCTCCATCCCCCCTTTATATTTCCAATGCCTTTTTTCAAAATTTGATTTTGGTCAACATCCCTTTTACTTGTGCAGGTGTAGTTTTTGCTAACTTGGTGCATGAGTTTGGATGTATATGTGCAGGATTGCAGGCTGAGCTTTTTGTGTGTATAGAGCAGTATGCTTTTTTTTGTCTTGGGTTTGGGTTTGGTTTGTTCTATTTTTATTGTAGAGTCTTTGTTGCTTGTGCAGGTTGCCTGTGCAGAGTTGAATTAGATTTTGGCTTGACTTGGGGAGTCACAAAAAATACTTGGACTAACTACTCTAAAGACTGGTTTCATGAACCAATAAATTTAACTAAATTTAGATTAGAGAAAAAAGATAAATGATTAACAATTAACTAATAAGAAATAAATAAATAAAATGAAATAAAAAAACTAAACTATAAAATAAATTACAATTGGGTTAAATTCAATTATTTAAATTAAAAACTAAAACTAAACAAATTAACTAAACTGAGATTATCCAATATAAACTAAAATTCTTATTATAAAAACTAAACTAAATTGAGTTAAAATAAAAGACCAATTAAAAACCAACTATATAAAACAATTACAAATTTCACTAATAAAATTAAACTTAATTAAAACTATACTAAATTTAAATTAGGCTAGCTAAAATAAATAAATTTAAAATGAGACAAATATTTGAAACAAATCTAAAATTATGAATAAATAAAATAAAAACAAATGAGAATAATATAGAAATCGACTAAATGATGCATGATTAATGATTAATGAGATATTTAATTAAAAATGCAAAAATGATTGAATTTCGAAAAAAACGGCAAAAATGCGTCAAATGAACAAAAATTTGAAAATTTCTGGTCAAAATTTAGGGTATGACAGTTATGATTAAAGCTACCAATGTGACCAACAATCAAGAGCAAGGGAATAATGTCAGATTGGGAGGTCAGATCAGAATGGTTGTTGAACTGGTAGTTTCTTTTACTACTAGTCATGGATAGTGGCAGTCTGGATCCTATGTAGCAAGCAAAATAAGAGCATTTGTTTTGGAATATGTGAGAAATTCAAAATCAAGTGTGTCTTGTGTGGATATATAAGGATATTTATTAGTTGTGCTCTTGGTGCTATTCTCAGAGAGCTAGTGTATCTGAATTTGTAAAAGTCATGATTGATTTTTTAGTTTGAGAGTATGTTCATCAGGGGGATGAAGCTGAGAACTAGTGGAGTTTATGCTCAGCTGGAGTATTGTTTATCCATGACACGGGGAGAGCTTGCTAATCTTATCTGGAACTAACCTTAAAATCCTTCAAAATTAAAAGATCAGACTGCTGTAGAACTATCTGATTGGTGATGTTCAATAAGATGTTTGGAACATCTCATCATCAAAGTTTGTGTAGAATCATGGGAGGGGTACTGCATAAGCTTTAGCATCTGTTATTTCTTGGGAGTTGGCCTTAGAGTTGACTTCAGTCTTGTGTGACAGGAGTTATGTATTTCTGGAAAGTTTCTTGGCAAGAAGTTGGTCTGGATATTGTTGATGCTAAAGATGGAGATGAAAGACTATGAAGACATCATAATCTTGATGATTACTTGGATTGGTTTATTTCTGATCCAGGTGCAGTCCAGGATGCTCATCATGGAGTTAAGATAATATCAGAACTTTGTGAAGACTACTTTACTCAAGAAAAGGTGGAATCCTTGGTATAGCTATGAGGTGTAGTTCTTAACTATTTTTTCTGAAGATTCAGACAATGGCAAGTTTGAGGGATTTGGAGAAACACTGGCAGATTTTCATCAATGTGTGAGATTGGTTGGAATTACTACAAAATAAATATAATGAAGGTTGTCTACTCAAACTTGGTTGGTGAATCAGGTCTATGAGAGCATGTAAGTCTTGTTCTGTTAAGGGAGGAAGTTCTTTCAAGTAGCAGAAGAATGAGCTGAATCCAACAACTGGATGTTGACTCATAATGTTTTGACGTCTAGTTCAACATCAAAATCTCAACTGGTGAAATGGAACATCAACTTATGATAGGATGATCTACACGAATGAAAAATTGAATGCTTCAAAAAGATTGCTCTCTTGACAGTTTGTTGGAGCTGCAAAAAGAAGAAGATATTACATGACTTAGAGATTCGAAGTGTGTTTGATAGTAAGCAAGTGGAACATGTGATTTGAATATCAATTTTAGTGGGTAGATCAGGATATCGTTGTGAGAATTTTGACAAATGTGAAGAAGACAATTTGTGACAGCTGGTTAGTCTTGAGGATTGTCTTGGAACAAGTTACTCTTGGGCAGAAGGGTGATGAGTTAAAGAAAGCGTTTTGTTCTTCTTAAAGGTGGATGAGAGTTTATTTCTCTTTCTGGAGTTCTGATTCAAGCTGGTGGCACAATGTTGTTGAAGGTCTTCAGTTCTTGTATTACTATGCTATAGTAAGTCCAGTTGGTGGAGCATATCAAGAATCATGGTGATGATGTCTTGGTGTGTGGAATATATTCTAACTTTTGTTAGGAAATTATCTGGGATGATTTTCTACATTGTATCTAAAGAGAGTATACCTAATCATACAGAAGAATGATGAAGTAGAAGGTCTGCCTTGGAAGGAGAATGTAGAGAAGACTGAAGTAGATCAGGTAGTGATTGCTTGAGAGTCTGAATATGGATATTCATCAATTGATATGAATTTCAAAGTTAGATGATTATATGTGTATTGTTTGGAGGGTCTTGTTATGGTTATAAGAAAATCTTGTGAAAGGGACATAGCCCTATTGTCAAGTCTGGCTAGAGAGAAGTTGATCAGCTTGGCAAGATGTGGAGTTTTGAAGCATGTGAAGATAACAAACCAAGAGGGAATCATGTGAGTATTGGTAGAAAAGATGATTATGTTCAACCTGTGGGTTAAACAAAGAGTGAGCTCTTGAAGACTTGAAGATGCGTCTTATGTTTTCCATTCATCAAGGTACAAAGGAGCACATGTCATCCTTGATCGAGGGAGTGTCACAATTTTGTGCAGTCGGACTTGTGAAGTTAAGGGGGAGGAATTTTCTTATTGGTGTTCTAGCTGGTGCATGTCATTTGTTTGGGTTTCTCCTATTATGACTAAAAAGGGGGAGAAGTAAGTAACATCAGGTGTCCCTTGGTTGAGATAAGGTGTCCCTTGGTTGAGGAGGAGTTGGATGGGTATTCAAAAGCTTTTAGCCAAAATATGCCAAAGGGGGAGATTGATAGTTCTTTAGCTTTTGGTGTTGGCATTCATTTTGGTAAAACTGATTGTGATTGATATATTCCTATAAAGATGTTCTGACTTTTGTTTTCTGCTGCCGCATTTTCTTCGAATATGATGTGTATAATCAAATTATGTTTTGGCCAAAAGTTTTCCAAAGGGGGAGATTGTAAGTTTTGAGTTGGCAACAATTTTCGCAAAACATGTTGCTCGGGAAAATGTTATGAAGAATGTCTTGACATAAGAATAGAACACCACTGCAGGTGGTACAAGATGTCAGATCAGAAGTTCTGACATAGTTGCTCAAACATCAATACAAATACTGAACTTGATGTTGAAACATTTTCAGCTATCATGATAGTACTGCTGTTATGTGTTACAACATATGTCATGTCATATGGGTCCAGAACAACATGTGCTACTGCATTGTGTGTATCAGACAGAAGTTGAAGGAGGTGTCAATACATCCTTGTCTGCTATAACATAAACTATTGTTGCAATTTCCAGTACAACAAGTGTTGCTGATATGTGTGCACAAATTTCAAAGGAGATGTCATGACATCTATCTCTATTACAACAAATGTTGTTGTTATTTATCTCTTGACATATCAGATTTAATTTGATGAGTTTCTCTTGGATACACCTCATCAATATGCGCAGGTCAAGGAGATTAATTAGGAGCAAGTCCAAATTTAATTGGTTTTCTGAAAAAAGGATATTGGGAGACTATTTAGGAAACTAAAGATTTAAATGTTCCTATTTTTATGGAGAAGATCTTGCAACTAATGATTTAAATGTTCCTATTTTTATGGAGAATATCTTGCAGCTGATTTAAAATGTCAAGAAATATTATGGTGTTGATTTAAAGGTCTGGAAGTTTCAATCAGAATTCACAAAGAAATATATACTTTCCAAATAAGGAGATTATTTAGGAAACTAATTATTTAAGACCTATTTTCTTGGAGGTTAATTTGCATAATTTGTAACAACAAATATGCTATGTTTTGAAGGCCCAAATCCAGTTGGGAAATAAGTTATAAATAGAAGCATTATAGCCTAGTTTTATTAATAAGCAATGAATAGAAAAGATGTAAACATTAGAGCTTTGTTTGTGAACCAATCTCTAGGAGAGTTGTTATTTGTGAGCCACTCTTTTATCATTTTGATATTAGGGTTGGACTGAGTTTATTGAGTTGTATGTTATCCACTTTAAGCTTTTAAGCACGAGTGTTTGTGTTCTTGATTGAAGATTTTAAGAAAAATCAAGTTTGTCTTGGAAGAAGTGTTATTTTCTTTCTTTGCAAGGTTCTATTATAATCACAGTGTTTGATTGAAGGGAAGTGAGTGAGAATGCTCATATACTAGGAGTGAAGAATTCTTAGGTAGAAGTTTCATTGGGTAGGGATTAAGTGAAAAGTTGTAAACTGGGATTATTTAGCTTCGAATTGATACTACTAATAGTGAATTTCCTTCCTAGCTTGGTAGCCCCAGAGTAGGTGAGTTTACACCGAACTGGGTTAACAATTACTTGTGTTGTTTATACTTTTCAGTACTATTATTGTTATATGCATTACCTTGTTGTTTTTGTCAGACCAGATGTTTCGACATCCTGTAGGACATCTGAGATCTGTCATACCAAAACTTCAAAATATGAAATTGAAAAGTTCATCGAAGTGAATGATTTCGGTCTATGGCGCTTGAAGATGAAAGTCCTACTGGTTCAGCAGGGTTGTTTAAAAGTGTTGAAGGGAGAGGCGGCCATGAGTGTTGTGTTAACGAAAACTTAAAAAGACATTGCCCAGTTGAAAGTTTTGCCACTGTATGCAGTTAATACTGTTTTCTTATTGGTATAAAGTTTGGTCCAAGGTGGAGATTTGTGGAATATTGGATCGAACTATGATACAAAAGAGGTTTAACATGAAGTCGAAGTTGGTTCACATGCTTGTGCAGAAGTTATACATACTGTAGTTAAAGTTAGTTCTAATATGCATGCTTAATTGTTTCCTTGATGTTATAATGTTTGTTTCAAGGTGGAGATTTGTGAGATATTGGAACGAACTCTAGGTTTAGCATGTCGTCAAAGTCCACTCACATGTTGTTGTCAAATTGGGCCTTGTGTTATGGATCCAATTGTTTAAGTTAGCTTGTACCCTAAGTTAGCTTGTAATGGGTAATTGTTTAAAAACCCATTAGGTTAGTATGTTAGTTTTCTTATTAATAGCATACTAGTCTCTCATCTTTTAAAAAAGGGAAAATAGGAAGATAAAACCTTAATTTAAAAGTGAGAGAGGTTATTTGTTATTCTTGTATACTTGTAATCTTGATTAAAGAGAAATGAAAGAATATCAGTTTATAACCAATCTTTGTTGTTACCCTAGTGTTCTTATAAACCCTAACCCTTGTGGATTTCTTGATCATAAAGAAACCTATTATACTTTGTCTCTAAGGTATCTGATTCATAACACAACCAAAATGCACGCATGTTTAATTATTGCAACATGCTCCATCCAGTATTCAGTATAAAGAAAACCAAATCTTTCAAGATTGAAATTATAGAGCTTGAAGCACGTCAACCATCAGGCACCACTGAAGAATGATACATGGCAGACCCCGAGCCCATGAACATGGTCCCCACCTGCTCTAGAACCTTCTCTCACACATGCTCCCATACATGAGGGTTTTCCTAAAGGCCCGTCAAACATGTCACTTCTTCCACTATTTGTAGGTCATGTTGCTCCTCATATTTGGATCTGAGAGGTGAATAATTTTTTTTAATAACGATTAATCATATTTATCTTTGAAATTAATCATTTGACTATGATGCATTAACTTTTGCATTTCTATGAGACACCGAAGTGTATCAACCATGGTAGGGAGACTTCACAACTATTGCAACCTGGCAAATAATGGTTCTAATGTGTATTAATAACATCTAGACTGGAAAATGTTTGTAAAATTGGATTTCAATTCATTGATAATGGACTTCTATTTGCATTTGTTTAGAGATCTCACAAAGAGGCACCTTCATTTCATCTCCCTACTAGTGAGATGCGTATCACTCTTGATGATGTATTATGCATCCTACATCTTCATGTCACATGCACATTGTTAGGCCACTCTTCAATTCTGATATTTGAGACACTAGACTTAATGATTACACACTTAGGAGTTGATCCGGGTAATGCCCAGAAAGATATTATTAGTACGTGAGGAGCACATGCAAGATTTTCATTTCTAAAGGATACTTACGAGGGTCATTTGATTATTGTTGTTACTCATGATGGTGATTATTTATTGTTTTCTTATCACACACAATGTGCATTGAGAGCATTTTTCTTGTATTTGGTCAGCACAACCAAATTTATGGATAAAAGTGTGATCTATGTGGATATTGTTTATGTTAACTACCTCATATACCTTAGAGAGAATTCATGAGTATCATTAGGTAGAATCATGTATGATTTACTTGTATTAAAGCGAGTCATAGGAAGACAAGACAAATGACAGAAAACAATTGTATATTACAAGTAATCTACATGCACATATCTTATTGATTTTATAATATTTTTGAAATTTTTGTATATACTAATGAATTTCATCTCCGCTATATTTTCAGGATTGGATCCTCCAACATTTTCCTGGAATCTTCGGGTGGTAGTTTGTTGTTGAATATGACAAAGAGTTACCTCGTGCTTTCCTGATTAATCCGCACACGGGGAATCCTTTGACTGAATCATAGATAAACACTTTTGACTGTATTTTGGTAGATGATATATTTTTCACCTCACACGATGAGAATCATGATACACGACTTTTAGAGAAGATCTTATGGTATTCTGGATAGTTGGCTTTCAGGTCTCAACTTATTTACCCATATATACATGAGCGAGTATAAAGGCAGGTAGAGTATTTTTAGGGTATCCCTAGGGATCCTACATTTATTACACCTTCCATAGTCTACCTTAGAGATATTTATGAGATTTTTGTGGAGAACCATGAACATAGAGATATTTATGAGATTTTTGTGGAGTACCATGAACATTTGGTATCATAGGATGAACGATGTATGCCAACTTCTAGTCCATGAAGTATGATATATGGTTTACATCCAATACTAATACAGAAATCTAGAGGGAGATCCTCAAGGCCAATTCATCAAGAGATCTTAGAAGAGAAACAAGTTAGGACGGACCATGTTGTAGATTTCTGACCTAAATGTTGTCATATCGTCATTAAACTTAGGGTGCCAACGCTAGAGGAGAGGTACACAAAGTCACCCATATCTAGAATTCTATGCACCCAACATTGACAGAAGCATAAAGTGCTCTTCACTATAAGAGACAAAGAAGGAACAAATTGTGCAAATGACTTAATAGATAAACTCTTTTATATACTATTTGCAATTTAGTAAACCTTTTGAGTTTTAATTTATGACAGTATTGTTCATGATATTAGTTTTTGAACACACCATGTAATTTATGACTTTGGTCCATATTAGTATTTGAACATACACCATGCAAAGACGGTCCGGGAATTCACAAGTAAATGCTTCTGTTGCTTGTTTGTTGCAACATAGAGATTTATTCCCTCATACACACACAAGTACAACCCTTTTTCTTTCCAATATATATATAACAAAACAAATAGATATACATCATTAAAATAAATTTTTTTTTGGTTGGTTTGGCTAGACAGATTTATTGATCTTGGAATCCAAAGCCAAAATGGTACTGAGATTCATTGGATATATGAACTCTGTGGAAGCTGTCATAATTTTCTCAACAATCATCTTGTTAGCTTTTTCTGATGGATGAAATGAATCCCAAAACAAATAGTCTTCACGGTTTTCACACATATCTGATTCCAATGTGCATAATCCAATTCCATTATAAGGTCCTTGACCACAACATGCTTTTTTTGTTTCAACAAATTCTACATTCACAATTTCACTACTTCAGTTTAAAATCAACTTTCCATTACCAAAAATAACCTCTTCTAAAAATAACTATTCATATACCATTTTCAAAATCGCTCATCACATCCATGGATACCATGATGAAGACATCAAAACCGATTTTTCGGTTGAGTTCTACGATCATCTGAAAAAGTTGCGGTTCATATAACAATGCAGCACGCTCTAACTCAGTCGAGCATTCGCCATTTGGTCCTCCTCGTTGGGCTAGCTCAGATGGAGCACAGCCCATTGGGCCCGTTCCAGTCACCACCACCCTACGCGCTCCAAGATTATATAGTCTCTAAAATAATCGCGTAACATTATTATTATTCTTAAAGCAAAACTTATACAAATAGTATATAAATTGAAAATTACCCGTAAAATCTTCTTGTACTCGGCGATCAGATACTTAACGAACGTTGGTAAATCATATTGGCAGGATCTTAGGGTAAAAGATGTCAAGTAGTAGTTATTCACAAAATCATTACCACCACATGAGATTAGTACTATTGCTCCATTTACTAATCTTATAGCTTCTTCATCTCCAATAATAGCACTTAGCTTTTTCTTGTATTCTTTAAAAAAATCTAACTGTCTGTGCATTCTGATTATTTCTATCTGCAAAATACATGACATATATAGTAAAACAATATATATTCAAAATTCAAAATTTTATTCAATGCTATTTTTTTATATAAATTTTGACATACAAATTGAAATCCAGTGTCATTGAGAATTCCAACACCAGCAGAAGCAAAGTTGGCACCAACAAGCAATTTTTTCCCTTTGAGCTTAGGACTTAAATATGGCAATGTGGGTTCGGATCCAAGTTCTTTACCTATAAATATTGAAAATATATACTAGTTAATTAATTTGCGATACATAATAATGCAAATATAAGAAAATAATTAAATTAGTTTACACAACTGATAAAATCAGGAATGTTTAAGCCGTTAGAGAAACGTCCGGTGGGTCGACCAGTCGGATAATCAATGCCATAAGGCGGAGCATTGGCTCGAGCCAATGTGTCCAAGTAATTGTTGTTGCCATTATCGACGAGTGAATCTCCGAAAACGAAGAAAGCACGAGCCGCATCGACACCATTGATATAACCATTTGATACACCCAAAATTACAACAATGTAGGATGTGAAAACAAGAAAAGTAGCCATGATTGTTTGAGTTGAATGAATATGGCTAGGAGAAAATGAATGTTTGACAAAGGTATTGTTAGTTTCATTTGTATTTATGTGGGATTAGTTACCGATTAACTGTATTTGTTATGAAATTTAAGGTAGTGATTTGTGAGGTTATACCTGACAAATTGAAGCATAGGGTGTTTGATATAATGTCGGTAGAATTTACTTTCTTTTAAAAGTGACATTTACTCAAAGTGTAACTAACTTTGCATTATTTGGTTTATATTTTGTTTTAGGATTTTCCCTATCAAACAAGTAGGACAATTCACAATTGGATATTTGTAGCACGTTTCGTTTCTCACTTTGTCTCTAAGCTTAAATAGAAGTAGGATTAATACTTTTGGAGAAATGTTATTTCATGTATTTGCTTTCATCTTTATTGATTTCATACCAACTTTTTATAAAAATTGATGTTTTTAATATAGTGCGGCAAATTTCAAAGATAACCTTTGTTTAAGAAGGTTTTAGGTTAAGAATTTTTTTTATCAAATCTATAGTAAAATATGTTTTTTTTTTTGTTTTTTTTTATTTTAAATTTTATAAGTAAGAATATTCATTAATAAAGAGTATAAGAGATACTCAATCAACCAAGGATACAAGATAATCCCAAGAGCCTACAAAGATGGTGGAAAAAACCAAACACAAACCATCTAAGTTACAGGATATTACTCAAGAAAATCTAATGGTGCTTTACACCATTCATAAAAGCTACAAAATGTGATTTTTGAAGAAGACCAAGCCAAAGCCAAGAAAGGAATTTGATGTTAAATTTAATATTCTTAGCATGAAAGGAGTCTTCTTTGAAAATCACGACGTTTCACTTATTCCAAATACACCAACATGCTATCATCCACAAGAAACCTTCAACATATTTTCCAACCTTTCCCTTGAATGACTCCAAAAATCGATTGAAGTCCATAGTGCAATCAAGAGAGAATTTTGTTTGTCCATTCCAATCCCAAAAGAATGACCAAACCTACCGAATGAAAGTGCAATGGAGCATCACATGATCAATTGATTCTTCTTCAACCTTGCAAAACACACATTTGGCCAAATCAACATCTTGAATAATATTCCTCTTGAGCTGTTGTTGCCTAGTTGGAAATCTATTGAGTAACATTCTCCAACAAAAGGTCTTTACTTTGGATGGGATTTTCATCTTCCACATATAATTCAAGGTGTCATCTCTATTTACTATTAGTGATCGCGACTTTCTGAGTCTAACGGTTATTAACTGCAAGTGCACAGTCTATCGCATAGTAATAAAAGATATTGATCCCACAGAGACCAATGTCAACCTACTGTACTCTATCGTTACTTTGTAAAGCTAAGACAAATGATGTTTGATTAATACGAAACTAGAACTTAAACTAAAACTAATAAGATAATAGAGAGAGACCGGAATATGGATTTCGTGTTCCTAAAGGACTATGTAGAATTCAGTTACTGATTAGATTATAACTTAGTTCCGTAGAATAAATTGACTTAAAAACTCTACCTCCGCTCTCGCGGTATTAACTAAAGTCATACTTCCTAATCCCAAGATTTTGCTCTCGCTCGCCCGGTAATTAAGAAATATATTTTGAAACCTAATATATCCTAAATGTATCTAAAGCGCTCTCGCTGTATTTAGATTTGTTGCCTAATTTCCACTATCTGGTTCGATCCCTACGCTCTCGTTGTGTCGGTTCTAACCTTAATTAATTTCTCACTCTCATGACAAAACCATGCTAAGTAACCTCTCACTCTCGTGACAAAGCTATTTAAATTAAACTTGGAAATTAAAACCAAAACAAAATTTTAATCATAAGTTCGCACCTATTATTTTCTACCGAGTCCCGTCGGTAACGACGGTCCTCATACGCCGGACTCAAGACTATTTAGCTAGACATGGACTGGAAAATAAATATGCAGGTACAATAATAAACTAAAGACGATAACATAATTCAGAAATTTAAATAAGAAGACGATACAAATAAATAAATAAATAAACCTGAAATTAATTGATGCTTGAAATCATAATTTGAACTCTTGAATTCTTGAATGCGAATCGGAAAAATAAAATACGGAAAGAAACAAAATCCTAAAACTAATATTCGTAATAGTCCTCCGATGTGGAGAACTATTACTGTTACATAAAATAAAGAAACTAAAAAAACTAAAGAAGGAAAAATGGTACAAGAGACGGGGTGAAAAAGAGATATTGATTCAAGTAGCAGGGGATGCTATTTATAGCCTATAGACTTTGATTTATTGAGAAATTATAGGCTTGGATTTAGCTTGAGCCTTGAATGAGTTGCTTGGACTGATTTGATTAGGATGGAGATAATTTTTCTATTGAATGAGAAGAAAACGCAAAACGACTCTTTCTACTTTGACTCCTGTTTCGTAATTAGGTTTTTGGAAATTGGGACTTGAGACGAGCGTTTCATTATTGAGACGAGCAACTTGGAAATGAGACGCTCAACTTGGATTGGAGTTGAGCGTCTGACTTTGAGAAGGTCGTTTGAAGAATGAGACGGCCGTTTGAAGAATGAGATGATCGTTTGACAGGTAAAATGCAGAAATGCATTTTTTTTGTTGTTTTCCTTCTGTTTTGCCCTGGTTTCTTGTCCAAAAAGCTTTCTTTTGCATTTTTGCCTCCAAAAGTCAAGTTTAATTAAATATCTGCAAAACAAACACAAAACTCGCGTAATATCATTTGAAATAAATAAATTAATAACATAAATGATCGTAAATTATACTAAATAATCGATACAAATTCGAGTGATCAATTAGCCCCAACCCTTTAAAGCTTCACAACAACGCTTGACAAAAAATGTTGAGATGAAGCAACCACCAATTGATTAAATCCCCCACCATAGTGATTGGACAAATTTATGCCAGGATTAAATTTAAGGAATAAAGTTCTTCAGCAATTAAAGGATCACCAACTGTCGCAACCCCTTCTAACATCAACTACCAAAAACCATGTGACCAAGCCCCCACCTCTCTTACCATGACATTTTTGTTGGAAGTATGAATAAAGAGAAGTGGAAAATTCTCTTCCAATTACTTTGAGCCAAGCCAAATCCCTTTCCAAAAAGGAAGTGATCCACCATTACCAAGTTTGAATCTTACAATATGTCTAATTCCAACCTTATCATCACAATAGCTCTTCATGTTCATGTCAATGTTCTTAATGTATCTCCACCATAAGGATTGCTTTGGAGGGTTATGTTTGTTTTCATCAAGCCACATGCTCCTAATTATGTTTCCATATCTTAGTTGAATAATACCCCTCCAAATGGATTCCTTGTCACTGAATATCCTCCAAATCCATTTGTATAACAATGCCTCATTAAATCTACAAATATCATTAACACCAAGGCCTCCCTCTGTCTTACTTTTGCACACAATCTACCAATTAATCTAGTTCACTCCATTGCCTTCCTTCAAACCAAGCCAAAGAAAATGCCTTTGAATTCTGATGATTTCCCTCTTCACCTTCTCAGGCATCTTGTATAATGAGATATGGTGGATAGGCAAGTTATTTAGAACAAAATTTAACAAAGTGATTCTACCCCTCATAGATAAAAATTTGCTCTTCCAACAAGAAATCTTGTTTTTCATGTTAGAATTAATATGCTTCCAAACTGCTATTCTTCTTGGATTAGAGCTTACAATGATCCCTGAAAATTTGAATGGAATTTTATCAATTTTGCAAAAGAGGAAGTTTGAGGTAGTCAACAAGAATTAAGGTGAAAGACCAATGCCATAAAGCTTGCTTTTATTCATGTTAATTCTCAAGCTAGAGACTAACTCAAAACCTCTCAAGATAGACTTTATGGCCCAAATTTTGCTCCAAGATCCATCACCAATTAAGATTGTGTCATATGCAAACTACAGAAGACCAAAAGAAGTTCCACCCAATTCTGATTGCAACTTGAATTCTTTGAACAAATTAATGGCCACAACCTTCCTCATTATTCCTACAAGCCCTTCAACAACAATGGAAAAAAGGAAAGGTAAAAGAGGATCACCCTTCCCCAATCCTCTTGAGGCAACAAAGTCAAAGGTTGGACTACCATTAATAAGGATTGGCACGTTGTTATTAAAAATACCTCCTTCCATCCAAGCAATCCATTTCTTACCAAAACCCAATCTGATTAGCATGTACCTCAATAAGTCCCAACACACATTATCATAAGCATGAGCAAAATCCACTTTGAATAATAATCATTCCTTCTTACATATCTTTGCATAATCAATCACCTCATTAGTGACCAAAACACCATCAAGGATTTGTCTATCTGGTATAAAACATGTTTGAGACTTGGACACAATGCTACTAATAACTTTCCTGAGCCTATTTTCCAAAATCTTAGACATAATTTTGTAAAAACAACCAATTAGACAAATTGGCCCGTAATCTTCAATCTTTTGATGGTTTAAGGTCTTGGGAATTAGGGTAAAGAAGGAGGCAATAACAAATTTAGGGAGAAATGCGGTAGAATGAAACTCTTGAATGACACCAATGACATCCTCACCCAATATTTTCTAGCACTTCTTTAGGAAAGTGATGTTAAAACCATTCGGGCCAGGGTTGTTATCACCATCACATTCCTAAATGACTTCCTTAATCTCTTCTCTAGAAAAAGGATTCTTCCAAACTAAGTCCATCAGCTTCAGTCAAGCAGTTGAACTCAATACCATCCAATGATGGTCTCATGCCTCATTGATCAATAAATTTGGATTAAAAATGCTCTTTGCCACAACGTTTACTAGATACACCTTATACAGTCTCTAACTATAAGTTTCAAGGGCTATTATTTTTTTCGTTATCCTTCTCAAATTTAATATACAATGAAAGAATCTAATATTTAAGCCCCCTCTTAATCCATTTCCGCCTTGACTTTTGTTTCAACAAACTTTCTTTCATGTGTAAGTTACTCCACATCTTTTTTGGACCTCATTTCTTTCTTAAATTATGGCTAAGTCTGTTGAAGAGTCGATGATACCATCTAGAAAATTAATTTCCTCAACATCTTTCTCAATCTTTCGGCCAACTATTACAAAAACCTCTTTGATCTACTCCTTAAAGCTCAATTTCAGTTACTTAAGATTTTCCTTCATGATAAAATCCTTCTTCCCATCAATATGGAATGACTTTCATTGAGCTTCCATAAAGGCCAAGAATTGATTATTATCAAACCAACAATTGTTTTATCTAAATGGAATAGGGCCCCAATTCAAATGACTTCCTCTAATCCATATTGGGCAATGATCAGAGACATCCATACAACCAATTTCTTGTGCTACAAGGTTCCAAGATTCAATGATGACTTCAGACACAAGTGTAAACACCCCAAATTTTCCCTCACTCTTTATCACACCATGGATTTTGATCTTTCATTTTTGTTTTAACATAAGCATTACACCTCACATTGCATTTTTGTTTCATCTGCATAGTTCAAGTTCATCTGCATCTAGGGTTTGTGATCTAAGCAATCCAAGAATCCATCTGAGCCATCCCAAAGGACTCAAAGCTTTCCAAGAGGGTCCATGTGTGTTCTACCATCATATTATGCTCCTCAAGGTTCATGAAAGTCAAGGAATCACAAGAACTGGCAAAGGCATGGAAGCAGAGCTAGGGTTCCACTACACAGATGACCAAAATTAGGGTTTTGGTTTCAGAGGCCTTAACTTCAAATTTTTGGGCCATTCTTGTTTCTATTGTTCTTAAGATGTTATAAGGATCATATGTACCAAGTTTGATGAACAAATTCATTGTGGAAGTCATATGTTCACTGGGTAACTTCTTGAGCAAGTTAAGTCAAAATCAGGGCATCTGAGGCCCCCAACAATGGAACCAAAGGGGTATTTTCATCAAATTGAAGTTATATGATCTTTATTTGATCTTATAAGAGGTTGGAAGTTCACAGGATTGAAGAATTTTGAGCCATTTGCAAACTTGCCAAAAATGGAAATGACTTGAAATGCAAACTTTCCATTTTGGGAAAGTTTTTCAACCTCCTCTTTCTTAACCAAAAATGCTTCAAAAGAAAAATTCTTGGTCATGAAAGTTGTAGATTATGTCTTTCCCTTTTCAAAAAGTACAATAACATGTCTTGATTCATCCTAGAACTCAAGATATGGCCTTTCAAAGTTGGCAAAAATCACATATTTTCAAGTTGTATGTCAAAGAGGGATTTTGCAAATTGGCATGTTTAAGCATTCTAATGACTTCTAATGTACACAAACACTTCACAATATGTCAATTGGACCTCTAAACATCAGAATTGTGCATTGAACCAAGTATTTTCATGACTTGAACTTCAAGAAATCAAAAAGGGCCAAAACTTTCAAGAATTACAAAATGCTATGAAACTCTTCATCCACTTGTGTCAGCTCATGTAATTTGATTCTATGGCTCTCCACAAAGTCAGCTGAGGCAAATCCACCCTTTATATCACCTTTGACCCGAGCCCATGCTTGTGGTACATTTTCCTTGACTTTTTTCAAAACACACCATACCAATCAAACTATGCCTCACCAACTCTCTGAACCAATCAGAACACCTTATACAAACATCATGGACCTAAAAGAACATAACACACAAGCCTGAATGCAACCCTAAGCTCAGATTGCCAAAAACTTGCAAAAACTTCAAGTCTTCGAATCTCATTGCCTAGCCACTAAAACTCAAAACTTCTTCCACCAATCAACTCAAAAACATCTCAGGATCATTTCCCACCCTTCACCATAGCCTAAAACACCCTCAATCAGAAACACGATTTCTGTATATTCAGTACCAAACACCTCAAAATAGCCATCACAAGCTTGCTCTAAGCTCATCTTCATCATCAGGAAGATCATTGGGGTGGATTTGAACCAAGAGGGAGGCCAGAAAGCTCAAGAACACAAAGCTTCAACTCATGTAGCTTCATGAACTTTTTTTCCAGAACTTGCTATTTAAGTTTCTAATTGATTCCTTATGCTTCCCTGATCATGCTAATGCTTTTACTTTTGAAAATGGTTGAGTTTTAAGCATTTCATGATGTTTTGAAATTTTTGCCGTTTTGATGTTTTTGTTCGAATCTTGATGATGATGAATGATAAATGAATTTTGAGGTTAGATTAATGTTTAGGGAGGTTAGTTGATTGATTCTGGAGGTTTTGGGGGCTTGGGGTGGTGATTTGAGGAAACTCAGGTGAGGGGTTGGCCGGGGAAGATGATCGGAGGTCTTCTCCGGCCACCTGAGAGTGATTAGGGCTAAACCCTGTTTATTTGCCCAGATGCGTTTGTAGCCGTTAGATGGTGATTAGGGTTAGTGAACGTGTGGTCCAGATGTGCCATTATCTTTTAATCCTATTTAATTAAATTCAAAATTTAATTAAAAGCCAGTTTGAATGTGGGCCATTGATCTGCGCGCGCAGTCAATTCCCTCCAACCCAGTTCAAACCTCAACCATCAGATTTGCATACTTCCATTTTAAGTCATTTTTATTTCATTTTAATTCATTTTTCTTGCATAATTCATTTAAAATACCAAAACATTTCCAAAAAATATTTTCTTTTGCATTCTGACTTTAAATATTTTTCGCATTCCAAAACTAATTTTTATTTTATTTTTTGCATTAAAAAAGTATTTTTAAAATATTTAAATGTTATTTTTAATTAATTAAAGTCTTTTAATTAATTAAAAATACATATAGGTTTCTAAAAATCACAAAAAACATCATGAATCATTCCAATGCATTTAGAAACATTTTCAAACTCTTCACACAAATTTCTTTTTAGGTTTGATCATAGTTTTCCAATTTTCTTTGAATTAAGGGTCATTAAAATCACATTTTTAAACCCTAACTTGAAAAAATCATTTCTGCCTAACCAAGAAGAGTTTGAAGTTGATTCCTTTTGCATTGTTTTGCATATTGCATGTAGTTTATAGGTCTTTTTCCTCATGACTTTATCTTGCATTCTCAATTTGATTTGAATTTTTTCCTCTGAACCACCCAAAAACCCTAGAAAACTTAGGAAAATCATAACTTTTGATTGGTTAGGCTTTTGACCTTCTCCTTTAGGGTGTGACCTAATATAGGATTAGGGTTTGTTTGAGCTTAATTGTAAATTTTTATCATGTCATATGCTTCTGTTTTGTTCATTTGCATCTCATACTTCCATATAACCCTAATTTCTCATGTTCACTTGCATTCATCTTGCATATGCATCAATACATGAACTTGCCATGACATTTCTTGCATTCATATGTCACCTTAGACATCTTAGGACATGTTAGTACCATGCTTGATCATTTCTTAATTCATTTTCCATGATTTGCATTCATTTCATTTCATTAACTTTCATGTGTTTTCAAACTTCAAAGCATGCTTCCATTTGCATCTAATCTTTGTATGATCACACATATGCATTTTGTATGCCTTTTCATATTCTTACATGACATTTGAATTGCATAAACACTTCTGACTTTGGTCATTTCATCTCATTTCATCTCATTTCATTTCATTTCTTTATGCTTTATACTTTATGCATCCATGCTAACCTTTTCAGGTTTTGGTAAGTTATTTTGGGAGGTGAATTTGCCTTCACCTATCACTTCTTCTTATCTCTTCATATGTATTTACTTGTCTTTTAAGTGAACTTGTTCACTTGTGTTCCATCTTTCTCACTTTCTTTCTTTAAGTTACTTATCTTCTTCAATGAAGTAAGTAACTTATTCTTCCTTCTCATCCTCCTTTCATCTGCTTCTTCCATTGGTGGCTTCCTTGAAGATCTTTCTCTAAGCCTTACAAACCATAGGAACATACAAGCATGACAATAATTAGGGTTGTGATTAGTCCCACTTAGCTTTTTACCTTTGAGTCTCCTTGAGTCTCTCTTCTCATCTCAATAATCAAAGACTAAACTCTTAAAGTTTTAGGACTTTGGAATTAGGGTTATGCCTGCATCCTTCTCTTAGGATGAAGTGTATAACTTTAATCCTAAGTGTTAAACCTTTAATTTGTTTAAACCTCTTAATCAAATCACTCAATAATCATCAAGACTTTATCTTGTAACTTGGACCTTACATTAGGGTTCTAACTCTTCCTTATGGTTAAGAGGGACTAACCCTAGTGTTTAATGGACAAGTCCCCCTCAAGTTGTCTTACAAACTTAAAATCCACTTCTTAATCTCATCCCTTAATTAAAATCCATTTAATAAAGGCTTTGTTATATAATGAATTTAATCCCTAACTATGGATTAAGTTGAGGTATCTTCCTCAACTTAAGTGTTCTCATCTATTATCCTTCTATTAGGATGGTGTAATGAGTCCACTAATCTGTGATTAGAGATTAAACTCATTACTTAACACTAAATAAAAACCCAAAAAAATATTAATAATCACAAATAGGTTAATGATCTTAATCCTACATCATCATGGTAATTAAGTTGAGATGCTTATCTCACACTTAAGTAGGCTCATTATCCCTAATCAAAGGGAAGATATAATGAGTTTACAAGCCCTTGATTTAGGCTTAAGCTCATTAACTTATGCAAAACACCAAAAACAAAAACAAAACTGAAAACAGAAAAACAAACAATAAACGTCTCCTCCGAGATTCTTTTCTCATCACATTCACTCTATAAGCGAGAACTTGCTTCTCCCGTCTAATGCAAGACAGTTAGCACTCGAGCCAGACAAGTCATACACTTGAGCATAGGCAAGTAAGCAGTTCACAGTCAATTTATTTTCAGTCTCTTTGAGTCGAACTATGGTGTTCTAACTTCCTCATTGCACGAGAGGTACGTAGGAATAACTTAACTGTTATCAAACAAAAGTCTCTGTGTCTTCCCCTTCTTTCAACATTCTCTTTTAAGCCTCAGTCTTGAGCATTCACCCTTTTGCACTGACACTTGTACATTCATTCTTAGCTTTTTCACACAGATAACATGTACACTACCCCTTTAAGCACAATCTTTTGAGCGTGGATCCCGTCGAGTACGACGGACAATCTGGGTGCTAATACCTTCCCAGGTTGTAACCAACCCCCTTTCTCAGTTTCTCTTGTTCGCAACCGTCTTATCCATCTTTTTCTAGGTTTATGCAGCATTACCTTTCCTTCGGGATAAAAATGCCTAGCTGGCGACTCTATTCACTTCACCCTCATTTTCTTTCTTTGTCGACCGTTCGCGTATGTACCCTATTTGACCCGGTGTCTTTTCGGGGGAGAGACAACAAGAAATTGATTATTTTTTCTTTTTGCCTTCCCATCAGAACCAAACCAGGTGAATTGATTTCCTAGGGTTGGTAAGTCTATAACTTCCATGAAATCATTGAATGAGTTAAAATCCCCCTTATCAATTCTGTTAATTCTATCATTAATTCCCACCCTCTCTGAATGATGCTTGATGGTGTTAAAATCTCCCCCAATAATCCATTCCCCAATACCAAGTTTGTTCTTCTAATTGAGTAGTTCCTTCCTCATATGTCTTTTTTTTTTCTTTCCAAAAGACAAGAAAATATGTTTACATATGAATATAGCTTGAATGCCCAAGTAAACTTTGCCTTTAAGACATAAAAATGGATCTATGATCCTAAGCCTCCGAATTGTGACAATCCCTTCTGATTGTCCAGTAGCATCCAAAGAAGACCATAAAACATCCTAAACCCCTACATGTCTTTGATATAAGCTTTAGGAAAATTTTATTTTTTGTTTCCTGGATGAATATAAGATCAAATTTTCCTTTCAAAATTAATTGCTTGGTTCTTTTTCTTTTGATGGAAAAGCCACCCATCAAATATTGATGGATGTAATATTCATGATGCACAAGTTGAATTCGTCTTCCTCACGATGGCCCTTTGAGATCTCTTACCTCCATACTTCTGATAACCTCTTCAAAATCTTCATCTGAAGCATTCCCAATAATTCCCAACATTTTTATGAGACCACACCCTTGAGGAAACATCCAGCTTGAAGTTTCTTCATACTCTAGTGTTACCTAGTCTTATGTCCCCCTTAGAGGTTGAGTCACAACACTATATCGAACCACCAGAGAAGTTTTTTGATTCATTGACTGAATTAATTGGGGATGTAGAAATTTAAGTGGATGGTGGGAAATAGAAGTTCAAAGGATCAAACAAATTAGCAGAAGGCCCATTAACATTTTTTAACACCTCAATGCGATTACAAGTATGCAGTAAGCTTACCTGTATGAAGGATAGTTTTGGAAAAATAACCTTGATATTAGTTTGAGTTTTAAAAATTGAAATTGATTGAAAGTAAAGTGAATTTAATTAAAATAAAATTACTCAAATTAAAAATGTCTCGAGTTAAATTAATCTCGGTTCTAAGTAAAAATGTAAAAATATAAATATTTCTTACCTAAACTCACTTACCCCCCCCCCCCACCCTCTCCGTCGTGTCAAATATTTTTCCCACCATATCAAGACCCCATTCTATTGGTTCCCTCACGAAATATTGGCGTCGTATGTGTGAATAAACTTTTGATTCCAACAAATTTCATGATCAGATTTCTCTTATCCAAAAACCATGGATTAGTACAATAATATCACTCAAAGAAGAAGATTACAACTAGTCCAATTGCAGAAGAGCCAACATGTTTCCCAACCTCAAGATGTTTTCCCTTTAATTGGATCAGCAAAAAACAAATACTCTATTGAAAAAGAACTTCCACCAAGAACTTCCCCAACTCACCGAAGGTGAGTGAAATATAGGAAGATGACAAAAATATATTAGGGTTTAAATACAACATGAGTTACCATTATCAAATGTAAATTAGATTCCTCAAGATATTAAGGTTATACGATCTAGATTTCAAGTTCGTATGAAGCCAATAATCTATTTGCATATAATGATTCCTCTACTTTTCAATGTGGAACAATCAAAATGCTAGTATCGTTTGAGGAAAGGAAGAATGAAAGAATCATAAATGTGCATTTCCTCGTGATCCCTTATGAAAATATCTACAACAACATCTTTTGAAGATTATTCCTTGCGCATTAGATGCAGTGGCTTCCCCAGTCCATTTGAAGATGAAATATCATAACAACATGGGTGAACAAAATTTCATTTTCATCGACCTGCATGGAGCTCACCTCATTCATGAATTCATACCAAAGAACCCCCTCATAACCACCATGGACTCTGAGAAGCGGAAGAAGGGAATCAATTGAGTCGTTAGTATGGTCGACCTCGACGTGTGAGAAGAAGCTGTAATTTGTTACGATGAACTTGGCCAAGAAGAAGAATTCAAAGTGAGGACCTTAAAACCAGTTATGAACACAACTTTGAGATAATTCAAATCTATAATAATCTAACATGGTCGGTTCATATAAGGGATGCATTGTCGTCCGTAATAACTAAAATGCTCATTGAGTGGCTTAGGGATAATTTCGGCCTCTTCGTGGTTTCTCCTAACAAGATGCCCGACATAGATCCTGGTGTAGCTTTCCATTAGTTGAACATTGACCCTTCTATCTACTATGTGGCTCAAAGAAGGATGTGGAACTCTTGATTTATCAATAAAAATGACAATACACCTATTTGGAAATTTTAATTATACATTGATTAAAACAAGGAAAAAGGATCAAGAAATTCCCTAAAAAGCACAAGAGATCAAGCCAAAGGACTTTACCGACAAATAAAATCATGCTAATCAAAGAATACATGTGTTATTAGTGAGCAAAGGGGAAACCTTTCTAATCCAAGAAACAGGGGCAGACTTAGCAAGCAAAGTCAATTTATGGCTTCAAGGCTAAGTTACTTCAAGGTAAAGGAAGAGTTTGGTGACTAAGCAAGCATGGGCGGTGCACTTAGAAAGCATAGGTGGAAAGGCTAGTTGTAGGAGAGGTGTCATTACTTAATCTAGAAGAAAGCAGGTATGCTAAGTGGGCCTAGGTAGTGAACTTAGCAAGCCTACCCTTTCAAACCCTATAAATAGATATGCCATGAAGCTCATTTGAAGAAATCAGTGGATTCGAGGTTGTTCCTTAATGAAATTACGTCGTCACCACAAATCACAACAAGAGAAAATAAGAGAGGAAGGATTAAGGCGAGAGCGTTGTCCACTGAATCGTCAATAGATGATGTTCAACTTCTTTCTTCCAGGGCTTGATTGTAAAGCTACAATAAGTAAGCATAAATAATTTTTCTTTTGTTAGGATTAAATGTAGTTGTCTTACTACTTATGTTTTGATCCCGACCCCAACATTCTATATAATTCTTCTTAATTTTTAGGCATAATACCCATTTTAGTCTTGTATCTTTACCTTAGTGTTCATTTTGGTCCCTTAACTTTAAAAAGGCTCATATTGGTCTCTTAACTCTTCAAAATGTTCCATATTAATCCTTTTTGTCTTATTAATGACGAATTTAGCGATCGATTTTTTAATTTTTTCGTTGCTAATAAGACGAAAAGGACTAATATGGAACGTTTTGAAGAGTTAAGGCACCAATATGGACCTGTTTAAAGTTAAGGGATCAAAATGAACCTCGGGGTTAAGATAAATGACTAAAAAGGGTATTCAGCCTAAATTTTAATATTGATGAATTCTTTGTTCTTAATGTTTATTTTGGATTAGCTACCCAAAACATATTTTCAAGGTATAATTTGATATTCGAAAGGTACTGGTCCTTACTAGATCTAAGTTTGTCATATATTTAATGCTAAAGTTTAGACATCGATTTAGGTTTGATATATGCATTTACTATTGAAACTTAATGTCAACATGTTGGTTAATAGGATTAGAGATCGTCTATTATGTAATATAGATGATCTTAAGTCATTGACTCAAACATGAGTTGCGATGAGAGCTTCAGGAGGTAATATTGATAACTGATTATAATTGCATATTATTGGTTAAAGATGCTACATAAGAACAAGTCAATGAAATCTAACCCCAACAAAGTTTTCTCATTGTTGAAACACTGAAAATTCAATTTTATTTTATGTTATTTTACATTTCAAGTATCACAAAACAATCAACAATATGATAAGCCAAACTTAAAGTAATAGAAAATATTTAATGCTATTTGAAAAACAATAAATCCTCGTGGAAACGATAATTACACACTTACTTTTGTTATGCAACACCTAGCTAGTTTGTATTGGAGAGTCTCACAATATAATATGAGACTCAATTCAGAAAAGTGTACCTTTGGGGTCAGAGATGTTAAATTCCCGAGCTTTTACCCAACGGAGAGAGGCATAAAGGCGAACCCAAATAAATGTAAAGAAATAATCAAGACGGAAACACCAACAACTAAGAAGGAAGTAATGAAATTAAATGGGATGCTCACCGCTCTTAATATATTTATATCAAGATCAACCAATCACGCATTTCCGTTTAACAAGCTTGTGAAAAAAGAAGTTCACTTCGAGTAGACATTCATATCCCTAAAAACAACCTTGTAGACCTTACTGGTTATGTCTAGGTCCATCACAAGACAAGTTATGTTACTCTATTTGACCGTCTCATCTGGAGTAGTTAGTGTCATCCTCATCTGAGAGGTAAATTCCACTAAGAGGAAAGTGTATTATATATACTGATCATTCTTAGAGATCAGAATCTGAGGTGGGCCACGGACGTGGTAGTGATGCTTGGTCGTTGAGGAGAGAAGTGAGTGTACCTACAAGACACTCTGATGCCAAAGTAAGACAGGGCAAAAGAATGAGCAAGTTCGAGAAAGTGAGTCAAGAGAGTGAATATTGGATACCTTCCCCCCTCAAGTGAGAGAGTTTATATAGAGCCCCCAACGCTTGGCTATTAGTCCCTATTTTGGGCATGGATCGTGGATCCCCCGAAAATAGGTAACTGCCAAAAGCTAGCCGCCGGGACAAGCAACTAGCTCGAATGTGATGTCCATTTGGCAGGAGGTGAATTGAGCAGGGACCATCGTGGCTGAATCTGTGTGACTTCCCCTAGATGTCGGGCAAAAGTTCGAAAGGAGCAGAGGCATTCGACCATGGGTAACCCTGGTCGACAAGGCCTCCTCGATTGAGGAGTATAAGGCCAGTGGGTCCCTTTTACATTGGGTAATTGGGTCGTCCTGGATGCATGAGTGGATTGGGCCATGCCAGGTCATTGGGTCAGTCCGGAATAGGAGCCATCTAAGTTGTTGCTTATGGTCGCATAAGTGATGACTTAAGGGTGGCTCGTTACACACGGGATGGAAATTGAGACTTGTAAGAATTATTTGTCAGCCCGACTAGGGGTGTGTTCGGTTAAACCTGGGTGTTGCGTCGTGGTCGATAGAGGAGGAACTCAACAGATGAATGCATACAAAAGAGTCATCTCACGCATGTGCCTTAGGAAGCATGCACATTTAGTGCGCAATGATGGCTAACCTATGCCTGTCCTTAGGTCATGAGTGCATCGTTCATAGATCCTAGGTCACACGTGCTCGTAAACGTTCTAAGGGAATATAAATAGGACGACGTAAGCCATTCTCATACTATTTCGCCTACTGTTTTTCTGCTCGACAATGATTGTGCTCCTCAGCTTACAGTCCTTCGCCGTGAATCGCCATCTGTCGCCGTATTTACCAAGGACGCTCAATCGACCACTCCAAAGCTTCCAGAAATGCGTAAGTTCATAAATTTCTTGCTTTAGGGTAACTTTTCACTTTTTTCCAATAGAAATGCATGCATTTAAGGCCGATTCTAGGGTTTATAGGACCTTTGTAGTTGATTGCAAGTATTCTCTAGCTAGATTATAGGTTTCAGTTACGGTGTCGCTGCTTTCGTTGGCTGGACGATGGATTTTGTCCGTCGTTGATGCAACGAGTAAAGCCCATGAGGGTGTTTCTTTTTCTTTTCCGTGGTGGCTCTGGTTGAAGTTCAACTAGAGTTCTGGGTTTCGTTCACTGACGAAACCTTTCTCCCTGTGAGTTGAGAGTTTTTTGTTTGCGAATTTATCTCGTCGCGCGAGTTTTCTGGAACACTTTCGAGGACACATGCATGAGTCACTTTGAATAAGGGCTTAGGTCGTGGAGATCATCCTCATTCCTCTGCGTGCCCTTTCACTTGATTAGTAGTGGAAGGGTGGATTTGATTTAAAGCATCAAATTCACGTTTTCTTTCGCTGCTTTTCAAGTGAAAATATGTCTGCTGAAGACCCTGACTACATGTACGTGGAGGAAATTTTCGATGACACAACCTCAACCTCTAGTAGTTCCGAAGGAACTGCCTCCGAGGAAATTGCTTTCGAGGAAACTGCCTTTGTCCAGGCTGAAGATAACCCCTAGAGGAGAATCCCATCGAGCAGGAGGTTCCTGTCGAAGTCTGGGCTGCCGAGGAGCCTCTGCATATCCAATATGTTTACTCTGTGCCCCAGGAAGGTCCTAGCCCGGTAATCAGGGATCCCGCGGACTGGTGTGATACCCTATCCTGATGCAGGAGATCAAATTTTCTCGCCGTACAAGCCCAATTGGTTCGCTATGTACGACTATATTTTCAAGGAGCTCAAATTCAGGCTCTCATTCTCGGACTTCCAAACGTCTGTCTTCGTCCAGTTGCAGTTGGCGCCCTCGCAACTCTAGCCAAAATCTTTTGCGTTTTTGAAAGCCTTCGAGCTGACCTGTGGGTACTTAAAGATTGGGGAAACTCTTCCCCTATTTTTCCATGCCTTCCACCTTCAAAGGAAAGTCGTCCAAGGACAGTATAACTGGGTTTCCCTTAAGCAGAAGAGGAAGATTTTTATAGCTTACTCGGAGTTGATCAGGGACTTTAAAGATAGATACTACTTGGTAGAGCCGGTATTAGATCATGCTCGGGATTTCGTATACTTATAGGGGCAGGATACCAACGACTAGGGGAGGACCTTACTCGACGACCAGGGGAAACCAGTTCCACGTCTGATGTTGAAGTTCCAATTCTCCTAGTCGCATGACCACTTCTTGCATGGCACAAATGAGTATCTGACCATTGCTTCTGACATGAGTGTCGAGGATATGACTAGCTACGATGTCCTGATGAAGTTCGTTTCGGGCTTTTTCTTGATAGAATATATGGATGAGCAAGGTCGTCCACTTCTAGATAAGGATATTGGAGCAAATGTGGCATCTCAGTTTATAAAGGTGGCGAAGCTCCTCGCCTGCGAGATGGATGAGGAAGTTCCAGCTTACCTTGGTAGTTCTTAGAATCAAATATGCGTGCCCGTTCAACGTACTTTGCTCTCATATGTTAATGTTCTAACTTATTTCTTTTGCCTATTTCAGATTCCATGTCGGACGTACAAGACAGAGTGATGGCAAACACTACCAGGAGGAGAGGAAAAAATCTGACCCAGACTAGGTTGGGTGATCGTTTGGTAATGACGAGCACAAGTTTGGTCCATTATTCTACCACTCCCCAAGTATCTCCGAGCACAAGATCTAAACTTGGAAAAAGGCAAAGGGTCGACGACATCGTCAATCTGATCGGGACTCCCTCGAAACCTAAGTTCGAGCTTCCGACCTTCTTCTTTCGACCGAAGTTCTTCGAGGAGAATTACATACAGGTTCATCGGGTGGAAACATTGCGTTTAGAGGAAATGGACAAACCAAAAAGGAAGTTGGCCCTAGCTCAGGACGACAGTTCGGTGATGAGGGTCTTGGAAATGGCGTCAATGTATGTCGAGGGGATGGCAATATTGATCTATTTCTTGCACCCTCGGGGGATGGCCGGTTCCCAATCTAGAGTGTTCTCCTCGTTCTCCTGGGTTTTGGAGACTTGTGTCGTCGAGGAGAAGAATGAACCGTTTCTTGATTGACCCAGATTCCTCTGGGCGTCGATGATTCTTTCTTTGTTCAGGAGAACAACTACGGGACCAACGGGGCCTTCTTATAGGGGAGGTGGATCTAGAGCTTCTATTATTTCGCTTTGGTGCAAGATCAGAGGTTGGTTTGATTCATAGTCTCGACCAGCACAGCAAGGGTCAGATTGATTCCCTTAGGGATGGGAATGAGAGAAAGATCAGCAGGAGTGATCTCTAGCTCGATGATTGGTTCAGATGTCGGGGAGGCGATGAGTCTGTCTTGATGGAAATGGTTGGGCTCCCTGAGCGGGTGATTGGTTTCTTCACTTTCCTATTGTTTGATGGGGATGTTGACAACAATCCGGGCATCAACTGATTCGTCACGGTTAGCTATTAATAGAGTTGGAATTTAAGTGTTTTAGTCTTCACGATCCAAAGATGAAAGACGAGGAAACAAGATTCCCATAGACATCACCATTGATCGTTCCCGGAGATCAGAAATTGAGGTGGGCCATGGACGTGGTGGTGATGCTCGGTCGTCGAGGAGATAAGATGTGTATACCTACAAGACACTCTGATGCTAAAGTAATACATGGTAGAAGAATGAGCAAGTACAAGAAAGTGAGTTAAGAGAGTGAATATTGGATACTTGGCCTCTAAAGTGAGAGGGTTTATATAGAGCCCCCAACGCTTGGCTATTAGTTCCTGTTTTGGGCTTGGATCGTGGATCCCCCAAAAATAGATAACTGCCAGAAACTATCCATTGGGACGAGCAGCCTGATCGAATGTGATGCCCTTCGGGCATGAGGTGAATTAAGCAGGATTCATTTGTGGCTTAATTTGGGTGACTTCTTCTAGATGTCGGGCAGAAGTCTGAATGGAGCAGAGGCATCCGACCATGGGTAACCCTGGTCGACAAGGCCTCCTTGGTTGAGGAGCATAAGGTCAGTGGGTCCCTTTGGCATTGGGTAATAGGGTCATCCTGGATGCAGGAGTAGATTGGGCCATGCCTAGTCATTGGGCCAGTCCAGAACATATACAAAGCGTTAACTAGGCCCATAACAAGTAACACCCCAACTCTCGATTATATTATTTTAATTAAATGCTTGGGGTGCTTGAGTTATTGGGTAATTATGAAATTTTTAGTATAATTGTTAGAATTATTTAATAATTAAAAATAATAGAGAAAAGGAGAAAATAGGAGATAATTGGGTTGAGAGGAAAAAATAATAATTAGATAATTTGTGTGGTAAGGAGAGAATTACCAATAGTATGGGGGGCAGAAGATTTGATATAATTACAAATAAATAGAAATTAGGTTTATTTGATTTAAGTAGAAAATGTTGGGAAGAGAAAAGGTTAGAACGTGAAAGTTTTCATAAGAGTTGGGAAAACTTAGCAGAGCAAGGGTATAGTCTCCATAATAGTAAAGTGAAGATTTTTCTGCAATATCGAGGTAAAAAGGGAATTATTCATATATGAGTGTATTTTTCATAAAGGATAGAGAGGGATCCTAACCTGCTTTCTTGTCATTCCTCCATTGTTAAGGTTTTTGGAGTTATTAAGTTGAGTCATTATACTTTAGAGTTAAGGAGAGAGTTATGAGAACCCTTGTTATATGTAGGGAAATACCTTAGTAGAGTTGTCACTCGTGAACCTTGAGTTTATTAACATGTTTTGAATAACTCTAAAGTTGTCAATGAGTTGAGTTTAAAATCATATTTTTATTTGTTTAGATTTCTTTGATATGTTTAGAGTTGGAGTTGAAGGTATATGACCTTAGAGTTGAATTTTGATGACTCTGATGTATTTTCAGAGTTAAGTAAATTAGTTTAGTTGTGTTATCACTCGCCTTGTGATTAGGCATGATTAAGTAGTGATGAAATGAGATACAAATGTGATATAAACCAATGTTTATCCATATCTTTTTAGGGCGGTGATAAATCAAATAGGTGATCTTTAGATCTGTTCAATAGGAAGAAAAATGCAGAAAATCGTAGGTAGACATAGATAGGGGTTGTCTATCCTATTTTGTGTATAAGTTTAGTTTCATAGGTTCATTTGATGTGTGGTCAATTGCGTTAGAAAAAGGATTTAATGATCTTTTAAACTAGAGAGTTTCATAATTTAGCATAAGTCTATAATAGTTGCTGCTATATTTAAGTGAGGAATTAAACATAATTATAATTAACTTAAAATTATGTTAGTGATATGTTTTAGAATTGATTAAATTAAGGAAGTTAAGTTGTTATGCGTTTATAGTTGTTAACATGTCTAGTGTTGAATTTAAGTTCGAATATGTTCAGAGTAGTGAATTAATGTTGTATTTTGAACTACTGGCATGTTTAGAGTTGAGTCTGAAATGGTTAAGTTAAATCTAATATACTCAATGAGTTAGTTTAATGTGTTTGGAGTGTTATGTGAATTACATATTATTGATTTGATAAAATCCTCTAATTTAAGTTTAATCATTCCTAAAGTTAACCATAATTCGACAATCTCTGCAAATAAAAGTTGTTGCAAAGGAAGTTGATGGATTAAAAAGGGAGATGAAGGATTCGAAGGAGACAAACTCAGATACAAAGGTTTAAACGTTTAGGTAAGTATCATTTTACCTACAAAAATTTATTTGATTTATTGAGGTTTAGGGTTTTGTATGTGGTCTCTTATACTACTTACTGATTTCTACAACTTACAATTTTTCTGCCAAAAATGGATATTTTTATGTTGATTTTCCTCATGGGGGACAATTTGATGATATGGTAAGATATATAGGAGGGATAGTGTCAAACTGGAAGTGTGATGGTGAAAGATGGAGTTATTCTAAATTTTTGGGTGTTGTTAAAGAAATGGGGTATCATGGGGTACTTGAAATGTGGTATGATTTTGCTGATAATCTAAAGGAACAAATTAATGACTTTGCTGCAATAGAACTGCTAAATTGGTCCAAGTCTCATGAAAGGTAGACATATACATAGTCCACCATATTTCGCAACCTGATGTAATAGATGTAGTTGATCTCCAACCTTTATTAACTTATGTCCAACCCACTGTAGTATATGAGATACCTGAAACTCGCATACCTGATGCAGTATATAAGATACCTGAAATTGACATACCTAAAACTAAATAACATACTGAGATGAGATACCTGAAACTAACATACCTAATATAGTAGATGAGATACCTGAAACTGACACACCAGTTGTGAAACTCACTACAATATGTGAGAAAGTTCACGAGAAATATAATATTGGTATGCGTAGGATAAAGGCTTATAGGGAAATGAAGGTAGCACTTAATTATGTAGAAGGGTCATTCAAGGAACAATATCTGAGGTTGTATGACTACACACATGAGTTGCTGAGATCAAATCCAAACAACACAATTAAGTTGAAAGTGCAACCAATTGAACCACAAAGTGAGGAAATTGAGAAACTTGAGAGCTATGTAAGAAGAACATTATTTCCAAGTTTTCAATGACTATATATGTGCCTTGATGCTTGTAAGAGAAGTTTTCAAGTTTGTAGACCAATCGTTGGAGTTTATGGATTCTTTCTCAAGGGCCATAATGGAGGACATATTCTTGCAACAATAGGTAGAGACCCTAATAACCAAATGATGCCCATTTCATTGGTTGTGGTTGAAGCAAAAACTAAAGGACTCATGGGCTTGGTTTCTTGATCTTCTAGTTCAAGATTTAGGTGGTCCAGAAGTTTTCAAGGAATTCACTCTTATATCAAACCAACAAAAAGTACAATACACTTTCACATAATGATTATCATTTTAGTTACATAAACTTTATGTTTAACTATTTTTCTATGTTTAGGGGTTGTTACCAGCATTGGAAGAATTGTTGTCAGGTTTTGACCAAAGATTTTGTGTAAGACACTTGTACAAAAACTTTAGAAAAAGATTTCATGGAATGCAACTGAAAGAACTGATGTGGAGGGTAGCCAAAGCAACATATCCTCAAGCATGGGAAATGGAAATGAAGGAGATGAGGTATATTAATGAAGAGGCCTTCAAATACTTATGGAAGATTCCACCTAGATTTTGGAGTAAGTCTAGGTTCAATTATAATAACAAATGTGATGTACTGGTTAACAATATGTCAGAAACATTCAATGGTATTATAATTGGACCATGTATAAGGAGTGCTCTTGTAGGATTTGGATGCTCATTGGCATTCCACACCACCATGCAATTGCATGAATCCAAAGTAGATCTGAAGACCCTACATAATACATTCCTACCATGTATAGGAAAAAGACTTACCAAGCTTTCTATATACCTACACCCACCCAACCAAAGGCCAAAACTTATGGGAATTTACCCCATACCCCAACATAATTCCACCACCATCAAGAAGAGCACCAGGGATGCCTAAGGGGAGAAAGAACAAATATGTTAATGAGAAGAGAAAAGATACAACAACTATTACCAAGAAAGGGCTGCCAAATAAATGATCATCTTGTGTTAAATATGGCCACAACAAAGGCTCCTACCCAACTGTACTAAAATAACCTGTACCATCCCAAACACAACCACCTTAACCTGAAATATCCCAAACATAACCATTCCAACCTGCACCAATTAGAAGACTTCAAAAAGACTATCACCAAGAAAAACCCAACACACAAATTCACAATCTCAACCACAACCTACAACAAGATTTCAATCTAGGATTTCACCAAGAAGATCCCAAACTCAATCAACATAAACCGAAACCTAACCAACAATAATACTTCAAGCAAAGAAGGACCACACAACTATACTCCAAACAAGAGTATCACAAAGAATGCTACCGACAAGGTTGCGTAAACTGACTCCCATATATTTGCTAATCTTCAATCTTGATTGCATTTTCTTCTTGTTGTGTCTTTCACTCACTTGCTAAATCAACACCTCATTTGGGCTAAAGGTCCATTCGTCACACTATCACTATCATTCAAATAACTGACTTTTTCAAAGCTTGCATGAACATTGCATTAACACTACCATTTATGTATGAACAATTTAATTGCAAATCAGTGCTTGACATCAAAGCAATCCCTACAAGGGGCAATCAAAGTGGAACTTGAACTTCATTGGTTCTAACATGAATCTAGACTTCCTCAAAATTCTTTCAATCAGAGGCAAGACCCTCAAACAGCTCAATCAGGGTCAAAATCACCCTCAACGGCTCGATAAGGGCAAATCACTTCAACAACTTAATCAGGGGAAAATCACCCTCAACAACTCAATCAGGGGAAAATCATCTTCAAAAGTTCAATAAGGGGAAGACGCCTACCAAATCTAGACACTGGGGAAAATCATGTCATGGTCACTTTCAAAGCTTCCCCACCAGAATTCTTTCAAGTACCCTACTGACAGGGCAAGCAAACAAGGAGCAAATCTTCCTATCTCTTTTCCCCAGCTGAACAAGCAGATATTGCCAGATGTTGGCAACCATTCAAAACAAAAGCAATCTTTATGTGTCAACCAAGTCTCTTCGCTCATCAATAAGTGACCAAACTTGGAGCATTTAGATCCATCTTCTGACCATAAACTGTCAAAGATCGAGTGTCGGTGAATCAAACCCTCCACCACCCAAAGTCCAATCATTATTGGCAACTACCAGAACAAAAGTCCACCAAGATGACACCTTTCATTTTCCAATCACCTCATATACATCATTACGCATCATTTACATCAATCATTTACATCATACACATCATTTGCATACATAAGCAAATACACTTTTCATATCCCCAACATTTTAACTTTTAACTCATTGCATAAACATTTGCATCGTATTTCCATCATTATGGAATAACATTTCAAAAGAATAAAACAAGCATACATACATATGTCAGGATCCAGGATCAATAGAAGATTCTAGGCTTCTCCTCAGCAAATTCAGTGGCCGTCCCCCATTGGATCTTTTTATCTTTGTTGAAACTCAGTTTCTCAATTTTTTCAGTATTTCGCCAAATCTATTTTTACCAAGTGTTATCCAGTGCCCGTCCCCCATTGGATCATTTTCTTCTCAATCTTTTGTTGATTTTTCCAAGCAATTTTACTCATTTTACCAGCATTTCTCAGCCAGGTCGTCATACCATCCTTTTGGTGGTAAGGATATTTAATTTTTAGTCACCCGGTTTTCCCTTTGGTGGAGGGGGTCGCTTATTTTATTTTCAGTCATTCGGTTTTCCCTTTGGTGGCGGGGTTCGATTATTTAATTTTCAGTCACTCGATTTTCCCTTTAGTGGCGGGGGTCAATTTATTTATTTTCAGTCACCCGGTTTTCCCTTTAGTGGCGGGGGTCGATTTATTTAATTTTCAGTCACTCGGTTTTCCCTTTAGTGGCAGGGGTCGATTTATTTATTTTCAGCCACCCGGTTTTCCCTTTGGTGGCGGGGGTCGATTATTTAATTTTCAGTCACTCGGTTTTCCTTTTGGTGGCAGGGATCGTTTATTTAATTTTCAGTCACTCGGTTTTCCCTTTAGTGACGGTGGTCGATTTATTTATTTTCAGTCACTCAGTTTACCCTTTGGTGGCGGGGGTCGATTTATTTATTTTCAGTCACTCGGTTTTTCCTTTGGTGGCGGGGGACGATTTATTTATTTTCAGTCACTCGGTTTTCCCTTTGGTGGCGGGGGTCGATTTATTTAATTTTTAGTCACTCGGTTTTCCCTTTGGTGGCGGGGGTCGATTTATTTAATTTTCAGTCACTCGGTTTTCCCTTTGGTGGCGGGGGTCGATTATTTTGGTTTTAGTCACTCGACATCCAGATCGATCGTCCAAGATCGAGTGTCGGGGTCGCCTTATCATCCTTTTGGTGATAGCGATTATTTTAATTTTCTGTCACTCGGCATCTAGATCGATCGTCCAAGAACGAGTGTCGGGGTCGCCTTATCATCCTTTTGGTGATAGCGATTATTTTAATTTTCTGTCACTCGACATCCAGATTGATCGTCCAGATCGAGTGTCGAGGTCGCCTTATCATCCTTTTGGTGATAACAATTGTTTATTTTTTGTCAACCTGTTTCTTTTTCTGTGTCACCCATCTCTTCAGTTTTAATCACTAGTCTTTCATTATATTTTCTTTCTTGCAGACAAATTCAGAGTCTTTTAGTATCTAATTGTATTAAACCTTGGAAGTCTGAACGCGGGCCAATTCATCTTACTCGGTCTAAGTCAATTCGATAGTGGCAAATGTCATACCCAAAATTTGTCTTACTTGTATCATTTTATTTTTTGTTTATTAACCATTAATCGAAAAAATCCAAAAATATATCATTTTTTCAAGTTCGTGGTTTGTGCGTAAATCGAGTCAGTTTGAGTTTGTCAGTGTTTGTGTGTGTGGTAAAACGAGTAACAGGGGTGGCGTGATTTCAGTGTGTAGGTAGTAAATTGGATGGGTCCAGATAGCAAGCACAATAGCTATAATAATCAGTAAAAATAACAAATAAAAAAAAATAAAGTAACAAAGTAAGAAAATAAAGAAAAAGGGGTATATCACTGGTCTCTGTGTTGTGTGCATAGCAGATTCGGATGGGCTTTCAGAACCCAATAACATAATAAAGACACAATAATAATAAAATAAACAGAAGGAGGTGCAATGAGTATTTCGCAGTGGTGTGTAGAGCAATTTCTCATGGGCTTAGAGCCTAAGATCAAGAAGAGAAAATAGATTATCATGATTTTTTTTAAAACAAAAGAAACAAAGCATAACTCAGTAAAATGAAGAACCATGGCGCAAACACTTATGTCCTCACAATCGTTCAATCGCATGAGATGAAATAGAAACACAGAAGAAAAGAAAACAACACACACCAGGGTACGCACGAAACAAACCCAACCTCTAGGGACAACAATCTTCGCACGATCCTCTCTCTTCCTCTCTCGCACAATCGCTCTCCTGGGTTTTTTTCCGGTAGTTGTTGGTGGTTTAGTCGTGTTTTTGGGGTTTCGAACGGTGGAGGGATTTGCGGTGGATTGGATTCGGTTTCATGATGGTTTGATGGTGAAGGTGCGGTCACGGTTCAGATTTTGGCGCAGTTTTGGATGGTGAGCGGTTGTGGGTTTGGTTCGCTCGGATTCAACATGGTTTTTCGGTTTAACTTCTCGCGTTTTTGGTGTGTTTTGATTCTTTACGGTTTCGATTCGCGGATGCGTTCGAATTTTGTATTCAGTGAAGGTTTATGTGTGGAGCGGTGATGGTGATTGAAAGGGTCTCAGATTTGAGTGTTTGCTTTGTGCCCTCGCGGTTTGGCGATCTGAGTTTTTGTTTTTTGTTTTGTTTTTTTTGGAATGTTGTTGAAGGGAATGATGAAGGTTGTGTGATTATGGGTTGAAATGGTGGAAGGTGCAGGTTAAGGATGATTGTGGTGGTCACAGTTTTGAGGAAAGGGATGAAAGCTAAGGATTCGTGAGTTTTTTGTTTGTAATTGTTTGATTGAAAAGCTTGATGAAGAAAGGTTCAATGTGAGCGAATTTTTTTTGAGTGAGAGTAGAGTGTTTTCTTCTCTTATGAAAAGTGAAAGAATGATGAAAATGAGAGCTGTGGAATGCCTTTGCGTATGGAGTGGTGGTACTTTTTTTTGCGTAGCTGGCTTTTGTGTGTGAGCGATTTGTACTAGTGAAAGCTGGAATGTTGTAATGTGTTGGCTCATGAATTTCATTGGGTGCAAGTTGTGTGAATCGTACTAGCATTGATGGCTGAAGTTTGTGGCAATTATGAGTGTAGATGCGGTACGAATTTGTTGGAGAATTGGTGTGGTTAGGCGTTGGTATTGTTCTGGGTTATGTGATAATGATTTATGGTTTGTAAAAAAAATGAAATTCAAAATATAAAATTTGGTTGTTGTCAAAAATAATAATAAGAATACTATTAATAAGTAATAATAAAAAATAAAATAATAATAATAATAATAATAAACTAAAAATAATAATAATAATAATAATAATAATAATAATAATAACAATAATGATAATAAAAACTATAATAATAATAATAATAATAATAATAATAATAATAATAATAACAACAAAAGAGAATAAATGATGAAATAATAATAATAGTATCAACAATAATAATAAAAAGAATAATAAAAAAAATTGTATTTTTTTGAATGTATAATAGTAAATGGGATAAAAAATGAAATAAAGTAAAAAAAATAAAATAAAAGAGAAAGTTGAATTTTTTTAGAATTTTATTGATAGAAATAGTTAAGGAAAAATGGAAGTGATAATCGGGCAAAAATCTCAACACAACACACAACACCGCACACGCAAACACTAACAAACTCGAACTGACTCGATTTACGCACAAACCACGAACTTGAAAAAAATGACATATTTTTGGATTTTTTCGAATAATGATTAATAAACAGAAAATAAAATGACACAAGTAGGACAAATTTGGGGTATGACAATCACGTAGAGGGGTGGGTACAAATAAAGCTTTGAGCCTTAATCTCTGTTTCTAAAACCATGAACCAGACCATGATACAACCTTTAAAGAGTCCTAATTGAAACATGGTTATTTCGAGAGCGTACTACCACAAGACAACATTCCTGACTCCTATGAGTTGTGCTAAAATATCTTTGTTGGTGTTGCATGTGCATGTTGTCTTTTATTAAAAAAAAACAATGTTGTATTTTAACTAGTGATTCGCTCACAAAGGTTTGCGACATCTTTTTAGTAAAACTTCAAGATTAACATGTGTGTTGCATTAGAATTTTCATTCTCAGAATAAAACATTTTTCTTCTTGCATATATTTGTTTGGCGTTAAAGAAGTTCACATATGGAACCTGAGTTTAGAAGATTAATTTTGCCAAGTTGAGAAGTTTGAAAGTCCCGAAGGACAATTATGCTAATGTGTACTTTTCCAAGAAAAACTCCTTTGAGTAAGGACTTTCCCAACCAGCCAAACTGGGGCAATCACTTCGAGATTTAAATCTCTCAAGAAGACAGATAGTTTGGGCATTCCCTCAAAGAATAGTCAGTCAGAGGCGATTTCTTTAAGGCTCGTACTGGGGCAGGCCACCCCAAGAGAATGATAATTCACTCTCCAGACGATTAATCAACCTAGGTAGGGTTCGGAATACAGGGGCAGAATATCTCACGGTGATGTGGGATCTTTCATGAATCTTCTTGAGACAAATTCTTTCATAGACCATGCAGTCCGGGGCATTTATTACGATATCCAACAAATCTCTCCAAGAGTTTGAAGATACTGTGGCATTTTGGATGCCAGGTCTCCTGTAAAATCCTCTTGAGAAGATTTCCTCGTAAACAATACAGTCAGAGGCTTGAAAGACAACATCGTTGTCAATACAAAGCAGTGTAGAATTTCCCCCCAATCAAAGTCATACATGTTTTATTCACTCTCAGCTGCTTCTTAAAGCAAGGTATTAAAAGATGGTGTTCCCCAAGAAGAGAGTTTTCCTACCAAGAGGTGCTTTCTATCTTTTCTCCCTAGCAGGAGATGCATTACAACTCTTATCCTCGGCAGAAGGTACCATGTGTGGTCCTTTCCAACAAACGGTGGTTTGTACGTATCATCCTCAGTGGAGTAAAAAATTGAAACCTTCCCCAACTAAGGCAAAGCAAAATGGTTTCCCCAGTAGATGTCCAAAGATAATAGAATAATTAATCCCCTATAGAGTCATTCCCTCTGGTTTGACCTTTTTTGAGTTGTAAATTAGTTGATATTACTACTTCATCAAGTCCAATATCACTGTGGCAAGCCAGTAGTCATCTGGCGTCGTACAAAAAGACTTGTTTAAGTCATAAATCCTATGATATCACGTTCTCATATTCCTGGGTATAGATCATTTGATACCATTTCCTTGTCAGATCGTTTGATCTTGTTTGAGTTGTAAATCAGTTAATGTTACTCCTTTTTATTTGAGTCGTAAATCCTATGATATTAAGTTCTCATTCCTGGTTATGGATCATATGATACCATTTCCTTGTCAGATCGTTTGATCTTGTTCGAGTTGTAAATCGGTTGATGTTACACCTCTTTATTTGAGTCGTAAATCCTATGATATTACGTTCTTATATTCCTGGGTATGGATCGTTTGATACCATTTCCTTGTCAGATCGTTTGATCTTGTTCGAGTTGTAAATCAGTTGATGTTATTCCTCTTTATTTGAGTCGTAAATCCTATGATATTACGTTCTCATTCCTGGTTATGGATCCTATGATACCATTTCCTTGTCATATTGTTTGATCTTTTTCGAGTTGTAAATCGGTTAAAGTTACTCCTCTTTATTTGAGTCATAAATCCTATGATATACGCTCTCATATTCCTGGTCAGGGATCGTTTGAGACTATTTCCTTGTTAGATTGTTTGATCTTATTTGAATTGAAAATCGATTGATATTACTACTCCATCAAGTCCACCGTCGCTGTGGCAGGCCAGTAGTCGTCTGGCATCGTACAAAAGATAGGTTTCAAGAGTTCTTTGCTTCATAGTTCTCCAAGTAGGGTTTATTTGGTTGGGTTTATATCTTTTTTCTTCTTCTCCATTAGAGTGCAAATTTTCTGGTTTGTTATGGTATTCGATCATACTTTATCTCAACCGTCTGATAGTCAATGCTCTCATCCTTTTCAAATTAACAAATGATTGAACATGGGCAGTTGTAACATCCCAAAATTTTCTCTCTCATTTTTCATAGCATATATCATATCATTTTCATACATAGCATTGCATCCCTAGCATATAAATATGAAGCATAACATTCATAGTTGAAGCCTATGTCATGTGGTTCGTAACTTGTAAGTTTGTAATCATCCAAAGCCAAGAACAAGATCCAAGTGTCTCCCAACAAGTCTTAAGGGTTCCTTGCATCTCACATAAGCTCAAATGATATCTTAAGTCACTAGAAGAAGTGAATTCATCAAGAAGTTGACTCATAGCTTCACCTCCTACACAATTGGCCCAAATTAGGGTTTTGGTTTGAAGGAGCTTCTTGAAGTTTTTTTGGTTCTCACTTGTTCTCATGGTCTTCTGTAGGTTACCAAGTGTTCATGGATGAAGGTGCATTGGTTCCTCATGGAGGGTTTTCAGTCAGGCAGTTACTTGTGATCTAACCAAAAGTCAACTATGGAGAAAGAAAGTCAACTGTGGAGTTTTGGGGTCTAAGTCATGATTTTAAAGTTCCTATGCTTTCATATGGTCATGAAATGTCAATATTTCTATCATTCATCAAGAATTAAGTCTTAGGGCAAAAGTTACTAAATTTGGAAATGACTTGTAATTCAAAGTTTCTATTTTTGGAAGCTTTATAAGTCACATTCAAATTGACTTTTCATCATAAAAAATGCTTCAAATGAAATTTTCTTGAACATGAAAGTTGAATATTATCCTCTCCCTTTTCCATAAAGTACAAGATCATCTCCATAGTAGGTGTTAATCAAAAGTTATGATCAAAAGACTCAAGGGAGGTTGTTAGGGTTTTCACATGTACCAACTTTTTCCACTTTTGCAAAAAGGCTCCAAAGTGACTTATAATGGTTTCAACTTGCCAATCTTAATTCATAAAATCAAAGTACACTTCATTTAGTGAAAAATTGGCCTTTGAATCATGTCTCACATATTTCATGATGTACAATTTTTCATAATGATTGAAATATCTCAATTCATGTACAATCAAAGCCCAAACTCAATTGCTTGATGAACAATACACAAAGTGTGAGCAATGCATGCACATGGTAAGGATCATGCACGTGGGATTCACTACATACACCACAAACTTCATTTTTGAAAATTACTTCAAATATCTTTTACCACACATCCAATGGATCCTTAACCAGAGTTAGGCCCAAAAATCACCAAATATAAGCTCTTAACCCCACTGGTTAAAGCTAGGGTTCAGCCACTGTCCAGTTTTAAATAAATTGCACAAAACACTTTCTTCTTCGAATATCTCTCCCCATAAGGTTTCCTTGAGATTTTTCTTCATATTCTTGATCAGTGAACTTCATAAAACACAAATCATACATTGGTTGAAGCTCAAAGCAAGGTTTTCTTCAGATTCGAATTTGGAAGTTGCTTCTTGAAATCTCAAGATCCAGATCAAATTCAAGCTCTAATTGCATTTATTTTGCAATTAGAGGTTCCAAGGAGTTGATCTGCAACCCTCAGATGGTTTTCTAGGAGTATTTTCATTGTTGCAAGCTTCAGGTGAGTTCAGTTTTCATGCTCCTAGATCTTTATTTTCTTGTGTGCATTATGTTTTCCATGTTGTGCTGGTGATGTTGATATGTTTAGATTAAAAAATGGACGTGTAGCATGAGAGTATTATGGATCTGAAACTTTTAGATCTACTTTTGTTTGCTTCGATTTGAACTTTTTGTGCAATGTTTGATAAAATAAAGGTGATATTATTGATCAACATGTGATTTAGGTCCGATATGTGGTTTTAATTTGTGTTTCTAGAAAGTTTTATGGCTGAGTTCACCAGAGAAGGTGACCGGAGCTAGGGCTCCGACACCTGGTTATAAGCTTCAGGTCACCTGAATAATTGAGGAAGACATAATCCTCACCTTCCATTTGTTTGATCTGACGGTTCCGTTCTTGCCAACACATTACAATTGTTGGTTGCCTTGCACGTGACTTGTGTTTCATAATTAATCCATTTATGTGTTTCTCTAGGATGCTTACCATGCGCGTGTAGATCTGAGCCTTTCCTTTGGTTTACTTTTTGGATGTTTGACTTTGTCTTATGCGCATGATTGATCTGATGGTTGTGATAAGAATTAAGATTTGACTGAATTCCATGGTATTGTTGTTTGACTTGCGCTGGTTATTGTTGTGGATTGGGCTTGCTATCAACACCCCTCCTTTGACCCCAATTGTATGTTTCAACGTGTGTTTTTTCTTTTCTGAATCCCCTAGCTTGGTTTCTTTGTTTTTTTTTTAATTTTATTTTCATATAGTTTCTACATTGTATTTTAAAAATAATTTATGATCATCCAAATATCATTCAAAAAATCATGAATCACATTTTCATATTTAACTAATTTTTGATATTTTTATTTCTGATTTTAATCATTTTTCATTATAGTTTGAATATTTTCTTTAATTTTCTTTTTGAATTGTCTACTTCTTGATATTTCAAATTCAAACTTTTATTTTGCATATTTCATTAAATATTTTTCAACTCTTCTTTTTGCATTCATTCATCAACATCCTAAAATACTTAAAAACATTTTTTTTCACATTTTTAAAGTCATTTTACATTGCTTTTTGGTCCTTACCTATTGCATCTTTGTTCTTTGATCCTTATGCAACTTTGACCAATTGTTTGACCTAGTATGGTTTTGTTTTATTGAGTGAGCTTTTGACATGTAATTAGACTCTGACTTAGATCACTTGAGGTATAATTTTATAATTTTTTAATGTTGTTTGATGTGTGTTTGATAGCTTGTAATTGAAGGTACTTTCGGTGATCCTTTCTTGTCATCCTTTAATCCTAATTGCTTGAAGGCATTTATGCCATTGTGTGAGGTGACTTTTATGAGTTTGTTTGGTTTGTTTATACGTTTATATGTCTCCTTTGATCACTTATAGGTCCATCTAGAGTTTTTGTTTGTCTCTTGCTTGAGTTTGTGCATCTTTGTTCAACTTTGACCTATTTCTTCCATGTCTTCTCCCTTAATGTTTCCCATGTTTGTTTGTGTGCATCTAAAATGTTCCTATCTTCATCTCATTTGAATTACATCCCAATTACGCTACTGACCTCATGCATAAGCATCCATATTTGTATGTCATGTTGCATCTTTTGTCTTGCATCTTAACTATGAAGCATCTTTTCCTTACGTGACATTCTTTTGTATTATTATGGAATTGCTTTGACTGGTTCTCTATGTGCATTTGATATGTTCATATATGAATCCTTAACATGTCATTTTGGTCATATGCTACTGACCTTTATCATCTCATGTCATCTTTTCATCTTTGACTTACATCTTGACTTATGTTTCTTCTTACATGAACATGTAATTGTCTTCTCTTCTTCATCCCATTATATCATGAACTAACTCATGCAATTTGGTATTCTCATTTAGGATCACATTAGGCATTATAATATGACATAGCATTATAAATTTGATGTTTCTCATGTGTTTTCATCCATGTTATACCTCTTTTGCATCCTTACTTTTTCATTTACGACTTCTTTGAACTTCCTCGCCTTTTTGGTGCTTCTATGAGTTGTTTGATCTTAGTTTGAGTTCTTAGAGCTTCTTAAAGTTCATTTATGGTTTGGTTCTGACTTGTAAGGTTATCTAACCTTTGGATATTTTCCATGTGCCTTATTTGTGTGTTTGGCTTCCACATCATGTCTTATAAACGTTTGTGTTTCATTTGCTAACATTTCTGGGGCTTTGGTAAGTTTTAGGAGTGTAGATGTGCTTCCACATTCCAACCTCTCCTTTATATTTACATTTCAATCTTGTGTTTTATTAAGCATTAAATATGCTTTGATTTGCACAACTCTCATTCATCCCCACTTAGAAACAACTTAACTTCCATCTTGGATGTAAGTTGTCTTCTAATCCCTTTTTCTCTTCTTCTTCTTCTTCTCCTCTCTTCTTCTTCTTCCACCATTAGGATAGAGTTATTAAAACTCACTAACCCTAGGACATCCAAGCATTCCAACACTTAGGATTGTTAGTTTCCTTTAGACTTTTACCTTTTGATTCTCTTTTGGTGTCTTCTATCATCTCATCTCAAAATCAAATCAAAAACACCTAATAAAGGTTGAACTTCTTCATGTGCCAGGGGACTTTTCCATGGGATACTTGCACATATTCCATATGGGGATAAGGTGTAGGGTATCTATCATGATGAATAAGTCTTAGCATAAAGATTTTTCACAAAGAAAACCTAAAAAATACGTCTTCATCCAAAAACAACAAACATTTAATAAATAAAGTAGGCTAGTGCATTTGAGCCTTAATCTTTGGTACTAGGTTTCGAGATCTCCTCCATACCTAGGTGTGCTTCTTATCCATTCCATCTCGGAGTGATGTAATAAGTACACACTCCATTGAATGAGACTTGAATACACTCTCATTCAAACTCCCAAAGAAAAAGCTTCTAAAAAACGTCAACAAACAATAAGCGGCTTTCCTTCGAGAATTCTTTTCTCATATCCTTCACGCTAAATGAAAGAATTTGCTCCTACTTGCCTTCTGCAAGACAGTAAATGCACTCGTTTCAGGAGAGTCTGCAACACCTGAGCATAAGCATAAGCAGTTCAATCCCAAAAACACAAGCAAGTTGTGTCAGTCTTATTGAGTCGAACTACGGTATTCTGACTTTCTCATTGCACAAAGGGAATACATAGACACAAGCGACGACGCTTGGCGAACAAAATCATTCAGTCTCTTTCCTCGTTCTTTATGCCATTTCATTTCCTTATCCTTTCATCTCATTCTTCCTTATTTCTTTTTAGCCCTTCCATTAGCAGTTACAGTTGTGGCAGATACCCTCACCCTTTGAAATAGTGCTAGCAAGCGTGGATCCCGTCGGGTACGATAGACGATCTGAGGTGCTAATACCTTCCCAGTTTGTAACTGAGTCTCTTACCCTTTTTCTTTGGTTCGCGAGACCCTGCTTTCTCCTTCTTCCGGGTTTGTGCATCATTACCCTTCCTTCAGGATAAAAATGCCTGGCTGGTGACTCTTTCTTTTCTGTGCCAATTTCTTGTCTGTACCAGGATGGAAATCCCCGGAGCGATAGCTGGGTACCTTTGAAGGGTAGCAGCTCGGACGTATCCATGGTCATGCCTTTGAAAGTATCCCAATATAATGTGTCTGTTGAGCTTCCTGGATCGATTAACACTCGTTTGAGACTCCAATCATAAATTTGTACTTTTATGACCATGAGGTCATTCTCATACTCCAACACACCTTTTGAACACTGTCTTGAAAAATCGACAATGATAGGTCGTTATTCTTTTTCTGAAAAACGATTTATGTGACACATGCATTACTGATCGGATATATCTCTTTCTGGTCGAGCTTGTTTCTCCTCCACTAGCGAAACCTCTCGAGATGGTGTTAAGCTTATGACGGGCTATTCAAGTCGTCACGCACTTCGCTTTTCATTGAATGGGGTAAATTTCTTAGTGAAGTTGTCATATGGCCTCCAAAAAGGTTTTATCGCCAACCTTTCCCTCAACCCTTAATTATGGTTCTCTTTCTTGGGCTTGGATACGTCATGCCTAAATTATTTTTTTTATTTAGAATCTCAGGATCTTTTCTCCATATTTCTTTCTTCCCCATTGATATAACATTTTGCTCTATTCATCACTTCCTCCATGCTAGTGGCTGACTTTTGTGCCAACGATTCATTGAAATGACCGACTTTTAGATAATTTTGGAAGGCTCCCATGAACATTTCCTGATTTGGATGAGATACTTTTATAGTTTCTTCGTTGAATCGCACCATATATTCTCGGAGGGATTTAGAGGGCCCCTTGTGATAGTTGAATAAGCTGGTAGTGGTCACCTTTCTATGTTGATGGCGGAGAAATGCTGCACCATCTTCCTAGTAAGATCCTGGTAACCTATGATTGATAATCTGGGCAGACTCATGTACCATTGTAATGCCACATCCTTAAACGTTCCCACCATAAGCTTGAATTTCAAGGATTCGAAAGCCCCGACTATTTCCATTTGATTGTTGATTGAGATTATATGCTTCTGCGGATCACTTTTGCCATCAAAGGATGACAAATGTGGTTGTTTAAAATTTTCTAGAACCTGATCACCCCAGATTGCTATGAAAGAGGTTGAGGATCAAGAAGTTACACCTCTTCTTCCTCTTCCTTACTGCTTTACGTTTGTTGAAGTGTGTGAACACTTTTTTTTTGCAAAGACTCATTCTGGTGGCACAGATTATCCACAATTGTAAGGAGTTGTGACATGTCTAGTGGAGTGCAAGACTCACTTCTACTAGAAGATGATTCAGACATCGTTTTGTTATGTTGTAATAAATATTTTTGTGAGGTGTGGAAAAGTTTTTTCGAGGCCCCACGGTTGGTGCCAAATGTTCCCGATAAACACTTTTTGATTAATCTCCCTGAGACGAGTTAGGTGAGATCACAAACGTATTGTATTTAAGGTGATACATGTTGTCCGTCCTTTCTTCCCTCGGTGGAAAGCCTTTTTATACTAATCTTCGATCTCCAAGATCATTAAGGAGTGGCTCCTCAAATTCCATATAAAAGATAGCCATAATGTCGGTCACTCTCATTACTATCATGTAATGTCTTCTTGATGATTTTCTGTAACTCTCATGAGACCTTTGGAGCTACCCCATAACCGTTACGTTGATCAGTACATGTCGTATATACCAACACGTCTCCTACAACTCGGACTCCGACTTGCTCTATCTATGGCAACTCGACATTTGTCATTTTTCGTAAGTATTCGGCATATTGCCTCTCATATTCGGCCTTAGTGACTTTATAACTCGACTAATAACAATAGATTTTGTATTTTGATTAAATTATAAATTTGCAAACATTTTCAATAATTTAATTTAATTTGTTCATGTTAATTTTGCACATTTTTGAATGTATAGACTAAATATTCGAGTTTGTAGCATAACATCGCAGCTAGATTGTCTTGCAAATGAATGGTTTCTGGAATCAAACTCAGTTTTGTTTCTTTTTCTTTTTTCTGTAGCACAATATATGTTACCAACAGTCCTAACAGGCTAACACAATGTTATTTTAGGCATAATAGTATGTTGTAGAGGTACAGTACATCTTAATAGTATGTTGGTAGATGTACAATGCTCTTAAACATTGGACAACAATATCTTCATTTTTCCAAAAGTTTCCATCCACATGACAAGTCTATCTACACAATTTATGAGTTTATTTATGACCTCACTGCTGTTCATCACATGCACTATCCACCATTACCCCCACACAACAATCTTTTCCCCATGCAATAATTTGAAAAATAGCAATATTATTCAATTAAGAGAATCAAAAAGCTACACTTCAATATTGTCACACATCAATGAAATCTTACAACATAGCAACAAAAAGAATACAACATTTTATTACTGGCAAACATTAGCAATTAGGGACTTAAACTATAAGAATCAAACCACAGAACTAATCCATGGCCAAGACAGTACTAAGATTCATAGGATGCATGTACTCGTTGGAACCAGTTAAGATCTGTTGGACTATGAGTCTGCTAGCTTTCTCAGATGGATGAAATGGATCCCAAAATGCGTAAAGATCTCTATTCGGACACAAGTTCGAAAGTGGCGTGCAAAGTCCAATCCCATTGTATGGCCCTTGTCCACAACATGCTACCTTTGATGTAACAAAACCTGTTGATAATCCAAATTTCATTGTCAAGTTCAATAAACAAATAATAAAAACTAAGTTTGGTTCACATACCATAAGCTTGAGGGTTGGTAATAAAATCCATGTGCATTTGATGTGCATTAGCAGCAATGAAAGCATCAAAACCAATTTCTTGGTTCAGTCCTTTAATCATTTCAACAAGCTGTGGATTATACAACGACGCGGCTCGCTCGAGTTCCACGTCACAGTCGCCGTTTCTGCTTCTCAAGGCTAACTCGGCTGGCACACAGCCTATTGGTCCAGTGCCCGTTACAAGAACCTTACGAGCTCCCAAATCATAAAGTTTCTGCACATGCATGGTTGTTAAATGAAATGGCACATGTTTCAAGTGTAGTATTTATTGTGAAATGAATATAACTAACCCTTAGAATTTTTCTGTACTCAGAAATGAGATAGGTGACATAGTCTGGAAGAGAAAATTGGCGAGATCTTGCTGAAAACGGGACCAAATAATAATTGTTAACGAAATCGTTGCCTCCGAGAATGATGAGTACAATTGCTTTGTTGACAACTTTCTTAGCTTCTTCTTCACTAATATGTAAACTCAACCTTTGCTGGTAATGTTGGAACAGCTTCAATTGCTTGTCAATGTGCAACACCTCCAGCTGCCAAAACAAGATGCTGTCAACTTCAAATGAGTTTAGGGTTTGATCCTCTTGCTAATAATTTTTTTTATCAAAACTTACAAATTGAAATCCGGTATCATTGAGAATTCCAATCCCCGCGGACGCGAAATTGGCTCCGACTAGAAGTTTTTCGCCAATTAGTAACGGACTTAAGTAAGGAAGAGTTGGTTCTAAACCAAGTTGCTCACCTGCAAGGCAATGCATGCAAATGCGAGACTAGAGTTAAGCACATTGTTAATCAAACAAATATTAGTACAACTACGAGATCAACTAACGTATAATTCAGTAATATTTGTCTAACAAATTAAGCTCGTACTAATTATGTCTGGAATGTTTAGGCCATTAGAGAAACGTCCGGTGGCTTTATGCGAAGGGAAGTCAATGCCATAAGGAGGAGTATCAGCTCGAGCCGTGGTTGCCAAGAAATGATTGTTGCCATTATCCGCAATCGAATCACCGAAAACGAAAAAAGCTCTTGTTGGTTGAGCAGAACCAAAACCAAAAGCCATAAACAAATTTACTACCATTATTATACAACAACAAGACGTTAAACCTAAAGAACTAGTCATGACTACTACAAATGAAACTTAATATTTTGTGGTATGATCTAGAAGTGAGTATAAGTGATGGTTTGTAAAGTGTTATATATAGAGAAAGTTTGAAAGAGTGATATATAATTACCACATTGATAAATGTGTTACTGGTTTTTTTTCACCTTCCAAAGTTTAAAGCATAGCTGAATGAAGTAAGGTAACTAAATGCTATGGTTCATTGTTTCAACAAATGTATCGCATATTCATAAGGTTCCAAAACAGCATCATCCTTAGAATCAATGAACATTGGGGTCCGTGCGACAACCTCCAGTGTGATAATGCCACATATATATGTAGTAAGATTTTTTGAATGAAGTAAAACTATTTATTGCAAACGAGGTGAACAAGAGTAGAAGTTGAGTCTAGTGAAAAAGTTGCAGTAAATATAACAAGAGAAAATTGTGGTACAAGATAAAAATGCAGTAGTAGTTACCAGGTGTGTATGTAGAATACGGTAAAAAAACAATGATAAGCATAGAAGCTGGAGCTAGCTAAAGTTTAAAAGCAAGATCTTGTTATCCTGCTTTGCTAAAATGTCATTGTTTTAAAACTCAACTTCGACAGGTCGAACCAAGGATAGGGTATATGACATCAGTATGAGTGATCAAATAGAGAGAGGCCTTGTCTTTGAAAAAAGTGTTTATAAGTTGTCTTGTGTCTCATTTGTTTTGGGTATTCATTTTTTCATGTTCACCACGGTGAAAAGTCACATTAATCTTCAGATTTTGGAGATATATCTCCGGATGTATCTAAATTATCCATTCCCAGCAACTTGAATTAATGAGTCACCCCATTTTACCGAAAAAAATATTTTTGGAGATGCATATCCGTAATAACTCTTATTTGAATACTCAGGACGTTTTACGGAGATACATCTCCGTATCTCCGAACGGGATTTAATTGATATACCTCGTGCCATAACCTTTCATTTTCCTTCTTCATCTTCTACAATTTCATAAACAATTCAACTTCATAGCTAAGAATCAACAAGGTCATCATATTTCAAGTTTCAACACTACTTCAACCGCATTGCCATCAATCTTAGTAGATTTCATTCTCTCTATTCAAGCTTTCGTACAACAAATCTCTCAATTGATAAGTTTCTTATTTTCTTTTATTTTTGATTTGTGATGCATGTTTTAGGTAAAATATGTTGCATTAGTTTGTAGTTACATTCAAAATAGGTACTTTGTTTAGACATGTTGTTAGCTCCTAATTTCGACGCCCACTTGGTTACAGGAAATATTGGTTCAAGGATTATGTTCTTTAAGAGAACTGAAAAGGCTTCAATTGAAGATTGATGTTGATCCTCTTCAAGTTGCGGATGCAATTTATACTAAACCTAGTGAAGTGAACATGATCAAAGCTGCTGAAAATTCTGATAGCAGTTCAGGCAGTGTCAACACCAATGAAGCTCTTGGTCGCAATGATGTGATAGGTGAAGTGACCGAAAATGTCATCGATGATGTTGTGTTTTACAATTTCACTGAAGAGGTTGATGGATGACAGATGGAGCATTTCATATGTGTAGCAGCTGAATTTTTCTTCAGGACATCAACTGATGTTAAGAGGGTTGGTGTGGAAATAATTGTTAAACCACAAGTTGCAGTCGAAGAGTCAAATCTTTAGATTGTGATGAAGGAAACTGTTGATAGCTTCATAAGAATGGACAAGGATACTGAGGACCTAAACATGGACTTCTCCAAGTTAGATCTCAAGGATGAAGTCGATGTAAACATGGTCGAGATCAAAGATGAACAAACCATAGATGCTGACAACAGATTCGTCAAGAAGAATACAACAAAGTGGATTACCCAAAAGAGGAGGAAACTATTGTGGACTTTTTACACAGGTGCCAGAGAAAATATTCTAAAGTGATGTTGTGCCCTAGGTGTAGTGCTATCTTCGACAAAAGGGCTATCCATAACCTTCAGGGAGTGAGAAAGGAAAAAGAAGGACATGAGCAAAAAACAGCTCAAAGGCCAAAGGGATTTGACCCAAGACGATCTGCTCTGGGGCAACATGCTGCAAGACCTCAAATTCCTGGAGCAAGGAAACTTACTTTCAAGCTTATTGGTGAAGTACCAAAGGGAAAATGAGTTAAACCTGTCAATTCTAAATAAAAAGGAAAGTCGAAGTGGGCCAAGTTCGATGTAGAAAGGGGTTATTCGATGGACTACAGAAAATAGTTCAGATCATCCAAAAAGGTTGCATATGTCTCAGAAAACTACATGGGTAAGAACTCTATGTTGAGGTCACAATGACGAAGGGAGCAAAGACTAAGGAAGGCACAAAGAGATTCCTTAATAAACGATAAAGCTGAGTCTAGAAATAATGTGCTAGCTGGTAATGATGGAGGCTTCGAGGCAAAAACAACTAACAAGGTGCTTGTGGGGCGAAAACTATTTACCTCTAAAGGAGAGGAGGCTAAGATAAGATTTGTTCACGAAGCGAACGAAGACAAAAACACAACTGATAACTTCGACTCAGATTTTGAAGCCTCTCTTGATATTATTGTGAATATGGTCTTTGTGATGCCTAGGGAGTACAACAAGATTATTGAGGTCGAAAACTTAGATGCAAATGCTGAGGCAGAAATGGCAGCACACAAACCTGTGTGCTATTATGTCATGAATAATGGTTGTGTGGAGGAGAAAAATGCATTTTTCTAACGGCCAACTAAGGCCGTGAAAGGACATTTGAAGCCTATATACATTAATAGGAAGGTGGAGAATGTGGCCATAAATAAAATATTGGTAGATTGTGGTGCAACAATTAATTTAATGCCACATTTTCTGCTAAGTAAGATCGGTAAGTTTGACACCGACTTGAAACCTCATAATATGATACTTTCAAATTATGAAGGGAAAATTGGCGCTACTTTGGGTGTTCTACAAGTCGACGTGATTGCCGGGACAGTAACAAGACTCACTGTGTTTATGATGGTCAAAAGTAAGACTAACTATAATCTACTACTAGGAAGGGAATGGATTCATGGTGTTAGAGTGATACCTTCCTCAATGCACCACCAGTGGGTAACCATTTGGAGGCCGGATGGAATAGTGGAGAATATCGAAGCTGACCAAGGATACTTCAAAGTACCTGTCAACCATGTCGATGGGATTGAATTTGACAAGAACTTGGTGCACATTGCACATTGTGCCCTAGTAGAATTCGACTTTACCCCTGATGATCATGCATTCTGCTCATTGTACTTACATCCTGGGTTTTCGATGGGACAAAGAGGTAATAGGGGATGAAGGTAATTACCAATACTTTGGAGAGATTGTTATACACCCCACAGGTTGGGGAAGCGAAGGCAGTAATAATGAATGAGTTTGACGCATTGCAAAGAATTTTGGCCTACGTAGCTGAAACTAAGTCACAAGCGACCTTGGAGGCTGCAGAAAATCATATGGTTGTCGAAGCTAATATAGAGTTTGTTGAAGAAAGTCCTGGTAAAGACTTTGACCCTAAGCCACCTGATAAAAATCAAATCGAAGAATAAGACCAAAGGCTTGATGTCATTTATGACAATGAGCCTTTAGGTTTTGAAAAGGATCCATTGTCAGATAACATAAAAATGTTGGCACAAGATCCTTTGGAAGAAATCGACTTGGGAGAAGGGGAAGTGAAAAGCCACGCCTACATCAACACCAATCTTGACCCACAACTCAAGATCAAATTAGTCCAATTGTTAAAGGAATTTAATGATTACTTTGCTTGGGACTATGATGAAATTCCTGGTTTGGAGAGATAACTTGTCAAGCATAAGTTACCAATCACGCGTGGGAAAAAACCGGTCAAGCAAAATCCAAGACGGTTTGCCCCAGTAATCCTCTCAAAAATAAAAGAGGAGATAGAAAGGCTACTTTGATGCAAGTTCATCTGTACTGCCAGGTATGTCGAATGGTTGGATAACATTGTACCAATTATTAAAAGAATGGTTATTAAGGGTTTGTATAGATTTTAGAGATTTAAATGTTGCAATCCCTAAAGATGAGTAATTGATGCTTGTGGCAGAAATGCTAGTCGATTCTGCTGTAGGACATGAATACGTGAGAATGTTAGATGGGTATTCCATATACAATCAAATATTCATTGCTAAAGAGGATTTCCCAAAAACTGATTTTGATGTCCATGAGCCTTAGGCACCTACGAATAGATAATAATGCCTTTTGGCCTAAAAATGCTAGGGAAACCTATCAGCGAGCAATGAATTCGATCTTCCATAATTTTATAGAAACTTTTAGGCAAATCTATATTTATGATATTGCTGTTAAGTCTATTTCATGGAAAGATCATATTGACCATCTTCGACATTCCTTTGAAAGGATGAGAAAACATGTTCTTAAAAGGAATCTTCTTAAGTGTGCTTTTGTGTACATGCAAGGGAGTTTTTAGGCTTTATGGTCCACAAGAAAGGTATCGAAATCAATCAGAATAATACCAAAGGCATCATGGAAGCGAAAGCACTATCATCAAAGGAGGAGTTGCAATCACTATTAGGAGAGATTAATTTCTTGAGGAGATTCATATCAAACCTAAGTGGAAAAATGAAAGTCTTCTCACCTTTGCTTCGTATCAACAAAGATGGGTTTGACTAGGGGCAAGCTCAATAGGAAGCCTTCAAAAATATCAAGGATTACCTGAGCCACCCTCCTATTCTTTCACCACCTTGTAGAAGGAAGAACATGAGATTGTATATAGTTGCGTCAGATAAGACTTTAGGGAGCATGTTAGCTCAAGAGGATGATGATGGCATCGAAAGGGCCATTTATTACCTTAGTAGAGTTTTAAATGATGCAGAAACTAGGTATAGCACGATAGAAATATTGTGTTTATGCTTGTATTATTCATGTACAAAGTTAAAAAATATATAAAACCAGTTGATGTTTATGTTTCTTCTAGTTGTGATATTATTAAACATATGTTATCCAAGCCTATTTTGCATAGTCGAATTGGTAAATGGGCACTAGCATTAACTGAATATTCCATAACATATAGACCTTTAAAGGATGTTAAGGGACAAGTAGTGGCAGACTTTATAGTCGACCACTCCATTAATGAAAATTCTATGAACTATCTGGAGGTCGAACCTTGGAAGTTATACTTTGACGGGTCTAGCCATAAAGATAGGACATGCATATGAGTACTTGTTATTTCTCCTAATAAAATCCCAACAACACTCAAGTGTAAAATCGAGGGTCATTGTTCAAATAATGAGGCTGGATACGAGGCTTTGATAACCAGACTTGAAGTATTGTTGGAATTTGGGGCAACTCATGTAGAAATAATGGGAGACTCTGAGTTGGTTATAAAACAAGTTACAAAAGATTACAAATGCATAAAAGAAAACCTAACTATGTACTTTGTAGTAGCGAATCGACTGTTGAAAAAAATTAAAGCAGTTAGCTTTCGACACATCCCTAGACTGGAAAGTAAGGTTACAAATGATTTGGCTCAGATTGCATCAGGATACAGAATTTCGAAGGAAAAATTGCAAGATGCGATCGAAGTCAAAGAGAAGGTAGTGTCGGTTGGATTAGCCCCATCAGACCTAGAAGAAACAAAGCTTGCATATGTTGATGAAGACAACTTCTCCATTCTAGCAGTCGACAGTTTAACAGATAAATATTGGAGAAAACCTATAGTGGAGTATCTACAAAATCCAACAGCGTCGACAAAATAAAAAGTCAGGGTTCAAGCTTTAAGTTATGTCTTATTGGGTAATGAATTGTTCAAAAAGACTCATGAGGGAGTACTACTCAAATTCTTCAATGAATCAGAGGAATATTTGGTCCTATCGACTGTTCATAGTGGGACATGTGGGGCACATCAAGTAGGCCACAAAATTAAATGGCTCTTGTTTCGGCAAGGTATGTATTGACCTAGTATGTTGAAGGCTTGTATTGAATTTGCTAAGGGTTGTCAAGAGTTCCAAATTCATGTTGGCATCCAACATGTCCCTGCAAGTGAATTACATTACATATAGTCAAACCATGGCCTTTCAGAGGTTTGGCTTTGGATTTGGTTGGAGAGATTCAACCAGCATCTTCAAAAAATAAAAATAAAACATTATGGTGGGTATTGACTATTTAACTAAATGGGTTGAAGATATACCTCTGCCAAATGTTGACCAAGAGGATGAAATATAATTTATTCAAAAACACATCATCTATAGGTTTGGAATCCTAGAAACTATTACAACAGATCAAGGGTCAGTCTTTACTAGTCGAAAGATGCAAGAGTTTGCTAAAGAAATGGGTTTCAAACTTTTAACCTCTACACCTTATTTTGCTCAGGCTAATGGTCAAGTCGAAGCAGTAATTAATGTAGTGATTAGGTTGATAAAAAAAAGTATGTAGGGAAGAAGCCAAAGAATTGGCATAAGACTCTGGACCAAATTCTTTAGGCATGTCGAACATCCCCTAAAGAAGCAACCAACACTACTCCATTTCGACTCACATTTGGTCATGATGCAGTTCTTCCTGTAGAAATCCATTTTTAGTCCACAAGGGTCTAGAGACATCATGAGATTCCATATGAGACTTATTGGAATATGATGTTGGACGAATTGGTAGACCTAGTTGAAGAAAGGCTCCATGCTCTAGAATTGCTAAAAAAGAAAATGAAAAGAGTAGAGAAGTTTTATAATAAAAAGGTTAAGATTAAAACCTTTTCGACTAGAGAGTTAGTATGGAAAGTTATTTTACCTATGGATCGAAGGACCAAATCTTTAGGGAAAAGGTCACAAAAATGGGAGGGTCCTTATGAGGTTACTAACACCTTCAGTAATAACACATATGAAATTCAAGAAATTGATGGTGATCAGCGAATCTTATAATGGCCAGCCAAATAAAAGAGATTGGGAATATGTGAAATGTCTTTGAAAACATATCATATGATCTTATTATTGATATTTCCCATGGCATAATATTCTTCACTACTTCAAATTTTTTAAAAGACTTGCTAAGGTAATAAAGTGAAGGTCGAAGGGTAAAGAAGAAATAAAAGCAGTTGGATAAGATGCCAAAGGCATCAATATTGTCATTACATAAGGCCTCAAAAGAGCCATAAAATATTGTACTTAAATAAAAGTGCAGTCAAAATGACAAGATGATCAGAAAGAGAGATTTGCCTTCAGCTAGAGGAAAGTAACCTTTTGAGACTGGAGGCGCCTTTCAACCAAACCCTTTTCTAGATTGGCTACCGCGGGCTCTCTTTCTAAATTTTGAGCATTATCAAGATGTTCCATGGTGCGCCCCAGCTCTTGATCCAGCTCAGTATCATCCAACCCTTTCAATTCATTGCTTTGTTTATCAACATTGGAGATTTTGGTTTGCAACGCTTCGATCTGCTGTTTCTAGATGGGAATGTCTTTTCTTAGGGATGTCATCTTTGTACGCTTATCAGTCTTGGATTTCTCTAGCTCTTTTACCTTAGCCTCTAATATAGTTGCATTCGACCAAGCAACAGCTTCACTCCCACTTTTGTTTTTGATTGTATCCTAAATCTTGGGGAGTTTCTTGAGGTATTCAGATAACTGGTTTACTACGGCAGTTAGCTCCAAGAGGAAGTCAGATGTTTCTGGGGCAACAGTCGAAAGGTCCATCTTTTGGAGAGAATCCTTCAGGAACAGGGGCAGTTTGATTTGAGTCCAAGACACTACGAATGTCACCCCTGACAAATTTGGATTTGATTTTCTGGAATATAGGGCCAACAAAGTCATCTGGCGCCAGATCTCTAGAAGTGGTCGAAACACTCAAGCTCTTGTCCGAAGAGCTGCTTCTCCTCCCCAGTACTAACCTGACATATTCTCTGGGGTTAGATCGTCTAAGTGCAGTCAGTTCAGCCTCGGTCATAGCCCCCTCAGAAGTCGAGATGATAACATTCTTGGGAGAAGTTGGGTTATCAATAGGACTTGTTTTGACATTTTTCAGGGGAATCTTGCTTTTCCTCTTCCTCTTCACTATCTTCCCTTTCCTCATTATCTTTGTATTCCTCTCCATCATCTTCAACATCACCTCCTTGGTCACCTATAAGCTCAGATTTGAAGTTGAAGTCTTTCGACATTCTCCATATCTTCATATGTAGTTGGTGTAGTAGGATCTTTTCCAAGACCAGCTTCAGGAGAAACTTCTTCCTCAACCAAAGTCCTCTCCTCCTCCATATCAGTGGTTCCCATATTCTGTAGAACCTCTTTATTTTGATCAACATCATCCTCATGATCATACCCAGCTGTGTGGGATTGTTGGGTGATGGTCTTGGAGGGGGAACCTTTGTTGATTTTGACCATGGTTGGAGGGGTATCTATTACATAAGTAGGTTTGTTAATCTCACTTAGAGAGCTTAGCACATAACATAAATAAAAGGTGGGATGATAATTAGGCTCACCTTGATTATTCAGCACAGTGGTTGGGGAACTAAGTTGTGTCCCTGGTGGGTTGGAACCACATACTTTAGCCTGAAATAACAAGTAAGGTGGATAAGTCCAAGAATCAATATGCTAGAGAATTCAAATGGAAAGAGTCTAAATGTTTGGTTACCTAAGTGTCCTCGACACCAGGGCTTGAGTTATTACTTTCATTCTGGCCAGTGGTCGACTTCGATGTAGCCCCATGGGATTGTTTTACGACACCACTAACAATGGGTGTCTTTTCCAATACTCTAGCCAACTTTGGTGAAGGCAGACCAGTAGTGTCAGAAACCTTGACAAGTTTCCTTTTCTCTTCAGTTTACCCTCTTCAGGGGGAGATAGGTCCACATTATCATCATCTGAGTGGATGATTAGTTGAGCACCCTTCCTTGTTTTTCTTTGAGGTGTTGGAGGAAGCCTTCGAGCAGCCTGAGAAAGTTATACAAGTATTAGAAAGAAATCACCCTAGGGAAATTTAGGAAAAATGTACAAAGTTACCTTTGTGCCTTCAGGGTCCTTTTCGACCTTCACAACTGTGCCCTTTAGAGGGTTGGTTTTCTTCGACACTGCTGAAAGACAGTCACAATTATCAGATAAAGATTGCAAAATTGAAGGCCTCAAACCTTCATGTATTTCAGATTCGATGTGAACATCTTTGATCCCTATATGAAGGTGTCTTTTGAAACTGTCCAGCGTGTATTTAGTCGTAACCACCCTTTGAGCTTTGGCTTGAGACTACTATCGAAGGATTTTGATGGAATCCCCACAGATGAACCAGTATAGACCTGGAGGGGGAAAAAGCCACTCCAAACTCAGAAGTAGGCAGTCGAGGAAACTTTGGAGGGAAGAGTTTGAAAGCCATTTCATAACGTCTCTCAACAGGAACATTTGAAGAGATTTTTAACTTCTCCATCTTTTGTAAAAATTTATCCTTCAAGGTGACAGGAGCCTCACGAACGGTTCGACTAATATCATATGGTTGATAAACAGTTTCAAAGTACTTCTTGAAGGCTTGAATCTCCTTGATATGAATGGATTTAACTTTCTTGACTTTTACCTGCACATTAACAAAAGCTTGGTTAATTAATTGAGAAAAGGAGGAGACATCAAGAAACTGTTATTGGTAGTACTTTGACCACCAACTTTGGAACTACTGAGTGCAAAGGAAGCTAGGATCAAAAGGCACTAGAGAGAGGTGAGCTCGTTCGAAGTGTCGAGCAAGTTGAGTTGAGACTCCCATGTTGTTAAAGTTAGTGTCATAAATAATAACATGCCCCTTTTTCTCATAGAGACACTTTGGGAAGCTCTGAGCCAGTCCAAACTGTTGAGAGATAAAATTTGGTTGGTAGGAAATTAAGGTTGCCAAGCCTCTTCCTAGATTCAATTTTTCAACCAATAATCGAGGAACTAAGAAGGATTCCCAGATGGAGATTGATTCTTGTTGGTGCTTCTTGAATTGAGGGGGAAATGGTCTTGTCAACCATTTTGGTCCATTATTTCTCTCAGCAAAGGGGGCATGGTCGGATTAAATTCATACCTCTTGGAAAACATCATCATGTAGCTAGCGCCATCCTTCAAGTACTTTATATCCATGGTACATAGAGTGGGTTTTTCAGTAGAGGTTTCATCTACCCTAGTTTTGTTCTTTTGTCCAAAAGGTTTTGTTCTACAATAGGAGGGAAAGAACTCGCTCAACTTTTCACATCCAGCATTAGTGTTGGATAAAGATCCAGATAAATCATATTTTTGTTAGAAACTATGAGAGGAATGATTACCTGAGATTCGTAGATGTGCCTCTTTTCCTCTTTTAGTGGCTCATGCATAAATTGTTGTTTTCCCCCATCTTGGGTCCAACGACTTTGGTGAATGGTGGAAGTGGAGCAGTACTTTGAGAACCTTGGATTTTTTTTCCTTTCTTATCTTGAAATATGTTCTAGGTGGACACCATTTGATGAGAAGTTGGAAAATAAGAGATTTATGGGTTTTTGAGAGTTGGAGGTTTGAGAAATGAAGAAATAGGTTGCAAATTTTTTAGGAGAATACAAGTTTAGAAAAGCTGTGAATGATAGTATTTATAGGCTTTTGGAAGTGCAATAGGTTCTCAAATCACCATTAAGGTGATTCAGATAGTGGGACGCTGTCGCTCCCGCCAAATGAAGCCGGGTCAAATGGGGTACAGACGCGAACGGTCGGCGAAAGGGACAATGAGAACACACAGTCGTGAACTCACTGGAGATGAATAGAGTCGCCAGCTAGGCATTTTTATCCCGGAGGAAAGGCAATGCTGCATAGGCCTAGAAAAAGAATGGATAAGACGGTTGCGAACCAGAGAGACTGAGAAAGGGGGTTGGTTACAACCTGGGAAGGTATTAGCACCCAGATTGTCCGCCGTACTCGACGGGATCCACGCTTAAAAGATTTGTGTTTTAGAGGGGTAGTGTCAGTGCAATTTGTCTATAAAGAGCTGGAAAAGGATGTACAGGTGTCAGTGTAAAAGAGGTGAAGTGTATAATGATGTGTCAGTGTAAGAATGAGAATGAAATGCTCATGATAATGAGGCTAAAGAATGAAGCTGGAAAGAGGGGGAATATACAGAGACTTTTGTTCGATAACTGTTAAGTTATGCCTACGTATCCTCTCGTGCAATGAGGAAGTCAGAACACCGTAGTTCGACCCAAAGAGACTGAAAGATGAATTGACTTGTGAACTGCTTGCTTGCCTATGCTCAAGTGTATGACCTGTCTGGCTCAGGTGCTAACTGTCTTACATTAGACGGAAGAAGCGAGTTCTCGTTTGTGAATGAATGAGATGAGAAAAGAATCCCGGAGGAGACAATTATTGTTTGTTTTTGTGTTTTCAGTCTTTTATTGCTTTTGGATTTGGCATAAGTTAATGAGCTTAAGCCTAAACCAATGGATTTAGTAAATTCATCACATCCTCCCTCTGATTAGGGGTAATGAGAATACCTTAAGTGTGAAGTCAGCATCTCACACCTAATCACCCTGATGTAGGATTAAGATCATTAACCTACTTGTGATTATTTAGATGTTTTTGTTGTTTTTGTTTAGTGTTAAGTAACGAGATTAAGCCATAATCAGGGATTAAACAGACTCATTACACCATCCTAATAGAAGGATAATAGATGAGAATGTTTAAGCTGAGGAAAGCTCCTCAACTTAATCCATGATTAGGGATTAAACTCATGACAAAACAATCCTTTGATTAAGTGGATTTTATTTAGTGATATGATGATGAAGTGAATTTTATGATTTGTAAGACAACTTGAGGGGGACTTGTCCATTAACACTAGGGTTAGTCCTTCTTAACCATTTAAGGAAGAATTAGAACCCTAATGCAAGGCCCAAGTTACAAGTATGATGTCCTGATACTTATTAAGTGAATTGATTAAGAGATTTAAACACATTAAGGGTTTAACACTTAGGATTAAAGTTATACACTCCATCCTAAGAGAAGGATGCATGCATAAGCTTAATCACAAAGCCTTAAAGCCTTTAGGGTTTAGTCCCTGATTATGAGGTGAGAAGAGAAGACTCAAAAGAGACACAAAGGTAAAACTAAGAGGGGAGACTAATCAAACCCTAATCATTGTCATGCTTGGTTGTTCCTAAGGTTTGTGAGGCTTACAAGAGAAGATCTTCAATGGAACCACCAGGAAGCAAATGAAAGGATCAAGAGAAGCAAAGCAACTTGCTTCATTCAAGAAGTCAAGTCACTTGAAGAAAGAAAGTGGGAGAATAAGAATGAGCAAGCTCAAACTCAAACACATATAGAAAATGCAGCAATGGATGCAAGAGAGATGAGAAGAAAGGTTATGAGAAGTGAAGGCAAATTCACTTCCCAAAGTCACTTACCACCTGAAAGGTCAGAAAAGAAATGCAATGCAATGCAAAATGGGATGAGATGACATGATGAGAAACAAAACCAGAAGCATATACATGATGCTAATGATGCTATGAGATGCTACAAACATGAGGCAGCACATGGAAATGATCATACAAGTTCATGAATGCAAATGAAGCAAGCTAGGAACCATGAAAACACATGAAAAGTTATGAAGTGCACATGGCATACAACATGGCAAATACATGATGCAATGATCAAACATGCTTTCTATATGTCTTATGATGTCAAATGGATCAAATGGATGCATACAAAGTCATGGCAAGTCATGTTATGCAAGAGAATGCAAGGTGGATGCATATGAAAGCCCAAATTAGGGTTTATGAATCAAACATCAAACACAAACCTAAACCAGAAGCAAACCCTAAGGTAAAAAATGGAAAATGCCACACAAAGGACCCCTAATCTCATACTAAACCACTGCCCAAAGGAGAGGTCTCAACTCTTAACCAATCTCAAGTTATGATTTTTGCAAGTTTTTAGGGTTTTTTAGGGTTCCTAAACAAGAAAAATGCCAAACAATTTGAAAATGAAAGATCAAATCATGCCAATTTAATCTTACAAACTTCATGCTAAACACAATGCAATGCAAAAAGAATCAATGTCCAACCCTTCATGGATAGGCAGAAATGATTTTTTGAACTTTGGATCAAAATAATGCACAAAAATGATTTTAATTCAATGAAAAATTCTCAAAATGCATCAAGATCAAAAATGAAATTTGGTTTGAAGGTTGGACAATGTTTCTAAATGTCTTAGAACATTTCATGAATTTTTTGGTGATTTTTAAATACCTAAAAGTATTTTTTAATAAATTAATTCTCATTAATCAAATTAAAAATAATCTTTTAAATATTTAAAAATACTTTTTTAATGCTAAAAATGAAAACAAAAATATTTTTGTGTTTTAAAAATTAATGAAACTCTTGAGAAAAAGTTTCATTATTTTTAAAACATTTTTGCTATTTTTAATAAATTATAGAAATTAAATGAAAGAAAAATGAAAATAAAATATGAAGTATGCAGTATGAGTGGCTGTGATTGAGAGTTGAGTGATCAAAGGGCCCTGCGCGCAAGTCAACAAGACTGGGGGTATGCACAATCCAAGGCCCAGATTCAAAGCTCAAACACGCGCGTGATCTGATGGCTGTGCTTCCAAGTTAACTTAATTAACTATGATTAATTTAATTAAACAAAATTAGGGTTTAATGACCCATCTGAGCCGTCCACAAGCGCGCGGGAAGCAGCATCCAAGGGACCAGGTTTAAAGTTCACTAATTAATGAGATTTAACCCTAATTACATTCAGGCGACCGAAGATGAGCTCCGGTCGTCTTCTCCGGCCATGCCAAAACCCTAGCTTCTTATCTAGGCTACCCCAAGTCAGATTAAACGCCCAGAAACAATCCCCACACTTCCAGCAACTCAAATCCACAATCAATCATCATTTATCTAGCACAAACAGGCTGAATCGAAACAAAACAAAAATGGGGCCAAACTTTCAGACACTCATAGAATACTCATTTTTCCACCATTTTCGATTCTAAACATATCACAATGATCCTTAAAGCATGCACTTTCAATTTATAACAAAAAATCAAAGCTTTGTGAGGAAGTGTTCTTGGCCATACCTGAGCTGGAGACTCCTGTTTCTGGGCTTTCAGAGCTATCCTTTGGTGCAAGCTTGCTCCACTGACTCCCCTGGTGCTAATGGAAGGCTTGGAATGAGCTTAAACAAGCTATTTTGAGAAGTTCCAATCTGATATAGCAGAAAATGAGCTCTGTGTATAGGCTGTTTTAGATCAATGTGAAGGGTGGTTTAGGTTCCTTTTGATGTGCTTGACTTGTTGGTGAAGAAAAATGGTGTGTTTGATGGTTAGATAAAGGGATTCGAAGAGTTCTGGTTTTGGAGATGAGAAATGGTGAAGCTCAGTTCATGCTGGTTTCAGGCTTGAATCTTATTGGTTTCTACTCAATGGAACATGGTGAAAAGGTTGATGAAACTTGTTGGAATGTTTGTGAGATGAGGAGGCAGATTCGAAGGAAAATGCAAATGGGATGAGTTTTGTGAATGTGTTGCTCTGGCCTGTTTCAGCTTGGCTTGGTGTTATGTTTGGCTAGCAAATGGAAAGTATAAACAATCCCAATTGGCCAGAGGATGTGACATGGCCTGCTGTGATTGGGATGTTTGCTTTTGCCAAAAGTCAACTTTTTGTAAGGAAAGGTATGGCTTGGTGCTAGGCTTGGTACAAGGGCTAGGGCTGGCGCAGCATGGTGAGGTGAGATGCTATGGCTGGTTCAGCTTCCAAGAAATCAAGTGGGTGAGATGTGATGATAGTTTTTGCAAGTTGCTTGCTTTTGAAACTTCATGAAAATGCTTTGTTACACAAACCATGAACATGTGATCTTTTGGTCAAGTTCTGATTTTTAGGACTTATGTGATGTTTGTACCTTGGTTTGAAATGAACTAGAAGTTACAAACAGCCTTGGTTCATGATTTTGCAAACTTTCCATTTAGTGCACATCTTGAAAATCAATGATTTTGGCCAACTTTGTCACACCATAACTTTTGATCCAAAATGAATTAGATCATGTTCTTGTACTTTTTGAAAAGGGAAAAATGTGTTCTACAACTTTCATGACCAAAGTTTTTCCATTTGAAGCCTTTTTGGATCAAAAATCAAGGCTTGAAAAATGACCTAAAATGACATATCCTTGAAAAGTCAACTATGCCCAAAAAAGTCAACTTTGCAAAAACTTCAAATTCTTGATTTTTGTGAACTTCAATCTTCTTCCATGATCAAATAAAGACCATATACACTCAAAATGATGAAGATCACACCTTGGTTGGGTCATTGGGGGCCTCAGATGCCCTGATTTTGCACTGACTTGTCTGAAAAGTCAACTCTTGATCAGATGACTTCCCCATGGAATTTCTTCATGAAAATTGATATGCATACTCCCTATACCATATAGAGACCAATGGAAACAAGAATGACCAAAAAAATTGGAGTTATGGCCTCTGAAACCAAAACCCTAATTTTAGGTCAACTGTGCAGTCAAACTTGGCCCTGCATCCATACCAATCCCAGTTCTTGTGATTCTTTTGCATTCTTGACTTTGAGAGGATGTAATATGATATAAGAACACACATGGACCCCTTTGAAGTGATTGGTGGCCTTTGGAGTGGCTCAGGAGGCTCTTGGATTGCTCAGATCACAAACCCTAGGTGCAGATGACTTAGAAACTATGCAGTGAAACAAAAATGAGATATGAGATGATATGATTGTGTTTATGCATATGAGATGATCACAAGTCATGGTGTGAATGGGTGAGGGCAAATTTGGGGTGTTTACAGCTGCCCCTATTCAAACATGAGTTAGCTGTGCAGGTTGTAAGCAAAGGCTTAACGGGCAAACAAGATAACTTGTGGTTGAATACCAAAGACAGTCCAAAATTTGCACTCACAGAATGAAGAAGAAAAGGGATATAGATTGTAAAGGAAAATAAGGTATATTGTAAAGTGTGGGCGACGAAGAACGACCGTCGAGCAGAGGACGACTGCTGGGTAACGAGCAATGACGGGGACGGCCGACATGCTGGGAAGGTGCTGAAAATAAAGCAATGACGGGGACGGCCGACATGCTGGGGATAAAAGGTAAGCCAAGATGGGGACGGCCGACTAGCTGGGAAAAATAAGATTATGATGGGGACGGCCATCAAGGTAAAGCTTTAGAATTCTCTGGGGATCGATGAAACATGACGGGGACGGCCATCAAGTTCACAAAGCAAAGTAATCGACGATGGGGACGGCCATCGGGCTAAAAGCAAAGGAAAAGGGACCACGACGGGGACGGCCATCGGGTTAAAGAATAAATGAAATAAACAGATGATGGGGGACGACCATCAAAGGTGAAGGATGATCACCTAGCAGGGGACGGCTGCTCTGTTAGGGAATAAAGGAATTATGATGGGGACGGCCATCAAAGGTGGAGGACGACCACCTGGCAGGGTACGGCTGCCGAAAATATCAATGACGGGGACGGCCATCGGATAAAAGGTCAACAATGGGGACGGCCATCGGATGAGCATGATGGAGGACGACCATCAAGAGGTGGAGGACGACCACCTAGCAGGGGACGGCTGCTCTCAGGGTTTATCATGACATAGGACGAATGCCAGATAACCAAAATAAACAATGGGGACGGCCATTGGATAAAATGATGAAGGACGATCATCAAAGGGGTGGAGGACGACCACCTAGCAGGGGACGGCTGCTAAAATCAACGATGGGGACGGCCATCGGATGAGCGTGATGGAGGACGACCATCAAGAGGTGGAGGACGACCACCTAGCAGGGTACGGCTGCTCTCAGGCTTTATCATAACACAGGACGAGTGTTAGATAAAAGGAAATATGCTTTGTTGGCGATCTACTGGGGAATAGTAAACACGGACGAGTGTTTATATTCAAGAAACAAAAGGTATAAGTGTTTGGTATTGTGTATAGATTAAAGATGCGGACGAGCATCCCTAAGACTATGATACGGACGAGTATCATGTAGAAACAAATACTGACACGTGTTCAGAGATGATGATACAGACGGGTATCAACTGGTTAACAGAGAATACGGACGAGTATTGAATCTGAAAGGATTCCTCTGGGGAATAGTAGACACAGGCGGGTATCTATATCCAAGAAGACAAAAGTGTTTGACACAGTGTATGGATTAAAGATGCGGACGAGCATCCTTAAGACTATGATACAGACGAGTATCATGTAGAAACAAACCCTTGACGCATGCTCTGAGATGATGATACGGACGAGTACCAACGGGTTAACAAAGAACAAGGACTAGTGTTGAATCTGCGGGGATATGAATGGTATATACAAGATACGGACGAGTATCTGTATGAGTGTAACATGAGTAACGAGTATGAGTATTGTATAGATGAGTGTTTATCTGCTGGGAAAGGTGACACGGACGAGTGTCAAGAGAGAAAAGTATAATATGAACAAGTATCTGATATATAAAGTGTAGGCGACTGCGCTGGGGATATGACACGGACGGGTGTCAAGGAATTGTATATACAAGTATATGTGAGTGCAAAGAGGATGTCTTTGGCTTTCTGCTGGGGTATGACACGGACGGGTGTCAGGACGTATCTGTAATACGGGTGACCTTGTTGTCAAGAGTGTTCAGGCGACTTTACTGGGTGTCAAAACGAGTATATACTGGTGTTTGTGGATTGTGAGGCAGCTGCTTTTTTGCTGGGGATTCTGGTGGGGATTTTTCTGTACGTTGATGAACTGTCATTATCCACAAGTGCTGATTCAAAACATGGCTTATGATTATGCTATGTGTTGGATTTTTGCCGTAATGCTCCGTGTTAAAACAGAATGCTACGCTTTGTGGGTGAATATGATGCAAATGCTATGATTGTGCAAAGGTACCAAACCGGGATCCGGGTCCCGTTGCTGCGAAGATCTTTGATCGATCCATTTGTAGTAGACATCCCAGCTGGGGCTGAGATCATTGGCAGATCTGAGGAGATGTATCTGCCTGGGGATTCGGGTCACTGAGAGACCTATCCTTACGAATGAGAGATCCAGCTGGGGTTTGTAGAAGCTTTCTTCACTCTGTTGTGATCTTCTATGCACTGCTCTTCTGGATAGAGGCTGGAACTCTGTGGGGAGGTAGCTCTTTGACTTTTATGCTCGGCCGAGGGCGAGATGGCAACTTGGCTGGGGAGAGAGCACTTCGGGTGCTAAAATTGAATGTTGGTTTGCCAGCTTGCCGGGATAAAGTTTTCATGCCCCAAGTTGCGCTCTGGATACCTGCAATCCTGAAAAAGGTAGAGAAACGCACAAGATAATCCCGAGGCATCCCTTACCGGATTCCATCATAGGAGTTAGGCACTTCTGAGAGTAAGTATATTTCCTGCAAGCACGTGTTTTTGTTCGAAGATAAACATCTGTATTCTTATGTAATCAGTTTTTTTCTTTTAAGACATCAGACATTTTTTGCAAATAGAATGTACAAGACGAGACATGACTGAAAATCTGATTTTATTAATTCATATGCCCTGAATTGGCGAGATACAGTCAAAGAAACAAGTCCCCTGAAATGGGGAGGTTGTTACAAATTGAAAAACAAAAATGCTGGCAGTGTTGACGATGCTTCGAGGAGCTTCCTCTTCACTATGACTCGTATGACTTTTTGACGTTCTTCTCATCTTGCTTTCTGAAGAATGTTGATTCTGATTGAAGCTTGATCCTTTTGAAGCTTACCAAGTTGTAGGTGATACAGACGAATTCAGAATGCAGTTGTTCGCTTATTCCCTTATTTTGCATGGATCGCCCTTTCGGGTTTTCAATCCATCGGGATACCCATTTTTGCCTAAGCTGTCCAATGCGGCTTTTCAACTCAGCGGGTGTACATTTTTATTCAATTTCCCTTATTTTTGCCCGAGTCTTTTATTCTGTTTTTGACTCGCCGGGATGCCCTATTTTTGCCTGGACTTACATTCTGTTTTTGTGTCCAACGGGTCATTTTTATGCGAAGTATTTTTTAACTGCATCTGAATTCACAGGGGACGGGAAATCTTCACCATCCATAGTGCTGAGCATCAGCGCTCCACCAGAGAAAACTTTCTTTACCACGAATGGTCCTTCATAGTTTGGAGTCCATTTGCCCCTGTGGTCCGTATGAGGAGGGAGGATTCTTTTCAGCACAAGATCTCCTACTTGGTACTCTCGGTGCCTGACTTTCTGATCGAAGGCTTTCTTCATTCTTTTCTGATACAACTGCCCATGACAGATTGCAGCCAATCTCTTCTCTTCAATCAGACTCAGTTGCTCGTATCGGGCCCGAACCCACTCTGCTTCGTTCAGTTTAACATCCATTAGTACCCGGAGAGAGGGAAATTTAACTTCAACAGGTAGGACTGCATCCATACCATACACAAGTTGATACGGTGTTGCCCCAGTGGATGTTCTGATTGACGTGCGGTACCCATGCAAGGCAAATGGTAGCATTTCATGCCAGTCTTTGTAAGTGACTACCATCTTCTGCATAATCTTCTTGATGTTTTTATTTGCTGCCTCAACAGCGCCGTTCATCTTTGGCCTGTAAGGAGAAGAATTGTGATGTTGGATCCTGAAGTCCCGGCATAGCTCTGCCATCATTTTGTTGTTTAGATTGGAACCATTATCAGTAATGATTCGCTCGGGCACTCCGTATCGACAGATGATATCTCTTTTCAGAAATCTGGCTACCACTTGTCTCGTGACGTTTGCATATGATGCTGCTTCGACCCACTTGGTGAAATAATCAATGGCGACCAGGATGAATCTGTTGCCATTTGAAGCAGTTGGCTCAATCTTGCCAATCATGTCAATGCCCCACATGGCAAAGGGCCATGGTGAAGACATGATGTTCAGAGGATTGGGAGGCACATGCACCTTATCTGCATAGATCTGGCACTTATGGCATTTTCTGGCGTAAGCGCAACAGTCTGCATCCATCGTGATCCAGTAATAGCCTGATCTCAACAATTTCTTGGCCATGGCATGCCCTCCGGCATGGGTACCAAAAGATCCTTCGTGCACTTCATGCATCAACAAATCTGCTTCCGTCTTGTCAACACATCTGAGGAGTACCATGTCAAAGTTCCTTTTGTATAAAGACCCATCAGCGTTCAGAAAGAAACTACCAGCAAGCCTTCTCAAAGTCTTCTTATCATTGGAAGATGCCCCAGGTGGGTATGTTTGATCCTCCAAGAAGCATTTAATGTCATGGAACCAAGGCTTATCGTCTTTAACAACTTCTGCTGCGAACACATATGCTGGTCTATCAAGTCTGGACACTGAAATCTGAGGTACAAAGTTAGCAGCTTGAACTTTGATCATGGATGAAATGGTAGCCAGAGCATCTGCAAACTGATTCTCGTCCCGAGGGATATACTCAAGCTTGACTGTTGTGAAGAAAGTCAATAACCTCCTTGTATAATCCCTGTAAGGTATCAGATGATCCTGGTGGGTGTACCATTTGCCGTTGGTTTGATTGATTACCAGAGCTGAATCTCCGAATACTGTCAATGTCTTGATCCTGAGGTCAATGGCTTCCTCAAGACCCATAATGCAAGCTTCATATTCAGCTTCGTTTTTAGTGCAATTGAAAGTGAGTTTTGCCGAGAAAGGCATGTGAACTCCTTTAGGTGTAATGAGTACCGCACCAACACCACGACCATTCATATTAACAGCCCCGTCAAACATCATAGTCCATTCTTCTTCCGGGTCAGGCCCTTCAGTGTGAATAGGCTCTTCATGATCTTTTGATTTTATGAACATGATGTCTTCATCAGGGAAGTCAAATCTCATAGGCTGGTAATCATCAATAGGTTGCTCAGCAAGATATTCAGACAATACACTGCCCTTGATGGCTTTCTGAGAGGTGTACTGGATGTCATATTCTGTGAGAATCATTTGCCATCTTGCAACCCGTCCGGTAAGAGCTGGCTTCTCAAATATGTACTTAACTGGGTCCATCTTTGAGATCAACAAAATAGTGTGGGTCAACATATACTGCCTCAGTCGGCGAGCAGCCCACGCTAAAGCACAACAAGTTTTCTCGAGCAGTGAATAACGTTGTTCACAGTCGGTAAACCTTTTGCTTAGGTAGTATATTGCATACTCTTTTCGACCAGACTCGTCGTGCTGGCCCAGCACACACCCCATTGACTCTTCTAATACTGTCAAGTACATTATCAAAGGTCTTCCTTCGACTGGAGGCATAAGGGTTGGAGGTTCTTGCAGATACTCTTTGATCTTGTCAAAAGCCTTTTGGCAGTCTTCGTTCCACCTGACCGTCTGTTCTTTTCTCAATAATTTGAACAAGGGCTCACAGGTTGCTGTGAGGTGAGATATGAACCTTGAAATGTAGTTCAATCGACCTAAGAACCCTCGTACTTCCTTCTCTGTCTTCGGTGCAGGCATCTCTTGGATGGCTTTGACTTTATCAGGGTCAACTTCAATCCCTTTCTCGCTTACAATGAAACCCAGCAGCTTACCAGATCGCACCCCGAATGTGCATTTGTTGGGGTTCAACTTCAGTTGGTACTTCCTCAGGCGCTCGAATAATTTCAGCAGATTTACCAGGTGATCTTCCTCTGTAAGGGACTTGGCAATCATTTCATCCACATAACATTCTATCTCTTTATGGATCATATCGTGGAATAATGTCACCATAGCCCGTTGATATGTTGCACTGGCATTCTTGAGCCCAAATGGCATTACCTTGTAGCAGAACGTGCCCCAGGGTGTGATGAAGGTTGTCTTCTCCATGTCTTCAGGTGACATTTTAATCTGATTGTATCCTGAAAATCCATCCATGAAGGAGAATACCGAGAACTGAGCCGTGTTATCGACCAATACATCAATGTGAGGTAATGGGAAATCATCTTTCGGGTTGGCTCTGTTCAGATCCCGGTAGTCAACACACATTCTTACTTTGCCGTCTTTCGTAGGCACAGGTACTATGTTAGCAACCCACGGTGGATAGCTAGTTACAGCAAGGAACCCGACGTCCCATTGCTTTTGTACCTCTTCCTTGATCTTCATTGCCATGTCTGGGCGAGTACGGCGCAGTTTCTGTTTAACTGGCGGGCATTCTTCTCTCAAAGGCAGCTTGTGCACGACAATATCGGTATCCAACCCTGGCATATCTTGGTAAGACCAAGCAAACACGTCCACATATTCTCGAAGCAGGTTAATCAGTTGTCCCTTCACTGAGTCTTGCAAGCAGGCCCCGATTTTAACTTCTCTCACGTCTTCATCTGTACCAAGATTGATCGTCTCTACCTCCTCCTGATGAGGGGTGATAACCTTCTCCTCCTGTCTCAACAATCTGGCTAGCTCTTCAGGAAGCTCATACTCTTCTTCAACCCCTTCATCAGCTTGATTGATTGGATTGTCAAAGTCATACGAAGTCATAGCCGTGCTGTTGTCGGTGTTGTCAGGAAGGCACTCTCTGCAAGGGTTCAGTTTGTTAATTTTAGTGATTTGATTTTAATCTTGTTTTAGAAAAGTGAAATAAAGTTGTCATTTTGAAAACACTGCCATTTATTTTTTGTACAAAAAGAAAAATGGAAAAACAGTGAGCGGAAAAGAAAAAGACTCATTTGCAAAAAGATGTCTGATATTTCATTGATTAATCTTGTTTGCACAAAAAGTACAGATGGCCCGATTACAAAATGAGTCTTGTCATCTTGGGCAAGATGCAAGACTTTGATGCATGCTATAAAAATACAGGAAATAATAATTACTCTGCATGAGTAACTCTTATAATTTCCTGGGAAGACCAGTTTGAGATACTGCTCCCCAGGATCTTTGGACGAATCCAGCTTTCCAGGTTGCGTTCTTCTTCCAGCTCGTCTTCCAGACAGTTGATAGCATCAGGGGTGAGCATCCCCCCACTCACAAAGTTGGGCTCTTTTGCAGCCTCTGCTTGATCTTGTTGAGTTGGTTTGTAACCCAACCCAAATCTGTCCTCTTTCTTCTCCACTGATAAAAGTTTGCCCCAGCCTTGGGCGTTTCCCCCCTCAACAACCTTCCGGGCTTGTTGGTATGATGATATTGAAGTACCAGGCACAACAGATGTCTCATTGACATTCAAGGCTTCAAAACCCTGGCTCATTGTTTCATGGATCTCCCCATCCATCTCAATATACTTATAGGTATCCAGGTGGCTGACGAAAATATCCTCCTCTCCACAGATTGTAACGATTTGACCCTCCCACTCGTATTTTAACTTCTGGTGAAGGGTAGAGGTCACGGCGCCAGCGGCGTGAATCCATGGCCTACCCAATAGACAGCTTTAGGCAGGCTGTATATCCATCACGTAGAAGGTCGTTTTGAAGGTCTGCGGGCCAATCGTTATGGGCAACTCGATCTCTCCCAGAACCGATCTCTTAGAACCATCAAAGGCTCTCACCACCAGGTTGCTGGGTCTCAATGCCAATCCATCATATTCTAGCTTCACCAGGGCCTTCTTGGGTAAGACATTGAGGGATGACCCCGTGTCTACCAGCACATGGGAAAGGACAGCTCCTTTACATTCCATGGTTATGTGCAAGGCTTTGTTGTGGTTGCGGCCTTCCGTTGTCAAATCAATATTAGTGAACCCTAGTCCATGACTAGCATTAACATTTCCAACTACAGCTTCCAACTGATTGACAGTGATCTCTTCAGGCACGTAAGCTGCGTGCAAGACTTTGAGTAGTGCATTCCGATGGGCTTCGGAGCACATAAGCAAGGATAGGATTGAGATCTTGGAAGGCGTCTGATGAAGCTGATCCACTATTTTATAATCACTCTTCTTGATGATTCGCATGAACTCATCAACCTCTTGATCAAAGGGTGTTTTCAAGGCTTCCTTAACAGCTTGATCTTCCTGCACAGGGCTCTTCCCTTTTGCCTTGGCAGCAGCTTCTGCTTCGGCAGTGGGTCTCTGAATTTGTGGAGCGAAAAGACGTCCGCTTCGAGTGAAGCCTCCGCCTCCTCCCACATTGTCAATTTGTGGTGTAGGGGTTGATGATTCAAAAGTGATTCTTTGTCCTTCACAGTACAGGTCAGAGCCGTAATGACACGGGATGGCATTGCTGCTTTCATAAGGTACTGGTCCAGGCACCGTGATAGTGACTGGACTGACTGCAGCTGCGGAAGGAATTGTGATAGTCTGTGGATCGTAATAAATTGTGACTGGTGCTCTGATGGGAGCAGCACCTTCTGAGTTGTAGGCAGAGTTGTTTTCAGGATCATAGAATATTGTGACAGTTGAGACATCTTCATGATTTGTTGCTGGTGTTGTAGGAGACATTGGTGGAAGGATGGATGTTGTTGTTGTAGGAGTTTCAAAATGAAGTGGTGCTGGAGTTGTAGAAGAAGGATTTGTTGATAACTGATCAGTTGAGATAATAGATGAAGTACTTGTTGACGAAACCGAAGAATTGTCAGGAACGATGGTTGTTGCAGTTGTAGGAGGTTCTGGAATTGTTGCTGATGAGATTGCTGGGCTTGTTGGAAATGATGTGGTGATCTGAAGTTGGCCACTCTGAATTAGACCATCTATGCCATTCCTCAGGTTATCGCACCCATTGACTGAAATATTGCAGTAAGCACACCCTAATTCACACCCCGGGAACATCTGACATTCGAGGAGTTGAGCCTTGATTTCTACCAACGGTGTCCGGATCTGACCCACACTGGTTATTAAATAAGACGGCTTGTCTTCTTCAATAGCGTTAATTCTGGGACCACCGTGATTTGGCATGGGGTTCTTATTGACATTGGGTGGTGGTGCGAAATTCAGAGCTTTCGAGTCTACCAGGTCTTGTACCTTCATGTGCAGGGCTCTGCACTTTTCTGTACTGTGGCCAGGTGCATTTGAATGGAAGGCACATCTGGCGTTGGAATCATAATTCCTGGGTAGACTGTTGGGATCTGGAGGTGCCAACGTCCTTAGCTCAACTAAGTTGAGTTTCAGGAGTTGTGGCAGCAGTGTAGCATATGGCATAGGGATCGGATCGATCACCCTGTTGGCTTGAGAAGGCCTCTGTTGGAATGGCCTTTGCTGGTTATTGTTGTTGGTGTTGCTGCTGTTGTAATTTCTCGGAGGATACTGATTCTGTTGATGGTACTGAGGTTGTGGCTGATAGTTTTGTTGCGGAGGTTGATAAGCTGGCTGAGGATGAGCTGGAGCGGGGATGGTGACTGCCGCCACTGATCTGTGAACATATTGGGGCCTGCCCCTGTTGGTGTGGATGGCATTGGTCTCGCCAGTTCTTCTCGGGCCTGCAAAAGGCTTTCTTGTACTACTGGACGAGCTTGCACCGTTGTCCGAGATCTTGCCCATTTTTAACAAACTCTCAATTCTCTCCCCAGATATGACAACATCTGCAAAGCTAGTGGAAGAGAAAGCAGCCAGCCTGTCAATATAAGTCCCCTGAAGGGTGTTCATAAACATATCTTCCATTTCCCTTTCGGACATAGGTGGCTGAACAGCAGCAGCCAGTTGCCTCCATCTCTGGGCATATTCTCGGAAACTTTCCCTTGACGACTGTGACATTCCCATTAGGAGAGTCCTGTTGGGTGCCATGTCTAAGTTATACTGATACTGTCTGATGAAGGCCTCTGCCAGGTCCTTCCAGCATCTAATAGTTGCCCTTGTCAAGTGAGAGTACCATTCTCTTGACGCACCAGTTAAGCTATCTTTGAAATAGAACATCCAGAGCTTCTCATCCATAGTATAGGCCTTCAGCCTTCCCAGAAATGATTGTAAATGAGTGCTGGGGCATGAAGTCCCGTTGTATTTTTCAAAACAAGGAGGCTTAAACTTATGGGGGATCCTGACCCCGTCTACCAAGCCCATGTCCATGACGTCGAATCCCAAAGAGTTTTGAGACTCTAAGGACCTCAACTTCTCAGCTATCTCATCCAACCTTCTATCATAAGCTTCTTCCCCAGCACCCATTACTGTGAACTGGTCCTCTTGGGGGTCTTCTTGAAGTACCCTGGCTGCAGTGGCAGTCCCTTGAACATTTGCAGGGATGTTGACCTCAGGATGGAGATGTGGTCCAAATACAGGGGGATTTACATGAGGTTGGACCCTTTCATTGTTGCTGGTCCCGGCAGTCCCTATATGTGGATCTTCTTGATTCTGCCTTTCCACCATGGCCCTTAATCTTTCCTGGCTCTGAGCCATATTGTTCATCACTTCCATAAACTGAGTCATTTGATTCCTCATTTCTAGCCTTTCGTTTGCCATTTGATTTCTGACCTCAGTAAGGTCCTGCTGCATCTGATCCATTTGAATGCCCGGAAGGTTGTGACGGGTCGGATAACGGTGCGGACGGTTGAGGGGAAATACCCGGCGCTGAGCAATAGTTCCTGAACATCACAACAGAGTTAGTGGCAATAAAACAAAAACCTACAAAACAAACAAAAGGGTTAGCATGCAATGCAGTTATGCTTATTTGTTCTCAAGGTATCCGGTTTGGCATTCAGTTTTGACCCTTCCAGACCCTTGAAGATGCTGTTGATGTTGCTTTTGAAGTGAAACTTGGATGGAACAAATTAATACATATTACAAAAAGGCCAAAATGGTACATAGTTTGTTTGCAAATACAAGCCCTCTGAGGGGTCAGAATACATTACAAGGAAAAATGAAAAATACACGGAATGAAAGCAACAACAAACAAATGGTCAAACACCAAGACCAAACTCATCCTCACGAACTTCCTTGAGAAGTGCTTCGGTCACAGGATCAGCCGGACGCTCCGTGAGATTCCTGATGAGGAGATTCTGGGTCGTAACAGCTGCTGTTAGCTTCTTGTGCTGACCTTGGTCCTTTGACCTCTTCACTCCGGCTTTGATCTTCAGCTCTGATATCTCCCTCTGGGCTGCTGCCAGGGCTTCTTGCTGTTCTTTTGCACTAGCTTCCAGTTGCTCCATCTTGTCTTGAACTCTCTTGTCCTCCAGAGTACGGGCTTCGGTGATCCTGACCCACCGAGCTTGACTCTCCTTCAGATACAAGTCTGTCCTTGCTCTCTGGAACTGAGCTTCTTTGCAAGCATTCTTCAGAATTTGTTCTCCAGCTTTAGACTTTTTGATATAATCCCCAGACTTCTCTATCTTAACTAGATGCTCCACTCTCAACTTTTCCAACCTCTCAATCTCCATCCTGCCATCACTCCTCTCTCGGAGGGTCTTCTGCAAAGCCTGGGTTAACTTCTCATTTCTTTCTTTCAAACTCTCAAACTCCTCCAAACTGATAGTGGCAGGGGGTGGTGTTGAAGATGACTCAGGCATATCTTCTATAGTAAAGGGCATCCCAGAGAATTGGGCCCTGGCACGGGACCATTCATAATATTGTGCTGATGCCACACTGCTGCACTTCCCCAAAATGGTTATTCCCTTAGTTTGAACATTATCCCAGGCCCAGGCTGCCTGTCTAACAATAGCCAGATTAATCTTGTTCTCACAATAAAGAGTCTCAACTAGGTCCTGTGCCTTAGGAGTGTGGACCAGTGCATAGCCCAGTTGTCTTCTAAACAGCAGAGGGTTGTAATTGATACTACCCTTAACTCCTATCAGGGGCACATTGGGAAAATGCCCACAGCTGGTGATGATATCCCTACCCTTGGTGCTTTGAGTGCACCATCTGATATCGGCTGAAGTTAGAGCAGTGAGTCTCTTAGCCCAGTTTTTCTGCTGATGAGGGTTCAAAAATGCATCTGTCCTGGGTAGATGCCTGAGAAGCCAAGTATGGAACAATGGAGTACAACACCTCACTAATCTTCCCCTCTGCTTTTCATTCCTCTGATGCACTGAGTAGTAGAGGTCCCCCAATAAAGTGGGCACTGGGTTCTTCAAGATGAACAGATGGATTGCATTCTTGCTAATGAATCGAGGCTCATCTGCAAACAACACAATTCCATATATGCTCAAAGCCAACAAGGCACAAACAGCTTTCCACTCTCCTAAAGAAGCTTTCAGGGTAGCTTGAGAGATCAGGAAATCCAGATGGAAGCCAGGGATTCCAGCTTTAGAAGTCATATGCTGCTCAACCATAACAGGTTCCAAATGCAAAGCCTTTGCTACTTCTCCATTACCAGGAAAGACCATCTCAGGGTTGAAAGGGATTCCACCCCTGATAGGCAGACCAACCAATGATGAGTATTCTTCCAATAGAGGGCCTAGCTGAAAGTCCTGAAAAGTGAAGCATCTCAGTGGGGGATCATAGAACTGAATGCATGTGTGGATTAGGCTTCTCTGTGAGGGGTCCAAATCCATAACCATATCAAGTATATCTCCATAATGTTCCCTGAACAATGGTATGTGATCTGGAGTGATCAGGGTCTGAATCCTCCTGATGTCAGATAGCTCCGGCTGGAAGAAGTGGTAGGTGATGTTGCTCTTTTTAGGAGCCATGATGCTGAAGATGAGTAGAGACAGGTACTGATGATAATACTGAAGAATGAGCCACTGATTGGCTGGTGCAGATAACTGAAGTAGATAGCTGAAGCAAATGCTGATGAGGATAGGTCAGTACTGAAGATGGGGTCAAAACCAGAACCAAATGAAAATGGATACCCTGAAACACAAATAAGCAAATGTCAATATGATGCAATGTTTATGTATGCAAATGATATGCAAGGGTTTGTGACTGAGCTGGATCTGATCAAGAGCTCTGATATAAGTCCAAGACATATTCAAGAATACCAGATGGAGGTCTATAAATCCAGTGACCAAGGTAGGGGGCTCAAATAAAGAGCCACATGTCCAGGGTTTAGAATTACAAGAAATGTTCCAACATGGAGTATTCTTAATCAAATCAAAGTAACAAGGGTATTCTGAGGTCAAGGTACCTGCAAACCTGTAAACAGCCCATCCCCCTCACAGGTGGTGTTCTAGAACAAGGATCCTCAGACTTGGATCAGTTATGAGAAGTGTAAACACTTCTAACCCGGAGGTACAGTGTTTACAATAACCATAAAAGTTCCTCCTCTAATTCACCTCAGTTTCTGAAGGTCAATACTAAAAGGTCATCCAGACTTAGCAGGCTTCCCAGATAGCCCTAGCATTGCAGGAAATCTGCAACACAGAGTTCTCAAGAAGAAACCCATATCTGAACCGTGTTTCATATTCCCGCACCATACCGAGATGGAATGGGAAAGAATATGATTCACTCTAGCCTAGGTGTCACTCAGGTCCCAGGTATAGGACCTTAACTCTCAATAGAACCCCACCCACCAAGGTAAAACCAGATCCAGCCAGACAGCATGACAGTATGATATATGTAAAGCAGTAAAGAAAGCAGTAAACAACTGTACATAAAGCAAAAATAAAACATATATAAGCACAAATAAACACATAACACCCCAGTAAACACAAATCAATCAAGCGCTAGGAGGAACCCACAAAAAGAACCAGAAGCCCTGGTTGCAATATAAGGGTCCCCAGCAGAGTCGCCAAGCTGTTGCTCCCGCCAAATGAAGCCGGGTCAAATGGGGTACAGACGCGAACGGTCGGCGAAAGGGACAATGAGAACACACAACCGTGAACTCACTGGAGATGAATAGAGTCGCCAGCTAGGCATTTTTATCCCGGAGCAAAGGCAATGCTGCATAGGCCTAGAAAAAGAATGGATAAGACGGTTGCGAACCAGAGAGACTGAGAAAGGGGGTTGGTTACAACCTGGGAAGGTATTAGCACCCAGATTGTCCGCCGTACTCGACGGGATCCACGCTTAAAAGATTTGTGTTTTAGAGGGGTAGTGTCAGTGCAATTTGTGTATAAAGAGCTGGAAAAGGATGTACAGGTGTCAGTGTAAAAGAGGTGAAGTGTATAATGATGTGTCAGTGTAAGAATGAGAATGAAATGCTCATGATAATGAGGCTAAAGAATGAAGCTGGAAAGAGGGGGAATATACAGAGACTTTTGTTCGATAACTGTTAAGTTATGCCTACGTATCCTCTCGTGCAATGAGGAAGTCAGAACACCGTAGTTCGACCCAAAGAGACTGAAAGATGAATTGACTTGTGAACTGCTTGCTTGCCTATGCTCAAGTGTATGACCTGTCTGGCTCAGGTGCTAACTGTCTTGCATTAGACGGAAGAAGCGAGTTCTCGTTTGTGAATGAATGAGATGAGAAAAGAATCCCGGAGGAGACAATTATTGTTTGTTTTTGTGTTTTCAGTCTTTTATTGCTTTTGGATTTGGCATAAGTTAATGAGCTTAAGCCTAAACCAATGGATTTAGTAAATTCATCACATCCTCCCTCTGATTAGGGGTAATGAGAATACCTTAAGTGTGAAGTCAGCATCTCACACCTAATCACCCTGATGTAGGATTAAGATCATTAACCTACTTGTGATTATTTAGATGTTTTTGTTGTTTTTGTTTAGTGTTAAGTAACGAGATTAAGCCATAATCAGGGATTAAACAGACTCATTACACCATCCTAATAGAAGGATAATAGATGAGAATGTTTAAGCTGAGGAAAGCTCCTCAACTTAATCCATGATTAGGGATTAAACTCATGACAAAACAAGCCTTTGATTAAGTGGATTTTATTTAGTGATATGATGATGAAGTGAATTTTATGATTTGTAAGACAACTTGAGGGGGACTTGTCCATTAACACTAGGGTTAGTCCTTCTTAACCATTTAAGGAAGAATTAGAACCCTAATGCAAGGCCCAAGTTACAAGTATGATGTCCTGATACTTATTAAGTGAATTGATTAAGAGATTTAAACACATTAAGGGTTTAACACTTAGGATTAAAGTTATACACTCCATCCTAAGAGAAGGATGCAGGCATAAGCTTAATCACAAAGCCTTAAAGCCTTTAGGGTTTAGTCCCTGATTATGAGGTGAGAAGAGAAGACTCAAAAGAGACACAAAGGTAAAACTAAGAGGGGAGACTAATCAAACCCTAATCATTGTCATGCTTGGTTTTTCCTAAGGTTTGTGAGGCTTACAAGAGAAGATCTTCAATGGAACCACCAGGAAGCAAATGAAAGGATCAAGAGAAGCAAAGCAACTTGCTTCATTCAAGAAGTCAAGTCACTTGAAGAAAGAAAGTGGGAGAAGAAGAATGAGCAAGCTCAAACTCAAACACATATAAAAAATGAAGCAATGGATGCAAGAGAGATGATAAGAAAGGTTATGAGAAGTGAAGGCAAATTCACTTCCCAAAGTCACTTACCACCTGAAAGGTCAGAAAAGAAATGCAATGCAATGCAAAATGGGATGAGATGACATGATGAGAAACAAAACCAGAAGCATATACATGATGCTAATGATGCTATGAGATGCTACAAACATGAGGCAGCAAATGGAAATGATCATACAAGTTCATGAATGCAAATGAAGCAAGCTAGGAACCATGAAAACACATGAAAAGTTATGAAGTGCACATGGCATACAACATGGAAAATACATGATGCAATGATCAAACATGCTTTCTATATGTCTTATGATGTCAAATGGATCAAATGGATGCATACAAAGTCATGGCAAGTCATGTTATGCAAGAGAATGCAAGGTGGATGCATATGAAAGCCCAAATTAGGGTTTATGAATCAAACATCAAACACAAACCAAAACCAGAAGCAAACCCTAAGGTAAAAAATGGAAAATGCCACACAAAGGACCCATAATCTCATACTAAACCACTGCCCAAAGGAGAGGTCTCAACTCTTAACCAATCTCAAGTTATGATTTTTGCAAGTTTTTAGGGTTTTTTAGGGTTCCTAAACAAGAAAAATGCCAAACAATTTGAAAATGAAAGATCAAATCATGCCAATTTAATCTTACAAACTTCATGCTAAACACAATGCAATGCAAAAAGAATCAATGTCCAACCCTTCATGGATAGGCAGAAATGATTTTTTGAACTTTGGATCAAAATAATGCACAAAAATGATTTTAATTCAATGAAAAATTCTCAAAATGCATCAAGATCAAAAAAGAAATTTGGTTTGAAGGTTGGACAATGTTTCTAAATGTCTTAGAACATTTCATGAATTTTTTGGTGATTTTTAAATACCTAAAAGTATTTTTTAATAAATTAATTCTCATTAATCAATTAAAAATAATCTTTTAAATATTTAAAAATACTTTTTTAATGCTAAAAATGAAAACAAAAATATTTTTGTGTTTTAAAAATTAATGAAACTCTTGAGAAAAAGTTTCATTATTTTTAAAACATTTTTGCTATTTTTAATAAATTATAGAAATTAAATGAAAGAAAAATGAAAATAAAATATGAAGTATGCAGTATGAGTGGCTGTGATTGAGAGTTGAGTGATCAAAGGGCCCTGCGCGCAAGTCAACAAGACTGGGGGTATGCACAATCCAAGTCCTAGATTCAAAGCTCAAACACGCGCGTGATCTGATGGCTGTGCTTCCAAGTTAACTTAATTAACTATGATTAATTTAATTAAACAAAATTAGGGTTTAATGACCCATCTGATCCGTCCACAAGCGCGCGGGAAGCAGCATCCAAGGGACCAGGTTTAAAGTTCACTAATTAATGAGATTTAACCCTAATTACATTCAGACGACCGGAGATGAGCTCCGGTCGTCTTCTCCGGCCATGCCAAAACCCTAGCTTCTTATCTAGGCTACCCCAAGTCAGATTAAACGCCCAGAAACAATCCCCACACTTCCAGCAACTCAAATCCACAATCAATCATCATTTATCTAGCACAAACAGGCTGAATCGAAACAAAACAAAAATGGGGCCAAACTTTCAGACACTCATAGAATACTCATTTTTCCACCATTTTCGATTCTAAACATATCACAATGATCCTTAAAGCATGCACTTTCAATTTATAACAAAAAATCAAAGCTTTGTGAGGAAGTGTTCTTGGCCATACCTGAGCTGGAGACTCCTGTTTCTGGGCTTTCAGAGCTATCCTTTGGTGCAAGCTTGCTCCACTGACTCCCCTGGTGCTAATGGAAGGCTTGGAATGAGCTTAAACAAGCTATTTTGAGAAGTTCCAATCTGATATAGCAGAAAATGAGCTCTGTGTATAGGCTGTTTTAGATCAATGTGAAGGGTGGTTTAGGTTCCTTTTGATGTGCTTGACTTGTTGGTGAAGAAAAATGGTGTGTTTGATGGTTAGATAAAGGGATTCGAAGAGTTCTGGTTTTGGAGATGAGAAATGGTGAAGCTCAGTTCATGCTGGTTTCAGGCTTGAATCTTATTGGTTTCTACTCAATGGAACATGGTGAAAAGGTTGATGAAACTTGTTGGAATGTTTGTGAGATGAGGAGGCAGATTCGAAGGAAAATGCAAATGGGATGAGTTTTGTGAATGTGTTGCTCTGGCCTGTTTCAGCTTGGCTTGGTGTTATGTTTGGCTAGCAAATGGAAAGTATAAACAATCCCAATTGGCCAGAGGATGTGACATGGCCTGCTGTGATTGGGATGTTTGCTTTTGCCAAAAGTCAACTTTTTGTAAGGAAAGGTATGGCTTGGTGCTAGGCTTGGTACAAGGGCTAGGGCTGGCGCAGCATGGTGAGGTGAGATGCTATGGCTGGTTCAGCATCCAAGAAATCAAGTGGGTGAGATGTGATGATAGTTTTTGCAAGTTGCTTGCTTTTGAAACTTCATGAAAATGCTTTGTTACACAAACCATGAACATGTGATCTTTTGGTCAAGTTCTGATTTTTAGGACTTATGTGATGTTTGTACCTTGGTTTGAAATGAACTAGAAGTTACAAACAGCCTTGGTTCATGATTTTGCAAACTTTCCATTTAGTGCACATCTTGAAAATCAATGATTTTGGCCAACTTTGTCACACCATAACTTTTGATCCAAAATGAATTAGATCATGTTCTTGTACTTTTTGAAAAGGGAAAACTGTGTTCTACAACTTTCATGACCAAAGTTTTTCCATTTGAAGCCTTTTTGGATCAAAAATCAAGGCTTGAAAAATGACCTAAAATGACATATCCTTGAAAAGTCAACTATGCCCAAAAAAGTCAACTTTGCAAAAACTTCAAATTCTTGATTTTTGTGAACTTAAATCTTCTTCCATGATCAAATAAAGACCATATACACTCAAAATGATGAAGATCACCCCTTGGTTGGGTCATTGGGGGCCTCAGATGCCCTGATTTTGCACTGACTTGTCTGAAAAGTCAACTCTTGATCAGATGACTTCCCCATGGAATTTCTTCATGAAAATTGATATGCATACTCCCTATACCATATAGAGACCAATGGAAACAAGAATGACCAAAAAAATTGGAGTTATGGCCTCTGAAACCAAAACCCTAATTTTAGGTCAACTGTGCAGTCAAACTTGGCCCTGCATCCATACCAATCCCAGTTCTTGTGATTCTTTTGCATTCTTGACTTTGAGAGGATGTAATATGATATAAGAACACACATGGACCCCTTTGAAGTGATTGGTGGCCTTTGGAGTGGCTCAGGAGGCTCTTGGATTGCTCAGATCACAAACCCTAGGTGCAGATGACTTAGAAACTATGCAGTGAAACAAAAATGAGATATGAGATGATATGATTGTGTTTATGCATATGAGATGATCACAAGTCATGGTGTGAATGGGTGAGGGCAAATTTGGGGTGTTTACAGCTGCCCCTATTCAAACATGAGTTAGCTGTGCAGGTTGTAAGCAAAGGCTTAACGGGCAAACAAGATAACTTGTGGTTGAATACCAAAGATAGTCCAAAATTTGCACTCACAGAATGAAGAAGAAAAGGGATATAGATTGTAAAGGAAAATAAGGTATATTGTAAAGTGTGAGCGACGAAGAACGACCGTCGAGCAGAGGACGACTGCTGGGTAACGAGCAATGACGGGGACGGCCGACATGCTGGGAAGGTGCTGAAAATAAAGCAATGACGGGGACGGCCGACATGCTGGGGATAAAAGGTAAGCCAAGACGGGGACGGCCGACTAGCTGGGAAAAATAAGATTATGATGGGGACGGCCATCAAGGTAAAGCTGTAGAATTCTCTGGGGATCGATGAAACATGACGGGGACGGCCATCAAGTTCACAAAGCAAAGTAATCGACGATGGGGACGGCCATCGGGCTAAAAGCAAAGGAAAAGGGACCACGACGGGGACGGCCATCGGGTTAAAGAATAAATGAAATAAACAGATGATGGGGGACGACCATCAAAGGTGAAGGATGATCACCTAGCAGGGGACGGCTGCTCTGTTGGGGAATAAAGGAATTATGATGGGGACGGCCATCAAAGGTGGAGGACGACCACCTGGCAGGGTACGGCTGCCGAAAATATCAATGACGGGGACGGCCATCGGATAAAAGGTCAACGATGGGGACGGCCATCGGATGAGCATGATGGAGGACGACCATCAAGAGGTGGAGGACGACCACCTAGCAGGGGACGGCTGCTCTCAGGGTTTATCATGACATAGGACGAATGCCAGATAACCAAAATCAACAATGGGGACGACCATTGGATAAAATGATGAAGGACGATCATCAAAGGGGTGGAGGACGACCACCTAGCAGGGGACGACTGCTAAAATCAACGATGGGGACGGCCATCGGATGAGCGTGATGGAGGACGACCATCAAGAGGTGGAGGACGACCACCTAGCAGGGTACGGCTGCTCTCAGGCTTTATCATAACACAGGACGAGTGTTAGATAAAAGGAAATATGCTTTGTTGGCGATCTACTGGGGAATAGTAAACACGGACGAGTGTTTATATTCAAGAAACAAAAGGTATAAGTGTTTGGTATTGTGTATAGATTAAAGATGCGGACGAGCATCCCTAAGACTATGATACAGACGAGTATCATGTAGAAACAAATACTGACACGTGTTCAGAGATGATGATACGGACGAGTATCAACTGGTTAACAGAGAATACGGACGAGTATTGAATCTGAAAGGATTCCTCTGGGTAATAGTAGACACATGCGAGTATCTATATCCAAGAAGACAAAAGTGTTTGACACAGTGTATGGATTAAATATGCGGACGAGCATCCTTAAGACTATGATACGGACGAGTATCATGTAGAAACAAACCCTTGACGCATGCTCTGAGATGATGATACGGACGAGTACCAACGGGTTAATAAAGAACAAGGACTAGTGTTGAATCTGCGGGGATATGAATGGTATATACAAGATACGGACGAGTATCTGTATGAGTGTAACATGAGTAACGAGTATGAGTATTGTATAGATGAGTGTTTATCTGCTGGGAAAGGTGACACGGACGAGTGTCAAGAGAGAAAAGTATAATATGAACAAGTATCTGATATATAAAGTGTAGGCGACTGCGCTGGGTATATGACACGGACGGGTGTCAAGGAATTGTATATACAAGTATATGTGAGTGCAAAGAGGATGTCTTTGGCTTTCTGCTGGGGTATGACACGGACGAGTGTCAGGACGTATCTGTAATACGGGTTACCTTGTTGTCAAGAGTGTTCAGGCGACTTTACTGGGTGTCAAAACGAGTATATACTGGTGTTTGTGGATTGTGAGGCAGCTGCTTTTTTGCTGGGGATTCTGGTGGGGATTTTTCTGTACGTTGATGAACTGTCATTATCCACAAGTGCTGATTCAAAACATGGCTTATGATTATGCTATGTGTTGGATTTTTGCCGTAATGCTCCGTGTTAAAACAGAATGCTACGCTTTGTGGGTGAATATGATGCAAATGCTATGATTGTGCAAAGGTACCAAACCGGGATCCGGGTCCCGTTGCTGCGAAGATCTTTGATCGATCCATTTGTAGTAGACATCCCAGCTGGGGCTGAGATCATTGGCAGATCTGAGGAGATGTATCTGCCTGGGGATTCGGGTTACTGAGAGACCTATCCTTACGAATGAGAGATCCAGCTGGGGTTTGTAGAAGCTTTCTTCACTCTGTTGTGATCTTCTATGCACTGCTCTTCTGGATAGAGGCTGGAACTCTGTGGGGAGGTAGCTCTTTGACTTTTATGCTCGGCCGAGGGCGAGATGGCAACTTGGCTGGGGAGAGAGCACTTCGGGTGCTAAAATTGAATGTTGGTTTGCCAGCTTGCCGGGATAAAGTTTTCATGCCCCAAGTTGCGCTCTGGATACCTGCAATCCTGAAAAAGGTAGAGAAACGCACAAGATAATCCCGAGGCATCCCTTACCGGATTCCATCATAGGAGTTAGGAACTTCTGAGAGTAAGTATATTTCCTGCAAGCACGTGTTTTTGTTCGAAGATAAACATCTGTATTCTTATGTAATCAGTTTTTTTCTTTTAAGACATCAGACATTTTTTTGCAAATAGAATGTACAAGACGAGACATGACTGAAAATCTGATTTTATTAATTCATATGCCCTGAATTAGCTCCTAATTTCGATGCCCACTTGGTTACAAGAAATATTGGTTCAAGGATTATATCCTTTAAGAGAACCGAAAGACATATATTGAACTCTTATAAGAGGTCTGTGTCGAAGTTTTCTGTGGAAGTCAGGATTTGTGACAAAATATTTCTAAGTGTGAAAGTGCAATTCGACCGAACCTTTGAAGGCGTTCGACGGGCAGCGGTTGAAGTTCAAATGTTGGAGGGAAACTTATGTTTCTTTTGAATTTGAAAAGTAACATGTGGCTCATTTCTAGGAGTAAACCTCCATGAGCTATTATCTTCGATTAGTATAAATAAGTTAGTTCTAGTTTTAGAATGTGTGTGAATCATATTGTACAAGTTACTCTGTATCCACTCAAAGTACCCGTGTATAGAGAAACAAGTGAAAGTGAGAATGCACATGATGTAAACACCACCATTTTTCATTTCAAAGTCATTTTCATTAAAGCTTTTACTTTGAAGCCTTTTACTTTGCATTTTTTATCTTCAAGCAAGTTACACTTTCAACCATTTATTGTTTTTATTTAACTGCTTTCATTTACATTTCATTGCACCTTTATCTTCTGGCAATCTATTTTTGACTTTAAACATTTTGAGTCCTCTTTTATTTTACTCTATCTTTTTACCAAACTGTTCTACAAATTTTGTCGAAGAGTTTATAACGTTTTATCAAACACTAAACAAAACCAATTATAACACATGTCCTAGGATCAATCTGGTCGATCCTATGAGTAACTAAGAACATTTTTGTGTTGTTAGAGGATCACCAGTTGTTTACCATTTTTCAAGGTAAACACATGTATACAAATTTGTTGGTGTTCAGAGCATTGTCTGCATTTCTTGGAAGTTCTGCAATATCACACATTTTACAAAGATACATCTTTGTTTTTTTTTATTGAAATTTTTTGTCTTTGCAATTTTACGTAGATGCATCTCCAGATTTTTTTATGGATTTTGCTTTTATGTTTTACGAAGATGCATCTTCGAAATTTACTTGCCTTGATTTTTATATTGTTTTCTACTTTGTATTATAGGAATAATGGTTGAAAACCAGGACAAGCTGAGGCACAATCTATTCTTAGGGAGATAGCAGCGTGCTCGATGCCACGAGTTAGTGTTATTCATTTGACGCAGAGGTGTCGACTTCACATGCCCGCGTGTCTCAAACTTCACATGCCCAAGGGAACATGTCTCCTACTGACCCTCCAGCCTACGAAGCACCTGAAGCCCAATGGGAGAAACCTCTTGATGCTACTAATCTCGTTCTTGATAGTTTTCTAAGAGGCCCTTTTGACACGTCTTTACTCCATCTCTATGCAGAACATGTTGTTAGACATGTGTGGGAAGGTGGGGAAATATTTATTTACTTTTAGGTTACACTTGTTTCATACTAATTGAGTTGTGATTGATGTTGGTATATTTCTTTTACAAGAACCAGAATCGATAAAATTTGTAAACAATGCCAGAATGATTTTGAACCTAGAACAAAATGCACACACATGGTTTTAAGATTGTGTTTGTTATTTTGGGATTGCAGGTTTATGCTCAATTAGATACATGACCATTAACCATTGCATGTTGGAGGTTTTATGGAGATATGGCATACGAAGACATCATATTTCCACACCTCTCATGGTGAGATGTTCTTCGCCCTTGATGATGCTTCATGCCTTCTACATCTTCCGATTAGAGGAAGATTACAAAATCATTCCTAGATCAACAAATTTCAGGCATTTGAATTAATCGTAAACTATTTGTGAACAAACCGAGGTAGGCCCAAGTGAAACTTGATGCCATGAGGGCCTTCATGCCAGATTTTCATACCTGGCTGACTAGTACAAATACCATCTGGTTGCTACAGTGGATGCCGAAGATGATGAAGAGAAGGTTTTGTTCCACATACAACATGCATTGAGGTCATACTTCCTATACTTGGTTGACATGACATAATTTACTGACAAAAGTGAAACCTACGTCGATGTAGTCTACATGACATACTTCACTGATTTAGAGTGGGTCCACGAGTACAATTCGGGGACCATATGTTTGATTTATCTGTACACCAAACTAGGTGAAACTTGTCTTTGAAAGACAAAACAGATGACTGAAAGTTTCACGGTGTTACAATAATTTATTTGTAACGTTTACTATTACTAATATTTTTGCAATGTTACACTTGTTACTAATATTTTATTTGAACCATTTTCATGCGTAAATCATCTCTCATTTTCCTTGAATATCTGGATGGGAATTGTTGAATGCCAAACATGTCTTATTTTAATCCATTATATTTGGCATTTTTAAACTCTTTTATTTTGTTTTAATGGATTTATTTCATGTTTGCATGTGATTATTCAGTATTGTTCCAAATATATTTGGTTGCTTTGATATGTGTGTTATTATGCCGGATTTAGGTATAAAACATCAATGAACAAGACATACTTGATTGGACAAGGAAGCCAAAGAAAATAAGAAATTTCAGCGTGTTCGTTATGCGAAGTGCAGCAAGGTCAAGAAAAATTATCACTATTCGAACAAGCAGCGCAGTCCAGGAGAAGTGAAACAATATTTTGGCAGAAGAAAATGGACCCAAAGTTCGTTGTGTGAAGAATTGTTCGCACTACGAACTTAGATATTTTCCCAGGTCCAATTTAACTATTTAGAGGCACTTCATATGCCTAAAAAGGGACTTTGTAGTGCGAAGAAAGTTTTTGCTAGGAGAACATGACATATTTTGTACTTCTATTTAAGTACTTTATTGTACTTTTTTAGATATTCTTAGATATTTTGGAGATAGAAACTTGGAGAAGGAGAGAAGTGATATTTTGCAAGTAGAAGCTAGATTCACATCCAATATTGATTCTTCTACGTGGATGCTCATTCATCTCCTTTCATTACTTGTAAAGTAAGCTACCATGGTAATGGGTAGCTAAATATCTTTGTATCAAAGATAGAGGTAGTGTACCTTAGCTTTTATGTATTTCTTTTTACTGGCCTTGTATGTGAACAAGTGATGATTAATATATGATGAATATTTTTGTTCTTAATGGTTGATTCTTGATTTGTAAAACTCTAGACATATATTTTATGAAACTTGACCAAAAATATTCATCTATCAATTCACAAATTGTAGAGATAGATTTGTGGTTGGAATTTGCTTTGTGTTGAAGTTAAAGCTTATCGTATTGATTGTTATATGGAGAGATCGTGTAATAATGGATATGGTATTTCTCACGACACCGTTCAAGACATAGATAATATTGAGAGAATATATGATGATATTAATCGAATCCGACTTCACATAAAAGATTAATAAAATATATATAAGTTAGGGTGGATGAAACCTATCTTGGATACACCTTTTTAAAACAAACATATTTTAGAATTTAAAGCTTTTCTACTAAATCGTGACAAATTTATGAACAAACAAACTTTGAAAACCCTTTCTTAAAACTGTAAACTATTGAATGACAAGCATCCTATATCAGAATAATCTCAGTGGAGACGATAACAAAAACCCTATCAAATACCCCTTCAAAAAAATGGCGTCGTTGTTGGGGTTTGTAAACACCCCAAATTTGCCCTCACCCATTCACACCATGGCTTGTGATCATCTCATATGCATAAACACAATCATATCATCTCATATCACATTTTTGAGTCACTGCATTGTTTCAAAGTCATCTGCATCTAGGGTTTGTGATCTGAGCAATCCAAGAGCTTCTTGAGCCACTCCAAAGGTCATCAATCACTTCAAAGGGGTCCATGTGTGTTCAAGCATCATATTATATCCTCTCAAAGTCAAGAATTCCAAAAAATCACAAGAACTGGGATTGGTATGGAAGCAGAGCCAAGTTTGACTGCACAGTTGACCTAAAACTAGGGTTTTGGTTTCAGAGTCCATAACTCCAAATTTTTTGGTCATTCTTGTTTCCATTGGTCTCTATATGGTATAGGGAGTATGCATATCAATTTTCATGAAGAAATTCCATGGGGAAGTCATCTGATCAAGAGTTGACTTTTCAGACAAGTCAGTGCAAAATCAGGGCATCTGAGGCCCCCAATGACCCAACCAAGGGGTGATCTTCATCATTTTGAGTGTATATGATCTTTATTTGATCATGGAAGAAGGATGAAGTTCACAAAATTCAAGAATTTGAAGTTTTTGCAAAGTTGACTTTTTTGGGCATAGTTGACTTTTAAAGAATATGTCATTTTAGGTCACTTTTCAAACCTTACTTTTTGATCCAAAAATGCTCCAAATGGAAAAACTTTGGTCATGAAAGTTGTAGAATACATTTTTCCCTTTTCAAAAAGTACAAGAACATGACCTAATTCATTTTGGATCAAAAGTTATGGTGTGACAAAGTTGGCAAAAATCACTAATTTTCAAGATATGCACCAATTGGAAAATTTGCAAAATCATGTATCAAGGCCATTTGTGACTTCTAGTTCACATCAAACCAATGCACAAACATTACATATGGCCTAAAAATCAGATTTGAACCAAAGTTTCTCATGTTTCATGGCTTGTATGGCAAGATAGTTTCATATGAACCAAAGTTGATCAAGTTGCAAAACCATCATGACACCTCCTACCACTTGCTGCATTGGCCATTGAACCATCCTTAGCCTTTCCCCTCACCTTGCTGCGCAGCCCATGCCTCTTGTACCAAGCTAGAACTTAGCCCATGCCCTCCTTACACCAAAGTTGACAATTTGCAAAAGTGAACATCCCAAGCACAGCAGGCCAGGTCACATCATCTGACCAATTGGAGTTGTTCATACTATCCATTTGCTAGCCATTTCACAAAGGAATCCATCCTGAAACAAGCCCTAGCAACCATTCACAAACTCACTCCCTCAAGCATTTCTCTTCGAATCTCTCTACACAGCTCACAAACACAAAAACCAAATCCACTGATCAATTCACCTTGCTTCACTGAGCCAAAACCAGCAAGACATAAGCCTGAACCAAGCAAGAACATCACTCTTCCATTTTTCACTCTCAAAGCCAAAACTTTCGAAACTCATTCCACAGGCCACAAACACCTGAAAAAACTTCATAAACCTCCTCCATTCATCATCCTGGTCATAAAGAACCCTTCACCTTAGCCTGAAACAGCTTGAATCACAATCACCATTTTCACCTGAGCTTGAGCAGAAGCTGTGCAAACTCCCTAACCAGCTAACATAAACTTCATTTAAGCATCCAAACATCATCAGGGGGTCACAAGGAGTGGTTTTCATCAAAGGAAGGGGACAGAAAGCTGCAAGAGTGAAAGCTTCGAAACTCAGGTAGCTCAAGAACTTTTTTTCCAGAAATCATTTTTAAAGTTCTTAAGTTGTTCTATATGCCTTCCTGATCATGAATATGTCTTTAGTTTTGAAAATGGTGGAGAGATGAGAGTTTAATCAGTCTCTGAAACTTTTTGCCCTAGATTTTGTTTGCTTCGATTCAGTCATTCCTGGAAAAATAAATTTGTTTTGATTGAGGGTTTTGATTCGTGAGTGAGTGGGGATCATTTCTGTTCAATTAGATTTCATTTTCGTAACGTGTAGAAGGAGTTAGCACTTTGTCTCGCCGGAGAAGATGACCGGAACCACTGTTCCGGTCATCAGAAAGTAATTAGGGTTTGATTAATTAGGGCTAAGTGTAATTAAGTCAGTTTGAATGAGAGCCGTCCAAACCCGCGCGCAGTCAACTCCCGCCCTGGCCAGTTTGAATCTCATGCGTTGGATCTGAATACTTTTCCTTTTTCAGTTTTAAATTCATTTAATTTTTATTTTAATTCATTTGTTTTGTATAATTTATTTAAAATAGCAAAAATGTTTTAAAAATTATGAAACTTTTTGTCAAGGGTTTCATTAATTTTTAAAACACAAAAATATTTTTATTTTAATTTTTAGCATTTAAAAAGTATTTTTAAATATTTAAAAGTTTATTTTTAATTGATTAATGAGAATTAATTTATTAAAAATACTTTTAGGTATTTAAAAATCACCAAAAAATTCATGAAATGTTCTAAGACATTTAGAAACATTGTCCAACCTTCAAACCAAATTTATTTTTTGATCTTGATGCATTTTGAGAATTTTCCATTGAATTAAAATCATTTTTATGCATTAATTTGATCCAAAGTTCCAAAAATCATTTCTGCCTATCCATGAGGAGTTGGACATTGATTCTTTTTGCATTGCATTGTGTTTAGCATGAAGTTTGTGAGATTAAATGGCCTTGATTTGATCCTTCATTTTCCATTTGTTTGATAATTTTCTTGTTTAGGAACCCTAAAACCCTAGAAATCTTAAGAAAACCATAACTTGAATTTGGTTAAGAGTTGAAACTTCTCCTTTGGGCAGTGAGTTAGTGTAGGATCAGGGGTACTTTGAGTGTAATTTTCAATTTTTTTATCTTAGGGTTTGCTTCTGATTTTGGTTTTTGTTTGATGTATGGTTCATAAACCCTAATTTGGGCTTCCATATGCATCCATCTTGCATTCTCTTGCATAACATGACTTGCCATGACACTTCAAGCATCCATTTGATTCTTTTGACATCATAAGACATATTGAAAACTTGTTTGATCATTGCATCATGTATTTGCCATGTTGTATGCCATATGCACTTCATAACTTTTCATGTATGTCCATGCTTCTTAACTAGTTTCATTTGCATCCATAAGCTTGTATGATCATTTCCATGTGTTGCCTCATGTTTGTAGCATCACATAGCATCATTAGCATCATGTAAATGCTTATGGTTTTGTTTCTCATCATGTCATCTCATCCCATTTTGCATTGCATTGCATTTCTTTTCTAACCTTTCAGGTGGTAAGTAACTTTGAGAAGTGAATTTGCCTTCACTTCTCATAACTTTTCTTTTCATCCCTCTTGCATCCATGCTGCATTTCTATATGTGTTTGAGTTTGAGCTTGCTCATTCTTCTTATCCCCACTTTCTTTCTTCAAGTGACTTGACTTCTTGAATGAAGCAAGTTGCTTTGCTTCTCTTGATCCTTTCATCTGCTTCCTGGTGGTTCCATTGAAGATTTCTCTTGAAAACCTCACAAACCTTAGGAACAACCAAGCATGACAATGATTAGGGTTTTGATTAGTCCCCCCCACTTAGTTTTACCTTTGTGTCTCATTGAGTCTTCTCTTCTCATCTCATAATCAGGGACTAAACCCTAAAGGCTTTAAGGCTTTGTGATTAAGCTTATGCCTGCATCCTTCTCTTAGGATGGAGTGTATAACTTTAATCCTAAGTGTTAAACCCTTAGTGTGTTTAAATCTCTTAATCAATTCACTTAATAATCATCAAGACACCACACTTGTAACTTGGGCCTTGCATTAGGGTTCTAATTCTTCCTTAATTGGTTAAGAAGGACTAACCCTAGTGTTAATGGACAAGTCCCCCTCAAGTTGTCTTACAAACCATAAAACTCACTTCATCATCATATCATTAAATAAAATCCACTTAATCAAAGGCTTGTTTTGTCATGAGTTTAATCCCTAATCATGGATTAAGTTGAGGAGCCTTCCTCAGCTTCAACATTCTCATCTATTATCCTTCTATTAGGATGGTGTAATGAGTCTGTTAAATCCCTGATTATGGCTTAACCTCATTACTCAACACTAAACAAAAACCACAAAAACATCTAATTAATCACAAGTAGGTTAATGATCTTAATCCTACACCAAAGGTGATTAAGTGTGAGAATCTGACTTCACACTTAAGGTATTCTCATTACCCCTAATCAGAGGGAGGATGTGATGAGTTTACTAAATCCATTGGTTTAGGCTTAAGCTCATTAACTTATGACAAATCCAAAAGCAATAAAAGACTGAAAACTTAAAAACAAACAATAATCGTCTCCTTCGGGATTCTTTTCTCATCATCCTCGCTCATAAACGAGAACTTGCTTTATTCCGTCTAATGCAAGACAGTTAGCATCTGTGCCAGACAGATCATACACTTGAGCATAGACAAGCAAGCAGTTCATCAGTCAATTCATCTTTCAGTCTCTTTGGGTCGAACTACGGTGTTCTGACTTCCTCATTGCACGAGAGGATACGTAGGCATAACTTAACGGTTATCGAACAAAAGTCTCTGTACATTCCCCCTCTTTCCAGCTTCATTCTTTAAGCCTCATGATCTTGAGCAATTCATTCTTATTCCTTACACTGACACTATATGTATTACACTTCACTTCTCTTACACTGACACCTGTACATTCTTTTCCAGCTATTGTATACACAAGATTGCACTGACACTACCCCTTTAAAGCACAAATCTTCTAAGCGTGGATCCCGTCGAGTACGGCGGACAATCTGGGTGCTAATACCTTCCCAGGTTGTAACCAACCCCCTTTCTCAGTCTCTCTGGTTCGCAACCGTCTTATCCATGTCTTTCTAGGTCTACGCAGCATTACCTTTCCTCCGGGATAAAAATGCCTAGCTGGCGACTCTATTCATCTCCAGTGAGTTCACTGCTGTGTGTTCTCATTGTCCCTCTCGCCGACCGTTCGCGTCTGTACCTTTATTTGGGCCATTTCCCATCTATCGGGAGCGACAACTTGGCGACTCTACTGGGGAATCTTTATACTGCAACCAGGGCTTCTGGTTCTTTCTGTGGGTTCCTCCTAGCGCTTGATTGATTTGTGTTTACTGGGGTGTTATGTGCTATCTGTGTCTGTATATTTGTTTGTTTACTGCTTTATGTACAGTTGTTTATTGGCTTTATTTATAGCTTTACATATATCATGCTGTCATGATGTCTGGCTGGATCTGGTTTTGCTTTGGTGGGTGGGTGTTCCATTGAGAGTTAAGGTCCTATACCTGGGACCTGAGTGACACCTAGGCTAGAGTGGTTCATATTCTTTCCCATTCCATCTCGGTCTGGTGCGGGAATATGAAACACGGTTCAGATATGGGTTTCTTCTTGAGAACTCTGTTTTGCAGATTTCCTGCAATACCAGGGCTATCTGGGAAGCCTGCTAAGTCTGGATGACCTTTTAGTATAGACCTTCAGAAACTGAGGTGAATTAGAGGAGGAACTTTTATGGTTATTGTAAACACTGTACCTCCGGGCTAGAAGTGTTTACACTTCTCATAACTGATCCAAGTCTGAGGATCCTTGTTTTAGAACACCACCTGTGAGGGGGTTGGGCTGTTTACAGGTTTGCAGGTACCTTTGGCCTCAACATACCCTGTTGCTGTATTTGATTAAGAATACTCCATGTTGGAACAGTTCTTGTGATTCTAAACCCTGGACATGTGGCTCTTTATTTGAGCCCCCCACCCTGGTTACTGGATTTATAGACCTCCATCTGGAATTCTTGGGCATACTTGGACCTATATCAGAGCATTTGATCAGATCCAGCTCAGTCACAAACCCTTGCATATCATTTGCATACATAATCATTGCATCATATTGACGTTTGCTTATTTGTGTTTCAGGGTATCCACCTTCATTTTTGGTTTGGTTTTGACCCTATCTTCAGTATTGACCTATCTTCATCAGCATTTGCTATCAGCTATCTACTTCAGCCAATCAGTGGCCCATTCTTCAGTATCATCATCAGCACTTGTCTCAACATCATGGCTCCCAAAAAGAGCAACATCACCTACCACTTCTTCCAGCCAGAGCTATCTGACATCAGGAGGATTCAGACCCTGATCACTTCAGACCATATACCATTGTTCAGGGAACACTATGGAGATATACTTGATATGGTTATGGATCTGGACCCTTCACAGAGAAGCTTGATCCACACTTGCCTTCAATTTTATGATCCCCCACTGAGGTGCTTCACTTTTCAGGACTTTCAGCTGGGCCCTCTATTAGAAGAATACTCAGCATTAGTTGGTATACCTATCAGGGGTGGAGTCCCTCTCAACCCTGAAATGGTCGTTCCTGGTAATGAAGAAGTAGCAAAGGCTTTGCATCTGGAACCTGTTCTGATTGAGCAGCATATGACTTCTAAGGATGGAATCCCTGGCCTGCATCTGGATTTTTTAATCTCTCAAGCTACCCTGAAAGCTTCTTTAGGAGAGTGGAAAGCAGTCTGTGCTTTATTGGCCCTGAGCATATATGGGATCGTATTATTTGCAGATGAGCCTAGATTCATTAGCAAGAATGCAATCCACCTTTTCATCATGAAGAACCCAGTGCCCACTTTATTGGGGGATTTTTACTACTCAGTGCACCAAAGGAATGAAAAGCAGAGGGGAAGATTAGTGAGGTGTTGTGCTCCATTATTCCATATTTGGCTTCTCAGGCATCTACCTAGGACAGATGCATTTTTGAATCCTCATCAGCAGAGAAACTGGGCTAAGAGACTCACTGTTCTAACTTCAGCTGATATCAGATGGTGCACTCAAAGCACCAAAGGCAGGGATATCATCACCAGCTGTGGGCATTTTCCCAATGTTCCCCTAATAGGAGTTAAGGGTAGTATTAATTACAATCCTCTGCTGTTCAAAAGGCAACTGGGCTATGCACTGGTCCACACTCCTAAGGCACAGGACTTGGTTGAAACACTTTATTGTGAGAACAAGCCTAATCTGGCTATTGTTAGGCAGGCAGCCTGGGCCTGGGATAATGTTCAAACCAAGGGAGTAACCATTCTGGGGAAGTGCAACAATGTGGCATCAGCACAATATTATGAGTGGTCCCATGCCAGGGCTCAATTCTCTGGAATGCCATTTACCATGGAGGATATGCCTGGACCATCCTCAGCACCCCCCCCTGCCACTATCAGTTTGGAGGAGTTTGAGAGCTTGAAAGAAAGAAATGAGAAGTTGACTCAGGCTTTGCAGAAGACCCTCTGGGAGAGGAGTGATGGTAGGCTGGATATTGAGAGGTTGGAAAAGTTGAAAGTGGAGCACTTGGCTAGAATTGAGAAGTCTGAGGATTATATTAAGAAATCTAGGGCTGGGGAACAAATTCTGAAGAATGCTTGCAAGGAAGCCCAGTTCCAGAAAGCCAGGACAGACTTGTATCTAAAGGAGAGTCAGGCTAGGTGGGTCAGGATCACCGAAGCTCGTACTCTGGAGGACAAGAGGGTCCAAGACAAGATAGAGCAGATGGAAGCTAGTGCAAAAGAGCAACAAGAAGCCCTGGCAGCAGCCCAGGGGGAGATATCAGAGCTGAAGATCAGAGCTGGAGTGAAGAGGTCAAAAGACCAAAGTCAGCACAAGAAGCTAACTGCAGCTGTTACAACCCGGAATCTCCTCATCAGGAATCTCACGGAGCGTCCAGCTGATCCTGCGACCGAAGCACTTCTCAAGGAAGTTCGGGAGGATGAGTTTGGTCTTAGTGTTTGACCATTTGCTTGTTGTTGCTTTCATTCCATGTACTTTTATTTTCTTGTAATGTATTTTGACCCCTCAGAGGGCTTGTATTTGTAAACAAACTATGTACCATTGGCTTTTTGTAATATATGTATTAGTTTGTTCCATCCGAGTTTACTTCGAAAGCAACATCAACAGCATCTTCAAGGGTCTGGAAGGGTCAAAACTGAATGCCAAGCCGGATACCTTGAAAACAAATAAGCATACTGCATTGCATGCTAACCCTCTTGTTTGTTTTGTAGGTTTTTGTTTTATTGTTGCTAACTCTGTTGTGATGTTCAGGAACTATTGCTCGACGCCGAGTATTTCCCCTCAACCGTCCGCACCGATATCCAACCCGTAACAACCTTCCGGGCATACAGATGGATCAGATGCAGCAGGACCTCACAGAGGTCAGAAACCAAATGACCAACGAGAGGTTGGAAATGAGGAACCAAATGACACAGTTTATGGAGGTAATGAACAACATGGCTCAAAGCCAGGAGAGGCTCAGAGCACTGGTGGAAGGGAGAAATCAAGAGGACCCACATATAGGGACTGCCGGCACCAGCAACAATGAAAGGGTCCAACCTCATGTTAACCCCCCTGTATTTGGTCCCCATCTTCATCCAGAGGTCAATATTCATGCAAATGTTCAAGGGACTGCCACTGCAGGCAGGGTACTGCAAGAAGACCCCCAGGAGGATCAATTCACGGTAATGGGTGCTGGGGAGGAAGCTTATGATAGAAGGCTGGATGAGATAGATGAGAAATTGAGGTCCTTAGAGTCTCAAAACTCTTTGGGATTCGACGTCATGGACATGGGCTTGGTAGACGGGGTCAGGATTCCCCATAAGTTTAAGCCTCCTTGTTTTGAAAAATACAACGGGACTTCATGCCCCCGGACTCACTTACAATCATTTATGGGAAGGCTGAAGGCCTATACCATGGATGAGAAGCTCTGGATGTTCTATTTTGAAGATAGCTTGACGGGAGCTTCAAGAGAATGGTACTCTCATCTGACAAGAGCAACTATCAGGTGTTGGAAGGACCTGGCAGAAGCCTTCATCAGACAGTATCAGTACAACTTAGATATGGCACCCAACAGGACCCTCCTAATGGGAATGTCACAGTCGTCAAGGGAAAGTTTCCGAGAATATGCCCAGAGATGGAGGCAATTGGCTGCTGCTGTTCAACCACCTATGTCTGAGAGGGAAATGGCAGATATGTTTATGAACACCCTCCAGGGAACATATATTGACAGGCTGGCTGCCTTCTCGTCTACCAGCTTTGCAGATGTAGTCATAGCCGGGGAGAGAATTGAAAGCCTATTAAAGATGGGTAAGATTTCTGACAACGGTGCAAGCTCATCCAGTAATACAAGAAAGCCTTTTGCGGGCCCAAGAAGGACTGGTGAGACCAATGCCATCCACACCAACAGGGGCAGACCTCAATATGTTCACAGGTCTGTAGCAGCAGTCACCATCCCCGCTCCAGCTCATCCTCAACCAGTTTATCAACCTCCACAACAAAACTATCAGCAACAACCTCAGTACCATCAACAAGCTCAGTATCCTCCAAGGAAATACAACAACACCAATAACAACAACCAGCAAAGGCCATTTCAGCAGAGGCCATCTCAAGCCAATAGGGTGATCGATCCGATCCCTATGCCATATGCTACGTTGCTGCCATAACTCCTGAAACTCAACCTAGTGGAGCTAAGGACGTTGGCACCTCCAGATCCCAATAGTTTACCCAGGAATTATGACTCCAACGCCAGATGTGCTTTTCATTCAAATGCACCTGGCCACAGTACAGAAAAGTGCAGAGCCTTGCACATGAAGGTACAAGACCTAGTAGACTCGAAAGCTTTGAACTTCGCACCACCACCTAATGTCAATAAGAACCCCATGCCGAACCACGGGGGTCCCAGAATTAACGCTATTGAAGAAGACAAGCCGTCTTATTTAATAACCAGTGTGGGTCAGATGCGGACACCGTTGGTGGAAATTAAGGCTCAACTCCTCGAATGTCAAATGTTCCCGGGGTGTGAGTTAGGGTGTGCTTACTGCAATATTTCAGTAAATGGGTGCGATAACCTGAGGAATGGCATAAATGGTCTCATTCAGAGTGGCCAGCTTCAAATCACCACGTCATTTCCAACAAATCCAGCAATCTCAACAGCAACAATTCCGGTATCTCCTACAACTGCAACAACCATTGTTCCTGACAACTCTTCAGCTTCATCAACAAGCACTTCATCTGTCGTTTCAACTAATCATATATCAACGAACGTTCCTTCTACAACTCCAGCACCACTTCATTTTGAAACTTCTACAACAACAACGTCCATCCTTCCAACAATGTCTCCTACAACATCAGCAACAAATCATGAAGATGTCTCAACCGTTACCATTTATTACGATCCTGAGAACAACTCTGCCTACAACTCAGAAGGTGCTTCTCCCATCAGAGCACCAGTCACAATTTATTATGATCCGCAAACTATCACAACTCCTTCCGTAGCTGCAATCAGTCCAGTCACTATCACGGTGCCTGGGCCAGTACCTTATGAAAGCAGTAACGCCATCCTTTGGCATTACGGCTCTGACCTGTACTGTGAAGGACAAAGAATCACTTTTGAATCATCAACCCCGGCACCACAAATAGACAATGTGGGAGGAGGCGGAGGCTTCACTCGAAGCGGACGTCTCTTTGCTCCCCAAACTCAGAGACCCACTGCCGAAGCAGAAGCTGCTGCCAAGGCAAAAGGGAAAAGCTTGGTGCAGGAAGACCAAGCTGTTAAAGAAGCTTTGAAAACACCATTTGATCAAGAGGTTGATGAGTTCATGCGAATCATCAAGAAGAGTGATTATAAAGTAGTGGATCAGCTTCATCAGACGCCTTCCAAGATCTCAATCCTATGATTGCTTATGTGCTCCGAAGCCCACCGGAATGCACTACTCAAAGTCTTGCACGCAGCTTATGTGCCTGAAGAGATCACCGTCAATCAGTTGGAAGCTGTAGTTGGAAATGTTAATGCTAGTCATGGACTAGGGTTCACCAACACTGATTTGACCACGGAAGGCCGTAATCATAACAAGGCCTTGCACATAACCATGGAATGTAAAGGTGTCGTCCTTTCCCATGTGCTGGTAGACACGGGGTCATCCCTCAATGTCTTACCTAAAAAGGCCCTGGTGAAGCTAGAATATGACGGATTGGCGTTAAGACCCAGCAACCTGGTGGTGAGAGCCTTTGATGGATCAAAGAGATCGGTTCTGGGAGAGATCGAGCTGCCCATAACGATTGGCCCGCAGACCTTCAAAACGACCTTCTACGTGATGGATATACAGCCTACCTACAGCTGTCTATTGGGTAGGCCATGGATTCACGCCGCTGGCGCCGTGACCTCTACCCTTCACCAGAAGTTAAAATATGAGTGGGAGGGTCAAATCGTTACAATCTGTGGAGAGGAGGATATTTTTGTCAGCCATCTGGCTACCTATAAGTATATTGAGATGGATGGGGAGATCCATGAAACAATGAGTCAGGGGTTCGAGGCCTTGAATGTCAATGAAACCTCTGCTGTGCCTGGTACTTCAATATCATCATATCAACAAGCCCGGAAGGTTGTTGAGGAAGGAACTGCCCAAGGCTGGGGCAAGCTACTACCGGTGGAGAAGAAAAAGGACAAATTTGGGTTGGGTTACAAACCAACTCAACAAGATCAAGCAGAGGCTGCGAAAGAGCCCAACTTTGTGAGTGGGGGGATGCTCACCCCTGATGCTGTCAACTGTCTGGAAGACGAGCTGGAAGAAGAACGCAACCTGGAAAGCTGGATTCGTCCAAAGATCCCGGGGAGCAGTATCTCAAACTGGTCTTCCCAGGAAATTATAAGAGTTACTCATGCAGAGTAATTATTATTTCCTGTATTTTATAGCATGCATCAAAGTCTTGCATCTTGCCCAAGATGACAAGACTCATTTTGTAATCGGGCCATCTGTACTTTTTGTGCAACAAGATTAATCAATGAAATATCAGACATCTTTTTGCAAATGAGTCTTTTTCTTTTCCGTTCACTGTTTTTCCATTTTTCTTTTTGTACAAAAAATAAATGGCAGTGTTTTCAAAATGACAGCTTTATTTCACTTTTAAAAACAAGATTAAAATCAAATCACTAAAATGAACAAACTGAACCCCTGCAGAGTGTGCCTTCCAGACAGCACCGACAACAGCACGGCTATGACTTCGTATGACTTTGACAATCCAATCAATCAAGCTGACGAAGGGGTTGAAGAAGAATATGAGCTTCCTGAAGAGCTAGCCAGGTTGTTAAGACAAAAGGAAAAGGTTATTACTCCTCACCAGGAGGAGGTTGAAGTGATCAATCTTGGTACGGATGAAGACGTGAAAGAAGTTAAAATCGGGGCCTGCCTGCAAGACTCAGTGAAGAGACAACTGATTGACCTGCTTCGAGAGTATGTGGACGTGTTCGCTTGGACTTATCAAGATATGCCAGGGTTGGATACCGACATTGTTGTGCACAAGCTGCCTTTGAGAGAAGAATGCCCGCCAGTTAAACAGAAACTGCGCCGTACTCGCCCAGACATGGCAATGAAAATCAAGGAGGAGGTACAAAAGCAATGGGACGCCGGGTTCCTTGCTGTAACTAGCTATCCACCGTGGGTCGCTAACATAGTACCTGTTCCTAAGAAAGACGACAAAGTAAGAATGTGTGTTGACTACCGAGATCTGAACAGAGCCAGCCCGAAAGATGATTTCCCTTTACCTTACATTGATGTATTGGTGGATAATACGGCTCAGTTCTCGGTATTCTCCTTCATGGATGGATTTTCAGGATACAATCAGATTAAAATGTCACCTGAAGACATGGAGAAGACAACCTTCATCACACCCTGGGGCACGTTCTGCTACAAGGTAATGCCATTTGGGCTCAAGAATGCCGGTGCGACATATCAACGGGCTATGGTGATATTATTCCACGACATGATCCATAAAGAAATAGAATGTTATGTGGATGACATGATCGCCAAGTCCCTCACTGAAGAAGATCATTTGGTAAATCTGCTAAAGTTGTTCAAGCGTCTGAGAAAGTACCAACTGAAGTTGAACCCCAACAAATGCACATTCGGGGTGCGATCTGGTAAGCTGCTGGGTTTTATTGTAAGCGAAAAAGGGATTGAAGTTGACCCTGATAAAGTCAAAGCTATTCAAGAGATGCCTGCACCAAAGACAGAGAAAGAAGTTCGAGGGTTCTTAGGTCGATTGAACTACATTTCACGTTTCATATCTCACCTTACAGCAACCTGTGAACCCTTGTTCAAATTGTTGAGAAAGGAACAAACGGTCAGGTGGAATGAAGACTGCCAGAAGGCATTCGACAAGATCAAGGAATACTTACAAGAACCTCCAATCCTTATGCCTCCAGTTGAAGGAAGACCTCTGATAATGTACCTGACAGTATTAGAGGAGTCGATGGGGTGTGTGTTGGGCCAGCATGACGAGTCTGGTCGAAAAGAGTATGCAATATACTACCTAAGCAAAAATTTTACCGACTGTGAACAACGTTATTCACTGCTCGAGAAAACTTGATGTGCTTTAGCGTGGGCTGCTCGCCGACTGAGACAGTATATGTTGACTCACACTACCTTATTGATCTCAAAAATGGACCCAGTTAAGTACATATTTGAGAAGCCGACACTTACCGGACGGGTTGCAAGATGGCAAATAATCCTCACAGAGTATGACATCCAGTACACCTCTCAGAAAGCCATCAAAGGCAGTGTACTATCTGAATATCTTGCTGAGCAACCTATTGATGACTACCAGCCTATGAGATTTGACTTCCCTGATGAAGACATCATGTTCATAAAAGCAAAAGATCATGAAGAGCCTGTTCACACTGAAGGGCCTGACCCGGAAGAAGAATGGACTATGATGTTTGATGGGGTTGTTAACATGAATGGTCGTGGTGTTGGTGCAGTACTCATTACACCTAAGGTAGTTCACATGCCTTTCTCAGCAAAACTCACTTTCAACTGCACTAACAACGAAGCTGAATACGAAGCTTGAATTATGGGTCTTGAGGAAGCCATTGACCTCAGGATCAAGACATTGACCGTATTCGGAGATTCAGCTTTGGTAATCAATCAAACCAATGGCAAATGGTACACCCACCAGGATCATCTGATACCTTATAGGGATTATACAAGGAGGTTATTGGCTTTCTTTACAACGGTCAAGCTTGAGTATATCCCTCGGGACGAGAATCAGTTTGCAGACGCTCTGGCTACCATTTCGTCCATGATCAAAGTTCAGGCTGCCAACTTTGTACCTCAAATTTCAGTGTCCAGACTTGACGGACCAACATATGTGTTTGCAACAGATGTTGTTAAAGATGATAAGCCTTGGTTCCACGACATTAAGTGCTTCTTGGAGGATCAAACATACCCATCTGGGGCATCTTCCAATGATAAGAAGACTCTGAGAAGGCTTGCTGGTAGTTTCTTTCTGAACACTGATGGGTCTTTATACAAAAGGAACTTTGATATGGTGCTCCTCAGATGTGTTGATAAGACAGAAGCAGACTTGTTGATGCATGAAGTGCACGAAGGATCCTTTGGTACCCATGCAGGAGGGCATGCCATGGCTAAGAAGTTGCTAAGATCAGGCTATTACTGGATCACAATGGATGCCGACTGTTGTGCCTATGCCAGGAAGTGCCACAAATGCCAGATTTATGCAGACAAGGTGCATGTGCCTCCCAATCCTTTGAATGTGATGTCTTCACCCTGTCCCTTTGCTATGTGGGGCATCGACATGATTGGCAAGATTGAGCCGACTGCTTCGAATGGCCACAGATTCATCCTGGTCGCCATCGACTATTTCACCAAGTGGGTCGAAGCAGCTTCCTATGCCAATGTTACAAGACAAGTGGTAGCCAGATTTCTGAAGAGAGATATCATCTGTCGGTACGGAGTTCCCGAGCGAATCATTACTGATAATGGTTCTAATCTAAACAACAAAATGATGGCAGAACTGTGCCGGGACTTCAATATCCAACATCACAATTCTTCTCCTTACAGGCCAAAGATGAATGGCGCTGTTGAGGCAGCTAACAAGAATATCAAGAAGATTGTGCAGAAGATGGTAGTCACCTACAAAGACTGGCATGAAATGCTACCGTTTGCCTTGCATGGGTACCACATGTCAATTAGAACATCCACCGGGGCAACACCGTATCAGCTTGTGTATGGTATGGAAGCAGTCCTACCTGTTGAAGTTGAATTACCCTCTCTGCGAGTACTGATGGATGTTAAGCTGAACGAAGCAGAGTGGGTCCGATCCCGATTCGAACAACTGAGTCTGATCGAAGAGAAGAGGTTGGCTGCAATCTGTCATGGGCAGTTGTATCAGAAGAGAATGAAGAAAGCCTTCGATCATAAAGTCAGGCACCGAGAGTACCAAGTGGGAGATCTTGTGCTGAAAAGAATCCTCCCTCCTCATACAGACCACAGGGGCAAATGGACTCCAAACTATGAAGGACCATTTGTGGTAAAGAAAGTTTTTTCCAGTGGAGCACTGATGCTCAGCACCATGGATGGTGAAGATTTCCCATCCCCTGTGAATTCAGATGCAGTTAAAAAATACTTCACATAAAATGAACCGCTGGACATAAAAACAGAATGTAAGTCCAGGCAAAAATAGGGCATCCCGGCGAGTCAGAAACAGAATAAAAGACTCGGGCAAAAATAAGGGAAAATAAATGAAAAAATGTACACCCGCTGAGTTGAAAAGCCACATTGGACAACTCAGGCAAAAATGGGTATCCCGATGGATTGAAAACCCGAAAGGGCGATCCATGCAAAATAAGGGAATAAGCGAACAACTGCATTCTGAATTCGTCTGTATCGTTTACAACTTGGTAAGCTTCGAAAGGATCAAGCTTCAATCAGAGTCAACATTCTTCAGAAAGCAAGATGAGAAGAGCGTCAAAAGTCATACGAGTCATAGCAAGAGAGGAAGCTCCTTAAAGCGTCATCAACATTGCCAGCATTTTGTTTCTCAATTTGTAACGATCTCCTCATTTCAGGGGATTTGTTTCTTTGACTGTATCTTGCCAATTCAGGGCATATGAATTAATAAAATCAGATTTTCAGTCATGTCTCGTTTTGTACATTTTATTTGCAAAAATGTCTGATGTCTAAAAAACTGATTGCACAGAATACAGATGTTTTATCCTCAAATAAAAAAAAAACATGCTTGCAAGAAATGTACTTACTCTCAAAAGTGCCTTACTCCTATGATGGAATCCAGTAAGGGATACCTCGGGATTATCTTGTACGTTTTTCTGTCTTTTCAGGATTGCAGGAATCCAGAGCGCAACTTGGGGCATGTAAGCTTCATCCCAGCAAGCTGGCAAATCAACACTCAATTTTAGCACCCGAAGTGCTCTCTCCCCAGCTGAGTTGCCTCTCATGACTTCCCCCAGCTGAGCTGCCACTTGCTACTACTCCCAGCCGAGTTGCCATTTCATCCTCAGCCAAAGTACAAAAGCCAAGGAGCTCTCCCCACAGAGTTGCAGCCTCTGTCCAGAAGGGCAGCACACGAAGGAATCACAACAGAGTGGCGAAAGCTTCTACAAACCCCAGCTGGGTCTTTCATTTATTGGAATAGGTCTATCAGTGACCTGAATCCCCAAGCAGATATCATCTCATCAGATCTACCAATGATCTCACCCCCAGCTGGGATGTCCGCTTCAAGCAGATCGACCGAAGATCTGTACAGCATCGGGACCCGAATCCCGGATTGGTATCTTTGTATAATCATAGCATTCGCATCATATTCACCCACAAAGCGTAGCATCCCGTCTAATACGGAGCATTACGGCAAAAATCAAACATATAGCATAATCATAAGCCATGTCTTGAACCAACGCTTGTGAATATCGACAGTTCATCAACGTACAGAAAAATCCCCACCAGAGTCCCTAGCAAAAGCAGCTGCCTTACAATCCACAAACACCAGCATATACTCATTTTGACACCCGTCCGTGCCATCTTTCCCCAGTAAAGTTGCCTGAACCCTCTTTACGAACAAGATCACCCGTATTACAGATACGTCCTGACACCCGTCCGTGTCATACCCCAGCAGAAAGCCAAAGGCATCCTCTTTGCACTCACATATACCTATATACACTTTCTTGACACCCGTCCGTGTCGTATCCCCAGCGCAATCGCCTACACTTTTACAACCTATATACTTGTTGATATTATTATACTTTTCTCTCTTGACACTCGTCCGTGTCACCCTCCCCAGCAGATAAACACTCATCTTTACAATACTCATACTCATCTATATACCAATCACTCTCATACAGATACTCGTCCGTATCTTGTACATATCACTCAAACCCCCTCAGATTCAACAATAGTCCTTGTTCTTTGTTAACTCGTTGGTACTCGTCCGTACCGTCATCTCAGAGCATGCGTCTAGAGTTTGTTTCTACATGATACTCGTCCGTATCATAATCTTAAGGATGCTTGTCCGCATCTTTAATCCATACACTGTGTCAAATACTTTTGTCTTCTTGAATATAGATACTCGCCTGTGTCTACTATTCCCCAGAAAAGTCTCTTCAGATTCGACACTCGTCCGTGTTCTCTGTTAACCAGTTGATACTCGTCCGTATCATCATCTTTGAACACGCGTCAGTATTTGTTTCTACTCGATACTCGTCTGTATCGTAGTCTTAAGGATGCTCGTCCGCATCTTTAGTCTATACACAAAACATCTAAACACTTATACCCTTTGTTTCTTGGATGTAAATACTCGTCTGTGTTTACTACTCCCCAGTAGATTTCCAACAAAGCAAATTTTCTTTTTATCTGGCACTCGTCCTGTGTCACGATAAACCTTGAGAGCAGCCGTACCCTGCTAGGTGGTAGTCCTCCACCTCTTGATGGTCGTCCTCCATCATGCTCATCCGATGGCCGTCCCCATCGTTGATTTTAGCAGCCGTCCCCTGCTAGGTGGTCATCCTCCACCCTTTGATGATCGTCCTTCATCATTTTATCCAATGGCCGTCCCCATTGTTGATTTTGGTTATCTGACATTCGTCCTATGTCATGATAAACCTTGAGAGCAGCCGTCCCCTGCTAGGTGGTCGTCCTCCACCTCTTGATGGTCGTCCTCCATCATGCTCATCCGGTGGCCGTCCCCATCGTTGACCTTTTTATCCGGCATTCGTCCTATGTCGCGATATTTTCGGCAGCCGTACCCTGCCAGGTGGTCGTCCTCCACCTTAGATGACCGTCCCTCATCTTATCCCCAACAGAGCAGCCGTCCCCTGCTAGGTGATCGTCCTTCACCTTTGATGACCATACCTCATCGTCTGTTTATTTCATTTATTCTTTAACCCGATGGCCGTCCCCATCGTGGTCCCTTTTTCTTTTCCTGATGATCGTCCTTCATCAGCTTAGCCCGATGGCCGTCCCCATCGTTGTTTACATTACTTTATGAACTTGCTGGCCGTCCCTGTCATGTTTCATTAATCCCCGTAGAATTTTACAGCTTTATCTTGATGGCCGTCCCCATCATAATACCTTTATCCCCAGCATGTCGGCCATCCCCGTCGTTGCTTTATTTTCCGCACTTTTCCCAGCATGTCGGCCGTCCCCGTCATTGCTCTTTACCCAGCAGTCGTCCTCTGCTCGACGGTCGTCCTCCGTCGCCCACACTTTACAATATACTTTATTTTTCTTCTTCATTCTGTGAGTGCAAATTTTGGACTGTCTTTGGTATTCAACCACAAGTTATCTTGTTTGCCTGATAAGCCGTCGCTTACATCCTGCACAGCTAACTCATGTTTGAATAGGGGCAGCTGTAAACACCCCAAATTTGCCCTCACCCATTCACACCATGGCTTGTGATCATCTCATATGCATAAACACAATCATATCATCTCATATCACATTTTTGAGTCACTGCATTGTTTCAAAGTCATCTGCATCTAGGGTTTGTGATCTGAGCAATCCAAGAGCTTCTTGAGCCACTCCAAAGGTCATCAATCACTTCAAAGGGGTCCATGTGTGTTCAAGCATCATATTATATCCTCTCAAAGTCAAGAATGCCAAAAAATCACAAGAACTGGGATTGGTATGGAAGCAGAGCCAAGTTTGACTGCACAGTTGACCTAAAACTAGGGTTTTGGTTTCAGAGGCCATAACTCCAAATTTTTTGGTCATTCTTGTTTCCATTGGTCTCTATATGGTATAGGGAGTATGCATATCAATTTTCATGAAGAAATTCCATGGGGAAGTCATCTGATCAAGAGTTGACTTTTCAGACAAGTCAGTGCAAAATCAGGGCATCTGAGGCCCCCAATGACCCAACCAAGGGGTGATCTTCATCATTTTGAGTGTATATGATCTTTATTTGATCATGGAAGAAGGATGAAGTTCACAAAATTCAAGAATTTGAAGTTTTTGCAAAGTTGACTTTTTTGGGCATAGTTGACTTTTAAAGAATATGTCATTTTAGGTCACTTTTCAAACCTTACTTTTTGATCCAAAAATGCTCCAAATGGAAAAACTTTGGTCATGAAAGTTTTAGAATACATTTTTCCCTTTTCAAAAAGTACAAGAACATGACCTAATTCATTTTGGATCAAAAGTTATGGTGTGACAAAGTTGGCAAAAATCACTAATTTTCAAGATATGCACCAATTGGAAAATTTGCAAAATCATGTATCAAGGCCATTTGTGACTTCTAGTTCACATCAAACCAATGCACAAACATTACATATGGCCTAAAAATCAGATTTGAACCAAAGTTTCTCATGTTTCATGGCTTGTATGGCAAGATAGTTTCATATGAACCAAAGTTGATCAAGTTGCAAAACCATCATGACACCTCCTACCACTTGCTGCATTGGCCATTGAACCAGCCTTAGCCTTTCCCCTCACCTTGCTGCGCAGCCCATGCCTCTTGTACCAAGCTAGAACTTAGCCCATGCCCTCCTTACACCAAAGTTGACAATTTGCAAAAGTGAACATCCCAAGCACAGCAGGCCAGGTCACATCATCTGACCAATTGGAGTTGTTCATACTATCCATTTGCTAGCCATTTCACAAAGGAAGCCATCCTGAAACAAGCCCTAGCAACCATTCACAAACTCACTCCCTCAAGCATTTCTCTTCGAATCTCTTTACACAGCTCACAAACACAAAAACCAAATCCACTGATCAACTCACCTTGCTTCACTGAGCCAAAACCAGCAAGACATAAGCCTGAACCAAGCAAGAACATCACTCTTCCATTTTTCACTCTCAAATCCAAAACTTTCGAAACTCATTCCACAGGCCACAAACACCTGAACAAACTTCATAAACCTCCTCCATTCATCATCCTGGTCATAAAGAACCCTTCACCTTAGCCTGAAACAGCTTGAATCACAATCACCATTTTCACCTGAGCTTGAGCAGAAGCTGTGCAAACTCCCTAACCAGCTAACATAAACTTCATTTAAGCATCCAAACATCATCAGGGGGTCACAAGGAGTGGTTTTCATCAAAGGAAGGGGACAGAAAGCTGCAAGAGTGAAAGCTTCGAAACTCAGGTAGCTCAAGAACTTTTTTTCCAGAAATCATTTTTAAAGTTCTTAAGTTGTTCTATATGCCTTCCTGATCATGAATATGTCTTTAGTTTTGAAAATGGTGGAGAGATGAGAGTTTAATCAGTCTCTGAAACTTTTTGCCCTAGATTTTGTTTGCTTCGATTCAGCCATTCCTGGAAAAATAAATTTGTTTTGATTGAGGGTTTTGATTCGTGAGTGAGTGGGGATCATTTCTGTTCAATTAGATTTCATTTTCGTAACGTGTAGAAGGAGTTAGCACTTTGTCTCGCCGGAGAAGATGACTGGAACCACTGTTCCGGTCATCAGAAAGTAATTAGGGTTTGATTAATTAGGGCTAAGTGTAATTAAGTCAGTTTGAATGAGAGCCGTCCAAACCCGCGCGCAGTCAACTCCCGCCCTGGCCAGTTTGAATCTCATGCGTTGGATCTGAATACTTTTCCTTTTTCAGTTTTAAATTCATTTAATTTTTATTTTAATTCATTTGTTTTGTATAATTTATTTAAAATAGCAAAAATGTTTTAAAAATTATGAAACTTTTTGTCAAGGGTTTCATTAATTTTTAAAACACAAAAATATTTTTATTTTAATTTTTAGCATTTAAAAAGTATTTTTAAATATTTAAAAGTTTATTTTTAATTGATTAATGAGAATTAATTTATTAAAAATACTTTTAGGTATTTAAAAATCACCAAAAAATTCATGAAATGTTCTAAGACATTTAGAAACATTGTCCAACCTTCAAACCAAATTTATTTTTTGATCTTGATGCATTTTGAGAATTTTCCATTGAATTAAAATCATTTTTATGCATTAATTTGATCCAAAGTTCCAAAAATCATTTCTGCCTATCCATGAGGAGTTGGACATTGATTCTTTTTGCATTGCATTGTGTTTAGCATGAAGTTTGTGAGATTAAATGGCCTTGATTTGATCCTTCATTTTCCATTTGTTTGATAATTTTCTTGTTTAGGAACCCTAAAACCCTAGAAATCTTAAGAAAACCATAACTTGAATTTGGTTAAGAGTTGAAACTTCTCCTTTGGGCAGTGAGTTAGTGTAGGATCAGGGGTCCTTTGAGTGGCATTTTCAATTTTTTTTATCTTAGGGTTTGCTTCTGATTTTGGTTTTTGTTTGATGTATGGTTCATAAACCCTAATTTGGGCTTCCATATGCATCCATCTTGCATTCTCTTGCATAACATGACTTGCCATGACACTTCAAGCATTTGATTCTTTTGACATCATAAGACATATTGAAAACTTGTTTGATCATTGCATCATGTATTTGCCATGTTGTATGCCATATGCACTTCATAACTTTTCATGTATGTCCATGCTTCTTAACTAGTTTCATTTGCATCCATAAGCTTGTATGATCATTTACATGTGTTGCCTCATGTTTGTAGCATCACATAGCATCATTAGCATCATGTAAATGCTTCTGGTTTTGTTTCTCATCATGTCATCTCATCCCATTTTGCATTGCATTGCATTTCTTTTCTAACCTTTCAGGTGGTAAGTAACTTTGAGAAGTGAATTTGCCTTCACTTCTCATAACTTTTCTTTTCATCCCTCTTGCATCCATGCTGCATTTCTATATGTGTTTGAGTTTGATCTTGCTCATTCTTCTTATCCCCACTTTCTTTCTTCAAGTGACTTGACTTCTTGAATGAAGCAAGTTGCTTTGCTTCTCTTGATCCTTTCATCTGCTTCCTGGTGGTTCCATTGAAGATTTCTCTTGAAAACCTCACAAACCTTAGGAACAACCAAGCATGATAATGATTAGGGTTTTGATTAGTCCCCCCACTTAGTTTTACCTTTGTGTCTCATTGAGTCTTCTCTTCTCATCTCATAATCAGGGACTAAACCCTAAAGGCTTTAAGGCTTTGTGATTAAGCTTATGCCTGCATCCTTCTCTTAGGATGGAGTGTATAACTTTAATCCTAAGTGTTAAACCCTTAGTGTGTTTAAATCTCTTAATAAATTCACTTAATAATCATCAAGACACCACACTTGTAACTTGGGCCTTGCATTAGGGTTCTAATTCTTCCTTAATTGGTTAAGAAGGACTAACCCTAGTGTTAATGGACAAGTCCCCCTCAAGTTGTCTTACAAACCATAAAACTCACTTCATCATCATATCATTAAATAAAATCCACTTAATCAAAGGCTTGTTTTGTCATGAGTTTAATCCCTAATCATGGATTAAGTTGAGGAGCCTTCCTCAGCTTCAACATTCTCATCTATTATCCTTCTATTAGGATGGTGTAATGAGTCTGTTAAATCCCTGATTATGGCTTAACCTCATTACTCAACACTAAACAAAAACCACAAAAACATCTAATTAATCACAAGTAGGTTAATGATCTTAATCCTACACCAAAGGTGATTAAGTGTGAGAATCTGACTTCACACTTAAGGTATTCTCATTACCCCTAATCAGAGGGAGGATGTGATGAGTTTACTAAATCCATTGGTTTAGGCTTAAGCTCATTAACTTATGACAAATCCAAAAGCAATAAAAGACTGAAAACTTAAAAACAAACAATAATCGTCTCCTTCGGGATTCTTTTCTCATCATCCTCGCTCATAAACGAGAACTTGCTTTTTTCCGTCTAATGCAAGACAGTTAGCATCTGTGCCAGACAGATCATACACTTGAGCATAGACAAGCAAGCAGTTCATCAGTCAATTCATCTTTCAGTCTCTTTGGGTCGAACTACGGTGTTCTGACTTCCTCATTGCACGAGAGGATACGTAGGCATAACTTAACGGTTATCGAACAAAAGTCTCTGTACATTCCCCCTCTTTCCAGCTTCAATCTTTAAGCCTCATGATCTTGAGAAATTCATTCTTATTCCTTACACTGACACTATATGTATTACACTTCACTTCTCTTACACTGACACCTGTACATTCTTTTCCAGCTATTGTATACACAAGATTGCACTGACACTACCCCTTTAAAGCACAAATATTCTAAGCGTGGATCCCGTCGAGTACGGCGGACAATCTGGGTGCTAATACCTTCCCAGGTTGTAACCAACCCCCTTTCTCAGTCTCTCTGGTTCGCAACCGTCTTATCCATGTCTTTCTAGGTCTACGCAGCATTACCTTTCCTCCGGGATAAAAATGCCTAGCTGGCGACTCTATTCATCTCCAGTGAGTTCACTGCTGTGTGTTCTCATTGTCCCTCTCGCCGACCGTTCGCGTCTGTACCTTTATTTGGGCCATTTCCCATCTATCGGGAGCGACAGGGTTGTTGTTTGATATTGCAATCATTGCATTAGATTTTAGTTTTAAGATCTTTGTATTGTGATATTCTATCTTTGTTTATTTTTCTTATGTTGTTTAATTTGTTTGGTTAATGTTGCAGTTTCTGTTTAGATTGAGAGAAATGCTTGTAGACTGAATAACAAAACTAGGAGGAGAAGGCAACTAGCCAAAGAAAGACGGGAGCATGGATAAACTTATACATCTACATCCATTGTTACGCCAATCATGGTAGAAGTAGATCCACCTCTACCTCCACCTCCCAGAGGTCCATGTGTTAACAATCCAAGACACAACACTCAGTTCACATGCAATGCCAACAATGGAAGGCATTCTGAGATGAAGGCAGGAATCCTTTCTCTTTTATATTAAAATCCTTTTACCGGGATTGATCATTATTTACCCTAAAAAATAGTAAACAACTGTTGGTCCTCTAAAAACACCAAGATGTTCTCAGTTACTCACAGGATCGACCAAATTGATCCTAGGACATGTGAATAATTGGTTTTAATTGGTTTTTCCAGTGAAAATGTCATAAACTCTTCGATAAACTTTATGAAGTGTTTTGATAAAAGAGAAAATAAAGTAAACAAGAATCAAAGTAATTAAAGTCGAAAGTAAAATGCAATGGAATATAAATTACAAGGAAATGTAAATAAAAGCAAGTAAAGAAAACAATAAATTGTTGAAGAATAAACTTTCTTGAAAGTAAAGGAATGCAAAGTAAATGACTTAAAAGTAAAAACTTGAATAGAAATTGCATTAACATGAAATATGGTGGTGATCTCATCATGCATATTCTTGTCTGCACCCGTTTCTCTATACACATGTACTTTGAGTGTTTATGGAGTAACTTGTACAATATGATTCACACATATTCTAACACTAGAAATACATTATTTATACTAATCGAAGATAACTGCTATTGGCAGTTCACTCCTAATAATATGCCACTTGGCTTTTTGCATGTCTTTGAACCTTCAATGTGTGCCACTTGTCCTTTTTCAAATAGAAAGAACCATAAGTTTCCCTCCAATATTGAATCTTAACTGTTGTAGGTCAACCACTCTCATGAACGTTCGGTCAAAGTATATTTCCTATACATAGAAAATATTTTAAGTCCAAATCCTTGCTTCATGCAAGTCTTCGACTCAAGTTTCTTCATTAAGACTTAGTCGAAGCCTTTTTACTCTTCTACAGAATATCATCCTTAACCAATATTTCATGAAATCAAGTGGGTGTTGAAATTAGGAGCTAACAAATTGCCCCCAAATATTTCATTTCGACTAAATTGACAGAAAGGTCATTTTTTTTTATCATAGCTTTCGACACATGTCTTTCGACGATACAAAAGTATGGCCATAACTGACCAACCCATGATCAAGAAACTATTCAGTTTCTTCAACCCATGCATATGATGTCATATCATAATGGTATTAACAAAACGCCTCTCCAGCAGCCACTCTATTACTAGCCATCATTGCCATTTTCTTGAAACCACACCTTTGCAATCTAATCATAACTGCCACCACCCCAAAGTAACGCCTTAGAAGGACATGCGCCCCACTATCAATATCGTCTAAATGATGATTTGAGAAACCATTAGTCTTCCAAAAGTCTATAAATACTCTACTCTCTACACTTTGACACTTTTACGCTTTTAGAACTTTTTCAACCTTATTTCTCATTCCTCAAACCTCCAAAAACTCATAAATTTCTTCATTCTCCAACTTTCCTTCAATGGCTTCCACTCAAGACATCTCCCAAAACAAGAAAAGCCATAAGAACAAGGGCTCTCAAAGTAGTGTTCCACTTCCACTGTTTACCCAGATTCCTGGACCTAAATCGGTGAAGAACCAACAGTTCCTACCTGAAACCCCTTCAAGTGGAAAAAAGACACATCTATTAATCACATGTAATATCCCTCTTATTATCTATAATAAACAATGTGCTATTTTTGGACCTTTGTCCAATGTTGTTGCTGATGACACTAAGTTGGGTGAGTTCTTTCCCACCTACCATAAAACCAAGCCATTAGGGCAAAAGAACAAAACCAACGTAGGCGAGACCTCTGCTAATAAGGTTGTCCTAGATTTGAAATATCTAAAGGAAAGCTTTCTACTGGTGAGGACAATCCCTTCATTCCAATGTTTCGAACTTTGGCTGGCTAAAGTAGAAAAGGTCAAAGCTTAAGCTTGGAAACACATAGGTGTCGCTCTCTGGATTTCTATCCTGGTAGAAACGCGAAAGTGGCGCAGAAAAGGAAGAATCGCTAGCCAGACATTTTTATCCCAAAGGAATGGGAAAGGTAATGCTGCATAAAATGAAGTGAAGGAAATAACAAGGTCTTACGGACCAAATAGAATGGGTTTGGAAGTCGGTTACGAACTGGGAAGTTATTAGCACCCCAGATCGTCTGTCGTACCCGACGAGATCCACGCTTGCTTCACTGTTTCAAAAGGTAAGAATTAAAATGTTGCTGAACAAAAGAACTGCTATTGGAGATGGATAAGAGAAAGAAAAGGTATGAGGAAAATGTAGGGAAAATAAAGAGAGTGCTCGAATGGGCCCTACCCCCACTGCCTACGTATCTCATCGTGAAATGAAAATTAGAGTCGACATAGTTCCCCTAACTAGGGATGGAATTTTGTTTGTTTGTGTTTTTTATGGCTATAACTACTTATGCCTATGCTCAGGTGTTGCAGGCTCATCTGGTACGAGGGTGTTGCCGTCTTACAAAGAGACAAGTAGAAGAAAGTTCTTTCGTTATGAGTGAATAAGATGAAAAAAGAATTCTCGAAGGAAAGATGCTTATTGTTTGTTCAGTGTTTTTTAAAAGTTTTTTATCTAAGATTTGCACATGACAGTATATTCAAGCCTTATTCCTCAGAGCTACAAGTAAGGAGAAGATTCCCAAGGCTTGGTTCCAAAAAGTAGGGATTAAGTATACTAGCCCACTTGTATTTATTAAGTGTTTTGCCTTTAGAAGTGAAGAAGTGTTTTTTAGGCCTTTCTTTGAGAAAATGACTTTATGATTAGACTTCACATCATGCTAGACAAGTTCACATTACCCCAAGATGGGATAGATGCAAAATGTCTCATGGAATAAGTCCATACACGCAAAGTCACTTCAATCTTTATTAAGATATTTTTTAGCGTTTTGTTTGAAGATGGGAGAGAGAAGCACCAAAAGAGAACCAAAGGTAAAATTCTATGGGGAACTAAACAATCCTAAGTAAGTTATCATGCTTGGATAAACCTAAGTTAGTGAGGTTTGAAAGAACTCTAATCCTAATGAAGAATAAGGAAATAAAAGAAGAAAAATAAATCAACTTACTTCTCACAAGAAGTTAATTTGTTTCCAAGAAGGGAAAGTTGTACAAACAAGCATACTAGATGCTTAGACAAACACATATTGAATGCATAAAAGAGAAGATGAGAAATTGGAATATGGAAGCATATCCACATCCCTTTTGACTTACCATTAGCCCCTACATGGTTAGCAAAAGCAAACATAAGAAAAGATAAGGCAAATAAACCCCACACAAGGCAAAGTTCAAGAAAGAGGGGTTATGAACCAAACCAAACCAAACAAGTAGGAATGTAAATCCTAGACATGACCTATAATGTTTACCAAACAAACACAAACAAGAATAATGCAAACAAGTGGTAAAACAACCAATATGATCATTAAAGAAGGAGTAGAAAAAGAATGAGTGGCTATGCAAGGTGATCATGCATTAATACTTCAAGTAATTTCAAAGTCAGAATGTGGATGACCTAAACATGTGCCTAAACATGATTTTCAAATGTCATACAAAGCATATAATCAAGTATCCAAGCATTGAGAATGATTAGGAGAAGATGTGAACATGGATCATACATGGAAATGAAGTTACTTATCATGAAAGTCAAACACAAAACATGAAAGATGAAAGGTCAAGCATTAAAGTCATAATAAAGATTAATGTTAAGATGAAGATAAAATGCACAAGCTAATCAAATTTGAGCAATTACAAGACACTTTAAAGTTAAGAGAAGGAGAAGTATGCATTTAGATGAAACATGTTCAAGTATGCAAAGTAAGACATGAATGGCATATGAAATGAATAAAGTGGGATGGTAACCCCCGCACTTTTTGACATAGCCGATATCACAGGGCTTAAATCCAATGGCCACATCTATGACCCAGAGGTTCACAATGAAGACACTATAGGCTTTGTCTCATGCAAACCTGCTTACACCAGCTTCATGAAATACCACTTCGATAGTTCAACTGACACCATTTTTGTTGAAGAGCACATTGCATTCTTGACTATGTGGCTCTGTAGATATGTCTTTTGCTAAATATCCCTATAGGTGGCCAATAAATATTTGACTTTGGCCAACCAACTTCACCTCAACACATGAGTATGCCTTAGTGAATTAATACAGGCAACTCTTTATGAATCAATAAGTGAAGGCGCAGCTGGCCTTAAGAATATGAGTTTGAATGGCACTTTTCAATTGTAGCTTAATGCTACGTTTAAAGCAAGCCTACCCACAAAAGGAATTATTGATGAAAATTCGAATGAGATTAAGGGGAGGAGAGTCGAAGGGACTCTTTTGGTAAAACTAACCCCACTGATGAAGGAAAAACCGTTCAAGAGGATTTCTCTGGCTATATTATGATGCTTGCCAAGAGGTATGACTTCAGTCCAATCATGGCCCCTTTTGCTGGGAGAAAATATGGACAAGAATGGTTCACAAGACTATTTCCCCCTTCATCCAAAAAGCATCAAGAAGAATCAAAAGCAATTTTAGAGGCCTTTTTGGATCCTAGACTATTGGTCCACAAACTACACTTCCTGAAAGGCATAGAAACTCTAATAGCCTACCAACCAAATCTTGTCTCTCAACAGTTTGGGTTGGCCCAAAACCATCCTAAGTGCATGTATGACAAGAAATGGTATGTAATTATCTATGATGCCAATTTTTATGAAGTGGGCACTTCACTTCAACTTGCTTGACATACCAGTCGAACTCAACTTTCATTTGTGTAATTTGAACCCAATTTTCTATAAACCCACAAATTCTACAACTGGTGGTCGAAGCACTACCAAGAATAATTCCTTGATGTCTCCTCCTTTTCCTAGTTAATTAAATAGTCATTTGTCAATGTGCAGGAAAAAGATCAAGAAAGGTAACTCTACTAATATCAAAGAGATTCAAGCCTTCTAGAAGTACTTTGAATTTTTCTATCGAGCAAATGATATTAGTCGAATCATGCGCGAAGCTATTGTCACTTTAAAGGAGAAAATATTACAGAAAATGGAGAAATTAAAAATCCCTTCAAACATTTCTATTGAGAGACGTTCTGAAATAGTTTTCAAACTATTTCTTCCAAAGCTTCCTCGACTGCCCACTTTTGAGTTTGGAGTGGCTCTTGCCCCTCCATTTCAAGACTGGTTTGCCTGTGGGGATTCCATCAAAATCCTTCGACAACAATCTCAGCCCAAAGGGTGGTACTGACTAAACAAATGCTGGACAGTTTCAAAGGACACCTTCATATAGGGATCGAAGATGTTCACATCGAATCTGAAATATATGAAGGTTTGAGGCCTTCAACTTAGTGATATTTGTCTAACCACTTCCTTACTAATTTGTAATTATGCTTGAATTTCATTAGTTCCCAAGAAGAGCGACTCGTCGAAGAGTGTAACACCCAAAATAATCCCCACGAAATTTCAATTTTAAAAATCAGAGTAAATAAAATATAAACTAATTTCGAGTGTCACATTCACTTCAAAAACACGGCTTAATTGATATTCATTACAAAATATACTTGCAGCGGTAATCTCAAAAGAAATATAAAATAAATATGTCATAGAAACATGTTTTTCTTAAAACAAATAAACGAGAAAATATCAATCATCGTCCCCGACACCTGAAAGTACGTATCAGAGTCGACTCCTCTAACATGAAGTTCACTGACTTCACTGACCATGGACTCTACTATTCCTGATCACTTGCATGTTAGCAAAATTGGGGTAACATTCAAACAGAAGGGGTGAGATACTTACACCAACAAAAGGGGAAAATAATACAAATAAAAGCAAGTATCCTCAAATGTTCACCATTTCTTATCAATCAACGATTAAACAACCACACCAAAACACATAATAAACTGATCATAACTTCAATTTCAAATCCAATGCTTCTTCCAAGCTCTCCTAAAATCTAGAAGTAAATCTCGGATCTCTATCCGACACAATACTCAAAGGAATCCCATGCAACTTCACAATCACGTTGACACATACCTCTGCCAATTTCTTCAAGGAAAAAATAATACCAATCTGAATAAAATGTGCTGATTTGTCAATCTATCAACAATTACCCAAATGGCATCATGCCCTCTCGAAGTATTGGGTAACCCCGTAACTAAATCCATCGAGATACTATCCCGTTTCCACTTTGGAATATCCGAAGGTTGCATTAAACCTGTAGGTTTCTAATGCTCTACTTTCGACTTCTGACAAGTCAAACAAGCATAAACAAACTAAGCCACATCACGCTTCATCACAGGCCACCAAAATATCTTTTTCAAGTCTTGATACTTCTTTGTAGCTCCTGGGTGAATACTCATACTACTTCTATGTCCTTCTTCAAGAATCATTCTCTTCGATTCGAGGTCATCAGGAATAAAAATATGCTCCTGAAACCTTAGTACTCCCTGTTCATCAACTTGGAATTCATTACCTCCAACCAGTTCATCACTGACCATCAAGTCTACCAATTTCACATCCGACTTCTGAGTCTCCCGTATACAATCAAGAAAGTCACGGTTAACCTTCAACATTTCCAACATTACACTGTGAGGTGTCTGATCGCAACCCAAACTCATATCTCTAAACTGTTCAATCAACTCCAATTCTTTAGCCATCATGATCGACATATGCAATGTCTTCCGACTTAAGGCATCATCCACAACATTGGTTTTACCGGGATGATAATTCAAACTAAAATCATAGTCCTTCAAGAATTCCAACCAATGCCTCTGCCTCATATTTAACTCTTTCTGGTCAAAAAGATACTTCAAACTCTTATGATCACTGTATACTTCAAATCTCGAACCGTACAGATAATGCCTCCAAATCTTTAATACAAATACCACGACTACTATTTCCAAATCATGGATAGGATAATTCCTCTCATGATTTCACAACTTTCGCGAAGCATACGCCATCACTTGAATGTCTTGCATTAACACTCCACCCAAACCCATCAGAGAAGCATCGCAATAAACTACAAATGGTTCATCTGGTTTAGGTAAAGTTAAAACTGGAGAGGTAGTCAACCTCTTATTTAGCTCAATGAAACTCTATTCACACTGGGCGTCCTACAAAAACGCCTTATCCTTACAAGTTAATTGAGTCAATGGAAGTGCCAACTTCGAAAAACCTTCAATGAATCTTCGATAATAACCAGCTAACCCCAAAAAGTCTCTAATTCCGTCACCGACTTCAGAGTCTCCCACTGTAGAACTGCATCTACCTTGGATGGATCCACATCAATCCCTTTTTCCGAAATCACATGGCCAAGATAACTCACTTCCTTTAAACAAAACTCACACTTCGATAATTTAGCATACAACTTATTCTCTTTCAACACTTGGAACACAATCCGAAAATGTTCAGCATGCTCTTCTTCTGACTTAGAGTAAATCAAAATATCATCTATAAAGACAACAACAAACTGATCCAAATAGTCATGGAAAATCCGATTCATATATTCCATGAATACTCCCGATGCATTAGTAACTTTAAACGGCATCACTACATATTCATAGTGTCCATATCGAGTCCTAAAATTTGTTTTCTGCACATCTTCATCTTTTACTCTTATCTGATGAAAACCCGATTACGAGTCAATCTTGCTAAATACACGAGCACCAACCAAATGATCCATCAAATCATCTATCCTGGGAAGTGGATACTTTTTCTTAATTGTCATTTTATTCAGTTTCCTATAATCAATACACAATCTCATACTACCGTCTTTCTTTTTCACTAATAATACCGGAGCTCCCCAAGGCGACACACTCGGCCTTACAAACTTCTTTTCTAACAGTTCCTTTAACTGTTTCTTCAATTCTTATAACTCAGAAGCCGACATATGAAATGGTGCCGTCGAAATAGGTATAGTTTTGGGCACAAGATCAATATTGAATTCCACCTCCCTCTCTAGCGGAACATCCACTATGTCATATGGAAAAACTTCCGAAAAATACCTTACCAGTAGCAGTTAGCCAATTTCTATTTCAGTTTCCACCGATAGAGATGCAAACAATGTCAATACTTGAGCTTCTTCATTCAAAAGTTCTTTCAACTCTCTAGTAGATAGATAACCAGCTTCTTCTTCCTCTTCATCAGGAGTAAGAAACAAAACTGACTTGTTGAAACAATTAATTTGAACATGATTGAACACCAACCAGTTCATACTCAGAAGCACATCTAAACCTCCCAACGACAAACATATTAGATCCACACGAAAGTCCTTACCATATATCGATAGAGGACAGTTCAAACAAACTAGAGAAGTAGTTAACGATCCATCAGCAGGAGTCTCCATAACCATTTCTCCTTTCATATGGGAAACAACAAGACCTAATCTCCTCATATAGTTAATAGAAATAAAGCAATGTGTTGCGCATGTATCAATTATAGCAATAAAAGGAGTATTATTAATAGAATAAGTACCTCTGATCAGTCGATCCTCATTGGAAGTTTGTGTTCCTATCAAAGCAAACACCTTACCTCCAATCGCGTCTTTCTTTGGTTTCTGAAAATGAGTGTTGATATGACCTTGCTCTCCATAGTTGTAGCAAGTCACCAGATTAGTCTTGCACTCTGCAATTAAATGTCCAGGTTGGGTACATTTGAAACACTTCTTCACGTCACTTGTACATTCACTGATACGATGACCCAGTTCACCACTTCTGTAACATTTCAGAGAAGTATGGGCACCTCCCTCACTTTCCTTCTTACCCTCAACATGATTATGTTTACCTTTATCAATTGGAGCTGCATAAGGCTTCCCACGATGCATATGTTGCTTTCCTATTCTCTCATCCAAACTCTTGAAGTGATCTGATCGAGCCTCTTGGTCTTCTTCAAAGATTCTACAACAATCAACTAAACTCGAGAATCTTCTAATCCTTTGATAACTAATTTCCTTCTTGATCTCAGGCCTCAAACCATTCTCGAACTTAACACACTTCGAGAACTCAGCAGTCACTTCAATATAGTGCGGATAGAACTTTGCTAGGTCATAAAATTTGGCAGCATACACTGTAATCGACATACTCCATTGCTTCAACTCCAAGAACTCAATTTCTTTCTTTCCTATAACATCTTCAGGAAATTACTTCCTCAAGAATTCCCTTCTAAACACAATCCAGGTAATTGCCTCACCAGACGCTTCCAACCGCTGACGAGTGCCAACCCACCAGTCATCAACCTCTCTTGTAAGACTCCATTTCTACTTGGCAAATATATTGAAAATCAGAGTAGGAAAATTCAACCAACAAGTAAACAAATAAGATGCCACATTTCAACTTTCAAAAACTTATTCATTTAATCAAATAATAACACATTGATACATAACACTTTTAATTCGGATGAAACCATAGCAACAACTTTTATTCAATCTTTGAAACAAATAAATTTCATAACTACGCAACGGATTCTCAATTATTCAACTAAACATAGTACAACATATTTTTCAACTTAAACAACTTAATAGAAACATGTTTTTAATGCAAACAACTTGAAACAACAATGACTAGATCAAATACAACATTAAAGCAACTAAACGTTCACCCCCTGAGTGTTACGTATCAGAGCATCGACACCGAATCGAACTAACAAAGATAACAATCTTCCGCCAAGCTAACCTGCACGTTACCAACATAGGGGTAAAATTCAAACAGAAGGGGTGAGACATCGAACAATATAAACAAGAATATGATAATTAATACGCTAGAAAGAATCATACAATTTCACTACTGTCCAACAACAACAACTTAACAATCACCCACATTTTATCAACACACTTTATCAACTTATTACACCTATCGACATTTACCATGTAATCAACAAATCAACATCATCATAGTCAACGTAATCAACTTCAACAACTTCAACAAACATATCAATTTCAACAGCTTCATCAAACATAATCAATTTTATCAACATAATCATATAATGAACTTAAACCAACCTAATCGCATAAGCAACTTCATCGCATATTCAATATAAACACATAAATCCACTTAAGCAACATAATCCACTTAAACAACTTAATCAATTTGAATAACATAAACAACTTCATCAACTTAATCAACATGAACAACTTAATCAACTTTATCAGCATAAACAACTTAATCGGCATAAACAATGCAACACATATGCGACTCAACTATGCATATGGATGTGGTACCATCAGAGTAAAACTCCCAACTTAAAATATACCAGGTTATCGAGGTATCTTCAAGTCATAAGCCTTCAACTTAATAATTTTTCCAATTTACCGAGGCATTAAGGCATAAGCCTTCAACTTTTAACTTGTGCCAATCCAGACCAACGTGGTGTGAGCAACGACTCCGACATAAAAATGGAAGTATGCTACATGGCATGCTCGAGTTAACAACGTAAACAACACAACAACCTAAACAACATAAGCAAATTAAACAACCTAAACAACTTAACAATGTCAACAACGTAAACAACTCAGACAACTTAAACAACTTATTCAACATTGGCTATCAAGCCTACAACTTACAAATGTCCGAAAATGGGAACGAAACTACATATTTGTGAGACATTACAGGTGTTTTGAGTAATGCCAAAAACTTGGGCATTTGAAATGGTGTGTGATAAGACAAGAAAGAAGATATGACTTCATGAACAAATGTTTCTATGTGATTTTTTACTGCATGAGTCGACTCATTCTGCTAAATAGATCGACTCAAAATGTACATTTGATTTGAGTTGACTCATGGATTGATATAGGTCGACTCATTCAATGTGATTTCTCCCTCAAAAATCACGGGTCTCAACAGGCTGACTGAGTAAGAATTTTAGGTTGACTCAAAGGGACTATGCAGGTCGACTCACCCCTTGGGAGGTCGACAGATTACTGTTGCTTGCTATTTTTTCACTTATCCTTACTTTCTATTTTCTATGTTTCTCTAACCAATATAAATAGTTGCTTCATATTTTTGAGTGATTAACAAGAAAAGTGAAATAGATGCACATCATTCTCTTCATCTTCTCCTTCTTTGCATCAATCAACAATCACACACAACAATCTTTGTTGATCAAGGTGCAACTTATGGTGATAACGTCCAATTGAGATAGAGAGATTTGAGATTGTGTAGAGAAGTTGTGGGTTTTTCTTGTAAAAACCTAAGAGGTTTTCTCCTCCAAGATCGTAGAGGATTTGGGGATTTTGCACGTAATTATTGTTCGTAGATTCATCCGAGTGAGAGTGTTTGAAGGTCAAGGGTATCGTTTATTTATATCACGTTAACCGGAGGATTACGAAGATAATTGTGGGTTCACAAGCATTGTAGAAAATCAATCGTGTTCATAGTTTGAAGGATTGAATATTCTTGCAAGAAGGGAGCTGTTAATAGGAGGTTTTCTCGACGCACGTGAAGGACTTGGTTCTTCTCGAATAAAGGGGCAAGAAGAAGTTATCATAACAATCGCAATTTGGATTGGTTTGTTGTTCCAATTTTCTTCTTGTATAAACAATTGCAATATTAATGAAATATCCCAATTCGTTTGAGAATTGGGGGCAGAGTACTTCTAGTGAGGACGATGAAGGAACTGCCTAAATAAATCTCGTGCGTTCTTTATATGTTCCATTCAAGTATTTTCTGCATAACTTGAATTTGTATGGTTTGAATAGTTCTAGTTTGGTTTTGTATGTGCACACCAGCTATTTGATGAATTGTTGCTATCAAGTTTGACAACAACTTTGTAAAAATTCTGCACTACTTTAACATACACATAACACTTTGTGTGGGTGCACACCAAGTGTTTGAGAAAAAGTCAAAACACACAAACTCACATATTTTGTGCTTATTTCTCTTGTATAATTCATTGTTGAAAGTGGATTATCAAGTGTGCTTAATTTAAGTGATTTAGTTGCATTCTCTTAATTTTTTTATCATCCTTTATTTCCCATTCGGTTTCAAACGCATATCCGATCACCGGTGACTTCAGCTGTTTTTAGACGTGTTTTCCGGGGAACTTCAGCAAAGTATTTTTCAAAATAATTTTGAAAAGTTAAATTTTTTAAGGATCTATTCAAACCCCCCTTCTAGATTCGCGCCAGCGTCTAACAAGTGGTATCAGGAGCACCGGTTTATCTAGTGCTTCACATATAACTTTTTAGAACATGGATAACGATCTAACGGGGGCGTATAATAGAGCACATGTTTTCACTGGAGAAAACTATAGTCACTGGAAGGATTGTATGCATATTCATATCAACTCTGTTGATATAAAAATATGGAAGGTTATTCAAGATGGTCATATTCAAATAACCACGACCAAAGAGAATAACTTTGAAATACCTAAACCTGAAGCACAATGGGATGAAAAAGATGAAAAGAACTATAGCTATGATTGGAAAGCTCTAAATATGATTATTGCTTCTTTGGGAGCGGATGAGTATTTCAGAGTTTCACATCATACTACGGAAAAAGATATGTGGGAAGCGTTGCAGGTTGCCCATGCGGGAACCATTGATGTGAAGCTTGCCAGAATTAACACTTTGCAACAAGAGTTTGATCGCTTTCACATGAACCAAGAGGAAACCATTGGTGAATTGGGAAAGATATTTTCTCATTTACTAAATCGCTTAAATTCTCTTGGAAACACCACTCTCAATTATGTAGCTACTAACAAAATTTTAAGGTGTCTTACTAGGGAATGGTTACCAAAGGTAATGACAATCAAAGAAGCCAATGATGTAAGGTTATTGGATTTGAAAAAAATGATTGGGAAGCTACAAGAGCAAGAGCAAGAGCTCTTAAATAGACATGAGCATGAATACAATGAGAAGAAAGAAAAGAATGAAAAACCAAAGGAGAATGAGAAGAAGAAGAAATCTATTGTATTGAAGACTTCTACTTCAAAATCATCCACCAACAAAGATTGTGAGAGTGAATCAAGTGACGAAGACGATGAATCTAATGAGGATATGGGGTTGTTTGTTAGAATATAAAATAGGTATCTTAGAAAGAATGAAATCTCTCATTCGGACAAGCTCCTTGTCAACTATAGAAGGCAATTTAACCCCTCCAAGCAAGAATCAAACAAAAATACCAAGGTAAAAGGATCCTGTTATAATTGTGGAAAATCGGGTCACTACAAACCGGAATGGCCAATGTTAAAGAAAGACAAAGGGAAAGACAAATATCAAAAGAAAGGCAACAAATCAAGAAGGGCATATATCATATGGAAAAGCAATAGTGAATCTTCTAGCAAAGCAAGCTCAAGTGATGAGGATGAGAAAGTAAATTTTTGTCTTATGGCTTATACCAAGGCTAAAAATCAAGTGGAGTGTCTTGAGACTATGGAGAAGATATGGTTTCTCGATAGTGGTTGCTCAAGACATATGACGGGTGACATCTCCCTATTCTATGACTTTGTGGCTAAGAAGAAAGGCTTTGTTACCTATGGTGATAACAACAAGGGAGCTATACTCGGTAAAGGTAGTGTAGGTAATCCCTCTTCTACATCTATCTATAATGTCCTCTTAGTGGAAGGCCTTAAACATAACCTCATTAGCATTAGTCAATTATGTGACAAGGGATACAAAGTCTCTTTTTCAAAAGAAGGTTGCATAACTGAACATGATGATAATAAGGATGGTGTATTTAAGGGCTTGAAGGTTAATAATGTATACATGCTTGACTTGAATATGGTGTCCATTAATGATCCTAAATGTCTAGTATCTAAGAGTGATGATTCTTGGCTTTGACATAGACGTTTAACACACATCAACTTTGACTTGCTCAACAAAATTGTCTCCAAAAACTTGGAAGTTGGTTTACCAAAAATAAAATTTACCAAAGACCATATTTGTGATGCTTGCCAAATGGGAAAGCAAACAAAGGTATCTTTTAAATCCAAAAATTTAGTTTCTACATCTAGACCTCTTGAACTTCTTCACGTGGATCTATTCGGTCTATCTAGAATCCAAAGTCTAGGAGGAAATTATTATGGTTTTGTTATTGTGGATGACTACTCAAGATTTTGTTGGACAATTTTCTTAGCTAGTAAAAGTGACACCTTCTCGGCATTTGAAACATTTGCCAAGTTGTCTCAAAACAAACTTAATACTAACATTGTAACTATTCGAAGTGATCATGGAGGTGAATTTGAAAACCATCTTTTTGAAAAGTTTTGTGAAAAACACGACATTGAACATAATTTTTCCGCTCCTAGAACTCCACAATAAAATGGTGTCGTGGAATGTAAAAATCGCGTGTTAGAGGAGTTAGGAAGAACTATGATCATTGATAGTGGTCTTCCTAAATATTTTTGGGTCGGTGCTATAAGCACCGCATGTTATGTGTTGAATAGGGTAATCATTCGACTTATTTTAAATAAAACGCCTTATGAACTTTTAAAAGGTAGGAAGCCAAATATATCTCATCTCCATGTCTTTGGATGTAAATTGATCGTACCTGGAGATCAGGATCCGATATGGCTGGCGTCGAGCGTTGCTGAAGGACGGTTGGCGAGGAGAAGAGGGGGGTGTACCTGCAAGGCACTCCGATGCTAAAGTAAGACCCTGAGCAAAGAGCGTGCAATTACGAGAATTAAGGTGAGAGAATTGAATACTTGGCCCTCTCCTCCGAGAGGGTTTATATACTACCTTTAGTAGATGGTTATTGGTTCAAACCGTTTGGCGTGGATCGCGGAATCCGCACGAATATGTAATGGTCTAAACTAGCCGTTGGGGGATTTCACTATGGTTGGTACGACTTTGGTCGACAAGGACCGTTATCCTTGGCATGGTGCTCGACGCCGAGCGTGTCAGCTTGTCATTTTGCCTGGCCCAACACTGGGAGTTGGGCTTGCCCGGAACAGGAGCCCCCCAAGTCGTTGCTTCTACGGAGGAGCGATGACTTAGTGATGGTTTTTTGTCCAAGGCGTACGCAGTGCGTCTGGTGTTTTTCGTGCGTGGACTAGGGAGTGATTGTTCGATGAGCCAGGACAGGCGGACAGTTGTTTGGTCGCTCGACGAAGGGGGGATATGAAACGAAAAGTTGGCGTGTCTGGGAATTCGCGCCTATTTAATGTTTTGATGGCTAGCCTAAGGGCTAGAGCGTAGGTAATCATTGCCTAGGGGTAGGGGTCACGCGTTTCAGCACGTGTTCCCTTCCCTATAAATAGGAACCCAAGGCATTCTGTAAGCTTTTTTGTTTCGTCTTCTTCTCCACTGTATTTCTCGTAGATCATCCACCTTTCTCAGCCGTCGACCACCGCTTTCATCTATCGACCACCGCGTTCCAAGCCAACTTCTTCTGCAATGGCCTCCCAAGCTCCAGGTACGGCTCTTTTTTGCATTTTTCTTAGTTATAGGCTTGATATTTTAGCAATGCATGTGGCATAGGATATATTTTCTGATAGTTTAGGCTTAGAATAAGTAGATTAGAGACTTTCTGTCGTCGTTGCTCATCGGTTACGAACCCTAATTCGTGGTCGGCGATGGTCTTGGTCAACTTTGACCTAGGACGTGATAAGCATCTAGGATTTGATCGTATCCTCGATGTCGTCGGGAGTTGGCATCGCCTTGAGCGATGGTTAACCGAGGGCTATGGCTCGGGACCTCACTCCCGGGTCGATACGCGCCCTTTCACTTGTTGAACGGTGGAAGGGTGGATTTGATATTCTAATCGAATTCACTGACGCCTTTCCTCTGCTTTTCAGGTGAGAATTCGCTTATTGACCCGCTCGACATTTCCTCGGAGGAGGTGTCCTCGGAAGATTTTGGTTCTTCCGCATCTGTTCCTTCTGACTCCGGAAGCTCGTCGGACGAATCAGACGCGACCACGACGGAGGATGGGGCCCCTGATTCGGGAGAGACGACCGATGCCCCTCGGGGTCTGGAAAAAATAATCGCGCCCGAAGAATAGGTAGTGGAAGACGTGCTTGATAAGGTGTCGTCCTTCTCGGGGCCTCGTGCGGAGCCTCTTCCTACTGTTGGCGATCTGGGGATTGGGTCGTCGCCTGCCCGGGGGATGATGACCGGATATTTTCAGACTTTGGCGGCCGGAAGTTTTCGATGTACAAGTACGCGACATCAATCCTAGGGGTAAACTTGCCCTTCAGTGATCTAGTTTGTGCCGTGCTCGGGCACTTGGGTGTAGCCCCGTCTCAACTGCACCCTAACTCTTATGCGTTCCTGAGAGCGTTCGAGGTGACGTGCACCCATATGGGTGTTGGGGCCACGCTTCCTCTGTTCTTCCTCTTGTTCTCGCTGCAGTGCCAGGTAGGGCGGGGGACCGACCAGAAGGGATTTATTTCCTTCAAACAGCGGACCAAGATCTTCAAAGCTCACTCGGAATCTATCCGGGCTTTCAAGACAGATTACTTCTTGGTAAAGCCGTGAGAGCATTGAGTTTCCTGGGGGTAGATACCGACGAAAATGATGAGCCCATGCTCAACGACCGAGGGCAGGTGATTCCGAGGAGGCTCTGGCTGTTTCCCTTCTCATGGAATTACTCTCACTACGGACGCCCGGTTAGTGAGTTTGTCCAAGTAAGGGATTCTCTTAACGAGGACGATGCAGCTAGCTTCGAGGAGTTTCAGAAGTTGGTAGCCTCTTTTACTCCGACCCCTCTGCTGGATGGGGAGGGTAAGATAATGCTGGATCAGGACGGGGGAGAGGCTGTGGAGCATCCTTTGATAAACATCACAGATCTCCTGGCGTGTAACAGCGGGAAAGAAGTGTCTGAGTTCTTTGGTATTTGTTTTTATTTCTGCTTGTTATTATGTTTTAATAATTTTGGGCGTTCGTGACTAATTTTGTATTCTTTTTCTTTGCAAGCTCCATGTCGAACCCCTTAGACAAAATCCAGGAGCAGCTGCGCTAGCAACAAAAGAAGAGGTCGCGGGTTGTTCAAACCAAGCTGACCGAAATGAGCGGCTCAGGGTCGGGCCCCCTGGTCCAAGGGGCTCCGAGTGCGTCTACTGGCTCGCTCATGAAGAGGCATAAATCTACAGCGACCGTGGATTTGACAGTCAATGCTCCCCCTAAATAGAAATATGTGTTGTCGCCTTGCTTCGTGAAGCGAAACTATTTCGAAGGGACGAGCATGGAGGTCGACCGGGCGGACTCTTTGTTCGTTGAGGCAATGGATCGCCCTGCCAGACGTCTATCTCTGGCCCATGACGCGAGCGCAGTTATGCGGGTATTGTCTATGGCCTGGCTGACGGCCGAAGGGAACCCCGGGCAGGAAAGGGAGGTGATAAAGCTGAAAGAGCTCCTGGACGCTGCCGAAGGAAAGTTGGCTACGACCTCTAAGGAAGTTGTTGCCTCTGCTAAGGAGATGACTGATCGGGGGAACATTATCGCCAAGATGGAGGTTGATAAGAGGAGGCCTTGGACTAGAGTAAAAAGCTGAAGGATGCCTTTTGCCCGAAGGAGGATGAGGATGCTGACACCAAGGGTTTGGTGACCAGGGCCCAGTTTCTTGCTCGGATCGACCAGGACATGAAATATCTGAACTCATCGACTGAGCTCAGTTTCCAAAATACGATAGATCAGATACGAGCCCTTCATCCTGAATTGGCTCTGGATACCGGCCGCATCAGCTATCTTTACAAAGTTAACAATGGTCAGATAGTGGTTCCCGCAGATTTGATCATGGAAGAGTCCCAGCCCGGGGTGATTGCTCAGCCTGAACAACCAGAGATACAGCCGCCTCAGAGCGAAGGTCAACCTGGTGCTCCAGAAGGGGAGGGGAACTAGTATGGCCTGCGTGCCGTAACCTTGTAATTTACCATGCTTTTTTTTTGTTCGGGGACATGGTCCCCTTTGCGTGTAATTATGAACAAGTCGGCCCTTCGGGGTCGCAATCTTTTAGTAAAATTGCCCGACCTTGGTGGTCGTTTGTTATTTCATAATGTTTTTATTTTACAAGTATTTTTAACTGTGCATCCGTCGGAGGACTTCTTTCCTTTTATATTTCTATAAACGTTAAGTGTTTGATGTCTTTATGATGGCTAGATGTAGTTGGGCAAATACGGGGTGTGTGTTTGTAATCTGTTGGTTTGGGGGACCAATCAGATGTCGGAGGCTGGCTCCTGGTCGGTACCCGGGCCAAGATAATGACTCGGGCTCCGAGGCTTGAACGTCCCATCGCGAGCTAGGGTTCTGCCTGGTCGTGGTACATAGGCAACGTCGGACTCGTTTGAGTATCCGCCCGTGCAACAGTCACCTTCTTCCTCTGGAAGAATATCCTGATAATCATGTTATTTGGGCTGCTGTGCTTGTACCTGGGCACACAGGTTTAGTCGGACCCATTGCTCCTCGCTTGAGAGCCGAGCAAGGTGACTATGTAATTAACTATAATATTGCTTGAGCTTCTCGGCATTCGATGGCCGAGAAAGTTCTTCCCCGTGAAGTTTCTCTAAATAGTAGGCCTCATTTTCGGTCTTTGCCCGGACGCGATACGGGCCCTCCTAATTAGGAGTTAGTTTTCCCTCGCGGGAATCTCTGTGATTTCTTCTTAGAACAAGACTGCCTACCTCGAATGCTCGTCTTATGACTTTAGAGTCATACCGAGCTGCTATTTTCTGTTTAAGAGTGGCCTCCCAGAGAGTAGCTTATGATCATATTTCTTCGACCAGGTCAAGCTCGTCTCTTAAAGCTTCGGAGTTGGTGTCTTAGTCCATTGGGGACTCTGTCCGCCTGGATCGGATGTGCATTTCCATAGGAATTACTGCTTTGGTCCCATATGCCAACCGGAATGGGGATTCACCGGTCGTTGGGTGGGGAGTGGTTCTATATGCCCAAAGTACGATGTGTAACTCCTCAACCCAGTATTTCTTGTGCGCATCCAGTCTCCGTTTCAGGCCTCTTAGGATTACTCTATTTGCAGCTTCTGCTTGTCCGTTGGTTTGGGGATGCTCAACCGAAGCGAAATGCTATTTTGTTCCTACTGAAGCAACAAATTCTTTGAAATGCCTATCGGTGAATTGGGTACCGTTATCAATTACAATGGCGAGCGGTACCCCAAACAGAGCGAGAATGCTCTTCTTAAAGAAGCGTAGTATGTTGAGTGCAGTAATCTTGTCCAAGGCCTCAGCTTCTATCCATTTGATGAAATAATCGACGCCCACAATGAGGTATTTACTTTGGTCGGACCCGATGACGAATGGCCCTAAGATGTTCATCCCCCACCACGCGAATGGCCATGGGGAAGATAGCGATTTTAGCTCGGTATGGGGTGCTACGTGTACGTCCCCGTGTCGTTGGCATTTGTCGCATATTTTTACGTGCTCTTTCGCGTCGTGCTGGAGTGTCGGCCAATAGTATCCCGCCCGGAGGATCTTTCAGGCTAATAATCGTCCACCCGGGTGTTGTGCGTTAATTCCTTCATGGACTTCTCTTAGTACGTGTGGGATGTTCTCTTCCTCTATGCACCTGAGGAGTGGCGTGGAGAAGCCTCGACGATACATACGCCCACCGACTAAAGAGTACGAGTATGACCTTCGACGCACGATGTTGGTCGTTTTTGGGTCTGTTGGCAACTCACCCTTGGTCAGGTAGTTAAACACTAGGGTCATCCAGCAATTGGCGTTGCCTACGAGATTAATGTCAAGGTGGGTTGAAGATTGTCCAATGCTTGGTCGGGGGACCACTTTTTGTATGACAGACTTGTTGTTTCCTTTTCTTTTAGTGCTTGCCAACTTGGAAAGGATACCAGCTCGGGTATTATTTTCTCGCGGGACGCGTTTCACCTCTATGTTTGTGAATCATTTTAGTTTGTCCTTTACAAGGGCCAGGTATTCGGCCATATTGTCATTTTTGGCCTGGAAATCTCCTCGGACTTGATTAGCGACCAGCTGGGAATCCGTGCAAATTGTGATTTCTTCTGCCTCTAGGTTGGTCGCGAGTTGTATGCCGGCCTGGAAGGCTTTATATTCCGCCTGGTTGTTGGATGTTGGGAAGGACATAGTAAGATACTTCAATGATGTTTCCCTCTTCGTTTTCCAGGATAATTCCAGCTCCACTACCCGCCGGGCCAGATGCTCCGTCTATGAAGATGGTCCATTTAGATGGAGATTTCGGCTCCTGCTCGGTGAAAGTGAGCTCTGCTACAAAGTCGGCTAGTTCTTGAGCCTTGAGAGCTTGTCTCCCTTCGAATTTGATATCGAATTCAGACAATTCCAACGACCATTTTAACATTCGCCCGGCCATGTCTGGTCATCCGAGTAATTGTCTTATGGGTTGGTTTGTCCTCACGATGATGGTGTGGGCTAGGAAATAATGTCGTAGTCTTCTGGATGCAAAAAGGAGGGCCAGGGCCACCTTTTCTACCTAGAGGTATCGAAGTTCGAGGCCGTGGAGCGCCTTGCTCATAAAGTAAATAGGTTTTTGTCCCCCGGGTAGGTCGCGTACGAGGGCTAAACATACGACCTCGTTTGCTATGGCGAGATAGAGGTAAAGCGTCTCCCCTTCATTGGGCCTGGACAAAACTGGGGGCTCAGATAATGCCCTTTTCAAGTGGGACAAGGCTTGCTCGCACTCCTTCGTCCATTCAAAGGTGGCCTCTTTGCGGAGGAGTTTGTAAAAGGGGAGGGCGTGCTGAGCGGATTTTGCCACAAATCGTGCGAGGGAAGCGAGGACCCCGTTTAACGACTGTATGAATTTTTTAGAATCAGGAGTAGGAATTTCTGTGAATGCCCAACATTTGTCAGGGTTGTCTTCAATACCTCGTTCGGTTAAATAGAATGCGAGGAACTTCCTTGCTCGGACCACAAACATGCACTTCTCGGGATTGAAACGCATTTTGCATTTCCGGGCTTGATCGAATACCTTTCGCAAGTGGGACGCGTGGTCTGTCTCTTGCTGAGATTTGGAGATCATGTCGTCCATGTATACTTCAAGCATGTCCCCGATTTCCGTTCGAAATACCTTGTTCATCATGCGCTGATATGTCTCGCCCGCATTTTTTAAACCGAAGGGCATAACGTTATAATAATAGTTTCCCGATTCGGTCATGAATGTCGTGTATTTTTTGTCAGACACGACCATGGGTATTTGATTGTACCCCGAGTAGGCGTCTATAAAGGACAATAGTTTGAAACTGGACGAATTGTCGACCAGTTTGTCAATGTTGGGCAGAGGATATGCGTCTTTCGGGCATGCCCGGTTAAGATCAGTATAGTCAGCACACATTCTCCATTTTCCACTAGACTTCTTAACAAGTACAACATTTGAGATCCAGGTAGTATACCTGGCCTCAGTTACAAAATTTGCCTCTAGGAGGTCTTTAACAGCAGATTCGACCGCTTTGGTTTTCTCGGTCGACTGTTTCCTCCTACGTTGGGCGACCGCTTTGTGCGTTGGATCGATGGAGAGGTGATGACAGGCCGCCTCGGGGTCGAGCCCTGGTAATTCTGCGGCGCTCCAAGCAAACAGATCAGCATTTCCCTTGAGGCATGCTTCTAATTGTCGTTTCGCCAAGTCGGGCAGATGGGCTCCGATCTTGACGCACCGAGCCGGATCATCCTCCAAAGGAATTAGTTCGAACTCTCCGTCAGGAATTGGTCGGGAAAGTGAATCGGTCAGCCTCCGAACACCTTCGTCGTTATCTGAGAACCTGGAGTCTAGTTCGATTGAGTCGACCTGAGGAAAAGCCTTGGATGTTTGTGGAGTATCTGGAGAAGTCAGGGTTGATGGGTTTGGTTGGTAAGATATCGAGCTGAGACCCCTGGATGTTGCCTCAAAGCATCGGCGAGCAGCTTCGACGTCCCTGTGTAGCATAGCGACTTTTCCCGAAGTAGTATAATACTTCATTTTTAGGTGAACGGTGGATGGAACAGCGATCAACTCGGCCAATATTGGTCGTCCCAAAATGCATTGGTACAACGAAGGACAGTCTACGACTAGGAATTGGACGTGAACAGTTCTGGCGGTTTTGGATGTCCCGAAGGTGACGAAGAGATCGACGTAACCCCATGGTCGGGAGACTGCTCCGTTGAAACCCTGTAAGTTTGATCCGACGTACGGAGTCAGGTGTGTTTCATTCAACTGGAGTGTTGAAAATAATTGGGAGTACATGATGTCGCAGGAGCTACCCTGGTCCACCAGGATTCTCCTCACATCAAAATTTGCCATCCGTGCACGGATGAGTAGTGGGATGTTGGCATTTGGTGCTCCTCCCAAGAGTTCCTCCCGGTAAAAAGAAAGGGGTATTGAGCCCTCTCTTGGGGGGTCCAGGGTCGCGCTCTGAGCAGGGCCTTTCGCGATCAGTTGGTCAAATTTCCTCTTTACAGATCCGACCGTGATTTTGTTAAATCCTCCCCCTGAGATGACCATCGCAGAGGGAAAGGTCTCCCACGGGCTGTGGGAGGAAAAATATCCAAGGCTCCCCGTGTGGTCGGGCAGGAAGAAATCTTCCGGGCGGTATATGCTCAAGGCAACCTGCATGTTCGCATCTGCTGGTATGGGTACAACTTCTTCGATCTTCTGAGTCTCTTGCGCTTCTTGGCGAGGGGTGTCTCTTAATTTGGTAAATATTTGAGGTGCCTGTCTTTAATAAGTATCTCGATCGCGTCTTTGAGATGGATGCAGTCTTCGGTATTATGGTTGTGACTCTTGTGGAATCTACAATACTTCGTCTTGTTCGTGCCTGGTTTGCTAGGCAACTGCTTCAGAAAGCGTACTCCTGCTTGTCTGAATTTTGAGTTGGCACACTCGGACATGATCTTTTCTCTAGAGACCAGGAGGGGGTATATTCATGAAACCGGTCGACGGGTCCTCTGTGCTCCCGCGGTTCACGGGGGTGATCATTCTTTCTTTTGTCTCCTCTCCGACGAGATGTCGAGGGTTCATCGACCCGGTGGGGCTTTACGTCCTCGCGACGCCGGGCGTCTCGGACGGAACTTGCAGCCTGCTTTTCCTCATATTGGATGTAAGCTTGGGCTTTTAACAAGAAAGCGTCAATGGTGGTCGGAGTCTCGATGCCAACCGCACGGTGGAAATCGGTCGACGGGCGTAGACCTCTCTCCAGCAAGTACTTCTTCATATCGTCAGTTATGGACACATGGACTGCTTCTTTGTTGAACCTCTCGATATAGGTTCGCAGAGGTTCATCTTTCCCCTAGATGATTGCTTCGAGCGATGCTTCTGTCTTCGGGTGTCGTCTAGAAGCGGTGAAGTGCCTGGAAAACATGCGTCCGAGCTGTTTCTAGGAAGTGATGGACTCTACTTCGAGGCTTTTGTACCACGTCATCGCTCCTTTCCCCAAGGTTTTAGGAAAGAGGCGACATTTAATTGCCCCTCGCACCACTCGGTAGTCGAGCAAAACATCAATATTCTCGATATGCTCGTCAGAATCTGTGGTCCCATCATATGAGCCTAAGGGTGGAGGTTTTTCTAAACCCCTTGGGAGTTTAGCCGCCATGATTTCCGACGAGAGGGGGGCCCTGGTGTCTTCACCGTCGTTGGAATTGAATGAAGGGGCCTGGGCACGTGCTTCTTCGTTCGTCGGGGTGATGCGGATCTTGATCTGCTCCTTCTTAATTTTCTTGGAGGGGAATATCAAGGAGGAGATGGGCGGAACCGTTGGTCACTAGTAGATTTATCGTTGTGTCCTTTCCTCTTCCTCTTGGGAGGAGAGGGACTACACCTTCTTTGGTGTCTCGCGGGAGACCGGGACGGTCGATGGTTATTGTCCTCGAGACAGGCAATCTTTTTGCTGTGGGCAAGGAGTAACAAATTTGTCTGGTTCAGAATCTCAGCCAGCGCTGCGAAGTCAGACCCTGAAGGTGTTGGAGGAAGATGGACCTCTGGGCGACTTTCTAGAGGTTGGTCGCAATCGGGGGAAGGTGAGGTTGTCTTCCCATCTGGGCGATCCTGCATAGTCTCTTCGTGCGTAGGATGATTAACGTTGCTCTCACGTTACGTGAGGAGCATACCGTTGTTCGATCGATTGTTCGGATTGTTGTCTCGAGCAGCCATGGATCTTGGTAAAAACTTTGGTTCTTGGAGATTTTGAGAGAGAAGAATGGGGAAATCAGTGTTTCCCATAGAGGCGCCAGCTGATCGTACCTGGAGATCAGGATCCGATATGGCTGGCGTCAAGCGTTGCTGAAGGACGGTTGGTGAGGAGAAGAGGGGGGTGTACTTGCAAGGCACTCCGATGCTAAGGTAAGACCCTGAGCAAAGAGCGTGCAAGTACGAGAATTAATGTGAGAGAATTGAATACCTAGCCCTCTCCTCCGAGAGGGTTTATATAATGTCGTTAGTGTATGGTTATTGGTCCAAACCGTTTGGCGCGGATCGTGGAATCCGCACAAATAGGTAACGGTCTAAACTAGCCGTTGGGGGATTTCACTCTGGTCGGTATGGCTTTGGTCGATAAGGACCGTTATCCTTGGCATGGTGCTCGACGCCGAGCGTGTCAGCTTGTCATTTTTCCTGGCCCAACACGGAGAGTTGGGCTTGCCCGAAACATAAATGTTTTGTGTTAAATAATGGAAAAGAAAATCTTGGCAAATTTGATTCAAAAAAGGATGAGGGTATCTTTCTTGGATACTCTAATTCAAGTAAAGTATATAGAATATACAACAAGAGATTACTTATTGTTGAAGAATCTATGCATGTCTCTTTTGATGAGTCTTGTCCGAAAGTTGTCGGAAAAGGTAGTGTTGTTATTGGTGCATGTGTTTCTTCTGAAGAGATTGTTTAAGAGCTAGATGAGTCTCGTGTTGAACCCTTTCCGGATAAAGCTGAGGAGGATCCGGTTAAAGAATCTGATCTTAAAGATGCAGATCAAGTATCAATTCAAAATAACCTACCATTGGATTAGAAAACTTCATAAGATCACCCCCATCGACAATATTCTTGGAGATATCTCAAAGGGTGTCACTACTCTATCAAGGATAAGTAATTTTTGTTTTCATTACGCTTCCATCTCTCAAATTGAGCCTAAAAACTCCATATAGGAATTACTCGATGAACATTAGTTCTTGGCTATGCAAGAAGAACTTAATCAGTTTAACATAAATGAGGTTTGGGACCTTGTTCCACCTCCACGAGGTCATCGAGTAATTGACACAAAATGGGTGTTTAGGAACAAGATGGACGAAAACGGTATAATTACTCGCAACAAGGCTCGTCTTGTTTCTCAAGGGTATAACCAAGAGGAAGGCATAGATTATAAGGAAAATTATGCTCCCGTTGCCCGACTCGAGGCTATACGCCTTTTACTTGTATTTGCATGCTCACAAAATTTTAAACTATATCAAATGGATGTAAATAGTGCTTTTCTTAACGGATACATAAATGAAGAAGTGTATGTTTGTCAACCATCCAAATTTGAAAATCATGAAAAACCTAATCATGCTTACAAGCTAAAACGTTCCTTGTATGGTCACAAACAAGCTCCTAGAGCTTGGTACGAGTGCATAAGTAAATTTCTGTTAAATCAAGGTTTCTCAAGAGGAAAGGTTGACACTACTCTTTTCATTAAAAGAGAAGAAAATCACTCAATACTAGTACAAGTGTACGTTGATGGCATTATTTTTGGGTTTACTAATATGAAGTTCGTCAAGGAGTTTTCAAGTTCTATGCAAGGTGAATTTGAGATGAGTATGATGGGGGAACTTAACTACTTTCTCGGACTCCAAATTAGACAACTTGAAGAAGGCACCTTCATAAGTCAAACAAAGTATTGCAATGAACTTCTCAAAAGGTTTGATATGACAAATTTGAAACCTATTGACACACCAATGCCTACGACAAATAGTCTCGATCGTGATGAAAATGGTAAGGATGTGGATATAAAAAGGTATCGAGGTATGACCGGCTCTCTTCTTTATCTTACCGCATATTGTCCAAATATAATGTTTAGTGTCTGCATGTGTGCTAGATTTCAATTTTGCCCTAAGGAATCACATTTAAAATCTATGAAACGCATTCTTAGATATCTTTGTGGTACTTCTAAGTTTGGTCTTTGGTATCCTAAGGGTAGTGATTGTTCGTTGGCAGGTTTCTCCGATTCTGACTTTTCCTCTTGCAAAGTAGATAGGAAAAGCACTAGTGGCACTTTTTATTTCTTCTCTAACTCTCTTATAAGTTGGCATAGCAAAAAGCAAGTTTCTGTTGCTTTGTCAACTGCGGAGGCAGAATATGTTGCGGTCGGAAATTGTTGTGTCCAAATGTTATGGCTAAAACAACAATTGCTCGACTTCAATATTGTTCTCAAAAACATTTCAATCCTTTGTGACAACACTAGTGCAATAAACCTTACCAAAAATCCGATCTTACACTCACTCACTAAACATATTGAAATTCAACATCATTTCCTTAGATATCATGTAGAGAAAGGAGACGTGGTATTTGAGCACATTAAAATTTGAAATCAACTTGCAAATATTTTTACAAAACCACTTGCCACTGAGCCTTTCTTTCATATTCGTAGGGAACTTGGTGTTCTCGACATTTCGGATCAGTCTTAATCTTGAATATGTTTATAATACATTATTGTTTGACTTAATATATTTCTTTACTAACAACTCGTCAATTGAAGTGTTTGCATTTGAGTATTCTTCTTACATTTTCACATCTACGAGGTAATATCATTCCCTCTATGAAAATCTCAATGTAATTTTCTCAAGAAACGTGATTGATATATGTCTATTTGTGAGCCATCTTTGATATAAAATAAATATGTGGGTGTATTCTTGTGTATGTGTTCTTATTTATCTCTTATATTGTTCAAAATATTAAAATAGTGATGAGTATGTCATTTTAATGCAGTGTGATGTGATACAATGATAATTTGGTATGATATTGCTGAAAATTATGGTGTTTTCTTCATTTGCATGCTCGGGTCCCAACAGGCCGACCCATGCATCGACTCATGGACCTGTTTGCGTCGACCTTTAGCTTTGATGAGTAGACTCATGACAAATTTTGAAATGCATTGACTCATCAACCTGTTTGAGTTGTCTCACTGTCGATTTCACTGCTCTGTATGCTTTGAAACACGCATTCTTTTTTATTGATTTGGTTCCCTAGGACGACACATCTTACTATTGACCACAAATTTATGATTGATATTAATTTCATTAATCATTTTATTTGCATAACATATATTTTCTTTCATAATTCATTTCATCTTCATCAAGCATTATCTCATTCTCTCCAAAATCCTAAAACCCATTTTTTCACAAAATCTCCATCTTCTTCAAAGTCTCCAACAACGACTACCAGAACTACAGGTAAAAGAACTACAAGGGGTTCTTCATCTCATTCCTCTCTACCGTTAAATTCTCTTTCTCTCCTTCCATCTAATTTGGGTGAAATTTATGATAAGAAATTCAAGAATAGGAAGATTATTCCTCAGTATGTTTATTCCAAAACAACTGCAAATCAGATGCACATTCCTCACATTGTTGACTTGATTGATTTTCACGGAATTAATCCATTTTTATCTAGTTATAAAGAGTATAATGAGGATTTGGTGAGAATGTTTTATGCGGGTCTTGTTGGTAAATTCAAGGGTTTTGAGTTTAATTTTCGCATGGGTGATAGAATGTTAGTTGTAACTACTTAAGTTTGGAAAGATATTTTTGGTATTGATCTTGAAGCTGCAAGCATATTGATGACTGACTCTGCTCAAGTTGATACCTATGAATTTCGTAAGAAGTTAAACGGTATGCTAAAAGAACCATTCATTGAGTCTGCGGTTAATTGTGAGTTGTTTCTGTCATCTACTACAACTGGAAAAGTTAAGCCTACATACTGTATCCTTCATTGGATTGTATCGCACAATTTGCGTCCCAAGAAAGGAGGTTTTTCTCGTATTGATATGGCTGAAGTTCATCTTATCTACGTACTTCAGAATAAGGTAAAAGTCATTTGGCTACACTATTTTGCAAGTCATATCTTTTATCTTAAGGAAAAGAAAGGTGTGGCTCTTGCTTATCCTTCCATTATTCAAGCAATTATCAACAAGGCACAAATAGTTGTTGAAGGTTTACCTTTGATTTCGGTTTCTGAAAATAACTGGTTTCAATAAAAGACACTTAGTTTGACGGGCCATGTGTGGGATTCTAAATAAAAGTGTTATAGATTCCTAATTTAGGTTGGTTATGGTAATGACAATGAGGATGATTCTGAAGCTGAAGATGAAGATGTTTAGGGTCAAAATGTTGAGGCTATGAACACTGATGAAGTTCATGTTGATAATGAGGATTGGTATCATGCTCCATCTAATGACTCTGCACTTTATGAAAACCAAGGATGAGATGAATGGAAGCATACAGGATGGACTAACATTTCCACTTTGTTTGCTCCTCCATCACCTCCTCCTCCTCCTCCACAAGACAACACTTCTAATATTATGAATCTGCTTCAGAATATGCAACTTCAACAACACAACTACTACGACACTCAAACTCATCGTACAATGAGTTGGAAAGAAGGTTAAATGAGCAAGATAAGGCATTTGCTGCATATGTATCTGTTCAAGATAACTGGTATATCGAGTTGCAAGCCCACTTGCAAACTCAAGATACTACTTTTGAGACATTTGCATCTACCTCTTTGGGCTAGATTAATGAAGTCCATAGTTCTAATGTCACTCTTGCAAACTCTTTCAACACTCTCAACAGGAATTTCATTTACTATATTGGAGGTGATGCAGATGATCCTCAGTTGGCTGTTTATCATCGAAGTTTTCCACCGCATCGGGGTCGGGGTCCAAAGCCTTGAGAGAATCATTGCATTGCATATCATTTTCATTAGCATTTTTGTTTTTTTTTGTATTATCTTCTTGACAATTATTACTATTTTAATATGTTTTTTTTGTTTTGTTTATCATGTTATGGATAATGCTTACTTCAGTTAGTTTGTTCCATTATCTTGTTGTGTTTATTTTTTTGGTGTTTTTCATTTCATCCCTTTTTGTGTGTTTGTGGATGGTTGAATCTTATTGCAATTTTGGTTCTCATAATATGTTTTTTGTTATTGGTTATTGGTTAATTCTCTCTCTCTTTTTGATGTTGTCAAAGGGGGCGATGATATTAAGATGTAGAATGTAAAGTATATATGATTGGTGGCATACATTCAGGGGGAGCATGTAGATGATTATTCGTTACATTTCAACAAGTTTTTGCCATCATCAAAAAGGGGGAGTTTGTGAGACATTGCAGGTATTTTTAATAATGTCAAAAACTTGGGCATTTGAACTGGTGTGTGGTAAGACAAGAAAGAAGAGATAACTTCATAAAGAAATGTTTCTATGTGATTTTTGAATGCATGAGTTGACTCATGCTGCTAAATAGGTCAACTCAAAATGTACATTTTATTTGAGTCGACACATGGCTTGATATAGGTCGACTCATTCAATGTGATTTCTCCCTCAAAACTCACATGTCTCAACAGGCTGACTGAGTAAGAATTTTAGGTCGACTTAAAGGGACTGTGCAGGTCGACTCACCCCTCTGGGAGGTCGACGCATTACTGTTGCTTGCTATTTTTTCACTTATCCTTACTTTCTATTTTCTATGTTTGTCTAACCAATATAAATAACTGCTTCATATTTTTGAGTGATTAAAAGGAAAAGTGAAATAGATACACATCCTTCTCTTCATCTTCTCCTTATTTGCATCAATCAACAATCACACACAACAATCTTTGTTGATCAAGGTGAAACTTATGGTGATAACGTCCAATTGAGATAGAGAGATTTCAGATTGGGTAGAGAAGTTGTGGGTTTTTCTTGTAAAAACCTAAGAGGTTTTCTCCTCCAAAATCATAGAGGATTTAGGGGTTTTGCACGCAATTATTGTTCGTAGATTCAGTCGAGTGAGAGTGTTTGAAGGTTAAGGGTATCGTTCATTCATATCACGTTAACCGGAGGATTACAAAGATAGTTGTGGGTTCACAAGCATTGCAAAAAATCAGTCGTGCTCAAAGTTTGAAGGATTGAATATTCTTGCAAGAAGGGAGCTGTTAATCGGAGGTTTTCTCGACGCGCGTGAATGACTTAGTTCTTCTCAAATCAAGGGGCAAGAAGAATTTATCGCAACAATCGCAATTCGGATTGGTTTGTTGTTCCAATTTTCTTCTTGTATAAACAATTGAAATATTAATGAAATATCCCATATCGGTTGAGAATTGGGGGCAGAGTAATTCTAGCGAGGACGGTGAAGGAACTGCCTAAACAAATCTCGAGCATTCTTTATTTGTTTCATTCGAGTATTTTCTGCATAACTTGAATTTGTGTAGTTTGAATAATTATGGTTTGGTTTTGTATGTGCACACCAACTATTTGATAAATTGTTGCTATCAAGTTTGACAACAACTTTGTAAAAATTCTGCACTACTTTAACATACACATAACACTTTGTGTGGGTGCACACCAAGTGTTTGAGAAAAAGTCAAAAAAACACAAACTCGCATATTTTGTGCTTATTTCTCTTGTATAATTTATTGTTGAGAGTGGATTATCAAGTGTGCTGAATTTAAGTGATTTAGTTGCATTGTCTTAATTTTTCTTATCATCCTTTATTTCTCATTCGGTTTCAAACGCATATCTGATCACCGGTGACTTTATTTGTTTTTAGACATGTTTTCCAGGGAACTTCTACAAAGTATTTTTGAAAAGTTAAAATTTTTAAGGATTTATTCAACCTCCCCCCCCCCCCTCTTCTAGATTCGCACCACCGTCTAACAATATTCAGTTGTACCTGCAAACCATCTTATTCGACATAATTTCAACAAAACAAATCAACAAAAATCACCTACTAAACCACCCGACTTACCCCGGGAATTTTTAAATTTCGGGCAACTAATTTTTTCCGACTAAATTGGCTTAACCGACTAAAACTACACTATTTAAACTTCTGCTATTAATACAAGTTTGTGATAAAATTATGTTACTTTCTATTTCCTAATACAATGCTCCTGTTATAAATTACGATTATCTGCCATGAAAATTGCACAGTAATCTGTTTCTGTCAAACCTGTTAACTCAGTTTCTGTCAAAATCTTCTAAACCTGCTACTCCATTATTTTGCCACACTTTGTCTTGGAATAGTTCGTATTATCAGTTCCATTACCATTACTACATTTATTCACTCACTATTAACTAAATAGTTTCTACATGGCTTACTAAAGTGGAATAAAGTACTAAGTATATTTTTCTTCTACTGGTTCATGGAAAATAACATAAAATAATAATTAAGTCCTCCCCCTACTTTATGGGTGGCTTGCGCCACCCTTATCTAGAACTAAGTGGCCAGCGCCACATTTCATGCTTGTGATGGCCACATGAATGTGTTCGGCGCCATCACCTAGATGGCTTGCGCCATGTTCTTGCTTTGGGTGGCTTGCGCCACCTCTAACTGTGTGGTGGGTGGCTTGCGCCACCCATGCACCTGCAAGACACCGATTTTCGTCTCAAAACCAATTTTTCTCAGAATCAAACAAAATAACAGTAACATTCACAAAATCTATTAATCAACAATTTTTACAGAAAAAAATTTTCTATCAACCTCAACAATTTTACGGCAACATTCATAACCTTAACCCAACAACAAATTTTCAACAACATTGTAAGAGAAAAATCAACGCATCAACAACATCAACATAAACTATCCACTTCCTATTCCTACGTATCGATTATCATAACCCAATTATAAAAGTCGAACCCCACCCTTACCGATTAAAGGAAACTTTGAGTTTGATCGGATTCTAGAAATTGGCACCGATAGCAGTTCTCCCTCACAGTCTCGTTCTCCCACGTTCTGCTCTTTTTCCTCTTCCACTTACTGATTATTCTAAAACCTAATTTATTTCCATTTATCAAAATATTATTAATCTAATATAATAATTAATGGGCCTAAGTCATACACCCCTATAATTACTAATTCCGACACGATTCCAAGCCCGCTTAATCGAACACCCTCCTACAACTATAATATTAATTCTAACATTATTTCTACGAATTACCAACTTAAATGCTGACTTAACGACTTTATTCACCGCAACACAAAATCAATCAATAATTCCCGAATAATTACTTTTCCCGGCTAAATCGGTTAAATCGGCTAATTACCGATTATCAAATACAATAGTTCAAACAACACAATCAACATATTCCACAATAGCAGGAAAATATTCAATATCATATTTCCACAACATAAATCAACTCAATTAATTCATTCAACACAAACCAACTTAGAAACATCAACGTAATATTCCTTTATTTCGGAAATCGACTTAAAATAACACAAGTAGCACAAACCAACGCAAATCAACACAACATAATACAATCATATTTAATTAAATAATTAATTTAATAAATGGGTGTTACATCTCTCACAAACCTGTGAGCACCCAATCGCACCTTTCGGCCTTCAGAACATTCCATCACTCAGAAGATCCTCTCAATCTCCTTGAGCCACTCTTGTGTTCCATCCGGGTCATATTTTCCCTTGAACGTAGGTGGATCATTCTTACGAAACTCCTCATTCTCACGATCCCCGACATTCATTGGATTTTTCACATCTTGAGCCATATGCTACATAATAGCGGCAAGTGCAACATCATTCCTCCCAGCCATTCTAAATTTGCCACGCAACAACAACCAAAACAACGATTAAGAAATCTACAACAATAACTCGACGACTCAACTACTTGATCGAACGGACCGACTTGCTCTGATACCACTTTGTAACACCCAAAATAATCTCCACGAAATTTCAATTTAAAAATCAAAGTAATTAAAATATAGAATAATTTCGAGTGTCACTTTCACTTCAAAAACACGGCTTAACTGATACGTATTACAAAATATACTTGCAACGGTAATCTCAAAAGAAACATAAAATAAATATTTCATAGCAACATGTTTTTCTTAAAACAAATAAGCGAGAAAATATCAATCGTCGTCCCCAACACCCTAAAGTACGTATTAGAGCCGACTCCTCTAATGTGAAATGCACCAACTTCACCGACCATGGACTCTACTATTTATGATCACCTGCATGTTACCAACATAAGGGTAATATTCAAACAGTAGGAGTGAGATACTTACACCAACAAAAGGGAAAAATAATACAAATAAAAGCAAGTATCATCAAATGTTCACCACTTCTCATCAATCAATGATTTAACAACCACACCAAAACACATTATAATATTATGCACACAAGTAACAATCAATAAGAATAAGACTCCAACAGACTCAATGCACATGGTACCATTTATCGATCCTTGTTTCATGATCCAGTTCCCGTCGGAACTCTCTACCCCTATTTCATGGTATAGTATGATCCCTATTTCATGATCACACCCACGACCCCTATTTCATGCTCACGTACGATCCGTATTTCATGACTACACCAACAACACAATGATTCCCTTTGGAATTCGGATGGATATTGGTACCCTACCTTGGTACACCATCCCTAACTATGTACATGCCATGCATCATCAATGATAATATGAAATGTCTACAACAACTACCTCATGCAACAACAACATATAACAGCAACTACAACACATAACAACATCAATAACATGTATCAACAACTGCAACAACATATAACAACTACTACATCACATAACCACAGCGACAACAACAACACATAACAACATCAATACACATATATGCATGTTAAGTCATGTTTCTACAAAGTTAATTTCAACATCCCACAAAACAAGCACGTAACTCATCAATACATGCCCCAACGTCACTACAACAATCCCAATCCATTAAAGTATTAAATAAAAGATTTAATAGAATTTTTCAGAATAAAAATAATTTATTTTTCACTCCAGGTCTCGCTAAGCGACCTTCCGCTCGCTAAGCGAGCGAATCTCTTCCAGGAAGGGTCAAAATTTTCCAAACGCTCGCTAAGCGAGCTACACCTCGCTAAGCGAGAAATGCGATTTCAACAGATTTTCCTCTGCAAACTCAGCCCGATTCTTATACTATTCCTACACTCTAAAACCATTTTTAAGGCCAGAAAACACAGAATTTCAACCATTCTTCCTACAATTAATCACCTAACTCAAACAATTCCAACAATTCCTAATTGTTCTATCATACTTTTCATCAAATCCCTCTCTAACTTCATGGATTCTCACTTAACAATACTATGCCCATTATTCATATTATAATACCCTTAGGAGATGAAAGAAATTCAACTGTTACCTTAATTTGACGGACGATTTCTTCCCGTTGTCGAAATTCTCCTCTTCTAGCTCTTGCCCTAGCTCCTTCTTCCTCTGTTCACGCTTCTCAACTCACGACTCACGAACTGATTTCCTTTTTCCTAAATTCCAAACATAACCCTTAGACCCCAACTAAGGATTTCCCATCTTGCCCTCACTATTCCACTGCCTAATTACCATTATATCCTTTCTCTTCATATTTCCAATATTGATTCAATATTATTTAAATTAATATAATATTAAAATATAATTCTTCCCTCAACATACTACTAACTTCACACAACACACAACACACAACACACAATAATTATAATTATTTAAATTAAATAATTAAATAACTAATCGGGGCATTACAAATAGCACAATTGTGAAAACCAACCCAGAGGCTGAAATCACAAAGTTATGTTCATACATTTGCTTGGTTTCCTTTGTATTTTCCCTTCTAACATTGCATAACTTTCTCAGGTTGCTCGAAAGCCTCCTCCAACTCCACAAAGAAAAAAAAGGAAGGGTGATCAACTAGCCATCCACGTGGATGAAGATGAGGACCTGTCTCCCCCTAAAGAGGGTAAACTTATAAAAAAGAAAAGGAAACTTGTCAAATTTTCTAATACTATTGGTCAACCTTCCTCAAAGGTGGCAAAAGTTATAGAAAAGACAACCTCCCCTAGTGGTGTCAAAAAACAAACTCATGGGGCCACATCGAAATTGAACGATGGCCTCAACGGAAGTAATAATTCAAGTCCAGACGCTGATGATACTTAGGTAAGTTCATCTTTGAACTCTTTTCTACCTGAACTCTTTGGCTGGTCGATTGTTGGATTATCCAATTTATTTGTCATTTCAGGCCAATCCTGGTGGCTCCAATCCACCACAACCAACAACAATTTCCCTAACTGTTCTTTTGAACAGCCAAGGTGAGTCTATTTACCACCTTACCTCTGATCTTAGTTCTGGGAGAAGCTCTATAAGTGATATTAACAAACCTGATTTTGTAATAGTTCTTCATTCTCCTGTGGTGAATCAAAGTTCTCATGCTAAGACTTTCACTAGACAGTCCCACACAACTAGGTCTAATCATGAGGAGGATACTAATCAAAATAAACAAGACCCCATGCTCCTGGAACCCACCCCCATGGAGGAAGAACAAACTTTGACTGAGGAGGAGAACTCTCCTAATACTAGTCCATGCACCAATCTTGTTAATCAATCTCTAGTAGATTTCATGGACGATGAAGGTGGACCTCAACTTCACTCTGAGCTCATGGGTGATCAGGGGGATGACGTTGGGGATGAAGACAAAGAAGAGGAAAGTGAAGCTGAAAAGGACAAACAAAGTCCTCTTGAGAATGTCGAAGTGGACCATGCTGAAAACCCAACTCCTCTCAGCACTGCTATGATTCCAACCTCTACAACAACAATGACTGAATCACAACTATATGACCTTATAGAATATAACCCTAGGAATGCATCAGATTGGTGTTGGAGAAGAGAGGAAGTTCTTCAGAACAAAACTTGAGTGTTTCAACTACTTCTGAAGCTCTAGCCTCAGATGATTTTGTTGGTCCAATCCTCAAAACAATCAAGACAAAATTCTTCAAGGGTAACATTCTCAAGATCTTGGATTCAAATCGAACATCTTCTCTCTTTCTGAAGGATACCCTTCAAACGTTTGACCTATCAGCTCTTGTACCAAAATCCTCTAACTTCCTCCTAGAACTGACTGTGGTAGTGACCCAGATGTTGAAAAACCTTAAGAAGCTTCCCCAAATTCAGGATACCATTGAAACAACCTGTATGAGTGAAGCTGCAACTTGGTCGAAGGTAGCTGAGTCTAGGTCTTAAATGGAGAAGCTGGAGAAATCCAAAGTTAATAGGTGCACAAATAGGACTTCTCTTAGAAAAAACATTGTTATTTGGAAACAACAGATCAAAGAATTGCAAACCAAGATTTCCAATGTTGAGAAGCGAAGCAATGAATTGAAGGGGTTGGCCAATATTGAGTTGGACATAGAGTTGGGACGCACCATGGCACACCTTGATGATGCCCAACGCTTAGAGAAAGAGCTCGCAACAGCCAAGCTCGAAAAGGGTCTAATCAAAAGGTGTCTCCATACTCAAAAAGTCACTTTCCTCCAGTTGAAGGTGAACATTCCTTTTTAGTGGTTGTTATTTTTCTTGTACTTTTAGTACAATTTTTTTTATGGCCCTTATGTGGCCTTTATGTAATGATAACAATATTGGTGCTATTTTGCACCTTTATCTGATTGCTTTTATATTTCTTCTTCACCATTTGATATGAACATTTATATTCTTCCAAGGATTTAATATTTCTTTTGTAGCAAAGCCCATGATTAAGCGCTTCGACAAATTCCCCAAAGGTTTTGTCTTTGAACTACTAGAAATGTTGTGTGAGCTAGCCTAGCCTTAGATTTTGAAACATGTTTTACTTTGTTTAATATGCTCCAATGGCACAAGTCCCTATATTATGAAATATACCAATCTTAGGGTCTTGGAACATGTTTCTAAGAAAATTCCATGCATTCCCCATGTTTCATTTGACCATTCTTTATGACCATAGAATTTATCTTCTATAAAAACCTCTAAAACTGGTTTTCATTCACCAATTTGAAATTCAACATGAGTACTTCCACTAAACATTCTACAACCAAGAAGGCTGGAGAAAGGGAAATAAGTGAGGAAAGTGTTAATGCATCAATTGTATCATCCACTAGGACGAACACATCCATTGAGTCCATTACAACCAGCAAAAAACCTGGCACTAGGGTGGAAACCTCCAAGAGTCGCATCAAAGAACACGATTAAGGATATGAAGCTGATGAAAATTGGATGAGTTATCTTCACTCAGCGCATTGGAAGAAGTTTGAGTGAATAAGGTTCTAAAGATTCTGAAGACTTGAAGTTCTGAAGAACAAGGATTTCGAAGACAAGTGCTGAAGTTCTTAAGACATGGTTCTGAGTGAACAAGGTTCTGAAGACTGAAGACTTGAGATTCTAAAGACCTAGAAATCCTTTCCTCAACTCATGCTTCAACCATAATTCAACCAGAAGCCTCTAAAGCTCTGAAGACAAGTATTATTGATCAAGAGTGTTACCATTTCCTCTACTCGTGCTTCAATCATCTATCAACCAGAAGCCTCTGATGATCAGGAGATAAGGATTAATGGATAAGAGGGAATAATACAATAGTGCAAAGAAACTTAATTCCACTAACAATTCCACTACCCAACTACCCTGATTTGATGGTACGTAAGGACGATTGTGTGTACTATTTTTCACCCTCAGTAACAAAATTCCTCTGGCCAGCTGTGATGCAATGGATCTTTTTTCTCAAGTTCCTATATAAGGATTGTATCTCAAAGGGAAATGCAAAATACTACGCAATATTTGAAACACACATACAAAGCAAACCTCTCTACCAATAATACATATTTTCAAAAGCTCTTAATTGTGTTTACTCTGTTTATTTAGAAGCACTCAATTGTAAACAAACCTTTGTTGCAAACTGTTGTTTATATTCCCTAAAGGACTGAGTGAAGGTCGGGAGCTTTAGGATGACTAGGGCAGTGAGTATTAGTGGTAGTTAGTCACAACAATTGGTTTTGCATTGTGGAAGTCGCATAAGTTAGTTGTGTAATGTCTATTGTAAGTCTCATCAGGTGGTTATACAGTTAGTCACAGAGGATATGTGCATTGTAATATGTTACAACTATAGTGGATTAAGTCATTATTGAAGGAAAAATCACCTTGGCAGATGGATTGGAGGTAGCTTATCGTTGACAAGTGAACCAGGATAATTTAGTGTGTTCTTTCTCTCTTTTGTTGTTTGATATATTTGTTGTGGTTTCACAAAAAACTTTCATTTTTAAAACACCAATTCAACCCCTCATTTTTGTGTTTTATCACACCTTCAATTAAGAGTGACATTAAACTTAATTGCATTTGAATTCCATCAATCTTTATAAACACTACCAAAGTATCATTAGCAATTTTCATTAAATAAGATGCAATTGTTTTGAGAACTCTACTAGTTTCAACAAAAGCATAATGGGAAGCCTACAAAAAGGATAATACGAGCACATTGCAAGCCAATGTTTTTCTACATGTGATGATAGATGCCAAGAATTGTATCCAATCTAGTTCCTACATTTGTACCACCTCTGGCAAGCTGTTCAAGTAACAACTACCCAATCAGTACTCAAAAAGCATATATGTAAAGAAAAACACTTGATGTTTATGTTTAAGTATTCAAACATGATCCATGTGTGGAAAACTGCTAATCACATGATCAATATTATACTTCATCTCTCAATGTATAAAAAAAAGTTATCAGAAAGAACTCCCTACAAATTTTCATGAAGTTACAAAGCATATTAATGACAAACAAAACAAACACCATCATAACCAAATGAAAGCAAGCTTTTTTGTGCAGTAAACCCACTAAACTCTTGTTAAGTCAAAAGTGTAAGCAACAACAGGAAGTTCCTCGTCTATGTCAAAAACCCACGCCAACCCTTAAAAATGTATTCCAATGTGATTTCCACATGATTTTAAGAAGTTAGAATTCTTAGATTTTGGAAAGCTTTCCCCGTGAAACCAAACATGCTAAAAGTCTATCCTCATATTAGCTTTGTAAACTAAAAAAACAAATTATGCTAAAACTCTCTAAGCTAAACTTATTGAATAAAAAGATTACCTATACCCAATGCCACAAATACTCAATTTCCAACATACTAACACATTAACCCAGGGATCACAAGAACAGTCAATCCTAACTCATTATTACTGAAGGCAAAGAAAAATCATAATCAAAACATACAAAAGCTCTAAACTCTAGCTCAACGTTTTATAGTCAAATTCAAATGAGAAATAATAATAAACCCTAACTTGATTTTTGATGGTGCTTTAGGATCGAGAACTGTGATTGAGTACCAAAAACAATGATGGATGATTGAGAATAGGAGCAACAAAGGAGGGTCGAGATTTTAACCAAGGAGATGAATCCAGAACGAGATGACAGAGACGAGTCGAGAATGAAACAATGAAGACAGATCGAGAATGGAACATTGGAGGCGAATCGGAATGGAACAATGAAGGTGGATTGTTATGAATGAGAATACAATAGAAGAAAAAGATATTGTTGAGTCAGAGAATGTGGGGAGCACACACCAGGAAAGAGAGTGAACCAGAAATAATGGTGTGAGACGTAGCAGCAGGAGCAAACGGGACCACTCCATGTGGGGTGAATTTGTGAAGCACTAATATGTATGAAAAGGGTAATTGGGTAGAGGAAAATTTATGTTGTTAGTGAATATTTGATTTATTTTCTCTCTCAATACTCTGTAGAAACATTCCACTATTTTACAATTTCTTATGAGTTGTATTTTACCCTTTTGAATTATCCTTCCATTTCCATTAATAATATAAGTTCATTCCAAGATTCATTTTAGTACTATTACATTGGTGCTTTCATCTATATCATGGCTGACAATACACTAATGAACAAATTGTACACATATCTTAAAAAGAATGTTGAATCTATTGAGTTTGCGGCAGCATCGAATGAAGCACGATTCACTAAAATAGAAGCAAATCAAGCCGTTGTGGATGCCAAACTCACGCGAATCACATGAATCATTACTGGATCAGGAACATGGTCCAACTATGCAACATGGTGTAAAGAACTCAACGATTGTTGGGTTTCAGGTAAGCAAAATCACACTCGATTTTATGAGATTTAATGGGAAAATGTGTTAGACGGCCTATTGCTCCTGAGGTTGATCGAGGTAGGCCCCTCATTCCTGAGGGTGAGAATGAAAACCACTTGATGCCTGCTCAAGCGTGTATGGAAGCATTATTACTGCACAAATTATGGGGGGAGGAAAGCATCGAAGCCGCTTTAGTTGACGATGGCTATCCTCCCGCTGCTATTTTGGCCAAACGTCGGGATCTTTAAGGCTGAACATCATTTTGGGTACTATTATACCTCCTATGTTGATCGTATCACTATTGCTTCAGTTAATTTGGATGAAGATGTAGTTCCATGGTTTAAAATGTTACAAAGAACTACCCCTTTTAAGTCTTGGAAAGAATTTACTAGGGCATTGGAATTAGATTTTGGCCCTTTATTATATGATTTCCCTAGAGGTGCTTTATTTAAACTGAAACAAACAACTACTGTGAATGCTAATTATTTGGAATTTACTTGTTTGTCTAACCCAGTTTATGGGATAAGTAACGATGCAGTTGTGGATTGTTTTGTTAGTGGATTAGATGATGATATACGCAAAGATGTAATGATACATACACTGGCCTCCATTGTCAAGGCCGCAACACTTGCTAAGTTCTATGAGGAAAAACAAATTTCCCAGAAAACCAACCAACTCAAACAACCCAAACACAAACACTAGAGCTCACTTCACTCCAAACAAAACCCATTTCTCTGACAAACCAAATAACCCCCTTATTCTTAACACCCCACCCACTAGAACCATGAACCTTAACCAGAAAAACCCAAACATTAGACGAATATCCCCTGCTGAAATGCAATTGAGGAAAGAGAAAGGTCTTTGATATTTTTGTGATGACAAATTTTATTTTACTCATAAATGTCCCAACAAACACCTCATGTTAATCCAAACAGAAGACATAGAGCCTGAGACCACCGAAGAACCCAAACCAGTAGATATACCTAACTCAACCATAATACAAGACTCACCAGAACATCATTTATCTCTCAATACATTGAAAGGCTCGGGAGGTTTTGGAATTATCCGATTTAATGGTAAAATTGGGTCAATGGAAGTCTCTATATTGCTAGATGGAAGTAGCACTGAAAATTTTATACAGCCTAGAATTGTCCATTGTTTAAAGTTACCAATGGAACCAACTCCAAAGTGGCAAGTACTGGTGGCAAATGGACAGAAATGACAACTGAAGGAATGGTAAAATAACTGTCTCTACAAATTAATGGGCAGGAAATTACAGTTTCTGCATACCTATTACCCGTGGTAGGTGCTGATGAAATTTTACTTGAAGGGTAAATTATTACACTACAAGGGGAACAAAACCAGAACCCCGAAGTGGCTCACTTACATTTGTTCAGAATATTCCATCAAATGCAATCAATAGTTGAAGGCTTCACGTTAGAATTTATTGAGCCAGAGCATCCAACAGATATGTGGGTGGACTTTCCTTCCAACATGGAACCTGATATGGTGATGTTATTACACACATATCAGGATGTCTTTCAAACACCTATTGGTTTACCTCCAACCAGAGACCACAATCATGTAATTTCTTTGAAAGAAGGGTTACAACTAGTGAAGGTTAAACCTTATCGCTATCCACATAGCCAAAAAGCAAAGATTGAAGAGATGGTACAAGAAATGTTGAGTCAAGGCATCATACAACCTAGCACTAGCCCATTTTCATCACATATAGTTGATAACACTAAATTTTACCGTATTTATGACTCCGATTTCGCTAAGAACCTCTTTTGCTAAGAAAATCCAGGTTAAAATACTTTTCAACTTAGTTAAGATACTATATTTCTTAAAAATAGGTTTACTACTCTAACGCAGTACGCACCTTTTTATCCGTGACAATAGGAGGGGTTGATTAGAGAGTACAACTCGGTTCTGAATACGCGAAAGCGACAATTCCTGTTAAATTAGTTCTTATCAAAGTAGAAAACATTGCCCGTAAGTAGTTCTATTAACAAGTACCAGATTATCAATTGATTATGTGAATTACATTCGAGCTTGTCTTTATTAATTGCTTAAAATTATTATTCTATTTACCATTGCGCACTCCTTAAAACCATTATATTCAATTGCCTTAGATACACACCATAACAACAGGTACGATAGATTGACACTTGGTCTCTTTGGATTCGACAATCTTTTATATTACTCTGACGTGTTCGTACACTTGCGAAAAACACGCATCAAGTTTTTGGCGCCGTTGCCGGGGACCAATTTCGTCAAATTTCATACCCTGTAGTTATACCGTTTAGACTAAGTTTGTTACCTGCCGGCAATGCGAAAGACTCGCAGTGTCGGGAGCTTAGTAGACCCTCTAGCTGAACCTGAACGTTACGCTCGCGCACGTTTATTTTTCCATAGGATTAGGAGAGCTATGGCCGAAGATCAAAACCGAAGACCTCTTAAGGACTTCTCCCAATCATCAAACGAGAAACCTAGTTCCAGTATAGTAAACCCTGTTATCCCAGCTAATAATTTTGAACTTAAACCATCCCTGCTGCAATTAGTGCAACAGAGACATTTCGCAGGTCTTGCTACCGAGAACCCAAACCAACATTTTAAAAACTTTCTCCGGTTAGCAGATACCTTTAAAACAAATGGAGCTCCTCCTAAGGTGATACGCTTAAGATTATTACCTTTTTCCCTCAGAGATAAGGCTCTATCATGGTTAGATTCCCTTCCACCCAATTCCATAACAACTTGGGAAGACCTTAGAAATGTATTCCTTGCTAGATATTTCCCCCCGAGTAAGACCGCTGTTCTTCGAAACCTAATAACCAGATTTACCCAAAACCAAGGAGAATCATTGTTCGAAGCCTGGGAGAGATATAAAGAGCTATTAAGAGCATGCCCACATCAGAGTTTAGAGAACTGGCTAATCATTCAAACCTTCTATAATGGACTTCATTATAACACTAAGATGACCATCGACGCTGCCGCTGGTGGCGCACTGATGAACAAACCTTACCCTGAAGGTAGTGCCCTTATCAAAGATACGGCCCAAAACCATCAATCATGGGGAGTAGAAAGAGCAACAGTGGAAAAGAAGGAAGCCCAAGGAGGAATACATGAGCTAAGCTCTATAGACATGATGCAAGCTAAAATGGACGCGTTGGCCCTTAGAGTCGAACATATGTGTACAACCCCGAATAATGTAGCTGCTGTTTCGTCGAATTGTGAGATATGTGGGACGCAAGGACACCAATCCGCCGAATGCAATTTGTTAAATGAGACCATCCCTGAGCAAGTGAACTACACCCAAGGGAGCCCATTTTCAAACACATACAACCCTGGATGGAGGAATCACCCAAACTTCTCCTTAAAAAATAATAACCCTATCCAAAATACCGCACCTCCGAGACAACAAGGTTACCAAGCCTCAAGAACAAATCAACCTATGCAACCTGTACCACCAGATCCGAGCCTTGAGAAAATTGTGGAAAATTTTATCACCGCTCAAACACAACAAATAAAAGAGTTCATGAACCAAAACGTCCATGTTAACGAACTAATTACCCAGTTAGGAACCAAGGTTGACCAAACTATTACTCACAATAAGATGCTTGAAACCCAGATCTCTCAGGTAGCTTTAAACCAAGCCCCTCAGACTACACCTGGAGGACTGTTCCCTGGACAACCTCAACAAAACCCGAAAGGGCAAGAAAATGACATTACTCTACGAAGTGGAACCGCTTATAAGGAACCTTCTAACCCTAGATTAAGTGATCCCAAAACTTCTGAGAGAAATGAAGAGAAGGAACCAGAGGAATCTGAAAACCCGGAAAGTCAAGAAAAAGGAGAAGAACCTAAAAACAAAACCTATGTACCACCACCGCCATACAAACCACCAATACCATACCCTCAAAGACTAAAGCAAACCCAGATCAATAACTAGTATAAAAAATTCATTAAGGTTATAGAAAAACTTCACGTAGAAATCCCCTTTACAGAAGCCATCACCCAAATACCTTCTTACGCAAAGTTTCTCAAAGACATCGAAAAAGCTTTTCTAGACTTAGGAGCTAGTGTGAGCTTAATGCCTTTAGCAGTTTATGAAAGGTTAAACTTAGGAGAATTACAACCTACTAAGATGTTACTTCAATTAGCCGATAGATACGTTAAATACCATATAGGCATACTTGAAGACGTCCCTGTTAGGATAGGTCAGCTATTTATACCTACTTATTTTGTTGTCATGGACATTAAAGAAGATGACGACATACTGATCCTCCTAGGTAGACCGTTCTTATCAACCACTGGAGCCATAATAGATGTTAGAAAAGGGAAACTAACCTTTGAGGTAGGTGACGAGAAGATAGAATTTGTACTTTCGAAATTTCTTATGGCACCTGTAATAGGAGATGCTTGTTATGCCTTAGATATCATTGATGAATGCATTAGGGAATTAGAACAAGAAGAAGAAACTGAATCTATAAAATTGCCATTAACCCTTATTTGGGAAGATGACAGTTATAAAAAAAAACTACATTGATGATAACCTTCTGTCGCTCCCACCAAATGACGCCTCGGGCCAGAAGGGGTACAGATGCGAACGGTCGGGGAAAAGAGGAATGAGAACACACAGAAGTGAACTCAGAAAGACAAGAGTCGCCAGCTAGGCATTTTTATCCCGGAGGAAAGGTAATGCTGCATAGACCTAGAAAGATATGGACAAGATGGTCGCGAACCAGAGAGACTGAGAAAGCGGGTTGGTTACAACCTGGGAAGGTATTAGCACCCAGATTGTCCGCCGTACTCGACAGGATCCACGCTTAAAAGATTTGTGTTTTAAAGGGGTAGTGTCAGTGCAATCTGCGTATAAAAGAGCTGGAAAAGGATGTACAGGTGTCAGTGTAAGAGAAGTGAAGTGTATAAGTGAAGTGTCAGTGTAAGAACAAGAATGAAATGCTCAAGATCATGAGGCTAAAAGAATAAAGCTGGAAAGACGGGGAATATATAGAGACTTTTGTTCGATAACTGTTAAGTTATGCCTACGTATCCTCTCGTGCAATGAGGAAGTCAGAACACCGTAGTTCGACCCAAAGAGACTGAAAGGATGAATTGACTGATGAACTGCTTACTTGCCTATGCTCAAGTGTATGACCTGTCTGGCTCAGGTGCAAACTGTCTTGCATTAGACGGAAGAAGCAAGTTCTCGTTTGTGAGTGATTGAGGTGAGAAAAGAATCCCGGAGGAGACGATTATTGCTTGTTTTTGGATTTTCAATCTTTTATTGATTTTTTGAAGTTTGTTATAAGTTAATGAGCTTAAGCCTAAACCAATGGGTTAGTAAACTCATCACATCCTCCCTCTGATTAGGGGTAATGAGAATACCTTAAGTGTGAAGTCAGCATCTCACACTTAATCACCATGATGTAGGATTAAGATCATTAACCTACTTGTGATTAGTTAAATGTTTTTGTTGTTTTTGTTTAGTGTTAAGTAATGAGATTAAGCCATAATCAGGGATTAAACAGACTCATTACACCATCCTAATAGAAGGATAATAGATGAGAACGTTTAAGCCGAGGAAAGCTCCTCAACTTAATCCATGATTAGGGATTAACCTCATGACAAAACAAAACCTTTATTAAATGGATTTTAGTTAATGATAAGATGAAGAAATGATTTTTATGGTTTGTAAGACAACTTGAGGGGGACTTGTCCATTAACACTAGGGTTAGTCCTTCTTAACCAATTAAGGAAGAATTAGAACCCTAATGCAAGGCCCAAGTTACAAGCTGGATGTCTTGATGATTATTATATGGATTAATTAAAGGATTTAAACACATTAAGGGTTTAAAACTTAGGATTAAAGTTATACACTCCATCCTAATAGAAGGATGCAGTCATAAGCTTAATCACAAAGCCTTAAAGCCTTTAGGGTTTAGTCCCTGATTAAGAGATGAGAAGAGAAGACTCAAAGAGACACAAAGGTAAAAGCTAAGTGGGGGACTAATCAACCCTAATTGTTATCATGCTTGGAGATCCTAGGGTTTATGGGGTTTAAGAAAGAAATCTTCAAGGAACCACCAAGGAGAGAAGCAGATGAAAGGAGCAAAGAGAAGCAAAACAACTTGCTTCACTTAAGAAGACAAGTTGCTTGAAGAAAGAAGGTGAGATGAACAAGAGTGAGCAAGCTCAATCCAATACACATACAAAATGCAGCAAGGGAAATATGAAAGAGATGAAAAGAGAATATGAGAAGTGAAGGCAAATTCACTTCTTAAACAACTTACCACCTGAAATGTTAGCAAAAGAAATGAAATGCAATGCAAAATGAGATTCAATGTCATGATACAAACCAAAACCAGAAGCATGAGTATGATGTTAATGATGCTAAGAGATGATGCAAACATGAGGCAAGGCAATAGAATGATCATACAAACATATGGATGCAAGAGAAGCATGCTTTGAACCATGAATGTTCATGAAAAGTTATGGAATGCAAATGACATACAACATGGCAAATGAAAGATGCAATGATCAAACATGATTCTAATATGTCCTAAGATGTGTTATGAATCAAATGGATGCACAAAATGTCATGGCAAGTCATGGTATGCAAGCTAATGGAAGATGGATGCAAATGAAAGCAAAGATTAGGGTTTATGAACAAGATGCAATGCAAAATTCAAAATCAGAAGCAAGACATGAGATAAAAAATTGAAAATGGGATCAAAGGTACCCTAAACCTATACAAGTTCATTGCCCAAAGGGGAAGGTCAGAAGCTAAACCCTAAAGAACTTATGATTTTCCAAAATTTCTAGGGTTTTAAGGGTAATCCTAAAAGGAAAATGCCAAACAAATGGAAAATGAAAGATAAAAATGAAACAAAAATCTTTTTGGATACTTGAAAGTATGCTTAACATAATGCAAAAAGAACCATTCACAAACTCAACTCGGATCAAAAGTTATGAATTTTTGAAGTTAGGGTTAAAAATATTCAAATTAAAGAACCCTAATTCAAATGAAAATTGTCAAAGTATGATCAAAGCCAAAAAGAAATTTGCTTTGTGAGTTTGTAAATGTTTCTAAATGTTTTAAAATGCTCTCTGAATTTTTTTGGGATTTTTAAATACCTAAATGTATTTTTAATTAATTAATTCTCATTAACTAATTAAAAATAATCATTTAAATGATTTAAAAATATTTTTTTAATGCAAAAAATAAAAATAAAAATGTTTTCTGGTTGAGAAAAATATTTGAAATGAAAATGCAAAAGAAAAATGTTTTTTGGAATTTTCTAACTATTTTAAATTAAATATGCAAAACAAATGGTAAAAAAATGAATTAAAAATGAATAAAAACAGAAGTATGCGCATCCAAGGGACATGATTGATTCTGGGGGATTTAGGTTTGACCACGCGCCACATCCAAAGGCTGAAATTCAAATTCAGTTAATTTTAATTAATTAATTTAATTAAGTGAATTAGGGTTTAAACACTCAATCCAGGCCATTCAAACGCGCGGGGAACAAAGATCCTACGGTCATAATTTAAACTAGCCCTAATTACACTGATTATGCCCTAATCTCTTTCAGGTGGCCGGAGAAGACTTCCGGTCGTCTTCTCCGGCGAGACCTTCAGCCTAACTTCCCTTTCAGGCCACCCCAGACCCCCAAATTTTCCAGAAACATCCCCCAAACCAATCTAACACAAGAATCAGGCCATTGAATCCATTTATTTCGCATCAAACAAGAGAATCAAACCAAACAAGTTCCACAGGCAAACTTTAAGAAACTTCATACACTTTCATAACTTAATCATTTTCAAAAATAAAAGGTTCAGTGAACTCAGGGAAGCATGTAGATCATTTTAGAAACAAGAAACAAGAGTTCTGGAAAAATGAATTTCCATGGCTACCTGAATCGAAGCTTTCAACCCAAGAGCTTTCTGCTTGCCTCTTTGCCTCAAAATGATCCCAATGGTCCTCTTGATGAAGTTATGAAGCTTGGTTGGAGTTTATAATGGTTGGTTTGTGAGTTTGCAGAAGTTCTGTTCAGTGAGGGGTGAGGATCGTGTTTCAGATTGAGGAGGTTTCAGGGATGAATGAGGGTATGGAAATGATCAGGGGAGTGTGCTGAGATGTTTTGTGAAGTTTGTTTGAATGTTTGATGCTTGTGGAGTGTGTTTCGAAGGAAGTTGCATAAGAGGTGAAAAATGAGAATGCTGGCTTGGAGAGAGCTTCAGCTTTGTGTGTGTTATGAAAATGAATCCTTGGAGTGTGTTTGTAAGGTCTGGATTGGGCAGAGAGTTGTTGTGTCACTGTGGGATTGGTATGGGTGTTTTTGCCAAAAAGTCAAAAGTGTTGTACTTGAGGTATGGGCAAGTGTGAGGCTGTGATAGGGGCATGGCTTGGCTCAGCTGAGTTTAGGGAGAACCATGGAATCTGATTAGAAGCAATGCAGCAAGTGGATTAGGGTTTATCATAGGTTTTGCAACTTTGTGACCTTTGGCCCCTTTTGTGATTTCTTGATCCATAAGTCATGAAAATGGGCCAACTCTTGGTGCATTCTGATTTTTAGGCATTGGTTCAAGTTTTTATGAAGATTAGAAGTCCATTTGATAGCACAATTTGCCTTGGCAAGTGGTTTTGCAACTTTGCCTCTTTGGTAGAAAACTTGAAATTATGTGATTTTTCCCAACTTTGACAAGCCATAACTTTTGATCCAAAATGAATTAGAATGAGTTCTTGTACTTTTTGAAAATGGAATGATCCATTCTACAACTTTCATGACCAAAGTTTTCTCATTTGAAGCATTTTTGAATCAAAAAGCAAGGGTTGAAAAAGTTTCCCAAAATGGCAAGTTTCCATTACAAGTCATTTTCCCAAAAAGTCAACTTTGCAAATGGCTTGAAATTCTTCAATTTTGTGAACTTCTAACATCTTATATGATCAAATAAAGATCATACATAATCAAAATGATGAAGAATACCCTTTGGTTGGGTCATTGGGGGGCCTCAGATGCCCTGATTTTGCACTGACTTGCTCAAAAAGTCAACTCTTGATCAGATGCCTTCCCCATTGAATTTCTTCATGAAAATTTATATGCATGATCCCTATACCGTATAGATACCAATAGAAACAAGAATGACCAAAAAATTTGGAGTTATGGCCTTTGAAACCAAAACCCTAATTCTAGGCCATCTGTGCAGTTAAACCTGGCTCTGCTTCCATGCCATTCTCAGTTCTTGTGATTTTTTGACTTTCTTGAATTTGAGAAGATATAATATGATGCTTGAACATACATGGACCCCTTTGAAGTGATTTATGACCTTTGGAGTGGCTCAAGAAGCTCCTGGATTGCTCATATCACAAACCCTAGATGCAGATGACTTAGAAACAATGCAGTGAAGCAAATATGTAATATGAGGTGCTATGATTGAACTTATGCATATGAAAAGATCACAAGCCATGGTGTGAATGGGTGAGGGAAAATTTGGGGTGTTTACAGCTTCCCCTATTCAAGCATGAGTTAGCTGTGCAGGATGTAAGCAACGGCTTAACAGGCAAACAGGATAACTTGTGGTTGAATACCAAAGACAGTCCAAAATTTGCACTCACAGAATGAAGAAGAAAAAGGGATATAGATTGCAAAAGGAAAATAAAGTATGTTTATGAAGTGCGGGTGACGGAGGACGACCGTCGAGCAGAGGACGACTGCTGGGGAAAGAGCAATGACGGGGACGACCGACATGCTGGGGATATAAGAGATTATGATGGGGACGGCCATCAAGTAAAGTGACAAAGATTCTCTGGGGATTATAGGTAAAAATAAATGATGAGGTACGGTCATCAGGTTCATAAATTAATGTAAACAACGATGGGGACGACCATCGGGCTAAACTGATGAAGGACGATCATCAGGAAAAAGAAAAGGGACCACGACGGGGACGGCCATCGGGTTAAAGAATAAATGAAATAATGATGAGGGACGGTCATCAAAGGTGAAGGACGATCACCTAGCAGGGGACGGATGCCAAAAATATCGCGACATAGGACGAATGCCGGATAAAAGGTCGACGATGGGGACGGCCATCAGATAAGCATGATGAAGGACGATCATCAAGAGATGAAGGACGATCACCTAGAAGGGTACGACTGCTCTCAGGGTTTATCATGACATAGGACGAATGCCAGATAACAAGATCAACGATGGGGACGGCCATCGGATAATGATGAAGGACTATCATCAAAGGGTGAAGGACGATCACCTAGCAGGGGACGGCTGCTAAAAATCACGACATAGGACGAATGTCGGATAGAAAGATCAACGATGGGGACGGCCATCGATAAAATGATGAAGGACGATCATCAAAAGGTGAAGGACGATCACCTAGAAGGGTACGGCTGCTAAAAATCACGACATAGGACGAATGCCGGATAGAAAAGGGGTTCTAATGAATAGAGACTCCGCTGGGGAAAGGATGAGGGACGGTCATCCAAAGGTGAAGGACGATCACCTGGCAGGGTACGGCTGCCGGAAGTATCATGACATAGGACGAATGTCAGATAGAAAAAGGTTGCTTTGCTGGCGACCTACTGGGGAATAGTAAACACGGACGAGTGTTTACATCCAAGAAATAAAAGGTATAAGTGTTTTGACGTTGTGTATAGATTAAAGATGTGGACGAGCATCCCTAAGACTATGATATGGACGAGTATCAGGCAGAAACGAATATTGACACGTGTTCGGAGATGATGATACGGACGAGTATCAACTAGTTACCAAGGAACACGGACAAGTGTTGATTCTGTGGGGACTCTTCTGGGGAATAGTAGACACAGACGAGTGTCTAAATTCAAGAAGACACGAGTGTTTGACACGTGTATGGATTTAAAGATGCGGACGAGCATCCTTAAGACTACGGTACGGACGAGTATCGGGTAGAAACAAATGCTTGACGCATGTTCAGAGATGATGATACGGACGAGTACCAACTGGTTAACAAAGAACACGGACGAGTGTTGAATCTGCAGAGGTATGAGTGGTGTATACAAGATACGGACGAGTATCTATATGAGTGAAACAGGGGTAATAAGTATGAGTGGTGTACATGAGAGTGTTTAACCTGCTAGGCAGAGTGACACAGACGAATGTCAAAAGAGGAAAGGTGTAATATAAACAAGTGTATGATTTACAAAGTGTTTAGGTAGATATGCTGGGGATGATGACACGGACGAGTGTCAGGGAATTTGTATAAGTATATGTATCTGTGAGTGCAAAAGGGGATGCCTTGGCTTTCTACTAGGGATATGACACGGACGGGTGTCAAGAAGGATCTGTAATATATAAGTGTCTGTTTGCAAAGAATGCTCGGGCGACTTTACTGAGGTATCATGACACGGACGGGTGCCAAAAGGAGTGTGCATTTGTATTTGTGAGTGTAAGGCAAATGCCTTGGCTTTCTGTCAGGGAATTTGAAGGGTTTTCTGTATATCGTTGATGGATTGCCAGTATTCACAAGTGTTTGATCCAGAACATGGCTCATGATTATGCAACATGTTTGATTTTTGCCGTAATGCTCCGTATTAGACGGAATGCTACGCTTTGTGGGATGAGTCTGTATGAGGAGGGAGGAGTCTTTTCAGCACAAGATCTCCTACTTGGTATTCTCGGAGCCTGACTTTCTGATCGAAGGCTTTCTTCATTCTTTTCTGATATAGCTGCCCATGACAGATTGCAGCTAACCTCTTCTCTTCAATCAGACTCAGTTGCTCGTATCGGGATCGGACCCACTCTGCTTCATTCAATTTAACATCCATTAACACTCGTAAGGAGGGTAATTCAACTTCAACAGGTAGGACTGCCTCCATACCATAAACAAGCTGATATGGTGTTGCCCCAGTGGATGTCCTGATTGACGTACGGTACCCATGCAAGGCAAATGGTAGCATTTCATGCCAGTCTTTATAGGTAACTACCATCTTCTGCACAATCTTCTTGATATTCTTATTTGCTGCCTCAACAGCGCCATTCATCTTTGGCCTGTAAGGAGAAGAATTGTGGTGTTGGATCTTGAAGTCCCGGCACAGTTCTGCCATCATTTTGTTGTTCAAGTTGGAGCCATTATCAGTAATGATTCGCTCGGGCACTCCATACCGACAGATGATGTCTCTCTTTAGAAATCGGGCTACCACTTGCCTTGTAACATTTGCATAGGAAGCTGCTTCGACCCACTTGGTGAAATAGTCAATGGCAACCAGGATGAATCTGTGGCCATTTGAAGCAGTCGGTTCAATCTTGCCAATCATATCAATGCCCCACATGGCAAAGGGCCAGGGTGAAGACATTACATTCAGAGGATTTGGAGGCACATGCACTTTATCCGCATAAATCTGGCATTTATGGCATTTTCTGGCATAAGCACAACAGTCGGCATCCATTGTGATCCAGTAGTAACCTGATCTTAACAACTTCTTTGCCATTGCATGCCCTCCTGCATGGGTACCAAAGGATCCTTCGTGCACTTCGTGCATCAACAAGCCCGCTTCTGTTCTATCAACGCATCTGAGGAGTACCATATCAAAGTTTCTCTTATATAGGGAACCGTCAGTATTCAGGAAGAAACTACCAGCTAGCCTTCTTAAAGTTTTCTTATCATTGGAAGATGCCCCAGGTGGGCATGTTTGATCCTCCAAGAAGCACTTAATGTCATGGAACCAAGGCTTGTCATCTTTGGCAACATCTGCTGCAAATACATACGCTGGTCTGTCAATTATGGACACTGAAATCCGAGGTACAAAGTTGGCAGCTTGAACTTTGATCATGGATGAAATGGTAGCCAGAGCATCTGCAAATTGATTCTCATCTAGAGGGATATACTCAAGCTTGACCGTTGTGAAGAAAGTCAATAACCTCCTTGTATAATCCCTGTAAGGTATCAGATGATCCTGGTATGTGTACCATTTACCGTTGGTTTGATTAACTACCAGAGCTGAATCTCCGAATACAGTCAAAGTCTTGATCCTGAGATCAATGGCTTCCTCAAGACCCATAATACAAGCTTCGTATTCAGCTTCGTTGTTAGTGCAGTTAAAGGTGAGTTTTGCCGAGAAAGGCATGTGAACTCCCTTAGGTGATATAAGTACTGCACCAACACCACGACCATTCATATTAACAGCCCCATCAAACATCATAGTCCATTCTTCTTCCGGGTCGGGCCCTTCAGTGTGAATAGGCTCTTCATGATCTTTTGCTTTTATGAACATGATGTCTTCATCAGGGAAGTCAAATCTCATAGGCTGGTAATCATCAATGGGTTTCTCAGCAAGATAATCAGATAATACACTGCCCTTGATAGCTTTCTGAGATGTGTACTGGATGTCATATTCTGTGAGGATCATTTGCCATCTTGCAACCCGTCCGGTAAGTGCTGGCTTCTCAAAAATGTACTTAACTGGGTCCATCTTTGATATCAATAAAGTAGTGTGGGTCAACATATACTGCCTTAGTCGGCGAGCAGCCCACGCTAAAGCACATCAAGTTTTCTCGAGCAGTGAATAACGTTGTTCACAGTCGGTAAAATTTTTGCTTAGGTAGTATATTGCATACTCTTTTCGACCAGACTCGTCATGCTGGCCCAACACACACCCCATTGACTCTTCTAATACTGTTAAGTACATGATTAGAGGTCTTCCTTCAACTGGAGGCATAAGGATTGGAGGTTCTTGCAAGTACTCCTTGATTTTGTCAAAAGCCCTCTGGCAGTCTTTGTTCCACCTGACCGTTTGTTCTTTTCTTAACAGTTTGAACAGAGGTTCACAGGTTGCTGTAAGGTGAGATATGAACCGTGAAATGTAGTTCAATCTACCTAGGAACCCCCGAACTTCTTTCTCAGTCTTTGGTGCAGGCATTTCTTGAATGGCTTTGACTTTATCAGGGTCAACTTCAATCCCTTTCTCGCTTACAATAAATCCCAGCAGCTTACCAGACCGTACCCCGAATGTGCACTTGTTGGGGTTCAGCTTCAGTTGGTACTTCCTCAGACGCTTGAATAACTTCAGCAGATTTACCAGGTGGTCTTCTTCTGTGAGGGACTTGGCAATCATGTCATCCACATAACATTCAATTTCTTTATGGATCATGTCATGGAATAATGTTACCATAGCCCGTTGATACGTTGCACCAGCATTCTTCAGTCCGAATGGCATCACCTTATAACAGAACGTGCCCCAAGGTGTGGTGAAAGTTGTCTTCTCCATGTCTTCAGGTGACATTTTGATCTGATTATATCCTGAAAATCCGTCCATGAAGGAGAACACCGAGAACTGAGCCGTATTATCAACCAATACATCAATGTGAGGTAAAGGGAAATCATCCTTCGGGCTGGCTCTGTTCAGATCCCGGTAATCCACACACATCCTTACCTTGCCGTCTTTCTTAGGCACAGGTACAATATTAGCAACCCACGGCGGATAGCTAGTCACAGCAAGGAACCCGGCGTTCCACTGCTTTTGTACCTCTTCTTTGATTTTCATTGCCATATCTGGGCGAGTACGGTGCAGTTTCTGTTTTACTGGCGGGCAGTCTTCTTTTAAAGGCAGCTTGTGCATGACAATATCGGTGTCCAACCCTGGCATATCCTGATAAGACCAAGCAAACACATCCACATATTCACGAAGCATATCAATCAGTTGTTCTTTCACCGAGTCTTGTAGGCAGGCCCCGATCTTAACCTCTTTCACATTTTCATCCGTACCAAGATTAATCGTTTCGACCTCCTCCTGATGAGGAGTGATAACCTTCTCCTTTTGCCTTAACAACCTGGCTAGCTCTTCAGGAAGCTCATAATCTTCTTCAACCCCTTCATCAGCTTGATTGATTGGATTGTCAAAGTCATACGAAGCCATAGCTGTGCTGTTGTCGGTGCAGTCTGAAAGACACTCTCTGCAAGGGTTTAGATTGTTCATTTTAGTGATCGATTTTAATCTTTGTTTAGAAAAAGTGAAGTAAAGTTTATCATTTTGGAAAACATTGCCATTTTATTTTTGTACAAAAAGAAAAATGAAAAACAGTGAGTGGGAAAGAAAAAGACTCATTTGCAAAAGATGTCCGATATTCGTTGATTGATCTGTTTGCACAAAATTACAAGATGGCCCGATTACAAAATGAGTCTTGACATCTTGGGCAAGATGCAAGACTTGATGCATGCTTAAAAATACAGGAAATAATAATTACTCTGCAGGAGTAACCCTTATAATTTCCTGGGAAGACCAGTTAAGGACTTGGCTCCCCGGGATCCTTGGACGTATCCAGCTCTCCAGGTTGCGGTCGCTTTCATCCTCGTCTTCTAAGTTGTTCACTGCATCCGGGGTGAGCATTCCCCCGCTGACAAAACTGGGCTTCTTGGCAGCCTCTGATTGATCTTGTTGAGTTGGTCTGTAACCCAACCCAAATCTGTCCTCCTTCTTCTCCACGGGCAGCAGCTTGCCCCAGCCTTGGGCAGTACCCTCTTTAACAACCTTCCTGGCTTACTGATAAGACGTCATGTAGGTTCCTAGTACAGCAGACGCTTCATTAATGTTCAGGGCCTCAAACCCCTGGCTCATAGTTTCATGGATTTCTCCATCCATCTCAATATACTTGTACGTAGCCAGATGGCTAACAAAAAGTCCTCTTCACCACAGATGGTGATAATCTGGCCTTCCCACTCGAATTTCAACTTCTGGTGAAGGGTAGACGTAACAGCGCCAGCGGCATGGATCCAAGGTCTACCCAACAAACAGCTGTAGCCCGACTGAATGTCCATCACATAGAAGGTAATCTTAAAGGTCTGCGGGCCAATCATCACCGGCAGATCAATCTCCCCAAGCACTGATCTTTTAGAGACATCAAATGCTCTCACCACCAAATTACTTGGACGCAGTGCCAAACCATCGTACTCCAGCTTCACCAAGGCTTTCTTTGGTAGAACATTGAGTGAGGACCCAATGTCCACCAGCACATGAGATAGAACAGCACCTTTGCATTCCAAGGTGATATGTAAAGCCTTGTTGTGGCTACGTCCCTCAGTTGTTAAATCAGCATTGGTAAAGCCCAGTCCATGACTGGTGTTGACATTTGCTACCACGGTTTCCAGCTGATTAACAGTGATCTCTTCTGGCACGTATGCTGCATGCAAGACTTTCAATAATGCATTTCTGTGAGCTTCAGAACACATCAACAGGGATAATATGGAGATCTTTGAGGGAGTTTGGTGAAGCTGATCCACCACCTTGTAATCACTTCTCTTTATAATTCTCATAAACTCGTCTACATCTTGCTCAAAGGATGTCTTCTGAGTTTCTTTGATGATTGGTTCTTCAAATACCACACTCTTTCCCTTTGCTTTGGCAGCAGCTTCTGCTTCGGCATTAGGTCTTTGCAATTGTGAGGCAAAAAGGCGTCCGCTTCTGGTGAAGCCTCCGCCTCCCCCAACATTATCAATCTGTGGAGAAGAGGTTGAAGAATCCAAAGTGATTTTCTCCCCGTTGCAATAGAGGTCAGAGCCATAATGCCAAGGTATGGCATTACTGCTTTCATATGGAACGGGTCCAGGCACCGTGATGGTAATTGGACTGACTGCTGCAGAGGAGGGTACTGAAATGGTGTGCGGATCGTAGTAGATGGTGACTAGTGACCTGGCAGGAGATGCCACTGCTTGTTGTTGAAAGTTGTTGTTTGGAGGAACATATGATGGATCATAGTAAATGGTGACTGCTGAGATATCTTCATCAATTTCTGTTGGCGTTGTAGAAGATTCTGCTGAATGAATGGGTGCTGATGTTGTAGAAGAAATGGTTGTTGACATCTGATTTGCTGAAGTGATGGACGGAGCCATTGTTGATGATATTGATGAATTGGTTGGAATGATTGTTGTTGCAGTTGTAGAAGAGTCAGGAATTGTTGTCAGAGGGATTGCTGGATTTGTAGGCGCTGATGTTGTGATCTGAAGGATACCACTTTTAATAAGATCATCTATGCCGCTTCTCAAGTTATCACACCCGTTGACCGAAATGTTGCAATAACCACAACCGAGCTCACACCCGGGGAACATCTGGCATTCTAGAAGCTGAGCTTTAATTTCTACCAGAGGTGTCCGAATCTGCCCAACACTGGTGATTAACAAAGATGGCTTGTCTTCCTCAATGGCATTAATTATTGGTCCTCCATGATTGGGCATGGGATTCTTGTTGACATTTGGCGGGGGTGCAAAGTTGAAATTCTGTGATCAGGTATGAGATGTCCTAAGAGATGTCCCAACACTTGATAGGACACTTGACAGATTTAACCAAAACTTAAATAGCAAGAAAAGTAAACAACACAGAAGTTTGTTAACCCAGTTCAGTGTATAACCACACCTACATCTGGAGGCTACCAAGCCAGGAGGAAATCCACTATAAGTAATATTAATTCTAGACTTAAACCACCCTGTTTAATCTATCACTTAATAACTACCCAATGCAATTTCTACCTAAGACACACCTTAGATAAGAGTACCCTACTCACTCCCCCTCAATCACACAATGATCAAGTTTACAAGTTTACTGAAATTGAAGACATCCTTCAAACAATACAGCTTGATCTTACTTCACAGTTTCAATCAAATCACAAATGCACTTTTGCTTAAAAGCTCATAAACTGGTACATAAAAACAACCTGCTATTAAAACACTAGACACCCTATTTGGTCTTCTGAAATTCGTACTCAATTCTATGAGTTTCTGTTGATTAAATAGGTATCTGAATTTTGGGCTTTCTGTAGAATGATCCAGCCCTAATGCGCAGCAGCTTCCACCTTGAATTAGGGTTTGTTACCTCCTAGATTCTAGGTGCTTTAGGTCTTCTGTTTTAATCTGAATCTTCAATATAAAACTCCCTACAGATGCGCCTTGTTCTGTTTTTATCCATCATTAATTAATTCCAGATAACTCTCCTTAAATATCTCTGATCAGTTAATCATTAATTAATTCTGGTAGCAGGTCTGAGATGTCTCAACATCTGTTGGGACATCCTGAAAAACTGAACTTAAGTTATTTACACAATGTCCCAACATCTGATGAGACATCCTGAAATAAGTTCATATACTCTGTTTGATAATGTCCCAACATCTGATAGGACATTCTGAACTGAATTTAACATTTCTTGTTTGGTCAAAAATTCTGCCAATTCTTAAACATCTACAAACTCCCCCTTTGGCTAATTTTTGGCTAACATCTTTTCTGGTTATCAGAGTGCAGCAGAAGTTCTTATTATCAGAGTATAGCATTACTTTTCTGTTGATTCATATTTGAGATTACTCCCCCTCAAACATATATGTGTCCAGTCTTGTTTCAACAGAAATATTCATCAAAACACACTGATTCAGTTCAGGCAGAAACAAACAGATTTTTCATTTATAATTAAACAGCAGTACAATTTGTTGTTGTTGTTCTCCCCCTTGTTAGTCACAAAATTTGAGGCCAAAGACACTATTATCCAGAAATACAAAGCAGTGCTGTCATTACAATTTCCTCACCTACAAAGATCACTCAGATTCATCACTCTCAGTTGCTTCCTCATCTTCTGTTTCAGCTTCACTTGCTTCATCAGCTTCACTGTCTTCATCAGAGGCAGCTGTCTGGTCTTCTTCACTCTCCAACCTTTGAATGATTTCCTCAAGCTTCTGCTTTCTAGCTTCAAGCTCTTTGCAGGTGCTTTTGAGTTCAGCAATTAAAGCCTTCTTGGAGATTGGATTCTTAGCAGTTGATGGACCTGCAGATGTCCCAGAAGGTGCTTCAACATCTGCAGCATGTTGAGTGAGGAATAACTTGTAGTGAAAAGCCAGGGGGCTTTCTCTCTTGCAGACTGTGTCCTTCTCAGTTAAAATCCCAGGATATTGGCTTAATATTATACCACATAGCAATGAAGGAAAAGCTATTGGTAGCTTTGTTGCAGAGGAGCTGGCATGCTTCATGGTTTGATCAAAGATAAAAGCTCCATAGTCCATCTTGGTTTGAGTTCCCACAGCATAGATGAATCTGGCTAGACCAGTTGAGATTGAAGAAGTGTGGTTGGTAGGCACCCAGTTAGCAGTACCAATCCTGTTCAGCATGGCATACTTTCTGGTAAGCATGCTCACTGAGAGCTTTTCTTTCACAGGCCATGCCTTGACCTGGTTTGCTGTGATCACCTTACAGACTTGATTATCTGTCTTACCTAGCTCATTTGGTCCATCTGTTTCTCTTCCTAGGTATTGATTTATGATTTGAGGAGAGAACTCAACACACTTACCTCTCACAAACACTTTTCTGAACTCTGAGGACTTACCATTTGAGCAATCCTCCTGAAGATTCACAATGAACTCTTTGACAAGAAGTTCATAGCAGGGAGAGAGGTCTGAGACTGTTTTGAATAGTCCTGCAGCAGAGATGAGATCAATCAGTTCAGTGCACTCAAGTGCATTGCTGCTCAGTTCTCTTTCCAGGGCAACCCTTCTTTGGTACACATACTTCCATCTGTTAACACTAGAGACATGATGGAATGATATGTTGTCCAAGGGAGCTTCTGGAACAGCAGTTGAAGCTCTGGATGGTGTTGGTCTCTTCTTGGGAGGAGATGTTGGGACATCTGATTCAACATCTGAATCTGATGGTGTGGCAGCTTTTCTCTTCTGGGTTTGGACTTTGCTCCATGATTTTGTTGGACCAAAGGTAGCTTTATCCTTGCCTTTCTTTGGACTAGCATTCTTCTTCTCAGGAATGGCAGGTTCAGCTGGCAACTTTCCTTTCCTTGACCTTAGCCTTTTGGCTATGCTGGGTTTAACAGATGCTATGATTTCTGCATCAGAGTCCTGCTCCAGATTGACCACTGGAGGAGATTGAGCAGCCTCCTCTTCAGCTGGATGATCAGCGGGGATTTGATCTTCATTTGATGCTTTGGTCTGATCCTCAGAGACTTCTTCATCATTTTCATTTGAGACTTTATTCTGGTCCTCAGTTTGTTCCAAGTCAACATCAGATGAGTTCTTTTTCTTATCTTCAGATGTTCCAACATCTGTTGGGACATCTTGTTCTGCAGGAGTGTCCTCTGCAGCTTGAGCTTGTTCTTCTTGAGGTGCAGGCATGGTGTTCAGAGGAACAGAGATCCCACTCACCACTCTTTGTTCAAAGAAGATTTGGTTGACAATCTCCTTGATGGAATCATCAACATATTTTGAAGAGTTTGGGGGCCTGTTAGCAGGAGAGGGAATGCCTTTTGCTTTGCTGTGTACTTGATCTTTAGCTCTCTTTGGAGTTCTTGCCTTTTTAGTGTGAGAAACGCTTCCCCTGAGTTCGTCCAATGGTGTTGATTGCATTGGTACCACAGAGATGGGAGTGGCATGAACTACATCTTCCTGGTTGAGAACTTCTTCAGTTGTGTTAGGGCTTTGAGACATTGTTGAGGAAAATGGATGAATAGCTTTAGGGTTTATGATTTCTGTAGAATAGCTAGTTAATGTGATTCGCTTGTGATAGAATGATGAGAATCTTGATAGCTGCTTATAAACATTTACTAAATAAGTAGCCGTTACAGTACAAATGATTAGGAATGGAATTCCCAAGGAACTTGTCCAGACTGGTTTTGCCATCTGGAACTTATGCCATACAATGTCATATGACATGTTGGCACATCTCATTAACTGCTAAATATCACATAAACAGATTCCAAGTTTGCCCCTTAAGTTCTCAAATTGTGTAGCATCCAATGCTTTGGTAAAGATATCAGCTAACTGCAGATCTGTAGCTACATGCTCCAATGAAATCACCTTTTCTTCTACAAGATCTCTGATGAAATGATGTCTGATATCAATATGCTTGGTCCTGCTATGTTGGATAGGATTCTTTGATATGTTTATTGCACTTAAGTTGTCACAGTACAATGTCATGACATCCTGTGGGACATTGTACTCAGTGAGCATTTGCTTCATCCAAACCAACTGAGAACAACTGCTACCAGCTGCTATATACTCAGCTTCAGCTGTAGATAAGGATACACAATTTTGTTTCTTACTGAACCAAGAAATCAAATTGTTTCCTAGAAAGAAGCATCCTCCTGAGGTGCTTTTTCTGTCATCAGCACTTCCAGCCCAATCAGCATCACAGAAGCCAGTGAGAATTGGTTTGCAACCATGAAAGTACATTATGCCATAGTCACAAGTACCATTAACATATTTAAGAATTCTCTTGACTTGATTGAGATGACTGACTTTTGGATCAGCTTGATATCTTGCACAAACTCCTACTGCAAATGCAATGTCTGGTCTGCTAGCAGTCAAGTATAACAAGCTTCCAATCATGCTTCTGTATAAGCTTTGATCTACATTCTCACCCTTTTCATCTTTAGTCAGCTTTAGATGTGTGGGGGCAGGAGTTCTCTTGTGAGCAGCATTTTCCATTCCAAATTTCTTGACTATGTTCTTGGAATACTTGCTTTGTGAGATGAACATTGAGTCTTCCATTTGCTTTATTTGCAGACCAAGAAAGTAGGTTAACTCTCCTACTAGGCTCATTTCAAATTCAGATTTCATCTGCTTGACAAAATGTTTGACCATCCTGTCAGACATCCCACCAAAGACAATGTCATCAACATATATTTGAGCAATCATGACATTTCCTTCTTCATCTTTAACAAACAGGGTTTTATCAATCCCACCTTTTCTGTATCCTTGCTTGATAAGAAATGTGGTCAGTCTTTCATACCATTCCCTTGGAGCTTGCTTCAACCCATAAAGTGCCTTCTTTAGTTTGTATACATGATTTGGACAGCTTGGATCAACAAATCCTTTAGGCTGTTCTACATATACTTCTTCATTAAGGTAGCCATTTAAAAAGGCACTTTTCACATCCATTTGAAATAGCTTGAACTTCAAGATACAAGCAATTCCCAACAGCAGTCTGATTGATTCAAGCCTTGCTACTGGTGCAAAGGTTTCATCAAAATCTACCCCTTCAATTTGAGTGTATCCTTGAGCTACAAGTCTAGCTTTATTCTTTGTAACAACTCCTTGTTCATTTGACTTGTTCTTATACACCCATTTTGTACCAATCACATTTATGTCATCAGGTCTAGGAACAAGATTCCACACTTCATTCCTTGTGAATTGACCTAATTCCTCTTGCATAGCACAAATCCAGTATTCATCAGTGAGAGCTTCCTTGATGTTTTTAGGTTCTATTTTGGAAACAAAACAAGAACCTGAAATCACATCTCTTGATCTAGTGCTCACTCCTCTGTTGGGATCACCAATTATTAAATCTTTGGGATGATCCTTCTGTATTCTGATGGAGGGAGGTTTGCTGGATTCTTCTGTCCTTGTATCAGTTTGAGTGAAGTTATAATGATCATCCTTTTCTTCAGCTTCAATCTTGATATCAGCAGATGTTCCAACATCTTCTGGGACATCTGTAGGAGCATCATCAATTATCACATTTATGGACTCCATGATAACCTTGGTTCTAGAATTAAATACTCTATATGCTCTGCTGTTTATAGAGTATCCAAGGAAAATCCCTTCATCACTTTTAGGATCCATTTTTCTCCTTTGCTCCCTATCTGCCAGAATATAACAGTTACTTCCAAACACATGAAAGTACTTAACAGTGGGTTTTCTGCCCTTCCAGACTTCATATATTGTGGACAAAGTTCCTTTTCTCAAGGTAACTCTGTTATGGATGTAGCAGGCAGTGTTCATAGCTTCAGCCCAGAAATACAGAGGTAACTTTTTAGCATGGATCATAGCTCTTGCAGATTCTTGAATAGTTCTATTCTTCCTCTCAACAATCCCATTCTGTTGAGGAGTGATTGGTGAAGAATATTCATGATTGATTCCTTCTGAAGAGCAGAAATCTAAGAACTTTTGATTCTCAAATTCTTTTCCATGATCACTTCTAATTCTAATCACACAGCTGGATTTTTCCCTTTGTAATCTTTGACATAATTCTTTGAATACATCAAATACATCAGACTTTTCTTTGATGAAATTTATCCATGTATATCTTGAAAAGTCATCAACCACAACATAGGCATACCTCTTACCACCAAGACTTTCAACCTGCATAGGTCCCATAAGATCCATATGTAAAAGTTCCAAAACTTTGGAAGTTGTCAGATGTTGGAGCTTTGGATGGGACATCTTGGTTTGCTTGCCTATTTGACATTCACCACATATTTTGCCATCATCAATCTTCAGTTTAGGAATACCTCTTACAACATCCATAGATATGATCTTCTTTATGCCTCTGAAATGAAGATGACCTAGTCTTTGGTGCCATAGTTTCACTTCTTCTTCTTTAGCTAAAGAGCAAGTTGAAGTGAGACTGAAGTCTTGTGGTTCCCACATGTAACAGTTGTCTTTAGATCTGGCTCCTTTCATTACAACCTCTTGTTCATTGTTAGTCACTATGCATTCAGTTTTGGTAAAGTTTACACTGTACCCTTGATCACATAACTGACTTATACTGATCAGGTTAGCAGTTAAACCTTTAACAAGCAGCACATCATCTAGTCTTGGAACATCTTGACAGTCCAAGGTTCCAACTCCCTTGATTTCTCCTTTAGCTCCATCTCCAAAGGTCACATACCTGGATGAATGTGATTTTAAGTTTACTAGCAAATTCTTCAATCCAGTCATGTGTCTTGAACATCCACTATCAAAGTACCAGTCTTCTTTAGCTGATACTCTCAGTGATGTATGTGCTATGTATGCAGTATTTTTCTTTGACCAGATGAGTTGAGATTTCTTTTGATGCCTCTGCCCTGTGTGTTGTTTATCAGCTGATCTCCAAGATTGATTGTTGATTTTGTTCTTGGGTATGTGACTTTGATCAGTTTGAATGCTGGCTTTTGGTCTCCACACTTTCTTGATGACCTCTGTCTTTTGCTTAGGAGATTGCTGATTTCTTTGATGTCTATGCAGCACTTTCTTGGTACCTTCTACTTTCTGCTTGGAAGGTTGCTGATACATCTGATTTGGATATCCATGTAGCTTATAACAATGAGGTTTGATATGTCCAAATCTTCCACAGTGATGGCATCTCCATCTTTGATACTTCTTCTTCATTTTGTTCTTTTCAGAATGTTGAGACATCTGTTGGAACATTATGTTTGGCTTTGTGTTTCTTTCATGATGTTGAAGCATCTGTTGGGACATCTTGTTAGACTATATGGATTTTGAAGCTGTTTTGCTAGAGCTAGCTTCATCTTTATTTGCTCTGTTAAATCCCAGTCCACTTTTATCCCCTGAGTGCTTATTGTTGTTGAGAATCACGTCCAGTGTATTTGAGCTGCTGTTCAACATTCTAACAGATTTGGACATATGTTCCAACTTGGAGTTGAGAAGACTTACTTCACTTTTCAAGGTGTCAATGATTTCTTGATCATTTGCTTTTTCATCTTCTAATGTCTCATTCTGCTTCTTTAGCTTTATAACCTCACTGCATATTTCAGAGCTTCTTTTGTATAGATCTTTGAATGCTTGCTCAAGTTCTTCATAAGTAAGCTCTCCACAACTGGAATCACTATCATATTCACACAGTCCAGCTAAAGCAGTAATATGCTTAGCTGATTCTTCTTCTGAATCTCCTCCCGAGTCTTCATCAGACCAGGTTACAAATAGTCCCTTCTTTTGTCTTTTTAAGAAGGTAGGACATTCCTTCTTGATGTGTCCATATCCTTCACACCCATGGCATTTGACTTTTTCTTGACTGGTCTTTTCAGCATAATTTGACTTTTTATTAGCATCATAAGGTCTCCTGTTCTCAGAAGAGTTTGTGTATTTTCCACTGGATTTGGATTTTCCATCCATTCCTCTGAGAATCTGTTTGAATTGTCTTCCAAGCATAGCTAGGTTTTCTGATAAGCTTTTACCATTTTCTGATTCATCATCTTCTTCTTCATCAGTATTTGATACCAATGCTATGCTTTTGTTCTTTTTAGCATTTGTGTCATTCATTCCCATCTCAAAAGTTTGAAGGGAACCAATGAGTTCTTCAACTTTCATGGAGCATATGTCTTGAGCTTCTTCTATTGCTGTGACTTTCATGTCAAATCTTTTTGGCAAAGATCTGAGAATTTTTCTAACAAGCTTTTCATCAGTCATCTTTTCTCCCAAAGCTCCAGAAGTATTGGCTATATCCAAGATGTTCATGTAGAACTCATGAATTGATTCATCTTCCTTCATTCTCAAGTTTTCAAACTTGGTGGTGAGAAGTTGAAGTCTTGACATTTTTACTTTTGATGTTCCTTCATGAGTTGTTTTGAGAGTGTCCCAAACATCTTTGGCCAGCTCACAATGATGCACAAGTCTGAAAATGTTCCTATCAATGCCATTGAATAAGGCATTTAAGGATTTTGAGTTGCCTAGTGCTGAATCTTCTTCCTCCTTACTCCATTCTTCTTCAAGTTTCAGCACTTTTGATCCATCTTTGGTGTCTTTGACAGGATGATCCCATCCAACATTTACTACTCTCCATGCCCTGTTGTCAAGTGATCTTAAGAATGCAATCATTCTTGGCTTCCAGTAGTCATAATTAGATCCATCCAGTATAGGTGGTCTATTTACTGACCCTATATCTCTGTCCATGTTACAGAATTTGTTTTCCCTATATCTCACCCAGTATAAACAGGCAGGGTGCCTGCTCTGATGCCAATTAAAATTCTGTGATCAGGTATGAGATGTCCTAAGAGATGTCCCAACACTTGATAGGACACTTGACAGATTTAACCAAAACTTAAATAGCAAGAAAAGTAAACAACACAGAAGTTTGTTAACCCAGTTCAGTGTATAACCACACCTACATCTGGAGGCTACCAAGCCAGGAGGAAATCCACTATAAGTAATATTAATTCTAGACTTAAACCACCCTGTTTAATCTATCACTTAATAACTACCCAATGCAATTTCTACCTAAGACACACCTTAGATAAGAGTACCCTACTCACTCCCCCTCAATCACACAGTGATCAAGTTTACAAGTTTACTGAAATTGAAGACATCCTTCAAACAATATAGCTTGATCTTACTTCACAGTTTCAATCAAATCACAAATGCACTTTTGCTTAAAAGCTCATAAAGTGGTACATAAAAACAACCTGCTATTAAAACACTAGACACCCTATTTGGTATTCTGAAATTCGTACTCAATTCTATGAGTTTCTGTTGATTAAATAGGTATCTGAATTTTGGGCTTTCTGTAGAATGATCCAGCCCTAATGCGCAGCAGCTTCCACCTTGAATTAGGGTTTGTTACCTCCTAGATTCTAGGTGCTTTAGGTCTTCTGTTTTAATCTGAATCTTCAATATAAAACTCCCTACAGATGCGCCTTGTTCTGTTTTTATCCATCATTAATTAATTCCAAATAACTCTCCTTAAATATCTCTGATCAGTTAATCATTAATTAATTCTGGTAGCAGGTCTGAGATGTCTCAACATCTGTTGGGACATCCTGAAAAACTGAACTTAAGTTATTTACACAATGTCCCAACATCTGATGAGACATCCTGAAATAAGTTCATATACTCTGTTTGATAATGTCCCAACATCTGATAGGACATTCTGAACTGAATTTAACATTTCTTGTTTGGTCAAAAATTCTGCCAATTCTTAAACATCTACAAAAGTTGAGGGCTTTAGAATCCACCAGATCTTGTACCTTCATTTGTAAAGCCCTGCATTTTTCCGTATTGTGGCCAGGTGCATTGGAGTGAAAGCACATATGGCGTTGACATCGTAGTTTCTTGGGAGACTGGAAGGGTCTGGTGGTGCCAATGTCCTTAGTTCAACCAAGTTGAGTTTCAGGAGTTGTGGTAATAAAGCAGCATAAGGCATAGGGATTGGATCAATCACCCTATTTTCCTGTGATGGTCTTTGCTGAAAGGGTCTTTGTTGTTGATTGCTATTGTTGTTGTTGTTGTTGTTGTAGTTTCTATGTGGCGGATACTGAACTTGCTGCTGATAGTGTGGCTGTCGTGGTGGTTGATATGCTAGTTGCTGAGGAATCGGAGCTGGAATAGTGACAGCTGCCACTGATCTATGAACATACTGAGGTCTGCCCCTGTTGGCATGAATAGCATTAGTCTCACCGGTTCTTCTTGTCCCCACAAAAGGCTTTCTGGGATTACTTGACGAACTTGCACCATTATCAGAAATTTTACCCATCTTCAGAAGGCTTTCAATTCTTTCTCCAGCTATGACTACGTCAGCGAAGCTGGTGGAAGAAAAGGCAGCTAGCCTATCAATATATGTTCCTTGTAGAGTATTCATAAACATGTCGACCATTTCTCTTTCCTACATGGGTGGTTGGACAGCAGCAGCAAGCTGTCTCCACCTCTGGGCATACTCCCTGAAGCTTTCTCTGGAGGATTGAGACATTCCCATCAGAAGGGTTCTGTTAGGAGCCATGTCTAGATTGTATTGGTACTGCCTGATGAAAGCTTCAGCCAGGTCCTTCCAGCATCTGATAGTAGCTCTGGTTAAATGTGAGTACCACTCTCTTGAAGCTCCAGTCAAGCTATCTTCAAAATAGAACATCCACAGTTTCTCATCCATGGTGTATGCCTTAAGTCTTCCCAGAAAAGACTGCAAGTGAGTTCGTGGACAGGAAGTTCCATTGTACTTCTCGAAGCATGGGGGTTTAAACTTGTAGGGAATCCTTACCCCATCCACTAACCCCATATCCATGACATCGAAACCCAAGGAATTTTGAGACTCCAGAGATCTCAACTTCTCAGCAATTTCATCAAGCCTCCTATCATAGACTTCATCCCCAACTCCCATCACAGTAAACTGCTCTTCTTGGGGGTCTTCTTGTAAGACTCTTCCTTCAGTAGTATTTCCTTGCACAATACCCAGGATGTTGACTTCCGGATGTAGATGAGGCCCATATACTGGTGGGTTAACATGAGGCTGACCCCTCTCATTGTTACTTGTCCCTCCAGTTCCTAGAGGGGGTTCCTCCGGGGTTTGTCTTTCCACCAATGCCCTCAACCTTTCTTGACTTTGAGCCAAGCCGTTCATTACTTCCATGAACTGGGTCATTTGGTTTCTCATCTCCAGCCTTTCGTTAACCATCTGGGTCCTGACCTCTGTCAGCTCTTGCTGTACTTGGTCCATCTGGATACCAGGAAGGTTGTTGCGAGTAGGATATCTGTGCGGACGGTTGAGAGGGAACACCCGACGACGAGCAATAATTCCTGAACCACAACAGAGTTAGTAACAAACAAAACAAAACCTACAAAACAAAACAAAGGTTAGCATGCAATGCAGTATGCTTATTTGTTTCCAAGGTATCCGACTTGGCACTTAGTTTTGACCTTTCCAGACCCTGAGGAAGATGCTTTGATGTTGCTTGAGAAACTCAATGAAACAAACTAACAAATATATTACAAATAGTGGATCATACATAGTTTGTTTTTACAACATATGCCCCTGAAGGGTCAAAATACAACATAAAAGAAAAGTACATCAAATGGAAATAACAACAAACAAAGAAATCAGACATCTAAGCCAAACTCATCCTCCTTGACCTTCTTCAAAAGTGCTTCAGTTACAGGATCAGCCGGATGCTCTGTGATGTTCCTGATGAGAAGGTTTCTGGTGGCAATAGCAGTGGTCAGCTTCTTGTGTCTGTCTTGGTCCTTTGACCTCTTCACACCAGCCCTAATCTTAAATTCTGAAATTTCCTTATGGGCTGCTAGCAGAGCCTCCTGTTGTTTCTTCTCAATGGCCTCTAACTACTCAATCCTGGCCTGAGTTCTCTTATCCTCTTGAGTGCGAGCTTCAGTGATCCTGACCCACCTAGCTTGACTTTCTTTCAGATAGAGATTAGTTCTAGCCTTCTGAAACTGGGCCTCCTTACAGGCATTCTTCAAAATCTGCTCTCCAGCTCTTGATTTCTTGATGTAGTCCTCTGATTTCTCAATCCTGGCTAGATGCTCCACTTTTAGCTTTTCTAACCTCTCAATGTCTAGACGACCATCACTCCTCTCCCAGAGGGTCTTCTTCAGAGCTTGAGACAGATTTTCATTCCTTTCCTTCAGCTTCTCAAATTCTTCCAGGCTGACAGTGGCTGGAGGTGGTGCTGTGGATGGTCCAGGTGCATCCTCAATGATGAAGGGCATCCCAGAAATTTGAGCCCTAGCATGAGACCATTCATAATATTGAGCTGAAGCCACATTGTTGCATCTCCCAAGGATGGCCATCCCTTTGGTCTGGATGTTGTCCCAAGCCCAGGATGCTTGTCTGACAACAGCTAGATTAGGTTTTATCTCACAATACAAGGTTTCAGCCAAGTCTTGCACTCTGGGAGGGTGAACCAAAGCATAGCCTAACTGTCTCTTAAACATCAAAGGGTTGTAGTTGATGCAACCATTCACCCCTATCAGAGGTACATTGGGGAACTGTCCACAGCTAGTAATTATGTCCCTGCCTTTGGTGCTCTGGGTACACCACCTGATGTCATCTGAAGTTAAAGCAATAAGTCTTCTAGCCCAATTCTTCTGTTGGTGAGGATTCAAGAAAGCATCAGTCTTGGGCAAGTGTTTGAGCAGCCAGGTATGAAATAGAGGAGCACAGCATCTCACCAATCTTCATCTCTGCTTCTCATTCCTCTGATGAACAGAATAATAGAAATCTCCCAGCAAGGTGGGCACTGGGTTCCTCAAAAGGAAGAGATGAATAGCATTCTTGCTGATAAACTTGGGCTCATATGCAAAAAGTATAACCCCATATATACTGAGGGCTAACAATGCACAAACTGCCTTCCATTCTCCCAAGGAGGCCTTCAGGATGGCCTGAGAAGTTAGAAAGTCCAAGTGTAGACCAGGGACTCCAGCCTTTGTAGTCATGTTCTGCTCAATCAGAATAGGCTCCAGGTACAGTGCTTTTGCCACTTATCCATTGCTGGGAGAAGTCATCTCTGGGTTGAAGGGTATATCACCCTTGACAGGTATTCCAATCAATGATGAGAACTCCTCCAGCAAAGGTCCCAGCTGAAAGTTCTGGAAGGTGAAGCATCTCAAAGGAGGATCATAGAACTGTAGGAAGGTGTGGATCAAACTCCTCTGAGAAGGGTCCAAGTCCATAACCATATCAAGGATGCCTCCATAATGCTCTCTGAATAATGGGATGTGGTCTGGAGTGATGAGTGCATGGACCTGTCTGATGCCAGTCAGCACAGGCTCAAAGAAATGATATGAAATGTTGCTCTTTTTGGGTGCCATGACTGCTGGTGAAGAGCTGACAACAGATACTGATGATGAAGACTGATACTGGAAATGAACCACTGATAGGCTAATGATGAAGGTACTAAAGCAAACCACTGATGAAGATAGCTGAAGCAGATAGCTGATGAACAGGGGTCTATGCAGATGAAAGGGTCAAAACCAAGCCAAAATGTGATATGGATACCCTGAAGAACAAATAAGAAAATGTTAAATGATGCAATGATGATGTATGCAAATGATATGCAAGGGTTTGTGATCAAGCTGGATCTGATTACTTCCTTGATATAAAGGTCCATGTATGTTCAAGAAGTCCAGATGGAGGTTCAGAAGTCCAGTAACCAAGGTGGGGGACTCAAATAAAGAGTCACATGTCCTGGGTTAAATCACAAGAACTGTCCAAATTGAAGCATTCTTAAACACAACAAGTATCAGGGTATGATGTGGCCAAGGGTTCCTGCAAACCTGTAAACAGCCCAACCCCCTCACAGGTGGTGTTCTAGAACAAGGATCCTCAGACTTGGATCAGTTATAAGAAGTGTAAACACTTCTAACCCGGAGGTAAAGTGTTTACAATAACCATAAAAGATCCTCCTCTAATTCACCTCAGTTTCTGAAGGTCATAATAAAGGTCATCCAGACTTAGCAGGCTTCCCAGATAGCCCTAGCAATACAGGAAATTTGTAGCACAGAGTTCTCAAGAAGAAACCCACATCTGAACCGTGTTTCATATTCCCGCACCAGACCGAAATGGAATGGGAAAGAACATGAACCACTCTAGCCTAGGTGTCACTCAGGTCCCAGGTATAGGACCTTAAACTCTCAATAGAACCCCACCCATCAAAACAGAAACTAGATCCAGCCAGATAACAGTATGACAGTATGATATATAAAGCTGTAAAGAAAGCAATAAATAACTGTACATAAAGCAGTAAATAAAGCAACTATATAAACACAATCAGCACATAACACCCCAGTAAACATGAATCAATCAAGCGCTAGGAGGAACCCACAAAAAGAACCAGAAGCCCTGGTTACAGTATTAGGTTCCCCAGCAGAGTCGCCAAGCTGTCGCTCCCACCAAATGACGCCTCGGGCCAGAAGGGGTACAGACGCGAACGGTCGGCGAAAAGAGGAATGAGAACACACAGAAGTGAACTCAGAAAGACAAGAGTCGCCAGCTAGGCATTTTTATCCCGGAGGAAAGGTAATGCTGCATAGACCTAGAAAGATATGGACAAGACGGTCGCGAACCAGAGAGACTGAGAAAGGGGGTTGGTTACAACCTGGGAAGGTATTAGCACCCAGATTGTCCGCCGTACTCGACGGGATCCACGCTTAAAAGATTTGTGTTTTAAAGGGGTAGTGTCAGTGCAATCTGCGTATAAAAGAGCTGGAAAAGGATGTACATGTGTCAGTGTAAGAGAAGTGAAGTGTATAAGTGAAGTGTCAGTGTAAGAACAAGAATGAAATGCTCAAGATCATGAGGCTAAAAGAATAAAGCTGGAAAGAGGGGGAATATACAAAGACTTTTGTTCGATAACTGTTAAGTTATGCCTACGTATCCTCTCGTGCAATGAGGAAGTCAGAACACCGTAGTTCGACCCAAAGAGACTGAAAGGATGAATTGACTGATGAATTTCTTACTTGCCTATGCTCAAGTGTATGACCTGTTTGGCTCAGGTGCAAACTGTCTTGCATTAGACGGAAGAAGCAAGTTCTCGTTTGTGAGTGATTGAGGTGAGAAAAGAATCCCGGAGGAGACGATTATTGCTTGTTTTTGGATTTTCAATCTTTTATTGATTTTTTGAAGTTTGTTATAAGTTAATGAGCTTAAGCCTAAACCAATGGGTTAGTAAACTCATCACATCCTCCCTCTGATTAGGGGTAATGAGAATACCTTAAGTGTGAAGTCAGCATCTCACACTTAATCACCATGATGTAGGATTAAGATCATTAACCTACTTGTGATTAGTTAAATGTTTTTGTTGTTTTTGTTTAGTGTTAAGTAATTAGATTAAGCCATAATCAAGGATTAAACAGACTCATTACACCATCCTAATAGAAGGATAATAGATGAGAACGTTTAAGCTGAGGAAAGCTCCTCAACTTAATCCATGATTAGGGATTAACCTCATGACAAAACAAAACCTTTATTAAATGGATTTTAGTTAATGATAAGATGAAGAAATGATTTTTATGGTTTGTAAGACAACTTGAGGGGGACTTGTCCATTAACACTAGGGTTAGTCCTTCTTAACCAATTAAGGAAGAATTAGAACCCTAATGCAAGGCCCAAGTTACAAGCTGGATGTCTTGATGATTATTATATGGATTGATTAAAGGATTTAAACACATTAAGGGTTTAACACTTAGGATTAAAGTTATACACTCCATCCTAATAGAATGATGCAGGCATAAGCTTAATCACAAAGCCTTAAAGCCTTTAGGGTTTAGTCCCTGATTAAGAGATGAGAAGAGAAGACTCAAAGAGACACAAAGGTAAAAGCTAAGTGGGGGACTAATCAACCCTAATTGTTATCATGCTTGGAGATCCTAGGGTTTATGGGGTTTAAGAAAGAAATCTTCAAGGAACCACCAAGGAGAGAAGCAGATGAAAGGAGCAAAGAGAAGCAAAACAACTTACTTCACTTAAGAAGACAAGTTGCTTGAAGAAAGAAGGTGAGATGAACAAGAGTGAGCAAGCTCAATCCAATACACATACAAAATGCAGCAAGGGAAATATGAAAGAGATGAAAAGAGAATATGAGAAGTGAAGGCAAATTCACTTCTCAAACAACTTACCACCTGAAATGTTAGCAAAAGAAATGAAATGCAATGCAAAATGAGATGCAATGTCATGATACAAACCAAAACCAGAAGCATGAGTATGATGTTAATGATGCTAAGAGATGATGCAAACATGAGGCAAGGCAATAGAATGATCATACAAACATATGGATGCAAGAGAAGCATGCTTTGAACCATGAATGTTCATGAAAAGTTATGGAATGCAAATGACATACAACATGGAAAATGAAAGATGCAATGATCAAACATGATTCTAATATGTCCTAAGATGTGTTATGAATCAAATGGATGCACAAAATTTCATGGCAAGTCATGGTATGCAAGCTAATGGAAGATGGATGCAAATGAAAGCAAAGATTAGGGTTTATGAACAAGATGCAATGCAAAATTCAAAATCAGAAGCAAAACATGAGATAAAAAATTGAAAATGGGATCAAAGGTACCCTAAACCTATACAAGTTCATTGCCCAAAAGGGAAGGTCAGAAGCTAAACCCTAAAGAACTTATGATTTTCCAAAATTTCTAGGGTTTTAAGGGTAATCCTAAAAGGAAAATGCCAAACAAATGGAAAATGAAAGATAAAAAATGAAACAAAAATCTATTTGGATACTTGAAAGTATGCTTAACATAATGCAAAAAGAACCATTCACAAACTCAACTCGGATCAAAAGTTATGAATTTTTGAAGTTAGGGTTAAAAATATTCAAATTAAAGAACCCTAATTCAAATGAAAATTGTCAAAGTATGATCAAAGCCAAAAAGAAATTTGCTTTGTGAGTTTGTAAATGTTTCTAAATGTTTTAAAATGCTCTCTGAATTTTTTTGAGATTTTTAAATACCTAAATGTATTTTTAATTAATTAATTCTCATTAACTAATTAAAAATAATCATTTAAATGATTTAAAAATATTTTTTTAATGCAAAAAATAAAAATAAAAATGTTTTCTGGTTGAGAAAAATATTTGAAATGAAAATGCAAAAGAAAAATATTTTTTGGAATTTTCTAACTATTTTAAATTAAATATGCAAAACAAATGGTAAAAAATGAATTAAAAATGAATAAAAACAGAAGTATACGCATCCAAGGGACAGGATTGATTCTAGGGGATTTAGGTTTGACCACGCGCCACATCCAAAGGCTGAAATTCAAATTCAGTTAATTTTAATTAATTAATTTAATTAAGTGAATTAGGGTTTAAACACTCAATCCAGGCCATTCAAACGCGCGGGGAACAAAGATCCTACGGTCATAATTTAAACTAGCCCTAATTACACTGATTATGCCCTAATCTCTTTCAGGTGGCCGGAGAAGACTTCCGGTCGTCTTCTCCGGTGAGACCTTCAGCCTAACTTCCCTTTCAGGCCACCCCAGACCCCCAAATTTTCCAGAAACATCCCCCAAACCAATCTAAACAAGAATCAGGCCATTGAATCCATTTATTTCGCATCAAACAAGAGAATCGAACCAAACAAGTTCCACGGGCAAAATTTCAGAAACTTCATACACTCTCATAACTCAATCATTTTCAAAAATAAAAGGTTCAGTGAACTCAGGGAAGCATGTAGATCATTTTAGAAACAAGAAATAAGAGTTCTGGAAAAATGAATTTCCATGGCTACCTGAATCGAAGCTTTCAACCCAAGAGCTTTCTGCTTGCCTCTTTGCCTCAAAATGATCCCAATGGTCCTCTTGATGAAGTTATGAGGCTTGGTTGGAGTTTATAATGGTTGGTTTGTGAGTTTGCAGAAGTTCTGTTCAGTGAGGGGTGAGGATCGTGGTTCAGATTGAGGAGGTTTCAGGGATGAATGAGGGTATGGAAATGATCAGGGGAGTGTGCTGAGATGTTTTGTGAAGTTTGTTTGAATGTTTGATGCTTGTGGAGTGTGTTTCGAAGGAAGTTGCATAAGAGGTGAAAAATGAGAATGCTGGCTTGGAGAGAGCTTCAGCTTTGTGTGTGTTATGAAAATGAATCCTTGGAGTGTGTTTGTAAGGTCTGGATTGGGCAGAGAGTTGTTGTGTCACTGTGGGATTGGTATGGGTGTTTTTGCCAAAAAGTCAAAAGTGTTGTACTTGAGGTATGGGAAAGTGTGAGGCTATGATAGGGGCATGGCTTGGCTCAGCTGAGTTTAGGGAGAACCATGGAATCTGATTAGAAGCAATGCAGCAAGTGGATTAGGGTTTATCATAGGTTTTGCAACTTTGTGACCTTTGGCCCCTTTTGTGATTTCTTGATCCATAAGTCATGAAAATGGGCCAAATCTTGGTGAATTATGATTTTTAGGCATTGGTTCAAGTTTGTATGAAGATTAGAAGTCCATTTGATAGACAATTTGCCTTGGCAAGTGGTTTTGCAACTTTGCCTCTTTGGTAGAAAACTTGAAATTATGTGATTTTTCCCAACTTTGACAAGCCATAACTTTTGATCCAAAATGAATTAGAATGAGTTCTTGTACTTTTTGAAAAGGGAATGATCCATTCTACAACTTTCATGACCAAAGTTTTCTCATTTGAAGCATTTTTGAATCAAAAAGCAAGGGTTGAAAAAGTTTCCCAAAATGGCAAGTTTCCATTACAAGTCATTTTCCCAAAAAGTCAACTTTGCAAATGGCTTGAAATTCTTCAATTTTGTGAACTTCTAACATCTTATATGATCAAATAAAGATCATACATAATCAAAATGATGAAGAATACCCTTTGGTTGGGTCATTGGGGGGCCTCAGATGCCCTGATTTTGCACTGACTTGCTCAAAAAGTCAACTCTTGATCAGATGCCTTCCCCATTGAATTTCTTCATGAAAATTTATATGCATGATCCCTATACCATATAGAGACCAATAGAAACAAGAATGACCAAAAAATTTGGAGTTATGGCCTTTGAAACCAAAACCCTAATTCTAGGCCATTTGTGCAGTTAAACCTGGCTCTGCTTCCATGCCATTCTCAGTTCTTGTGATTTTTTGACTTTATTGACTTTAAGAAGATATAATATGATGTTTGAACATACATGGACCCCTTTGAAGTGATTGATGACCTTTGGAGTGGCTCAAGAAGCTCCTGGATTGCTCAGATCACAAACCCTAGATGCAGATGACTTAGAAACAATGCAGTGAAGCAAATATGTAATATGAGGTGCTATGATTGAACTTATGCATATGAAAAGATCATAAGCCATGGTGTGAATGGGTGAGGGAAAATTTGGGGTGTTTACACCTTCACGAATGTTTATCTCTTACCCCAGATCCTATGCCTTTCCCTATGAAACCAACTGTAAAACTTAAGGAACTGCCTAAGAACCTGAGATATGAATTTCTTGATGAAGAAATGGACAGTCCAGTTATAGCCAGTGCTACCTTGGACCAAGAGGAAACAAACCAATTGTTAGATGTTTTACGAAGGTACCCCTCAGCCTTAGGATATAAGATCTCATATCTAAAAGGAATAAGCCCATTTGTATGCATGCATCAGATTTTGCTTGAAGAAGATTCAAAACCCTCCAGAGAACACCAATGAAGAATAAATCCTATGATGAGTGAAGTAGTTAATACTGAAGTTCTTAAGTTACTAGAGGTAGGAATAATATATCAGATCTCGGATAGTAAATGGGTGAGTCATGTGCATGTAGTACCTAAAAAGGGAGGCATCACAGTCTTGTAAAACGAGAAGGGCGAACCTGTAGCAAAAAGAACTGATGGAGGTTGGCGTATGTGCATAGACTATAGAAAATTAAATAAAGCAACTAGGAAGGATCATTTCCCATTACCAATCATAGACCAAATGTTGGAGCGCCTAGCCAGACACTCTTACTTTTGTTACCTAGATGGATATTCAGGATTCTTCCAAATACCTATTCACCCCGAAGATCGAGAAAAAACTACCTTTACATGCCCAGTTGGAACTTTTGCCTACAGAAGAATACCTTTTGGACTCTGTAATGCCCCTGCCACTTTCCAGCGCTGCATGATGTCTATCTTTGCAGACTATTTAAATGGAATAATGGAAGTATTTATGGACGATTTCTCAGTTTGTGGATCTGATTTCGAAAATTGCCTTATCAACCTTGAGAAAATCCTGGAAAGATGTGTGGAGGTAAACCTTGTGCTAAATTGGGAAAAGTGTCACTTCATGGTCACCGAAGGGATTGTTTTAGCACATATAGTTTCCGAAAAAGGTATAGAGGTAGACAAAGCTAAAATAGAAGTCATAGAGAATCTAAAACTGCCCAAGAATATCAGGGAGATAAGAAGTTTTCTTGGACATGCCAGATTTTACTGACGTTTTATCAAGGACTTCTCCAAAATAACAAAGCCCTTAAATGGTCTTTTAATGAAAGATGTTGGATTCATCTTCGATGAAAAATGTACTAAAGCATTTAATCTACTATAGCAGGCTCTGATTTCAGCACCAATAATGAAACCCCCTGATTGGTCAGAACTGTTTGAGATAATGTGTGACGCTAGTGACTATGTTGTTGGAGCCGTTCTAGGTCAGAGAAAAGATAAAATGTTACACGTAATTTATTATGCCAGTAGAACCCTAGACGCTACACAGCTCAACTACGCAACAACCGAAAAAGAGCTCCTAGATGTAGTTTTAGCCATAGACAAATTTAGATCTTATCTAGTAGGAGCCAAAATAATAGTTTACACCGACCATGCTGCCATTCGTTACTTACTAAGTAAAAAAGATGTCAAACCTAGGTTACTTCGATGGATTCTATTACTGCAAGAGTTTGATTTACATATCCATGATAAGAAAGGCACAGATAATGTAGTAGCTGATCACCTTTCTAGGCTAGAATACCTGAAACCTGACTCAGTGCCCATAAATGACGATTTTGCATATGATAGACTGATAGCCCAACTAGAAACTATTGAAGATGATAACCCAGACCCACATGAGCATTCTCATAAATCTTTAGCTATAAGTAATGTACCTTGGTATGCATACTTTGTTAATTACCTAGTCGTTGACATCATACCCCCCGATCTACATTACCACCAGAAGAAGAAGTTCTACAATGATGTGAGAAACTTCTATTGGGACGAACCATTTCTTTTCAAGAGAGGTAAAGATGGCATTTTCCGCCGTTGCATTCCAGAAGAGGAGGTACATAATATAATTGAGCATTGTCACTCTGCACCTTATGGTGGACATATAAGCACATCTAAGACCTACGCCAAGATTCTTCAAGCTGGCCTATTCTGGCCTACCATGTGGCGTGACGTCCATGCTTTCATTGTCAAATGTGACAGATGCCAACGTACAGGAAATATTTCAAGACGTAATGAAATTCCTCTAAGAAATATCCAAGAAGTGGAACTCTTCGAAGAATGGGGTATAGACTTTATGGGACCGTTTCCACCATCTTTAGGAAATCAGTATATCTTAGTAGCTGTTGACTACGTGTCTAAATGGATTGAAGTTATCGCCGCACCCACGAATGACACCAGAGTAGTCATCAAATTGTTCAAGAACTATATATTTCCCAGGTTTGGAACCCCCTGCTTAGTCATAAGTGATGGAGGATCACACTTCATATCGAGAATATTTGATAAACTTTTAAGCAAGTATGGAGTTAAGCATAGAGTAGCAACACCATACCACCCATAGACTAATGGAAAAGTGGAAGTTTCTAATAGGGAGATTAAGCAAATTCTTGAGAAGACTGTCTTTATATCTAGAAAAGATTGGTCGCAGAAACTTCAAGAAGCGTTATGAACCTATAGAACCGCTTTCAAAACCCCTATAGGAACAACCCCTTATCAACTGGTCTATGGAAAATCATGTCACTTACCTTTCGAGTTGGAGCATAAGGCCTATTGGGCCATCAAAACTTTGAATTTGGATTACCTAACTGCTGGTGAAAAACGTATCCTTGATATCCACAAATTAGAAGAGCTCAGACAATCTGCCTACGAAAATGCCATCATATACAAAGAAAGAACAAAAGTTTGGCATGACAAAAGAATCATAAGAAAAGACTTCAAAATAGGCGATCCTGTTCTCCTGTTCGATTCTAGGTTACGACTTTTTCCAGAGAAGCTTCGTTCGAGATGGACTGGCCCTTTCGAAGTATCTAAGATTCTAAGATCTGGTGCTATTGAAATCAAGAACCAAACATGTAAACCGTTCATCGTCAATGGACAGAGGCTGAAGCCCTACGAAGGAGGTGACATCCCAACAACATACTCCAGCCATACTCTGAGTGATCCACCAAATCCTTCGAATGATGTATAAAATCCGGTCGTCGAGCAAATGACGTTAAACAAGCGCTGCATGGGAGGCAACCCATGGTTTTCTTATCTTACTTACTTTTTATTTATTTTTACTTTATTATTCTATTAGGACTAACGATTGAATGTTTTATGTGATTTCAGGACCCTTGTTTACTAACCTTGTGCAGAATGCAAAACCCCGACGACATGCACGTGGCCTTCAGAGACGACGCACAGAGAGAGTGTTACTATGTCCAAATGAGACGCCCTATGGCACCTACCAGGTACCCAGACCAAGATTGCATAGATGCCTTGGGGATAGAGCCAAGCGTCAGATTCTTATGTCACCAACTCCAGTGGGACCAGTTCGACGACATGAACAACACTTACAGGAACTTGACTCTAGAGTTCCCCAGCTCGTTTGATTATGATCCTTGGGCTGGACCCGATGGACATGTTGTTTTCAGGTTGTTCGGGACTGAATACTCTTTCTCTCACAAAGAGTTTAGTGATTTACTAGGTTTTTAGACTACTCCTGATGCTATTCCAAAGACACCAATGGGGTATTTTATGAGCAGAGAAGTGGAGAAGTTTTGGAGTAACATCTCAGGTGGAGGGAGCCAAGATCCTTCCACTCTGTTTTCTCAAGTAATCCACAACCATGCGTTAAGGTACTTCCAGATGATTCTAGCACACTCTTTCCTCGGTTTTCCAGATACAAAGACTCTGCTGAATGAGGAGGAGATTTTACTACTGTTTTGTGCGACTCAGTCACGCCCAGTTGCTTGTGGCAACTTTCTGTTGAAGAGCCTTTCCGGTGTCGCCAGGTCATCTGTAGGCATTATACATGTCGGTGGGATTGTTACACAGATTGCTACTGCATTGGGTTTGTCTCGCAAATTATTGCACCTCAGGACCTTCTGCTGCTACACCACACTGGATGTTGACTTTTGTCTTGACAGAGGATTGATGAGGAGGGCCTCTTTTGAGCCCAACACGTTTAGATTACTGATCGACGACGAAGTGATACATTACTTTACATTACCTGACCCACTGATGACCAGTGTCCACGACCCTGCTAATTGGAGTTATGCTTTAGAGGGTTATGGAGAGACTATCGAAGAGCCAAAATCACCTCCCGCCACTGAGTACACTCCTACACCTCTTTCTCCCCGAATCAATGTTATGTCTAACAATATGTCTTTGCAGCCGCCTGATCTACAGACCCAGATTTACGAGCTCTGCAAGTAGACTACACTGCTCAAGCAGGAAGTAGCGGACTTGGCATTACAGATCGAGATATCTGATCTCACTCATGCCTCAGAGGCCGATGCTCTATATCAGGAGATTGGAGAGCTTCGAAGGGAGATAGCTGAGATTCGTGGATCGAACCAGGAAGAGAGGCCAACCAGATGATCGTTTTACACTGATATTATTACTCTAGTATTTAATTTTTCATGCCTTATTTTATTTCTCGCATCTCCAGACATATTTTATATTATCGCATATATTACATTTTCCATGTACTTTGATTTTTATCTTATATATTATTTCGTGCACTAATCCTCATTTTTTATTTTATTTTATTTTATTTTATTTTATTTTATATCGAATAATGAAAAAAAAAGAGAACAAAAATATTTTCATTTTTGTCTTCATAAAAAAAATGCAAGCTTCATCCCTTAGAAGAAAGAAGAAAACGCTATCCGGACCCCCCGAAGACCAAAGGTACGCGAAGCCCACAAGGGGAATTGAATTTTTTTAGGCCCATAAGGAAAATGGCTTTGTGGCGCCCGCCATGACCCTATGGCGCCCGCCACGCCGTTCCCCTTATTTCGGGGCAGATTCATCTCCCCCACCATTTCACACCTTCAAACTTCCAAAACCCATTTTTCCAACTTCCAAAAAACCCCATTGAACCCCATTAAAGCTCCCACCTTTCTCATACATTCACCATCTATAAAACCCATCCAAAATCCATTTTTATTTTCATCCACCACAAACCATAAAAATCCAACCTTTACCATTTCTTACATAAACCACTCTTCACCATTTTTAACTTCTCAAGGAGCAACAACAATGGAGTTCAACGGATATCTTCTTCGCGATGGAAGATCGGGAGATAGGCAAAGGAAAATTATTCAAAGGCTTCATAGTCGAGAAATTCTCTCGACTAGGTATGTAGATGATAATTGTCTTTACTCTTTGGGTCTGTATCATAGTGTTTTTCATTTATTAGATTTTCTAGGCTTGCATAATATTTTTGTTAATCAGGAACCTACCTATGAGAGACTGATAGTTGAGTTTTTAAGTTCATTGATATACACTGTCAGTCCTAACACTGCTAGCACAGTCGGTATTGTTAATTTTAGACTGTTTGGAATTGAATACCAATACAGTACTGGCGAACTAACAGGCTTGTTAGGAATCCCTCATAGGGAAGGTGCTATATGTGAGGCACCTTTGGATTCGGAATGGTCGGCCAAAGTATTTTCCTTCTGGAAGAGGCTGTCAAGTACTTCAATAAATTATTTTGAAGGAATACTTGCGTCGACCATCCACAACCCGGCCATAAGAGTTTTCAGATATCTTTTGGCATGTACTATTTTTGGCTGGGAGATTCCAAATAAGGTAAACGCTAAAGAGCTCCTATTTTTGCAAGGAAGCCTAACTAATACTCATATCAATCCGGTCCCGTTTATGCTGGCACACATGGCTTTAACTATTAATAAAACAGGACCGATTATTATTGAAGGACTTGTTACGTCTATTGCACGGGCTCTTGACCTGAACAATGAGATAGCAACAGTTGAACCCCTACCTCCTCTCACAATTAATTTAAAATTTCTAAAAGACATGAAATTGTGCCGAACGAGGAAAGTAGGTGGTTATGAGTTGATGGTTCATGGGGTAGCTATCCCATCTGTTGCTTTACCTTGCAATAGACGTACCGATGTACGTATTAAAAGGAACTGGACCTATGATCTGAATGCTCCACCTGTTTTGGGTCCACTTCCTCCTAATATTCCTGATGGGGAGGCACATGACACTGATGAAGAATATGATTGGAGAGAACATTCTCTCATACCTCATGTATCCCCCCATCATCCTTCACAGTCACACACCGCACCATTTTCCTCTAACCCTGTTGCAGGTGCTACTCCTGGATTCTATATCACCGAGGAGATGTGGCGTGATATGACGACTAGAGAGGAAAGGCGCAACATCCTACTCTCTACCATTTCACAACAACTGATGGACAACATGAGCTTCATGGAACAATCGCGATCGGTATCGGATCATGCATACAGTAACGTTTGCCGCGCCTTGACCGACATCACATCAGAGCAAGCCCGTCAGTGATAAGTCAACTGCCGGCACCACCAGCTTATGGAGGCCACTCAGGGTTCCATCCTTGGTAACCTTCGAGAGGTCCGGAGTGCCCAGGCTGCCTTATCTGCACGACTTGACCGGAGGGACCAGCAGCGCAGTAGATCCCGTCGTTCCCGACCATCACAGCAGGACGGCGAGGGCACCAGTGCTCCTCCGCAGTAGTTTTCCAGGTTACTCTCCTTATCTTATTTCGAAACATTGGGGACAATGTTCGATTTAAGTGTGGGAGGGGATTTTATTGCTTTCTGTTATTTCTCTTCTTAGTTATTTATTTGCTTTCTGTTATTTTCCTTTTCAGTTAGTTATTTAGTTTAAGTTTTTTTTAGATAATGCATGAGTTTGACGAGTCACTAGTATAGTGTATCTTTAGTACACCCTTATTTTTCCCATCTCCTTAGCCTTACCAAAAAAAAATTCAAAAGAAAACAATGTTGTTTCACATGTTTTTTGGGCTTTGAGACAGGTTTGGATTATGATGTAGTGACTTAGGTAAACTTTTTGAAACATAAATATCATTTTAGCACCATAGACTTCTTGAATATAGGAATCACTCCTAAACCCTGCACACCATGGTCTTTATTATCATTAAAAAAATTGTCCTAAGTAGTTTATTCTAGCAGTCAGCTCTGGCCTAAGCATGCTCTACGTAGGGGGCCGATGAACATAAGTGAATGATCCAGTGCTAATAAAAAAGAGAAAAAGGCAAACTCTGGGATAAGTGACCCTCACAAAGTCATTTAAACCGAAAAAAGAGAAGAAAAATTTTTTTTGCCACAAAAAGAAAAAAATTGCAGTCACCTATTGTTAGTTGGTTCAGAGGTATCTGGCACTGAACTTGGTAGGGTGGATTACGATCCGATCCCCCGCAACTACATTTAGGTCAAATAAAACGGGTTTACACATGCATATGTGCCAGAAACCCTATGTTTTTTTATAAGAATCACTAACCGGCCACTCTACTATGAAGCATGTACGGATAACGGGCTTAATGTGATTGCGCTTGAATGAAAAGGACCCAAAAAGAGACGAGAAGATATGCCTAGGTATTGTGGGATGACATGGGTTGGTTAATATAGGATTGAAGTTTATGTCCGTGTTATTATGATACCCTTGGTTCACTTAGTTAGTACCTGTCACTGCATCCTGACTTGAACTTAGAAGCCCTCTTAGCCCAAATCACGTGTTGACACCAGTTTTCTTCATTCTTGAGCTTTAAATGTTTGCTTGAGGACAAGCAAAGGTCTAAGTGTGGGAGGATTTGATAACACTAAATTTCACCGTATTTCTGACTCCGATTTCGCATGCATTCTTAGTTTTTATTGCTATTTTGTTATGTTATTACTTTGTTTTTCTTTATTTTCAGGTTTTTTATGTAATTGGGGCCTAAATCAAGAAAAGGAGCGAAAAAGGAGTTGAAACGGACTAAAATCAAGAAATTCAGCTTTTTACACTTACGGCATCCACCATGGCTGGCGCCATGGGGTCAGCTATGACGTGGCCACATATAAAGATCACTCCACAACTGCCAAGAGCCCACGATCCCCACTTTCTTCACCATATTACACCTATGGCGGGCGCCATAGACCTGTGGCGGGCGCCACAAGGCTAAATGCTTTCCCTCCGCTTTTTAGTGGAGGGGGGCATCCTGGTCTTTTCCCATTTAATGTTTGCCTATAAATAGGACTTTAGAATTTCATTTTTATCATCCAAACTTAGAATCTCTTAGGCATATATCAGTTTTAAAGTAGTAATCACTTCACATCGGGGTGCTACTACAATCGAGTGATCGAGTCTGTATACGTCTATGTGATCGAGTTTTGGAGCACTCTGGGAGGAAGTTAATCCTGCCGCCATTTTAATTCCAGTTTGTATTTTATTTTTCCGCACTCGCTTTATTTTATTTACTTTCCGCATTTCTTTACTTTATTTATTATCCGCACTCGCACTTTACTTTATTTTATTTCCGCACTCGCTTTAAATACTTTTATTTCTCGCACTCGCTTTACTTTCGTTTATTTCTCGCACTCGCACTACTTTTATTTACTTTCCGCACTCGCACTAATTACTTTTATGAAAAATAATAAAAAGAACTTTGTAACACCCCAAATTTGCCCTCTTCATTTTAAGCATCATATCACATCATATTCATCATGAACATATCATTTTCTTAGCATCCTAGCATGGAAAGATGAGGCATAACATTCTTCATGTCCTAGCATTAGGCATATCATCATCTGTGGAAGTTCTTGAGGCATCAAAATCCATGACAAGGGTCCCAATGCTTTTGTACAAGTCCTATGAGGGGTCTATGTTGCATTGAAAAGTTCAAGTTCATGTGCAAAAGCTCAGAAGGTTGGATGATCACCAGAGATTCCAGGTTAGGGCAAGGCTCCTAAGCATTGGTCCTAAACTAGGGTTTGAGATTCAAGCATCAAAAACTCACAACTTTGGCCATTTAATTTGGGCAAAGTCTTCTATATGTCAAGAGGATCCTAGGTACCAATTTTCATGAGAAAATTCCTTGTGGAAGTCAAGAAATTCTTCAGTTGCTTGCAGATGAAGTAATTGGTCAACTGTGCCCTTAAAAAGTCAACTGTGTGATTTCAAGGGGTCCAATACACTTTTTCTAGCCAAGGGATGTCCTTAAAATGTTATAATAGGTTTGGAAAGTTCAAAGTTCAAGAATCATGAAGATTTGAGGGTTTTTGCAAAATTGGTGCAAAGTTGGTTTTTGGAAAATTCCATTTTTGGCAACTTTTGCCCTAAAATTCAAGTGAGCTTAACATGATCAAAAATTCTTCAAATGGACCAAAGTCAAACATGAAAGTTGGAGATTAAGGTCTCCCATTTTCAAAAAGTACAAGTACTTTTTCATAGGATTCATGGTTTGTTCTATAGGCCCCTCGAAAATTGGCTTAAAACTAGGGCAAAACCAAAAATTTCATGCATGCACAAAAGCCAAATGATGTGAAACTTAATTTCAAGGCTTGGAATGGATCAAGTTTGTTTACAAAGTTAAAATACATTGCATTTGGCATACTTTTCTCAAGAGAATTCACAAAATTCGTGCACCACAAGGATGTTGCTTCAAAAGTGGATATTTTGCAAATTCATGAGGAAAGTGTGTTACCTTAATCTAATGGCCAGGATTTGTTGGATTATAATCAAGGGATGGATTTGGATTGCACATGGGCTGAAAGGACAAGGAAAGCATGAGCATTGCATGCTCTCATCACAATTTGCAAAATTTGCAAAATCACCAAATTCTCTTGATTCACACGTGCAAACTCTTTCATATTTTCAGCATTGGTTTATGAAGTCATATATAACAAGCTAGGGTTTCAGAAAGCAAGAACTCTCTCTCATTCTCTCATTTCAAAGTTTGTGCACAAATTGCAATTTCTATCATATCTCATCATACACTTGCTCAATTCAAAAACCAGTGGTAGATCCTTGATCCTTGGAAGCTTAGGATCACAAATATCATCATCATTCAAGCTTTCTCTCAAGATCCACAACCTTGCCATTTTAGGGCAGGTGCTGGCAAAACTCCAGATCCAGCCATATTCAAGGCTTTAGGTGCATTTATTTTGCATCTAAAGTGAATTTGGAGTGATTTTCATCCCTTATCTGGTCTTCTATCAAGCTCTTTCAAGATCTGCAACTCAGGTATGCCTTGAAATCTTTGGATCTGAAAATGAAATTGATTGTGCATTTTATGATCCTTGATGTTCACTGATGATGCTGCAAGCTTTGGTTTCGAAAATAATGCATTGTAGAGTGAGATATTTGAATTTCAATTTTCATGGTCACACTTGTTTTGGTTCGATCTATATGATTCTTTGAGTTTTAGAACTTTTCAAGGCCATATTTGAATTCAGGGCCTATCAATTACCCAATCTGGAAGGTTTTGTTCATTTTAATGTTGATTTGCGTATCTGTTATAATTTCCGGTGCCGGAGCCCTAGCTCCGGTCACCGGAATCTGCATTTGTTTGAATTAGGGTTTGTAAGGTTGAAGAAGGGTTCCCAGCCATCAGATCTTGTTCTTCATGCGTCCAGATTTTGACACATCACCAAGTCACACTGCCTCCCTCTCACGTGATCTTTTATTTCTGTTTTAATGCATTTTGTTTTTCACCACACAATAACAACTGTGCGTCCTCCACTCATAATCCAGTATTTGTCCACGTCAATTAATGAGGGCATTCACCATATGCGTCCATCTCATCTAACGTCTCTTGTTTTTTTCTTTTATTTTCCATGAATTTCCACAATATTTATCATATACCTGCGTAGGACAATGGGCCCAGAGTGATATCAACACCCCCTCCTTATCTGACCCAATGCGTTTGAACTGCAATCTCCTACTATCTGCACCCCAGCCTCATTTCCATTTTAATTCTTTTTCATTTTATTTTCTTTTATTATCATTTTGGTTTATAATTATTTAAAATACTTCCAATTATCCAAAAATTCCAAATTAATTCATGAGTCTTCATTTGAGTTTCTTTTATTTTTCTATATTTTTATTTTCCATTTTTTCCTATTATACACGTGTCATTAATTTGTTCTTCTCCATTAATTCATTTTAAATCCTTTTTTGAGCAATCTGCCTTGTTCATTTTCCCTAGGTTTCATTATTTTGAGTTTTGTGTTCATTCTTTTTGCTCTGGATTCATAAGATGATGTAGTTTGTGTGTGATTTTTCCCCTGATTTCTAGAAATTTGTTCATTGTGTTTTGGTCTTTGCCTTGTGATGTAAGTTTCTTAACCCTAGTTTGTGTTTAAGCCTTCTCTTGACCTATTTGGCTTCTGAATTTTTCCCAATCCTTTTGGCTCATTGTTATATCATGTTTGAGGATCATTTTTCCTAAGTTGTGGAATTTTTAAATGCATTGTTGAATTGATGTGGTTTTTTGTTCTCACCTTGTCCCATTTTGCTTCTTTTTGATCTTTAGCTCTCTTATAAGCTTAGAAGGGCACTTGTGCCAACTTCTTCTTCTCATTTGGGGTCCTTTTGGGGTATGGGTTCCATCCTGGTCTTGACTTAGGGTTTGTGTCTTAGAATTTTTGTGTTTGCTTACCTTTTAAGTCCTTTCATTTCTTAAGTGTATTCATCTCACTTCCTTACTTCTTTCACCTCATAATGTGATTGTTTGATCTTGTGTGACTCTTCTCTTCATCTCTCTTGCTTCTTAAGCATTTCTTTGACTTGTTTTGGTTCTGGTTGTGTGCCTTGAGTCCATGTTTGTGCATATTTGCTTTGCATCTCATTAAGTTTGCATTTGTTTTGCCATGTGTTTCATGTTGCATCATATTATCTTGCATGCTTCATTCCTCATTCTTATGACTTGCATGTCCATTGAGCATTTGTATATATGACTTCACTTCTGTTTGTATGATGTTGGCATGTCATTTGTTTCATTTTTCTTTGCTTGTTTGCTTGTGTTACTAACCTTGTAGGGGCTATGGTAAGTGAGAGGTGTGGATGTAAGTTCCACATCTCCAAATATCTTCTTCTCTTATTTCTTTATTGTACTAACCCTTTGCTTGTTGAGCTTAGGCCTTTCTCATCTCTTCTTCTTTCTTCTTCTTCTTTTCCTCTTTCTTTCTTCTTTAGGATAGAAAACCACACTAACATTAGGATATCCATGCATGACAACACTTAGGATTCTTTAGTCCCCCATTAGACTTTTGCCTTTGTGATCCTTTTGGTTCTTCTTCTCTTATCATCTCATAACTCTAAGAAAACACCTAATAATGTTTGAAGTGATGCCTTGAGCAATAGCCTTATCCCATGAGGTACTTGTAGTCTTCCCATCTTGGGATAGTACAAGCTTACCTTGTGATGCACAAGTCTGATCAAGGTATCTTCTTCACAAAGAAAAGCATAAAAAACACTTCTTCATTGTAAATACCAAAAACACTTAATAAGTTAATGAGTTAGTGAGCTTAGTCCCTAATCTCTGGATTCAAGTTTTGGGGATTTTCTCCTTACTTGAGTGTGCTTGTTCTATTATTCCATCTTGGAATGTAGTGACAAGTGCACATTCCATGGAAAAGAGCTTGAGTTCACTTCCTTGTGACACACTCATAAAAGCTTCATAAAAAACACAAACAAACAATAAGAGTCTTTCCTTCGGGAATTCTTTTCTCATCTCATTCGCTCCGTACGCGAACTTGCTCCTACTTGTCATTTTGCAAGACGGTTACGCACTCGTCGTCCGAGTCTGCAACACCTGAGCAATGGCATAGGCAGTTCAAGCCTTAATTCACAAGCAACTTCCTTGCCACCCCTAGTTAGGGGAACTACGGCGTCTCTGATCCTCATTATCCTAATGAGGTACGTAGGCAGCGGGGTAGGGCCCGTTCGAGCACAATCTTTATTTTCCCTACATTTTTCTTTGTTTTCTAATACAGTTTCTTTCTCAGTTCTTTTATCCAGTTCATTTTATTTTCTTTTGCAGCAGCTTTCATACCCTCACCCTTTGAAACAGTTTTCTTTTGCAAGCGTGGATCCCGTCGGGTACGGCGGACGATCTGGGGTGCTAATACCTTCCCAGGTCGTAACCGACTCCCGAACTCAGTCTCTTTGGTTCGCAAGACCTGTGTCCTTCCTTTTCTTTCTTCTGGTTTGTGCAGCATTACCATTCCCTTTCTTCGGGATAAAAATGCCTGGCCGGTGACTCTAACCTCTTTCCGCGCCACTTTCGCGTTTGTACCAGGATGGAAATCCGGGGAGCGACAGCTGGCGACTCTGCTGGGGATCGAACCCAGAATCTCTGGTTCCCCTGTGAGTCTCTCCTAGCGCTTGTTTGTTTCTGTTTCTTTGGGTGATGTATGTTTGTTGTTGTGTGTTGTATTTTACTGTTGTTTGTTTACAGCTTTATTTACAGTTTTCAGTATTTATTTTCTGCATCATATTATATACTGGACTGTCTGGACTGGTTTTCTGTTTGGTGGGATGGGTGTTATTGTGTCTGAGAGATGAGCTCATTACCACGGCTCGAGTGCACCTTAGGACTTAGAGTGGTTCCACTTTAGCCTCATGAGATCTTGTCATGGGGGTAGTAGTGAGTTCCACGCCCAGATTTGCGACCTTCTTGTAAATGTCTTGATTTGGGGATCTTCCTCTCTCATTTCATAACCTTGACAGTTATGTGCAGCTGGGGACCGATCATTGAGAACCTTGTGGCAACATCCCTCTTTAGTGATGATAGTGGCAGACCACATTGTGTGGCAAACCCATTCGCATCCGAGGGCCCACCTGGGACTTACATAGGATGACCTTGTTTCTCGAACTCAGCTGAGGCCTCCCTGCGTAGTATATAATGCCAAACTGATTCCCTGATTTACTCATGAGCCATTTCTCGGAAATGGTGAAAGTATTATTGCTATTCGGCTTTGAGAGTCCGTGATGTCTGACCCGGAGCCTACCAGTGAGATTGGGAGGGGTTTATAGGTTTGCAGGAACCCTTGGCCTCTACATATCCTCATTGTCAGTGGTCCTTGTTATGATTTCTGGTTCTATGGTCCTATGGTTCTGGTGCTCTGGTTTTCTTGGTACTGTGATTCTGAGATCTTCTATTAGAGAGTTGTGATTCAGAGGACTTTTGGTTTGCAGTTGATCAGAGGGTCCTTGTGTTCAGTGTCCAGTATCCAGATGGTCCTAGTTGATCATATGTTTGCATTGCATTTGCATTTGCATCATCTTTGCATTAACTCTTTATGTTTCCATTTTTCGGGTCATTGTTCATAATCAGTTCCCAGTTCTGGTAAATCTTATCTCCATGGCAGAAATCAGAAGAGTTCCAAGGAAAAAGAATGTTCACTATACTTTTCTTCATCCTGAAGTTAGAAGTGTTCAGAAGTTAGCAGGTCTGATGAATGACCAAGTCTTGGGAAATTTCAAGAAAAGATATGGCCAGATATTGAAGTTTGTGGACAAGCCCACTGCAGACCAGAAGGACAGTTTGCATACCTTGTTGCAGTTTTATGATCCCCTGCTGCGTTGCTTTATGTTTCCAGGTTACATCTTAGCTTCTACATTGGAAGAGATTGCCAGCATGCTGAATGTTCCAGTCAGAGAGACATTGCCATTTTATGGATCTGAGGTGGTGCTTAAAGAAGAAGACATAGCCAAAGTTTGTCGTTTTCCAGCTGCTACAGTTAAGAAGGCTCTGAAGGAGAGTGAAGGTAAAGGACTCCCTTGAAGTGTGCTCATCCCAGAAGCAAAGAGGTATGCTACATGTTGCACCCCAAAATTTGCCCTCACAATACAAGACTTTGTGTGCTAAGAAGGTTCACAAGGTTCATAAGCTTCCTAATGCTTTCAAGACCTTCCATGAGGCTCATGAAGTCTACAAGTCACTTCATGAAGGTTCACAAGGTTCACAAGTTCCTCAACACTTACAAGACCTTTCATGAGGTTCATGAAGTCTACAAGTCACTTCATGAAGGTTCACAAGGTTCACAAGATTCACAATGTTTTCAAAACCTTCCCTGAGGTTCATGAAGTCTACAAGCTACTTTATGAAGGTTCACAAGGTTCACAAGTTTCCCAATGCTTCCAAGACCTTTCATGAGGTTCATGAAGTCTACAAGTCACTTCATGAAGGTTCACAAGGTTCACAAGATTCACAATGCTTTCAAGACTTTCCATGAGGTTCATGAAGTCTACAAGTCACTTTATGAGGTTCACAAGGTTCACAATACCTCCCATGAGGTTCACAAGACATTTTATGATGGTTCACAAGGTTCATAAGGTTCACAATTGGTCAGAAGAGTTGACAATTCCCTCAGACAATGCACCTCCTATGCAGTGCATCCAAAACTAGGGTTTTGACTTTAATCAGGCTAAATGAACTTCCAAGACTTCAAGTGAGCTTAATAACATCTTATATGTGTGTAAGAACCCCCATGACAAGTTTCAAGACTTTTCTCAAATGTTTGCTCAGTCAGATGATCAGATAAGTCAAAATCAGTCAAAGCAGTTAAAAAGTCAAACTGAGGTCAACTGTGGTCAAACCAAAGTCAAACTTCATGATTTTTTGCCAATATCAAGTATATGAAGTAAAATTCATCATTTGATCAAGGGTTGATCATGATTCATCAAGGAGATTCCAGATCATCAAGAATCAGGAGTTTCTAAATTAGGGTTTCCTTAGTAAAAGTCAACTGAACTTTGACCAGCCATAAATTTCACATACTTCATCACCAAGTCTCCATCCAAATCTCATTTTGAAGGAAATTGAATTCTCTACAACTTTGTGTCTCACAAGCCAAGCCCAAAAATGCTTCATTTGGAAGGTATGAGCTAAGACATTATAGGTCCTTTTGAAAGTCAACAAAAAGTCAACAGCTTCAAAAGGGCATAACTTGAGATTGGTAAATGATATGGACATGAAACCAGTGGGGTTGGTTAGAGGACTCTTCAATCTTTCCAAAATGTCCAAGAACACCCTCATAGCATTAAAATTTAAGAATATGTGCCCTTGCAAAGTTGGGAAATTTTGAGTTGGTTTATGATGAAAAAGGAGGTCTAAAACCAATTTCTTCCAAATGGGCTTGACAAGTAATGACCCAATCCACACTAAGACATCTTGCACGAAATTGATTTGATATTTTCATTATTTTCATTATTTTATTTTTATTTATTATGATTTTTCATATCAAAAATCATTTTAAATTCAAATAAAATAAAAAATAGTGAAGATTTAAAATTATTTTTCTTCTAGAATGTCATAAATGATATTTTGATCTAATTGATACAAGAGTTATGAGAATCATCCAAAAATAGCAATGTGAGATCAAGAATATTCAAATTTTAAGGCCAATCTTTTTCAATCTTCAAATGATCCAAATATCCATCAAAATTGTGAAGTCTTTGACCTAATTCACTCACTCATATATAATGAACACATTACAATCACAAACACACGGATTGGGCAGCCTCAAGTGTAAGTTCATAAGTTTCAAAAATCACTCCAAATTTGAAATTCGGATTTCATATTTTAGGCCCTTTCAAGACGATTAGAAGGTGGAGATATGTTCTATGAACATCATTGAACATATTTGAGTCATTTACAACATTCAAATCATGCACATATGAACAACCCGAATGCATTTTATTCATCTTTCAATTTTTTTCGATTTGAACTAATTATGCAATAACAATGAAATCTAATTGTATATTTGTGTTAGTGATGATGCATAGATGCTTTCTGGACAAAGAGATTGAAGAATGAGTGCCTAAACCGCAAACGACCATGATTAGGGTTCTTGAGTGACATTTAGGGTTCTTCGATTTAGGACTTATAAATTGATTTTAAGACCATAGATTGATTGTGTGAGATGTGGTGATCATAACCCTGTGCTTAATTTAAAAAATGATTGCATATTCGTGATGATTGAAGATTTGCAGGTTTCAAACGTAGAAAAATTCGCAGGAAAATTCCCAATAGTTTTCGCAGGTAAATTCGCAGCATCAGAGGTTGAAGATGAAGTTTTTGCGCGCAACCTGGGATTCAAATTTTGTTTTATATTATATAGTTTTTGTTTGTATTTAAATTTCAAATGATGCTGATGGTCCAGTGATTTGTACGCGTGCGGATGAAGCCAAGGACAAGGGTTCGAACCCGTCCTCCATTATTTTTTGGTCAAAATTTTATGATATTGGCAGGTTTAATATATAATGAGCATTGGTCATCCTGTATTCACCAGTGGCACGCAGCCCAGTTGGTTATTGATTGTGGATGGATGCTGGGAGACCTGGGTTCGACCCCAGGCTCCAGCAGGTGAGTTTTGTCAATTTTTTTTTGTTTTCTTAACTTAATTTTCTTTTAATTAAATATTCATAAAAAATAATAGATTAAATTATGTAATTAGAATATGTATATCATAGGAATTAGATTTAATTTTTGTTATATAATTTTTTATCAAACCCTAATTTTATCTTACAAATTCATTAAACCTTAAAATATTTTCCTAAATAAACCCTAATTTTGTAAACCCTAATTTATTTTCTAAATAATAAAAAAACTAATTTTATTTTATGATTTAAATTTCTATTTTTTTTTAAATATAATATTTAATATAATTGAATCTTATAACCAAATTTTTTTCTATAATTTGTTCATAATCCAAATTTTATTCTTTTATTATATATTGTAGATGTTTAAGAATTGGCAGAATTTTTGACCAACAAGAAATGTTGAACTCAGTTCAGAATGTCCTATCAGATGTTGGGACATTATCAAACAGAGTATATGAACTTATATCAGGATGTCTCATCAGATGTTGGGACATTGTGTTAATAACTTAAGTTCAGTTTTTTCAGGATGTCCCAACAGATGTTGAGACATCTCAGACCTGCTACCAGAATTAATTATGGATTAACTAATCAGAGATATTTAAGGAGAGTTATCTGGAATTAATTAATTATGGTAAAAACAGAACAAGGCGCATCTGTAGGGAGATTTATATTGAAGATTCAGATTAAATCAGAAGACCTAAAGCACCTAGAATCTAGGAGGTAACAAACCCTAATTCAAGGTGGAAGCTGCATGCGCATTAGGGCTGGATCATTCTACAGAAAGCCCAAAATTCAGATACCTATTTAATCAACAGAAACTCATAGAATTGAGTACGAATTTCAGAAGACCAAATAGGGTGTCTAGTGTTTTAATAGCAGGTTGTGTTTTATATGTACCACTTTATGAGCTTTTAAGCAAAAGTGCATTTGTGACTTGATTGAAACTGTGAAGTAAGATCAAGCTGTATTGTTTGAAGGATGTCTTCAATTTCTGTAAACTTGTAAACTTGATCACTGTGTGATTGAGGGGGAGTGAGTAGGGTACTCTTATCTAAGGTGTGTCTTAGGTAGAAATTGCATTGGGTAGTTATTAAGTGATAGATTAAACATGGTGGTTTAAGTCTAGAATTAATATTACTTATAGTGGATTTCCTCCTGGCTTGGTAACCTCCAGATGTAAGTGTGGTTATACACTGAACTGGGTTAACAAACTTCTGTGTTGTTTACTTTTCTTGCTATTTAAGTTTTGGTTAAATTTGTCAAGTGTCCTATCAAGTGTTGGGACATCTCTTAGGACATCTCATACCTGATCACAGAATTTCAATTGGCATCAGAGCAGGCACCCTGCCTGTTTATACTGGGTGAGATCTAGGGAAAACAAATTCTGTAACATGGACAGAGATATAGGGTCAGTAAATAGACCACCTATACTGGATGGATCTAATTATGACTACTGGAAGCCAAGAATGATTGCATTCTTAAGATCACTTGACAACAGGGCATGGAGAGCAGTAAATGTTGGATGGGATCATCCTGTCCAAGACACCAAAGATGGATCAAAAATGCTGAAACCTGAAGAAGAATGGAGTAAGGAGGAAGAAGATTCAGCACTAGGCAACTCAAAAGCCTTAAATGCCTTATTCAATGGCATTGATAGGAACATTTTCAAACTTGTGCATCATTGTGAGCTGGCCAAAGATGTTTGGGACACTCTCAAAACAACTCATGAAGGAACATCAAAAGTAAAAATGTCAAGACTTCAACTTCTCACCACCAAGTTTGAAAACTTGAGAATGAAGGAAGATGAATCAATTCATGAGTTCTACATGAACATCTTGGATATAGCCAATACTTCTGGAGCTTTGGGAGAAAAGATGACTGATGAAAAGCTGGTAAGAAAGATTCTCAGATCTTTGCCAAAAAGATTTGACATGAAAGTCACAGCAATAGAAGAAGCTCAAGACATATGTTCCATGAAAGTTGAAGAACTCATTGGCTCCCTTCAAACTTTTGAGATGGGAATGAATGACACAAATGTTAAAAAGAACAAAAGCATAGCATTGGTGTCAAATACTGATGAAGAAGAAGATGATGAATCAGAAAATGGTAAAAGCTTATCAGAAAACCTAGCTATGCTTGGAAGACAATTCAAACAGATTCTCAGAGGAATGGATGGCAAATCCAAATCCAGTGGAAAATACACAAACTCTTCTGAGAACAGGAGACCTTATGATGCTAATAAAAAGTCAAATTATGCTGAAAAGACCAGTCAAGAAGGAATCAAGTGCCATGGATGTGAAGGATATGGACACATCAAGAAGGAATGTCCTACCTTCTTAAAAAGACAAAAGAAGGGACTATCTGTAACCTGGTCTGATGAAGACTCAGGAGGAGATTCAGAAGAAGAATCAGCTAAGCATATTACTGCTTTAGCTGGACTGTGTGAATATGATAGTGATTCCAGTTGTGGAGAGCTTACTTATGAAGAACTTGAGCAAGCATTCAAAGATCTATACAAAAGAAGCTCTGAAATATGCAGTGAGGTTATAAAGCTAAAGAAGCAGAATGAGACATTAGAATATGAAAAAGCAAATGATCAAGAAATCATTGACACCTTGAAAAGTGAAGTAAGTCTTCTCAACTCCAAGTTGGAACATATGTCCAAATCTGTTAGAATGTTGAACAGCAGCTCAAATACACTGGATGTGATTCTCAACAACAATAAGCACTCAGGGGATAAAAGTGGACTGGGATTTAACAGAACAAATAAAGATGAAGCTAGCTCTAGCAAAACAGCTTCAAAATCCATACAGTCTAACAAGATGTCCCAACAGATGCTTCAACATCATGAAAGAAACACAAAGTCAAACATAATGTTCCAACAGATGTCTCAACATTCTGAAAAGAACAAAATGAAGAAGAAGTATCAAAGATGGAGATGCCATCACTGTGGAAGATTTGGACATATCAAACCTCATTGTTATAAGTTGCATGGATATCCAAATCAGATGTATCAGCAACCTTCCAAGAAGAAAATAGAAGTTACCAAGAAAGTGCTGCATAAACATCAAAGAAATCAGCAACCTCCTAAGCAGAAGACAGAAAACATCAAGAAGGTATGGAAACCAAAAGCTAGCACTGAAGCTGATCAAAGCTACAAGAACAAGGTCAAAAATCAAGATTGGAGTTCATCTGATAAACAACACACAGGGCAAAGGCATCAAAAGAAATCTCAACTCATCTGGTCAAAGAAAAGTACTGCATACATAGCACATACATCACTGAGAGTATCAGCTAAAGAAGACTGGTACTTTGACAGTGGATGTTCAAGACACATGAATGGATTGAAGAATTTGCTAGTAAACTTAAAATCACATTCATCCAGGTATGTGACCTTTGGAGATGGAGCTAAAGGAGAAATCAAGGGAGTTGGAACCTTGGATTGTCAAGATGTTCCAAGACTAGATGATGTGCTGCTAGTTAAAGGTTTAACTGCTAACCTGATCAGCATAAGTCAAATATGTGATCAAGGATACAGTGTAAACTTTACCAAAACTGAATGCATAGTGACTAACAAAGAACAAGAGGTTGTCATGAAAGGAGCCAGATCTAAAGACAACTGTTACATGTGGGAATCCCAAAATCTCAGTCTCACTTCAACTTGCTCTTTAGCTAAAGAAGAAGAAGTGAAACTATGGCACCAAAGACTAGGTCATCTTCATTTCAGAGGCATAAAGAAGATAATATCCATGGATGCTGTAAGAGGTATTCCTAAACTGAAGATTGATGATGGAAAAATATGTGGTGAATGTCAAATAGGCAAGCAAACCAAGATGTCCCATCCAAAGCTCCAACATCTGACAACTTCCAAAGTTTTGGAACTTTTGCATATGGATCTGATGGGACCTATGCAGGTTGAAAGTCTTGGTGGTAAGAGGTATGCCTATGTTGTGGTTGATGACTTTTCAAGATATACATGGATAAATTTCATCAAAGAAAAGTCTGATGTATTTGATGTATTCAAAGAATTATGTCAAAGATTACAAAGGGAAAAATCCAGCTGTGTGATTAAAATTAGAAGTGATCATGGAAAAGAATTTGAGAATCAAAAGTTCTTAGATTTCTGATCTTCAGAAGGAATCAATCATGAATATTCTTCACCAATCACTCCTCAACAGAATGGGATTGTTGAGAGGAAGAATAGAACTATTCAAGAATCTGCAAGAGCTATGATCCATGATAAAAAGTTACCTCTGTATTTCTAGGCTGAAGCTATGAACACTGCCTGCTACATCCATAACAGAGTTACCTTGAGAAAAGGAACTTTGTCCACAATATATGAAGTCTGGAAGGGCAGAAAACCCACTGTTAAGTACTTTCATGTGTTTGGAAGTAACTGCTATATTCTGGCAGATAGGGAGCAAAGGAGAAAAATGGATCCTAAAAGTGATGAAGGGATTTTCCTTGGATACTCTATAAACAGCAGAGCATATAGAGTATTTAATTCTAGAACCAAGGTTATCATGGAGTCCATAAATGTGATAATTGATGATGATTCTACAGATGTCCCAGAAGATGTTGGAACATCTGCTGATATCAAGATTGAAGCTGAAGAAAAGAATGATCAATATAACTTCACTCAAACTGATACAAGGACAGAAGAATCAAGCAAACCTCCCTCCATCAGAATACAGAAGGATCATCCCAAAGATTTGATAATTGGTGATCCCAACAGAGGTGTGAGCACTAGATCAAGAGAAGTGATTTCAGGTTCTTGTTTTGTTTCCAAAATAGAACCTAAAAATATCAAGGAAGCTCTCACTGATGAATACTGGATTTGTGCTATGCAAGATGAATTAGGTCAATTCACAAGGAATGAAGTGTGGAATCTTGTTCCTAGACCTGATGACATAAATGTGATTGGAACAAAATGGGTGTATAAGAACAAGTCAAATGAACAAGGAGTTGTTACAAAGAACAAAGCCAGACTTGTAGCTCAAGGATACACTCAAATTGAAGGGGTAGACATTGATGAAACCTTTGCACCAGTAGCAAGGCTTGAATCAATAAGACTACTGTTGGGAATCGCTTGTATCTTAAAGTTTAAGCTATTTCAAATGGATGTGAAAAGTGCCTTTTTAAATGGCTATCTTAATGAAGAAGTATATGTAGAACAGCCTAAAGGATTTGTTGATCCAAGCTGTCCAAATCATGTATACAAATTAAAGAAGGCATTTTATGGTTTGAAGCAAGCTCCAAGGGCATGGTATGAAAGACTGACCACATTTCTCATCAAGCAAGGGTATAGAAAAGGTGGAATTGACAAAACCTTGTTTGTTAAAGATGAATAAGGAAATATCATAATTGCTCAAATATATGTTGATGATATTGTCTTTGGTGGGATGTCTGATAAGATGGTCAAACATTTTGTCAAGCAGATGGAATCTGAATTTGAAATGAGCCTAGTAGGTGAGTTAACCTACTTTCTTGGTCTGCAAATAAAGCAAATGGAAGACTCAATGTTTATCTCTCAAAGCAAGTATACCAAGAACATAGTCAAGAAATTTGGAATGGAAAATGCTACTCATAAGAGAACTCCTGCCCCCACACATTTGAAGCTGACTAAAGATGAAAAGGGTGAGAGTGTAGATCAAAGCTTATACAGAAGCATGATTGGAAGCTTGTTATACTTAACTGCTAGCAGACCTGACATAGCATTTGCAGTAGGTGTATGTGCAAGATATCAAGCTGATCCAAAAGTCAGTCATCTCAATCAAGTCAAGAGAATTCTTAAATATGTTAATGGTACTTGTGACTATGGCATAATGTACTTTCATGGCTGCAAACCAATTCTCACTGGCTTCTGTGATGCTGATTGGGCTGGAAGTGCAGATGACAGAAAAAGCACTTCAGGAGGGTGTTTCTTTCTAGGAAACAACTTGATTTCCTGGTTCAGTAAGAAACAAAATTGTGTATCCTTATCTACAGCTGAAGCAGAATACATAGCAGCTGGAAGCAGTTGTTCTCAGTTGGTTTGGATGAAGCAAATGCTCACTGAGTACAATGTCCCACAGGATGTCATGACATTGTACTGTGACAACTTAAGTGCAATCAACATATCAAAGAATCTTATCCAACATAGCAGGACCAAGCATATTGATATCAGACATCATTTCATCAGAGATCTTGTAGAAGAAAAGGTGATTTCATTGGAGCATGTAGCTACAAATCTGCAGTTAGCTGATATCTTTACCAAAGCATTGGATGCTACACAATTTGAGAACTTAAGGGGCAAACTTGGAATCTGTTTATGTGATATTTAGCAGTTAATGAGATGTGCCAACATGTCATATGACATTGTATGGCATAAGTTCCAGATGGCAAAACCAGTCTGGACAAAATCCTTGGGAAGTCCATTCCTAATCATTTGTACTGTAACGGCTACTTATTTAGTAACTGTTTATAAGAAGCTATCAAGATTCTCATCATTCTATCACAAGCGAATCACATTAACTAGCTATCCTTCAGAAATCATAAACCCTAAAGCTGTTCATCCATTTTCCTCAACAATGTCTCAAAACCCTAACACAACTGAAGAAGTTCTCAACCAGGAAGATGTAGTTCATGCCACTCCCATCTATGTGGTACCAATGCAATCAACACCATTGGACGAACTCAGGGGAAGCGTTTCTCACACTAAAAAGGCAAGAACTCCAAAGAGAACTAAAGACCAAGTCTGCAGCAAGGCTAAAGGAGGCATTCCTTCTCCTGCTAACATGCCCCCAAAATCCTCAAAATATGTGGATGATTCCATCAAGGATATTGTCAACCAAATCCTTTTTGAACAGAGAGTGGTGAGTGGGATCTCTGTTCCTCTGAACACAATGCCTGCACCTCAAGAAGAACCAGCTCAAACTGCAAAGGACACTCCTGCAGAACAAGATGTCCCAACAGATGTTGGAACATCTGCAGATGAGAAAGAAAATTCATCTGATGCTGATACTGAACAGACTGAGGACCAGAAAAAGGCCTCAAGTGAAAGTGATAAAGAAAACTCTGAGGATCAGACCAAAGCCTCAAATGAAGGTCAAATCCCTGCTGATCAACAAGCTGAAGAGGAGACTGCTCAATCTCCTCCAGTTGTCAACCTGGAGCAGGACTCTGATACATAGATCATAGCCTCTGTTAAACCTAGCATTGCCAAAAGGCTCAGGTCCAGGAAAGGCAAGATGCAAGCTGAAGCAGTAATTCCTGAAAAGAAGAAAGCCTCTCCAAAGAAAGGCAAAGCTAAAGCCACTTTTGGGCCATCAAAACAATGGAGTAAAGTCCAAACTCAGAAAAGGAAAGCTGTCACCCCATCTGACTCAGATGTTGAATCAGATGTCCCAACATCTCCTCCCAAGAAGAGACCAGCCCCATCTAGGGCTTCAACAGCTGTTCCAGAAGCTCCATTAGACAACATATCTTTCCACCATGTCTCTAGTGTGAACAAGTGGAAGTTTGTGTACCAAAGAAGAGTTTCCCTAGAAAGAGAAATGAGCAGCAATGCACTTGAGTGCACTGAACTGATTGACCTCATCTCTGCTGCAGGACTATTCAAGACAGTCTCAGATTTCTCTCCCTGCTATGAACTTCTTGTCAAAGAGTTCATTGTGAATCTTCAGGAGGATTGCTCAAATGGTAAGTCCTCTGAGTTCAGAAAAGTGTTTGTGAGAGGTAAGTGTGTTGAGTTCTCTCCTCAAATCATAAATCAATACCTAGGAAGAGAAACAGATGGACCCAATGAGCTAGGTAAGACAGATAATCAAGTCTGTAAGGTGATCACAACAAACCAGGTCAAGGCATGGCCTGTGAAGGAAAAGCTCTCAGTGAGCATGCTTACCAGAAAGTATGCCATGCTGAACAGGATTGATACTGCTAACTGGGTGCCTACCAACCACACTTCTTCAATCTCAACTGGTCTGGCCAGATTCATCTATGCTGTGGGAACTCAAACCAAGATGGACTATGGAGCTTACATTTTTGATCAGACCATGAAGCATGCCAGCTCCTCTGCAACAAAGCTACCAATAGCTTTTCCTTCATTGCTATGTGGTATAATATTAAGCCAATATCCTGGGATTTTAACTGAGAAGGACACAGTCTGCAAGAGAGAAAGCCCCCTGGCTTTTCACTACAAGTTATTCCTCAGTCATCATGCAGCAGATGTTGAAGCACCTTCTGGGACATCTGCAGGTCCTTCAACTGCTAAGAATCCAATCTCCAAGAAGGCTTTAATTGCTGAACTCAAAAGCACCTGCAAAGAGCTTGAAGCTAGAAAGCAGAAGCTTGAGGAAATCATTCAAAGGTTGGAGAGTGAAGAAGACCAGAAAGCTACCTCTGATGAAGACAGTGAAGCTGATGAAGACAGTGAAGCTGATGAAGAAACAGAAGCTGAGGAAGAAACTGAGAGTGATGAATCTGAGTGATCAATGTATGTGAGGCAAATGTAATGACAGCAATGTATTTCTGGAATATTGTCTTTGGCCCCTAATTTTGTGTCTACCAAGGGGGAGAACAACAACAAATTGTAATTGTTGTTTAAGTATGAATGAAAATTCTGTTTGTTTGCTTCTGAACTGAATAAGTTTTTCTGTTGCAACAAGATTGGATACATATATGTTTGAGGGGGAGTAATCTCAAATAAGAATCAACAGAAAAATAATGCTATACTCTGATAAAAGGAACTTCTACTGCACTCTGATAACCATAAAAGATGTTAGCCAAAAATTAGCCAAAGGGGGAGTTTGTAGATGTTTAAGAATTGGCAGAATTTTTGACCAACAAGAAATGTTGAATTCAGTTCAGAATGTCCTATCAGATGTTGGGACATTATCAAACAGAGTATATGAACTTATATCAGGATGTCTCATCAGATGTTGGGACATTGTGTTAATAACTTAAGTTCAGTTTTTTCAGGATGTCCCAACAGATGTTGAGACATCTCAGACCTGCTACCAGAATTAATTATGGATTAACTAATCAGAGATATTTAAGGAGAGTTATCTGGAATTAATTAATTATGGTAAAAACAGAACAAGGCGCATCTGTAGGGAGATTTATATTGAAGATTCAGATTAAATCAGAAGACCTAAAGCACCTAGAATCTAGGAGGTAACAAACCCTAATTCAAGGTGGAAGCTGCATGCGCATTAGGGCTGGATCATTCTACAGAAAGCCCAAAATTCAGATACCTATTTAATCAACAGAAACTCATAGAATTGAGTACGAATTTCAGAAGACCAAATAGGGTGTCTAGTGTTTTAATAGCAGGTTGTGTTTTATATGTACCACTTTATGAGCTTTTAAGCAAAAGTGCATTTGTGACTTGATTGAAACTGTGAAGTAAGATCAAGCTGTATTGTTTGAAGGATGTCTTCAATTTCTGTAAACTTGTAAACTTGATCATTGTGTGATTGAGGGGGAGTGAGTAGGGTACTCTTATCTAAGGTGTGTCTTAGGTAGAAATTGCATTGGGTAGTTATTAAGTGATAGATTAAACAGGGTGGTTTAAGTCTAGAATTAATATTACTTATAGTGGATTTCCTCCTGGCTTGGTAGCCTCCAGATGTAAGTGTGGTTATACACTGAACTGGGTTAACAAACTTCTGTGTTGTTTACTTTTCTTGCTATTTAAGTTTTGGTTAAATTTGTCAAGTGTCCTATCAAGTGTTGGGACATCTCTTAGGACATCTCATACCTGATCACAGAATTTCATATATCTATGTTTAAAAATAATTAAATTTATGCTAATATTATAATTATAATTTTTTATGTCTAGAATTAATAAGTTGCATATAGTTTTAAATTTTATAATTAAATTGTTCATATTTTCTTAATAATTTCTAATTCTTACTTATTATTTTATTTTGTTTATTATTATTACTAACCATATTATTACTAATCCATTTATTTTATTATTATGCTTATTATTATTATTTCACTAACCTTATTTTATTTTTTAATTATTATTATTACTAATCCCTATTATATTTATTTATTGCTTATTTATTTATTTTGCTTATTATTTATATTTTGCTTCTATATTTATTTTTGCTATTTATTTTTAATTGCTTATTAATTATTATTGTAATTGCTCCTTGGTGTAAATTTTTGTAAATATTTAAATTATTTAATTTGCTTGCTATGGTTAGTAAAATAGGGAGTGTAAACATGTATTATATTTTAAAATTGAATTTAGATCATTTTAATTAAAAGATAAATTAAATTAAACACTCACACACGTAAGTCGATTTTTAATCGCCATCTCACTTTCTAGGGCTACCCCTCAATGTTGCCTAATCATAAGGTCAAGTGGGGTGTATAAAGCAGGTCCCTTAAAAAGAAAAGTCATCAAGTCCCTTAAATGGTTGCCTTTCATAAAAGATATTGTCCCTTTCGAATAATGATGACAGTCCCTCCTAATTGCTTAATACACCCCACAGTTGCCTTCATTAAACAGATGTCCCTCATATGTCCCTCACATCCAAGGTAATGACTACCTATTCCTTAATAATAGGGATAGTCTTACCACTTAAAGGATAAAGAACAGAAAAAGACTTAAACTTTAGGGTAGGTTCCTCATAGTTACTTGCTCACCATTTCAAATTTCAAATACTTCATAAATTTCAAACAATTTTCAAACACAAGTTTTTTACGCATCCGTACATGGATCATTATTAAACTCTTATGAAAATTTCTATTCACACACTTCACATTTTCAAAAACAATTTAAAGTGAGCTAAGTAACTAAGAGCCCATGGATAACCATGGATGTAAAGGGTGCTAACACCTTCCCTTTACATAACCTACCCCCCGGACCCAAAAATCTTTTAAAAGGTCTTTCCTGTTCTTTTATGCCTTTCCTTTGGATAAAATAAAAGTCGGTGGCGACTCTTGCTATCCGCAACATAACTAAAGTCAGTTCTCCCACCGTGTTACAGAACTGGCGACTCTGCTGGGGATTTAAATTAAAGAGGGGTACCCTTAGGAATTAGATCACTTTAAAATTGTTTGCCTTGTTTGCTTTATACTTACTTGTTGGGTGCTCTTATGTGTGAAAGATCCTAACCCGGATCTAGTGTACCTTAGGTAAATGGCAATAGACCAAGGAAACTGTACGGCGTATACCGATATGGTTGATCTGGTGGCCATAGTTAGTGCGACTTCTTGGTTGGTGCTTATGTTCCTTAAGTCAAGTTGAGGATAATATGAGGCTGCCATATGTTGTCAATGCACTAGCTAACTTTTAGAACCCTAGTTATCCCATCTTGGCCTTTAGAAAGTACTGAGGTAACCGGCTTTGGTGCAGACTGAAGTTGGTTGACACTCGATACTACACTCATTGAGATCTTAAACTTGGAGGGTTTTGGTTGGCAAGTAAGTTGCCTTCTGATCAACCACCCTTGTGAAGGATCAATGATATTGAGATCCCTTAGAACCTGGTTACTTTTGTAGGACAGGATGAACCAACTAACTTCAGGGGAGGGTACTTACCTTTAAACCTCATGCAAGCCTTTAAACCTAGGGCTATGGTGTGACTTGCTTGTGTGTGCCACATGTTTGTGATTGAACATAACATCATGACATCATCATGCATCATAAGCATAACATTTCACTAACCATTTCAAGGACCAAAGGATTTATCTTTGTTCTTTGTTGCAGGTCATGGCTTCTGCTCGTAGAAACACTATCAGGATCAACTTTGTGGGCATACCTGCTAAGCTTAAAGAGTTGGTTTCTCAAGTGTCTGATCACTCCCAGTTCATCAAGAGACATGGTCACTTATTGGATCTAGTCACCTCAGGGTTCAATGAAGACATGATGAGTGTTCTGTTTCAGTTCTTTGATCCTAAGCATCATTGCTTTACATTCCCTGACTATCAGTTGGTTCCAACCATGGAGGAGTTCTCTAAACTTCTGGGCATACCTGTTCTTGATCAAAGACCCTTCACAGGCTTGGAGAAGGAGCTCAAACCAGAGGTTATTGCTGTAGCTCTACATCTGAAGAAGTCTGACATTGTTCTAGAAACGAGAAGCGGAGTCAAGGGTATTCTTGCTAAAGTATTAATGGATAAAGCTCAAATGTTCTTGAAGGCCATGATCTATGATGCTTTTGAGGAGATCTTAGCCTTGCTGATATATGGCTTAGTATTGTTCCCCAATCCAGATCAGTTCATAGACGTTCATGCCATCAACATATTCCTGAGTCACAATCTAGTGCCTACATTGCTTGGAGACATCCTGCATTCTCTTCATACCCGTACTACAAGGGCAAGAGGAACTTTGATGTGCTGCATACCTTTGCTTTCTAGGTGGTTTATTTCTCACCTTCCTCTCTCAGTAATGAAGAATGAGCAAGGGTTCAGATGGTCCAAAAGGATCATGTCACTTTCTCACTCAGATATCCATTGGTGTTCCAGATCTATGGAGAATGTCACCATCATTGACCGTTGTGGGGAGTTTCCTAATGTTCCACTTCTAGGCATAAGAGGAGGCATCACCTACAACCCCTCTCTAGCTTTACGACAGTTTGGTTACGCTCGGAGTGATGGTCCACATGACATGTTGATTCAGGGCATTGTGTTTGATTACGACAACGATCTTCAGGGTTACCGTCAGAGATTCATACGAGCATGGGGAAAAGTAAACAGGGTCGACAGCAAGACACTGGAGCCTAAGTACACTATTCCTATGGAAGCTTATCTCAGATGGGTACGATCTCGTGCTCAGACTCTCATGATGCCATATCCTGCCGTCCTGCCAGTTACCATGGAACCTGTTGCTGAAGGAGACACAGCTTATACCATCCTTCACCCAGACATGCCTACTGATATGGAAGACTTGCAGAGATCCTGGATCCAACTGAAGGAGCAAAGGGATACTTTCGAGGCTCATTACAAAGCAAGCCAAGAAAAAATCCTAGAACTAACAAAGCAACTTCATGAAGAACGGAACCTCAACTCATACCTCAACACAAAGAGGAAGCGTCCATGGGAGACTTAAAATCCCATCTTTTGTACTTATTTCATTTCATTTTTTGTAAGCCTAAAAGGCAAAACAAAGTTATCACTAATAAAAGTTTACCTTTTTGTTTGTTTAAGCAAATTTAAATCCTGCGGTCCTTGAAAACGTTGCATATGCATTCACATATCATTTCATTGCATCACAGGTTTATAATTGTGCACAGGTTTCTCATCTTCTCGCTGTTTATTTCAGCAATGGCTCTTGAACAATCAGTTAAGGATCTCCAGGCACAAAATGCACAGTTCCAAGAGCTGATCTTGAACCTGTCCAAGGGGCAGGATGAATTGAAGGCACTGCTGGCCAAGAAGACTAAGAAGACTAGAAGGTCAGCTGGTTTGATCAATATGGGAAGAAGGTTCAAAGGTCTTGCCAAGACTAAAGAACCAGCTGAAGACTATGAATCTGAGGAATCTGAAAAAGAGGGAGGCAGTCTCCACAACACTATGGGGGACTCTGATTCTGAGGCTAATTACTACCATGAGCCTAACGAAGACAAATTCAAGATGCTGGTGGATAGGAAGGATGCCATGGAGTTGCAGAAATCATCTGGGCTGGATTTTGAAGATTTGAGTCTGATATCTGGGGTAGTCATACCCATTGGTTTCAAGGTTCCTACCTTTGTTGTTTATGATGGGGTCTCTTGTCCCAAGCTGCATCTGAGGTCATATGTCAGAAGAATTCAACCCCACACTGCTGATAAAAAGTTGTGGATCCATTTCTTTTAAGAGAGCTTATCTGGAGCTCAGCTGGAGTGGTATTATCAGTTGGAGAGTGCCAACATCAGAGACTGGAATGATCTTGCTGAAGCTTTCTATAATCAGTATCAATACAATGCTGACTTAGCCCCCACTCGCATGCAGCTTCAGAGCATGTCTATGGGTGTCAAGGAAAGTTTCAAAGAGTATGCGCAGAAATGGAGAGACTTAGCTGGAAGAGTTCAACCCCCTTTAACTGACAGGGAGCTGGTTGATATGTTCATGTGTACGCTGAATGGTCCGTTTTACAGTCATCTCATTGGAAGCTCATCATCTGGCTTCACTGAGTTGATCATGACAGGAGAGCGAGTAGAAAATGGTATAAAGAATGGTAAAATTCATGTGGGTACTTCCTCAGCAGGTGCTGCAAAGAAGCCTCCCACTGGGAAGAAAGAATCCAATGTTGTTTATGGTCAGCCTGATCGTAACAGAAGGCATCAGTCTGTTAGTGCAGTTCATATTTCAAATCCAACTCCTGCAACAACAGAGCAGCCACAGGGCAACCAACAGAGGGCTAGAAGGCAGTTCACGAAGATCAACATGTCAATGGCTCAGGCATTGCAACATTTGTTGAAGGCTGAACTTATTACTCTGAAAGAGGCTCCTCAGAATCCTAATGTTACCTCTCCCAGGTACAACCCCAATGCATGGTGTGCATACCATTCAAATTGTCAAGGACATGATACTAATAACTGCTGGGTCTTGAAGAATAAGATTCAAGATATGATTGATGCTGGATAAATTGAGTTTGATCCTCCAGGTACTCCAAACGTGATTACTGCCCCAATGCCAAATCACGAGAAGACTGTCAATGCCATTGAGGAAGATTTGCACATCCATTCAGTTGATGAGTTGACCACACCATTGTCTGTTATCAAGAAGAAGTTAGTACAAGCTGGGTTCTTCCCAGGTTGTCGTGAAGATTGTTTGTACTGTACCTATAAGCCGGATAGTTGCTTCAGATTGAGAGATGGAATTCAAAGTCTCATGGATAAGTATACTATAGTGCTTGAAAGGAGACCGTCTTCTGTGGAGAGTATGGTAGAACATATTACTAGAGGTAAGAAGATTGAGGAGGTTGATATGGTTGACAAAGTGCCGGTTAGAATCACTTCCAAGGGACCTATTAAAATCACCCATCAGGGTCCAATCAAAATTACTGCCGAAGGTCCTGTGAAAGTTGTTGCTGAAGCCAGAGTGGCTCCTGTGGTTATTACTACTCCTGGTCCTATCCCGTATACGTCTGATAAAGCTGTGCCTTAGCATTATGGATCTGATGTCTACATCCATGGTGTTAAGCAAGAGCCCTTAGCTGATGTGCCCGTTGATGTTGACAATATTGCTGGATCTAGTAAGATCACACGAAGTGGAAGAGTCTTCTCTCCTCCAGTTGCTTCCAAGAATGCAATTACTCCTGCTGCTACTTCCACCACTGATGCTAGGGGCAAAGGCCCTGTTATTGAACCTGTATCTACTGATGTGCCAACTCTGATGATCTCTCGAAGCAAATGGAAGAAGTATTGAAAATCATTCGCAAGAGTGATTATGACATTGTTGATCAGTTGGGACATACTCCCTCAAAGATTTCTATGCTATCCTTGTTGTTATGTTCTGAGGCTCATGCCAAGTCCTTGATCAAGTTTCTGAAGACTGCTCATGTACCCAGTGCAATTTCTGCGGATCAGTTTGAGAATTGTGTTGCCCACCTGACCTATGACAATGGGTTAGGATTTTCTGATGCTGATTTGACCCCTGCCAAGAGGGATCATAACAGGGCCTTGCATATCTCAATTGAATGCAGGGGCACTACCCTGTCACATGTATTGATAGACAATGGTTCCTCTCTGAATGTGTTGCCCAAGGAAGTCCTGAACAAGCTGAGTCCTGAAGATGCTGTGCTGAAGCCCAGTAACATTGTGGTGAAGGCTTTTGATGGTTCTATAAGAGTAGTACATGGGGAAATTGATCTTCCAATCAAAGTTGGCTCCCAGGTTTTTACTGCTACATTTTATGTGATGGATATTCGTCCTTCATACTCTTATCTGCTTGGTCGTCCCTGGATCCATGGGGCAGGTGCTGTAACCTCCACATTACACCATAAGTTGAGATATCCGGTAGAAGGAAGGGTCGTCACTGTCTATGGAGAAGAGGAATACTTTGTCAGCCATGTGAATACTTTCAAGTATCTGGAAATGGAAGGTGAATACATTGAGACTCCGTGTCAGACATTTGAAGTGGTTCCTTGGGTTGTTAATGACTATGTAGCTCCTCCTGTTGCAAAGAAAGTTCATGTGGTCACCAGAAAACCTCCAACAATGGCAATGGCTTCCCTCAATGATGCTAGAGCTGTGGTGGATGAAGGTGGTTGTACTATTTGGGGTCAGCTTCCTGATATCCCATACAAGTCTGACAAGTTTGGTTTGGGTTTCACTGCAGAGTCCCAGAAGGCTGTTCGTCGTGCTCGTGCTGTTCGTATCACCAATCAAGGGGTTATGAAGAACCAGATCAATGTTGTGGGAGATCATGATGAAGACTACAACTTGGATGCGTGGATTTTTCCTACTGTGGGTGCTGGACTCAATAATTGGAAAGCTGAAGATGTTATCCCTATCTCCTTTAGTCAGGAGTAAATACTATTACTATGTTGTTGCTTTTAAGTTTGTAATTTCCTGAACAATTGAACTCTTAAGCCTTGTGCCTTACCCGGGGCACAACGGTGTGCTTGTTACAGGCTGTCATTTCATTTGCATACTTCATTCAATAAAATCAGTGGACGTTTCGTTTTCATAAATATTGTGTTCTTTGTCTTTCTTTTCTTTTATTTTGTTTTATCAGCTATGTGTTCTTACACACACCCACATCACTAAAATGCAGATCCTCATCCACTCTGGATCCTGTTGATAACAGTTCTACTATTGCCAATTATAATTTCGAGAATTCGATCTATCAAACTGAAGACGGAAATGAGGACGATTGTGAAGTACCTGTAGAGCTTGCTAGGTTGTTACAACAAGAAGAGAAAGTTATACAGCCACATGAAGAGCCAGTCGAAGTTGTAAATCTGGGAACTGAAGAAAACAGGAAAGAGGTCAAGATAGGGGCTGATTTAGAAGATAGTGTCAAGAGCAGGTTGATTCAGATGTTACGTGACTATGTGGAGATCTTTGCTTGGTCTTATGAAGATATGCCAGGGTTAGATACAAACATTGTGGTTCATCGTTTACCAGTAAAAGAAGATTGTCGTCCAAAGAAGCAGAAGGTTCGTCGTATGCGTCCTGAGATGTCAGAAAAGATCAAAGCAGAGGTAATGAAACAGTTTGATGCAGGGTTCTTAGCAGTAACTTCTTATCCTCAGTGGGTTGCAAATGTGGTACCAGTTCCTAAGAAAGATGGTAAGGTACGTATGTGTGTAGACTACAAAGATTTGAACAAGGCTAGCCCCAAAGATGACTTTCCACTTCCTCATATTGATGTTCTGGTAGACAACACTGCTCAGCATAAGGTATTCTCTTTTATGGATGGTTTCTCTGGTTACAATCAAATCAAGATGGCTCCTGAAGATATGGAGAAGACAACATTTGTTACACAGTGGGGCACCTTTTGCTATAAGGTGATGCCATTTGGTTTGAAGAATGCAGGGGCAACATATCAACGTGCTATGGTGGCTTTGTTTCATGATATGATTCATCATGAGATAGAAGTGTATGTAGATGATATGATAGCCAGGTCTCAGAATGAAGAACAACATCTTGATCATCTGCATAAGTTGTTTGAGAGGTTGAAGAAATACAAGTTCAGACTGAACCCAACCAAATGTACTTTTGGAGTTAGATCTGGAAAGCTCCTGGGTTTTATTGTCAGTGGAAAAGGTATTGAAGTGGATCCTGCAAAAGTGAAAGCCATACGAGAGATGCCAGCTCCCCGTACTGAGAAAGAGGTTAGAGGTTTCTTGGGACGATTGAACTACATTGCAAGATTTATTTCCCAATTAACTGCCATCTGTGAGCCAATTTTCAAGTTGTTGAAGAAAGATCAGGTGATAGAATGGAATGATGAGTGCCAGACTGCCTTTGATGAAATCAAGAGATATCTGCTAGAACCTCCAATTTTGATGCCACCAGTTGATGGAAGACCCTTGATTATGTACTTAACAGTGTTAGACAACTCAATGGGGTGTGTATTGGGGCAACATGACGAGTCTGGTCGAAAAGAGCAGGCAATATACTACCTTAGCAAAAAGTTTACCGACTGTGAAACAAGATACTCACTGCTCGAGAAAACTTGCTGCGCTTTGGCATGGGCTGCTCGCCGACTAAGACAGTATATGTTGACTCATACTACCTTATTGATTTCAAAGATGGATCCAATCAAGTACATATTTGAGAAACTTGCTCTCTCCGGAAGAATTGCAAGATGGCAAATGATCTTGACAGAATATGATATACAGTATACTACTCAGAAGGCCATCAAGGGAAGTGTTGTTGCAGATCATTTGGCTCATCAAGCAGTGGATGATTACCAGTCAATGAGTTTTGAGTTCCCTGATGAAGATATTATGATTATTACCAAAGAACCTGGACAATATGACGGACCTGAACAAAGATCCCGATGGACTATGGTTTTTGATGGTGCCTCTAATGCACTTGGTAATGGTGTTGGTGTTGTGATTAGTTCCCCTGAAGGTTGTCATACCCCGATTACTGCCAGACTTTGTTTCTATTGTACCAATAACATGGCTGAGTATGAGGCATGTATCCTGGGTATTAAAGCTGCCATTGATATGAAGATTCAGTTCCTTGATGTGTATGGAGATTCAGCCCTGGTAGTTAGTCAGATAAAAGGAGATTGGGATACCAAGCATGATAATCTCATTCCTTACAGAGAGCATGTGTTGTCTTTGATCCCACATTTCAAAGATATTACCTTTGGACATATTCCACGAAGAGAGAATCAGTTGGCAGATGCATTGGCCACCATGGCATCTATGTTTGAGATCAGTTGGGATGATGAAGCTCCCAAGATTACTATTGATAGATTTGAAAAGCCTGCATACTGCAATGAGATTGACACTGAAGGGACAGAGGAGAAGCCTTGGTTCTATGAAGTGAAAAGATATCTTGAAGCTCAGGAGTTCCCTGAAGGGGCATCTGTCAAAGATAGGAAGTTTCTGAGAAGGTTCTCTGCTAAGTTCTTTTTGAGCAATGGCATTTTGTACAAGCGCAATCATGATTCAACTATGCTTCGTTGTGTGGATAAGAAGGAAGCAACTGAGATTATGGAGGATATGCATGATGGGATCTTTGGCACTCATTCTAGTGGTCATACCATGGCAAAGAAGATATTGAGAGCAGGTTACTATTGGTCTACCATGGAAGCTGATTGCTATCAACACTCCAGAACATGTCACAAATGTCAAATCTATGCTGATAAAGTCCATGTACCTCCATCACCATTGAATGTGTTGACTGCTCCTTGGCCCTTTGCCATGTGGGGCATTGATATGATTGGTGAGATCAAGCCTACTGCTTCTAATGGGCATCGTTTCATCCTGGTTGCTATTGATTACTTCACGAAGTGGGTAGAGGCAGCTTCATTTGCATCTGTTACTAAGAATGTTGTGGCTCGGTTCATTAAGAATAATCTCATATGTAGATATGGCATCCCTGAAAGGATTATCACTGACAATGGCTCTAATCTGAACAACACTATGATTACTGATCTCTGCACGCAGTTCAAGATTAAGCATCACAACTCTTCTCCGTATCGTCCAAAGATGAATGGGGAAGTTGAAGCTGCTAATAAGAACATCAAGAAGATTGTACAAAAAATGACTGTTACTTATAAGGATTGGCATGAGATGTTACCATTTGCTCTTCATGGTTATCGTACTACAATACGTACTTCAACAGGGGCAACCCCATTCTCCTTAGTCTATGGTATGGAAGCAGTTCTGCCCATTGAAGTTCAGATTCCCTCCTTAAGAATTATGAAGGATGCAGGTTTGGATGAAGATGAGTGGATTCAGACTCGACTTGACCAGATAAATTTAATTGATGAGAAGAGACTAGCAGCAGTTTGTCATGGCCAGATGTACCAGAAACGAATGATCAAAGCTTTTAACAAGAAGGTTAAGCCAAAGGTATATCAGGCTGGTGACTTGGTAATCAAGCGTATCATATTACCACAAGGTGATCCTAGGGGCAAGTGGACTCCAACATATGAAGGACCATTTGTAGTCAAGACAGTGTTCTCAGGAGGGGCCATGATAGTCACTACAATGGATGGTGAAGACTTTCCACAGCCTGTAAACGCAGACATAGTTAAAAAATACTACGCATGAAAAGAGACCCGCTAGGTTGACAGGCCTAGGCAAAAATAAGGGCATCCCGGCAAACCAAAAGGGTTTGGGCAAAAATTAGGGATATATATAAAAAGATGTACACCCGGCAAGTCGAAAACCTGAAAAGGCGGCTTGGGCAAAAAAGGGTATCCCGGTGGATTGAAAACCTGAAAGGGCAATCCAGGAAAAAGTTAGGGATTAAAGCGTATGACTATGTCTCGTTTGGATCACCCATGAAACTGCAACCAGTTGTACTACTTACTCAAGCTCGAACAGATAAAGCTCAATCCAATCGTTTTCGTCTCAACAGCAGAAGATGAGATACTTGAAGATAATGGCAATAGTAGAATTGAAACTCAATAGGATTGTTTCCCACATAGCTGATTTTCTTTGTTTTGTAAAATTTTATGACAAAATCCTCTTACTAGGGTTTATGTCTCCTTGTACAAACTTACCCGTGTATGGTGTCGCTCCCGATAAATGGGGAATAGCCCCAGATAAAGGTACAGACGCGAACGGTCGGCGAGAGGGACAATGAGAACACACAGCCGTGAACTCACTGGAGATGAATAGAGTCGCCAGCTAGGCATTTTTATCCCGGAGGAAAGGCAATGCTGCATAGACCTAGAAAGAGATGGATAAGACGGTTGCGAACCAGAGAGACTGAGAAAGGGGGTTGGTTACAACCTGGGAAGGTATTAGCACCCAGATTGTCCGTCGTACTCGACGGGATCCACGCTTAAAAGATTTGTGTTTTAAAGGGGTAGTGTCAGTGCAATTTATGTATAAAAATAGCTGGAAGAGGATGTACAGGTGTCAGTGTAAAGAAATGTGATGTGTATAAATGTACAGTGTCAGTGTAAGGACAAGAGTGAAATGCTCATGATAATGAGGCTAAGAGAATGATGCTGGAAGAGGGGGAATATACAGAGACTTTTGTTCGATAACCGTTAAGTTATGCCTACGTATCCTCTCGTGCAATGAGGAAGTCAGAACACCGTAGTTCGACCTAAAGAGACTGAAAGATAAATTGACTTGTGAACTGCTTGCTTGCCTATGCTCAAGTGTATGACCTGTCTGGCTCAGGTGCTAACTGTCTTGCATTAGACGGAAGAAGCAAGTTCTCGTTTGTGAGTGAATGAGATGAGAAAAGAATCCCGGAGGAGACGATTATTGTTTGTTTTTGTATTTTCAGTCTTTTATTGCTTTTGAATTTGTCATAAGTTAATGAGCTTAAGCCTAAACCAATGGGTTAGTAAACTCATCACATCTTCCCTCTGATTAGGGGTAATGAGAACACCTTAAGTGTGAAGTCAGATTCTCACACTTAATCACCTTTGATGCAGGATTAAGATCATTAACCTACTTGTGATTATTTAGATGTTTTTGTTGTTTTTGTTTAGTGTTGAGTAATGAGATTAAGCCATAATCAGGGATTAAACAGACTCATTACACCGTCCTAATAGAAGGATAATAGATGAGAATGTTTAAGCTGAGGAAAGCTCCTCAACTTAATCCATGATTAGGGATTAAACTCATGACAAAACAAGCCTTTGATTAAGTGGATTTTATTTAATGATATGATGATGAAGTGGATTTTATGATTTGTAAGACAACTTGAGGGGGACTTGTCCATTAACACTAGGGTTAGTCCTTCTTAACCAATTAAGGAAGAATTAGAACCCTAATGCAAGGCCCAAGTTACAAGCTTGATGTCTTGATACTTATTAAGTGAATTGATTGAGAGATTTAAACACATTAAGGGTTTAACACTTAGGATTAAAGTTATACACTCCATCCTAAGAGAAGGATGCAGGCATAAGCTTAATCACAAAGCCTTAAAGCCTTTAGGGTTTAGTCCCCGATTATGAGATGAGAAGAGAAGACTCAAAAGAGACACAAAGGTAAAACTAAGAGGGGAGACTAATCAAAACCCTAATCATTTCCATGCTTGGTTGTTCCTAAGGTTGGTGAGGTTTGCAAGAACAATCTTCAATGGAACCACCAGGAAGCAGATGAAAGGATCAAGAGAAGCAAAGTGACTTGCTTCATTCAAGAAGTCAAGTCACTTGAAGAAAGAAAGTGGGAAGAAGAAGAATGAGCGAGCTCAATCTCAAACACAAACAAAAATGCAGCAATGGATGCAAGAGAGATGAAAAGAAGAGTTATGAGAAGTGAAGGCAAATTCAACTTCTCAAAGTCACTTACCACCTGAAAGGTTAGAAAAGAAATGCAATGCAATGCCAAATGGGATGAGATGACATGATGAGAAACAAAACCAGAGGCATATACATGATGCTAATGATGCTATGAGATGCTACAAACATGAGGCAGCACATGGAAATGATCACACAAGCTTATGAATGCAAATGAAGCAAGTTAGGAAGCATGAACATACATGAAAAGTTATGAAGTGCACATGGCATACAACATGGCAAATACATGATGTAATGATCAAACATGCTTTCAATATGTCTTATGATGTCAAATGAATCAAATGGATGTTTGAAATGTCATGACAAGTCATGTTATGCAAGAGAATGCAAGATGGATGCATATGGAAGCCCAAATTAGGGTTTATGAACAATACATCAAACAAAAATCAAAATCAGAAGCAAACCCTAAGATAAAAAATTGAAAATGCACTCAAAGGACCCCTAATCCTATACTAAACTAATGCCCAAAGGAGAGGTTTCAACTCTTAACCAAATTCAAGTTATGATTTTCTTAAGATTTCTAGGGTTTTAGGGTTTTCAAACAAGAAAATTAACAAACAAATTGAGAATGAGAGATCAAATCATGGCCATTTAATCTCACAAACTACATGCTAAACACAATGCAATGCAAAAAAGAATCAATGTCCAACTCTTCATGGATAGGCAGAAATGATTTTTTGAACTTGGGATCAAAATAATGCACAAAAATGATTTTAATTCAATGAAAAATTCTCAAAATGTATCAAGATCAAAAAAGAAATTTGGTTTGGAGGTTGGACAATGTTTCTAAATGTCTTAAAACATTTCATGAATTTTTTGGTGATTTTTAAATACCTAAAAGTATTTTTAATAAATTAATTCTCATTAATCAATTAAAAATAATCTTTTAAATATTTAAAAATACATTTTAATGCTAAAAAATAAAAATAAAAATATTTTTGTGTCATAAAAATTAATGAGACTCTTGAGAAAAAGTTTCATAATTTTTAGACAATTTTTACTATTTTAAATAAATTGTACAAATTAAATGACAAAAAATGAAATAAACATAAGAAAAATGGAAAGTATTCAGATCCAAGGGTGGAGATTTGAACTGGGTTTAAAAGAGTTGACTGGCGCGCGAATCCAAGGGCTGTGGTTGGCTCAGATTAATTAACTTAATTATGATTATCTTAATTAAACAAGATTAGGGCAAATGACTGAATCTGGACCATTCATGCACGCGGGAAGTCAACAAAGTCAAGCCATCCAACGCACGAAATTCAAATGGAATTAATTACACTGATTAAACCCTAATGATTTTCAGGTGGCCGGAGAAGACCTCCGGTCATCTTCTCCGGTGGGAACCCCACCTGAAAATCCCCAAAATCCACAAAACGCAACCTAAATGAAATCTAAACATACAGAAATGATTCCCACACTCCCCTGAATCAAAACCCCAAGCTAGAAATCATTTATTCTTCCTCAAACTCATGAATCGAGCAAAACATTTTTTAGGTCACAGAGTTTCAGAAAGCAATTAAACTCTCATCTCTCAACCATTTTCGAAACCAATGACATCAGGATGATCAGTGAAGCACATAGAACAACTTAAGAACTTAAAAAACGATTTCTGGAAAAAATGTTCTTGAGCTACCTGAGTTTCGAAGCTTTCAATCCTGCAACTTTCTGACCTCCCCTCTTGATGCAATCCACTCCACTTGATCCCCTGATGATGCTTGAATGCTTAGAAGGAGTTTAAGTTGGCTGGTTTGAGAGATTGAACAAGTTCTGTTCAAGCTCAGTTGAAAATGGTGATGGTGATTCAGGCTGTTTCAGGTCAATGTGAGTGGTTCTTTGTGATCAGGATGGTGAGTGGAGAAGGTTTGTGGAGTTTGTTTGTGTGTTTGTGAGCTGTGGAGAGAGATTCGAATGGTTTTGCTTCTGAGAGTGAAAATGGAGGAATGGTGTTCTTGCTGGTTTCAGGCTTAGGTTTTGCTTGGTTTAGGCTCTATGAAGCATGGTGAGATGATTAGTGAAACTTGTTTTGATGTTTTGTGGTTTGTGCAAAGAGTTTCGAAGGAAGATGCAAGTGAGGGTGATTTTGTGAATGTGATGTTGTGGTGTGTTTCAGCTTGGCTTGATGTTATGTTTAGCTTGCAAATGGATAGTATAAAATAATCTCATAGGTCAGATGATGTGACCTGACCTTTATTGATTGGTAAGTTCACTTTTGCAAAATGTCAACTTTGTTGTAAGAGAGGTATGGCTTGAGTTCTAGCTTGGTACAATGGCTAGGGCTGGCGCAGCATGGTGTGTATGGGAGGCTAGCATGGTTCAGCATCCAATGTAACAAGTGGGTGAAGTGTCATGAGTGATTTTGCAACTTGGTTCCTCTTTGGTTCACATGTGACTTCCTTGTCCAACAAGCCATGAACCATGAGAAACTTTGGTTCAAATCTGATTTTTGGGTCACATGGAATGTTTGTGAAATGGTTTGATGTGAACTAGAAGTCACAATTTGCCTTGGTTCATGATTTTGCAAATTTCTCATTTGGTGCACATCTTGAAAATTAGTGATTTTTGCCAACTTTGTCACACCATAACTTTTGATCCAAAATGAATTAGGTCATGTTCTTGTACTTTTTGAAAAGGGAAAAATGTATTCTACAACTTTCATGACCAAAGTTTTTCCATTTGAAGCTTTTTGGGATCAAAAATCAAGGCTTGAAAAATGACCTAAATTGACAAATTCCTTAAAAGTCAACCATGCCCTAAAAAGTCAACTTTGCAAAAACTTCAAATTCTTGATTTTTGTGAACTTCAACCTTCTTCCATGATCAAATAAAGATCATATACACTCAAAATGATGAAGATCACCCCTTGGTTGGGTCATTGGGGGCCTCAGATGCCCTGATTTTGCACTGACTTGTCTGAAAAGTCAACTCTTGATCAGATGACTTCCCCATGGAATTTCTTCATGAAAATTGATATGCATACTCCCTATACCATATGGAGACCAATGGAAACAAGAATGACCAAAAAAATTGGAGTTATGGCCTCTGAAACCAAAACCCTAATTTTAGGTCAACTGTGCAGTCAAACCTGGCTCTGCATCCACACCAATCCCAGTTCTTGTGATCCTCTTACATTTTTGACTTTGAGAGGATGTAATATGATACTAGAACACACATGAACCCCTTTGAAGTGATTGATGGCCTTTGGAGTGGCTCAAGAGGCTCTTGGATTGCTCAGATCACAAACCCTAGGTGCAGATGACTTAGAAACTATGCAGTGAATAAAAAATGAGATATGAGATGATATGATTGTGTTTATGCATATGAAATGATCACAAGCCATGGTGTGAATGGGTGAGGGCAAATTTGGGGTGTTTACAGCTGCCCCTATTCAAACATGAGTTAGCTGTGCAGGATGTGAGCAACGGCTTAACAGGCAAACAAGATAACTTGTGGTTGAATACCAAAGACAGTCCAAAATTTGCACTCACAGAATGAAGAAGAAAAGGGATATAGATTGTAAAGGGAAAATAAAGTAAATTGTAAAGTGCGGGCGACGGAGGACGACCGTCGAGCAGAGGACGACTGCTGGGTAAAGAGCAATGACGGGGACGGCCGACATGCTGGGAAAGTGCTGAAAATAAAGCAATGACGGGGACGGCCGACACACTGGGGATATGAGGTAAAGCCAAGACGGGGACGGCCGACTAGCTGGGAAAAATAAGAAATTATGATGGGGATGGCCATCAAGATAAAGCTGTAAAATCTCTGGGGATCAATGAAACATGACGGGGACGGCCATCAAGTTCACAAAGCAAAGTAACCGACGATGGGGACGGCCATCGGGCTAAAAAGAAAAGGAAAAGGGACCACGACGGGGACGGCCATCGGGTTAAAAAATAAATGAAATAAAACAGATGATGGGGTACGGCCATCAAAGATGAAGGACGATCATCTAGCAGGGGACGACTGCTCTGTTGGGAAATAAAAGAATTATGATGGGGACGGCCATCAAAGGTGGAGGACGACCACCTGGCAGGGTACGGCTGCCGAAAATATCAACGATGGGGACGGCCATCGGATGAGCATGATGGAGGACGACCATCAAGAGGTGGAGGACGACCACCTAGCAGGGGACGGCTGCTCTCGGGGTTTATCATGACATAGGACGAATGCCAGATAACCAAAATCAACAATGGGGACGGCCATTGGATAAAATGATGAAGGACGATCATCAAAAGGGTGGAGGACGACCACCTAGCAGGGGACGGCTGCTAAAATCAACGATGGGGACGGCCATCGGATGATCATGATGGAGGACGACCATCAAGAGGTGGAGGACGACCACCTAGCAGGGGACGGCTGCTCTCGGGGTTCATCACAACACAGGACGAGTGTTAGATAAAAAGGAAAATTTGCTTTGTTGGCAATCTATTGGGGAGTAGTAAACACGGACGAGTGTTTATATCCAAGAAACAGAAGGTATGAGTTTTTGGTGTTGTGTATAGATTAAAGATGCGAACGAGCATCCCTAAGACTACGATACGGACGAGTATCGGGTAGAAACAAATACTGACGCGTGTTCAAAGATGATGATACGGACGAGTATCAACTGGTTAACGGAGAACACAGACGAGTGTTGAATCTGAGGGGACTCTTCTGGGGAATAATAGACACAGACGAGTATCTATATTCAAGAGGACATAAGTGTTTGACACGGTGTATGGATTAAAGATGCGGACGAGCATCCTTAAGGCTATGATACGGACGAGTATCATGTAGAAACAAACGCTGGACGCATGTTCAGGGATGATGGTAGGGACGAGTACCAACGGGTTAACAAAGAACAAGGACCAAAGTCGAATCTGTGGGGATATAAGAGTGATATATACAAGATACGGACGAGTATCTGAGTAGTATGAGTAGTTAACTGCTGGGGAGAGCGACACGGACGAGTGTCGAAAGGAGAAGCGTGTAATATGAACAAGTATTTGACATACAAAGTGTAGGTGACTGCGTTGGGGATATGACACGAACGAGTGTCGAGAAGGTGTATATAGGTATATGTGAGTGCAAAGAGGATGTCTTTGGTTTTCTGCTGGGAGATATGACGTGGACGGGTGTCAAGGAGTATCCGCAGTATGGGTGGGTGATCTTGTTTGTAAAGAGTGTTCAGGCGACTTTACTGGGGAAAGATGGCACGGACGGGTGTCAAAATGAGTATATACTGGTTTTTGTTGATTGAGAAGCAGCTGTTTTTGTTGGGGACTCTGGTGGGGATTTTTCTGTACGTTGATGAACTGTCAATATTCACAAGTGTTGATTTAAAATATGGCTCATGATTATGCTATGTGTTTGATTTTTGCCGTAATGCTCCGTATTAGACGGAATGCTACGCTTTGTGGGTAAATATGATGCGAATTCTATGATTGTGCAAAGGTACCAAACCGGGATCCGGGTCCCGTTGCTGCGAAGATCTTCGATCGATCCGTTTGTAGTAAACATCCCAGCTGGGGAAGAGATCATTGGTAGATCTGAGGAGATGTATCTGCTTGGGGATTCGGGTCACTGAGAGACCTATTCCAATAAATGAGGGACCCAGCTGGGGTTTGTAGAAGCTTTCTTTACTCTGTTGTGATCTCCTTTGCGCTGCTCTTCTGGATAGAGGCTGGAACTCTGTGGGGAGATAGCTCTTTGACTTTTGTGCTCGGCCGAGGGCGAGAAGGCAACCCGGTTGGGGAGAAAGAGGGGAATCACTGAAAGACCTCCCTAGGGATTCTGCTGAAGTAGATTCCTGACTCAGCCGGGGATATAGGTGCCTTCTGTGATGCCTGGCAGCTCTGATGGGGATAAGCAATAAGTGGCAAACTCAACTGGGGAAGTCATGAGAGGCAACTCAGCTGGGGAGAGAGTACTTCGGGTGCTAAAAACGAGTGTTGATTTGCCAACTTGCTGGGATAAAGTTTTCATGCCCCGAGTTGCATTCTGGATACCTGCAATCCTGAAAAAGATAGAGAAACGCACAAGATAATCCCGAGGCATCCCTTACTGGATTCCGTCATAGGGGTTAGGCACTTCTGAGAGTAAGTATATTTCCTGCAAGCACGTGTTTTTATTTGAAAATAAGCATCTGTATTCTTACGCAATCAGTTTCTTCTTTTAAGACATCAGACATTTTTGCAAATAAAATGTACAAAACGAGACATGACTGAAAATCTGATTTTATTAATTCAAGAGCCCTGAAATGGCGAGATACAGCCAAAGGAACATATCCCCAGAAATGAGGAGATTGTTACAAATTGAGAAACAAAATGTTGGCAGTGTTGACGACGCTTTAAGGAGCTTCCTCTTCACTACGACCCGTATGACTTTTGACGTTCTTCTCACCTTGCTTTTTGAAGAATGTTGATTCTGATTGAAGCTTGATCTTGTTGAAGCTTACCAAGTTGTAAGTGATACAGACGAATTCAGAATGCAGTTGTTCGCTTATTCCCTTATTTTGCATGGATCGCCCTTTCGGGTTTTCAATCCATCGGGATACCCATTTTTGCCTGAGCTGTCCAATGCGGCTTTTCAACTCAGCGGGTGTACATTTTTCATTTATTTTCCCTTATTTTTGCCCGAGTCTTTTATTCTGTTTTTGACTCGCCGGGATGCCCTATTTTTTCCTGGACTTACATTCTGTTTTTATGTCCAGTGGGTCATTTTATGCGAAGTATTTTTTAACTGCATCTGAATTCACAGGGGACGGGAAATCTTCACCATCCATGGTGCTGAGCATCAGTGCTCCACCGGAAAAAACCTTCTTTACCACAAATGGTCCTTCATAATTTGGAGTCCATTTGCCCCTGTGGTCTGTATGAGGAGGGAGGATTCTTTTCAGCACAAGATCTCCTACTTGGTACTCTCGGTGCCTGACTTTTTGATCGAAGGCTTTCTTCATTCTCTTCTGATATAACTGCCCATGACAGATTGCAGCCAATCTTTTCTCTTCGATCAGACTTAGTTGTTCGTATCGGGCCCTGACCCATTCTGCTTCGTTCAGTTTAACATCCATTAGTACCCGTAGAGAGGGTAATTCAACTTCAACCGATAGGACTGCTTCCATACCATACACGAGTTGATACGGTGTTGCCCCAGTGGATGTCCTGATTGACGTGCGGTACCCATGCAAGGCAAACGGTAGCATTTCATGCCAGTCCTTGTAAGTGACTACCATCTTCTGCACAATCTTCTTGATATTCTTATTAGCCGCCTCAACAGCGCCATTCATCTTTGGCCTGTACGGAGAAGAATTGTGGTGTTGGATTTTGAAGTCCCAGCATAACTCAGCCATCATCTTGTTGTTTAAGTTGGAACCATTATCAGTAATGATTTGCTCGGGAACTCCATATCGACAGATGATATCTCTCTTTAGGAATCTGGCTACCACTTGTCTTGTGACATTTGCATATGAGGTTGCTTCAACCCACTTGGTGAAGTAATCAATGGCAACCAAGATGAATCTGTGGCCATTTGAAGCAGTTGGCTCGATCTTGCCGATCATATCAATGCCCCACATAGCAAAGGGCCAGGGTGAAGACATGATGTTCAAAGGATTGGGAGGCACATGCACCTTATCCGCATAAATCTGGCATTTATGGCATTTCCTGGCATAAGCACAACAGTCTGCATCCATTGTGATCCAGTAATATCCTGATCTTAACAATTTCTTAGCCATGGCATGCCCTCCTGCATGGGTACCAAAGGATCCTTCGTGCACTTCATGCATCAACAAATCTGCTTCTGTCTTATCAACACATCTGAGGAGTACCATATCAAAGTTCCTTTTGTATAGAGAACCATCAGTGTTCAGAAAGAAACTACCAGCAAGCCTTCTCAAAGTCTTCTTATCATTGGAAGATGCCCCAGGTGGGTATGTTTGATCCTCCAAGAAGCATTTAATGTCATGGAACCAAGGCTTATCATCTTTAACAACATCTGCTGCGAACACATATGCTGGTCTGTCAAGTCTGGACACTGAAATCTGAGGTACAAAGTTGGCAGCCTGAACTTTGATCATAGATGAAATGGTAGCCAGAGCATCTGCAAACTGATTCTCGTCCCGAGGGATATACTCAAGCTTGACCGTTGTAAAGAAAGTCAACAACCTCCTTGTATAATCCCTGTAAGGTATTAGATGATCCTGGTGGGTGTACCATTTTCCGTTGGTTTGATTAACTACCAGAGCTGAATCTCCGAATACAGTCAATGTTTTGATCCTGAGGTCAATGGCTTCCTCAAGACCCATAATGCAAGCTTCGTATTCAGCTTCGTTGTTAGTGCAGTTGAAAGTGAGTTTTGCCTAGAAAGGCATGTGAACTCCTTTAGGTGTAATGAGTACTGCACCAACACCACGACCATTCATGTTAACAGCCCCATCAAACATCATAGTCCATTCTTCTTCCGGGTCAGGCCCTTCAGTGTGAACAGGCTCTCCATGATCTTTTGCTTTTATGAACATGATGTCTTCATCAGGGAAGTCAAATCTCATAGGCTGGTAATCATCAATAGGTTGCTCAGCAAGATATTCAGACAATATACTGCCCTTGATGGCTTTTTGGGATGTGTATTGGATGTCATACTCTGTAAGAATCATTTGCCATCTTGCAACCCGTCCGGTAAGAGCTGGCTTCTCAAATATGTACTTGACTGGGTCCATCTTTGAGATCAATAGAGTAGTGTGGGTCAACATATATTGTCTTAGTCGGCGAGCAGCCCACGCTAAAGCACAGCAAGTTTTCTCGAGCAGTGAATAACTTTGTTCACAGTCGGTAAACTTTTTGCTTAGGTAGTATATTGCATACTCTTTTCGACCAGACTCGTCATGCTGGCCCAACACACACCCCATTGACTCTTCTAATACTGTCAAGTACATTATCAGAGGTCTTCCTTCAACTGGAGGCATGAGGATTGGAGGTTCTTGTAAGTACTCCTTGATCTTGTCAAAAGCCCTTTGGCAGTCTTCGTTCCACCTGACCGTCTGTTCTTTTCTTAACAGCTTGAACAAGGGTTCACAGGTTGCTGTAAGATGAGATATGAACCGTGAGATGTAGTTCAATCGACCTAAAAACCCTCGAACTTCTTTCTCTGTCTTCGGTGCAGGCATCTCTTGGATGGCTTTGACTTTATCAGGGTCGACTTCAATCCCTTTCTCGCTTACAATAAAACCTAGCAGCTTACCAGATCGCACCCCGAATGTGCATTTGTTGGGGTTCAGCTTCAATTGGTACTTCCTCAGACGCTTGAATAACTTCAGTAGATTTACCAGGTGGTCTTCCTCTATAAGGGACTTGGCAATCATGTCATCCACATAACATTCTATTTCTTTATGGATCATATCGTGGAATAATGTTACCATAGCCCGTTGATATGTTGCACCAGCATTCTTCAATCCGAATGGCATCACTTTGTAACAGAACGTGCCCCAGGGTGTGATGAAAGTTGTCTTCTCCATGTCTTCAGGTGACATCTTAATCTGGTTGTATCCTGAAAATCCGTCCATGAAGGAGAATACCGAGAACTGAGCCGTATTATCCACCAATACATCAATGTGAGGTAAAGGGAAGTCATCTTTCGGGCTGGCTCTGTTCAGATCCCGGTAGTCAACACACATCCTTACTTTGCCGTCTTTCTTAGGCACAGGTACTATGTTAGCAACCCACGGTGGATAGCTAGTTACAACAAGGAAACCGGCGTCCCATTGCTTTTGCACCTCTTCCTTGATTTTCATTGCCATGTCGGGACGAGTTCGGCGCAGTTTCTGTTTGACTGGTGGGCATTCTTCTCTCAAAGGCAGCTTGTGCACGACAATATCGGTATCCAATCCTGGCATATCTTGGTAAGACCAAGCAAACACGTCCACATATTCTCGAAGCAGATCAATCAGTTGTCCCTTCACTGAGTCTTGCAGGCAAGCCCCGATTTTAACCTCTTTCACGTCTTCATCTGTACCAAGATTAATCACTTCAACCTCCTCCTGGTGAGGAGTAATAACCTTTTCCTCTTGCCTTAATAACCTGGCTAGCTCTTCAGGAAGCTCATATTCTTCTTCAACCCCTTCATCAGCTTGATTGATTGGATTGTCAAAGTCATACGAAGTCATAGCCGTGCTGTTGTCGGTGCTGTCAGGAAGGCACACTCTGCAAGGGTTCAGTTTGTTCATTTTAGTGATTGATTTTAATCTTGTTTAGAAAAGTGAAATAAAGTTGTCATTTTGAAAACACTGCCATTTATTTTTTTGTACAAAAAGAAAAATGGAAAAAACAGTGAGCGGAAAAGAAAAAAGACTTATTTGCAAAAAGATGTCTGATATTTCATTGATTAATCTTGTTGCACAAAAAGTACAGATGGCCCGATTACAAAATGAGTCTTGTCATCTTGGGCAAGATGCAAGACTTTGATGCATGCTATAAAAATACAGGAAATAATAATTACTCTGCATGAGTAACTCTTATAATTTCCTGGGAAGACCAGTTTGAGATACTGCTCCCCGGGATCTTTGGACGAATCCAGCTTTCCAGGTTGCGTTCTTCTTCCAGCTCGTCTTCCAGACAGTTGACAGCATCAGGGGTGAGCATCCCCCCACTCACGAAGTTGGGCTCTTTCGTAGCCTCTGCTTGATCTTGTTGAGTTGGTTTGTAACCCAACCCAAATCTGTCCTCTTTCTTCTCCACCGATAGCAGTTTGCCCCAGCCTTGGGCGTTTCCTCCCTCAACAACCTTCCGGGCTTGTTGGTATGATGATATTGAAGTACCAGGCACAGCAGATGTTTCATTGACATTCAAATCTTCGAACCCCTGGCTCATTGTTTCATGGATCTCCCCATCCATCTCAATATACTTATAGGTAGCCAGGTGGCTAACAAAAATATCCTCTTCTCCACAGATTGTAACGATTTGACCCTCCCACTCATATTTTAACTTCTGGTGAAGGGTAGAGGTCACGGCGCCAGCGGCGTGAATCCATGGCCTACCCAATAGACAGCTGTAGGCAGGCTGTATATCCATCACGTAGAAGGTCGTTTTGAAGGTTTGCGGGCCAATCGTTATGGGCAATTCAATTTCTCCCAGAACCGATCTCTTTGAACCATCAAAGGCTCTCACCACCAGGTTGCTGGGTCTCAACGCCAATCTGTCATATTCTAGTTTCACCAGGGCCTTCTTTGGTAAAACATTGAGGGATGACCCCGTGTCTACCAGCACATGAGAAAGGACAGCACCTTTACATTCCATGGTTATGTGCAAGGCTTTGTTATGGTTGCGACCTTCCGTGGTCAAATCAGTGTTGGTGAACCCTAGTCCATGACTAGCATTAACATTTCCAACTACAACTTCCAACTGATTGACGGTGATCTCTTCAGGCACGTAAGCTGCGTGCAAGACTTTGAGTAGTGCATTCCGATGGGCCTCGGAGCACATAAGCAAGGATAGGATTGAGATCTTGGAAGGCGTCTGATGAAGTTGATCCACTATTTTATAATCACTCTTCTTGATGATTCGCATGAACTCATCAACCTCTTGATCGAAGGGTGTTTTCAAAGCTTCTTTAACAGTCTGATCTTCCTGCACCGGGCTCTTTCCTTTTGCTTTAGCAACAGCTTCTGCTTCGGCAGTGGGTCTCTGAATTTGTGGAGCGAAAAGACGTCCGCTTCGAGTGAAGCCTCCGCCTCCTCCTACATTGTCAATTTGTGGTGCAGGGGTTGATGATTCAAAAGTGATTTTTTGTCCTTCACAGTACAGGTCAGAGCCGTAATGCCACGGGATGGCATTGCTGCTTTCATAAGGCATTGGTCCAGGCACCGTGATAGTGATTGGACTGACTGCGGCTGCTGAAGGGATTGTGATAGTCTGTGGATCGTAATAAATTGTGACCGGTGCTCTGATGGGAGCAGCACCTTCTGAGTTGTAGGCAGAGTTGCTCTCAGGATCATAGAATATTGTGACAGTTGAGACATCTTCATGATTTATTGCTGGTGTTGTAGGAGACATTTGTGGAAGGATGGATGTTGTTGTTGTAGGAGTTTCAAAATGGAGTGGTGCTAAAGTTGTAGAAGAAAAATTTGTTGATAACTGATCAGTTGAGATGATAGATGAAGTACTCGTTGATGAAGCCGAAGAATTGTCAGGAACAATGGTTGTTGCAGTTGTAGGAGGTTCTGGAGTTGTTGCTGATGAGATTGCCGGATTTGTTGGAAATGATGTGGTGATCTGAAGCTGGCCACTCTGAATAAGACCATCTATACCATTCCTCAGGTTATCGCACCCATTGACTGAAATATTGCAGTAAGCACAACCCAACTCACACCCCGGGAACATTTGACATTCGAGGAGTTGAGCCTTGATTTCTACCAACGGTGTCCGGATCTGACCCACACTGGTTATTAAATAAGACGGCTTGTCTTCTTCAATAGCGTTAATTCTGGGACCACCGTGATTTGGCATGGGGTTCTTATTGACATTGGGTGGTGGTGCGAAATTCAGAGCTTTCGAGTCTACCAGGTCTTGTACCTTCATGTGCAAAGCTCTGCACTTTTCTGTACTGTGGCCAGGTGCATTTGAATGGAAGGCACATCTGGCATTGGAATCATAATTCCTGGGTAGACTGTTGGGATCTGGAGGTGTCAACGTCCTTAGCTCAACTAGGTTGAGTTTCAAGAGTTGTGGCAGCAATGTAGCATACGGCATGGGGATCGGATCGATTACCCTGTTGGCTTGAGAAGGCCTCTGCTGGAATGGCCTTTGCTGATTGTTGTTGTTGGTGTTACTGTTGTTGTAATTTCTCGGAGGATACTAATTCTGTTGAGGGTACTGAGGTTGTGGCTGATAGTTTTGCTGCGGAGGTTGATAAACTGGTTGAGGATGAGCTGGAGCAGGAATGGTGACTGCTGCCACTGATCTGTGAACATATTGGGGCCTGCCCCTGTTGGTGTAGATGGCATTGGTCTCGCCAGTTTTTCTTGGGCCTGCAAAAGGCTTTCTTGTACTACTGGACGAGCTTGCACCGTTGTCTGATATCTTACCCATCTTCAATAGGCTTTCAATTCTCTCCCCGGCTATGACTACATCTGCGAAGCTAGTGGAAGAGAAGGCAGCCAGCCTGTCAATATAAGTTCCCTGGAGGGTGTTCATAAACATGTCTGCCATTTCCTTTTCAGACATAGGTGGCTGAACAGCAGCAGCCAGTTGCCTCCATCTCTGGGCATATTCTCGGAAACTTTCCCTTGAAGACTGTGACATTCCCATTAGGAGGGTCCTGTTGGGTGCCATATCTAAGTTGTACTGATACTGTCTGATAAAGGCCTCTGCCAGGTCTTTCCAGCATCTAATAGTTGCCCTTGTCAAGTGAGAGTACCATTCTCTTGACGCTCCAGTCAAGCTGTCTTCGAAATAGAACATCCAGAGCTTCTCATCCATAGTATAGGCCTTCAGCCTCCCCAGAAATGATTGCAAATGAGTGCGGGGGCATGAAGTCCCGTTGTATTTTTCAAAACAAGGAGGCTTAAACTTATGGGGGATCCTGACCCCGTCTACCAAGCCCATGTCCATGACGTCGAATCCCAAAGAGTTTTGAGACTCTAAGGACCTCAATTTCTCAGCTATCTCATCCAACCTTCTATCATAAGCTTCTTCCCCAGCACCCATTACTGTGAATTGATCCTCCTGGGGGTCTTCTTGAAGTACCCTGGCTGCAGTGGCAGTCCCTTGAACATTTGCAGGGATGTTGACCTCAGGATGGAGGTGTGGTCCAAATACGGGAGGATTGACATGAGGTTGGACCCTCTCGTTGTTGCTTGTGCCGGCAGTTCCTATGTGTGGATCTTCTTGATTCTGCCTTTCCACCATGGCCCTCAATCTTTCCTGGCTCTGAGCCATGTTGTTCATCACTTCCATAAACTGAGTCATCTGGTTTCTCATTTCCAATCTTTCGTTTGCCATTTGATTTCTGACCTCAGTAAGGTCCTGCTGCATCTGATCCATTTGAATGCCCGGAAGGTTGTTACGGGTCGGATAACGGTGCGGACGGTTGAGGGGAAATACCCGGCGCCGAGCAATAGTTCCTGAACATCACAACAGAGTTAGTGGCAATAAAACAAAAACCTACAAAACAAACAAGAGGGGTTAGCATGCGATGCAGTATGCCTATTTGTTTTCAAGGTATCCGGTTTGGCATTCAGTTTTGACCCTTCCAGACCCTTGAAGATGCTGTTGATGTTGCTTTCGAAGTGAAACTCGGATAGAACAAACTAGTACATATATTACAAAAGCAAAATGGTACATAGTTTGTTTTACAAATACAAGCCCTCGGAGGGGTCAAAATACATTACAGGAAAATAAAAGTACATGGAATGAAAGCAACAACAAACAAATGGTCAAACACCAAGACCGAACTCATCCTCACGAACTTCCTTGAGAAGTGCTTCGGTCACAGGATCAGCCGGACGCTCCGTGAGATTCCTGATGAGGAGATTTCGGGTCGTAACAGCTGTTGTTAGCTTCCTGTGCTGGCTTTGGTCCTTTGACCTCTTCACTCCAGCCTTGATCTTCAGCTCTGATATCTCCCTCTGGGCTGCTGCCAGGGCTTCTTGCTGCACTTTTGCACTAGCTTCCAGTTGCTCCATCTTGTCTTGAACTCTCTTGTCCTCCAGAGTATGAGCCTCGGTGATCCTGACCCACCGGGCCTGACTCTCCTTCAGATACAAGTCTGTCCTTGCTCTCTGGAACTGGGCTTCCTTGCAAGCATTCTTCAGAATTTGTTCTCCAGCTTTAGACTTTTTGATATAATCTCCGGACTTCTCAATCTTAACCAGATGTTCCACTCTCATCTTCTCTAGCCTCTCAATCTCCATCCTACCCTCACTCCTCTCTCGGAGGGTCTTCTGCAAAGCCTGGGTTAACTTCTCATTTCTTTCCTTCAAGCCCTCAAACTCCTCCAAACTGATAGTGGCAGGGGGTGGTGCTGAAGATGATTCAGGCATATCTTCTATGGTAAAAGGCATTCCAGAGAATTGAGCCCTGGCACGGGACCATTCATAATATTGTGCTGATGCCACACTGCTGCACTTCCCCAAAATAGTTATTCCCTTGGTTTGAACATGATCCCAAGCCCAGGCAGCCTGCCTAACAATAGCCAGATTAATCTTGTTCTCACAATAAAGAGTCTCAACTGAATCCTGTGTCTTAGGAGTGTGGACCAGTGCATAGCCCAGTTGTCTTCTGAACAGCAGAGGGTTGTAATTAATACTACCCTTGACTCCTATTAGGGGCACATTGGGAAAATGCCCACAGCAGGTGATGATATCCCTGCCTTTGGTGCTTTGGGTGCACCACCTGATATCGGCTGAAGTTAGAGCAGTGAGTCTTTTAGCCCAGTTTCTCTGCTGATGAGGGTTCAAAAATGCATCTGTCCTGGGTAGATGCCTGAGAAGCCAAGTATGGAACAATGGAGCACAACACCTCACTAATCTTCCCCTCTGCTTTTCATTCCTCTGATGCACTGAGTAGTAGAGATCCCCCAATAAAGTGGGCACTGGGTTCTTCAAGATGAAAAGATGGATTGTATTTTTGCTAATGAATCGAGGCTCATCTGCAAATATTACAATTCCATATATGCTCAAGGCCAATAAAGCACAGACAGCTTTCCACTCTCCTAAAGAAGCTTTCAGGGTAGCTTGAGAGATCAAGAAATCCAGATGGAAACCAGAGATTCCAGCTTTAGAAGTCATATGCTGCTCAATCAGGACAGGTTCCAGATGCAGAGCCTTTGCTACTTCTCCATTACCAGGAAAGGCCATCTCAGGGTTGAAAGGGATTCCACCCCTGATAGGCATACCAACCAATGATGAGTATTCTTCTAATAGAGGGCCCAACTGAAAGTCTTGAAAAGTGAAACACCTCAGTGGGGGATCATAAAACTGGATGCAAGTGTGGATCAGGCTTCTCTGTGAAGGGTCCAGATCCATAACCATATCAAGTATATCCCCATAGTGTTCCCTGAACAATGGTATGTGATCTGGAGTGATCAGGGTCTGAATCCTCCTGATGTCAGATAGCTCTGGCTGGAAGAAGTGGTAGGTGATGTTGCTCTTTTTAGGAGCCATGATGATGAAGATGAGTGGAGACGGGTGCTGATGATAACACTGAAGAGTGGGCCACTGATTGGCTGGTGCAGGTGACTAGAACAGATAGCTGATAACTGAAGCATATGCTGATGAAGATAGGTCAATACTGAAGATGGGGTCAAAACCAAAACCAAAGATGAAAGTGGATACCCTGAAACACAAATAAGCAAATGTCAATATGATGCAATGAGTATGTATGCAAATGATATGCAAGGGTCTGTGACTGAGCTGAATCTGATCAAGAGCTCTGATATAAGTCCAAGACATATTCAAGAATACCAGATGGAGGTCTATAAATCCAGTAACCAAGGTGGGGGACTCAAATAAAGAGCCACATGTCCAGGGTTTTAGAATCTCAAGAACTGTCCCAAAATGAAGTACTCTTAAACAAACAAAGTAACAGGGTATTCTGAGGTCAAGGTACCTGCAAACCTGTAAACAGCCCAACCCCCTCACAGGTGGTGTTCTAAAACAAGGATCCTCAGACTTGGATCAGTTATGAGAAGTGTAAACATTTCTAACCCGGAGGTACAGTGTTTACAATAACCATAAAAGTTCCTCCTCTAATTCACCTCAGTTTCTGAAGGTCAATACTAAAAGGTCATCCAGACTTAGCAGGCTTCCCAGATAGCCCTAGCATTGCAGGAAATCTGCAACACAGAGTTCTCAAGAAGAAACCCATATCTGAACCGTGTTTCATATTCCCGCACCAGACCGAGATGGAATGGGAAAGAATATGATTCACTCTAGCCTAGGTGTCACTCAGGTCCCAGGTATAGGACCTTAACTCTCAATAGAACCCCACCCACCAAGGTAAAACCAGATCCAGCCAGCAGCACAGTATGACAATATGATAATATATGCATAAAGCTATAAAGAAAGCAATAAACAAAACTGTACAAAATAAATACAAATACACAAACACAAATAAGCACATAACACCCCAGTAAACACAAATCAAACAAGCGCTAGGAGGAACCCACAAAAAGAACCAGAAGCCCTGGTTGCAGTATAAGGGTCCCCAGCAGAGTCGCCAAGCTGTCGCTCCCGATAAATGGGGAATAGCCCCAGATAAAGGTACAGACGCGAACGGTCGGCGAGAGGGACAATGAGAACACACAGCCGTGAACTCACTGGAGATGAATTGAGTCGCCAGCTAGGCATTTTTATCCCGGAGGAAAGGCAATGCTGCATAGACCTAGAAAGAGATGGATAAGACGGTTGCGAACCAGAGAGACTGAGAAAGGGGGTTGGTTACAAGATTGTCCGTCGTACTCGACGGGATCCACGCTTAAAAGATTTGTGTTTTAAAGGGGTAGTGTCAGTGCAATTTATGTATAAAAATAGCTGGAAGAGGATGTACAGGTGTCAGTGTAAAGAAATGTGATGTGTATAAATGTACAGTGTCAGTGTAAGGACAAGAGTGAAATGCTCATGATAATGAGGCTAAGAGAATGATGCTGGAAGAGGGGGAATATACAGAGACTTTTGTTCGATAACCGTTAAGTTATGCCTACGTATCCTCTCGTGCAATGAGGAAGTCAGAACACCGTAGTTCGACCTAAAGAGACTGAAAGATAAATTGACTTGTGAACTGCTTGCTTGCCTATGCTCAAGTGTATGACCTGTCTGGCTCAGGTGCTAACTGTCTTGCATTAGACGGAAGAAGCAAGTTCTCGTTTGTGAGTGAATGAGATGAGAAAAGAATCCCGGAGGAGACGATTATTGTTTGTTTTTGTATTTTCAGTCTTTTATTGCTTTTGAATTTGTCATAAGTTAATGAGCTTAAGCCTAAACCAATGGGTTAGTAAACTCATCACATCTTCCCTCTGATTAGGGGTAATGAGAACACCTTAAGTGTGAAGTCAGATTCTCACACTTAATCACCTTTGATGCAGGATTAAGATCATTAACCTACTTGTGATTATTTAGATGTTTTTGTTGTTTTTGTTTAGTGTTGAGTAATGAGATTAAGCCATAATCAGGGATTAAACAGACTCATTACACCATCCTAATAGAAGGATAATAGATGAGAATGTTTAAGCTGAGGAAAGCTCCTCAACTTAATCCATGATTAGGGATTAAACTCATGACAAAACAAGCCTTTGATTAAGTGGATTTTATTTAATGATATGATGATGAAGTGGATTTTATGATTTGTAAGACAACTTGAGGGGGACTTGTCCATTAACACTAGGGTTAGTCCTTCTTAACCAATTAAGGAAGAATTAGAACCCTAATGCAAGACCCAAGTTACAAGCTTGATGTCTTAATACTTATTAAGTGAATTGATTGAGAGATTTAAACACATTAAGGGTTTAACACTTAGTATTAAAGTTATACACTCCATCCTAAGAGAAGGATGCAGGCATAAGCTTAATCACAAAGCCTTAAAGCCTTTAGGGTTTAGTCCCCGATTATGAGATGAGAAGAGAAGACTCAAAAGAGACACAAAGGTAAAACTAAGAGGGGAGACTAATCAAAAACCTAATCATTGCCATGCTTGGTTGTTCCTAAGGTTGGTGAGGTTTGCAAGAACAATCTTCAATGGAACCACCAGGAAGCAGATGAAAGGATCAAGAGAAGCAAAGTGACTTGCTTCATTCAAGAAGTCAAGTCACTTGAAGAAAGAAAGTGGGAAGAAGAAGAATGAGCGAGCTCAATCTCAAACACAAACAAAAATGCAGCAATGGATGCAAGAGAGATGAAAAGAAGAGTTATGAGAAGTGAAGGCAAATTCAACTTCTCAAAGTCACTTACCACCTGAAAGGTTAGAAAAGAAATGCAATGCAATGCCAAATGGGATGAGATGACATGATGAGAAACAAAACCAGAGGCATATACATGATGCTAATGATGCTATGAGATGCTACAAACATGAGGCAGCACATGGAAATGATCACACAAGCTTATGAATGCAAATGAAGCAAGTTAGGAAGCATGAACATACATGAAAAGTTATGAAGTGCACATGGCATACAACATGGCAAATACATGATGCAATGATCAAACATGCTTTCAATATGTCTTATGATGTCAAATGAATCAAATGGATGCTTGAAATGTCATGACAAGTCATGTTATGCAAGAGAATGCAAGATGGATGCATATGGAAGCCCAAATTAGGGTTTATGAACAATACATCAAACAAAAATCAAAATCAGAAGCAAACCCTAAGATAAAAAATTGAAAATGCACTCAAAGGACCCCTAATCCTATACTAAACTAATGCCCAAAGGAGAGGTTTCAACTCTTAACCAAATTCAAGTTATGATTTTCTTAAGATTTCTAGGGTTTTAGGGTTTTCAAACAAGAAAATTAACAAACAAATTGAGAATGAGAGATCAAATCATGGCCATTTAATCTCACAAACTACATGCTAAACACAATGCAATGCAAAAAAGAATCAATGTCCAACTCTTCATGGATAGGCAGAAATGATTTTTTGAACTTGGGATCAAAATAATGCACAAAAATGATTTTAATTCAATGAAAAATTCTCAAAATGTATCAAGATCAAAAAAGAAATTTGGTTTGGAGGTTGGACAATGTTTCTAAATGTCTTAAAACATTTCATGAATTTTTTGGTGATTTTTAAATACCTAAAAGTATTTTTAATAAATTAATTCTCATTAATCAATTAAAAATAATCTTTTAAATATTTAAAAATACATTTTAATGCTAAAAAATAAAAATAAAAATATTTTTGTGTCATAAAAATTAATGAGACTCTTGAGAAAAAGTTTCATAATTTTTAGACAATTTTTACTATTTTAAATAAATTGTACAAATTAAATGACAAAAAATGAAATAAACATAAGAAAAATGGAAAGTATTCAGATCCAAGGGTGGAGATTTGAACTGGGTTTAAAAGAGTTGACTGGCGCGCGAATCCAAGGGCTGTGGTTGGCTCAGATTAATTAACTTAATTATGATTATCTTAATTAAACAAGATTAGGGCAAATGACTGAATCTGGACCATTCATGCACGCGGGAAGTCAACAAAGTCAAGCCATCCAACGCACGAAATTCAAATGGAATTAATTACACTGATTAAACCCTAATGATTTTCAGGTGGCCGGAGAAGACCTCCGGTCATCTTCTCCGGTGGGAACCCCACCTGAAAATCCCCAAAATCCACAAAACGCAACCTAAATGAAATCTAAACACACAGAAATGATTCCCACACTCCCCTGAATCAAAACCCCAAGCTAGAAATCATTTATTCTTCCTCAAACTCATGAATCGAGCAAAACATTTTTTAGGTCACAGAGTTTCAGAAAGCAATTAAACTCTCATCTCTCAACCATTTTCGAAACCAATGACATCAGGATGATCAGTGAAGCACATAGAACAACTTAAGAACTTAAAAAACGATTTCTGGAAAAAATGTTCTTGAGCTACCTGAGTTTCGAAGCTTTCAATCCTGCAACTTTCTGACCTCCCCTCTTGATGCAATCCACTCCACTTGATCCCCTGATGATGCTTGAATGCTTAGAAGGAGTTTAAGTTGGCTGGTTTGAGAGATTGAACAAGTTCTGTTCAAGCTCAGTTGAAAATGGTGATGGTGATTCAGGCTGTTTCAGGTCAATGTGAGTGGTTCTTTGTGATCAGGATGGTGAGTGGAGAAGGTTTGTGGAGTTTGTTTGTGTGTTTGTGAGCTGTGGAGAGAGATTCAAATGGTTTTGCTTCTGAGAGTGAAAATGGAGGAATGGTGTTCTTGCTGGTTTCAGGCTTAGGTTTTGCTTGGTTTAGGCTCTATGAAGCATGGTGAGATGATTAGTGAAACTTGTTTTGATGTTTTGTGGTTTGTGCAAAGAGTTTCGAAGGAAGATGCAAGTGAGGGTGATTTTGTGAATGTGATGTTGTGGTGTGTTTCAGCTTGGCTTGATGTTATGTTTAGCTTGCAAATGGATAGTATAAAATAATCTCATAGGTCAGATGATGTGACCTGGCCTTTATTGATTGGTAAGTTCACTTTTGCAAAATGTCAACTTTGTTGTAAGAGAGGTATGGCTTGAGTTCTAGCTTGGTACAATGGCTAGGGCTGGCGCAGCATGGTGTGTATGGGAGGCTAGCATGGTTCAGCATCCAATGTAACAAGTGGGTGAAGTGTCATGAGTGATTTTGCAACTTGGTTCCTCTTTGGTTCACATGTGACTTCCTTGTCCAACAAGCCATGAACCATGAGAAACTTTGGTTCAAATCTGATTTTTGGGTCACATGGAATGTTTGTGAAATGGTTTGATGTGAACTAGAAGTCACAATTTGCCTTGGTTCATGATTTTGCAAATTTCTCATTTGGTGCACATCTTGAAAATTAGTGATTTTTGCCAACTTTGTCACACCATAACTTTTGATCCAAAATGAATTAGGCCATGTTCTTGTACTTTTTGAAAATGGAAAAATGTATTCTACAACTTTCATGACCAAAGTTTTTCCATTTGAAGCTTTTTTGGATCAAAAATCAAGGCTTGAAAAATGACCTAAATTGACAAATTCCTTAAAAGTCAACCATGCCCTAAAAAGTCAACTTTGCAAAAACTTCAAATTCTTGATTTTTGTGAACTTCAACCTTCTTCCATGATCAAATAAAGATCATATACACTTAAAATGATGAAGATCACCCCTTGGTTGGGTCATTGGGGGCCTCAGATGCCCTGATTTTGCACTGACTTGTCTGAAAAGTCAACTCTTGATCAGATGACTTCCCCATGGAATTTCTTCATGAAAATTGATATGCATACTCCCTATACCATATGGAGACCAATGGAAACAATAATGACCAAAAAAATTGGAGTTATGGCCTCTGAAACCAAAACCCTAATTTTAGGTCAACTGTGCAGTCAAACCTGGCTCTGCATCCACACCAATCCCAGTTCTTGTGATCCTCTTACATTTTTGACTTTGAGAGGATGTAATATGATACTAGAACACACATGAACCCCTTTGAAGTGATTGATGGCCTTTGGAGTGGCTCAAGAGGCTCTTGGATTGCTCAGATCACAAACCCTAGGTGCAGATGACTTAGAAACTATGCAGTGAATCAAAAATGAGATATGAGATGATATGATTGTGTTTATGCATATGAAATGATCACAAGCCATGGTGTGAATGGGTTAGGGAAAATTTGGGGTGTTTACATATGGGTCACTTGTTGATATAAATAAATTCCATCTTTTGAATCCAGATTTACTTTTACCCTATTTACATAAGCGAAACGTCCATTGGTTGTGTTTGAATGTATGTATGCTTTTGAATATGATTGGTGTTTACAAGAAATGCATGTATGCTTAATATGATTGATGTTTACCAGAAATGCATGAAAATGCAGTAATAGTATTTACTAAGGACGAATGAGGGAAGGATTTCAACGAAGCTTCGCCGGTTCATCCCTACAAAACAGTTACAAACCCTCAGTAGGACGAATCCATCTTCATAAAGTCTCATCTCCCCTGGAATTTATATCCATCTCTTTTATCCTCATATGGATATATGGGAATTTACTTTCCAATAAAGGTACGACGAACAAAGACGGGAGGTTATATATACCTTGCTATCCCCAGCAGACGGGAGGTTATATATACCTTGCTATCCCCAGCATACGGAAGGTTATGTATAATATATTATCAAGCAAGATGGGAATGAGTTCCTCATATTCTTCAACAACAAATCGGGATTTATTTTCCCTGGCCAGCAGTTGTTATACGAAGATATCCAGACGCTTCCGGCCGCGTCATATCATACATACATCATTTACATCATACCACAACATATATATACATAGATACATAGTACATTACCTAAGTGCATCATATCATACATGCATACATAATATATAAACTAATATTATTATGAGAATGCTACTTTGTTTTCAGGTTAATTATCCAGCAAACAGACTTATGATTATCAGGATTGCTTTATCCTCCTGAAAGTTATCATCCCTCAGGATTGCTTTATCCTCTTGAAAGCATATCTTCCATCAGGACTGCTCCATCCTCCTGAAAACTTCTAGTACATCAGGACTGCTTTATCCTCCTGAGAGCATTATACATCAGGACTGCTTTATCCTCCTGAAAACTTATTACCTCTCAAGATTGCTTCATCCTCTTGAAAATATATCACTACCTCAGGATTGCTTTATCCTCCTGACAGCTTCTTATTACATCAGGACTGCTCCATCCTCCTGAAAGCATATTATCAATCTCTCAAGAATGCTTCATCCTCTTGAAAATATATCACTACATCAGGACTGCTTCATCCTCCTGAAAGCTTATTATCTCATCAGGATTGCTTTATCCTCCTGAAAATGTACTATTACCTCAGGATGGCTTCATCCTCCTGATAGCTCATCATTACCTCAGGATTGCTTTATCCTCCTGGCAGCTTCTTATTACCTCAGGATTGCTTTATCCTCCTGACATATTCTTTTACCTCAGGATTGCTTTATCCTCCTGACAGCTTCTTGTACCCCAGGATTGCTTTATCCTCCTGAAATCATCAATACCTCAGGGTTGCTTTATCCTCCTGACAAACTATTATTACCTCAGGGTTGCTTTATCCTCCTGACAGCTATCATCATTACTTCAGGATTGCTTTATCCTCCTGAAAGCTATCACTATATCTTCATATTTTGGACTGCTTTATCCTCCAAGAAATGTATCTAAAGAACTTCTTCTAAGTGGCATCTTTAAGCCCACTCAAGCATATTCAACTAGCCATCTGTATCACTCTATGCACTGGTGAGTGCAAATTTTTGGGCTTTTGTGTTCAATCCCCTTCAACCTTCCAGGTCACGACTGGCAAATATACCAATCTAACCCCTCAGGTTTCAGAAAATTGAACAGGGGCAGCTGTTGCACCCCAAAATTTGCCCTCACAATACAAGACTTTGTGTGCTAAGAAGGTTCACAAGGTTCACAAGCTTCCTAATGCTTTCAAGACCTTCCATGAGGCTCATGAAGTCTACAAGTCACTTCATGAAGGTTCACAAGGTTCACAAGTTCCTCAACACTTACAAGACCTTTCATGAGGTTCATGAAGTCTACAAGTCACTTCATGAAGGTTCACAAGGTTCACAAGATTCACAATGTTTTCAAAACCTTCCCTGAGGTTCATGAAGTCTACAAGCTACTTTATGAAGGTTCACAAGTTTCCCAATGCTTCCAAGACCTTTCATGAGGTTCATGAAGTCTACAAGTCACTTCATGAAGGTTCACAAGGTTCACAAGATTCACAATGCTTTCAAGACTTTCCATGAGGTTCATGAAGTCTACAAGTCACTTTATGAGGTTCACAAGGTTCACAAGGTTCACAATACCTCCCATGAGGTTCACAAGACATTTTATGATGGTTCACAAGGTTCACAATTGGTCAGAAGAGTTGACAATTCCCTCAGACAATGCACCTCCTATGCAGTGCATCCAAAACTAGGGTTTTGACTTTAATCAGGCTAAATGAACTTCCAAGACTTCAAGTGAGCTTCATAACATCTTATATGTGTGTAAGAACCCCCATGACAAGTTTCAAGACTTTTCTCAAAGGTTTGCTCAGTCAGATGATCAGATAAGTCAAAATCAGTCAAAGCAGTTAAAAAGTCAAACTGAGGTCAACTATGGTCAAACCAAAGTCAAACTTCATGATTTTTTGCCAATATCAAGTATATGAAGTAAAATTCATCATTTGATCAAGGGTTGATCATGATTCATCAAGGAGATTCCAGATCATCAAGAATCAGGAGTTTCTAAATTAGGGTTTCCTCAGTAAAAGTCAACTGAACTTTGACCAGCCATAACTTTCACATACTTCATCACCAAGTCTCCATCCAAATCTCATTTTTAAGGAAATTGAATTCTCTACAACTTTGTGTCTCACAAGCCAAGCCCAAAAATGCTTCATTTGGAAGGTATGAGCTAAGACATTATAGGTCCTTTTGAAAGTCAACAAAAAGTCAACAACTTCAAAAGGGCATAACTTGATATTGGTAAATGATATGGACATGAAACCAGTGGGGTTGGTTAGATGACTCTTCAAGCTTTCCAAAATGTCCAATAACACCCTCATAGCATTAAAATTGAAGAATATGTGCCCTTGCAAAGTTGGGAAATTTTGAGTTGGTTTATGATGAAAAAGGAGGTCTAAAACCAATTTCTTCCAAATGGGCTTGACAAGTAATGACCCAATCCACACTAAGACATATTGCACGAAATTGATTTGATATTTTCATTATTTTCATTATTTTATTTTTATTTATTATGATTTTTCATATTAAAAATCATTTTAAATTCAAATAAAATAAAAAATAGTGAAGATTTAAAATTATTTTGCTTCTAGAATGTCATAAATGATATTTTGATCTAATTGATACAAGAGTTATGAGAATCATCCAAAAATAGCAATGTGAGATCAAGAATATTCAAATTTTAAGGCCAATCTTTTTCAATCTTCAAATGATCCAAATATCCATCAAAATTGTGAAGTCTTTGACCTAATTCACTCACTCATATATAATGAACACATTACAATCACAAACACACGGATTGGGCAGCCTCAAGTGTAAGTTCATAAGTTTCAAAAATCACTCCAAATTTGAAATTCGGATTTCATATTTCAGGCCCTTTCAAGACGATTAGAAGGTGGAGATATGTTCTATGAACATATTTGAGTCATTTACAACATTCAAATCATGCACATATGAACAACCCGAATGCATTTTATTCATCTTTCAATTTTTTTCGATTTGAACTAATTATGCAATAACAATGAAATCTAATTGTATATTTGTGTTAGTGATGATGCATAGATGCTTTCTGGACAAAGAGATTGAAGAATGAGTGCCTAAACCGCAAACGGCCATGATTAGGGTTCTTGAGTGACATTTAGGGTTCTTCGATTTAGGACTTATAAATTGATTTTAAGACCATAGATTGATTGTGTGAGATGTGGTGATCATAACCCTGTGCTTAATTTAACAAATGATTGCATATTCGTGATGATTGAAGATTTGCAGGTTTCAAAAGTAGAAAAATTCGCAGGAAAATTCCCAATAGTTTTCGCAGGTAAATTCGCAGCATCAGAGGTTGAAGATGAAGTTTTCGCGCGCAACCTGGGATTCAAATTTTGTTTTATATTATATAGTTTTCGTTTGTATTTAAATTTCAAATGATGCTGATGGTCCAGTGGTTTGTACGCGTGCGGATGAAGCCAAGGACAAGGGTTCGAACCCGTCCTCCATTATTTTTTGGTCAAAATTTTATGATATTGGCAGGTTTAATATATAATGAGCATTGGTCATCCTGTATTCACCAGTGGCATGCAGCCCAGTTGGTTATTGATTGTGGATGGATGCTGGGAGACCTGGGTTCGACCCCAGGCTCCAGCAGGTGAGTTTTGTCAATTTTTTTTTGTTTTCTTAACTTAATTTTCTTTTAATTAAATATTCATAAAAAATAATAGATTAAATTATGTAATTAGAATATGTATATCATAGGAATTATATTTAATTTTTGTTATATAATTTTTGATCAAACCCTAATTTTATCTTACAAATTCATTAAACCTTAAAATATTTTCCTAAATAAACCCTAATTTATTTTCTAAATAATAAAAAAACTAATTTTGTTTTATGATTTAAATTTCTAATTTTTTTTAAATATAATATTTAATATAATTGAATCTTATAACCAAATTTTTTTTCTATAATTTGTTCATAATCCAAATTTTATTCTTTTATTATATATCTATGTTTAAAAATAATTAAATTTATGCTAATATTATAATTATAATTTTTTATGTCTAGAATTAATAAGTTGCATATAGTTTTAAATTTTATAATTAAATTGTTCATATTTTCTTAATAATTTCTAATTCTTACTTATTATTTTATTTTGTTTATTATTATTACTAACCATATTATTACTAATCCATTTATTTTATTATTATGCTTATTATTATTTCACTAACCTTATTTTATTTTTTAATTATTATTATTACTAACCCCTATTATATTTATTTATTGCTTATTTATTTATTTTGCTTATTATTTATATTTTGCTTCTATATTTATTTTTGCTATTTATTTTTAATTGCTTATTAATTATTATTGTAATTGCTCCTTGGTGTAAATTTTTGTAAATATTTAAATTATTTAATTTGCTTGCTATGGTTAGTAAAATAGGGAGTGTAAACATGTATTATATTTTAAAATTGAATTTAGATCATTTTAATTAAAAGATAAATTAAATTAAACACTTACACACGTAAGTCGATTTTTAATCGCCATCTCACTTTCTAGGGCTACCCCTCAATGTTGCCTAATCATAAGGTCAAGTGGGGTGTATAAAGCAGGTCCCTTAAAAAGAAAAGTCATCAAGTCCCTTAAATGGTTGCCTTTCATAAAAGATATTGTCCCTTTCGAATAATGATGACAGTCCCTCCTAATTGCTTAATACACCCCACAGTTGCCTTCATTAAACAGATGTCCCTCATATGTCCCTCACATCCAAGGTAATGACTACCTATTCCTTAATAATAGGGATAGTCTTACCACTTAAAGGATAAAGAACAGAAAAGACTTAAACTTTAGGGTAGGTTCCTCATAGTTACTTGCTCACCATTTCAAATTTCAAATACTTCATAAATTTCAAACAATTTTCAAACACAAGTTTTTTACGCATCCGTACATGGATCATTATTAAACTCTTATGAAAATTTCTATTCACACACTTCACATTTTCAAAAACAATTTAAAGTGAGCTAAGTAACTAAGAGCCCATGGATAACCATGGATGTAAAGGGTGCTAACACCTTCCCTTTACATAACCTACCCCCCGGACCCAAAAATCTTTTAAAAGGTCTTTCCTGTTCTTTTATGCCTTTCCTTTGGATAAAATAAAAGTCGGTGGCGACTCTTGCTATCCGCAACATAACTAAAGTCAGTTCTCCCACCGTGTTACACTACAGAAGGTAGTTGGAGTGACTTTGGTGCTTTGCTAGCTTTGATGGTATATGGGTCTAGCTTGTTCCCAGGAGAGAAGGAATTTGTAAGCTTAGAAGTGATTTCTATCTTTGCAAAAGGCAATCCAATGCCTACTCTTCTAGGTGACTTCTATTACAGTGTGCATTACAGGAATGAGAAAGGTAGGGGTGGACCAGTAGTATGTTGTGCTTCTTTGTTTGCTGAGTGGTTTGCCAGACAACTGCCAAAATCAAGTGCCTTCAAGGAAATGAGGGATGAGTGGAGATGGTCCAGAAGGCTGATGGGGTTAACTACTGAAGATATTGCTTGGGGATATGACAGAGATCTGCTAGGTAAAGAGTTGATGGTCAGTTGCGGAAGATTTGCTGGAGTGCCTTTGCTGGGAAGGAAAGGTGTGATCAGTTATTATCCAACATTAGCCAGGAAACAGTTTGGTTACCCTTTGAAAGATCCTCCACAGATGGAAGAGTTTGCTGAGTCTTTGTATTTTCCTGTGGAAGGAAACAAGGAGTTAGTTCTGTAAGCAGTCCAAGCTTGGGCTCACAGGATAAGAAAGGGTAAGAAAGACTTTGGCAGAGTTAATCCCAAGACGTATCCTCCATTTGCTGCATGGTTGCAAAGACATGTAGGAGAAGTTCTCATGCCTTTCTTAGTTGAGGCTCCACTTTATCCCAGAGAAGTGCCAAGTCAGAGTACTGTTTCCCTTGAAGAGTACAAGAAATTGGAAGCTCAACTGCATGAAGTACGAGTGGAGAATGCTGAAATGGTAAGCTTGTACCATCTTGCCAACAGAGCCAAGAATGAAGCAGAAGGTAAGCTGCAGAAGATCCAAGCCTCCTTGGAAGCTAAAGATAAAGACTTTGCTGGAAGGGAAGCTCACTTTCACATGTTGGGTCTAATGGAGGCTAAAAGAGAAGCCGAACGCAAAAAGACTTTGAAGACTCTCCAGGAAGCTCGCCAATCCATTGTTTGGTTGCAAGGCCAAAGGGAGGAAGAGCAGAAGAAGTTCAGAGAGAAAGAAGAGTTCTTTGAAGTGCAAATGGCTTAAAAGAAGGAAGAGGTGGAGCAAGTCCATAACATCCGGAGGGAAAAGACTCAGTAGCTAGCACAAAGCCAGTTAGCCTTGGAGGAAGCAAGGAAAGAGATTGAAGAGCTCAAGCTGAGAGCGGGTGTCAAGAAGAGCAGAGCAGAGGTGGCAGAGCCTGTGTCCTTAGTTTAGTTTATTTTTCAGACTACCTACAGACTTGTTGTAGGAGTCTTGCTTATTTGTTTTATATTTTATTCATGTATTGGCTTGTAACCCTTCGGGGAATATTTCTGTTTGTGCTCTGACTGTTGGCCGGCAGTGGTTTGTCCATGATACAGTGTTAATATGCAAATTATCTTTTCTGAATGTGCAAGACTCGTTTGTCTGATACTACTAATGTCTGAACACTTATCAAAGAGAAAGCTTGAAAGTTAACACTCAAAGTGTCTGTCTGGAGTAGATGCCAGAACTGGGGCATGCAAATGCTTAAAAACTTGGGAACATGAGCAGTTACATTGCATTGCATATAACATGTTTGTTTGTTTTGCAGGTAGTGTTTCAGTTTCTAATGTCTTTTGTGTTTCAGGCACTATAGCTCCCAGAAAAGTTCGGGAACAGCCAGTCGCACACAGATATCCAACAAAAGTCAATAGAGAGAGAATCATGGATCAGATGCAAGCTGACTTAGCTGATTTGAGGCTAAGGATGGACAACTTTATGACCTTGATGGCAGACATGGGTCAGAATCAAGAGCGTCTGCGGGAATTGGTTGAGAATCAAGCCAGGAACAACACTGCTGCTGATGGTAATCGTAATGGTGCGGGCGCACGTCAAGTGGAAATCCCTGTAACACAGCCATGGGTTACTATAATCAATGATGGGTTGAATAATGTGCAAATGGATAACCAGGACGAACAGTTCACTCTGCTGGACGAAGCTGAGGGTCAGGGGGCTGAGATGAACAGGAAGTTTGAGGAAATGGGAGAACAAATCAAGGCTATTCAATCCCAGAGTTCTTTGGGATTTGACATTACTGACTTGGGCTTGGTTCCCGGGGTTAGAATCCCTTACAAGTTCAAGGTACCAACTTTTGAGAAATACAATGGCACTGCATGCCCAAAGATTCATCTTCAGTCATTCGCAGGAAGGATTGCTGCTCACACTGATGATGAAAAACTCTGGATGTACTATTTCCAAGACAGCCTGGTCGGGGCCTCTCTGGAATGGTATATGAAGCTTAGAAAAATCAACATTAAGAGCTGGAAAGACCTGGCAGAAGCTTTTGTGAGACAATACCAGTATAATTTGGACATGGCTCCAAATTGCACTCAATTGCAACACATGTCTCAGACTGCTAAGGAGGGTTTCAAAGAATATGCTCAGAGGTGGCGTCAGCTCGCTGCTAGAGTGCAACCACCGCTGCTGGAGAACGAAATGGCTGACATGTTTATGGGGACTTTGCAAGGTGTGTTTCTTGAAAGATTGGCGTCCAGTTCTGCCACCAAATTCAACGACATAGTAATTGCTGGAGAGAGGGTTGAGACCTTGTTGAAAATGGGAAAAATCCAAGATACAAGTGCTAGCAGCTCGAATGGAGCAAGAAAACCTTTCAGTGGACCTCCAAGGAGAAGGGAGGGTGAGACAAATGATGTGTTCGACCGAGGACGAGGCCGAGGGTACAGAAGACCATATGAGCATGTGGCAGCAGTCACAATTCCTTCTAGTCCTGTACAACAGGCACCTCAACAACAACAACAACAACAACAACAACCACAGTGTTACAACTACCAACAGAGACCTTATCAGCCAAGGCAGACTTGCCCGACTAATAGAGTGCTTGAGGCCATCCCCATGACGTATGCTGCTTTGCTACCAAGATTGCTGGACCTGAATCTGATTCAACTGAGAGCTTTGGCACCACCACCACTTGGAGAGCTTCTAGTGGGTTATGATGTCAATGCTAGATGCGCTTTCCACTCATGGGTACCCGGGCACTCGACTGAGAAGTGCAGGGCACTACAGCACAAAGTTCAAGACCTGATAGACTCCAAGGCGATTAACTTCGCGCCACCGCCAAATGTTACTTCGAACCCTATTCCGAATCATGGAGGGGCTAGAATCCATGCTGTTGAGGGTGGTGAAAAGTTAAGTCTTATGCTGAGTATTGAAGAAGTAAAGACCCCGTTATTGGTAGTGAAAGAGAGGTTACTGAAAGGTCAAGTGTTTCCAGGATGCAGTCCTGATTGTGAGCAATGTTTGAATTCAGAGAATGGGTGTGAAGACTTAAAGAGGGGATTGCAGAGTTTGGTTGATGATGGATCCTTGCAGTTTAACAAGGTTGCTGATGAAATTGATGACGTGTCCACCATAACCATTTTCTATGATGAAGCTGAGATGCCTGCCAGAAGAGAGCCTGTAACCATTTATGCTCCTGAGGTTAGTCCTGTGACTATCACCGTGCCTGGGCCTGTTCCTTATACAGACGATAAAGCCATTCCATGGCATTATGGCTCAGATGTATATGTGGCTGGACAGAAAGTTGAGAGCAAGTTTGTTGCTATTGACCCGACTGTAGTGAACGTCGGAGGAGTCGGAGGTTTCACAAGAAGTGGTCGTTTATTTGCTCCCCCAGTGCTGAGGGGGATCCTGAGGATGAGGTTTCGGCAAAGGCTAAGGGAAAGCAAGCTGTGATTGATGAATCAACAACTCCTGTTGCTGGGCAGGGTGCCTTTGAGAAGGAGGTCGAGGAATTTATGCGGATCATTAAAAAAAGTGATTATAAGGTGGTCGAGCAGTTGGACCAGACACCTTCCAAGATATCCATTCTATCTTTGCTGATGTGTTCTCCTGCACAAAGAGAGGCCTTGTTGAAAGTGCTGCATATGGCCTATGTTCCTCAAGAAATCACTGTCAATCAACTTGAAGTAGTAGTGGGCAGTGTTAATGCAAGCCATGGGCTGGGCTTTACAGACAGATACCTCATGTCAGAGGGCCGAAACCATAACAAAGCGCTACATATTACTGTAATACCTCAAAATTTGCCCTCATATTTATTCCCTCTATTGGCTCATCATCTTGCATTCATCAGCATTTCTCAGCAATTCATTAACATCATAGTAGTTCATTTCGTTGTTTCATAAGGCATGTGATCTGCGTCCTCTGAAGAACCAGTTTGTTCCATTGGTTTGTGGGTTTCTACTTCACTGGAGTTGGTTTCATGGATTATGGAATTAGGGTTTCGTATCCATATCCATCAGGTGGAATCAAGGTTTCGATAATAGGGTTAATGACGTCTATTGGTGTTCTCGTTGCTTGATTAGGGTTCATTTCCCTAATTAAGTAATACTAGATGAAGCTTCCTCATGAATTCGTTCAAGGAATTCCATTATTATTTGAGACACAATTTATCGAAGACCATAGCACATGCGGAGCTGATGAGGTTTTTCATGGTAAAGGAATATTGGTTCATGGCAGGAGAGATCAAGTTATGGGCTCGTATGATGATTAGAGCCCTGTGCTTCGTTACTGATGGCACAAGTTAGTAAGGTCGAAATGGTTATTTATTGAAGTTTGAGTTTGGGGATTCATTGAGGATACAAGTTTGGTGCAGATTGAACTTTGGAGTTGGTCTAAGCACATTAATTTGAGTCAGGTGGGTTAAGTGCGAGTCGAAAATACGAGCTCATTAAAACCATACTCTATCCAAATGATTGTGTCATACCCATTTCAAATACAATTCACATTCACTTTCCATACTCATTTTTTTTCCGATTCAACCCAACCCGTTAAATCAGAACTCAATCCCATAACCACTTTCAAGTTTGTTTGTCAGAATCTCTTCAAACCCGGTTTCTTTAGTTTATTCCAAATCCAAATTAATGCGTCCAAAATTTCTAAGACTTGTTTCCTAAATCTTGGTTTGCCTAATAGTCCATTTGTTATACCTCATTAAATCCCATTTAACCAAACATTTTTGTTTTATTTAAGTCCCAATTTCTATTCACATCCAAATGTCAATTTTACCCAATTCAGTTCATTTTTTTTGTTAATCTTTTGAATCCTATTAATACCTTGTTTTGGTCTTTAATCAATTATTTTTTCAGCCATGGTCTTGTTACAAGTTGGATATTCGTTTCCAGGATTACAACCCCATATTCATTTCTAGCCCATGTGCACAATGAGAAAAGGAAAAGTGATAAGAAGTTCAGTGGTTTGTATTGACAAAAGAGAAGGTTTGCTTCTATGGCAAAAAATTCACTACAGTTTGTTATGGAAAGCATACAAAATTCTGGTTTTACAAATAAAATCCAGCATTATAAAATCAGTCCTAATAACTGATATAGCTGAACACCAGAAACAGAAGCATAAAGAAAAAATTGCGTATCAAATCAACAACAAAATACAGCATCAATGATTTTTCAAATCCGCGGCTGACTCCCCAACCTCCATCCTGCATCGATCACCAACCGTGAGCCTATAAATAAAAGAGAGGGAGAGATATCAGTGGCTTTTAGTGACATAAATTAATAGATTTTGAGAGAAGCAAGAATTTAGTTAACAAGAAAAAGAAAGAAAAAAAACAGAGTTCAGACTCAGTGTAGTTGTGGGAAATTCAATGAAAACTTCAATCTTGAAGAACTTCACAACATCTCCATGCTCTCGACAAATCTTCGGCCAGAACCGTATTTCCACTAATTCAGTGATATCTCTTCAATCCTGCATATCAAACAAAGATCATTTCTAACAAATTTCACGAAGACCCTGCTCACAAATTCAAACCAGAAAGTCCATAACAGAAATCAAATCCATGATTCAAAAAAAACTCATCCCATATAACAGAACCCCAAAAAACTCATAACAGTTATAACTGAATCGTAACTGATTCACAACTGAAAGTTTAAACTCAACTGATTTCCAGATCATAAATTAACAAACTAACTCTTAACCAAATCTAGCAGAAAAGTAACAGGATTGAAGTTGATTTTACCTGAAGCTTCCGGATCCTTCCGTGATAATCGGCTATAAATCAGGAGCCTCTCATTCCATTGAGCTTCTTACACACTTTCAATCCCTTCCACCCTTTCAATCTTCTTATTCCTTCCCTTCCTCAAACCATTTCAATCGTCTTTGTACCTTGATCTCGCTTCTGAATTCACCTTCAAGCCTCACCACCCACACTCAACTCTTCAAACTCTTTTTCTTCATCATCGTCCTTAAACGATAAGCCTGTAACAATGAATCATCAGTTCGTACACAGAAGAAACAGGTAAACAGAATTGAACTGAGTTCGAAGAGTTTCAAAGACCTTGTCTCCCTCAAGCTTCGATTACATCCATTGTTATTTGAACCTCCACCATCAATCATCACCGTGGCATTTCGCAAACGGCTTCGTCTTTGCCGTTTCGCCGTTATCCCCCTCATTTTCATCGCGTGAACAGCGGCCGTGGCCTACAAGAAGAAAGAATCATCAACAACGACGACGACCTTGTTCGACAGAATCAAGAACCGCAGCACCGAGTGAAAAAAGAAGATTACACCTGAAGTTCGTCGCCTTCGTGAATCATCCCCTTACCGCCACAACCTCCGCTCACAGTCGTACACAGGTGCATAACTCTGAACTAAGGATGGATTCATTTTGTTTGATGTAAGAACTGGTGGTTTTGGTTTACAAATTAGGAAGGGTTTCGAGTAATTCAAATGCGGAGGAGGATAAAATGGGTAGAGGTTTGTGTTCTTATTTAGGGTTTGGGAGAAGAGGAAAGGGTGTTGTGCGGCGCAAGGGAAGGGGAAGAAGAGTTAGGGTTGTTGTTAATTAGGTTATAGTTCAATTCATGTTTTAATTAATTTCTGTAATTATAATATAGTTTAATTCAGATTAGTTTATTCTTTTTTTAATCAGGATTTTAGAAATATGATGATAAGTTTAGTTTATTTCTTTTTCTTTATTTAAGAATTTTATAAAAGAAATATTATCAAGATTATTAGTTTAATTCTTTTTTCAAGATTATTAGTTTAATTCTTTTTTCAGATTATTAGTTTAATCCTTTTTAGATTATTAGTTTATTTCTTTTTTTCAGATTTATTAGTTTAATCCTTTTTAGATTATTAGTTTAATTCTTTAGATTAAAGGATTAGTTTAATTTAAGATTTTAGAAAATATTAATTCGCAAGATTATTAGAATTTTATTCATTTTTAAATTAAGGTTTTAGAAAATATTCATAAGATTAGTTTAATCTCTTTTCTTAAATTAAGATTGTAATTTGAACATTACTATAAGATTAGTTAATTCATTAGTTTAAATTAAGATTTTAGGAAATTTTAATCATAAGTTAGGTTAATTTAAAATATTAGCTTAATTGATTATAATCATAAGTTTAGTATTAAATTCATTTTCTAAGATTAAGAGTTTAATTCATATTTTAGATTAAAGGTTCAATTCATTTTTAATAAGACTATGGTTTAATTAAGATTTTTAGAAAATATTATAACAAGATTAATTTAATCTTAGTGTAAGTAATATAGTATAGTAGAGATTATTAATCTTAATGCAAATCCCATATGGGCCTTACGTTTCTATTTACACCCCCATCTTTAAGCCCACAGGAAAAATGAAATAAAAATCTGCTTATTACACCTCTCTCAACTTCCTGCATTCTGGGCCTAAGGATGTTGCTACTCACACCTCCCTGTTTCAGGCCCATATACGAAAAACAAGTAGAAAATTGTTAAATACACCCCTGTATTATTTCTTTAGATTTTTTAATTTTAGTTTAATTATAGTTTCAAATTAAATTCAATAAAAATGATAAAAATCATTAGAAAATTCACAAAAAAATTAAGTAGATTAATAATTGAACTTAGAAATTTATGTCATTTTTATTTGCTGGAATTTGTTTATTTTTGAATTAATTCTGAATTTTTCATTTAATTAGCTTCATTTATATTTCTATTATTTATGCTGGATTTTGTTCATTTTATTTAAGTAGCTTCCAGCAACTTTTTTGAGCCATTCTTTTTTCTGTAATTAGGGGACTCATAATAGTTCTTAGGATATTTTTAGTGGATTTTTTTGGAGTTTTTATCTTAGGTTTTAATGATATAATCCTTAGGAATTAGTAGTTAATTCTTAGCTGGAAATAATTAATTTTTAGGTATAGAAAAAATAAGATTTTTTAGAATCCCTCTTAATACAATATTTTAGATAGTGTTAGGACCCTATAGTTTAAGTTTCATAATTTTTCTAGGAGATTTAATATTTTTTTTAGGAATATTAGTTTTAGGCCTAGTTAGGCATAAATCCCATTAGTTTAAACATAGTTAGAAATAAGTCAAAAATAAATAAATAAATAGTCTAGGTTAGATTTAGTCATAGAGTAATTTAGACTTAGGCTAGTTAAAATTCATTTTTTAGAATGAGTATTAGGTTTAGCTTAGAATTAGAACTTAGGCTTGAAACTTCATCATCACTAGAACTAGAATAAATAAAATAGACTACTTTTTAGTTCATGCCTTTAAATGCATTTTTAGAATCTTATTTTCTTATGGTTAATTTCATGTTTTTTGCTTCATGTAATTGTTACAACTTGTATAGGCTTCCCCCATTTGTTCTTAGAATCAACTTAACTTCATTAAGAAGTAAGTTGAATTCTAGTAGTTTTAAGTTAATTAGGCTTAGAAACCTCACTAACCATTAGGACCACTTTGTAAATACATAACAAAATTAGGATTGAGTCTTAGTCCCTTAGATTTTTCCTTTTGCAATTTGAGTCATTCTCTTCTTATCTTCAAACAAAAATCCAAAAACACTTAACAAATAAATGAAATGATTCCTTGTGTATAGCCTTATTCCATGAAGCACTTGCATTCATTCCATCTTGGAGTGGTGTAAGCTTGTTTATCATGATGCACAAGTCTCATCAAGGAATTGTTCACAAAGAAAAACTTAAAAGACATTTCTTCACAAAAGCAACAAAAACACTTAATAAAGTTCAACAAGCTAGTGAACTTAAACCCTAATCCTAGGAAACCAGTCTTGGATAAATTCTCCTTGCTGGGTATGCTTGTTCTATTATTCCATCTTGGAATGTAGAGTCAAGTGTACATTCCATGGAAAAGAGTTTGAATTTACTTCCTTGTGCCAAATTCATACAAAACTCATAAAAGACAAAAACAGATAACAAGCGACTATCCTGCGGGAACTTCTCTTCTCATCTCATTCACTCACAACGCGAACTCGCGGCGACTTGTCACACATGCAAGACGGTAAACGCACTCGTACCAGACGAGCCTGCAACACCTGAGCATAGACATACGCAGTTCCAGCTATAAAAAAACACAAACAAATAGTTCCCGCCTTAGTTAGGCGAACTACGTCGACTCTGATCCTCATTATCCTGATGAGGTACGTAGGCAGCGGGGTAGGGCCCGTTCGAGCACATTCTTTATTTTCCCTACATTCCCTTTTTTTTCCATTCTCTTTTTCCAGTTCCTTTCTCATTTTTCATTCCAGTAGCGGTTTTATTCAGCAGCATTCGTATTTTCTCACCCTTTGAAACAAGCAAGCAAGCGTGGATCCCGTCGGGTACGACGGACGGATTGGGGTGCTAATACCTTCTCAATTCGTAACCGACTCCCGAACTCAGATCTTTGGTTCGCAAGGCCTTGTCCTTTCCTTCTTCCTTAGGTTTGTGCAACATTACCTTTCCCATTCATTCGGGATAAAAATGTCTGGCTGGCGACTCTAACCTTTCCGCGCCACTTTCGCGTTTGTACTAGGACGAAAATCCCGGGAGCGACAGCTGGCGACTCTGCTGGGGACTTAACCTGATTCTTCCGATTTCCCTTGTAGAGTCAATCCTAGCGCCTGTTTGGTTTTGCTTCTTTGGGTGTTTGTTTGTTGTTGTGTGCTTTAGTTTAACTTTACTGTTTTTATTTACAGTTTTATTTACAGCTTTACTTTATTGCATTTATTTACCGCTTTCAGTATTTTATTTTCCATGCATCATATTATACTGGACTGTCAGGCTGTGCTGGTTTTCATTTTTTCTGTGGGTTGGGAGTTACTGTGAGATAAGCCAACTACCCGGCTTGAGTGCACCATAGGACTTAGAGTGGTTCCACTTTGGCTTCATGGCATCTTGCTATGTTGGTAGTAGTGAGTTCCACACCTTGACTTGTGACCTTCTCGGGAATGTATTGATACCGGAATCTTTCTGGGTTGATGCGCTACCTTGATAGTTATGTGCAGTCAGGGGACCGATCTTTGAGAACCTTTGTGGAAACATCCCTCTCCAGTGATGACAGTGGCAGACCACATTTGTTGGTGTCGCTCCCGATAAATGGGACATGGGCCCAGATAAAGGTACAGACGCGAACGGTCGGCGAAAGGAACAATGAGAACACACAACCGTGAACTCACTGGAGATGAATAGAGTCGCTAGCTAGGTATTTTTATCCCGGAGGAAAGGTAATGCTGCATAGACCTAGAAAAGATGGATAAGACGGTTGCGAACCAGAGAGACTGAGAAAAGGGGTTGGTTACAACCTGGGAAGGTATTAGCACCCAGATTGTCCGCCGTACTCGACGGGATCCACGCTTAAAAGATTTGTGTTTTAAAGGGGTAGTGTCAGTGCAATCTGTGTATAAAGAGCTGGAAAGCAATATGTACAGGTGTCAGTGTAAAGAAGTGAAGTGTATAATGATGTGTCAGTGTAAGAATGAGGATGAATTGCTCATGATAATGAGGCTAAAAGGATAAAGCTGGAAAGAGGGGGAATATACAGAGACTTTTGTTCGATAACTGTTAAGTTATGCCTACGTATCCTCTCGTGCAATGAGGAAGTCAGAACACCGTAGTTCGACCCAAAGAGACTGAAAGGTGAATTAACTTGATGAACTGCTTACTTGCCTATGCTCAAGTGTATGATCTGTCTGGCACAGATGCAAACTGTCTTGCATTAGACGGAAGAAGCAAATTCTCGTTTGTGAGTGAATGAGATGAGAAAAGAATCCCGAAGGAGACGATTATTGTTTGTTTTTGTGTTTTCAGTCTTTTATTGCTTTTGAAAGTTTGTCATAAGTTAATGAGCTTAAGCCTAAACCAATGGATTTAGTAAACTCATCACATCTTCCCTCTGATTAGGGGTAATGAGAATACCTTAAGTGTGAAGTCAGATTCTCACACTTAATTACCTTTGATGTAGGATTACGATCATTAACCTACTTGTGATTATTTAGATGTTTTTGTGGTTTTTTGTTTAGTGTTAAGTAATGAGGTTAAGCCATAATCAAGGATTAAACAGACTCATTACACCATCCTAATAGAAGGATGATAGATGAGAATGTTTAAGCTGAGGAAAACTCCTCAACTTAATCCATGATTAGGGATTAAACTCATGACAAAACAAAGCCTTTGATTAAGTGGATTTTATTTAATGGTATGATGATGAAGTGAATTTTATGATTTGTAAGACTACTTGAGGGGGACTTGTCCATTAACACTAGGGTTAGTCCTTCTTAACCATTTAAGGAAGAATTAGAACCCTAATGTAAGGCCCAAGTTACAAGTGTGATGTCTTGATACTTATTAGGTGAATTGATTAAGAGATTTAAACACATTAAGGGTTTAACACTTAGGATTAAAGTTATACACTCCATCCTAAGAGAAGGATGCAGGCATAAGCTTAATCACAAAGCCTTAAAACCTTTAGGGTTTAGTCCCTGATTATGAGGTGAGAAGAGAAGACTCAAAAGAGACACAAAGGTAAAACTAAGAGGGGAGACTAATCAAAACCCTAATCATTGTCATGCTTGGTTGTTCCTAAGGTTTGTGGGGTTTTCAAAAGAAGATCTTCAAAGGAAACCACCAGGAAGCAGATGAAAGGATCAAGAGAAGCAAAGTGACTTGCTTCATTCAAGAAGTTAAGTCACTTGAAGAAAGAAAGTGGGAAGAAGAAGAATGAGCAAGCTCAATCTCAAACACATACAAAAATGCAACATGGATGCAAGAGAGAGATGAGAAGAAAAGTATGAGAAGTGAAAGCAAATTCACTTCTCAAAGTCACTTACCACCTGAAAGGTTAGAAAAGGAATGCAATGCAATGCAAAATGGGATGAGATGAACATGATGCAAACCAAAACCAGAAGCACATACATGATGCTAATGATGCTATGAGATGCTACAAACATGAGGCAACACATGGAAATGATCATACAAGCTTATGAATGCAAATGAAGCAAGCTAGGAAGCATGAACATACATGAAAAGTTATGAAGTGCACATGGCATACAACATGGCAAATACATGATGCAATGATCAAACATGCTTTCAATATGTCTTATGATGTCAAATGAATCAAATGGATGCTTGAAATGTCATGGCAAGTCATGCTATGCAAGGAAATGCAAGATGGATGCATATGGAAGCCCAAATTAGGGTTTATGATCAATGCAACAAACAAAAATCAAAATCAGAAGCAAACCCTAAGATAAAAAATTGAAAACACCACACAAAGGACCCCTAATCCTATACTAACCCAATGCCCAAAGGAGAGGTCTCAACTCCTAACCATTCTCAAGTTATGATTTTTACAAGTTTTCTAGGGTTTTAGGGTTTCCAAACAAGGAAATTATCAAACAAAATGAAAATGAAAGATCAAATCATGGCCATTTAATCTCACAAACTACATGCTAAACACAATGCAATGCAAGAAGAATCAAGGTCCAACTCTTCATGGATAGACAGAAATGATTTTTGGAACTTTGGGTCAAAACAATGCACAAAAATGATTTTAATTCAATGAGAAATTATTAAAATGCATCAAGATCAAAAAATAAATTTGGTTTGAAGGTTGGACAATGTTTCTAAATGTCTTAGAACATTTCATGAATTTTTTTGGTGATTTTTAAATACCTAAAAGTATTTTTAATCTATTAATTTTCATTAATCAATTAAAAATAAACTTTTAAATATTTTAAAATACTTTTTAAATGCTAAAAATGAAAATAAAAATATTTTTGTGTTTTAAAAATTAATGAAACTCTTGACAAAAAGTTTCATAATTTTTAAAACAATTTTACTATTTTTAATGAATTATGCAAATTAAATGAAAAGAAAATGAAATAAAAATGAATTTAAACTGAATTAATGAGAAGTCAGCAGATCCTAGGGACCAGATTCAAACTAAAACACGCGCGTGTTGACTTGGCGCCAGATCTCACGGCCCTCATTCAAACTCAGCTAATCAATGCTTATGCCCTAATTACGCCGTTAAACACTTTCAGATGACCGGAACAGTGTTCCGGTCATCTTCTCCGTTCACCCCAAACCTCAAACTCACTCCATACGTTACGAAAATGAAATCTAATTGAACAGAAATGTTTCCCACTCACTCACGAATCATAACCCTCAATCAAAACAAATTTATTTTTCCTGGAATGGCTGAATCGAAGCAAACAAGAACTAGGGCAAAAAAGTTCCAGAGACTAATTAAACTCTCATCTCTCCACCATTTTTAAAACTAAAGATATCAGAGCAATCAGTGAAGCATATAGAACAACTTTAGAACTTAAAAAATGATTTCTGGGAAAAAAGTTCTTGAGCTACCTGAGTTTCGAAGCTTTCACTCTGGTAACTTTCAGACCTCCCCTCCTTGTGAAATCCACTCCTTATGACCCCTTGATGATGCTTGAATGCTTGGAAGAAATTTATGCTGGTTAGTTGAAGAGTTTGAACAGCTTCTGCTCAAGCTCAGTTGAAAATGGTGATGGTGATTCAAGCTGTTTCAGGCCAGTGTGAGTGGTTCTTTGTGATCAGGGTGATGTTTTGAGAAGGTTTGTGGAGTTTGTTTGAGTGTGTATGGCCTGTGGAAGATGTTTCGAAGGGAACTGCAGGTTGGGGTGAAAATGGAGAAACAATGTTCTTGCTGGATTCAGGCTTGGTTCTTTGTTGGTTTGGGCTCAATGAAGTATGGTGAGATGATTAGTGAAACTTGTTTGAATGTTTGTGAGCTGGGCAGAGAGATTCGAAGAGAAATGCAAATGAGGTGAGTTTTGTGTATGTGATGATGTTGTGTGTTTCAGCCTTGCTTGATGTATGAAATGGCTAGCATTTTGTCCACATAAACATCTCTCATTGGTCAGATGATGTGACCTGCCCTTTATTGATTGGTATGGCCACTTTTGCAATTTGTCAACTTTTGTGTAAGAGAAAGTATGGGCAACTTCTAGGCTAGTACATGGGCTGTGTGATGCGCAGCAAGGTGAGGGGAGAGGGCTAGGGTGGTTCAGCATCCAATGCAGCAAGTTGGTGAAGTGTGATGAGTGGTTTTGCAAGTTGCTCTCTTTTGGTTCACATGAAATTTTCTAGTCCCACAAGCCATAAAACATGAGGAAACCTTGGTCCAATCTGAACTTTAGGACTTACATGATGCTTGTGTAATGGTTTGATTTCAATTAGAAGTCACAAGAATGCTTGGTTCATGAAATTGCAAGTTTTCTTTTTAGTGCATAACTTGAAAATTAGTGATTTTTGCCAACTTTGTCACACCATAACTTTTGATCCAAAATGAATTAGGTCATGTTCTTGTACTTTTTGAAAAGGGAAAAATGTAATCTACAACTTTCATGACCAAAGTTTTTTCATTTGAAGCATTTTTGGCTCAAAAATCAAGGCTTGAAAAATGGCATAAAATGACATATCCTTGAAAAAGTCAACTATGCCCTAAAAAGTCAACTTTGCAAAAACTTCAAATTCTTGATTTTTGTGAACTTCAACCTTCTTCCATGATCAAATAAAGATCATATACACTCAAAATGATGAAGATCACCCCTTGGTTGGGTCATTGGGGGCCTCAGATGCCCTGATTTTGCACTGACTTGTCTGAAAAGTCAACTCTTGATCAGATGACTTCCCCATGGAATTTCTTCATGAAAATTGATATGCATACTCCCTATACCATATAGATACCAATGGAAACAAGAATGACCAAAAAATTTGGGGTTATGGCCTCTGAAACCAAAACCCTAATTTTAGGTCAACTGTGTAGTCAAACTTGGCTCTACATCCACACCAATCCCAGTTCTTGTGATTCTTTGGCATTTTTGACTTTGAAAGGATATAATAAGATACAATAACATACATGGACCCCTTTGAAGTGATTGATGGCCTTTGGAGTGGCTCAGGAGGCTCTTGGATTGCTCAGATCACAAACCCTAGGTGCAGATGACTTTGAATCTATGCAGTGAATCAAAACTGTGATATGAGATGATATGATTGTGTTTATGCATATGAAATAATCACAAGCCATGGTGTGAATGGGTGAGGGCAAATTTGGGGTGTTTACAGTTGGCAAACCCACTCGCATCCGAGGGCCCACTGGGAACTCGCATAGGATGGCCTGGTTCTCTCACAGGAATTCAGTTAAAGCAAAACTGTTCGTATGACGATAGTATTGTACCCTTCGGGATGAATGTACTATTGTTTCTCGACTCAGTGTTTGAAGCTGGAGACTTGTGAAGGATGCTTGTTCTTTCCGGACTCAACTGAGACCTCCCTGAGTAGTACATAATGCCAAACCGATTCCCTGATTTGGCCATGAGCCATTTCTCGGAAATGGTGAACGTATTATTGCTATTCGGCCTCGAGAGTCCGTGATGTTTGACCCGAGTAGCACACCCGTGAGATTGGGAGGGGTTTACAGGTTTGCAGGAACCCTGGTACCTTCAGCATACCCACTTTGCCTTTGGTTCAGTTTTGTGATCTGGATTTCTGTTCTTAAGTTGTGGATCCCGGATCAGAGGGATAATTATTGTGATATCTGGATTTTGAGACCTGGCACCGACACCTAATTATATGATTGGCACATCACAGATGTAAACACCCCAAATTTTCCCTCACCCATTCACACCATGGCTTGTGATCATTTCATATGCATAAACACAATCATAACATCTCATACCACATTTTTTGATTCACTGCATAGGTTCTAAGTCATCTGCATCTAGGGTTTGTGACCTGAGCAATCCAAGAGCTCTTGAGCCACTCCAAAGGTCATCAATCACTTCAAAGGGGTCTATATGTGTTCAAGCATCATATTATATCCTCTCAAAGTCAAGAATGCCAAAGGATCACAAGAACTGGGATTGGTATGGATGTAGAGCCAGGCTTGACTGCACAGATGACCCAAAATTAGGGTTTTGGTTTCAAAGGCCATAAATCCAATTTTTTTGGTCATTATTGTTTCTATTGGTCTCTATATGGTATAGGGAGTGTGCATATCAATTTTCATGAAGAAATTCCATGGGGAAGTCATCTGATCAAGGGTTGACTTTTCAGACAAGTCAGTGTAAAATCAGGGCATCTGAGGCCCCCAATGACCCAACCAAGGGGTGATCTTCATCATTTTGAGTGTATATGATCTTTATTTGATCATAGAAGAAGGTTGAAGTTCACAAAATTCCAGAATTTGAAGTTCTTGCAAAGTTGACTTTTTAGGGCATGGTTGACTTTTCATGAAATGTCATTTTATGCCACTTTTTCAACCCTTGCTTTTTGATCCAAAAATGCTTCAAATGGAAAAACTTTGGTCATGAAAGTTGTATATTAGATCTTTCCCTTTTCAAAAAGTACAAGAACATGATCTAATTCATTTTGGATCAAAAGTTATGGTGTGTCAAAGTTGGCAAAAATCACTAATTTTCAAGATATGCCTCAAATGAGAAACTTGCAAAAACTTTGTACCAAGGCATTTGTAACTTCTAATTCATGTCAAACCATTACACAAGCATCATGTAAGTCCTAAAGTTCAGATTGGACCAAGATTTCCTCATGTTTTATGGCTTGTGGGACAAGAAAGTTTCATATGAACCAAAAGTGAACAACTTGCAAAAACCATCATCACACCTCACCCACTTGTTGCCTTGGCTGCTGAACCATTCTAGCATCTCTCACACACCATGCTGCGCCATCCCATACACTTGTACTAGCCTAGAGCTCAACCCATGCTTTCCTTACACCAAAGTTGACATTTTGCAAAAGGCACCTTACCAATCAATAAAGGCCAGGTCACATCATCTGACCAATGGGAGTTTTTTATGTAAATCAAATGCTAGCCTTTTCACATAACAAGCCAGGCTGAAACACACAAGATCAACACATTCACAAACTCACTCCATCAAGCAAAACCCTTCGAATTTCTTTACACAACTCACAAACACAAAAACCAGCTCCATTGATCAACTCACCTTGCTTCACTGAGCCAAAACCAGCAAGACTTAGGCCTGAACCAAGCAAGAACCGAGCTTCACCATTTCTCATCCTCAAAGCCAGAACTTTCGAATCTCATTTTCCAGCCATCAAACACCCCATTTCTCTTCACCAACAAGTCAAACACACTCAAAGGAGCAGGAATCCACCATTGGAATAGCTTGAAACCTCACAAATCCTGACTGTGAATCCTGCTACACCAGAACACTCCTCTTCAAACCAGCCATCCACAAGAACTTTGAAGCTTCTCTTTGAGTTCAGGGGAGTCAAAGAAGTTCATTTGCACACAAAGGAGGCTCTGAAAGCTCAGTATTGAAGCTTTCCAGCTCAGGTATGACCATGGATTTTTTCTCCCAAAGCTTGCATTTTAAGTTATAAATTGATTGCTTATGTCTTGCTGGTCATGGGGATACCCTTAGAATCGAAAATGAGTAAGAAATGAGTTTGTATTGTTACTCTGAAATTTCACCCGTGGAATTTGTTTCCTTCGATTTGCTTGTTTCTTGGGGTTTAAATGATGTTTGAGGGTGGATTCGTGTCCTAGGTCGTTAGAGGATCACTTGGCTGTGTTTAATTTGATGATTAGAAGCCTAAATCAGGATCTAGGGTTTTGTTGTCGCCGGAGAAGATGACCGGAGCTTCCCTCCGGTCACCTGAATGTTATTAGCCCTAATCCCAGTCATTAAGTCCATTTGAATCTCATGCGTTAGATGGCCTGACTTTGTTGACTTCCCGCGTACACGTATGGCCCAGATTCGTTCATTTGCCCTAATCCCCTTTAGTTAGTTTAATTAATCATAATTAAATTAATTTAATCAGGACCAACCTAGGCCACTAGATCTGGCGCGCAGTCAACAGTTTCAAACCCAGAGTAAATCCTAGCCCTCCATTCAGTTGACTTCAGTTTTTTTCATATTATTTTCATATTTTTCTCATTTGTTTTATACAATTTATTTAAAATAGCAAATTTTGTTTAAAAATTATGAAACTTTTTGTCAAGAGTCTCATTAATTTTTAACACTCAAAAATATTTTTATTTTCATTTTTTGCATTAAAAAAGTATTTTTAAATATTTAAAAGTTTATTTTTAATTGATTAATGAGAATTAATTTATTAAAAATACTTTTAGGTATTTAAAAATCACCAAAAAATTCATGAAATGTTTTAAGACATTTAGAAACATTGTCCAACCTTCAAACCAAATTTATTTTTTGATCTTGATGCATTTTGAGAATTTTTCATTGAATAAAAATCATTTTTATGCATTATTTTGATCCAAACTTCAAAAAATCATTTCTGCCTAACCATGAAGAGTTGGACCTTGGTTCTTTTTGCATTGCATTGTGTTTAGCATGTAGTTTGTGAGATTAAATGGCCATGATTTGATATCTCACTTTACATTTGTTTGATAATTTTCTTGTTTAGGAACCCTAAAACCCTAGAAATCTTAAGAAAATCATAACTTGAATTTGGTTAGGAGTTGAAACCTCTTCTTTGGGCAGTGAGTTAGTATAGGATTAGGGGTCCTTTGAGTGCATTTTCAATTTTTTATAATGTTGTTTGCTTCTGATTTTGGTTTTTGTTTGATGTATTGTTCATAAACCCTAATTTGGGTTCCCATATGCATCCATCTTGCATTCTCTTGCATAACATGACTTGCCATGACATCTCAAGCAGCCATTTGATTCATTTGACATCATAAGGCATATTGAAAGCATGTTTGATCATTGCATCATGTATTTGCCATGTTATATGCCATGTGCACTTCATAACTCTTCATGTATGTCCATGCTTCTTAACTTGTTTCATTTGCATTCATAAGCTTGTATGATCATTTCCATATGCTGCCTCATGTTTGTAGCATCTCATAGCATCATTAGCATCATGTAAATGCCTCTGGTTTTGTTTCTCATCATGCCATTTCATCTCATTTTGCATTACATTGCATTCCTTTCACTAACTTTTCAGGTGGTAAGTCACTTTGAGAAGTGAATTTGCCTTCACTTCTCACAACTTCTCTTCATCTCTCTCTTGCATCCATTGCTGCATTTTTGTTTGTGTTTGAGTTTGAGCTTGCTCATTCTTCTTCTTCCCACTTTCTTTCTTCAAGTGACTTGACTTCTTGAATGAAGCAAGTTGCTTTGCTTCTCCTGATCCTCTCATCTGCTTCCTGGTGGTTCCATTGAAGATTTTCTTTCTTAAACCTCACAAACCTTAGGAACAACCAAGCATGACAATGATTAGGGTTTTGATTAGTCCCCCACTTAGTTTTACCTTTGTGTCTCATTGAGTCTTCTCTTCTCACCTCATAATCAGGGACTAAACCCTAAAGGCTTTAAGGCTTTGTGATTAAGCTTATGCCTGCATCCTTCTATTAGGATGGAGTGTATAACTTTAATCCTAAGTGTTAAACCCTTAATGTGTTTAAATCTCTTAATCAATTCACTTAATAATCATCAAGACATCACACTTGTAACTTGGGCCTTGCATTAGGGTTCTAATTCTTCCTTAATTGGTTAAGAAGGACTAACCCTAGTGTTAATGGACAAGTCCCCCTCAAGTTGTCTTACAAACCCTAAAAATCATTTCATCATCTTACCATTAACTAAAATCCACTTAATAAAGGTTTTTGTTTTGTCATGAGTTTAATCCCTAATCATGGATTAAGTTGAGGAGCTTTCCTCAGCTTAAACATTCTCATCTATTATCCTTCTATTAGGATGGTGTAATGAGCCTGTTTAATCCCTGATTATGGCTTAACCTCATTACTTAACACTAAGCAAAAATCACAAAAACATCTAAATAATCACAAGTAGGTAAATGATCTTAATTCTGCATCAAAGGTGATTAAGTGTGAGAATCTGACTTCACACTTAAGGTACTCTCATTACCCCTAATCAGAGGGAGGATGTGATGAGTTTACTAAATCCATTGGTTTAGACTTAAGCTCATTAACATATGACAAAATCCAAAAAGCAATAAAAGACTGAAAAGACAAAAAAACAAACAATAATCGTCTCCTCCGGGATTCTTTTCTCACCTCATTCACTCATAAACGAGAACTCGCTTCTTCCGTCTAATGCAAGACAGTTTGCATCTGTGCCAGACAGATCATACACTTGAGCATAGGCAAGTAAGCAGTTCACAAGTCAATTCATCTTTCAGTCTCTTTGGGTCGAACTACGGGGTTCTGACTTCCTCATTGCACGAGAGGATACGTAGGCATAACTTAACAGTTATCGAACAAAAGTCTCTGTATATTCCCCCTCTTTCCAGCATTATTCTTTTAGCCTCATGGTCTTGAGCATCTCATCCTTTGTCCTTACACTGACACTGTATGTCACACTTTGCACTTCTTTTACACTGACACCTGTACATCTTTTCCAGCTATTCTATACACAAATTGCACTGACACTACCCCTTTAAAACACAAATCTTTTAAGCGTGGATCCCGTCGAGTACGACGGACAATCTGGGTGCTAATACCTTCCCAGGTTGTAACCAACCCTCTTTCTCAGTCTCTCTGGTTCGCAACCGTCTTATCCATATCTTTCTAGGTCTATGCAGCATTGCCTTTCCTCCGGGATAAAAATGCCTAGCTGGCGACTCTTTTCTTTTCCAGTGAGTTCACTGCTGTGTGTTCTCATTGTTCTTTTCGCCGACCGTTCGCGTCTGTACCTTTATTTGGGCCATTCCCCATTTATCGGGAGCGACAGCTTGGCGACTCTGCTGGGGACCCTTATACTGCAATCAGGGCTTCTGGTTCTTTTTGTGGGTTCCTCCTAGCGCTTGATTGATTTGTGTTTACTGGGGTGTTATGTACTTATTTGTGTTTGTATTTTTGTATTTATTTTTGCTTTATGTACAGTTGCTTTACTGCTTCCTTTATAGCTTTGCATTATCATACTGTCATACTGTGTTGCTGGCTGGATCTGTTTGTTTGCTTTGGTGGGTGGGTGTTCCATTGAGAGTTAAGGTCCTATACCTGGGACCGGAGTGACACCTAGGCTAGAGTGGTTCATATTCTTTCCCATTCCATCTCGGTCTGGTGCGGGAATATGAAACACGGTTCAGATATGGGTTTCTTCTTGAGAACTCTGTATTGCAGATTTCCTGCAGTGCTAGGGCTATCTAGGAAGCCTGCTAAGTCTGGATGACCTTTAGTATTGACCTTCAGAAACTGAGGTGAATTAGAGGAGGAACTTTTATGGTTATTGTAAACACTGTACCTCCGGGTTATAAGTGTTTACACTTCTCATAACTGATCCAAGTCTGAGGATCCTTGTTTTAGAACACCACCTGTGAGGGGATTGGGCTGTTTACAGGTTTGTAGGTACCCTTGACCTCAGCATACCCTGTTACTTTGATTTGATTAAGAATACTCCATGTTGGAACAGTTCTTGTGATTCTAAACCCTGGACATGTGGCTCTTTATTTGAGCCCCCCACCTTGGTTACTGGATTTATAGACCTCCATCTGGAATTCTTGAACATACTTGGACCTATATCAAAGCATTTGATCAGATCCAGCTCAGTCACAAACCCTTGCATATCATTTGCATGCATAATCATTGCATCATATTGACATTTGCTTATTTGTGTTTCAGGGTATCCACCTTCATTTTTGGTTTGGTTTTGACCCTATCTTCAGTATTGACCTATCTTCATCAGCATCTGCTTCTGCTATCAGCTATCTACTTCAGTCACCTGCACCAGCCAATCAGTGGCCCATTTCTTCAGTGTTATCATCAGCACCTGTCTCCACTCATCTTCAACAACATGGCTCCTAAAAAGAGTAACATCACCTACCACTTCTTCCAGCCAGAGCTATCTGACATCAGGAGGATTCAGACCCTGGTCACTCAAGACCATATACCACTGTTCAGGGAACACTATGGAGATATACTTGATGTGGTTATGGATCTGGACCCTTCACAGAGGAGCCTGATTCACACCTGCCTTCAGTTTTATGATCCCCCATTGAGATGTTTCACTTTTCAGGACTTTCAGCTGGGCCCTTTATTGGAGGAATACTCATCATTGGTTGGTATACCTATCAGGGGTGGAGTCCCTTTCAACCCTGAGATGGTCTTTCCTGGTAATGAAGAAGTAGCAAAGGCTTTGCATCTGGAACCAGTTCTGATTGGGCAGCATATGACTTCTAAGGCTGGAATCCCTGGCCTGCATCTGGATTTCTTGATCTCTCAAGCTACCCTGAAAGCTTCTTTAGGAGAGTGGAAAGCAGTCTGTGCTCTATTGGCCCTGAGCATATATGGGATTATATTATTTGCAGATGAGCCTCGATTCATTAGCAAGAATGCAATCCATCTTTTCATCTTGAAGAACCCAGTGCCCACTTTATTGGGGGATCTCTATTACTCAGTGCATCAGAGGAATGAAAAGCAGAGGGGAAGATTAGTGAGGTGTTGTGCTCCTTTGTTCCATACTTGGTTTCTCAAGCATTTGCCCAGGACAGATGCATTTTTGAACCCTCATCAGCAAAGAAACTGGGCTAGAAGACTCACTGCTCTAACTTCAGCCGATATCAGGTGGTGCACTCAAAGCACAAAGGGCAGGGATATCATCACCAGCTGTGGGCATTTTCCCAATGTGCCCCTAATAGGAGTTAAGGGTAGTATTAATTACAACCCTCTGCTGTTCAAAAGACAACTGGGCTATGCACTGGTCCACACTCCTAAGGCACAGGACTTGGTTGAGATTCTTTATTGTGAGAACAAGCCTAATCTGGCTATAGTTAGGCAGGCAGCCTGGGCCTGGGATAATGTTCAAACCAAGGGAGTAACCATTCTGGGGAAGTGCAACAATGTGGCATCAGCACAATATTATGAGTGGTCCCATGCCCGGGCTCAATTCTCTGGAATGCCCTTTACCATGGAGGATATGCCTGGACCATCCTCAGCACCACCCCCTGCCACTGTCAGTTTAGAGGAGTTTGAGAGCTTGAAAGAAAGAAATGAGAAGTTGACTCAGGCTTTGCAGAAGACCCTCCGGGAGAGGAGTGATGGCAGGTTGGATATTGAGAGGTTAGAGAAGTTGAGAGTGGAGCATCTGGCTAAGATTGAGAAGTCTGGGGATTATATCAAGAAGTCTAAGGCTGGAGAACAAATTCTGAAGAATGCTTGCAAGGAAGCCCAGTTCCAGAGAGCAAGGACAGACTTGTATCTGAAGGAGAGTCAGGCTAGGTGGGTCAGGATCACCGAGGCTCGTACTCTGGAAGATAAGAGGGTCCAAGACAAGATGGAGCAACTGGAAGCCAGTGCAAAAGATCAGCAAGAAGCCCTGGCAGCAGCCCAGAGGGAGATATCAGAGCTGAAGATCAAAGCTGGAGTGAAGAGGTCAAAGGACCAAAGTCAGCACAAGAAGCTAACTGCAGCTGTTACGACCCGGAATCTCCTTATCAGTAATCTCACGGAGCGTCCAGCTGATCCTGTGACCGAAGCACTTCTCAAGGAAGTTCGGGAGGATGAGTTTGGTCTTGGTGTTTGACCATTTGTTTGTTGTTGCTTTCATTCCATGTACTTTTGTTTTCCTGTAATATATTTTGACCCCTCAGAGGGCTTGTATTTGTAAACAAACTATGTACCATTTGCCTTTTGTAATATATGTATTAGTTTGTTCCATCCGAGTTTACTTCGAAAGCAACATCAACAGCATCTTCAAGGGTCTGGAAGGGTCAAAACTGAATGCCAAGCCGGATACCTTGAAAACAAATAAGCATACTGCATTGCATGCTAACCTTTTGTTTTGTTTTGCAGGCTTTTGTTTTATTGTTGCTAACTCTGTTGTGATATTCAGGAACTATTGCTCGACGCCGGGTATTTCCCCTCAATCGTCCGCACCGATATCCAACCCGTAACAACCTTCCGGGCATACAAATGGATCAGGTACAGCAGGACCTTGCAGAGGTCAGAAATCAAATGGCAAATGAAAGATTGGAAATGAGAACCCAGATGACTCAGTTTATGGAAGTGATGAACAACATGGCTCAGAGCCAAGAAAGATTGAGGGCCATGGTGGAAAGGCAGAATCAAGAAGATCCACATATAGGGACTGCTGGCACCAGCAACAACGAGAGGGTCCAACCTCATGTCAATCCCCCTGTATTTGGTTCCCACCTCCACCCAGAGGTCAATATTCCTGCTAATGCTCAAGGGACTGCCACTGCCGGTAGGGTACTGCAAGAAGACCCCCAGGAGGATCAGTTCACAGTAATGGGTGCTGGGGAGGAAGCTTATGACAGAAGGCTGGATGAGATAGCTGAGAAATTAAGATCCTTAGAGTCTCAAAACTCTTTGGGTTTTGACGTTATGGACATGGGCTTGGTAGACGGGGTCAGGATTCCCCATAAGTTTAAGCCTCCTTGTTTCGAAAAATACAACGGGACTTCATGCCCCCGGACTCACTTACAATCATTTCTGGGGAGGCTGAAGGCCTATACTATGGATGAGAAGCTCTGGATGTTTTATTTCGAGGATAGCTTAACTGGAGCGTCAAGAGAATGGTACTCTCACCTGACAAGGGCAACTATCAGGTGTTGGAAGGACCTGGCAGAGGCCTTCATCAGACAGTATCAGTACAACTTAGATATGGCACCCAACAGGACCCTCCTAATGGGAATGTCACAGTCGTCAAGGGAAAGTTTCCGAGAATATGCCCAGAGATGGAGGCAATTGGCTGCTGCTGTTCAGCCACCTATGTCTGAGAGGGAAATGGCAGATATGTTTATGAACACCCTCCAGGGAACATATATTGACAGGCTGGCTGCTTTCTCTTCCACTAGCTTTGCAGATGTTGTCATAGCTGGGGAGAGAATCGAGAGCCTGTTAAAGATGGGCAAAATCTCTGACAATGGTGCCAGCTCGTCCAGCAATACAAGGAAGCCTTTTGCAGGCCCAAGAAGAACTGGCGAGACCAATGCCAACCACACCAACAAGGGCAGACCCCAGTATGTTCACAGGTCTGTAGCAGCAGTCACTATTCCCGCTCCAGCTCATCCTCAACCAGCTTATCAACCTCCGCAGCAAAACTATCAGCAACAACCTCAGTACCATCAACAAGCTCAGTATCCTCCAAGGAATTATAACAACACCAACAACAACAACCAGCAAAGGCCATTTCAGCAGAGGCCATCTCAAGCCAATAGGGTGATCGATCCTATCCCTATGCCATATGCTACGTTGCTGCCACAACTCCTGAAACTCAACCTAGTTGAGCTAAGGACGTTGGCACCTCCAGATCCCAACAGTCTACCCAGGAATTATGACTCCAACGCCAGATGTGCTTTTCATTCAAATGCACCTGGCCACAGTACAGAAAAGTGCAGAGCCTTGCACATGAAGGTACAAGACCTGGTAGACTCAAATGCTCTGAATTTCGCACCACCACCTAATGTCAACAAAAATCCTATGCCAAACCACGGGGGTCCCAGAATTAACGCTATTGAAGAAGACAAGCCGTCTTATTTAATAACCAGTGTGGGTCAGATCCGGACACCGTTGGTGGAAATTAAGGCTCAACTCCTCGAATGTCAAATGTTCCCGGGGTGTGAGTTGGGGTGTGCTTACTGCAATATCTCAGTAAATGGGTGCGATAACCTGAGGAATGGCATAGATGGTCTCATTCAGAGTGGCCAGCTTCAAATCACCACATCATTTCCTACTAATCCAGCAATCTCATCAACAACGATTCCGGTATCTCCTACAACTGCAACAACCATTGTTCCCGACAATTCTTCGGCTTCATCAACAAGTGCTTCATCTGTCATTTCAACTGACCAGATATCAACGAACGTTCCTTCTACAACTCCAGCACCGCTCCATTTTGAAACTCCTACAACAACAACGTCCATCCTTCCGACAATATCTCCTACAACATCAGCAACAAATCATGAAGATGTCTCAACTGTCACAATATTTTATGATCCTGAAAACAACTCTGCCTACAACTCAGAAAGTGCTGCTCCCATCAGAGCACCAGTCACAGTTTATTATGATCCACAGACTATCACAGTCCCTTCTGCAGCTGCCATCAGTCCAGTCACTGTCACGGTGCCTGGACCAGTACCTTATGAAAGCAATAGGGCCATCCCTTGGCACTACGGCTCTGACGTATACTGCGAAGGAAAGAAAATCACCCTTGAACCATCAACACCTGCACCACAGATAGACAATGTGGGAGGAGGCGGAGGCTTCACTCGAAGCGGACGTCTCTTTGCTCCACAAATCCAAAGACCCACTGCCGAAGCAGAAGCTGCTGCCAAGGCAAAAGGGAAGAGCCCGGTGCAGGAAGATCAAGCTGTTAAGGAAGCTTTGAAAACACCATTCGATCAAGAAGTTGATGAGTTCATGAGAATCATCAAAAAGAGTGATTACAAAATAGTGGATCAGCTTCACCAGACGCCATCCAAGATCTCTATCCTATCACTGCTTATGTGTTCCGAAGCCCATCGGAATGCACTACTCAAAGTCTTGCACGCAGCTTACGTGCCTGAAGAGATCACCGTCAATCAGTTGGAAACCGTGGTTGGAAATGTTACTGCTAGCAATGGGCTAGGGTTCACCAATACTGACTTGACCACGGAAGGCCGCAACCATAACAAGGCCTTGCACATCACCATGGAATGTAGAGGTGCAGTCCTTTCCCATGTGCTGGTAGACACAGGATCATCCCTTAATGTCTTACCCAAAAAGGCCCTGGTGAAGCTAGAATATGAAGGATTGGCGTTGCGTCCCAGCAACTTGGTGGTAAGAGCCTTTGATGGTTCTAAGAGATCGGTTCTGGGAGAAATTGAGCTGCCTGTAACGATTGGCCCACAAACTTTTAAAACGATCTTCTACGTGATGGACATTCAGCCTGCCTACAGCTGTTTGTTGGGTAGACCATGGATTCATGCCACTGGTGCAGTAACGTCTACCCTTCACCAGAAGTTAAAATTCGAGTGGGAAGGCCAAGTCGTTACTATCTGTGGGGAGGAGGATATATTTGTTAGCCATCTGGCTACTTATAAGTATATTGAGATGGATGGGGAGATCCATGAAACAATGAGCCAAGGGTTTGAGGCCCTGAATGTTAATGAAGCGTCTGCTGTATCTGGAATCTCCATGTCATCTTACCAATAAGCCCGGAAGGTTGTTGAAGAGGGAACTGCCCAAGGCTGGGGCAAGGTTTTATTTGTGGAGGAGAAGAAGGACAAATTTGGGTTGGGTTACAGACTAACTCAACAAAATCAAGCAGCGGCTGCTAAGAAGCCTGGTTTTGTCAGTGGGGGAATGCTCACCCCTGATGCTATCAACAATTTGTAAGACGAGCTGGAAGAGGAGCGCAATCTGGAGAATTGGATTCGTCCAAAGATCCCGGGGAGCAGTATCTCAAACTGGTCTTCCCAGGAAATTATAAGGGTTAATCATGCAGAGTAATTATTATTTCCTGTATTTTTATAGCATGCATCAAAGTCTTGCATCTTGCCCAAGATGACAAGACTCATTTTGTAATCGGGCCATCTGTACTTTTTGTGTAACAAGATTAATCAATGAAATATCAGACATCTTTTTGCAAATAAGTCTTTCTCTTTTCCGCTCACTGTTTTTTCCATTTTTCTTTTTGTACAAAAAATAAATGGCGATGTTTTCAAAATGACAACTTTATTTCACTTTTCTAAACAAGATTAAAATCAATCACTAAAATGAAAAAACTGAACCCTTGCAGAGAGTGCCTTCCAGACAGCACCGACAACAGCACGGCTATGACTTCGTATGACTTTGACAATCCAATCAATCAAGTTGATGAAGGGGTTGAAGAAGAATATGAGCTTCCTGAAGAGCTAGCCAGGTTATTGAGGCAAGAGGAGAAGGTTATTACTCCTCACCAGGAGGAAGTTGAAGTGATCAATCTTGGTACCGATGAAGACGTGAAGGAAGTTAAAATCGGGGCCTGCTTGCAAGACTCGGTGAAGAAACAGATGATCGATCTGCTTCAAGAGTATGTGGATGTGTTTGCTTGGTCTTATCAAGATATGCCAGGGTTGGACACCGATATTGTTGTGCACAAGCTACCTTTAAGGGAGGAATGCCCACCAGTCAAACAGAAACTGCGCCGTACTCGCCCAGACATGGCAATGAGGATCAAAGAAGAGGTACAAAAGCAGTGGGACGCCGGATTCCTTGCTGTAACTAGCTACCCACCGTGGGTTGCTAACATAGTACCTGTGCCTAAGAAAGATGGTAAGGTAAGGATGTGTGTTGACTACCGGGATCTGAACAGAGCCAGCCCAAAAGATGACTTCCCATTACCTCACATTGATGTATTGGTGGATAACACGGCTCAGTTCTCGGTATTCTCCTTCATGGACGGATTCTCAGGATACAATCAGATCAAAATGTCACCTGAAGACATGGAGAAGACAACATTCATCACACCTTGGGGCACGTTCTGTTACAAAGTGATGCCATTCGGATTGAAGAATGATGGTGCAACGTATCAACGGGCTATGGTAACATTATTCCACGATATGATCCATAAAGAAATAGAATGTTATGTGGATGACATGATCGCCAAGTCCCTTACTGAAGAAGACCACCTGGTGAATCTGCTGAAGTTATTCAAGCGTCTGAGGAAGTATCAACTGAAGTTGAACCCCAACAAATGCACATTCGGGGTGCGATCCGGTAAGTTGCTGCGATTTATTGTAAGCGAGAAAGGGATTGAAGTTGACCCTGATAAAGTCAAAGCTATTTAAGAGATGCCTGCACCGAAAACTGAAAAAGAAGTTCGAGGGTTCTTAGGTCGTTTGAACTACATCTCGCGGTTCATATCTCACCTTACAGCAACCTGTGAGCCCTTGTTCAAATTGTTAAGAAAAGAACAGACGGTTAGGTGGAACGAAGACTGTCAGAAGGCTTTTGACAAAATCAAGGAGTACTTACAAGAACCTCCAATCCTTATGCCTCCAGTTGAAGGAAGACCTCTAATAATGTACTTGACAGTATTAGAAGAGTCAATGGGGTGTGTGTTGGGCCAGCATGACGAGTCTGGTCGAAAAGAGTATGCAATATACTACCTAAGCAAAAAGTTTACCGACTGTGAACAACGTTATTCACTGCTCGAGAAAACTTGCTGTGCTTTAGCGTGGGCTGCTCGCCGACTGAGACAGTATATGTTGACCCACACTACTTTGTTGATCTCAAAGATGGACCCAGTTAAGTACATATTTGAGAAGCCAGCACTTACCGGACGGGTTGCAAGATGGCAAATGATCCTTATAGAGTATGACATTCAATACACATCTCAGAAAGCCATCAAGGGCAGTGTATTGTCTGAATATCTTGCTGAGCAACCTATTGATGATTACCAGCCTATGAGGTTTGACTTCCCTGATGAAGACATCATGTTCATAAAAGCGAAAGATCATGAAGAGCCTATTCACACTGAAGGGCCTGACCCGGAAGAAGAATGGACTATGATGTTTGATGGGGCTGTTAACATGAATGGTCGTGGTGTTGGTGCAGTACTCATTACACCTAAAGGAGTTCACATGCCTTTCTCGGCAAAACTCACTTTCAACTGCACTAACAACGAATCTGAATACGAAGCTTGCATTATGGGTCTTGAGGAAGCCATTGACCTCAGGATCAAGACGTTGACTGTATTCGGAGATTCAGCTTTGGTAGTCAATCAAACCAACGGCAAATGGTATACACACCAAGATCATTTGATACCTTACAGGGATTATACAAGGAGGTTATTGACCTTCTTCACAACGGTCAAGCTTGAGTATATCCCTCGGGACGAGAATCAGTTTGCAGATGCTCTTGCCACCATTTCATCCATGATCAAAGTTCAGGCTGCCAACTTCGTACCTCGGATCTCAGTGTCCAGACTTGACAGGCCAGCATATGTATTTGCAGCAGATGTTGGTAAAGATGATAAGCCTTGGTTCCATGACATTAAGTGCTTCTTGGAGGATCAAACATACCCACCTGGGGCATCTTCCAATGATAAGAAGACTTTGAGAAGGCTGGCTGGTAGTTTCTTTCTGAACACTGATGGGTCTTTATACAAAAGGAACTTTGATATGGTACTCCTCAGGTGCGTCGACAAGACGGAAGCAGATTTATTGATGCATGAAGTGCACGAGGGATCCTTTGGTACCCATGCTGGAGGGCATGCCATGGCCAAGAAGTTGCTGAGATCAGGCTATTACTGGATCACAATAGATGCTGACTGTTGTGCCTATGCCAGAAAATGTCACAAATGCTAGATCTATGCAGATAAGGTACATGTGCCTCCCAATCCTTTGAACGTGATGTCTTCACCCTGGCCCTTTGCTATGTGGGGCATCGACATGATTGGCAAGATTGAGCCGACTGCTTCGAATGGCCACAGATTCATCCTGGTCGCCATCGACTATTTCACCAAGTGGGTTGAAGCAGCCTCCTATGCAAATGTTACAAGGCAAGTGGTAGCCAGATTTCTGAAGAGAGATATCATCTGTCGATATGGTTCCAATCTAAACAACAAAATGATGGCTGAGCTATGTCGGGACTTCAAAATTCAACATCACAATTCTTCTCCTTACAGGCCAAAGATGAATGGCGCTGTTGAGGCAGCAAATAAAAATATCAAGAAGATTGTGCAGAAGATGGTAGTCACCTACAAAGACTGGCATGAAATGCTACCGTTTGCCTTGCATGGATACCGCACGTCAATCAGAACATCCACTGGGGCAACACCGTATCAACTTGTGTATGGTATGGAAGCAGTCCTACCTGTCGAAGTTGAATTACCCTCTCTACGGGTATTGATGGATGTTAAGCTAAGCGAAGCAGAATGGGTGAGGTCCCGATACGAACAACTGAATCTGATCGAAGAGAAGAGATTAGCTGCAATCTGTCATGGGCAGTTATATCAGAAAAGAATGAAGAAAGCCTTCGATCAGAAAGTCAGGCACCGAGAGTACCAAGTAGGAGATCTTGTGCTGAAAAGAATCCTCCCTCCTCATACAGACCACAGGGGCAAATGGACTTCAAACTATGAAGGACCATTCGTGGTAAAGAAAGTTTTCTCTAGTGGAGCACTGATGCTCAGCACCATGGATGGTGAAGATTTCTCGTCCCCTGTGAATTCAGATGCAGTTAGAAAATACTTCGCATAAAATTGACCCGCTGGACACAAAAACAGAATGTAAGTCCAGGCAAAAATAGGGCATCCTGGCGAGTCAAAAACAGAATAAAATACTCGGGCAAAAATAAGGGAAAATAGACAAAAATGTACACCCGCTGAGTTGAAAAGCCACATTGGACAGCTCAGGCAAAAATGGGTATCCCGATGGATCGAAAACCCGAAAGGGAGATCCATGCAAAATAAGGGAATAAGCGAACAACTGCATTCTGAATTCATCTGTATCGCCTACAACTCGGTAAGCTTCGAAAGGATCAAGCCTCAATCGGAATCAACATTCTTCAGAAAGCAAGATGAGAAGAACGTCAAAAGTCATACGAGTCATAGCAAAAGAGGAAGCCCCTTAAAGCGTCATCAACGTTGCCAGCATTTTGTTTCTCAATTTGTAACGATCTCCTCATTTCAGGGGATTTGTTTCTTTGACTGTATCTCGCCAATTCAGGGCATATGAATTAATAAAAATCAGATTTTCAGTCATGTCTCGTCTTATACATTTCCATTTATTTGCAAAAATGTCTGATATCTAAAAAAGAAAATTGAATGCATAAGAAATACAGATGTTTATTTTCAAATAAAAAAAAAAAACATGCTTGCAGGAAATATACTTACTCTCAGAAGTATCTAAACTCCTATGACGGAATCCAGTAAAGAATACCTCGGGATTACTTGTGCGTTTCCCTATCTTTGCAGGATTGCAGGTATCCGGAATGCAACTTGGGGCATGCAAGCTTTATCCCAGCAAGCGGGCAAACCAACACTCACTTCGTCTCAGCGCCCAAAGTGTTTTCTCCCCAGCTGGGTTGCCACTTATTATTTCTCCCCAGCCGAATTGCCATTTCGTCCTCAGCCGAGCACGAAAGTCAGGGAATCATCTCCCCACAGAGCTCCAGCCTCTGTCCAGAAGGGCAGCGCATAGAAGATCACAACAGAGTGAAGAAAGCTTCTACGAACCCCAGCTGGGTCTCTCATTTATTGGAATAGGTCTATCATTGACCCATTTCCCTAAGCAGATACATCTCATCAGATCTACCAATGATCTCACCCCTGGCTGGGATGTCTACTTCAAGCAGATCGACCAAAGATCGTCACAGCAGCGGGATCCGAATCCCGGTTTGGTATCTTTGCACAATCATAGCATTCGCATCATATTCACCCACAAAGCGTAGCATTCCGTTTTAACACGGAGCATTACGGCAAAAATCCGACACATAGCATAATCATAAGCCATGTTTTAAACCAACACTTGTGAATAATGACAGTTCATCAATATACAGAATACTTCCCCCAAAATTCCCCAGCGGAAGTTTCCCAGCAAAAGCATTTGCCTCACCATCACCAAACACCAGTATATACTCCCTTTGGCACCCGTCCGTGTCATCACTCCCCAGTGAAGTCACCCGAACACCCTATGCAAACAATGACACTCGTATCACAGATATCTTTTGACACCCGTCCGTGTCATACCCCCAGCAGAAAGCCAAAGACGTCCTCTTTGCACTCACATATACTTGCATATAACAACCCTTTGACACCCGTCCATGTCATATCCCCAGCACGGTCATCTATACCTTGTATATCAGATACTTGTTCATATTACACTCTTCTTCTTTCGACACTCGTCCGTGTCGCTCTCCCCGGCAGTTAAACACTCATCTGTACACTGCTCGCTCTTACACAGATATTCGTCCGTATCTTGTATATACCACTTATATATCCCCACAGATTCAATGCTAGTCCTTGTTCTTTGTTAACCAGATGGTACTCGTCCGTATCATCATCTCAGAGCATGCGTCCAGGGTTCGTTTCTACATGATACTCGTCCGTATCATAGGTCTTAAAGATGCTCGTCCGCATCTTTAATCCATACACTGTATCAAACACTTTTGTCTTCTTGAATATAGATACTCGCCTGTGTCTATTATTCCCCAGAAGAGTCCCCTCAGAATCGACACTCGTCCGTGTTCTCTGTTAACCAGTTGATACTCGTCCGTATCATCCTCTCTGAACACGTGTCAGTATTTGTTTCTACCCGATACTCGTCCGTATCGTAGTCTTAAGGATGCTCGTCCGCATATTTAATCTATACACAACGTCAAAACACTTATACCTTTATTTCTTGGATGTAAACACTCGTCCGTGTTTACTATTCCCCAGTAGATCGCCAACAAAGCAAATTTCTTTTTATCTGACATTCGTCCTATGTCATGACAAACCTTGAGAGCAGTCGTACCCTGCTAGGTGGTCGTCCTCCACCTCTTGATGGTCGTCCTCCATCATGCTCATCCGATGGCCGTCCCCATCGTTGATATTTTTAGCAGCCGTCCCCTGCTAGGTGGTCGTCCTCCACCTTTTGATGATCGTCCTTCATCATTTTTATCCAATGGCCGTCCCCATTGTTGATTTTGTTTATCTGGCATTCGTCCTATGTCATGACAAACCTTGAGAGCAGCCGTCCCCTGCTAGGTGGTCGTCCTCCACCTCTTGATGGTCGTCCTCCATCATGCTCATCCGATGGTCGTCCCCATCGTTGACCTTTTATCCGGCATTCGTCCTATGTCGCGATATTTTCGGCAGCCGTACCCTGCCTGGTGGTCGTCCTCCACCTAAGATGACCGTCCCTCATCTTATACCCGACAGAGCAGCCGTCCCCTGGTAGGTGATCGTCCTTCACCTTTGATGACCGTACCTCATCATCTGTTTATTTCATTTATTCTTTAACCCGATGGCCGCCCCCGTCGTGGTCCCTTTTTCTTTTTCATGATGATCGTCCTTCATCAGTTTAGCCCGATGGCCGTCCCCATCGTTGGTTACTTTACTTTATGAACATTGATGGCCGTCCCCGTCATGTTTCATTAATCCCCATAGAATTTTACAGCTTTATCTTGATGGCCGTCCCCATCATAATACCCTTTATCCCCAGCATGTCGGCCGTCCCCGTCATTGCTTTATTTTCCGCACTTTCAGCATGTCGGTCGTCCCCGTCATGGCTCTTTACCCAGCAGTCGTCCTCTGCTCGACGGTCGTCCTCCGTCGCCCACACTTTACAATATACTTTATTTTCCTTTACAATCTATATCCCTTTTCTTCTTTATTCTATGAGTGCAAATTTTGGACTGTCTTTGGTATTCAACCACAAGTTATCTTGTTTGCCTGTTAAGCCGCCACTTACATCCTGCACAACTAACTCATGCTTGAATAGGGGCAGCTGTAAACACCCCAAATTTGCCCTCACCCATTCACACCATGGCTTGTGATCATTTCATATGCATAAACACAATCATAACATCTCATACCACATTTTTTGATTCACTGCATAGGTTCTAAGTCATCTGCATCTAGGGTTTGTGACCTGAGCAATCCAAGAGCTCTTGAGCCACTCCAAAGATCATCAATCACTTCAAAGGGGTCTATATGTGTTCAAGCATCATATTATATCCTCTCAAAGTCAAGAATGCCAAAGGATCACAAGAACTGGGATTGGTATGGATGTAGAGCCAGGCTTGACTGCACAGATGACCCAAAATTAGGGTTTTGGTTTCAAAGGCCATAACTCCAATTTTTTTGGTCATTCTTGTTTCTATTGGTCTCTATATGGTATAGGGAGTGTGCATATCAATTTTCATGAAGAAATTCCATGGGGAAGTCATCTGATCAAGGGTTGACTTTTCAGACAAGTCAGTGTAAAATCAGGGCATCTGAGGCCCCCAATGACCCAACCAAGGGGTGATCTTCATCATTTTGAGTGTATATGATCTTTATTTGATCATAGAAGAAGGTTGAAGTTCACAAAATTCAAGAATTTGAAGTTCTTGCAAAGTTGACTTTTTAGGGCATGGTTGACTTTTCATGAAATGTCATTTTATGCCACTTTTTCAACCCTTGCTTTTTGATCCAAAAATGCTTCAAATGGAAAAACTTTGGTCATGAAAGTTGTATATTAGATCTTTCCCTTTTCAAAAAGTACAAGAACATGATCTAATTCATTTTGGATCAAAAGTTATGGTGTGTCAAAGTTGGCAAAAATCACTAATTTTCAAGATATGCCTCAAATGAGAAACTTGCAAAAACTTTGTACCAAGGCATTTGTAACTTCTAATTCATGTCAAACCATTACACAAGCATCATGTAAGTCCTAAAGTTCAGATTGGACCAAGATTTCCTCATGTTTTATGGCTTGTGGGACAAGAAAGTTTCATATGAACCAAAAGTGAACAACTTGCAAAAACCATCATCACACCTCACCCACTTGTTGCCTTGGCTGCTGAACCATTCTAGCATCTCTCACACACCATGCTGCGCCAGCCCATACACTTGTACTAGCCTAGAGCTCAACCCATGCTTTCCTTACACCAAAGTTGACATTTTGCAAAAGGCACCTTACCAATCAATAAAGGCCAGGTCACATCATCTGACCAATGGGAGTTTTTTATGTAAATCAAATGCTAGCCTTTTCACATAACAAGCCAGGCTGAAACACACAAGATCAACACATTCACAAACTCACTCCATCAAGCAAAACCCTTCGAATTTCTTTACACAACTCACAAACACAAAAACCAGCTCCATTGATCAACTCACCTTGCTTCACTGAGCCAAAACCAGCAAGACTTAGGCCTGAACCAAGCAAGAACCGAGCTTCACCATTTCTCATCCTCAAAGCCAGAACTTTCGAATCTCATTTTCCAGCCATCAAACACCCCATTTCTCTTCACCAACAAGTCAAACACACTCAAAGGAGCAGGAATCCACCATTGGAATAGCTTGAAACCTCACAAATCCTGACTGTGAATCCTGCTACACCAGAACACTCCTCTTCAAACCAGCCATCCACAAGAACTTTGAAGCTTCTCTTTGAGTTCAGGGGAGTCAAAGAAGTTAATTTGCACACAAAGGAGGCTCTGAAAGCTCAGTATTGAAGCTTTCCAGCTCAGGTATGACCATGGATTTTTTCTCCCAAAGCTTGCATTTTAAGTTATAAATTGATTGCTTATGTCTTGCTGGTCATGGGGATACCCTTAGAATCGAAAATGAGTAAGAAATGAGTTTGTATTGTTACTCTGAAATTTCACCCGTGGAATTTGTTTCCTTCGATTTGCTTGTTTCTTGGGGTTTAAATGATGTTTGAGGGTGGATTCGTGTCCTAGGTCGTTAGAGGATCACTTGGCTGTGTTTAATTTGATGATTAGAAGCCTAAATCAGGATCTAGGGTTTTGTTGTCGCCGGAGAAGATGACCGGAGCTTCCCTCCGGTCACCTGAATGTTATTAGCCCTAATCCCAGTCATTAAGTCCATTTGAATCTCATGCGTTAGATGGCCTGACTTTGTTGACTTCCCGCGTACACGTATGGCCCAGATTCGTTCATTTGCCCTAATCCCCTTTAGTTAGTTTAATTAATCATAATTAAATTAATTTAATCAGGACCAACCTAGGCCACTAGATCTGGCGCGCAGTCAACAGTTTCAAACCCAGAGTAAATCCTAGCCCTCCATTCAGTTGACTTCAGTTTATTTCATATTATTTTCATATTTTTCTCATTTGTTTTATACAATTTATTTAAAATAGCAAATTTTGTTTAAAAATTATGAAACTTTTTTTCAAGAGTCTGATTAATTTTTAACACTCAAAAATATTTTTATTTTCATTTTTTGCATTAAAAAAGTATTTTTAAATATTTAAAAGTTTATTTTTAATTGATTAATGAGAATTAATTTATTAAAAATACTTTTAGGTATTTAAAAATCACCAAAAAATTCATGAAATGTTTTAAGACATTTAGAAACATTGTCCAACCTTCAAACCAAATTAATTTTTGATCTTGATGCATTTTGAGAATTTTTCATTGAATAAAAATCATTTTTATGCATTATTTTGATCCAAACTTCAAAAAATCATTTCTGCCTAACCATGAAGAGTTGGACCTTGGTTCTTTTTGCATTGCATTGTGTTTAGCATGTAGTTTGTGAGATTAAATGGCCATGATTTGATCTCTCACTTTCCATTTGTTTGATAATTTTCTTGTTTAGGAACCCTAAAACCCTAGAAATCTTAAGAAAATCATAACTTGAATTTGGTTAGGAGTTGAAACCTCTTCTTTGGGCAGTGAGTTAGTACAGGATTAGGGGTCCTTTGAGTGCATTTTCAATTTTTTATAATGTTTTTTGCTTCTGATTTTGGTTTTTGTTTGATGTATTGTTCATAAACCCTAATTTGGGTTCCCATATGCATCCATCTTGCATTCTCTTGCATAACATGACTTGCCATGACATCTCAAGCAGCCATTTGATTCATTTGACATCATAAGGCATATTGAAAGCATGTTTGATCATTGCATCATGTATTTGCCATGTTATATGCCATGTGCACTTCATAACTCTTCATGTATGTCCATGCTTCTTAACTTGTTTCATTTGCATTCATAAGCTTGTATGATCATTTCCATATGCTGCCTCATGTTTGTAGCATCTCATAGCATCATTAGCATCATGTAAATGCCTCTGGTTTTGTTTCTCATCATGCCATTTCATCTCATTTTGCATTACATTGCATTCCTTTCACTAACTTTTCAGGTGGTAAGTCACTTTGAGAAGTGAATTTGCCTTCACTTCTCACAACTTCTCTTCATCTCTCTCTTGCATCCATTGCTGCATTTTTGTTTGTGTTTGAGTTTGAGCTTGCTCATTCTTCTTCTTCCCACTTTCTTTCTTCAAGTGACTTGACTTCTTGAATGAAGCAAGTTGCTTTGCTTCTCCTGATCCTCTCATCTGCTTCCTGGTGGTTCCATTGATGATTTTCTTTCTTAAACCTCACAAACCTTAGGAACAACCAAGCATGACAATGATTAGGGTTTTGATTAGTCCCCCACTTAGTTTTACCTTTGTGTCTCATTGAGTCTTCTCTTCTCACCTCATAATCAGGGACTAAATCCTAAAGGCTTTAAGGCTTTGTGATTAAGCTTATGCCTGCATCCTTCTATTAGGATGGAGTGTATAACTTTAATCCTAAGTGTTAAACCCTTAATGTGTTTAAATCTCTTAATCAATTCACTTAATAATCATCAAGACATCACACTTGTAACTTGGGCCTTGCATTAGGGTTCTAATTCTTCCTTAATTGGTTAAGAAGGACTAACCCTAGTGTTAATGGACAAGTCCCCCTCAAGTTGTCTTACAAACCCTAAAAATCATTTCATCATCTTACCATTAACTAAAATCCACTTAATAAAGGTTTTTGTTTTGTCATGAGTTTAATCCCTAATCATGGATTATGTTGAGGAGCTTTCCTCAGCTTAAACATTCTCATCTATTATCCTTCTATTAGGATGGTGTAATGAGCCTGTTTAATCCCTGATTATGGCTTAACCTCATTACTTAACACTAAGCAAAAATCACAAAAACATCTAAATAATCACAAGTAGGTAAATGATCTTAATTCTGCATCAAAGGTGATTAAGTGTGAGAATCTGACTTCACACTTAAGGTACTCTCATTACCCCTAATCAGAGGGAGGATGTGATGAGTTTACTAAATCCATTGGTTTAGACTTAAGCTCATTAACATATGACAAAATCCAAAAAGCAATAAAAGACTGAAAAGACAAAAAAACAAACAATAATCGTCTCCTCCGGGATTCTTTTCTCACCTCATTCACTCATAAACGAGAACTCGCTTCTTCCGTCTAATGCAAGACAGTTTGCATCTGTGCCAGACAGATCATACACTTGAGCATAGGCAAGTAAGCAGTTCACAAGTCAATTCATCTTTCAGTCTCTTTGGGTCGAACTACGGGGTTCTGACTTCCTCATTGCACGAGAGGATACGTAGGCATAACTTAACAGTTATCGAACAAAAGTCTCTGTATATTCCCCCTCTTTCCAGCATTATTCTTTTAGCCTCATGGTCTTGAGCATCTCATCCTTTGTCCTTACACTGACACTGTATGTCACACTTTGCACTTCTTTTACACTGACACGTGTACATCTTTTCCAGCTATTCTATACACAAATTGCACTGACACTACCCCTTTAAAACACAAATCTTTTAAGCGTGCATCCCGTCGAGTACGACGGACAATCTGGGTGCTAATACCTTCCCAGGTTGTAACCAACCCCCTTTCTCAGTCTCTCTGGTTCGCAACCGTCTTATCCATATCTTTCTAGGTCTATGCAGCATTGCCTTTCCTCCGGGATAAAAATGCCTAGCTGGCGACTCTTTTCTTTTCCAGTGAGTTCACTGCTATGTATTCTCATTGTTCTTTTCGCCGACCGTTCGCGTCTGTACCTTTATTTGGGCCATTCCCCATTTATCGGGAGCGACAACAGACACTTCACTTATCATCATTAATCATTTTGTGTTCTTTTTATTCCCAGGGTTCATTACTTCCTAGGTCCTGGTCATATTTTCTACTTCAGCATGGAGATTCCGAGGAAGAGAAATGTTCATTATACTTTCCCGCAGCCAGAGACAGAGAGTGTTCAGGGTTTGATTAGCTTGATGGGTGACCGAGTCCTTGATGATTTCAGGAAAGAGTATGGCAAGATACTGAATTATGTGAGCAAGCCCACAGTCGACCAGAAAGATAGCTTGCATTCTTTGTTGCAGTTCTATGATCCACAACTGAGGGTCTTTGTTTTTCCTGATTACATCCTGGCACCTACATTAGAGGAGGTTTCTAGCATGCTGAGTATTCCTGTTAAGGAGGGTGTACCGTATTATGTTTCAGAGAGGGTCCCTTCTCATGAGGATATCACTATTTCCTGTCATTTGAGTGTGCCTAGACTCAAGATGGGATTAGAGGCTGGCCAAAGTAAAGGAATCCCTTTGGACTTTCTTATTGCAGAGGCACATGTTATGGCATCGGAAAAGAAGTGGGCAGACTTCAAAGCACTGTTAGCCATGATAGTATATGGAATCAGTTTGTTTCCAGGAGAGAAAGGGCTAATTAGCATGGAGGCCATCACCATCTTCGTCAAGAGAAATCCTGTTCCTACATTGCTAGCTGACTTTTATTATGGAGTTCACCACAGAAATGAAAAGAGGAAGGGATTTGTAAATTGTTGTGCTCCCATATTCGCTGATTGGTTTGTAAGGCAACTCCCTAAATCAGGACCCTTTCAGGATTTGAAACAATCTTGGAAGTGGTCCAAAAGATTAATGGGCTTAACCTCAGCTGACATCGCTTGGGGATGCAACAGAGATTTGGTGGGCAAAGAAATGTTGGTCAGTTGTGGTAGCTTTCCGAATGTGCCTTTGATGGGAAGGAAAGGTGGGATTAGATACAATCCTATCTTGTCCAGGAAACAGTTTGGCTATCCTTTAAGAGACGTACCTTTGATCGACGATGCAAATGAGTCCTTATATTTTCCAGCAGAGGGAAACTCCAAAATGAGCATCCTGGCATCCCAAGCTTGGGAAATTAGGGTGATGAAAGGAAAGAAAGAATTTGGAAGAGTAGATCCTAATACCTATGATCCTTTTGCCAGATGGTTGGAGGATCGTGTGAAGACTCATCTTCTACCATTTTCTAGAGAGACGCCTCTTTACCCTAAAGAGGTAGCACCAAGAACTACGATGCCTTTGGAGGAATATCAGAAGTTAGAAGCTTTGGTTAAGCAACTGAGGGTTGAAAATCAAGAGGCTCTTAATTCTTGTCAAAAGCTGATGATCCAGAACCTTCAATTGAAAGATAGAGCTGTGCAAGCCGAGGAAATAGTCCGTCTCAAGCAGAAGGACTTTGAGGATAGAGAACTTTACTTCCGAAAGAAAGGTTTAGCTGAGACTCATAAGACGGCCCAGCGCCGAAGAGAGAAGAAAGATCTTAGTGAAGCCAATGAAGCTGTTACTTTATGGCAGGAGAAATGGGACGAAAATCTGAAGAAACAAAAGGAGTTAGACGCCAAGCACAAACAGGAAGTCAAAAGCCTTCAGGATTATTTAGATGGGCAGAAAGAACTTCTCAGGAAGGCTTATTATCAAGAGAAGGATCGTATCCGGCGCGTAACAGAAAGTCAGCAGGCACTGAAGGAAGCTCAAAAGGAGATTGAGGACTTAAAGTTGAAAGCTGATGTGAAAAGATCGAAGGCCGAGTCGAGTCAAAACAAGGAGAATGAAGCAGCATTTCTACAGCAGATTGAGGAGTTACACGCTTTTTCTGATACGAGGGACCTCCTCATTCAGAAACTTATCCAGGAGCCCGGTCATCCAGATGTGGTTCAACTGTTCCAGAGCGTCAAATGCCTTAGCTGGAGATTGAAAGATATAGAGTTCCCTAGTGTCTAATTTCATATTGTTGTACTTGGATTACCCACAGGCTTGTTGTGGGATTCCTTATATGTGATGTACTTTTGTTATTGTGATTGGCACCCTTAGGGGACTTTGTATTTTCAAACTCCAGTTTATATGATTGATTTGTTCTGGATTTCTTGTTTGTTATTTGCACCGACACGGGATAATGAGCACCGATTCTCCACAACCGTCATTTTGTCTGAATATTACTTGGGTCTTCTTCCCAATTCTTATCTTCTTAATGCCAGGACCGGACACAGGAAAATACTCGGGAATAAAAGGGACACATTGCATTGCATACACATCATTTGAATTTTGTCTTTGTCTTTGCAGGTTTTTCTTCGAGATGTCTAATTTATCTGTGTTCACTAGGAAAAGATTGCGAGGGCCGTCAAGACCCGGTACTTACGACAAAATATCCCTCATCGGTACGCGACCCGCAGCAATCAAAGAACAACAATGGACGCTATGCAGACAGAACTCAATGAAGTCCGTACCAAGATGGCAGAATTTATGACTCTGATGCAGGGGATGGCCCAGGGGCAGCAGGAGCTGAGAAATGCAATTCAAGGGTTAACTCCTCCTAACACTAATGCTCAGGCAACTACTTCCGGCGGACTAGGGGGTCCTCCCAACACTAACAACGGTACAGGTGGACCTCATGTTCCAGATCCAGCTATGGCTACGTATGTTCCTGTGCAGGACAGGCAGGAAGACCAATTCCAGTACTTCAACAACGATATGGGTTTCGGCGGTGACGGAAACCTCAATGACTTCTTGGTGCTTGCAGAGAAGGTCAAGGCCTTAGAGTGCAAAGACACTTTGGGAATTGACGTGTCAGATATGGGTTTAGTACCTGGGGTGGTCATTCCACACAAGTTCAGGCCACCAGCATTTGATAAATACAACGGCAGCTCTTGCCCGAAAACTCACCTACAAGCCTTCTACAGGAAGATTGCGGCCCACACGCGAGACGAGAAACTATGGATGTACTATTTCCAGGATAGCCTTTCTGGAGGGTCCTTGGAGTGGTACATGAAGTTGGAAAGGAGCTCTATTAGAAGTTGGAAGGATTTGGGAGAGGCCTTCCTCAGACAATATCAATACAACATTGACATGGCACCTAGCCGTACTCAGCTTCAAAGCTTGACACAGAGGAGTTCGGAGAGCTTCAAAGACTATGCACAGAGGTGGCGTGAGGTGGCCGCCCGAGTGCAACCACCTTTATTGGAAAGAGAGATGGTCTACCTTTTCCTGAATACCCTCCCAGGACATTTCATGGAAAGATTGGCTGGTTGTTCCTCAAGTGGTTTCTCAGACATTATCTTGACTGGAGAAAGAATCGAAAGCTGGCTCAAACAGGGGAAGATTCAAAATGGAAGTGTTTCAGTATCTGGCATCAAGAAACCCTTTGTGAAAAGGAGGGAAGGAGACACAGGTGCAGTATACGCACAGAGAGGAATGATGCACCAAGGATATTATCAGCAAGTGGCCCCCGTCACTATTTCAACTCCTCTAGTTCAACAGCAGGTCCAGCCTTCACAGCCGCAACGCTCCCAGGGGTATCAGCCGCGAGCCCCTCGTCCGTACTACCCTCAGAAGCCGAGGGATAGACATTTTGAAGCTCCACCGATGTCTTACTCCCAACTTTTGAAGAATCTCTTACAGCTTCAATTGATTCAGCTCCGAACCTTGCAGCCTCCGAAGCCAGGCCAGATTCCTGAGGGTTATGACTTAAATGCTAGGTGCGAATTTCATTCTGGAGCTCCCGGCCATAGTACTGAGAATTGTAAAGCATTGAAGCATGTTGTCCAGGACTTGTTGGATTCCAAAGCGATCAATTTCGCTCCTTCTCCTAACGTGCTGCAAAATCCCATGCCTCATCACAGAGGCACGGTTGGTGCAATTGGTGAAGGGGAGAACTTGAATTTGGTGGACGATGTAGATGACTTGCAAACTTCATTGGTTGCTATCAAGGTTTTCTTGTTGAAGAAAGGCATTTTCCCCGGATGCGAGGATGATTGTTCAGAGTGTACTGAAGCTACCAATGGTTGCAAACGATTGAAGGCCGGAATTCAAGGCATGATTGATGAAGGAGTGTTGCAATTTGACAAGATTGTGAAAGAAAGTGAAGTATCTACAGTAACTATCTTTTATGATCCATCCCAAGTTCCTTCACGTGCCAGAGCGGCACCAATAACTATTACCACTGTTGGACCCATAATGTACCAAAGTGACAGAGCAGTTCCTTGGAATTATGGTGGCGAAGTGTATTACAACGGCCAGAGGCAAGAGTTGGCCACGACTAGTATAACCCCAGCTCAAGTAGAAAATGTTGGAGTAGGGGGTTTTACTCGAAGTGGAAGGCTGTTTGCGCCTGAAGCGCTGAGAAACAATGTGATACCACCCAGGGATACTGCCGAAGCCCAAGCTAGATCCAGGGGGAAGCAACCAGTAGTTGCCAATGATCCAACTCCATCAACTGATCCAGATCTCACCTTTGATAAAGAAGCCGAAGAGTTCCTGAGGATCATCAAGAAGAGTGACTATAAGATTGTAGACCATTTGCAGCAGACGCCGTCAAAGATCTCCATCTTATCATTACTCATGTGTTCGGACTCTCACAGGAAGGCCCTTTTAAATATTCTTAACAAGGCATACGTGCCTCAAGATATTTCTGTAAACCAGTTAGAAACGGTGGTGTCCAGCGTTAATGCCAGTCATGGGTGTGGTTTCACGGACTTGGACTTAACTTCTGATGGGCGTGCTCATAATCGAGCATTGCATATCTCTCTAGAGTGTAAGGGTGCAGTACTCTCCCATGTGCTGGTAGATACTGGATCATCTCTGAATGTCTTGCCTAAGAAGGCATTGATGAAGCTGGACTATGATGGAGTGGTGCTAAAGCCCAGTGATCTAGTGGTTCGGGCATTTGACGGGTCAAGGAGATCGGTATTTGGAGAGGTGGAGTTACCTATCAAGGTAGGTCCACAAGTCTTCAATACCACGTTTTACGTGATGGATATCCAGCCGGCATATAGTTGTTTACTTGGAAGACCCTGGATACATTCGGCAGGAGCGGTATCTTCTACACTCCATCAGAAATTAAAGTTCGTCTGGGAAGGTCAAGTTGTGACGGTCAGTGGGGAAGAAGATATCTTCGTCAGTCATCTAGCCTCATTCAAATATGTGGAGATGGATGGCGAAATAGTCGAAACCCCATGTCAAGCTTTTGAGCCTTTGAAGTCCGAGCAAGCATCCGCCGTAGCAACTTCTCCTGAGGTGCCGAAGAAGGGGGTGTTTATAGCCTCTTATAAACAAGCGCGTGAATTAGTAGAATCTGGAGTGCGAGAAGGCTGGGGCAGCCCAATCGAATTTCCAGAAAAGAAAGACATGTTTGGGATTGGCTATCACCCTGGAGGATCCTCGTCTGAACTAAGTGCAAAAGGTTGTCAGAGCCCGGTCACTTTCACAAGCGCAGGAGTGATAGACTACGGAAATATCAGCGCAGTGCAGGACGAAGCTGTTGATAGTGATTGTGACTTAGATGAATGGATTAGGCCTGTCGTCCCAGGAACTCAGCTTAGCAACTGGACGTCAGAAAGGCTCATTTCAGTAACATCTTTTGAAGAGTAATGTTTTTTCTGTTTCTGTTTTCCTGTATTAAAGCACTATGTCTTGCCCGGGGCATAGTGGCTCTTTGTAAGGGTTCATTTGTTCATTAACACAATCATAAATAAAATTGACGTTTCACATTCATTCATGTTGTTCTCTGTCTTTCGTTTTTACTTTTGTTTTTCAAAAAGAAAGAAAAGTTTTAAAATGGCAATGTTTCTCATTTTCTCAAGTTGTTGCTAAAGCCTTGCATGAATCATCATTCATGCAGGTGCTCGTCACCGGATCTTATCAATGACGACCCTGTTATGGCTAAGTATGACTTCGACAATCCAATTTATCAAACCGATGAGGAAGGTGAAGAGGATTGCGATTTACCCGAAGAGTTGGCCAGACTGCTTAAACAGGAGGAGAAGATGATTCAGCCGCATGAGGAAGATGTTGAAGTGATAAACCTGGGTACTGAAGAGGATAAGAAAGAAGTCAAGATCGGAGCTGCATTAGAAGAATCTGTCAAGACTCGTTTGATGGCTATGCTTCAAGAATACGTTGACGTCTTCGCATGGTCCTACCAAGATATGCCTGGTTTAGACACTGACATTGTGGTACACAAGCTACCTCTCAGAGAAGGTTGTCTTCCGGTAAAGCAGAAGTTGAGGCGCACGCGTCCAGACATGGCAATTAAAATAAAAGAAGAAGTGCAAAAACAGTTTGATGCTGGCTTCTTGGCCGTGACCAGTTATCCTCCGTGGGTTGCTAACATCGTGCCGGTTCCTAAAAAAGATGGCAAAGTCAGAATGTGTGTGGATTACAGGGATTTGAATAGGGCTAGTCCCAAATATGATTTCCCTCTACCTCACATAGATGTACTTGTCGATAATACTGCTCAGTTTTCCGTGTTCTCTTTCATGGACGGATTCTCAGGCTATAATCAAATCAAGATGGCTCCCAAGGATATGGAAAAGACAACTTTCATCACTCCTTGGGGCACCTTTTGTTACAAGGTCATGCCGTTTGGTTTAAAGAATGCAGGAGCTACCTACCAACGGGCAATGGTGACGTTGTTTCACGACATGATCCATCATGAAATTGAGGTCTATGTTGATGACATGATAGCCAAGTCCCAGACAGAGGAATGGTCAACCTAGCAAAATTGTTTGATAGGCTTCGAAAGTTCAGACTGAGGTTAAATCCGAATAAGTGCACCTTCGGGGTTCGTTCTGGCAAGTTGCTCGGCTTCATTGTTAGTGAACGAGGAATTGAGGTTGATCCGGCCAAGGTAAAAGCAATCCAGGAAATGCCTGAGCCGAAGACTGAAAAGCAAGTGCGTGGCTTCTTAGGGAGACTAAACTACATTTCACGGTTTATTTCTCACCTAACGGCCACGTGTGAGCCCATCTTCAAGCTTCTGAGGAAGAATCAGGCCATTAAATGGAATGAAGACTGTCAGCAGGCCTTCGACCGAATCAAAGAATACTTGTTGGAACCACCAATTCTTATGCCTCCAGTGCCAGGAAGACCTCTGATTATGTATCTTACTGTGCTGGAAGGATCGATGGGATGTGTACTGGGTCAGCAGGACGAGTCTGGTCGAAAAGAGCATGCCATTTATTACCTTAGCAAAAAGTTTACCGATTGTGAGACACGATACTCACTACTCGAGAAAACTTGCTGCGCTTTGGCATGGGCTGCTCGCCGACTAAGACAGTACATGCTGACTCACACTACTCTTTTAATTTCCAAGATGGATCCTGTAAAATACATTTTTGAGAAGCCGGCTTTGACTGGAAGAGTGGCCCGTTGGCAGATGATACTCATGGAGTATGACATACAATACACTTCACAAAAAGCTATCAAGGGGAGTGTGTTGTCAGAATACTTGGCCCAGCAGCCGATTGATGATTATCAACCCATGAGGTTTGAGTTTCCGGATGAGGACATCATGTTCCTCAAGTCGAAAGACCATGAAGAACCACTTCCGGAGGAGGGGCCCGACCCTGAATCCAGATGGAAGTTGATGTTTGACGGAGCTGTAAACATGAATGGGAGTGGAGTAGGTGCTGTTATTATCTCACCAGAAGGAGTTCACACACCTCTCGTCGCTCGGTTGACCTTTGAGTGCACTAACAACGAGGCAGAGTATGAAGCTTGCATCATGGGGATCGAAGAGGCAATAGACTTGCGAGTCAAGAACCTCAAGATCTTCGGAGATTCTGCTTTGGTAGTAAATCAAGTCAATGGCAAATGGCTAGTTCATCAAGCTCGTTTGATTCCTTACCGAGATTACGTCAGGAGGCTGTTAACCTTCTTTACCAAAGTAAAGCTGAGCTATGTTCCTAGAGACGAAAACCAGTTCGCCGATGCTCTCGCAACTTTATCGTCCATGATCAAAGTTTGTCGAGAAAATTTCGTACCTCGAATTTCGGTCTCCAGGCTTGAAAGACCTGCTTATGTCTTTGCCGTTGGTGATGATGAAGATAACAAGCCTTGGTACCACGACATCAAACAATTCCTGAAGGCTCAAGAATACCCGGCTGGGGCATCCAGTAAAGATAAGAAAACTCTCAGAAGACTGGCGGGAGGTTTCTTCTTGAATCAAGATGGTGTGCTATACAAACGGAACTTTGATATGGTGCTGCTCAGATGTGTGGACAGACACGAAGCAGACATGTTAATGCAGGAGGTTCACGAAGGCTCCTTTGGTACCCATGCTGGAGGACATGCCATGGCCAAGAAATTATTGAGATCGGGATACTATTGGATTACCATGGAATCCGATTGTTGCAAATACTCCCGCAAATGCCATAAGTGTCAAATTTATGCCGACAAGGTCCATGTGCCTCCGAATCCGTTGAGTGTCATGTCTTCACCGTGGCCGTTCGCTATGTGGGGCATCGATATGATTGGAAAGATTGAGCCAACAACTTCTAATGGGCATTGCTTCATCCTAGTTGCTATTGATTATTTCACGAAGTGGGTTGAAGCAGCTTCCTACACCAATGTCACTAAACAAGTGGTCGCTCGATTTATTAAGCGAGACATCATCTTCCGGTACGGAGTCCCTGAAAGAATCATTACTGATAATGGTTCTAATCTCAACAACAAGATGATGGCCGACTTGTGTCGAGACTTCAAAATAGAACACCACAACTCTTCTCCATATCGTCCGAAGATGAATGGCGTCGTCGAGGCGGCTAATAAAAACATCAAGAAGATTGTTCAGAAGATGGTTGTGACGTACAAAGATTGGCACGAGATGTTACCATTCGCGTTGCATGGGTACAGAACATCAGTACGCACTTCAACTGGGGCAACTCCATTCTCATTGGTGTATGGTATGGAGGCAGTTCTACCAATCGAAGTAGAAATCCCCTCGTTGAGGTTGATGATGGACATCAATCTAGATGAAGCTGAATGGCTCCGATCCAGATATAATCAATTGAGCCTCATCGAAAAGAAGCGTCTAGCAGCTGTATGCCATGGACAGTTGTATCAGTGACGAATGAAGCAAGCTTTTAACAAGAAGGTGCGACCACAGAGGTACATGCCAGGAGATTTAGTGCTGAAAAGGATTCTTCCTCCTCTCAACGATCACAGGGGCAAGTGGACACCCAATTATGAAGGACCGTTCGTGGTTAAAAAGGTTTTCTCAGGCGGAGCCTTAATGCTGACAACCATGGACGGAGAAGACTTTCCATCCCCCGTCAATGCAGACGCAGTAAGAAAATACTTCGTGTAAAAAGGACCCGCTGGATAAAAACAGAATAAAGAGCCAGGCAAAAATGGGCATCCCGGCGAGCCAAAAACAGAATAAAAGGCTCGGGCAAAAGTTAGGGAAATCTTGAAAAAAAAATGTACACCCGCTGAGTTGAAAAGCCACATCGGACAACTCAGGCAAAAAAGGGTATCCCGGTGGATTGAAAACCTGAAAGGGCGATCCACGCAAAAGAGGGATTAACACGAACGACTGCGATCTGCTAGATCCGTGACATACCTACAGTTGAGGTTATTCTAAGGGTTGAAGATCAGTTCACTTACTTTTTCTCAAGAGGCAGAGCGAGCGGAGCGTCTTAAAGACATACGAGTCATAACTGGGTTGAAAATTGATGAGATTCATTTCTCACATTGCCAATAGGGTAGTTTTTTTTTCTTTTAGTTGTTCCCTCATTCTAGGGAACTGCTTCCTTTGTATTGCCTATTCAGGGCCACCTTTCCAAATCAATAAGAATTCAACTTCAGTCAATTGACTATTTTGCTTTTTGTTTTTACTTTTTCATCTAACATTGATTGATTGTGAAAACGTCTGGCAAATGATAACTTGCATTGTGTTATGAATATTTTAATGCTTTTCTAACTCGTGCAGGAGAATAGAAACATTTAATATAACTCAGAAAGGGTGTAGAGATACCTCCACAATGATTCATGCTATGAGCCTGGGGCAAGCAAGTCCCAAACTAATTCTTTATGTTGCAGGTACTATCAATTGTGTTCATGCAGGCACAAGTACTGGTGTTGCTGACAGAGCTAAAGATCATTATCCAGGATGGGCTTTCCTTTTTGTTTGAGCAGAAACAAGCATCTCCCAGGGTGTTTCCAATCATCCCCAGCCATGTGCAAGTTGAAATTTCACCCAGCCAGATAGCAAAAAGTGGGTGCAATCCCCAGGCAGAAGTCTCCTTTCAGACAGGGGCAATTCTCGACAGTATAAGGAGTGTCTTGCCTCCCCGGCAGTTGCTTCCTCAGCAGTGTCATGCCTTTGGTTCCCAGGAAGTCCTCACCTCCCCACCAGAGTTCAAGAAGGGTTCACCTCCAGCAGGGTCTTGGCACTCCAATCTCAAAGTCCAATTTATTTTTGGCAGTGGCGGCTGTTCAGAGCCGGTGTATCATTAATAACATTCCCCGCAGAGTTGTTTCCTTCTCACCATGATGGATTCGATCAGTGCAGTGATCACCATTCCTCCCCAGTCAAGCTATCTAGGATACCTGCTATCTCCTTATCAGGAGACCCCTTTTGCATTTGCATTTGCATCCATTAATCATCATTACATTTGCATCCTCCAAAGCGTAGCATTTCCATTATCATGGAGCATTATGCCATAAATTCAAACATATACATGCCAGCATGGGCCAGTTTTGAGGTATATTACGTACGACTTATAACATCTTCTCAACCTGAATTACTCCGCACAGAGGATACCAACATCATTTTTTCAGACATCCTTGTCTTTTCAAGTCAATGTTGGTCACTTATTCCGCGTCTTGTTTGGTACAACAGTCGCGTCACAGGTTCTCGTTTTGTACAACGGTCCTTTTTGCTTGGGCTTTCGTTTATGTACAACGATCCCGTTCCATCTTGTCCTATTTTCTTTGTGTTTGGTTATCAGTCGAGGCTGGTATACCTTCGCGTCTCCATTCGAGGATGGTTTCGTGTTAGATCCGAGGATCTTTTGATTTGTCATTCGAGGATGACATTTCTTTTCTTCAAGTCCTTCTGCGGTTGGTCTTGTTGTTGTGGCTATTATTCGAGGATAGTAGTTCACTTTTTGAGCTTATTGATCGAGGTCAGTTTGTCTCTTTTGCAGAGTCTGTCTGAGGTCAGCTTTGTGTTTGGTTATCAGTCGAGGCTGGTATACCTTCGCGTCTCCATTCGAGGATGGTTTCGTGTTAGATCCGAGGATCTTTTGGATTGTCATTCAAGGATGGCATTCTTTTTTCTTCAAGTCCTTCTGCGGTTGGTCTTGCTTTTTGTTTTTGTGTGGCTATTATTCGAGGATAGTAGTTCACTTTTTGAGCTTATTGACTGAGGTCAGTTTGTCTCATTTGCAAAGTCTGTCCGAGGTCAGTCTTTGTTGTTGATTGTTATCGCCTGCGGCCGATATACTATCGTGTTTCTATTCCAGGATGGTTTTAGTATTGGATTCGAGGATCCCTTGTGAGTTGTCGTGCGAGGATGGCATTCTTCCTAGCATATTCCCACCTGGTCTTATGTTCCCCGTTACCTATTCTGAGGTCAAAAACAAAAAAATACATAAATAAATGGGCGGGTGGCATTTCTGTTGCCCTGAGTGTGCAAATTTTCAGGTCTTATTCGAGTATTCAATCACTCCATACCTTGAACGCCTAAAAGCTGTTGCGATTATTCGTTCAGGCTTGCAGATGATTGAATAGGGGCAGCTGTAATACCTCAAAATTTGCCCTCATATTTATTCCCTCTATTGGCTCATCATCTTGCATTCATCAGCATTTCTCAGCAATTCATTAACATCATAGTAGTTCATTTCGTTGTTTCATAAGGCATGTGATCTGCGTCCTCTGAAGAACCAGTTTGTTCCATTGGTTTGTGGGTTTCTACTTCACTGGAGTTGGTTTCATGGATTATGGAATTAGGGTTTCGTATCCATATCCATCAGGTGGAATCAAGGTTTCGATAATAGGGTTAATGACGTCTATTGGTGTTCTCGTTGCTTGATTAGGGTTCATTTCCCTAATTAAGTAATACTAGATGAAGCTTCCTCATGAATTCGTTCAAGGAATTCCATTATTATTTGAGACACAATTTATCGAAGACCATAGCACATGCGGAGCTGATGAGGTTTTTCATGGTAAAGGAATATTGGTTCATGGCAGGAGAGATCAAGTTATGGGCTCGTATGATGATTAGAGCCCTGTGCTTCGTTACTGATGGCACAAGTTAGTAAGGTCGAAATGGTTATTTATTGAAGTTTGAGTTTGGGGATTCATTGAGGATACAAGTTTGGTGCAGATTGAACTTTGGAGTTGGTCTAAGCACATTAATTTGAGTCAGGTGGGTTAAGTGCAAGTCGAAAATACGAGCTCATTAAAACCATACTCTATCCAAATGATTGTGTCATACCCATTTCAAATACAATTCACATTCACTTTCCATACTCATTTTTTTTCCGATTCAACCCAACCCGTTAAATCAGAACTCAATCCCATAACCACTTTCAAGTTTGTTTGTCAGAATCTCTTCAAACCCGGTTTCTTTAGTTTATTCCAAATCCAAATTAATGCGTCCAAAATTTCTAATACTTGTTTCCTAAATCTTGGTTTGCCTAATAGTCCATTTGTTATACCTCATTAAATCCCATTTAACCAAACATTTTTGTTTTATTTAAGTCCCAATTTCTATTCACATCCAAATGTCAATTTTACCCAATTCAGTTCATTTTTTTTGTTAATCTTTTGAATCCTATTAATACCTTGTTTTGGTCTTTAATCAATTATTTTTTCAGCCATGGTCTTGTTACAAGTTGGATATTCGTTTCCAGGATTACAACCCCATATTCATTTCTAGCCCATGTGCACAATGAGAAAAGGAAAAGTGATAAGAAGTTCAGTGGTTTGTATTGACAAAAGAGAAGGTTTGCTTCTATGGCAAAAAATTCACTACAGTTTGTTATGGAAAGCATACAAAATTCTGGTTTTACAAATAAAATCCAGCATTATAAAATCAGTCCTAATAACTGATATAGCTGAACACCAGAAACAGAAGCATAAAGAAAAAATTGCGTATCAAATCAACAACAAAATACAGCATCAATGATTTTTCAAATCCGCGGCTGACTCCCCAACCTCCATCCTGCATCGATCACCAACTGTGAGCCTATAAATAAAAGAGAGGGAGAGATATCAGTGGCTTTTAGTGACATAAATTAATAGATTTTGAGAGAAGCAAGAATTTAGTTAACAAGAAAAAGAAAGAAAAAAAACAGAGTTCAGACTCAGTGTAGTTGTGGGAAATTCAATGAAAACTTCAATATTGAAGAACTTCACAACATCTCCATGCTCTCGACAAATCTTCGGCCAGAACCGTATTTCCACTAATTCAGTGATATCTCTTCAATCCTGCATATCAAACAAAGATCAGTTCTAACAAATTTCACGAAGACCCTGCTCACAAATTCAAACCAGAAAGTCCATAACAGAAATCAAATCCATGATTCAAAAAAAACTCAGCCCATATAACAGAACCCCAAAAAACTCATAACAGTTATAACTGAATCGTAACTGATTCACAACTGAAAGTTTAAACTCAACTGATTTCCAGATCATAAATTAACAAACTAACTCTTAACCAAATCTAGCAGAAAAGTAACAGGATTGAAGTTGATTTTACCTGAAGCTTCTGGATCCTTCCGTGATAATCGGCTATAAATCAGGAGCCTCTCATTCCATTGAGCTTCTTACACACTTTCAATCCCTTCCACCCTTTCAATCTTCTTATTCCTTCCCTTCCTTAAACCATTTCAATCGTCTTTGTACCTTGATCTCGCTTCTGAATTCACCTTCAAGCCTCACCACCCACACTCAACTCTTCAAACTCTTTTTCTTCATCATCGTCCTTAAACGATAAGCCTGTAACAATGAATCATCAGTTCGTACACAGAAGAAACAGGTAAACAGAATTGAACTGAGTTCGAAGAGTTTCAAAGACCTTGTCTCCCTCAAGCTTCGATTACATCCATTGTTATTTGAACCTCCACCATCAATCATCACCGTGGCATTTCGCAAACGGCTTCGTCTTTGCCTTTTCGCCGTTATCCCCCTCATTTTCATCGCGTGAACGGCGGCCGTGGCCTACAAGAAGAAAGAATCATCAACAACGACGACGACCTTGTTCGACAGAATCAAGAACCGCAGCACCGAGTGAAAAAAGAAGATTACACCTGAAGTTCGTCGCCTTCGTGAATCATCCCCTTACCGCCACAACCTCCGCTCACAGTCGTACACAGGTGCATAACTCTGAACTAAGGATGGATTCGTTTTGTTTGATGTAAGAACTGGTGGTTTTGGTTTACAAATTAGGAAGGGTTTCGAGTAATTCAAATGCGGAGGAGGATAAAATGGGTAGAGGTTTGTGTTCTTATTTAGGGTTTGGGAGAAGAGGAAAGGGTGTTGTGCGGCGCAAGGGAAGGGGAAGAAGAGTTAGGGTTGTTGTTAATTAGGTTATAGTTCAATTCATGTTTTAATTAATTTCTGTAATTATAATATAGTTTAATTCAGATTAGTTTATTCTTTTTTTAATCAGGATTTTAGAAATATGATGATAAGTTTAGTTTATTTCTTTTTCTTTATTTAAGAATTTTATAAAAGAAATATTATCAAGATTATTAGTTTAATTCTTTTTTCAAGATTATTAGTTTAATTCTTTTTTCAGATTATTAGTTTAATCCTTTTTAGATTATTAGTTTATTTCTTTTTTTCAGATTTATTAGTTTAATCCTTTTTAGATTATTAGTTTAATTCTTTAGATTAAAGGATTAGTTTAATTTAAGATTTTAGAAAATATTAATTCGCAAGATTATTAGAATTTTATTCATTTTTAAATTAAGGTTTTAGAAAATATTCATAAGATTAGTTTAATCTCTTTTCTTAAATTAAGATTGTAATTTGAACATTACTATAAGATTAGTTAATTCATTAGTTTAAATTAAGATTTTAGGAAATTTTAATCATAAGTTAGGTTAATTTAAAATATTAGCTTAATTGATTATAATCATAAGTTTAGTATTAAATTCATTTTCTAAGATTAAGAGTTTAATTCATATTTTAGATTAAAGGTTCAATTCATTTTTAATAAGACTATGGTTTAATTAAGATTTTTAGAAAATATTATAACAAGATTAATTTAATCTTAGTGTAAGTAATATAGTATAGTAGAGATTATTAATCTTAATGCAAATCCCATATGGGCCTTACGTTTCTATTTACACCCCCATCTTTAAGCCCACGGGAAAAATGAAATAAAAATCTGCTTATTACACCTCTCTCAACTTCCTGCATTCTGGGCCTAAGGATGTTGCTACTCACACCTCCCTGTTTCAGGCCCATATACGAAAAACAAGTAGAAAATTGTTAAATACACCCCTGTATTATTTCTTTAGATTTTTTAATTTTAGTTTAATTTTAGTTTCAAATTAAATTCAATAAAAATGATAAAAATCATTAGAAAATTCCCAAAAAAATTAAGTAGATTAATAATTGAACTTAGAAATTTATGTCATTTTTATTTGCTGGAATTTGTTTATTTTTGAATTAATTCTGAATTTTTCATTTAATTAGCTTCATTTATATTTCTATTATTTATGCTGGATTTTGTTCATTTTATTTAAGTAGCTTCCAGCAACTTTTTTGAGCCATTCTTTTTTCTGTAATTAGGGGACTCATAATAGTTCTTAGGATATTTTTAGTGGATTTTTTTGGAGTTTTTATCTTAGGTTTTAATGATATAATCCTTAGGAATTAGTAGTTAATTCTTAGCTGGAAATAATTAATTTTTAGGTATAGAAAAAATAAGATTTTTTAGAATCCCTCTTAATACAATATTTTAGATAGTGTTAGGACCCTATAGTTTAAGTTTCATAATTTTTCTAGGAGATTTAATATATTTTTTTAGGAATATTAGTTTTAGGCCTAGTTAGGCATAAATCCCATTAGTTTAAACATAGTTAGAAATAAGTCAAAAAATAATAATAATAAATAGTCTAGGTTAGATTTAGTCATAGAGTAATTTAGACTTAGGCTAGTTAAAATTCATTTTTTAGAATGAGTATTAGGTTTAGCTTAGAATTAGAACTTAGGCTTGAAACTTCATCATCACTAGAACTAGAATAAATAAAATAGACTACTTTTTAGTTCATGCCTTTAAATGCATTTTTAGAATCTTATTTTCTTATGGTTAATTTCATGTTTTTTGCTTCATGTAATTGTTACAACTTGTATAGGCTTCCCCCATTTGTTCTTAGAATCAACTTAACTTCATTAAGAAGTAAGTTGAATTCTAGTAGTTTTAAGTTAATTAGGCTTAGAAACCTCACTAACCATTAGGACCACTTTGTAAATACATAACAAAATTAGGATTGAGTCTTAGTCCCTTAGAATTTTCCTTTTGCAATTTGAGTCATTCTCTTCTTATCTTCAAACAAAAATCCAAAAACACTTAACAAATAAATGAAATGATTCCTTGTGTATAGCCTTATTCCATGAAGCACTTGCATTCATTCCATCTTGGAGTGGTGTAAGCTTGTTTATCATGATGCACAAGTCTCATCAAGGAATTGTTCACAAAGAAAAACTTAAAAGACATTTCTTCACAAAAGCAACAAAAACACTTAATAAAGTTCAACAAGCTAGTGAACTTAAACCCTAATCCTAGGAAACCAGTCTTGGATAAATTCTCCTTGCTGGGTATGCTTGTTCTATTATTCCATCTTGGAATGTAGAGTCAAGTGTACATTCCATGGAAAAGAGTTTGAATTTACTTCCTTGTGCCAAATTCATACAAAACTCATAAAAGACAAAAACAGATAACAAGCGACTATCCTGCGGGAACTTCTCTTCTCATCTCATTCACTCACAACGCGAACTCGCGGCGACTTGTCACACATGCAAGACGGTAAACGCACTCGTACCAGACTAGCCTGCAACACCTGAGCATAGACATACGCAGTTCCAGCTGTAAAAAACACAAACAAATAGTTCCCGCCTTAGTTAGGCGAACTACGTCGACTCTGATCCTCATTATCCCGATGAGGTACGTAGGCAGCGGGGTAGGGCCCGTTCGAGCACATTCTTTATTTTCCCTACATTCCCTTTTTTTTCCATTCTCTTTTTCCAGTTCCTTTCTCATTTTTCATTCCAGTAGCGGTTTTATTCAGCAGCATTCGTATTTTCTCACCCTTTGAAACAAGCAAGCAAGCGTGGATCCCGTCGGGTACGACAGACGGATTGGGGTGCTAATACCTTCTCAATTCGTAACCGACTCCCGAACTCAGATCTTTGGTTCGCAAGGCCTTGTCCTTTCCTTCTTCCTTAGGTTTGTGCAACATTACCTTTCCTATTCATTCGGGATAAAAATGTCTGGCTGGCGACTCTAACCTTTCCGCGCCACTTTCGCGTTTGTACTAGGATGAAAATCCCGGGAGCGACAATTACTATGGAGTGCAAAGGTGTTGTGTTGTCACATGTCCTTGTTGACACAGGCTCTTCCCTTAATGTGCTTCCGAAGAAAGCATTAATGAAGCTCAATGTTGATGGTATAGTCCTAAGACCCAGTGATTTGATTGTCAAAGCTTTTGATGGTTCTAGAAGATCAGTTTTTGGAGAAGTTGAGTTGCCCGTGAAAATAGGTTCTCAAGTATTCAAAAGTATCTTCTACATCATGGACATCCAGCCCGCGTATAGCTGCTTGTTGGGACGCCCATGGATTCATGCTGCTGGAGCTGTTACTTCCACTCTGCATCAGAAGCTCAAATATGTGGTTGATGGCCAGGTAATCACAGTGTGTAGAGAGGAAGACATCTTTGTAAGCCACTTATCAACGTTCAAGTATGAAAAGATGGACGGAGAGATACATGAGACTCTATGTCAAGCCTTCAAAGCAGTCAACGTCAGCATCTTGACTCCAGTAGAGAAGAGCAGTGATAAGGAAGGTACCTCCATCCATTCATACAAGCAGGAAAAGGAGGTAGTTCAATCAGGAAGCGCTCAAGGCTGGGGCAAGTTGCTGGAACTAGAAAAGAAAGATGACAAGTTTGGTTTGGGTTATCAGCCTGGTGGATCTACTCCAAGTGGTAAGGCCATTACCTTTACAAGCGCTGGATTGCTCGACCGCAACCAAATCTATGTGACAAGCCAAGATGGAGACAGTGATGGTGACTGGGACAATTGGATTCATTCATGTGCGCCCGAAGAGGAGCTGAAGAACTGGTCTGCTGAAGACATTGTCCAAGTTACCTGGCACTCAGAGTAATTCATTTATTTCCTTTTATTATCATACTGTATTGTCAAATCCAGCATTCTGCCCAAGATGCTAGGATCCATTGTATTGGGTCACCATGTTTTGTATGCATCTTATTTTACCATGAAATAAAAGGACATTTTCAGACAAATTGTGTTCTCTTTCTTTGTTTTTAAATTTTTCACAAAAATATAAAAATGGCAATGTGTTTTTCCTTTTTTTTTGTTTTTTTTTTGCGTCTCTTTTTCAAAATAAGCAGATTCTGAAATAAGCACATCACCTGTGCAGTGTTGATCATCCGGATTCCATTGATAACGTTCCTCTATGACCACGCATGACTTTGACAATCCTATCTACCAAGCTGATGAAGGGGTTGAGGAAGACTGTGAACTCCCTGAAGAATTGGTCAGATTGTTGAAACAAGAGGAACGGGTTATTCAGCCTCATCAAGAAGAAATTGAGATCATCAACATCGGCACGGAAGATGTGAAGAAAGAGATCAAAATTGGGGCCAGTCTGCAGGCCGAAGTCAAGAAAGAGTTGATCAGTATGCTGAGGGAGTATGTGGATATCTTTGCTTGGTCATATCAAGATATGCCAGGGTTGGATACCGACATCGTTGTGCATAAGCTACCTCTGAGAGAGGATTGTCCTCCTGTGAAACAGAAATTGAGAAGAACTCGTCCTGACATGGCAATGAAGATCAAAGAAGAGGTTCAGAAGCAATGGGATGCCGGTTTCCTTGCTGTAACTAGTTACCCGCCTTGGGTAGCTAACATTGTACCTGTACCAAAGAAGGACGGCAAGGTCCGGATGTGTGTTGACTACCGGGATTTGAATAGAGAGAGCTCAAACGATGACTTCCCTTTGCCACACATTGACGTGTTGGTAGACAATACTGCTCAATTCTCGGTATTTTCCTTCATGGATGGCTTCTCCGGATATAACCGGATTAAGATGGCGCTGGAAGACATGGAGAAAACAATGTTCATTACCCCGTGGGGTACATTTTGCTATAAGGTCATGCCCTTTGGTTTGAAGAACGTCGGGGCAACTTATCAGCGGGCAATGGTCAAGGAGATTGAGTGTTATGTGGACGATATGATTGAAAAGTCCCGAGACGAAGAAGAGCATCTGGTCAATCTCAAGAAGTTGTTTGATAGACTGATCTAGTACAAGCTGAGGTTGAATCCAAACAAGTGCACTTTCGGAGTGCGTTCCGGGAAACTGCTGGGTTTCATTGTTAGTCAGAAAGGAATTGAGGTAGATCCTACCAAAGTAAAAGAAATTCAAGATATGCCTGCACTGAAGACAGAAAAAGAAGTGTGCGGGTTTTTAGGGAGGTTGAACTACATTTCTCGATTCATATCTCATCTAACTACCACGTGCGAGCCAATATTCAAATTGCTAAGAAAAGAGAAAATGGTCAGGTGGAACGATGACTGCCAAAGAGCTTTCGACAAGATAAAAGAATATTTGCAGGAGCCTCCAATTCTAATGCCTCCATTTGAAGGAAGACCTTTAATCATGTACTTGACTGTGCTAGAAGGGTCAATGGGGTGTGTTCTAGGCCAACATGACGAGTCTGGTCGAAAAGAGTATGTTATTTATTACCTTAGCAAAAAGTTTACCGATTGTGAATCCCGATACTCACTGCTCGAGAAAACTTGCTGCGCTTTGGTATGGGCTGCTCGCCGACTGAGGCAGTACATGCTGACTCATACCACACTGCTCATTTCCAAAATGGATCCTATCAAGTACATCTTTGACAAACCAGCGTTAACCGGAAGGGTTGCTAGGTGGCAAATGATTTTAAATGAATATGACATCCAATATACTTCTCAGAAAGCCATCAAGGGAAGTGTATTGTCGGATTACTTTGCACAGCAACCTCTTGAAGATGATTATCAGCCAATGAAGTTTGATTTCCCTGATGAGGACATCATGTACCTCAAAGCAAACGATTGCGAGGAACCACTTCCGGAGGAGGGGCCAGACCCTGAATCCAAATGGAAGTTGATGTTTGATGGGGCAGTCAATATCAATGGACGCGGAGTTGGTGCCGTTCTTATCACTCCTGAAGGTGTTCAATTTCCCTTCGCTGCCAGAATTACATTTGGTTGCACCAACAATGAAGCGGAATACGAGGCATGCATAATGGGAATAGAGGAGGCAATTAATCTTCGGATTAAGAACCTCGATATATTCGGAGGTTCAACCATCGTTATTAACCAAGTTACCGGCAAGTGGTATACGCATCAAGAGCATCTAATTCCATATAGGGATTATGCTAGAAAACTGTTGACGTTCGTCACAACAGTTAAGCTTCAGTACATACCACGTGATGAAAATCAATTTGCCGACGCATTGGCCACTCTTTCTTCGTCTATCAAAGTATTGTGTTGGAATTATGTGCCCAGAATTGACATCTCCAGGCTTGACGCTCCAACTCATGCCTTCTCAGTAGACGCTGTGTCTGACGAGAAACCTTGGTATTTTGATATCAAGCTATTCCTGGAAAAGCAAGAGTGCCCAGCTGGGGCATCTTCCAATGACAAGATGACCTTAAGGCGACTTGCTGCTAGCTTCTTCTTGAATACAGACGGGGTTTTGTACAAGAGAAACTTTGACATGGTCTTGCTCAGATGCGTGGATAGACACGAAGCAAGCCTGTTAATGCAGGAAGTCCACGAAGGATCTTTCGGTACCCATGCAGGGGGGCATGCTATGGATAAGAAATTGCTGAGATCGGGGTATTACTGGATGACAATGGATGTAGACTGTTGTTCATTCGCTCGTAAATGCCACAAGTGCCAGATATACGCAGACAAAGTGCATATTCCTCCTAGCCCGCTCAACGTCATGTCATCTCCTTGGCCCTTTTCTATGTGGGGCATTGACATGATCAGGAAGATAGAGCCTACTGCTTCAAATAGTCATCGCTTCATCTTGGTCGCGATTTATTACTTCACAAAATGGGTGGAAGCAACATCTTATGCCAATGTCACTCGTCAAGTGGTGGCAAGATTCCTGAAAAAGGATATCATTTGCAGATACGGAGTGCCCGAAAGAATCATTATTGATAATGGTTCTAATCTCAACAACAAGATGATGGCAGAGTTATGTCGGGACTTCAAGATACAACATCACAATTCTTCTCCTTACTGACCAAAGATGAATGGTGCGGTAGAGACGGCAAACAAGAATATCAAGAAGATTGTGCAAAAAATGGTTGTCACTTACAAAGATTGGCATGAGATGTTACCATTTGCGCTGCATGGGTACCGGACGTCAGTCAGGACGTCAACTGGGGCAACTCCCTTCTCTCTGGTATATGCTATGGAGGCAGTCCTGCCTGTTAAAGTAGAGATTCCTTCATTGCGTGTGATGATGGATGTGAAGCTTGATGAGGCTGAATGGGTGCGTGCTCGTTACAATCAGCTATGTCTAATTGAGGAAAAGAGATTAGCGGCTATCTGTCATGGTCAGCTTTATCAGAGGAGAATGAAGCGTGCGTTCGACCAACGAGTACGTACTCGGGAGTATCAAGTGGGAGAGCTTGTGCTCAAAAGGATCATTCCTCCAGGTTCAGATCACAGAGGCAAGTGGACCCCAAACTACGAAGGACCATTCATAGTGAATAAAGTTTTCTCAGGAGGAGCACTGATGCTCACCACTATGGATGGAGATGACTTCCAGTCCCCTGTTAACTCGGACACAGTTAAAAAATACTTCGCATAAAGAGACTCGCTGGACACAAAAACAGAATTAAAGTCCAGGAAATAAAAGGGTATCCCGACGAGCTAAAAACAGAATAAAAAGCTCGGGCAAAAGTTAGGGAAATAAATGAAAAAAATGTACACCCGCTGAGTTGAAAAGCCACATTGGACAGCTCAGGCAAAAAAGGGTATCCCGGTGGATTGAAAACCCGAAAGGGAGATCCACGCAAAACAAGGGAATAAGCGAACAACTGTGATCCGAGTAATCTGAACCACATCATCGTTTCGTACAACCTGACAATATCAGAAGGATAGGAAACAATCCCCTCATCCTCTCAGAAATCAAAGGCAAGAATGGAGGGTCTCGAAGACATGCTGGTCAAAGCAGAAATGGAACTCATTGGGATGTCGTGCCCATTGCCATTAGGATAGTTTCTTTTCTCAATTTTATGGTGGCTACCTCTTTCCAGGTGGTTGTCTCCTGATGTAAAATCTTTTCCTATTTAGAGGCCTTTCAATAAAAAGAATATTCAGTCAAAAAAGTTGTGTGTGTTTATTTTTGTTTGCAAAATGTCCTGAATTTTTGGCAAAAATAGCATTGCATTTAAACATGGTGATAATTTGAAAAAATGACATGCAGGGAAACACTGTAAACCCTCTTTGAGTGTCGGGTGACGATGGATGAACAGATCATACCATGCAAGTCCCCGGGGCACACTTGTGTTTTCCTTTGTTGCAGGTTGCTGGATGGCGTCACATTCTCCCAAGCAGAATTCTTCCCCAGCTAAGCCTTGGCAGGCAGCCCAAGCAGTTTGTTATTCCCCAGTGGAGTATGCCCAACAGGAAGATGAAAGCCTGATGTCCCCACAGGGCTTAGAATTAGCAAAATTCTCTCCCCAGCTACATCATTGTTGAAGCATCTTTCCCAGCCAAGTCTGAAGATGATCTGTCCCCACAGAGTTCATATTTGACTTTCACTCCCGTCAGTGAAATCTTCCCCAACGAAGTTGCCATTCTTTTGGTCAATATGATGATACAGTCAGGTATTCATAACTCTAGTCAGAGTTAGGTGTCAAGGCCTCCTGACTTGTTTCCCCTACAGAGTTGTAACTCTTATGGCCAATCAGGCATTTGTTTGTTGCTCGTCTGCAATCTCCAGCACTTGTCTGTGCTCTTGCTTTGTTATTGCTCGTATGCACTTCTCAACACTCGTCTGCGTTCGTACTTTATTGCTGCTCATCTGCATCTTTTAACACCCGTCTGTGTTATCACTTTGGTATTGCTCGTTTGCTCCCTCCAGCAGTGGTCTATGATTACCTTGATATTGCTTGTCTGCAATTCCCAACACTTGTATGTGTTTGGTATGCGATGTTGCTCATCCGCACTTCCCAGCACTCGTCTGTGTTTGATGTTTGACCTTTGTTGTTGCTCGTCTGCACTTCTCCAACACTCGTCTGTGTTTGGTATCCAGTATTTGTTGTTGCTTGTCTGCACTTCTCCAACACTCGTCTGTGTTTGGTGTTAGATATTTATTTGTTGCTCGTCTGCACTCCTTTAACACTCGTCTGTGTTTTGATGTTCTGATATCTGTAATAGTTGTGGTTTCTCGTCTGCATTCTCCAGCACTCGTTTGTGTTGGTTATCTGTTGGAAGCTCGTCTGCTTTGTTTGGATACTCGTCTGTATCATCTCCAGCACTCGTCTGTGTTGGTTATCTGTTTGAAGCTCGTCTGCTTTGCTTGGATACTCGTCTGTATCATCCCCAACACTCGTCTGTGTTTATTATCTGTTTAAAGCTCGTCTGCTTTGTTTGGATACTCGTCTGTATCATCCCCAACACTTGTCTGTGTTAGTTTATATCTATTTATGTGGATTTGTTGATTATCCTGGTACTAGTTTGTATTGCTACTCCAAATGCTCGTCTGTGTTTGAATTTCTGGTTTTCATCTGTACCAGTTGTTGATACTCGTCTGTATCATTGCCTGAAGTGCTCGTCTGTGTTTCTTAGATCATCGTCTGATACTCGTCTGTATCATGGATTGTTGGCACTCGTCTGTGTTATCTTGATGATCATCCAATACTCGTCTGTATTGAAGGGGTTTAAAATCCTGACTGTGGGAATCAATGTCAAAATGGTTACCGGTCCTGGCGTAGCAGGTATATCCGAAGGAGGCTCATCTGTCTCAAGCACCAATTATTACTGTTGCACCTGGCGTAACAGGTTTGCTCGTAGAAGACTCGTCTGTCTTATACCATATATCCACGAATAATATATGAAGAAGGTTCGTCTACCTTGTCTATGCATGTCTATCCCACAGACTTTAGTGCATCCCGGTCCTGGCATAACAGGGTTATCCGAAGTAGATTCGTCTGTCTCAAGTCATATGCTTTTGCAAAGTGTTGAGGACTCGTATGTCCAGCTCCTGGCATAACAGGATTGTTCGAAGAAGACTCGTCTGTCAAAGCATTCTTATTCCAGATATCAGTTTCAACTTGGAAGAAGCTCGTCTGCTTTTCTCCCCTCCATTCAAAAAATTGTCCTAAGTAGTTTATTCTAGCAGTCAGCTCTGGCCTAAGCATGCTCTACGTAGGGGGACGATGAACATAAGTCAATGATCCAGTGCTAATAAAAAAGAGAAAAAGGAAAACTCTGGGATAAGTGACCCTCACAAAGTCATTTAAACCGAAAAAAGAGAAGAAATTTTTGTTTTGCCACAAAAAGAAAAAAAATTGCAGTCACCTATTCTTAGTTGGTTCAGAGGTATCTGGCACTGAACTTGGTAGGGCGGATTACGATCCGATCCCCCGCAGCTACATTTAGGTCAAATAAAACGGGTTTACACATGCATATGTGCCAGAAACCCTATGTTTTTTATCAGAATTACTAATCGGCCACTCTACTATGAAGCATGTACGGATAACGGGCTTAATGTGATTGCGCTTGAATGAAAAGGACCAAAAAAGAGACGAGAAGATATGCCTAGGTATTGTGGGATGACATGGGTTGGTTAATATAGGATTAAAGTTTATGTCCGTGTTATTATGATACCCTTGGTTCACTTAGTTAGTACCTGTTATTGCATCCTGACTTGAACTTAGAAGCCCTCTTAGCCCAAATCACGTGTTGACACCAGTTTTCTTCATTCTTGAGCTTTAAATGTTTGCTTGAGGACAAGCAAAGGTCTAAGTGTGGGAGGATTTGATAACACTAAATTTCATTGTATTTCTGACTCCGATTTCGCATGAATTCTTAGTTTTTATTGCTATTTTGTTATGTTATTACTTTGTTTTTCTTTATTTTCAGGTTTTTTATGTAATTGGAGCCTAAATCAAGAAAAGGAGCGAAAAAGGAGTTGAAACGGACGAAAATCAAGAAATTCATCTTTTTACACTTACGGCATCCACCATGGCTGGCGCCATGGGGTCAGCCATGACGTGGCCACATCTCAAGATCACTCCACAACTGCTAAGAGCCCACGATCCCCACTTTCTTCACCATATTACACCTATGGGAGGCGCCATAGGCCTGTGGCGGGTGCCACAAGGCTAAATTCTTTCCCTCCACTTTTTAGTGGAAGGGGCATCCTGGTCTTTTCCCATTTAATGTTTGCCTATAAATAGGACTTTAGAATTTCATTTTTATCATCCAAACTTAGAATCTATTAGGCATATATCAGTTTTAAAGTAGTAATCACTTCACATCAGGGTGCTACTACAATCGAGTGATCGAGTCTGTATACGTCTGTGTGATCGAGTTTTGGAGCACTCTGGGAGGAAGTTAATCCTGCCGCCATTTTAATTCCAGTTCGTATTTTATTTTTCCGCACTCGCTTTATTTTATTTACTTTCCGCATTGCTTTACTTTATTTATTATCCGCACTCGCACTTTACTTTATTTTATTTCCGCACTCGCTTTAAATACTTTTATTTCTCGCACTCGCTTTACTTTCGTTTATTTCTCGCACTCGCACTACTTTTATTTACTTTCCGCACTCGCACTAATTACTTTTATGAAAAATAATAAAAAGAACTTTGTAACACCCCAAATTTGCCCTCTTCATTTTAAGCATCATATCACATCATATTCATCATGAACATATCATTTTCTTAGCATCCTAGCATGGAAAGATGAGGCATAACATTCTTCATGTCCTAGCATTAGGCATATCATCATCTGTGGAAGTTCTTGAGGCATCACAATCCATGACAAGGGTCCCAATGCTTTTGTACAAGTCCTATGAGGGGTCTATGTTGCATTGAAAAGTTCAAGTTCATGTGCAAAAGCTCAGAAGGTTTGATGATCACCAGAGATTCCAGGTTAGGGCAAGGCTCCTAAGCATTGGTCCTAAACTAGGGTTTGAGATTCAAGCATCAAAACCTCACAACTTTGGCCATTTCATTTTGGCAAAGTCTTCTATATGTCAAGAGGATCCTAGGTACCAATTTTCATGAGAAAATTCCTTGTGGAAGTCAAGAAATTCTTCAGATGCTTGCAGATGAAGTAATTGGTCAACTATACCCTTAAAAAGTCAACTGTGTGATTTCAAGGGGTCCAATCCACTTTTTCTAGCCAAGGGATGTCCTTACAATGTTATAAGAGGTTTGGAAAGTTCAAATTTCAAGAATCATGAAGATTTGAGGGTTTTTGCAAAATTGGTGCAAAGTTGGTTTTTGGAAAATTCCATTTTTGGCAACTTTTGCCCTAAAATTCAAGTGAGCTTAACATGATCAACAATTCTTCAAATGGACCAAAGTCAAACATGAAAGTTGGAGATTAAGGTCTCCCATTTTCAAAAAGTACAAGTACTTTTTCATAGGATTCATGGTTTGTTCTATAGGCCCCTCGAAAATTGGCTTAAAACTAGGGCAAAACCAAAAATTTCATGCATGCACAAAAGCCAAATGATGTGAAACTTAATTTCAAGGCTTGGAATGGATCAAGTTTGTTTATAAAGTTAAAATACATTTCATTTGGCATACTTTGCTCAAGAGAATTCACAAAATTCGTGCACCACAAGGATGTTGCTTCAAAAGTGGATATTTTGCAAATTCATGAGGAAAGTGTGATACCTTAATCTAATGGCCAGGATTTGTTGGATTATAATCAAGGGATGGATTTGGATTGCACATGGGCTGAAAGGCCAAGGAAAGCATTAGCATTGCATGCTCTCATCATAATTTGCAAAATTTGCAAAATCACCAAATTCTCTTGATTCACACGTGCAAACTCTTTCATATTTTCAGCATTGGTTTATGAAGTCATATATAACAAGCTAGGGTTTCAGAAATCAAGAACTCTCTCTCATTATCTCATTTCAAAGTTTGTGCACAACTTGCAATTTCTCTCATATCTCATCATACACTTGCTCAATTCAAAAACCAGTGGTAGATCATTGATCCTTGGAAGCTTAGGATCACAAATATCATCATCATTCAAGCTTTCTCTCAAGATCCACAACCTTGCCATTTTAGGGCAGGTGCTGGCAAAACTCCAGATCCAGCCATATTCAAGGCTTTATGTGCATTTATTTTGCATCTAAAGTGAATTTGGAGTGATTTGCATCCCTTATCTGGTCTTCTATCAAGCTCTTTCAAGATCTGCAACTCAGGTATGCCTTGAAATCTTTGGATCTGAAAATGAAATTGATTGTGCATTTTATGATCCTTGATGTTCACTGATGATGCTGCAAGCTTTGGTTTCGAAAATAATGCATTGTAGAGTGAGATATTTGAATTTCAATTTTCATGGTCACACTTGTTTTGTTTCGATCTGTATGATTCTTTGAGTTTTAGAACTTTTCAATGCCATATTTAAATTCACGGCCTATCAATTACCCAATCTGGAAGGTTTTGTTCATTTTAATGTTGATTTGCGTATCTGTTATAATTTCCGGTGCTGGAGCCCTAGCTCCGGTCACCGGAATCTGCATTTGTTTGAATTAGGGTTTGTGAGGTTATAGAAGGGTTCCCAGCCATCAGATCTTGTTCTTCATGCGTCAAGATTTTGACACATCACCAAGTCACACTGCCTCCCTCTCACGTGATCTTTTATTTCTGTTTTAATGCATTGTGTTTTTCACCATACAATAACAAATGTGTGTCCTCCACTCATAATCCAGTATTTGTCCACGTAAATTAATGAGGGCATTCACCAGATGCGTCTATCTCATCTAACGTCTCTTGTTTTTTTCTTTTATTTTCCATGAATTTCCACAATATTTCTCATATACCTGCGCAGGCCAATGGGCCCAGAGTGATATCCACACCCCCTCCTTATCTGGCCCAATGCGTTTGAACTGCAATCTCCTACTATCTGCACCCCAGCCTCATTTCCATTTTAATTCTTTTTCATTTCATTTTCTTTTATTATCATTTTGGTTTATAATTATTTAAAATACTTCCAATTATCCAAAAATTCCAAATTAATTCATGAGTCTTCATTTGAGTTTCTTTTATTTTTCTATATTTTTATTTTCCATTTTTTCCTATTATACACGTGTCATTAATTTGTTCTTCTCCATTAATTCATTTTAAATCCTTTTTTGAGCAATCTGCTTTGTTCATTTTCCCTATGTTTCATTATTTTGAGTTTTGTGTTAATTCTTTTTGCTTTGGATTCATAAGATGATGTAGTTTGTGTGTGATTTTTTCCCTGATTTTTAGAAATTTGTTCATTGTGTTTTGTTCTTTGCCTTGTGATGTAAGTTTCTTAACCCTAGTTTGTGTTTAGCCTTCTCTTGACCTATTTGACTTCTGAATTTTTCCCAATCCTTTTGGCTCATTGTTATATCATGTTTGAGGATCATTTGTCCTAAGTTGTGGAATTTTTAAATGCATTGTTGAATTTATGTGGTTTTTTGTTCTCACCTTGTCCCATTTTGCTTCTTTTTGATCTTTAGCTCTCTTATAAGCTTTGAAGGGCATTTGTGCCAACTTCTTCTTCTCATTTGGGGTCCTTTTGGGGTATGGGTTCCATCCTGGTCTTGACTTAGGGTTTATGTCTTAGAATTTTTGTGTTTGCTTACCTTTTAAGTCCTTTCATTTCTTAAGTGTATTCATCTCATTTCCTTACTTCTTTCACCTCATAATGTGATTGTTTGATCTTGTGTGACTCTTCTCTTCATCTCTCTTGCTTCTTAAGCATTTCTTTGACTTGTTTTGGTTCTGGTTGTGTGCCTTGAGTCCATGTTTGTGCATATTTGATTTGCATCTTGTAAACACACCAAATTTCCCCTCACTAAGTTCACACCATGGCTTGTGATCTTTTCATTTGCATAAGTTCAATCATATCATATCATGTTGCATTTTTGCTTCACTGCATTGGTTCAAAGTCATCTACATCTAGGGTTTGTGATCTGAGCAATCCATGAGCCATCTGAGCCACTCCAAAGGTCATCAATCATCTCAAGAGGGTCCATGTATGTTCAAGCATCATATTATATCCTCCCAAGATCAAGGAAGTCAAAAAATCACAAGAACTGAGAAAGGCATGGAAGCAGAGCCAGGCTTAACTACACAGATGACCTAAAATTAGGGTTTTGGTTTCAGAGGCCATAACCCCAAATTTTTTGGTCATTCTTGTTTCTATTGGTCTCTATATGATATAAGGATCATGCATACCAAGTTTGATGGAAAAATTCATTGTGGAAGTCATCTGATCATTGAGTAACTTCTTAAGCAAGTCAGGGCCAAATCAGGGCATCTGAGGCCCCCCAACATGGAACCAAAGTGGATTTTTCATCAAAATGAAGTTATATGGTCTTTATTTGATAATTGAAGTGCTTGGAAGTTCACAAATTTGAAGAAAAGTGGGCTAAACCAAAAGTTGCCAAATATGGAAATGACTTGTAATGTAAACTTTCCATTTTGGGAAAGTTTTTCAACCTCCTCTTCCTCAACCAAAAATGCTTCAAATGATAAATTCTTGGTCATGAAAGTTGTAGATTGGATCATTCCCTTTTCAAAAAGTACAAGAACAAGATCTAATTCATTTTGGAACTCAAGTTATGGCTTTCCAAAGTTGGCAAAAATCACATAATTTGAAGTTTCATGCCTAAGAGGGATTTTTGTAAAACCTCATGCCAAGCTATTTTATGACTTCAAATGGACTTATACACTTCATAACATCATAATGCAATGCCTAAAAGTCATAAATGGCCCAAGAATCTCCAAGTTTCATGACTTGTGCATGAAGAAATCAAGAAAGGGCCAAACTTCATGAAATTTGCAAAACCACCCACAAACTTCAATCACTTGCTAATTGGCCTCAATCTGAATTCCATGGTTATCCATGATACAAGCTGCACAGGACATGCCTTTGTCCTTGGCCTGAATTTGCCCATACCTCAAAGGACACCTAACCTTGACTTTTTGCAAAATGAACCATACCAATCAGCATAGGCCACCAACAACTCTCTGACCTATCAAGACTGAACACATGGACCAAATACAAGCCATTTCATACATCAAGCAAGCCTGGATCCTCCCACAACTCAGCAACCTCAAAAACTCCCTCTTATGCATTTCTCTTCGAAACTCATCACACAAGCTACAAACCTTCAAACAAACTTCATAGAACAACTCACCATCAACCCCTGATCATTTACCACCCATCATTTTGCCCTGAAAACCAACATATCAAAAATACGATTTCTCTCCCCCTTTGAACTAAATTGCATCAAACTCACAAACTAACCACAAAACACTCCATCCAAGCATTGCAAACTCCTCGGGAAGTTCATTGAAGGCATCTTGGACCAAAGAAGCAGCCAAAAAGCTCCAGGGTTGAAAGTTTCACCTCAGGTAGCCATGCAAATTCATTTTTCCAGAAGCTGTATTTTAAGTTCTTAAATGGTTAAGTGTGATCCCCTGAGCATGATGAACTTTGAATTATTGAAAATAATTGAGAATTGAGGATGTATGGTTGTTCTGAAATTTCTGCCATTTTTGCTTTTTGATTCGAATCTTGCTAGTGAGTGAAAATAAATGAGGTTTGAGGTTAGGGGTGAGTTTAGGAAGGTGAGAGGAATAAATCTGGAGCTTTAGAGCTCCAGAAATGACCTAGGGAGCGTTTTAGGGAATTCTCAGGTGAGGGGTGGCCGGAGAAGATGACCGGAGGTCATTTCCGGCCACCTGAAAGTCATTAATGTTAATTAGGGTTAGGGTTCCAGGTTTGAATGTAGGCCCTTAGATAAGTCCCTCCCGCGCGCGCTGTATGGCCCAGATTGCTTGATTAGTTATAATTTTTGGATTAAATATTAATTAATTAGGATTAGCCTGGTTTGAATTGTGTCCATTGGATCTGGCGCGCAGTCAAACCTCCCAAGCCCAGAATGAATCTCAGCTCTCCATCCTGCTTACTTCCTATTTTATTATTTTTATTTCATTTTATTTCCATTTAATTTGTGCATTTTATAAAAAATAGTAAAAATACTTCAAAAATTCTGAAATTTTTTTGTTAAATATTTTATTAATTTTCAGAACCCAAAAATATTTTTATTTTCATTTTTTGCATAAAAAATTATTTTTAAATCATTTAAATGATTATTTTTAATTAGTTAATGAGAATTAATTAATTAAAAATACATTTAAGTATTTAAAAATCCCAAAAAAATTCAAAGAACATTTTCTAACATTTAGAAACATTTACAAACTCACAAAACAAATTTCTTTTTGGTTTTGATCATACTTTGGCAATTTTTATTTGAATTAGGGTTCTTTAATTTGAATATTTTTAACCCTAACTTCAAAAATTCATAACTTTTGATCCAAGTTGAGTTTGTGAATGGTTCTTTTTGCATTGTGTTATGCATACTTTCAAGCATCCAAAAACATTTTTGTTTCATTTTTATAGTGCATTTTCAATTTGTTTGGCATTTTCCCTTTAGGATCACCCTTAAAACCTTAGAAACTTAGGAAAATCATAAGTCCCTTAGGGTTTAGCTTCTGACCTTCCCCTTTGGGCAGTGAACCAGTATAGGTTTAGGGTTCCTTTGCTTCCATTTTCAATTTTTTATCTTACCATTTGCTTCTGATTTTGAATTTTGCATCTCATGTTGTACATAAACCCTAATTTACATCTTCATTTGCATCCATCTTACATAAGCTTGCATACATGAACTTGCCATGACATTTTGTGCATCCACATGACATATAAGACATCTTAGGACATATTAGAATCATGTTTGATCATTGCATCATCCATTTGCCATGCTTTTGCTTTCATTTCATGTCATATGCATTCATGAACTTTCATGTTTCTTACATGTCTCATTTGCCTTCTCATCTCTTGTATGGACATTCATATCACTTGGCATGCTTTCATACCATCTCATAACATCATTTTCATCATGAACATGTTTCTAATTTTGGCTTGCATCCTTGCATTTCATCTCATTTTCATTTCTTTTCATTTCCTTTTGCTAACTTTTCAGGTGGTAAGTGTTTGAGAAGTGAATTTGCCTTCACTTCTCATAATCTCTTCTCATCTCTTTTATGCATTCTGTCGCTCCCGACAAGTGAAAATGGATCACATGAAGGTACAGACGCGAACGGTCGGCGAGAGGGAACAGTGAGAACACACAGCCGTGAACTCACTGGAGATGAAAAGAGTCGCCAGCTAGGCATTTTTATCCCGGAGGAAAGGTAATGCTGCATAGACCTAGAAAGATACGGATAAGACGGTTGCGAACCAGAGAGACTGAGAAAGGGGGTTGGTTACAACCTGGGAAGGTATTAGCACCCAGATTGTCCGTCGTACTCGACGGGATCCACGCTTAAAAGATTTGTGTTTTAAAGGGGTAGTGTCAGTGCAATTTGTGTATAAAAGAGCTGGAAAAAGATGTACAGGTGTCAGTGTAAGAGAAGTGAAGTGTGTAAATGAAGTGTCAGTGTAAGAACAAAGATGAAATGCTCAAGATAATGAGGCTAAAGAATAAGGCTAGAAGGAGGGGGAATATACAGAGACTTTTGTTCGATAACTGTTAAGTTATGCCTACGTATCCTCTCGTGCAATGAGGAAGTCAGAACACCGTAGTTCGACCCAAAGAGACTGAAAGATGAATTGACTTGTGAACTGCTTGCTTGCCTATGCTCAAGTGTATGACCTGTCTGGCTCAGGTGCTTACTGTCTTGCATTAGACGGAAGAAGCAAGTTCTCGTTTGTGAGTGAAGATGATGAGAAAAGAATCCCGAAGGAGACGATTATTGTTTGTTTTTGAGTTTTCAGTCTTTTATTGTTTTTTGAAGTTTGTCATAAGATAATGAGCTTAAACCTAAACCAATGGGTTAGTAAACTCATCACACCTTCCCTCTGTTTAGGGGTAATGAGAATGCCTTAAGTGTGAAGTCAGATTCTCACACTTAATCACCTTTGGTGTAGGATTAAGATCATTAACCTACTTGTGATTATTTAGATGTTTTTGGTGTCTTTGTTTAGTGTTGAGTAATGAGGTTAAGCCATAATCAAGGATTAAACAGACTCATTACACCATCCTAAAAGAAGGATAATAGATGAGAATGTTTAAGTTGAGAAAAACTCCCCAACTTAATCCATGATTAGGGATTAAACCCATGACAAAACAAGCCTTTGATTAAGTGGATTTTATTTAATGGTATGATGATGAAGTGTTTTTTATGGTTTGTAAGACAACTTGAGGGGGACTTGTCCATTAACACTAGGGTTAGTCCTTCTTAACCACTTAAGGAAGAATTAGAACCCTAATGCAAGGCCCAAGTTACAAGTGTGATGTCTTGATGATTATTAGATGAATTGATTAAGAGATTTAAACACCTTAAGGGTTTAATACTTAGGATTAAAGTTATACACTCCATCCTAAGAGAAGGATGCAGGCATAAGCTTAATCACAAAGTCTTAAAGCCTTTAGGGTTTGGTCCCTGATTATGAGATGAGAAGAGAAGACTCAAAGAGAGACACAAAGGTAAAACTATGGGGGAACTAATCAAAACCCTAATTCATTGTCATGCTTGGTTGGTCCTAAGGTTTGTGAGGTTTGCAAGAACAATCTTCAGAGGAGCCACCAGGAAGCAGATGAACAGGATCAAGAGAAGCAAAGTGACTTGCTTCATTCAAGAAGTCAAGTCACTTGAAGAAAGAAGGTGGGAGGAAGAAGAATGAGCAAGCTCAAACTCAAACACAAACATAAATGCAGCAATGGATGCAAGAGAGATGAAAAGAAAAGTTATGAGAAGTGAAGGCAAATCCACTTCTCAAGTTTACTTACCACCTGAAATGTTAGAAAGAAATGCAATGTAATGCAAGATGAGATGAAATGATATGATGCTAAGCAAAACCAGAAGCATGTTGATGATGATTATGATGTTATGAGGTGCTGCAAACATGAGGCAAGACAATGGGGATGTTCATACAAGATCATGAATGCAAATGATGCAAGCTAAAGAGCATGAACAAGCATGAAATGTTATGAAACATACAGGACAAATGACATGGCAAACATGTAATGCAATGATCAATGATGCTTTATACATGTCTTAAGATGTCAAATGAATCACAAGAATGCACAAAATGCAAAGACAAGTCATGTTATGCAAGGAAATGCAAGAGGGATGCAAATGAAAGCCCAGATTAGGGTTCATGGATCAAACATCAAACACAAACCAAAAACAGAAGCAAAACCCTAAAGTAAAAAATGGAAAATGATACCCAAGGAAACCCTAGGCCTATGATGAACCACTGCCCAAAGGGGAGCTCTCAACTCTCAACCAAATTCAAGATATGATTTTTCTAAGTTATTAGGGTTTTTTAGGGTTCTTAACAAAACAAATGCCAATCAATTTGAAAATTCAAGAACAAATCATGGCCTTTTTATCCTTGAAAATACATGCTAAACACAAAACAATGCAAGAAGAATCAATGTCTCAACCTTCACCAATTGACAGAAATGAATTTTTGAACTTATGATCAAAATAATGCACAAAATATGATTTAATTCAATGAAAAATTCTTAAAATGCATCAAGATCAAAAAAGAAATTTGGTTTGAAGGTTGGACAATGTCTCTAAATGTCTTAGAACATTTCATGAATTTTTTTGTAATTTTTAAATACCTAAAAGTATTTTTAATTAATTAATTCTCATTAATCAATTAAAAATAATCTTTTAAATATTTAAAAATACTTTTTTAATGATAAAAAATAAAATGAAAATATTTTTGGGTCTTAAAAATTATTAAAACTTTAAAGAAAAAGTTTCATAATTTTTAAGACATTTTTGTTATTTTAAATTAATTATGCAAATTAAATGAAGAGAAAATGAATTAAAATTAAATAAAATAAAAAGTAAACAGAAGGGATGGTCAGGATGCGTCCAGGGTTTAAATGTGTTGACTGGCGCGTGATCTTATGGTCAGGATTGCATCTGAGCTAATTACAATTAATTAAAACTAAATGATGAATTAGGGCTAATCAAAGGGATCCTGGCCCTCTATCTGCGCGCGAAGTCAACAAGGTCTACTGATCCTACGCTCATTATTCAAACTGGCTTAATTAATGACAATTAGCCCTAATGACTTTCAGGTGGCCGGAGAAGACCTCCGGTCGTCTTCTCCGGCCAGCTCTCACCTGAGAATCACCCAACTTCCTCAAAACGCTACAAAAATGAAATCTAAGACCAGGGAAATGATCCTTATCCTCTCACGAACCAAACCCCTCTCTCAAAACAAATTTATTCTACCTAAATAAGCTGAATCGAAAGAAAGAAAAACTAGGGTTCGTAAGCTTCAAACACAAATTAAATGCTCAAATCACAACCATTTCCAAAACCAGTGGTACCAGAATGATCAGGCAAGCATGAAGAACAAGTTTGTAACAATAAAAGTCATTTCTGGAAAAATTAATTTCAGGCTACCTGAGATTTGAAGCTTTCAGTTTAGGAACTTTCTGGCCACCTTTCTTTGTGCAAACCACTCCACTTGATCCCCCAAAGATGCTTGAATGCTCAAAATGAGTTTGTGTTGGCTGGAGAAGGAGATTCGAATGGAACTGCTTCAAGCTCAGTCAACAATGGCTATGGTGTTTCAGGCACATTCAGGTCATGGTGAGTGATTGTTTGTGATCCTGAGGATGAATGGAGAAGGTCTATGGTGTTTGTTTGTGTGTTTGTGAGCTATGGTGATAGTTTCAAGTGAAACTGCAAACTGAGGTGAGAGATGGCAGTGAGAGTTTCTGGCTGTTTCAGGCTTGGGCTTTGGGTGGTTTTTGATCTATGAAGTGTGCTGAGTTGAATGATGAAGGTGGTTGAAGTGTTTGCTTGCTGTGTGAAGGGATTCGAAGCAAGTTGCAAAATGGGAGGTTTTTGTGTAAGTTGTGAATGAGAGAGTTTCAGCCTTGGCCTCTGATATGTTTAGCTTGCAAGTTGTACACATAAACAAATCTGATTGGTTTTGTGATGTGACATGGCCTGCTATGATAGGTAAGTTTGCTTTTGCATAAAAGGTCAACTTTGTGTAAGATAGGGCATGGGCAAGGTCTAGGCAAGTACAAGGCATGGCTGGCGCAGCAAAGGTGAGGGAGAGAGGCTGGCTTGACTCAAGGATCAATGCAGCAAGTTGGTGAGAAGATCATGAGTGTTTTGCAACTTGGTTAGCTTTATGGATTTTCATGAAAATGCCTTGTTACACAAACCAAACCATGGGCAAACTAGATCAAATTCTGATTTTTGTAACTTAGAGAATGTTCACATGCTGGTTTGAAGTGGATTAGAGGCTGCATTTGGCTTTGGTTCAAGACTTTGCAAGATTTTCATTTGGTGCATAACTTGAAAAACAATGATTTTTGCCAACTTTGCCTTGCCATAACTTTTGATCCAAGAAGAGTTTGATCATGTTCTTGTACTTTTTGAAAAGGGAAAGATGAGATCTACAACTTTCATGACCAAAGTTTTTCCATTTGAAGCCTTTTTGGATCATGAATCAAGGCTTGAAAATTGACCTAAAATGAGGCATTCTTGAAAAGTCAACTATGCCCAAAAAAGTCAACATTTGCAAAAACCCTAAATTCTTGATTTCTATGAACTTCAACCTTCTTCCATGATCAAATAAAGACCATATACACTCAAAATGATGAAGATCACCCATTGGTTGGGTCATTGGGGGCCTCAGATGCCCTGATTTTACACTGACTTGTCTGAAAAGTCAACTCTTGATCAGATGACTTCCCCATGGAATTTCTTCATGAAAATTGATATGCATACTCCCTATACCATATAAAGATCAATGGAAACAAGAATGACCAAAAAAATTGGAGTTATGGCCTCTGAAACCAAAACCCTAATTTTCAGTCAACTGTGCAGTTCAAACTGGCTCTGCATCCACTCAAACCCTAGTTCTTGTGATTCCTCTGCATTTTTGACTTTGAGGAGATGGAATATGATGTAAGAACACACATGGACCCCTTTGAGTTGATTGGATGCCTTTGGAATGGCTCAAGATGCTTTTGGATTGCTCAGATCACAAACCCTAGGTGCAAATGCCTTAGAAGCTATGCAGTGAATCAAAAAATGAGATGTGAGATGATATGATTGTATTTATGCATATGAAATGATCACAAGCCATGGTGTGAATGGGTGAGGGCAAATTTGGGGTGTTTACAGCTGCCCCTATTCAAACATGAGTTAGCTGTGCAGGTTGTAAGCGACGGCTTAACAGGCAAACAAGATAACTTGTGGTTGAATACCAAAGACAGTCCAAAATTTGCACTCACAGAAATGAAGAAGAAAAGGGACATAGATTGTAAAGGAAAATAAAGTATATTGTAAAGTGTGGGCGACGGAGGACGACCGTCGAGCAGAGGACGACTGCTGGGTAAAGAGCGATGACGGGGACGGCCGACATGATGGGAGAGTGTATAAAAATAAAGCAATGACGGGGACGGCCGACATGCTGGGGATAAAAGGTAAAGCTAAGACGGGGACGGCCGACTAGCTGGGGAAAAACAAGTAAAGCTAAGACGGGGACGGCCGACTAGCTGGGAAAAATAGGATATTATGATGGGGACGACCATCAAGATAAAGCTGCGAAGTTCTCTGGGGATTAATGAAACATGACGGGGACGGCCATCAAGTTCATAAAGGTCAAGTAACCAACGATGGGGACGGCCATCGGGCTAAAAAGGAAAAGGGACCACGACGGGGACGGCCATCGGGTTAAAGAATAAATGAAATAAACAGATGATGGGGTACGGCCATCAAAGGTGAAGGACGATCACCTAGCAGGGGACGGCTGCTCTGTTGGGAATAAAAGAAATATGATGGGGACGGCCATCAAAGGTGGAGGACGACCACCTGGCAGGGTACGGCTGCCAAAAATATCAACGATGGGGACGGCCATCGGATAGGAAAGGTCAACGATGGGGACGGCCATCGGACGAGCAAGATGGAGGACGACCATCAAGAAGTGGAGGACGACCACTCAGCAGGGGACGGCTGCTCTCAGGGTTTATCATGACACAGGACGAATGCCAGATAACCAAAATCAACAATGGGGACGGCCATTGGATAAAGTGATGAAGGACGATCATCAAAAGGTGGAGGACGACCACCTAGCAGGGGACGGCTGCTAAAAAACAACGATGGGGACGGCCATCGGATGAGCATGATGGAGGACGACCATCAAGAAGTGGAGGACGCCCACTCAGCAGGGTACGGCTGCTCTCAAAGGTATCATAACACAGGACGAGTGTTTAGATAAAAAGAAAATTTGCTTTGTTGGCGATCTACTGGGGATAGTAAACACGGACGAGCGTTTACATCCAAGAAACAAAAAGGTATGAGTGTTTGGTATTGTGTATAGATTAAAGATGCGGACGAGCATCCTTAAGACTATGATACGGACGAGTATCATGTAGAAACAAACTGACACATGCTCAGAGATGATGATACGGACGAGTATCAACTGGTTAACAAAGAACACGGACGAGTGTTGCATCTGAAAGGACTCTTCTGGGGAAAAGTAGACACGGACGAGTATCTATACTCAAGAAGACATAAGTGTTTGACACGGTGTATGGATTAAAGATGCGGACGAGCATCCTTAAGACTATGATACGGACGAGTATCATGTAGAAACAAACACTAGACGCTGTGTTCTGAGATGGTGGTACGGACGAATACCAACTGGCTAACAAGGACTACTGCCGAATCTGCGGGGATATGAGTGGTGATGTATACAAGATACGGACGAGTATCTGTATAAGCGTACCATGAGTAGTGAGTATTGTATTAATGAGTAATTTGACCGCTGGGGAGAGTGACACGGACGAGTGTCAAGAGAGAAAAGCATAATATTAACAAGTGTCTGCTATACAAAGTCTAGGCGACTGCGCTGGGGATATGACACGGACGGGTGTCAGGGAAGTGTATATAAGGTATGTGAGTGCAAAGAGGATGTCTTTGGCTTTCTGCTGGGACATGACACGGACGGGTGTCAGGACGTATCTGTAGTACGGGTGATTTTGTTTGTAGAGTGTATCCAGGCGACCTGTGGGGAAAGATGACACGGACGGGTGCCAAAAGGTGTATACTGGTGTTTATGATTGTGGAGCAACTGCTTTTGCTGGGACTCTGATGGGGATTCTGGGGGAAAGTAATCTGTATCCTGATAAATGGTTACTAATCACAAGCGTTCAATTCACAACATGACTTATGATTATGCTATGTATTTGATTTTTGCCGTAATGCTCCGTATTAGACGGAATGCTACGCTCGGGGGGGGGGGGGTGAATATGATGCGGATGCCATGATTATGCAAAGGGGCACAGATCCGGGATTCGGATCCCGTTGCTGCGAAGATCTCTGGTCGATCTGCTTGAAATGGACATCCCAGCTGGGTATGAGATCACTGGTAGATCCAATGATGTATCTGCTCGGGGATATATGTCACTGGTTGACATAACCTTGAAAGTACGGGACCCAGCTGGGGTTTGTAGAAGCTTATGTACTCTGTTGTGATCTCTTCATGCGTTGCTCTTCTGGATAGAGGCTGAAGCTCTGTGGGGAGATGATTCCCTGATTTCTGCATTCTGCTGAGGAAGAATGGCAACTCGGCTGGGGAATTGTGAGAGGCAACCCAGCTGGGGAAAGCAATAAGAGGCCACTCAGCTGGGGAATAGAGCATTTCGGATGCTGTATGTTGATTTGGCAACTTTGCTGGGGGAAGCAATGGGGAGCAACTCATCTGGGGATAGAGCATTTCGGATGCTGAGATTGAGTGTATGCTGATTTGGCAGCTCCGCTGGGGAAATGGGCACCTTCGATGCTGTATGTTGAAGATAGACCGAGTTGATAATGATTCGCCTACTTGCTGAGACGTAACCTGCATGCCCCAGGTTGCGTTCTGGATACCTGCAATCCTGCAAAGATAATGGAACGTACAAAAGGTCCCGAGGTATCCCTTACTGGATTCCGTCATAGGAGTTAAGTACTTTCGAGAATAATCACATTCCCTGTAAGCATGTGTTTTTATTTTAGAGAAAGGCATCTGTACTTATGCAATTGTATTTTTAGAGATATCAGACAACTCCTTGCAAAACGTAAATGTAAAAGACGAAACATGACTGAAAATCTGATTCTATTAATTCATGTGCCCTGAATTGGCAAGATACAGTCAAAGAAACATATCTCCTGAAATGAGGGGATTGTTACAAATTGAGAAATAAGGTGCTGGCGGTGTTGACGACGCTTTGAGGAGCTTCCCCTCCTGCTATGACCCGTATGACAATGACGTTCTTCTCGTCTTGCTTTCAGGAGAGAGTTGATTCTGATTGAAGCTTGATCCTTTGGAAGCTTACCAAGTCGTAGGTGATACAGACGAGTTCAGAATGCAGTTGTTCGCTTATTCCCTTATTTTGCATGGATCGCCCTTTCGGGTTTTCAATCCATCGGGATACCCATTTTTGCCTGAGCTGTCCAATGCGGCTTTTCAACTCAGCGGGTGTACATCTTTTATTTTCCCTTACTTTTGCCCGAGTCTTTTATTCTGTTTTTTGACTCGCCGGAATGCCCTATTTTTGCCTGGACTTACATTCTGTTTTTATGTCCAGCGGGTCATTTTATGCGAAGTATTTTTTAACTGCATCTGAATTCACAGGGGACGGGAAATCTTCACCATCCATGGTGCTGAGCATCAGTGCTCCACCAGAGAAAACTTTCTTCACCACGAATGGTCCTTCATAATTCGGAGTCCATTTGCCCCTGTGGTCTGTATGAGGAGGGAGGATTCTTTTCAGCACAAGATCTCCCACTTGGTACTCTCGGTGCCTGACTTTCTGATCGAAGGCTCTCTTCATTCTCCTCTGATATAACTGCCCATGACAGATTGCAGCCAATCTTTTCTCTTCGATCAGACTTAGTTGTTCGAATCGGGACCGAACCCATTCTGCTTCACTCAGTTTAACATCCATTAATACCCGTAATGAGGGTAGTTCAACTTCAACAGGTAGGACTGCTTCCATACCATATACAAGTTGATACGGTGTTGCCCCAGTGGATGTTCTGATTGATGTGCGATACCCATGCAAGGCAAACGGTAGCATTTCATGCCAGTCTTTGTATGTGACTACCATCTTCTGCACAATCTTCTTGATATTCTTATTTGCTGCCTCAACAGCGCCGTTCATCTTTGGCCTGTAAGGAGAAGAATTGTGATGTTGGATCTTGAAGTCCCGGCACAGCTCTGCCATCATTTTGTTGTTCAGGTTGGAACCATTATCAGTAATGATTCGCTCGGGCACTCCATATCGACAGATGATATCTCTTTTCAGAAATCTGGCTACCACTTGTCTAGTGACGTTTGCATATGAGGCTGCTTCAACCCACTTGGTGAAATAGTCAATGGCGACCAAGATGAATCTGTGACCGTTTGACGCAGTTGGCTCAATCTTGCCAATCATATCAATGCCCCACATAGCAAAGGGCCATGGCGAAGACATGATGTTCAAAGGATTGGGAGGCACATGCACCTTATCTGCGTAGATCTGGCATTTGTGACATTTTCTGGCGTAAGCACAACAGTCTGCATCCATTGTGATCCAATAATAACCTGATCTTAACAACTTCTTAGCCATGGCATGTCCTCCTGCATGGGTACCAAAAGATCCTTCGTGCACTTCATGCATCAACAAATCTGCTTCCGTCTTGTCAACACATCTGAGGAGTACCATGTCAAAATTCCTCTTGTATAAAGACCCATCAGCATTCAGGAAGAAACTACCAGCGAGCCTTCTCAAAGTCTTCTTATCATTGGAAGATGCCCCAGGTGGGTATGTTTGATCCTCCAAGAAGCACTTAATGTCATGGAACCAAGGCTTATCATCTTTTACAACATCCGCTGCGAATACATATGCTGGTCTGTCAAGTCTAGACACTGAAATCTGGGGTACAAAGTTAGCCGTTTGAACTTTGATCATAGATGAAATGGTAGCAAGAGCATCTGCAAACTGATTCTCGTCGCGAGGGATATACTCAAGTTTGACTGTTGTAAAGAAAGTCAGTAACCTTCTCGTATAATCCCTGTAAGGTATCAGATGATCCTGGTGGGTGTACCATTTCCCGTTGGTTTGATTGACTACTAAAGCTGAATCTCCGAATACGGTCAATGTCTTGATCCTGAGGTCAATGGCTTCCTCAAGACCCATAATGCAGGCTTCATATTCAGCTTCGTTGTTAGTGCAGTTGAAAGTGAGTTTTGCCGAGAAAGGCATGTGAACTCCTTTAGGTGTAATGAGTACCGCACCAACACCACGGCCATTCATGTTAACAGCCCCATCAAACATCATGGTCCATTCTTCCTCCGGGTCAGGCCCTTCAGTGTGAACAGGCTCTTCATGATCTTTTGCTTTAATGAACATGATGTCTTCATCAGGGAAGTCAAACCTCATAGGCTGGTAGTCATCAATGGGTTGCTCAGCAAGATATTCAGATAGTACACTGCCCTTGATGGCTTTCTGAGATGTGTACTGTATGTCGTATTCTGTGAGAATCATCTGCCATCTTGCAACCCGTCCGGTAAGAGATGGCTTCTCAAATATGTACTTAACTGGGTCCATTTTGGATATCAACAAGGTAGTGTGGGTCAACATATACTGCCTTAGTCGGCGAGCAGCCCACGCTAAAGCACAGCAAGTTTTCTCGAGCAGTGAATAACGCTGTTCACAGTCGGTAAACTTTTTGCTTAGGTAGTATATTGCATACTCTTTTCGACCAGACTCGTCATGCTGGCCCAACACACACCCCATCGACTCTTCTAATACTGTCAAGTACATAATCAGAGGTCTTCCTTCAACTGGAGGCATAAGGATCGGAGGTTCTTGTAAATACTCCTTGATCTTGTCAAAAGCCTTCTGGCAATCTTCATTCCACCTGACCGTTTGTTCCTTTCTTAATAGCTTGAACAAAGGTTCACAGGTTGCTGTAAGGTGAGATATGAACCTTGAAATGTAGTTCAATCGACCTAAGAACCCTCGAACTTCTTTCTCAGTTTTCGGCGCAGGCATTTCTTGAATAGCTTTGACTTTATCAGGGTCAACCTCAATCCCCTTCTCGCTTACAATAAAGCCCAACAGCTTACCGGATCGCACCCCGAATGTGCATTTGTTGGGGTTCAGCTTCAATTGGTATTTCCTCAGACGCTTGAACAACTTCAGCAGATTCTCCAGGTGATCTTCCTCTGTGAGGGACTTGGCGATCATATCATCCACATAGCATTCTATTTCCTTGTGGATCATATCATGGAATAATGTCACCATAGCCCGTTGATATGTTGCACCAGCATTCTTCAGTCCGAATGGCATCACTTTGTAACAGAACGTGCCCCAAGGTGTGATGAATGTTGTCTTCTCCATGTCTTCAGGTGACATCTTGATCTGATTATATCCTGAAAATCCATCCATGAAGGAGAATACCGAGAACTGAGCCGTGTTATCCACCAATACATCAATGTGAGGTAATGGGAAGTCATCTTTCGGGCTGGCTCTGTTCAGATCCCGGTAGTCAACACACATTCTTACTTTGCCATCCTTCTTAGGCACAGGCACAATATTAGCAACCCACGGCGGGTAGCTAGTTACAGCAAGGAACCCGGCGTCCCACTGCTTTTGTACCTCTTCCTTGATTTTCATAGCCATGTCTGGGCGAGTTCGGCGCAACTTCTGTTTCACTGGTGGGCATTCTTCCCTCAGAGGCAACTTGTGCACAACTATATCGGTATCCAACCCTGGCATATCTTGATACGACCAAGCAAACACATCAACATACTCTTGAAGCAGATCTATCAGTTGTCTCTTCATCGAGTCTTGCAGGCGGGCCCCGATTTTAACCTCTTTCACGTCTTCGTCAGTACCAAGATTAATCACTTCAATCTCCTCCTGGTGAGGAGTTATGACCTTTTCCTCTTGTCTCAACAACCTGGCTAGTTCTTCAGGAAGCTCATATTCTTCTTCAACCTCTTCATCAGCTTGATTGATTGGATTGTCAAAGTCATACGATGTCATAGCCGTGCTGTTGTCGGTGCTGTCTGGAAGGCACTCTCTGCAAGGGTTAAGTTGGTTCATTTTAGTGATTGATTTTAATCTTGCTTTAGAAAAATGTGAAATGAAGTTATCATTTTGAAAACACCGCCATTTATTTTTGTACAAAAAGAAAAATGGAAAAACAGTGAGCAGAAAAGGAAAAGACTCGTTTGCAAAAAGATGTCTGATATTTCATTAATTTAATCTTGTTTGCACAAAAGTACAGATGGCCCTGGTTACAAAATGAGTCTTGTCATCTTGGGCAAGATGCAAGACTTTGATGCATGCTATAAAAAATACAGGAAATAATAATTACTCTGCATGAGTAACTCTTATAATTTCCTGGGAAGACCAGTTCGAGACACTGCTCCCCGGGATCTTCGGACGAATCCAATTCTCCAGATTGCGCTCCTCTTCCAGCTCGTCTTCCAGACAGTTGATAGCATCGGGGGTAAGCATTCCCCCACTGACAAAACCTGGCTCTGCAGCAGCCTTTGCTTGATGTTGAGTTGGTTTGTAACCCAACCCAAACTTGTCCTTCTTCTCCTCCACAGCTAAAACCTTGCCCCAGCCTAGGGCAATTCCTTCTTCAACAACCTTCCGGGCTTGTTGGTAAGATGACATTGGAGTACCAGATACAGCAGATGCTTCATTGACGTTCAAGGCCTCAAAACCTTGGCTCATTATTTCATGGATCTCTCCATCCATCTCAATGTATTTATAAGTAGCCAGATGGCTAACAAAAATGTCCTCCTCCCCACAGATTGTGACAACTTGACCTTCCCACTCAAATTTTAACTTTTGGTGAAGGGTAGACGTTATTGCGCCGGCGGCGTGAATCCAGGGTCTACCCAACAAACAGCTGTAGGCGGGCTGAATGTCCATCACATAAAAGATAGTTTTAAAGGTCTGTGGGCCAATTGTCACAGGCAGCTCAATCTCTCCCAGAACCGATCTCTTAGAGCCATCAAAGGCTCGTACCACCAGTTTGCTGGGTCTCAATGCCAATCCATCATATTCTAACTTCACCAGAGCCTTCTTTGGTAAGACATTCAGGGAAGAACCTGTGTCCACCAGCACATGAGAAAGGACAGCTCCTTTGCATTCCATGGTTATGTGCAAGGCTTTGTTGTGGTTGCGGCCATCCGCTGTCAAGTCAGAATTGGTAAACCCTAGCCCATTGCTAGCAGTAACATTACCAACCACGGTTTCCAATTGGTTGACAGTAATCTCCTCAGGCACGTAAGCTGCGTGCAGGACTTTAAGTAGTGCATTCCGATGGGCTTCGGAGCACATAAGCAGTGAGAGGATGGATATTTTGGATGGCGTCTGGTGAAGTTGATCCACAATTTTGTAGTCACTCTTTTTGATGATCCGCATAAACTCATCAACTTCCTGATCAAATGGAGTCTTCAGGGCTTCTTTGGCAGCTGGATCTTCCTGCACCGGGCTCTTTCCTTTTGCTTTGGCAGCAGCTTCTGCTTCGGCAGTAGGTCTTTGAACTTGTGAAGCAAAGAGACGGCCGCTTCGAGTGAAGCCTCCGCCTCCCCCCACATTATCTACTTGTGGTGCAGGTGCTGATGTTTCAAGAGTGATTCTTTTCCCTTCACAGTACACGTCAGAGCCATAGTGCCAAGGGATGGCCCTATTGCTTTCATATGGTACTGGTCCAGGCACCGTGACAGTGACCGGACTGATTGCTGCTGCTGAAGGGACTGTTATTGTTTGTGGATCATAAAAGATTGTAACTGGTGCTCTAGTGGGAGCAGCACCTTCTGAATGGTAAGCGGAATTATTTTCAGGATCATAGAATATGGTAACAGTGGAGACATCTTCATGATTGATTGCCGGTGTTGTAGGAGGTTCTGTTGGAAGGACTGTTGTTGTTGTTGATGGAGAGTCGAAATGGAATGAAGCTGAAGTTGTAGCAGGAGAAACTGTTGTAAACTGATCATTTGGAAGGACAGGTGAAGTACTTGTTGATGGTGCTGATGAATTGTTGGGAACAATAGTTGCTGTATTTGTAGGAGTGTCTGAAACCGTTGTTGATGAAGTTGCCGGATTTGTCGGAAATGATGTAGTGATCTGTAGCAGGCCACTCTGAATAAGGCTGTCAATGCCATTCCTCAGGTCTTCGCACCCATTCCATGAAATATTGCAATAGGGGCACCCTAGTTCACACCCCGGAAATATATTGTTTTCACGGAGTTGAGCTTTGATTTCCACCAATGGTGTCCTGATCTGATCCACACTAGTTATCAAATAAGACGGTTGGTCTTCTTCAATAGCATTAATTCGAGGACCACCATGGTTTGGCATAGGGTTTTTATTGACATTGGGCGGAGGTGCAAAATTCAGAGCCTTGGAGTCTACCAAGTCTTGTACCTTCATATGCAGAGCTCTGCATTTTTCTGTACTGTGACCAGGGGCGTTGGAATGAAAAGCACACCTAGCATTGGAGTCATAGTTCCTTGGTAGACTGTTGGGATCCGGAGGTGCCAACGTTCTTAGCTCAACTAGGTTGAGTTTCAGAAGTTGTGGCAGCAAGGCAGCATATGGCATTGGGATCGGGTCGATCACTCTGTTAGCTTGGGATGGCCTTTGTTGGAATGGCCTCTGTTGATTGTTGTTGTTGGAGTTGTTGTTGAAGTTCCTTGGAGGATACTGATTCTGATGATAATGAGGTTGTTGTTGGAAGTTTTGTTGAGGAGGTTGATAGACTGGCTGTGGATGAGCTGGAGCAGGGATAGTGACTGCTGCTATTGACCTCTGAGCATATTGGGGCCTACCCCTGTTGGTGTGGATGGCATTGGTCTCGCCAGTTCTTCTCGGGCCTGCAAAAGGCTTTCTTGTACTACTGGACGAGCTTGCACCGTTGTCTGAGATCTTTCCCATCTTTAACAGGCTTTCAATTCTCTCCCCAGCTATGACAACATCTGCGAAGCTGGTGGAAGAGAAAGCAGCCAACCTGTCAATATACGTTCCCTGAAGAGTGTTCATAAACATGTCTGCCATTTCTCTTTCAGACATTGGTGGTTGAACGGCAGCAGCCAATTGCCTCCATCTTTGAGCATATTCTCTGAAGCTCTCTCTCGAAGATTGTGACATTCCCATCAGGAGAGTCCTGTTGGGTGCCATATCTAGATTATACTGATACTGTCGGATGAAGGCTTCTGCCAGGTCCTTCCAACATCTTATAGTTGCCCTTGTCAGATGGGAATACCATTCCCTTGATGCTCCAGTCAAGCTATCTTCAAAATAGAACATCCACAATTTCTCATCCATTGTATAGGCCTTCAGCCTTCCCAGAAATGATTGCAAATGAGTCCGGGGGCATGAAGTCCCATTATACTTTTCGAAACATGGAGGTTTGAACTTGTGGGGGATCCTGACCCCTTCTACCAAACCCATGTCCATGACGTCGAAACCCAAAGAGTTTTGAGACTCCAGTGATCTCAACTTCTCAGCTATCTCTTCCAATCGTCTATCATATGTTTCCTCTCCGGCACCCATTACTGTATACTGGTCCTCCTGAGGATCTTCTTGAAGTACTCTGGCTGCTGTGGTTGTTCCTTGAACATTTGCAGGAACGTTAATCTCAGGATGTAGATGTGGGCCAAACACAGGGGGGGTAACATGTGGTTGCACCCTTTCATTATTACTGGTGCCTGCAGTTCCTACATGAGGCTCCTCTTGATTTTGCCTCTCCACCATGGCCCTCAGTCTCTCCTGGCTCTGAGCCATGTTGTTCATAACTTCCATGAACTGCGTCATCTGCGTTCTCATCTCTAACCTTTCGTTTGCCATCTGGTTTCTGACCTCCGTAAGGTCTTGTTGCATCTGATCCATCTGAATTCCCGGAAGGTTGTTTCTAGTTGGGTACCTGTGAGGCCTATTGAGAGGAAATACCCGGCGGCGAGCAATAATTCCTGAACATCACAACAGAGGTTAGCAACAACAAAGCAAAAACCTACAAAACAAACAAAAAGGGTTAGCATGCAATGCAGTTATGCTTATTTGTTCTCAAGGTATCCGGTTTGGTTTTCAGTTTTGACCCTTCCAGACCTTTGAAGATGATGCTGTTGAAGTTGCTTTTGATGTGAACACAAATATATTACAAAGGTGAAATAATACAATTTGTTCATTTTACAACACAAACCCTCAAAGGGGCCAAAATACATCACAAAAAAGCAAAAGTACATGGAAAAGGAACAACAACAAGCAAATGATCAAACTCCAAGGCCAAACTCATCCTCACGAACTTCCTTGAGAAGTGCTTCGGTCACAGGATCAGCCGGATGCTCCGTGAGACTTCTGATGAGAAGGTTTCTTGTTGCAACTGCTGCAGTCAATTTCCTGCTCTGACTTTGGTCCTTAGACCTCTTCAATCCTGCTTTGATTTTCAGCTCTGATATTTCCTCCTGGACTGCTGCCAGGGCTTTTTCCATCTGCTCCATTTTGTCCTGAACTCTCTTGTCTTCTAGAGTACGGGCCTCAGTGATCCGGACCCACCTGGCCTGACTCTCTTTCAAATACAAGTCTGTTCTTGCTCTTTGGAACTGGGCTTCTTTACAAGCATTCTTCAGAATCTGCTCACCAGCTTTAGACTTGTTGATATACTCCCCATACTTCTCAATCTTAGTCAAGTGTTCTACCCTCAATTTCTCCAATCTCTCAATCTCCCTCACACCTTCACTCCTCTCCCGGAGGGTCTTCTGCAAAGCCTGGGTTAACTTCTCATTTCTTTCCTTCAAGCTTTCAAACTCTTCCAAACTGATAGTGGCAGGGGGTGGTGCTGAAGATGACTCAGGCATGTCTTCTATGGTAAAGGGCATTCCAGAGAATTGGGCCCTAGCATGGGACCACTCATAATATTGGACTGATGCCACATTATTGCACTTCCCCAAAATGGTGATTCCCTTGGTTTGAACATGATCCCAGGCCCAGGAAGCCTGCCTAACAACAGCCAAACTAACCTTGTTCTCACAGTAGAGGGTCTCAACCAAATCTTGCTCTCTAGGAGTATGAACCAGTGCATAGCCTAACTGCCTTCTGAACAGCAGAGGGTTGTAGTTGATACTTCCCTTAACTCCTATCAAAGGCACATTGGGAAAGTGCCCACAGCTGGTGATCATATCTCTGCCCTTGGTGCTCTGAGTACACCATCTGATATCTGCTGAAGTTAGGACAGTGAGTCTCTTAGCCCAGTTGCTTTGCTGATGAGGATTTAGAAATGCATCTGTCCTGGGTAGATGCCTGAGAAGCCAAGCATGGAATAATGGAGCACAAATCCTCACTAATCTTCCCCTCTGCTTCTCATTTCTCTGATGGACTGAGTAATAGAGATCACCCAGTAAAGTTGGCACAGGGTTCTTCAGGATGAACAAGTGGATTGCATTCTTGCTAATGAAACGGGGCTCATCTGCAAACAACACAATTCCATATACACTTAAGGCCAATAGAGCACAAACAGCTTTCCACTCCCCCAAGGAGGCCTTCAAACTAGCTTGAGAAATCAGGAAGTCCAGATGAAATCCAGGGATCCCAGCTTTAGAGGTCAAGTGTTGTTCAATCAATACAGGTTCCAGGTGCAAAGCTTTTGCTATCTCTCCATTGCTGGGAAAGACCATTTCAGGGTTGAAAGGGATTTCTCTTTTGATGGGCAGACCAGTCAATGATGAGTATTCTTCTAATAGGGGCCCCAACTGAAAGTCTTGAAAGGTGAAACATCTCAATGGGGGGGCATAAAACTGAATACAGGTGTGGATGAGGCTCCTCTGGGATGGGTCCAGATCCATGATCAAGTCAAGTATATCCCCATAATGCTCTCTGAACAAAGGAATGTGATCTGGGGTGATCAGGGTTTGGATCCTCCTGATGTCTGATAAGTCTGGTTGGAAGAAATGATAGGTGATGTTGCTTTTCTTTGGAGCCATGATGCTGAGAACTGAGTAGGATAAGTGCTGATGAAGATGCTGAGGAGTGGGCCACTGGCTGGCTAGTGCAAGTAACTGAAGTAAGGCTGACAAGCTGAAGCAAGTGCTGGTGGAGATAGGTCAAAGCTGCAGATGGGGTCAAAACCAAAACCGAAGATGAAGGTGGATACCCTGAAACACAAATAAGCAAATGTTAATATGATGCAATGGGTATGTATGCAAATGAAATGCAAGGGTTTGTGACTGAGCTGGATCTGATTAACTGCTTTGGTATAGATCCATGTGTGTTCAAGAATTCCAGATGGAGGTCTAAAAATCCAGTAACCAGGGTGGGGGACTCAAATAAAGAGCCACATGTCCAGGGTTTTAGAATCACAAGAACTGTCCAACATGGAGTATTCTTAACAAAGTCAAAGTAACAGGGTATTCTGAGGTCAAGGTACCTGCAAACCTGTAAACAGTCCAACCCCCTCACAGGTGGTGTTCTAAAACAAGGATCCTCAGACTTGGATCAGTTATGAGAAGTGTAAACACTTCCAACCCGGAGGTACAGTGTTTACAATAACCATAAAAGTTCCTCCTCTAATTCACCTCAGTTTCTGAAGGTCAATACTAAAAGGTCATCCAGACTTAGCAGGCTTCCCAGATAGCCCTAGCATTGCAGGAAATCTGCAACAGAGTTCTCAAGAAGAAACCCATATCTGAACCGTGTTTCATATTCCCGCACCAGACCGAAATGGAATGGGAAAGAATATGATTCACTCTAGCCTAGGTGTCACTCAGGTCCCAGGTATAGGACCTTAACTCTCAATGGAACACCCACCCACCAAAGAAAAACCAGATCCAGCCAGCACAGTATGACAGTATGATATATAAAAGCAGTAAAGAAAGCAGTAAAGTAATTGTACATAAAGCAATAAACAAAAATAAATACAAGCACAAACAAGCACATAACACCCCAGTAAACACAAATCAAACAAGCGCTAGGAGGAACCCACAAAAAGAACCAGAAGCCCTGGTTGCAGTATAAGTCTCCCCAGCAGAGTCGCCAAGCTGTCGCTCCCGACAAGTGAAAATGGATCACATGAAGGTACAGACGCGAACGGTCGGCGAGAGGGAACAGTGAGAACACACAGCCGTGAACTCACTGGAGATGAAAAGAGTCGCCAGCTAGGCATTTTTATCCCGGAGGAAAGGTAATGCTGCATAGACCTAGAAAGATACGGATAAGACGGTTGCGAACCAGAGAGACTGAGAAAGGGGGTTGGTTACAACCTGGGAAGGTATTAGCACCCAGATTGTCCGTCGTACTCGACGGGATCCACGCTTAAAAGATTTGTGTTTTAAAGGGGTAGTGTCAGTGCAATTTGTGTATAAAAGAGCTGGAAAAAGATGTACAGGTGTCAGTGTAAGAGAAGTGAAGTGTGTAAATGAAGTGTCAGTGTAAGAACAAAGATGAAATGCTCAAGATAATGAGGCTAAAGAATAAGGCTAGAAGGAGGGGGAATATACAGAGACTTTTGTTCGATAACTGTTAAGTTATGCCTACGTATCCTCTCGTGCAATGAGGAAGTCAGAACACCGTAGTTCGACCCAAAGAGACTGAAAGATGAATTGACTTGTGAACTGCTTGCTTGCCTATGCTCAAGTGTATGACCTGTCTGGCTCAGGTGCTTACTGTCTTGCATTAGACGGAAGAAGCAAGTTCTCGTTTGTGAGTGAAGATGATGAGAAAAGAATCCCGAAGGAGACGATTATTGTTTGTTTTTGAGTTTTCAGTCTTTTATTGTTTTTTGAAGTTTGTCATAAGATAATGAGCTTAAACCTAAACCAATGGGTTAGTAAACTCATCACACCTTCCCTCTGTTTAGGGGTAATGAGAATGCCTTAAGTGTGAAGTCAGATTCTCACACTTAATCACCTTTGGTGTAGGATTAAGATCATTAACCTACTTGTGATTATTTAGATGTTTTTGGTGTCTTTGTTTAGTGTTGAGTAATGAGGTTAAGCCATAATCAAGGATTAAACAGACTCATTACACCATCCTAAAAGAAGGATAATAGATGAGAATGTTTAAGTTGAGAAAAACTCCCCAACTTAATCCATGATTAGGGATTAAACCCATGACAAAACAAGCCTTTGATTAAGTGGATTTTATTTAATGGTATGATGATGAAGTGTTTTTTATGGTTTGTAAGACAACTTGAGGGGGACTTGTCCATTAACACTAGGGTTAGTCCTTCTTAACCACTTAAGGAAGAATTAGAACCCTAATGCAAGGCCCAAGTTACAAGTGTGATGTCTTGATGATTATTAGATGAATTGATTAAGAGATTTAAACACCTTAAGGGTTTAATACTTAGGATTAAAGTTATACACTCCATCCTAAGAGAAGGATGCAGGCATAAGCTTAATCACAAAGTCTTAAAGCCTTTAGGGTTTGGTCCCTGATTATGAGATGAGAAGAGAAGACTCAAAGAGAGACACAAAGGTAAAACTATGGGGGAACTAATCAAAACCCTAATTCATTGTCATGCTTGGTTGGTCCTAAGGTTTGTGAGGTTTGCAAGAACAATCTTCAGAGGAGCCACCAGGAAGCAGATGAACAGGATCAAGAGAAGCAAAGTGACTTGCTTCATTCAAGAAGTCAAGTCACTTGAAGAAAGAAGGTGGGAGGAAGAAGAATGAGCAAGCTCAAACTCAAACACAAACATAAATGCAGCAATGGATGCAAGAGAGATGAAAAGAAAAGTTATGAGAAGTGAAGGCAAATCCACTTCTCAAGTTTACTTACCACCTGAAATGTTAGAAAGAAATGCAATGTAATGCAAGATGAGATGAAATGATATGATGCTAAGCAAAACCAGAAGCATGTTGATGATGATTATGATGTTATGAGGTGCTGCAAACATGAGGCAAGACAATGGGGATGTTCATACAAGATCATGAATGCAAATGATGCAAGCTAAAGAGCATGAACAAGCATGAAATGTTATGAAACATACAGGACAAATGACATGGCAAACATGTAATGCAATGATCAATGATGCTTTATACATGTCTTAAGATGTCAAATGAATCACAAGAATGCACAAAATGCAAAGACAAGTCATGTTATGCAAGGAAATGCAAGAGGGATGCAAATGAAAGCCCAGATTAGGGTTCATGGATCAAACATCAAACACAAACCAAAAACAGAAGCAAAACCCTAAAGTAAAAAATGGAAAATGATACCCAAGGAAACCCTAGGCCTATGATGAACCACTGCCCAAAGGGGAGCTCTCAACTCTCAACCAAATTCAAGATATGATTTTTCTAAGTTATTAGGGTTTTTTAGGGTTCTTAACAAAACAAATGCCAATCAATTTGAAAATGCAAGAACAAATCATGGCCTTTTTATCCTTGAAAATACATGCTAAACACAAAACAATGCAAGAAGAATCAATGTCTCAACCTTCACCAATTGACAGAAATGAATTTTTGAACTTATGATCAAAATAATGCACAAAATATGATTTAATTCAATGAAAAATTCTTAAAATGCATCAAGATCAAAAAATAAATTTGGTTTGAAGGTTGGACAATGTCTCTAAATGTCTTAGAACATTTCATGAATTTTTTTGTAATTTTTAAATACCTAAAAGTATTTTTAATTAATTAATTCTCATTAATCAATTAAAAATAATCTTTTAAATATTTAAAAATACTTTTTTAATGATAAAAAATAAAATGAAAATATTTTTGGGTCTTAAAAATTATTAAAACTTTAAAGAAAAAGTTTCATAATTTTTAAGACATTTTTGCTATTTTAAATTAATTATGCAAATTAAATGAAGAGAAAATGAATTAAAATTAAATAAAATAAAAAGTAAACAGAAGGGATGGTCAGGATGCGTCCAGGGTTTAAATGTGTTGACTGGCGCGTGATCTTATGGTCAGGATTGCATCTGAGCTAATTACAATTAATTAAAACTAAATGATGAATTAGGGCTAATCAAAGGGATCCTGGCCCTCTATCTGCGCGCGAAGTCAACAAGGTCTACTGATCCTACGCTCATTATTCAAACTGGCTTAATTAATGACAATTAGCCCTAATGACTTTCAGGTGGCCGGAGAAGACCTCCGGTCGTCTTCTCCGGCCAGCTCTCACCTGAGAATCACCCAACTTCCTCAAAACGCTACAAAAATGAAATCTAAGACCAGGGAAATGATCCTTATCCTCTCACGAACCAAACCCCTCTCTCAAAACAAATTTATTCTACCTAAATAAGCTGAATCGAAAGAAAGAAAAACTAGGGTTCGTAAGCTTCAAACACAAATTAAATGCTCAAATCACAACCATTTCCAAAACCAGTGGTACCAGAATGATCAGGCAAGCATGAAGAACAAGTTTGTAACAATAAAAGTCATTTCTGGAAAAATTAATTTCAGGCTACCTGAGATTTGAAGCTTTCAGTTTAGGAACTTTCTGGCCACCTTTCTTTGTGCAAACCACTCCACTTGATCCCCCAAAGATGCTTGAATGCTCAAAATGAGTTTGTGTTGGCTGGAGAAGGAGATTCGAATGGAACTGCTTCAAGCTCAGTCAACAATGGCTATGGTGTTTCAGGCACATTCAGGTCATGGTGAGTGATTGTTTGTGATCCTGAGGATGAATGGAGAAGGTCTATGGTGTTTGTTTGTGTGTTTGTGAGCTATGGTGATAGTTTCAAGTGAAACTGCAAACTGAGGTGAGAGATGGCAGTGAGAGTTTCTGGCTGTTTCAGGCTTGGGCTTTGGGTGGTTTTTGATCTATGAAGTGTGCTGAGTTGAATGATGAAGGTGGTTGAAGTGTTTGCTTGCTGTGTGAAGGGATTCGAAGCAAGTTGCAAAATGGGAGGTTTTTGTGTAAGTTGTGAATGAGAGAGTTTCAGCCTTGGCCTCTGATATGTTTAGCTTGCAAGTTGTACACATAAACAAATCTGATTGGTTTTGTGATGTGACATGGCCTGCTATGATAGGTAAGTTTGCTTTTGCATAAAAGGTCAACTTTGTGTAAGATAGGGCATGGGCAAGGTCTAGGCAAGTACAAGGCATGGCTGGCGCAGCAAAGGTGAGGGAGAGAGGCTGGCTTGACTCAAGGATCAATGCAGCAAGTTGGTGAGAAGATCATGAGTGTTTTGCAACTTGGTTAGCTTTATGGATTTTCATGAAAATGCCTTGTTACACAAACCAAACCATGGGCAAACTAGATCAAATTCTGATTTTTGTAACTTAGAGAATGTTCACATGCTGGTTTGAAGTGGATTAGAGGCTGCATTTGGCTTTGGTTCAAGACTTTGCAAGATTTTCATTTGGTGCATAACTTGAAAAACAATGATTTTTGCCAACTTTGCCTTGCCATAACTTTTGATCCAAGAAGAGTTTGATCATGTTCTTGTACTTTTTGAAAAGGGAAAGATGAGATCTACAACTTTCATGACCAAAGTTTTTCCATTTGAAGCCTTTTTGGATCATGAATCAAGGCTTGAAAATTGACCTAAAATGAGGCATTCTTGAAAAGTCAACTATGCCCAAAAAAGTCAACATTTGCAAAAACCCTAAATTCTTGATTTCTATGAACTTCAACCTTCTTCCATGATCAAATAAAGACCATATACACTCAAAATGATGAAGATCACCCATTGGTTGGGTCATTGGGGGCCTCAGATGCCCTGATTTTACACTGACTTGTCTGAAAAGTCAACTCTTGATCAGATGACTTCCCCATGGAATTTCTTCATGAAAATTGATATGCATACTCCCTATACCATATAAAGATCAATGGAAACAAGAATGACCAAAAAAATTGGAGTTATGGCCTCTGAAACCAAAACCCTAATTTTCAGTCAACTGTGCAGTTCAAACTGGCTCTGCATCCACTCAAACCCTAGTTCTTGTGATTCCTCTTCATTTTTGACTTTGAGGAGATGGAATATGATGTAAGAACACACATGGACCCCTTTGAGTTGATTGGCTGCCTTTGGAATGGCTCAAGATGCTTTTGGATTGCTCAGATCACAAACCCTAGGTGCAAATGCCTTAGAAGCTATGCAGTGAATCAAAAAATGAGATGTGAGATGATATGATTGTATTTATGCATATGAAATGATCACAAGCCATGGTGTGAATGGGTGAGGGCAAATTTGGGGTGTTTACACATTCATTGCTGCATTTTACTTGTGAATTAGAGTGAGCTTTCTCATTAATGTTCCCTCCTCACTTTCTTTCTTCAAGCAACTTATCTTCTTAAGTGAAGTAAGTTGTCTTGCTTCTTTCTGCTTCTCCTTCTTTCATCTTCCTTCTTCCTTGGTGGCTCTTCTTGAAGATTTCTTTCAAGCTTCATAAACCCTAGGAACACCCAAGCATGATCACAATTAGGGTTTGATTAGTCCCCCCATTAGTTTTACCTTTGTGTCATCTTTGTGTCTTCTCTTCTCATCTCTTAATCAAGGACTAAACCTTAAAGGTTTTAAGGCATTGTGATTAAGCTTATGCATGCATCCTTCTATTAGGATGGAGTGTATAACTTTAATCCTAAGTGTTAAACCCTTAATGTGTTTAAATCCTTTAATCAATTCACCTAATAATCATCTAATACATCAAGCTTGTAACTTGGGCCTTGCATTAGGGTTTTATTTCTTCCTTAATTGGTTAAGAAGGACTAACCCTAGTGTTAATGGACAAGTCCCCCTCAAGTTGTCTTACAAACCATAAAATCCACTTCTTAATCTTACCATTAACTAAAATCCACTTCAATAAAGGTTTTGTTATGTCATGAGGTTAATCCCTAATCATGGATTAAGTTTAGGAGCCTTTCTCAGCTTAAATGTTCTCATCTATCATCCTTCTATTAGGATTGTGTAATGAGTCCATTAAATCCTCTATTATGGCTTAAACTCATTACTTAACACTAAACAAAAACTCCAAAAACATCTAAATAATTGCAAGTAGGTTAATGATCTTAATCCTACATCATGGTGATTAAGTGTGAGGTGCTTACTTCATACTTAAGGTATTCTCCTTACCCCTAATCAGAGGGAGGATGTGATGAGTTTACTAACCCTTGGTTTAGTCTTAAGCTCATTTTCTTATGACAAATTCCAAAAGCAATAAAAGATTTAAAAAATAAAAAACAAACAATAATCGTCTCCTTCGGGATTCTTTTCTCATCATCTTCACTCACAAACGAGAACTTGCTTCTTCCATCTAATGCAAAACAGTTAGCACCTGAGCCAGACAGGTCATACACTTGAGCATAGACAAGTAAGCAGTTCACAAGTCAATTTATCTTTCAGTCTCTTTGAGTCGAACTACGGTGTTCTGACTTCCTCATTGCACGAGAGGATACGTAGGCATAACTTAATAGTTATCGAACAAAAGTCTCTGTACATTCCCCTTCTTCCAGCATTATTCTTTAAGCCTCATAGTCTTGAACTTTGCACTTCTTTTGCACTGACACTTTCACTCTTTTCCAGCTTTTGCACAAAAAATAGCACTGACACTACCCCTTTTAAACACAAACTTTCAAGCGTGGATCCCGTCGAGTACGACGGACAATCTGGGTGCTAATACCTTCCCAGGTTGTAACCAACCCCCTTTCTCAGTTTCTCTGGTTCGCGACCGTCTTGTCCATCTTTTATTAGGTTTATGCAGCATTACCTTTCCTTCGGGATAAAAATGCCTAGCTGGCGACTCTTTTCAGTTCACCCTTGTGTTCTCCTCTCTCGCCGACCGTTCGCGTCTGTACCCTATTTGACCTAGCTTTATTTAGTGGGAGCGACACATCTCATTAAGTTTGCATTTGTTTTGCCATGTGTTTCATGTTGCATCATATTATCTTGCATGCTTCATTCCTCATTCTTATGACTTGCATGTCCATTGAGCACTTGTATATATGACTTCACTTCTGTTTGTATGATGTTGGCATGTCATTTGTTTCATTTTTCTTTGCTTGTTTGCTTGTGTTACTAACCTTGCAGGGGCTATGGTAAGTGAGAGGTGTGGATGTAAGTTCCACATCTCCAAATCTCTTCTCCTCTTAATTTCTTTATTGTACTAACCCTTTGCTTGTTGGGCTTAGGCCTTTCTCATCTCTTCTTCTTTCTTCTTCTTCTTTTCCTCTTTCTTTCTTCTTTAGGATAGAAAACCACACTAACCTTAGGATATCCATGCATGACAACACATCATATTTATTTGCTTTCTTTACAGTCTTATGCATATTTCATACTGCCATTGTTGGATCTGGTTTTCTGTTTTGGTGGGTGGGGTTCCATTGAGAGTTTAAGGTCCTATACCTGGGACCTGAGTGACACCTAGGCTAGAGTGGTTCATGTTCTTTCCCATTCCATTTCGGTCTGGTGCGGGAATATGAAACACGGTTCAGATGTGGGTTTCATCTTGAGAACTCTGTGCTACATATTTCATGTAGTGCTAGGGCTATCTGGGAAGCCTGCTAAGTCTGGATGACCTTTATTATGACCTTCAGAAGCTTAGGTGAATTAGAGGAGGATCTTTTATGGTTATTGTAAACACTGTACCTCCGGGTTAGAAGTGTTTACACTTCTCATAACTGATCCAAGTCTGAGGATCCTTGTTCTAGAACACTACCTGTGAGGGGGTTGGGTTATTTACAGGTTTGCAGGAACCCTTGGCCACATCATACCCTGTTACAGTTTTGTTTAAGAGTACTCCACTTTGGACAGTTCTTGTGATTAACCCTGGACATGTGACTCTTTATTTGAGTCCCCCGCCCTGGTTATTGGATTTCTAAGCCTCCATCTGGACTTTTGAACATACATGGGCCTTATATCAGGACAGATAATCAGATCCAGCTTGATCACAAACCCTTGCATATCATTTGCATATATCATCATTGCATCATTTGACATTTGTTTATTTGCTTTTCAGGGTATCCACCTTATTATATCTTGGTTTTGGTTTTGACCCCTTCTTCTGCTTAGACCTCTGATTCAGCTATCCTCTTCAGCATCTGCTTCAGTTATCTCCATCACCACCTGCATCAGTATGTCAGAGACTTACCTTCATCATCTCAGTCTGTGATCTTCATCAGCACTTATCTTCAGCTTCTTCAGCAGCACTCATGACTACTCCCTGGAAGAGCAACATATCCTACCACTTTTTTGAGCCTGTGTTGACTAGTATCAGGCAGGTCCAGTCACTCATCACACCTGACCACATCCCACTGTTTAGGGAACACTATGGGGGTATCTTGGATATGGTTATGGACCTTGATCCTTCTCAGAGGAGCATGATCCACACATGCTTGCAGTTTTATGACCCTCCATTGAGATGTTTCACCTTTCCAGACTTTCAGTTAGGGCCTCTGCTGGAAGAGTTTTCTTTATTGATTGGAGTACCTATCAGAGGTGGAATCCCCTTCAACCCGGAGATGACTGCTCCTGGAAGTGAAACAATAGCAAGGGCACTATACTTGGAGTCTGCCCTTATTGAGCAAAGTATGACAACAAAAGCTAGGATTCCTGGTTTGTATTAGGACTTCTTGATTTCTCAGGCCATCCTGAAGGCTTCATTGGGAGAGTGGAGGGCAGTTTGTGCACTGTTAGCCCTTAGCATATATGGGGCTATACTGTTTGCAGATAAGCCTAAATTTTTCAGCAAGAATGCCATCCATTTGTTTCTTCTGAAGAATCCAGTGCCTACATTGCTAGGGGATTTTTACTACTCCATTCATCAGAGGAATGAGAAACAAAGGGGGAAGTTGGTAAGATGTTGTGCTCCTTTGTTTTACTCCTGGATGCTCAGACACCTGCCTAAATCAGATGCTTTCTTGAACCCAGACCAGCAGAAGAATTGGGCCAAGAGGTTCATTGCCTTGACTTCAGATGATATCAGATGGTGCACCCAGAGCACCAAAGGCAAGGATATTATCACCAGTTGTGGACAATACCCAAATGTGCCTCTGATAGGAGTAAAGGGTTGCATCAACTACAACCCCTTACTATTTAAGAGACAATTGGGTTATGCCTTAGTTCACCCTCCCAGAGGACAGGATTTAGCTGAGACCCTATATTGTGAAGTGCAACCTAATTCAGCTGTGGTCAGACAAGCATCCTGGGCTTGGGACAACATTCAGACAAAAGGGATAGCTATTCTTGGAAGATGTAACAATGTTGCTTCAGCCCAGTACTCAGATTGGTCCCGTACCAGAGCTCAGATTACCAGAATGCCTTTCACCTTGGAAGACATACCTGGACCATCTATAGTACAGCCTGCAGCAACAGTTAGCCTGGAGGAATTTGAAAAGTTGAAGGAAAGGAATGAGCAGCTATCTCAAGCCTTGAAGAAGACTCTTTGGGAAAGGAGTGATGGTCGCCTGGACATTGAGAGATTGGAAAAGCTTAGGGTTGAGCACCTTGCCAAAATTGAAAAGACAGAAGACTACATAAGTAAAGCAAGGGCTGGGGAACAAATATTGAAGAATGCCTGTAAAGAGGCTAAGATTCGAAAAGCTAGGGCTGAGCACTATTTGCAAGAGAGCCAGGCTAGGTGGGTCAGGATCACCGAAGCCCATGCACAAGAAGACCAGAAGACTCAAGCCAAGATTGATCAGTTGGAAGCCAATGAGAAGAAGCAGCAGGAGGCTTTGTCGGCTGCTCAGAAGGAGATTTCAGAATTGAAGCTCAGAGCAGGGTTGAAGAGATCAAAAGACCAGAACAGGCATAAGAAGCTGACTACTGCTATTGCTACCAGGAACCTCCTCATTAGGACCATTACAGAGCACCCAGCTGGTCCAGTGACTGAGGCACTCCTGAAGGAGGTCAGGGAAGATGAGTTTGGATTGGATGTCTGATTCTTCTTTGGTTGTTATTCTTTCCTTTTGATGTACTTTTCCTTTTGTTGTGTTTTGACCCTCCATGGGCATGTATTGTAAAACAAACTATATATTGTTCAATGTTTCTAATATATTTTAGTTTGTTTCCATTTGGGTTTTCTCTCAACAACATCAAGTATCTTCCTCGAGGTCTAGAAAGGTCAAAACCAAGAACCAAACCGGATACCTTGGAAAACAAATAAGCATACTGCATTGCATACTAACTTTTTCTTTGTTTTGTAGGTTTTTTTATTATTATTGTTTCTAACTTTATTGTGATCTCAGAAAACATTGCTCGTCGTCGGGTGTTCCCTGTCAATCGCACGCACCGGTACCCGACTCGTAACAACCTTCCCGGCATTCAAATGGAGAAGGTACAGCAGGACCTGAATGAGGTCAGAAATCAGATGGCAAACGAGAGAGTAGAGATGAGAAACCAGATGTCTCAATTCATGGCTGTCATGACTGGCTTAGCCCAGAGCCAAAAAAGATTGAGAGAGCTAGTGGAAAGACAAACACCTGAGGAGCCTCATCTTGGAACAGGGGGAACCAACAATAATGAACGGAGGTGACCTCGTATTGACCCACCAGAATATGGACCCCATCTGAATCTAGAAGTTAACATCCCGAGGAATGTTCAAGGTAATACTGCTGGGGGCAGAATTCTGTAAGAGGATCCCCAAGAGGAACAATTTACTGTTATAGGGGCTGGAGATGAGGTATATGATAGAAGATTGGATGAGATTGCTGAAAAGTTAAGATCTTTGGAATCTCATAATTTTTTGGGCTTCGACGTGATGGATATGGGATTAGTAGATGGGGTGCGGATTCCCCACAAATTCAAACCCCCATGCTTTGAAAAGTATAATGGTACCTCCTGTCCGCGTACTCATCTGCAATCTTTTTTGGGAAGGCTCAAGGCTCATACCATGGATGAGAAGTTATGGATGTTCTACTTTGAGGACAGTCTGACTGGAGCTTCAAGAGAATGGTATTCGCATTTAACTAGGGCCACCATAAGATGTTGGAAGGACTTGGCCGAGGCTTTTATTCTGCAATATCAGTACAACCTGGACATGGCTCCCAATAGAACTCTTCTAATGGGAATGTCTCAGACTTCTAGAGATAGCTTCCGGGATTATGCTCAGAGATGGAGACAGCTTGTTGCTGCTGTCCAACCACCCATGTCAGAAAGAGAAATGGCTGACATGTTCATGAACACATTGCAAGGGACTTATATTGAAAGACTTGCTGCTTTCTCCTCTACCAGTTTTGCTGATGTGGTTATAGCTGGTGAGAGAATTGAGAGTCTCTTGAAGATGGGCAAAATCTCCGACAATGGTGCAAGTTCCTCCAGCAACCCCAGAAAACCCTTTGCAGGACCCCAAAGGACGGGTGAAACTAATGCCATCCATGCAAGCAGGGGCAGGCCCCAGTATTCCCACAGGTTAGTAGCAGTTGTTACCATCCCAGCTCCAGTTCCACAACAACCGTTATATCCTCAACAACAACAACAACATCACTATCAGCAACCATCTCATTTTCCCCAACAAAGAACCTACAACAACAACAACAACAATAGCAACCAACAGCAGCGTCCCTTCCAACAGAGGCCATCTCAGGCAAATAGGGTAAGTGACCCTATCCCTATGCCTTATGCTGCTTTATTTCCACAACTCCTAAAGCTCAACTTGGTTGAGTTAAGGATGTTGGCACCACCGGATCCTCTCAATCTCCCAAAGAATTATGATGTCAACGCAAGGTGTGCCTTTCACTCCAACGCACCTGGTCACAATACTGAGAAATGTAGAGCATTACAGATGAAGGTTCAGGATTTGGTTGATTCTAAAGCCCTCAACTTCGCACCTCCTCCGAACGTCAACAGAAATCATATGCCTAATCATGGTGGGCCTAGTATTAATGCTATTGAAGAGGACCAACCATCTACATTGATTGATAATGTTGCACAGATTCAAACACCATTGGCTGAAATCAAAGTTCAACTTTTAAGATGCCAAGTGTTCCCAGGCTGTGGGGCCTGCTGTGAGTTGTGCGAGACTGCTATTAATGGTTGTGAGAAGCTAAGGATTGGCATAGATGGCCTTATCCAAGATGGGATTTTGCAAATTACTTCAACATCTCCTTCAGCAACTTTTGTTTCAGCAACACTGGATCCACCTACAACATCAACAATCATTCCTTCAGCAACAAATTCTCCTACAGCAGCAACAACAATCATTCCTACCGATTTATCAACATCACCAGCAATTACTCCGTCCATCACTTCAACAAGTCAAAATTCAATAATTGTTTCTTCTACAACATCAGCATCCATTTTACTAACAGAATCTTCTACAACGCTAGTAAAAATTAATGAAGATGTCTCAACAGTTACAATCTACTATGACCCATCAAATGTTCCTCCCAGCAACAATTTCCAACAACAAACTGTGGCACCTCCTGCCAGATCTCCGGTCACGATTTACTATGATCCGCACACCATTACAATACCTTCCTCTGCAGCAATCAGTCCAATTACCATTACGGTACCTGGGCCTATTCCTTATGAAAGCAGTAATGCCATACCTTGGCACTACGGCTCTGATTTATACTGCAATGGGGAGAAAATCACCTTGGATTCATCAACCTCTTCTCCACAAATTGATAATGTTGGGGGAGGCGGAGGCTTCACCAGAAGCGGACGCCTTTTTGCCTCACAAACACAAAGATCTAATGCTGAAGCAGAAGCTGCTGCTAAGGCAAAGAAACTCAGAAGACATCTTTTGAACAAGATGTAGACGAGTTCATGAGAATCATAAAAAGGAGTGATTACAAGGTGGTGGACCAGCTTCACCAAACACCCTCCAAAATCTCCATATTATCACTTATAATGTGTTCTGAAGCTCATAGGAATGCATTGTTGAAGGTCCTGCACGCAGCGTACGTGCCGGAGGAGATTACTGTTAATCAGTTAGAAACTGTGGTTGCAAATGTCAACACCAGTCATGGATTGGGCTTTACAAACGCTGACTTAACAACGGAGGGGCGTAACCATAACAAGGCTTTACATATCACCTTGGAATGCAAAGGCGCCGTTTTGTCTCATGTGCTGGTGGACACTGGGTCTTCACTCAATGTTCTGCCAAAGAAAGCTTTAGTGAAGCTGGAGTATGATGGCTTAGCATTACGCCCGAGTAATTTGGTGGTAAGAGCATTTGATGGCTCTAAAAGATCAGTGCTTGGGGAGATTGATCTGCCTGTGTTGATTGGCCCGCAGACTTTCAAAACTACCTTCTTTGTGATGGACATACAGTCGGCCTACAACTGTCTGTTGGGTAGACCCTGGATCCACGCCGTTGGCGCTGTTACGTCTACCCTTCACCAGAAGTTAAAATTCAAGTGGGAAGGCCAAATCATCACCATCTGTGGGGAGGAGGACATCTTTGTTAGCCAGCTGGCTACGTATAAGTACATAGAAATGGATGAAGAGATCCATGAGACCATGAGTCAAGGGTTTGAGGCCCTTAATATTAATGAAGCATCTGCTGTGTCTGGGACTTCCATCACATCATCTCACCAGGCCCAGAAGGTTGTTGAAGAGGGTACCGCCCAAGGATGGGGCAAGCTACTGCCAATTGAAAAGAAAGAAGACCGATTCAGGTTGGGTTACAGACCAACTCGACAAGATCAACCAGAGGCTGCAACGGAGCCCAAGTTTGTCAGCGGGGGGATGCTCACCCCCGATGCTGTGAATAGTTTGGAAGATGAGTCAGAAGATGAACGCAACCTGGAAAACTGGATACGTCCAAGGATCCCGGGGAACCAAGTCTCAAACTGGTCTTCCCAGGAAATTATAAGAGTTACTCCTGCAGAGTAATTATTATTTCCTGTCTTTAAGCATGCATCAAGTCCTGCATCTTGCCCAAGATGTCAGGGCTCATTTTGTAATCGGGCCATCTTGTATTTTGTGCAAACGATCAATTAATGAATATCAGGACATCTTTTGCAAATGAGTCTTTCCTTTTCCGCTCACCATTTTTCATTTTTCATTTTTTGTACAAAAAATAAAATGGAAATGTTTTTCAAAATAATAACTTCATTTTCACTTTTTCTAAAACAAGATAAAACTGATCACTAAAATGAACAAATCTAAACCCTTGCAGAGAGTGCCCTCCAGACTGCACCGACAACAGCACCGCTATGACTTCGTATGACTTTGACAATCCGATTAATCAAGCCGATGAAGGGGTTGAAGAAAATTATGAGCTACCTGAAGAACTAGCCAGGTTGTTAAGGCAAGAGGAGAAGGTCATTACTCCCTATCAGGAGGAAGTTGAGACGGTTAATCTTGGTACAGAAGAAGACTTGAAAGAAGTGAAAATCGGGGCCCGTCTGCAAGATTCAGTGAAAGAGCAACTTATTGACATGCTTCGAGAGTATGTGGATGTTTTTGCTTGGTCTTATCAGGATATGTCGGGTCTGGATACCGACATTGTTATGCACAAGCTGCCTCTAAAAGAAAACTGTCCTCCAATAAAACAGAAGTTGCATCGTACTCGCCCGGATATGGCAATGAAGATAAAAGAAGAGGTATAAAAATAGCGGGACGCCGGTTTCCTTGTTGTGACTAGTTACCCGCCGTGGGTTGCTAACATTGTACCAGTGCCTAAGAAGGACGTCAAAGTAAGGATGTGTGTGGATTACCGGGATCTGAACATAGCCAGCCCGAAAGATGACTTCCCATTACCTCACATTGATGTATTGGTCGACAATACGACTCAGTTCTCGGTGTTCTCCTTCATGGATGGATTTTCAGGATATAATCAGATCAAGATGTCACCTGAAGACATGGAGAAAACAACTTTCATCACACCCTGGGGCACATTCTGTTATAAGGTAATGCCATTCGGACTAAAGAATGCTGGTGCCACTTATCAACGGGCTATGGTAACATTATTCCATGACATGATCCACAAAGAAATTGAATGTTATGTGGATGACATGATTGCCAAGTCCCTCACAAAAGAAGACCACCTGGTGAATCTGTTGAAGCTATTCAAGCGTCTGAGGAAGTACCAACTGAAGTTAAACCCCAACAAGTGTACATTCGGGGTGCGATCCGGTAAGCTGCTGAGATTTATTGTAAGTTAGAAAGGGATTTAAGTTGACCCTGACAAAGTTAAAGCCATTCAAGAAATGCCTGCACCGAAGACTGAAAAAGAAGTTCGGGGGTTCTTAGGTAGATTGAACTACATATCAAGGTTCATATCTCATCTTACTGCAACCTGTGAGCCCTTGTTCAAGTTGTTAAGGAAAGAAAAAACGGTCAGGTGGAATGAAGACTGCCAGAGGGCTTTTGACAAAATCAAGGAATACTTACAAGAGCCTCCAATCCTCATGCCTCCAGTTGAAGGAAGACCTCTAATCATGTACTTGACAGTATTAGAAGAGTCAATGGGGTGTGCGTTGGGCCAACATGACGAGTCTGGTTGAAAAGAGTATGCAATTTACTACCTAAGCAAAAAGTTTACCGACTGTGAACAACGTTATTCACTGCTCGAGAAAACTTGATGTGCTTTAGCGTGGGCTGCTCGCCGACTAAGGTAGTATATGTTGACTCACACTACCTTATTGATCTCAAAGATGGATCCAGTCAAATACATATTTGAGAAGCCAGCACTTACCGGACGGGTTGCAAGATGGCAAATGATTCTCACAGAATATGACATTCAGTACACATCTCAGAAAGCCATCAAAGGCATTGTATTGTCTGATTACCTTGCTGAGCAACCCATTGATGATTACCAGCCTATGAGATTTGACTTCCCTGATGAAGACATCATATTCATAAAAGCAAAAGATCATGAAGAGCCTATTCACACTGAAGGGCCTGACCCAGAAGAAGAATGGACAATGATGTTTGATGGGGCTGTTAATATGAATGGTTGTGGTGTTGGTGCAGTACTCATTACACCTAAGGGAGTCCACATGCCTTTCTCGGCAAAACTCACCTTTAACTGCACTAACAACGAAGCTGAATACGAAGCTTGTATTATGGGTCTTGAAGAAGCCATTGACCTTAGGATCAAGACTTTGACTGTATTCGGAGATTCTGCTCTGGTAATTAATCAAACCAACGACAAATGGTATACTCACCAGGAGCATCTGATACCTTACCGGGATTATACAAGGAGGTTACTCACATTCTTCATAACAGTCAAGCTTGAGTATATCCCTCGAGATGAAAATCAGTTCGCAGATGCTCTGGCTACCATTTCATCCATGATCAAAGTTCAAGCTGCCAACTTTGTGCCGCGGATTTCCGTATCCAGGCTTGACAGACCAGCATACGTATTCTCAGCAGACCTTGCTAAATATGATAAGCCTTGGTTCTATGACATCAAATGCTTCTTGGAGGATCAAACATACCCACCTGGGGCATCATCCAATGACAAGAAGACATTTAGAAGGCTAGCTGGTAGTTTCTTCCTGAATGCTGATGGTTCCTTATACAAGAGAAACTTTGATATGGTGCTTCTCAGATGTGTTGATAAGGCAGAAGCAGACTTGTTGATGCACGAGGTGCATGAAGGATCTTTTGGTACCCATGCTGGAGGACATGCAATGGCTAAGAAATTATTAAGATCAGGTTACTACTGGATCACAATGGATGCAGACTGTTGTGCTTATGCCAGAAAGTGTCATAAATTCCAGATTTACGCAGATAAAGTGCATGTGCCTCCGAATCCTTTGAATGTGATGTCTTCACCTTGGCCCTTTGCCATGTGGGGCATTGATATGATTGGCAAGATTGTACCGACTGCTTCAAATGGCCACAGATTTATCCTGGTAGCTGTTTCACCCCAAAATTTGCCCTCACAATACAAGACTTTGTGTGCTAAGAAGGTTCACAAGGTTCACAAGATTCACAATGTTTTCAAGACCTTCCATGAGGCTCATGAAGTCTACAAGTCACTTCATGAAGGTTCACAAGGTTCACAAGTTTCTCAACATTTTCAATACCTTTCATGAGGCTCATGAAGTCTACAAGTTACTTCTTGAAGGTTCACAAGGTTCACAAGTTTCTCAACACTTATATAACCTTTCTTGAGGTTCATGAAGTCTACAAATTACTTCTTGAATATTCACAAGGTTCACAAGCTTCTCAACATTTCCATAACCTTTCATGAGGTTCATGAAGTCTACAAGTTACTTCTTGAAGGTTCACAAGGTTCACAAGATTCACAATGATTACAAAGCTTTCCTGAGGTTCATGAGGTCTACAAAGTCACTTTATGAGGTTAACAAGGTTCACAAGCTTCACAATACCTCCCATGAGGTTCACAAGACATTTTATGATGGTTCACAAGGTTCACAAAGTTCACAATTGGTCAAAAGAGTTGACAATTCCCTCAGACAATGCACCTCCTAAGCAGTGCATCCAAAACTAGGGTTTTGACTTTAATCAGGCTAAATGGACTTCCAAGACTTCAAGTGAGCTTCATAACATCTTATATGTATATAAGAACCCCCATGAAAAGTTTCAAGACTTTTCTCAAAAGTTTGCTCAGTCAGATGATCAGATAAGTCAAAATTAGTCAATGCAGTTAAAAAGTCAAACTGAGGTCAACTGTGGTCAAACCAAAGTCAAACTTCATGATTTTTTTGCCAACATCAAGTATATGAAGTAAAATTCATCATTTGATCAAGGGTTGATCATGATTCATCAAGGAGATTCCAGATCATCAATAATCAGGAGTTTCTAAATTAGGGTTTCCTCAGTAAAAGTCAACTGAACTTTGACTAGCCATAACTTTCACATACTTCATCACCAAGTCTCCATCCAAATCTCATTTTGAAGGAAATTGAATTCTCTACAACTTTGATCTTGCAAGTTAAGCCCAAAAATGCTTCATTTGGAAGATATGAGCTAAGACATTATAGGTCATTTCAAAAGTCAACAAAAAGTCAACAACTTCAAAAGAGCATAACTTGAGATTGGTAAATGATATGGACCTGAAACCAATGGGGTTGTTTATAGGACTCTTCAAGCTTTCCAAAATGTCCAAGAACACCCTCATACCCTTAAAATTGAGGGAGATATGCCCTTGCAAAGTTGGGAAATTTTGTGATGGTTTATATTGAAAATGGGGGTCTAGGACCAATTCTTTCCAAATGGGCTTGCTAAATTGTGATCCAATCCATACACTAGTACTATGCACGACCCAAACCATTGAAAATCTGATTTTTATTATTTTTATTTCTATTTAATTTGATTTAAATCATTAAAAATCATTTTAAATAAAAATAAAATATGAAAATAATAGATTTTATTTGGATAATGCTTCTAGAAAGTCTTAATTGATGATTGAAGTTGAAAGAGAAAGAAATCATGTGATTTATCCAAAAATAGCAAGCTTTCATGAGCCAATATTTGAATTTCATGACACCATCTTTTTCAATCTTCAAGTATCAAATCTTCCACATAACTAATCAATATTTTGACCTAGAATGATTCACATATATATACTAAACACAACCCTAGCTCTGGGACACGAATTCCAGCAGCCAAAGGTAAGTTTCATAGTTCAAAATTTCAAGCCAAAACACCAATTCGGATTCTTCAATCCAGTGCACTAGAAGGTAAAATAAGAACATGGAGATGTTCTTTAGACATCACTGAAGCTAAAGCATCACTCAAATGCATCCCATGTGCACCATATTGCTCTACCCGAATCAAACTTTGTCTTGAATTTCAATTTTTCGATTCTGTTTATTTGTGCATTGTTAATGAATTTTGTTTGAGTTTCTGTGTTTGTGAGGTTCCAAGGAACGATTCTGGACAATTGGATTGAAGCTTCATGACCTATATCACCCGCGGCCATTATTAGGGTTTAGAGCTCAATTTTAGGGTTTGACGATTCAACAAATATAAATAAATTATGGACACATAGGAATGTTCTATGAACCACCAGGATTATGAAACACCAATCAATTTCTTGAATTGATACTGTTTTGCTTGAGTTTCGTTTTCGTAGGTTGAGAACATTGAAGAACTCGCAGGAAAATTTGCATCTGAATTCGCAGGAAATTTCGAAGGATAGGAGGTTGAAGACAAAGCTGTTCGCGCGCTTCTGGAAATTTGAAAATTGGTTATAATATTTTATTATATTGTTTCTAATCTTATTCACCAAAGCATGCTTGGTCCAGTGGTGAGAGTAACGCGCGTGTAACCTATGGGGCCTGAGTTCGAGTCTTGGTCTCGTACATCATTTTTTTCTATTTTTCAGGATAATAAGAAGACTCAATATGTTATATTATGTTGTCACTATACTACCAGAAGGGCTCTCCCAGCCAGGTGGTAATGCGCGCATGTGTGTATCTGTAAGGTCCTGGGTTCAACACCACCCCCAGGCCTTTTGTTTTCATTATTTTTTCTGGATTTTCAAGATGAAGCATAAAACGAATTTCTCCCTCTCTTTTGTTGCCTGCGTGCATAGTGGCCTGATGGTGGTTCTTCTTGCTGGCAAATACACTGACCTGGGTTCAAATCCCAGTCAAGTAAGTTTTTTTTTTCTCCACAATTTTTCTCTTTTATTTTGATTATCCTATTAATATTAAATTAAATATAATTTTATATAAATATAATTAAAATAATGTTGTAGATATATATTCAATGTAATTCAAATTCTATATTTCTTTTTTTTTCTGAAAATTATTTTTATAATCATATAAATAAATTATAGTATGTATATTAATCAAAATAACTTTATATTATAAACCCTAAAAAAAAATTTCTAACAAAACCCTAATTTATTTTCTAAATGCCTATTAAAAAACCTAATTGTTTATTTTCTAATTTGTGATTATTATTGTACATGTTTATTTAAAAATAATTATAACTTATTTGTAAATATATTTTATAATCCCAATTATTTTTCTTTTAATATATGGTTAGAAACAATTTAACTTATAATAATTATTTTTGTATATGTTTAAAATATTTTGTAAATATAATAATTAATACAATTAAATTTTATAAATATAATTAATTTTGTGAATATAATATCTAAAACTTATTTTCTCCTTATAATGTATAAATATTGTTTTAATAGCTAAATGTTAATATATGCTTAAAAATGATTAAATTTGTAATAATTAAAATTTATAATTACATTATGTTTAAAATTTTTTTAATTATTCTTATTAAATGTTATATATTAAAATCCAATTTTTGTGTTTATAATATTTAATTCTATTTTATGTAATTATTGTTATTAACCATGTTATTATTTATTTTGCTTTATTAATTTTATTATATTATTATTATTTCACTAATTTTTATTATTTATTAACCTCTCTTATTTTATTATTACTAACTTTTTTTAATTTTAACTAACCCCTATTTCCTAATTTTTATTACTACTAACCCATTATTTATTTATTGTTAATTTACTATTTTTTGCTTATTATTTATAGTGTGCTTATATATTTATATTTATTTGCTATTTATTTTAATTGCTTATTATAATTGTTGTAATTGCTCCTTGGTGTAAATTTCGTAAATATTTTATTTATTTAATTTTTATGCTATGGTCAGTAACTTAGGGAGTGCAAAAACATGTATTCTATTTAAAATAAATTTAGCTCATTTAAATTAAAGATAATTAATATTACACACTCACACACGTAAGTCGATTTTTAATCGCCATCTCACATTTCTAAGGTTATCCCTCAAGTTGCCTAAATCATAAGGTCAAGTGGGGTGTATAAAGCAAGTCCCTTTAAAAGAAAAAATCATCAAGTCCCACATGGTTGCTTTTACGAATCAAGTCCCTTCGAATAATTATGATAGTCCCTACTTTATGCTTATTACACCCCACAGTTGCCTTCATAAAACAGAATGTCCCTCTCATGTCCCTTACATCCAAGGTAATGACTACCTACTCCTTAATAGTAGGGATAGTCTTACCGCTTAAAGGATAAAGAACAAGAAAGACTCAAAACTTTAGGGTAGGTTTCTCTTATGTACTTGCTCACTTCAAAAACTTTTCACACTTAATAAATTTCAAACAAATTTTCACAAACAAGTTTTTACGCATCCGTACATGGATCATTATTAACTATTCTGAAAATTTTTCTATTCACACACTACACTTTCAAAAACAATTCAAAAGTGAGCTAAGTAACTAAGAGCCCATGGATAACCATGGATGTAAAGGGTGCTAACACCTTCCCTTTACATAACCTACCCCCCGGACCCAAAAATATTCTCTTAAGGTCTTTCCAGTTCTTTTATACCCTTTCCTTTTGGATAAAATAAAAGTCGGTGGCGACTCTTGCTATCCGCAACATAACTTAAAGTCAGTTCTCCCACCGTGTTACAGTAGCCATTGACTATTTTACCAAGTGGGTTGAAGCAGCTTCGTATGCAAATGTCACCAGGCAAGTGGTAGCCCAATTCTTGAAAAGAGACATCATCTGTCGATATGGAGTGCCCGAGCGAATCATTACTGATAATGGTTCCAATTTGAAAAGTAAAATGATGGCAGAACTGTGTCGGGACTTCAAGATTCAACATCACAACTCTTCCCCTTACAGGCGAAAGATGAATGGCGCTGTTGAGGCAGCTAACAAAAACATTAAGAAGATTGTGCAGAAGATGGTGGTCACCTACAAAGACTGGCATGAAATGTTACCATTTGCCTTGCATGGGTACCGCACCTCAATCAGAACATCCACTGGGGCAACACCGTATCAGCTTGTGTATGGTATGGAGGCGGTCCTACCTGTTGAAGTTGAATTACCCTCTTTGCGGGTACTGATGGATGTCAAATGGAATGAAGCAGAATGGGTCCGATCCCGATACGAACAACTGAATCTGATCGAAGAGAAAAGATTAGCGGCAATCTGTCATGGGCAGTTATATCATAAAAGAATGAAGAAAGCCTTCGATCAGAAAGTCAGGCTTCGAGAATACCAAGTAGGAGATCTAGTGCTGAAAAGACTCCTTCCTCCTCATACAGACCACAGGGGCAAGTGGACTCCGAATTACGATGGTCCGTTCATAGTAAAGAAAGTCTTCTCTGGTGGAGCACTGATGCTCAGTACTATGGATGGTGAAGATTTCCTGTCCCCTGTGAATTCAGATGCAGTTAAAAAATACTTCGCATAAAATGACCCGCTGGGCGTAAAAACAGAATGTAAGTCTGGGCAAAAATAGGGCATCCCGGCGAGTCAAAAACAGAATAATAGACTCGGGAAAAATAAGGGAAAATAAATAAAAAATGTACACCCGTTGAGTTGAAAAGCCGCATTGGACAGCTCAGGCAAAAATGGGTATCCCGGTGGATTGAAAACCCGAAAGGGCGATCCACGCAAAATAAGGAAATAAGCGAACAACTACATTCTGAATTCTCCTGTATCACTTACAACATGGCAAGCTTCGAAAGGTTAAAAGCATCGGTCAGAATCAGCCTTCTTCAGAAAGCAGGATGAGAAGAACGTCAAAAGTCATATGAATCATAGCAAAAGGGAAGCTCATTGAAGCGTCATCAACATTGCCAGCACCTTTTTGTTTCTTAATTTGTAACAATCTCCTCATTTCAGGGGATCTGTTTCTTTGACTGTACTTGCCAATTCAGGGCACCCCAATTTAATAAAATCAGATTTTCAGTCACCTTTCGTCTTGTACATTTTATTTCATTTGCAAAATATCTGATATCCTTGATATTGATTGCATAAATACAGATGCGCTTTTTCTAATCACATGCTTACAGGAAATATATTTGCTCCCGGGAGTGTCTAAACTCCTATGATGGAATCCAGTAAGGGATACCTCGTGGTACTTGTACGTTTCTTTGTCATAACAGGATTGCAGGTATTCAAAGTGCAACATGGGGCATGAAAGCTTCTCCCCAGCAAGCTGCCAAATCATTATTGCCTCAACCCATCTTCTAAACTGCACCTGAAAATGCTTTTTCCCCATCAGAGCTGCTAGACATCACTTCTCCAGCACATTCTCTAAAGCAACATCAGAAGGGGCTCATTTCCCCAACTGAGTTCATCATCCTCAGCAGGATCCCCACAAAAATCACTAGGAAGGTCGTTCAGTGATCATTCCTCCCCAGCCAAGTGTTAGACAGGGAACCATCTCCCCGCAGAGCTCCAGCCTCTATCTAGAAGAGCAATGTCTGAAGATCACACAACAAAGCAACGGAAAGTTTCCACAGACCCCAGCTGGGCTCCTCATTACCAAGATAGGTCTATCAGTGACCTATTTCCCCAATAAGATCCATATATATACCAGATCTACCAATGATCTCATCCCCAACTGGGATATCCTTTCAAGCAGATCAGTCGGAGATCCTCACAACAACGGGATCTGAATCCTGGATCAGTTTCTTTACATAATCATAGCATTCGCATTTTCCCCCAGAGCGTAGCATTCCGTCTAATACGGAGCAGCAAAAATCAAACATATTGCATAAATCAAAAGTCATGTTTTGAATCGAACACCTGTACATACCTACATTCCATCAACAATATATACATAATACCTCTCAAATTCCCCAGCAGAAAGCCAAAGCATCCCCTTTGCACTCACAAATACATGTATGTATATACTCACTCGACACTCGTCCATGTCATATCATCCCCCCGCAGATAAGCCACAAAGATCCTCCTTTTGAATACAGAAACTTTATATACTCTCCTGACACCCGTCCGTGTCACCACTTCCCAGCATGGTTGCTAAACACTTACTGTAAATCAAATGATTGTTTATAATACACTTCTTTCGACACTCGTCTGTGTCATCTTATACCCACAGATTGTTAGATTATCTTTTACACTCATAAGTTCATAACTTACACACTTTCTCTTATGATACTTGTCTGTGTCATATTCTTCCCAACATGTTGAACACTTGTTTGTGTCTCACTCATACTTACTCTTTACTCATACAGATACTCGTCCGTATCTTGTATACACCACTTATCTTTTCCCAGATTCAACACTCGTCCGTATTCTTTGTTAACCAGTTGGTACTCGTTCGTATCATCATCTCTGAACATGCGTCAGCGTTTGTTTCTACCGATACTCGTCCGTATCATAGTCTTAGGGATGCTCGTCCGCATTTTTAATCTATACACAACGTCAAACACTTATACCATTCCTTTCTTGAATGTAGACACCCGTCTGTGTCTACCATTCCCCAGAAGAGTCCCCAGAAAATCCCCAGTAAAGAGTAAAATTACTTTTCTTCTATCTGACATTCGTCTTATGTCATGATACCTTTCGGCAGCCGTACCCTGTGATGTGAAAATAGCAAGTGTACTATTTTTCTCACTGTAGTAATAAAAGGGAAGTTCCCAGTTTGTCGATCTCAAGGATTGCTTGACGATACAGAGTTTATAGATTGTTTCAATTAGACAAAAGTCTTTGGTTTTTGTTTTGTGGTGTAATTATACTACCTATTGCAAATAAATAAAACAAGTAAAGGTTGAACGAGATACAATTAAGAGAAGATTGCTAGGGTTCGGTGAATGAAACCTCTTGTAACAGCTATAATTTATGACGGCGTAGAGCTATTCCTGTCAGATTAATTCCGGTCCTCAAGGGTATCTATTATTAAGTCCTTAGTAATAGACCTTTGATTTTGTAGCCTAATTACTATGTCCATAAACAATTAGGTTCATACTCAAGCATTCACATATCAAGAATTACCGGTCAGATAGAAAATCCCTAGTCCTAGGTTATTTTTACTATCCAAAGTTCTTATCCAGGTCAAAGAATAATTGCTGTCCAGCTTACACTATTCATAAGAATCATCATTCGTTGGTCCGACAAATAACGCATAAAGAACGGCGATAAGAACAAATTAATGTATAAGAAGAAATAGCAATACTGTCATAAACATTAATACTGTCACATTCAGAATCAGGGTCACCCCCTAGCAATAGGGGTTTAGTTACTCATAATAAAAGTAAAAACAAAGATAAACATTGTTGTCATTACAGAATTTCGTGAGGAATCAATCTTCAATAGTCGGAAAACTCTTGAACATATGAATCCTGTGATCTTCCTTCAGTCTCCAGCTCTCAAAACGCGTATATTTTCTTTCCAAAAATGTCCAACCCTAGGAAAATTGCGGTCTGGCCTTTTAATAGCTATTCAGTTGGAAATTCCCTGAATTTGTGCTCCATACGCGTACTGCGCTGTCCCATACGCGTACTGCCTAGTAGGAAACGCGTATTGGACGTAACACAGCAGATGGTACGCGTATTGCCCAGCATGTTACGCGTATTGCCCAAGTTGATACGCGTATCACCAAGTTGTTACGCGTATCACCAGAAGCTTGTATTTTGGCTGAATTTTCCTTCCCTCTGGTCCTTTGCGTATGGTACGCGTACTATGAAGGTCCATACGCGTATCAAGTAAGGTCATACGCGTATGGACAGCAAGTTCTCCAAAAATTGACTTTTTCTTCCGTTGGTTTGCTCAGGCTCGATTTCTCATCTGACGTTTGATCCCCTGAGCTTCCAAACTAGCTTTTTACCTGCTAACATACCAAAAAGTGTAAAATATCCTCAAGAAACTCATTAGTAACAACACACTTACTATCATGGAATTTAGCTTATATCTAACGAAAAATGATTCAGTTTACACAGTTTACCTGATTTATTTACGGTTAAATAGTGAAATGACTAGCATAAATGGTGACTGATCACAACCCCAAACTTAGCTTGTTGCTTGTCCTCAAGTAACATCTTATTACCTTCAAAAATCATGTCACCCCAAACTTACTGTAAAACAGTTCTTACCACAATACTGCTGAAATCTTTCGCACTGGACCTCGTGATGTTCTTCAGGTTTTCTGATTCTTCCACATAGCCAACGAGCTAGAAACTCTTTCCCTCAGAAATATGACTTCACCTGTCAGCTTATATCACACTCTCACCAAGTCTCTCTGGGTTAATGTTTTATCACTCTCAAATCATAATATGCAATATCAAATCAACAGTTTGAATAAATTCTCTCATCCTATCAACATGTACAATCACACACACTTTTTGAGGTCTTTTAGGGTTGTAACGGGGCTTGGGTTTAGGTAGGCTATGAAGGTGGAACCTAAGGTTTATGTTTATCATATTTTTTTTTTTTTTTTTTAATTTTTTTTTGGTTCAGAGTACATGAATTCATTTTCTTACTACGTTTCTTTTTTATTATTCCTGTAGGGTTATGCAATCCTCTTTTCCTCTAGTGAATGTAACATCTTTCATTTTCTCTTTCTTTCTCTTTTTTTTTTTTTTACTTTTACTTTTTTTTTTTATATGACATTCAACGACATTCACTTACTATTCATTGACTGCAAAGCTACCCCAAACTTAAAGGTTGCTATACCAACAGCTACCCCAAACTTAAGATAGGTCCAAGGTCATGGGTTTAGAAAAAAAAATGGGTATATCAATTAAATGATTAAAGGCTCAACGGGGTAAAACAATGGATAATAATCATAATAATGGGATGGCTAGAAAGGCTCTAGGTGATAACAAAAATATGCCTCAGTGTGTGCATTCGTACAGTTAATAATAACAAAAGAACATACGCAAACCAAGATTGATAAAGACATACCTGATATCGCTCATATGATAATAAGTGTTTGGCTTTTTATGAACTCACCAGGACGGGTTAAGCTGACTTGTTCTATCATACCTCTTAGTTCAAAGCTCATGCTCGTGGTTCTGATGTTAATCTTAACCAGTGCGTCCAATCATAAACAACAGTATCTAACGTCAGAGGACTGAAAAGGAGGATGCCCAAGTAGTTGGTGTAAGTGATCGCGAAACCAATAGCCAGACATAATCACGTATCTAAGGAAATAAACAGAAAAATTGAGATAAACCAAATCATATTCATTAGAATTTGCCAACCCATAATAGGTGGTTACATCAGAGTAACAGAAATTAAACTACATAACTAAAAAAAACAAAAATTAAACAAATAAAACCAAAAATACAAAAAACAACAATCAAAGTCCACCGTCCTGCATGTCTGTATCAAAATTAATCATATCGGTCGGGTCCAAACTAGTCTGCCCTCGTGCAAATGCCGAGATAGGCGTCAATGTCTCTGTGTGGCCCGACGGAGACTGCTGCTGGGGTGGTGTCTGATGCGGTGGCTGCTGAGGTGGCTGCTGCGGAATCTCTCCCCCTATCTGCACTGGCTGGTTCCACCAAGGATAGGTGAACTGGCCAAAATGAGGGGCTGGAGGTGGTCCCGAGAATCTATCTCTGAAACGCTGTGCCTCCTCCCACAGGTCCGTCTGATGAGTCAGAACTCTCCCTGATAGCCCATACTGAAAACAAAAATCCTGCATCAAACAAAACTGAGACATCTGCATCCGATACTCTCTGGAGTTCTCATCAATCGGAGGAGGCTGAGTATCTGCTGCAGATGGCTGAGCCTCCTGCTGCGGAGCACTGGTGCTTCCCTCCCTGACTCGCGGTTGCCTCAGAGGTCGGGGCTGATCATCGGTGACCGTCCTCTCTTTCATCCAGTGGGCGTTCAGCGGTGCAGCTGGTCGCAACAATGGTGAATCGGAGAAATCTGGGACACCTGCTTTTTTGCACAGCAGGTAAATCACAGTCGCATGGCCTAAGGATTTCTTAGGCGACTGAGCTATGTCATCCATATCAGCAGCTATTATCTGTCCAATATTCACCTGTCTCTGACGCAGGATCTGATGGAGCAGTAAGGCACGTTCGGATATTAATTCAGATCCGCTTCTATTGGTACTCAGATTATGATGAATGAAATAGGCCAAAGCCTTCGGAATCGGTGCTAGATCAACCACCATAACTTTTGCAGGAGAGATTTTTGATGTGGGGGCCCAATCGTGGCCTGGCCTAATCAGTGAATCCTTCATATCAGCATAAGGCCAACGGTTTTTGTCCGACCGTTTCATCTCATTAAACGGACAAACAGAATCATAAAACTTGCATTTCAGCACCCTGTTGATCGTTCTGGCATCAAATTTGATGACTGTGCCCCTGACCCATGATACGAATGCTTCATTACCTGTTGGATCTTCTTCATCAGATGTTACCCTGAACGCATTCGCATAGAATTCCCAAATCAAATCAAGTGAAACAGGTTGGATCTTGTCATTTAAAAATATCAACTTCTGCTTCTTCAAAATACTCGTGACCTCTGGATATGTATCATTCTGATACATCCAATGTTTTTCTTCAACTATGTTTCGACCCTTGATTTGTTCATAACGTTCTTCATGATGGGTGGTACGGAAGTTATAGATCTCTGACGGTGATTGAGACATTGGTTGTTGCTCTGTAAACTAAATGAAAGAGAAGAAAACAGAGAAAATGCAGAGTAATACGCAGAAAATTCGTAATGAAAAAGTGAGAAAATGAAATCCGTACGGACAAAAAATATTTATACTGCCCCAAAAACCTGATACGCGTAACATACGCTGCAGGTACGCGTATCACGCTGCCATACGCGTACTTTACGCGTATCATTTATCCATACGCGTATCATACGCTGCAAAAACAAGTTTAAAAATTGATCTGCGTAACAGATCACGTATCATCAGGTGATACGCGTATGGCCTGGTCCCTTACGCGTATCATACGCGTATGCTTCATCTATACGCGTATCATACGCGTTTCACCAGAAGGCTCCACTTTTGATGACCAATACGCGTATCACAAACCCCATACGCGTATTGGCAGATTCATTTTTCAAAAATTTTTCTTTTTGTTTTCTCGCAAAAAATTTTCTTTTCTACATAGTACTGACTCGGCAAAAATAAAACGAAAGAAAGAAAATCAAACCTCCCTTGGGTTGCCTCCCAAGCAGCGCTTCGTTTAACGTCGCATGGCTCGACGGGACATCTCATACTCAGAGGAGTCTAACGGATTCAATTGGTCCTCCTTCACCGGGATTGTATGGCTTTAACCTCTGACCATTAACTTTGAAAGTGTCTCCATTCTTCTCATTTTTAAGCTCTATTGCTCCATAAGGAAGTACTTTGTTAATGACGAACGGTCCAGACCATCTTGACCTCAATTTCCCTTGGAACAACTTCAACCTGGAATTAAACAAAAGTACAAGTTGTCCCTCCCGAAATTCCTTTTTCTGTATCTTTTTATCATGCCACTTTTTTGTTTGTTCTTTGTAAATTTTGGCATTTTCATAAGCTTGATTCCTGAATTCCTCCAACTCGTGAAGTTGAAGAATTCGGGATTCACCGGCTTTAAAAAGATCACAGTTAAGGAATTTGGAGGCCCAGAAGGCTCTATGCTCGAGTTCGAGTGGTAAATGACAAGCCTTACCGTAAACTAATTGATAGGGAGACATACCTATTGGTGTTTTAAATGCAGTCCTGTATGCCCACAATGCATCATCCAGCTTTACTGACCAATCTTTCCTGGAAGCACTTACCGTCTTTTCCAAGATTTGCTTTATTTGACGGTTAGATACCTCCACTTGCCCACTCGTCTGAGGGTGGTATGGTGTGGCGATCTTATGTTTTACATTATACTTCTTCAACAGATTCTCAAAGAGTTTATTTATAAAATGCGTACCTTGGTCACTAATTAAAGCCCTTGGTACCCCAAACCTAGAGAAGATGTTATGCCTCAAGAACTTCACCACCATTTTAGCATCATTAGTTGGTAATGCCACAGCTTCTACCCACTTTGACACATAATCGACCGCAACCAATATGTAATTCTTACCAAATGATGGCGGAAAGGGTCCCATAAAATCAATTCCCCAAACATCAAACAGCTCAACTTCTAGCATGGAGTTTTGTGGCATCTGATTCCGCTTTGTAATGTTACCTATTTGTAATGGTTAACAATGGTCAACCGCACTGCTGGGTTATTCAGTCTGCCATAGTCACCTAAAAGTCTCTCTGGTGGAGGTGGTTCTGCAGCCATGTGTTCGGAGTGAACAGAAACTGGAGTGACAGGAGTGGCCGGTTCTTCGGTGTCAGAATTGACCTGTTTCTTTCTTCTTTCTTCTCTGAGCTTTTTGCGCAGTGTTCTCTCTGGTTCTGCGTCAAAATGAAAATGAGCTGAGGTCTTACCTCGCATACACAGATTAGAAGAAGTTAGTTGTTATAATAATAAAAATAAAATTAACAATAAATAAAATTTTGGATGCAGAGCAACAAAATTCTAATTGAAAATAAATTAATAAACTCTATTATCTTTGGCAATCCCCGGCAACGGCGCCAAAACTTGATGTGAAAATAGCAAGTGTACTATTTTTCTCACTGTAGTAATAAAAGGGAAGTTCCCAGTTTGTCGATCTCAAGGATTGCTTGACGATACAGAGTTTATAGATTGTTTCAATTAGACAAAAGTCTTTGGTTTTTGTTTTGTGGTGTAATTATACTACCTATTGCAAATAAATAAAACAAGTAAAGGTTGAACGAGATACAATTAAGAGAAGATTGCTAGGGTTCGGTGAATGAAACCTCTTGTAACAGCTATAATTTATGACGGCGTAGAGCTATTCCTGTCAGATTAATTCCGGTCCTCAAGGGTATCTATTATTAAGTCCTTAGTAATAGACCTTTGATTTTGTAGCCTAATTACTATGTCCATAAACAATTAGGTTCATACTCAAGCATTCACATATCAAGAATTACCGGTCAGATAGAAAATCCCTAGTCCTAGGTTATTTTTACTATCCAAAGTTCTTATCCAGGTCAAAGAATAATTGCTGTCCAGCTTACACTATTCATAAGAATCATCATTCGTTGGTCCGACAAATAACGCATAAAGAACGGCGATAAGAACAAATTAATGTATAAGAAGAAATAGCAATACTGTCATAAACATTAATACTGTCACATTCAGAATCAGGGTCACCCCCTAGCAATAGGGGTTTAGTTACTCATAATAAAAGTAAAAACAAAGATAAACATTGTTGTCATTACAGAATTTCGTGAGGAATCAATCTTCAATAGTCGGAAAACTCTTGAACATATGAATCCTGTGATCTTCCTTCAGTCTCCAGCTCTCAAAACGCGTATATTTTCTTTCCAAAAATGTCCAACCCTAGGAAAATTGCGGTCTGGCCTTTTAATAGCTATTCAGTTGGAAATTCCCTGAATTTGTGCTCCATACGCGTACTGCGCTGTCCCATACGCGTACTGCCTAGTAGGAAACGCGTATTGGACGTAACACAGTAGATGGTACGCGTATTGCCCAGCATGTTACGCGTATTGCCCAAGTTGATACGCGTATCACCAAGTTGTTACGCGTATCACCAGAAGCTTGTATTTTGGCTGAATTTTCCTTCCCTCTGGTCCTTTGCGTATGGTACGCGTACTATGAAGGTCCATACGCGTATCAAGTAAGGTCATACGCGTATGGACAGCAAGTTCTCCAAAAATTGACTTTTTCTTCCGTTGGTTTGCTCAGGCTCGATTTCTCATCTGACGTTTGATCCCCTGAGCTTCCAAACTAGCTTTTTACCTGCTAACATACCAAAAAGTGTAAAATATCCTCAAGAAACTCATTAGTAACAACACACTTACTATCATGGAATTTAGCTTATATCTAACGAAAAATGATTCAGTTTACACAGTTTACCTGATTTATTTACGGTTAAATAGTGAAATGACTAGCATAAATGGTGACTGATCACCCTGCTAGGTGATCGTCCTTCACCTTTGGATGACCATCCCTCATCCTTCCCTCAATGGAGTCTCTGTTATTGAAACCCTTTCTATCCGACATTCGTCATATGTCGTGATATTTAGCAGCCATACCCTGCCAGGTGATCATCCTTCACCTCTTGATGATCGTCCTTCATCATTTTATCTGATGGTCGTCCCCATCGTTGATCTTGTTATCTGACATTCGTCCTATGTCATGATAAACCCCGAGAGCAGTCGTACCCTGCTAGGTGATCGTCCTTCACCTCTTGATGATCGTCCTTTATCATGCCTATTCGATGGCCGTCCCCATCGTCGACCTTTTCTATCCGGAATACGTCCTATGTCGTGATACTTTCGGCAACCGTACCTTGCCAGGTGATCGTCCTTCACCTTAGATGACCATCCCTCATCTTATCCCCAACAGAGCAGCCGTCCCCTGCTAGGTGATCGTCCTTCACCGATGATGACCATACCTCATCATTTATTTCATTTATGTTTTGACCTGGTGGCCGTCCCCATCATTAACTTTACCTTTGATCCCTAGAGAATCTTTGTTTGATGGTCGTCCCCATCATGATCTCTTTATTTCCCCAGCATGTCGGTCGTACCCGTCGCCGCTTTATCCCCAGCAGTCGTCCTCTGCTCGATGGTCGTCCTTCGTCACCCGCACTTTATAATCATACTTTACTTCCTTTTATAATCTATATCCCTTTTCTTCTTCACAACCAGTGAGTGCAAATTTTGGACTGTCTTTGGTATTCAACCACAAGTTATCTAGTTTTCCTGTTAAGCCGACGCTTACATCCTGCACAGCTAACTCATGTTTGAATAGGGACAGATGTAAACACCCCAAATTTTCCCTCACTAAGTTCACACCATGGCTTGTTATCTTTTCATTTGCATAAGTTCAATCATATCATATCATGTTGCATTTTTGCTTCACTGCATTGGTTCAAAGTCATCTGCATCTAGGGTTTGTGATCTGAGCAATCCATGAGCCATCTGAGCCACTCCAAAGGTCATCAATCATCTCAAGAGGGTCCATGTATGTTCAAGCATCATATTATATCCTCCCAAGATCAAGGAAGTCAAAAAATCACAAGAACTAAGAAAGGCATGGAAGCAGAGCCAGGCTTAACTACACAGATGACCTAAAATTAGGGTTTTGGTTTCAGAGGCCATAACCCCAAATTCTTTGGTCATTCTTGTTTATATTTGTCTCTATATGATATAAGTATCATGCATACCAAGTTTGATGGAAAAATTCATTGTGGAAGTCATCTGATCATTGAGTAACTTCTTGAGCAAGTCAGGGCCAAATCAGGGCATCTGAGGCCCCCCAACATGGAACCAAAGTGGATTTTTCATCAAAATGAAGTTATATGGTCTTTATTTGTTCATTGAAGTGCTTGGAAGTTCACAAATTTGAAGAAAAGTGGGCTAAACCAAAAGTTGCCAAATATGGAAATGACTTGTAATGTAAACTTTCCATTTTGGGAAAGTTTTTCAACCTCCTCTTCCTCAACCAAAAATGCTTCAAATGAAAAATTATTGGTCATGAAAGTTGTAGATTGGATCATTCCCTTTTAAAAAAGTACAAGAACAAGATCTAATTCATTTTGGAACTTAAGTTATGGCTTTCCAAAGTTGGCAAAAATCACATAATTTCAAGTTTCATGCCTAAGAGGGATTTTTGCAAAACCTCATGCCAAGCTATTTTATGACTTCAAATGGACTTCTACACTTCATAACATCATAATGCAATGCCTAAAAGTCAGAATTGGCCCAAGAATCTCCAAGTTTCATGACTTGTGCATGAAGAAATCAAGAAAGGGCCAATTTTCATGAAATTTGCAAAACCACCCACAAACTTCAATCCACTTGCTAATTGGCCTCAATCTGAATTCCATGGTTGTCCATGAATCAAGCTGCGCAGGACATGCCTTTGTCTTTGGCCTGAATTTGCCCATACCTCAAAGGACACCTAACCTTGACTTTTTTCAAAATGAACCATACCAATCAGCATAGGCCACCAACAACTCTCTGACCTATCAAGACTTGACACATGGACCAAATAAAAGCCATTTCATACATCAAGCAAGCCTGAATCCTCCCACAACTCAGCAACCTCAAAAACTCCCTCTTATGCATTTCTCTTCGAAACTCATCACACAAGCTACAAACATTCAAAAAAACTTCATAGAACAACTCACCATCAACCCCTGATCATTTCCACCCATCATTTTGCCCTGAAAACCACCATATCAAAAATACGATTTCTCTCCCCATTTGAATTGAACTGCATCAAACTCACAAACTAGCCACAAAACACTCCATCCAAGCATTGCAAACTCCTCAGGAAGTTCATTGAAGGCATCTTGGACCAAAGAAGCAGCCAAAAAGCTCCAGGGTTGAAAGCTTCACCTCAGGTAGCCATGCGAATTCATTTTTCCAGAAGCTGTATTTTAAGTTCTTAAATGGTTAAGTGTGATCCCCTGAGCATGATGAACTTTGAATTATTGAAAATAGTTTAGAGTTGAGGATGTATGGTTGTTCTGAAATTTCTGCCATTTTTGCTTTTTGATTCGAATCTTGCTGATGAGTGAAAATAAATGAGGTTTGAGGTTAGGGATGAGTTTAGGAAGGTGAGAGGAATAAATCTGGAGCTTTAGAGCTCTAGAAATGACCTAGGGAGCGTTTTAGGAAATTCTCAGGTGAGGGGTGGCCGGAGAAGATGACCGGAGGTCATTTCCGACCACCTGAAAGTCATTAATGTTAATTAGGGTTAGGGTTCCAGGTTTGAATGTAGGCCCTTAGACAAGTCCCTCCCGCGCGCGCTGTGTGGCCCAGATTGCTTGATTAGTTTTAATTTTTGGATTAAATATTAATTAATTAGGATTAGCCTGGTTTGAATTGTGTCCATTGGATCTGGCGCACAGTCAAACCTCCCAAGCCCAGAATGAATCTCAGCTCTCCATCCTGCTTACTTCCTATTTTATTATTTTTATTTCATTTTGTTTCCATTTAATTTGTGCATTTTATAAAAAATAGTAAAAATACTTCAAAAATTCTGAAATTTTTTATTAAATCTTTTATTAATTTTCAGAACCCAAAAATATTTTTATTTTCATTTTTTCCATAAAAAAATATTTTTAAATCATTTAAATGATTATTTTTAATTAGTTAATGAGAATTAATTAATTAAAAATACATTTTAGTATTTAAAAATCCCAAAAAAATTCAGAGAACATTTTCTAACATTTACAAACTCACAAAACAAATTTCTTTTTGCTTTTGATCATACTTTGGCAATTTTCATTTGAATTAGAGTTCTTTAATTTGAATATTTTTAACCCTAACTTCAAAAATTCATAACTTTTGATCCAAGTTGAGTTTGTGAATGGTTCTTTTTGCATTGTGTTATGCATACTTTCAAGCATCCAAAAACATTTTTTTTTCATTTTCATAGTGCATTTTCAATTTGTTTGGCATTTTCCCTGTAGGATCACCCTTAAAACCTTAGAAACTTAAGAAAATCATAAGTCCCTTAGGGTTTAGCTTCTGACCTTCCCCTTTGGGCAGTGAACCAGTATAGGTTTAGGGTTCCTTTGCTTCCATTTTCAATTTTTTTATCTTAACATTTGCTTCTGATTTTGAATTTTGCATCTCATGTTGTACATAAACCCTAATTTACATCTTCATTTGCATCCATCTTACATAAGCTTGCATACATGAACTTGCCATGACATTTTGTGCATCCACATGACATATAAGACATATTAGGACATAATAGAATCATGTTTGATCATTGCATCATCCATTTGCCATGCTTTTGCTTTCATTTCATGTCATATGCATTCATGAACTTTCATGTTTCTTACATGTCTCATTTGCATTCTCATCTCTTGTATGGACATTCATATCACTTGGCATGCTTTCATACCATCTCATAACATCATTTGCATCATGAACATGTTTCTGATTTTGGCTTGCATCCTTGCATTTCATCTCATTTTCATTTCTTTTCATTTCCTTTTGCTAACTTTTCAGGTGGTAAGTGTTTGAGAAGTGAATTTGCCTTCACTTCTCATAATATCTTCTCATCTCTTTTATGCATTCATTGCTGCATTTTACTTGTGAATTAGAGTGAGCTTGCTCATTCATGTTCCCTCCTCACTTTCTTTCTTCAAGAAACTTATCTTCTTAAGTGAAGTAAGTTGTCTTGCTTCTTTCTGCTTCTCCTTCCTTCATCCTGCTTCTTCCTTGATGGCTTTTCTCTTGAAGATCTTCTTGCAAGCCTCATAAACCCTAGGAACACCCAAGCATGATCATAATTAGGGTTTGATTAGTCCCCCCATTAGTTTTACCTTTGTGTCATCTTTGTGTCTTCTCTTCTCATCTCTTAATCAAGGACTAAACCTTAAAGGTTTTAAGGCTTTGTGATTAAGCTTATGCCTGCATCCTTCTATTAGGATGGAGTGTATAACTTTAATCCTAAGTGTTAAACCCTTAATGTGTTTAAATCCTTTAATCAATTCACCTAATAATCATCTAAGACATCAAGCTTGTAACTTGGGCCTTGCATTAGGGTTCTATTTCTTCCTTAATTGGTTAAGAAGGACTAACCCTAGTGTTAATGGACAAGTCCCCCTCAAGTTGTCTTACAAACCATAAAATCTACTTCTTAATCTTACCATTAACTAAAATCAACTTCAATAAAGGTTTTGTTATGTCATGAGGTTAATCCCTAATCATGGATTAAGTTGAGGAGCCTTTCTCAGCTTAAATTATCTCATCTATCATCCTTCTATTAGGATGGTGTAATGAGTCCATTAAATCCTTGATTATGGCTTAAACTCATTACTTAACACTAAACAAAAACTCCAAAAACATCTAAATAATTGAAAGTAGGTTAATGATCTTAATCCTACATCATGGTGATTAAGTGTGAGGTGCTTACTTCATACTTAAGGTATTCTCCTTACCCCTAATCAGAGGAAGGATGTGATGAGTTTACTAACCCTTGGTTTAGGCTTAAGCTCATTTTCTTATGACAAATTCCAAAAGCAATAAAAGATTTAAAAAATCAAAAACAAACAATAATCGTCTCCTTCGGGATTCTTTTCTCATCATCTTCACTCACAAACGAGAACTTGCTTCTTCCGTCTAATGCAAAACTGTTAGCACCTGAGCCAGACAGGTCATACCCTTGAGCATAGACAAGTAAGCAGTTCACAAGTCAATTTATCTTTCAGTCTCTTTGATTCGAACTACGGTGTTCTGACTTCCTCATTGCACGAGAGGATACGTAGGCATAACTTAACAGTTATCGAACAAAAGTCTCTGTACATTCCCCCTCTTCCAGCATTATTCTTTAAGCCTCATAGTCTTGAACTTTGCACTTCTTTTGCACTGACACTTTCACTCTTTTCCAGCTTTTGCACACAAAATAGCACTGACACTACCCCTTTTAAACACAAACTTTCAAGCGTGGATCCCGTCGAGTACGACGGACAATTTGGGTTCTAATACCTTCCCAGGTTGTAACCAACCCCCTTTCTCAGTTTCTCTGGTCCGCGACCGTCTTGTCCATCTTTTCTTAGGTTTATGCAGCATTACCTTTCCTTCGGGATAAAAATTCCTAGCTGGCGACTCTTTTCAGTTCACCCTTGTGTTCTCCTCTCTCGCCGACCGTTCGCGTCTGTACCCTATTTGACCTAGCTTCATTTAGTGGGAGCGACACATCTCATTAAGTTTGCATTTGTTTTGCCATGTGTTTCATGTTGCATCATATTATCTTGTATGCTTCATTCCTCATTCTTATGACTTGCATGTCCATTGAGCATTTGTATATATGACTTCACTTCTGTTTGTATGATGTTGGCATGTCATTTGTTTCATTTTGCTTTGCTTGTTTGCTTGTGTTACTAACCTTGCATGGGCTATGGTAAGTGAGAGGTGTGGATGTAAGTTCCACATCTCCAAATCTCTTCTCTTATTTCTTTATTGTACTAACCCTTTGCTTGTTGGGCTTAGGCCTTTCTCATCTCTTCTTCTTTCTTCTTCTTCTTTTCCTCTTTCTTTCTTCTTTAGGATAGAAAACCACACTAAGCTTAGGATATCCATGCATGACAACACTTAGGATTCTTTAGTCCCCCATTAGACTTTTGCCTTTGTGATCCTTTTGGTTCTTCTTCTCTTCTCATCTCATAACTCTAAGAAAACACCTAATAATGTTTGAAGTGATGCCTTGAGCAATAGCCTTATCCCATGAGGTACTTGTAGTCTTCCCATCTTGGGATAGTACAAGCTTACCTTGTGATGCACAAGTCTGATCAAGGTATCTTCTTCACAAAGAAAAGCATAAAAAACACTTCTTCATTGTAAATACCAAAAACACTTAATAAGTTAATGAGTTAGTGAGCTTAGGCCCTAATCTCTGGATTCCAGTTTTGGGGATTTTCTCCTTACTTGAGTGTGCTTGTTCTATTATTCCATCTTGGAATGTAATGACAAGTGCACATTCCATGGAAAAGAGCTTGAGTTCACTTCCTTGTGACACACTCATAAAAGCTTCATAAAAAACACAAACAAGCAATAAGAGTCTCTCCTTCGGGAATTCTTTTCTCATCTTATTCGCTCCGTACGCGAACTTGCTCCTACTTGTCATTTTGCAAGACGGTTACGCACTCATCGTCCGAGTATGCAACACCTGAGCAATGGCATAGGCAGTGCAAGCCTTAATTCACAAGCAACTTCCTTGCCACCCCTAGTTAGGGGAACTACGGCGTCTCTGATCCTTATTATCCTGATGAGGTACGTAGGCAGCGGGGTAGGGCCCGTTCGAGCACAATCTTTATTTTCCCTACATTTTTCTTTGTTTTCTAATCCAGTTTCTTTCTCAATTCTTTTATCCAGTTCATTTTATTTTCTTTTGCAGCAGCTTTCATACCCTCACCCTTTGAAACAGTTTTCTTTTGCAAGCGTGGATCCCGTCGGGTACGGCGGACGATCTGGGGTGCTAATACCTTCCCAGGTCGTAACCGACTCCCGAACTCAGTCTTTTTGGTTCGCAGGACCTGTTTCCTTCCTTTTCTTTCTTCTGGTTTGTGCAGCATTACCATTCCCTTTCTTCGGGATAAAAATGCCTGGCTGGCGACTCTAACCTCTTTCCGCGCCACTTTCGCGTTTGTACCAGGATGGAAATCCGGGGAGCGACAAAATTTTACTTTACCATGTCTAACTAAATCCATAAAGGTTAGAATGTAAGGATCGTAATTGAACCAGTAATCTGTACAACTGTTCGTAGAAACACTTAAGGGTTATTTTAACTTTCAATTTAAGTTTAATTGTTTTTAACTATTTCAAAAACAGCCAAAAGCGCTTTGTCTAATTCATTAGGAGTTTTTAGATTAAAAAGAAAAGGGATTTTAAAACGATTTTCGGACGCGTTAAGAAATTTAGAGTCTGGTTCGTGAGAACCTCTTTTTGCTAAGAAATCCAGGTTAAAGTACTTTTCAACTTAGTTAAGATACTATATTTCTTAAAAATAGGTTTACTACTCTAACGCAGTACGCACATTTTTATCCGTGACAATAAGAGGGGTTGATTATAGAGTACTACTCGGTTCTGAATACGCGAAAGTGACAGTTCCTGTTAAATTAGTTCTTTTCAAAGTGGAAAACATTGCTCATAAGTAGTTCTATTAACAAGTACCGAATTATCAATTGATTATGTGAATTACATTCGAGCCTGTCTTTATTAATTGTTTAAAATTATTATTCTATTTACCATTGCGCACTCCTTAAAACCATTATATTCAATTGCCTTAGATACACACCATAACAACAGGTACGATATATTGACACTTGGTCTTTGTGGATTCGACAATCTTTTATATTACTCTGACGTGTTCGTACACTTGCGAAAAACACGCTCTCAATAGATGAAAGCTGAATTGGTTATGAGTCAACTAGATGCTCGAGGTTTCTCCTAACGGACCCAACAATCATCTCATTATATCCTCCCCCTGAAATGAGCATGGCTGGAGGGAAGCATTCCCAGGGACTGTGCGATGCAAAATACCCTGTGTGTAGGTGTCGAGGAATGAAGAAGTCCTCGGGTCTGGTGATGGATAAGGCTACCTGCATAGGGGCGGCTTCCTCGGCGACTTCATCGACTCTCTTTGTCTCTTCCTGTCGAGGAGCCTCATCTTTGACATATATTTTGAGATGCCCTTATTTGATGAGGACCTCAATGGCGTCTTTGAGATGGATGCAGCATTCAGTGATGTGCCTGTGGCTGCGGTGGAACCGGAAATACTTGCTCTTGTCGGTATTGGCCTTTGACACAGTAGGTTTGGGGAAACTGATGCCTCCCTGTTTGAACTCAGTGTTGATGCACTCACTAAGGATCTTGTCATGAGGAGCAGTGAGAAGGGTGTATTATGAGAATCGACCGACTAGTCCCCTACTTTCTCATAGGTGATTATCCCTTTGTTTCTCACGTCGTGGGGCCTCGTCATTATCTTTTTGCCTATGAGGTTTCATGCTCTCCTGATTTCGTGAATCTCTTATTTTGTACGCGGCCTCCTTGTCCTCGTACTGGATGTATGTCTGGGCCTTATGGAACAGCTAGGCTAAGGACTGGGGAGACTCGATGCCCACAGCTCTTCGGAATTCGCTGTTGGGGCGCAATCCCTTTTCCAAGATATATTGTTTCATATGGTCAGTAGTATGCACTTCGACGGCCTCTTTATTGAACCGATCAACGTAGTCCCTCAAGGGTTCTTCCTTTCCTTGTATGATCCCTTCGAGGGTGGATTCGGATTTGGGATGACGTCTAGATGCAGTGAAGTTCCTGGTGAATTGATTCTTCAGCACCTTCCACGGTGTGATGAACCTTGTGAGGAGATGCTTGTACCATGACATCGCGCCTTTGTGCAAGGTGATAGGTGTAACACGGTGGGAGAACTGACTTTAATTATGTTGCGGATAGCAAGAGTCGCCACCGACTTTTATTTTATCCAAAGGAAAGGCATAAAAGAACAGGAAAGACCTTTTAAAAGATTTTTGGGTCCGGGGGGTAGGTTATGTAAAGGGAAGGTGTTAGCACCCTTTACATCCATGGTTATCCATGGGCTCTTAGTTACTTAGTTCACTTTAAAATGTTTTTGAAATGTGAAGTGTGTGAATAGAAATTTTCTTAAGAGTTTGATAATGATCCATGTACGGATGCGTAAAAAACCTTTATTTTGAAAATTTGTTTGAAATTGTGAAGTATTTAAAAAGTTTTTGTATAGTGAGCAAGTAACTATGAGGAACCTACCCTAATTTTTAAGTCTTTTCTGTTTTTGAATCCTTTAAGTGGTAAGACTATCCCTATTATTAAGGAATAGGTAGTCATTACCTTGGATGTGAGGGACAAGTAAGGGTCATCTGTTAATGTAGGCAACTGTGGGGTGTATAAGTAATTTTGAAGGGACTATCATCTTTATTCGAAAGGGACAAGATCATTATGAAGGCAACATTCGAAAAGGGACTTGATCTTTTATTGTTAAGGGACTAGATGACTTTATTTTGAGGGACTTTTTACTTTATACACCCTACTTGACCTTTTGATTAGGCAACAATGAGAGGTATCCCTAAGGAAGTGAGATGGCGATCCAAGATCGACTTACGTGTGTGAGTGTACAATTTTAATATTTATCTTTAAATTAAGTAATCTAAATTAATTTTAAATAAACATACATGTTACACTCCCTATTTACTAACCATAGCATAAAATAAATAATTTAAACATTACTATTAAATATTACACCAAGGAGCAATTACAAATAATAATAAAGCAATTTAAATAGCATAAGTAAAATAAATAAATAATTATAATTGGGTTAGTGAAAATAATAATAATAAAAATAATACTAAATTAAATGGGTTAGTAAAGATAATAATAATAAAAAATAATACCAAATTAATGGGGTTAGTAATAAACAAATAAGAAAATATGATAAATAATATAAACAAAAATATTAAAAGATCAAATTTTATATAAGCAATTATTTAAGATTAATAAGAAAATATGGACAATTATATTAATTATAAAGTTTTAAATTATTTATAAATTATAAAAAAAAAAGTTAATGATAAACATATTATAGAAATAAAAATATAAATACAAAATTAATTTAGCAATTTTTTAGCTATTTCTAAACATATATTAACAATCATTTAAATTAAAAATATAAACAATTTATGTCATATTTACATATTATAAAAAATAGGATTAATTATGATTATATTTACAAATTTAAAGATTATTATAAGATTTTATTTACTAATTAAAATATAGCAAGAATTACAATTAGGGTTTTAGAAAAAATGTATTTTTAGGGTTTATAAAAATAAATTAAGTTTTACATACAAAAGTTTTAAATATTAAATACTCTATAATAGCAATACATACATATTAATAATTTATAAAATAAAGTATCAATACAAAATATATATGATTTATTTTATGAAAAACACAATAATTAATTAAAATTTAAAAGAATAAGATAAGAAAAAGGAAAATATACAGAAAATTGCTAGGTTTTAAAAAAAAATGGGGAGGCCTGGATTTGAACCCAGGACCTCCCTGGTACCTGAATGAAGAGTTACCACTGGGCTACAAGTGCGCTGGTGTTAGAAACAGGGATTCATTTGCTTTTGTGCCTTAATCCTGAAAATCAAAGAAAAAGAAAGAAAAACAAAAGGCCTGGGGGGATCGAACCCAGGACCTTTAAACATCACACAAACACCTTAACCAATCCAGCTGGGAGAGCGCACCTGCTAATGTGATAACTACAATACATAATATATTAAGATTACTAATTATCTGAAAAAAATAAGAAAAAGGTGGTGAAGCCAGGATTCGAACCAAAGACCTCCAGGCATAACGCATACGCTTCCTTCCACTGGGACAAGCACAAGCTTGTGAAATAAAAACAGAAACAATACATAATATTTTAAATTAGATTTTCAAATTGGATTTTGGCGCCAGACCAACTTCATCTTCTTCCTTGAATTCGCAGGTTTTCCTGCGAAATTATTTGGGAAAACTCCTGCGAATTTTCATGCGTCCTAAACCTGCGTTTTTCAAACCACACACAAACAATACAGTTTTATCAAATTGAGGACATCTTTAAGCTTCTTGTGACCTGTACAATCCAATTATACCAACAAAATTCATTTATGTTGTGTAAATCGAAGAACCCTAATTTGGAGCTTTAAACCCTAAGTATGGTATTTTCATGATTCGGCCATAACTCTTCACCAAACTATCCAGAAATCATCTATAGTCAACAACAAACATCAATATGTCATTAAAATTCATTATAAATAAGTAAATATGATGAATCGAAAAAAAATGTATGAAGAACATGTATGGTTCGGTTCATGCATTATGGAGTGTCTTGGATGTAAATGATCATTGGTACACAATCAGTGAAGCCTAGGGATCATTGCTATGTCTTTAGAATACCTTCAAATGCCCTCAAATGAAGAACCCGAAAATTGATTTTTTGGATGATTTTGAAATTTTGAACTTACTCTTAGGAGGCTGCAAATCGTGTTCTCTCATTAGGGTTATGTTCTATACTTATAGTACAATGAATTTAGGTCAGAAAACTTGGTCATTGTGTGAGAGATTTGATTAGAAAAGATTCAAAAAGATTAGGCCTTAAAAATCAAATATTCTTGTATGAACACCTTCTATTTTAGGCCAATCATCATGATTCTCTTACCACTTTGATATCAATCACCTTTATGAATTTCTAGAAGCTCAATCCTTTTTAAATCTTTGACTTTTATATTTTATTTTAATTTAAAATGATTTTAAATGAATTAAATCAAAATAAATAAAAATAAAATGATAAAAAATCTGATTTTTATAGACTTGGGTCGTGCATGAGGTCATAGTATGGATTGGGTCATCATATGGCAAGCCCATTTAGAAAGAATTAGTTTTAAACCTCCATTTTCTTCATAAACCAACCAAAAATTTCCCAACTTTGCAAGGGCACACATCCTTCAATTTTAATTCTATGAGGGTGTTCTTGGACATTTTGGAAAGCTTGAAGAGTCCTCTAACCAACTCCACTGGTTTCATGTCCATATCATTTACCATTCTCAAGTTATGCCCTTTTGAAGTTGTTGACTTTTTGTTGACTTTTAAAAGGACCTATAATGTCTTAGCTCATACCTTCCAAATGAAGCATTTTTGGGATTGGCTTGTGAGACACAAAGTTGTAGAGAATTCAATTTCCTTCAGAATGAGCTTTGGATGGAGACATGGTGATGAATCATGTGAAAGTTATGGCTGGTCAAAGTTCAGTTAACTTTTACTGAGGAAACCCTAATTTAGAAACTCCTGATTCTTGATGATCTGAGCTATCCTTGATGAATCATGATCAACCCTTGATCAAATGATGAATTTTACTTCATATACTTGATGTTGGCAAAAAATCATGAAGTTTGACTTTGGTTTGACCACAGTTGACCTCAGTTTGACTTTTTAACTGCTTTGACTGATTTTGACTTATCTGATCATCTGACTGAGCAAACTTTTGAGAAAAGTCTTGAAACTTGTCATGGGGGTTCTTACACACATATAAGATGTTATGAAGCTCACTTGAAGTCTTGGAAGTTCATTTATCCTGATTAAAGTCAAAACCCTAGTTTTGGATGCACTGCTTATGAGGTGCATTGTATGAGGGAATTGTCAACTCTTCTGACCAATTGTGAACTTTGTGAACCTTGTGAACCATCATAAGATGTCTTGTGAACCTTGTGAACCTCATGGGAGGTCTTTTGAACCTTGTGAACCTCATAAAGTATCTTGTAGACTTCATGAACCTCATGAAAGGTCTTGTAGGTATTGTGAACCTTGTGAACCTCATAAAGTGTCTTGTAAACTTCATGAACCTCATGAAAGGTCTTGTGAACCTTGTGAACCTTCTTAGCACACAAAGTCTTGTATTGTGAGGGCAAATTTTGGGGTGCAACAGCTGCCCCTGTTCAATTTTCTGAAACCTGAGGGGTTAGATTGGTATATTTGCCAGTCGTGACCTGGAAGGTTGAAGGGGATTGAACACAAAAGCCCAAAAATTTGCACTCACCAGTGCATAGAGTAATACTGATGATTAGTTGAGTATGCTTGAGTGGGCTTAAAGATGCCACTTGGAGAAACATTCTTCAGGTACATTTCTTGGAGGATAAAGCAATCCAAAATATGAAGGTATGATGATAACTTTCAGGAAGATAAACAACGTCCCGAGGTAATAATATGCTTTCAGGAAGATAAACAACGTCCTGAGGTAGTGGTAATAGCTTTCATAAAGATAAACAACGTTCTAAGGTAATAATATGCTTTCAGGAGGATAACAACGTCCTGAGGTAGGGGTGATAGCTTTCAGGAAGATAAACAATGTCCTGAGATAGTGGTAACCTTTGGGAAGATAAACAACGGCCCAAAATAATATGCTTTCAGGAGGATAAAGCAGTCCTGAGGTAATGATATAACCTTTGGGAAGATAAACAACGGCCCAAGGAGATAATATGCTTTCAGGAGGATAAAGCAGTCCTGAGGGATTGATAGCTTTCAGGAGGATAACAACGTCCTGAGGAGGTAATATGCTTTCAGAAAGATGCACAACGTTCTGAGGTATAAGAAGCTTTCAGGAGGATAAAGCAGTCCTGAGGGATTGATAGCTTTCAAGAGGATAAAGCAGTCTCGATAGCCACAAGTTGTTGATGAAGTCTGTCTGTTGGAGAATTAACCTGAAAACAAGGTAGCATTCTGTATGGTAATATTAGTTTATGCATTATGTATGCATGTATGATATGATGCACTTAAGTAATGTATTATCCATTCATGGATATGTATGTTATGGTATGATGTAAATGATGTATGTATGACATGTTGCTGCCTGAAGCGTCTGGATATCTTCGTATAACAACTGCTGGCCAGGGAAAATAAATCCCGATTCGTTGTTGAAGAATATGAGGAACTCGTTCCCGTTTGATAATATAGTATTCATAACCTCCCGTCTTCGTTTGATAGTAAGGTATATATAACCTCCCGTCTGCTGGGGATAGTAAGGTATACATAACCTCCCGTCTTCGTTCGATAGTAGGGTATATATAACCTCCCGTCTTCGTTCGTCGTACTCCTATTGGAAAGTAAATTCCCGAATATCCGTATGAGGATAAAAGAGATGGATATAAATTCCAGGGGAGATGTGACTTTATGAAGATGGATTTGCCCTACTGAGGGTTTGTAGCTGTTTTGTAGAGATGAACCGGCGAAGCTTCGTTGAAATCCTTCCCTCGTTCGTCCTTAGTAAATACTATTACTGCATTTTTATGCATTTCTGGTAAACATCAATCATATTAAGCATACATGCATTTCTGGTAAACATCAATCACATTCAAAAGCATACATACATTCAAACACAACCAATGGACGTTTCGCTTATGTAAATAGGGTAAAAGTAAATCTAGATTCAAAGATGGAATTTTATTCATATCAAAAAGTGACCCATACATGGGTAAGTTTGTACAAGGAGACATAAATCCTAGTAAGAGGACTTTGTCATAAAGTTTTTTACAAAACAAGGAGAATCAGCTATGTGGGAAATAATCCTATTGAGTTTCAATTCTACTATTGCCATTATCTTCAAGTATCTCATCTTCTGCTGTCGAGACGGAAACGATTGGATTGAGCTTTATCTGTTCGAACTTGAGTAAGTAACACAACTGGTTGCAGTTTCATGGGTGATCCAAACGAGACATAGTCATACGCTTTAATCCCTAACTTTTGCCTGGATTGCCCTTTCAGGTTTTCAATCCACCGGGATACCCTTTTTTGCCCAAGCTGCCTTTTCAGGTTTTCAACTTGCCGGGTGTACATCTTTTTATATATATCCATAATTTTTGCCCGAACCCTTTTGGTTCGCCGGGATGCCCTTATTTTTGCCTAGGCCTGTCAACCTAGCGGGTCTCTTTTTATGCGTAGTATTTTTTAACTATGTCTGCGTTTACAGGCTGTGGGAAATCTTCACCATCCATAGTAGTGAGTATCATGGCACCTCCTGAAAACACTGTCTTAACTACAAATGGTCCTTCATATGTAGGAGTCCACTTGCCCCTAGGATCACCCTATGGTAATATAATATGCTTGATTACCAAGTCACCAGCCTGATATACCTTTGGTTTAACCTTCTTGTTAAAAGATTTGATCATTCGTTTCTGGTACATCTGGCCATGACAAACTGCTGCTAGCCTCTTCTCATCAATCAGGTTTATCTGGTCAAGTCGAGTCTGAATCCACTCATCTTCATCCAAGCCTGCATCCTTCATAATTCTTAAGGATGGAATCTGAACTTCAATGGGCAGAACTGCTTCCATGCCATAGACTAAGGAGAATGGGGTTGCCCCTGTTGAAGTACGTATGGTGGTACGATAACCATGAAGAGCAAATGGTAACATCTCATGCCAATCCTTGTAAGTAACATTCATCTTCTGTACAATCTTCTTAATGTTCTTATTAGCAGCTTCAACTGCCCCATTCATCTTTGGACGATACGGAGAAGAGTTGTGATGCTTAATCTAGAACTGCGTGCAGAGATCCGTAATCATAGTGTTGTTCAGATTAGAGCCATTGTCAGTGATAATCCTTTCAGGGATGCCATACCTACATATGAGATTATTCTTAATGAATCGAGCCACAACATTCTTAGTAACAGATGCAAATGAAGCTGCCTCCACCCAATTAGTAAAGTAATCAATAGCAACCAGGATGAAACGATGTCCATTAGAAGCAGTAGGCTTGATTTCACCAATCATATCAATGCCCCACATGGCAAAAGGCCAAGGAGCAGTCAACACATTCAATGGTGATGGAGGTATATGTACTTTATCAGCATAGATTTGACACTTGTGATAAGTTCTGGAATGTTGGTAGCAGTCAGCTTCCATGGTAGACCAATAGTAACCTGCTCTCAATATCTTCTTTGCCATGGTATGACCACTAGAATGAGTGCCAAAGATCCCATCATGCATATCTTCCATAATATCAATTGCTTCCTTCTTATCCACACAACGAAGCAAAGTTGAATCATGATTGCGCTTATACAGAATGCCATTACTCAAAAAGAACTTAGCAGAGAACCTTCTCAGAAACTTCCTATCTTTGACAGATGCCCCTTCAGGGAACTCCTGAACTTCAAGATATCTTTTCACTTCATAAAACCAAGGCTTTTCTTCTGCTTCTTCAGTACCAATCTCATTGCAGTATGCAGGCTTTTCAAATCTATCAATAGTAATCTTGGGAGCTTCATCATCCCAGCTGATCTCAAACATGGATGCCATGGTGGCTAAAGCATCTGCCAACTGATTCTCTCTTCGTGGAATATGTCCAAAGGTAACTTCTTTGAAATGTGGGATCAAAGACAACACATACTCTCTGTAAGGAATGAGATTATCATGCTTAGTGTCCCAATCTCCTTTGATCTGACTAACTACCAGGGCTGAATCTCCATACACATCAAGGAATTGAATCTTCATATCAATAGCAGCTTTAATACCCAGGATACATGCCTCATACTCAGCCATGTTGTTGGTACAATAAAAACACAATCTTGCAGTAACCGGGGTATGACAACCTTCAGGGGAACTAATCACAACACCAACACCATTACCAAGTGCATTAGAGGCACCATCAAAAACCATAGTCCATCGGGATCCTTGTTCAGGTCCGTCATATTGTCCAGGTTCTTTGGTAATAATCATAATGTCTTCATCAGGGAACTCAAAACTCATTGACTGGTAATCATCTACTGCTTGGTGAGCCAAATGATCAGCAACAACACTTCCTTTAATGGCCTTCTGAGTAGTATACTGTATATCAAATTCTGTCAGGATCATTTGCCATCTTGCAATTCTTCCGGAGAGAGCAGGTTTCTCAAATATGTACTTGATTGGATCCATCTTCGAAATCAATAAGGTAGTATGAGTCAACATATACTGTCTTAGTCGGCGAGCAGCCCATGCCAAAGCGCAGCAAGTTTTCTCGAGCAGTGAGTATCTTGTTTCACAGTCGGTAAACTTTTTGCTAAGGTAGTATATTGCCTGCTCTTTTCGACCAGACTCGTCATGTTGCCCCAACACACACCCCATTGAGTTGTCTAACACTGTTAAGTACATAATCAAGGGTCTTCCATCAACTGGTGGCATCAAAATTGGAGGTTCTAGCAGATATCTCTTGATTTCATCAAAGGCAGTCTGGCATTCATCATTCCATTCCATCACCTGGTCTTTCTTCAGCAACTTAAAGATTGGCTCACAGATGGCAGTTAATTGGGAAATAAATCTTGCAATGTAATTCAATCGTCCCAAGAAACCTCTAACTTCCTTCTCAGTACGGGGATCTGGCATCTCTCGTATAGCTTTCACTTTTGCAGGATCCACTTCAATACCTTTTCCACTGACAATGAAACCCAGGAGCTTACCAGATCTAACTCCAAAAGTACACTTGTTTGGATTTAATCTCAACTTGTATTTCTTCAACCTTTCAAACAATTTATGCAAATGATCAAGATGTTGTTCTTCATTCTGAGACCTGGCTATCATATCATCCACATACACCTCTATCTCATGATGAATCATATCATGAAACAAAGCCACCATAGCACGCTGATATGTTGCCCCTGCATTCTTTAAACCAAATGGCATCACCTTATAGCAAAAAGTGCCCCACTGTGTAACAAATGTTGTCTTCTCCATATCTTCAGGTGCCATCTTGATTTGATTGTAACCAGAGAAACCATCCATAAAAGAGAATACTTTATGCTGAGCAGTATTGTCTACCAGAACATCAATATGAGGAAGTGGAAAGTCATCTTTGGGGCTGGCCTTGTTCAAATCCCTGTAGTCTACACACATACGTACCTTACCATCTTTCTTAGGAACTGGTACCACATTTGCAACCCACTGAGGATAAGAAGTCACAGCTAAGAACCCTGCATCAAACTGTTTCATTACCTCTGCTTTGATCTTTTATGACATCTCAGGACGCATACGACGAACCTTCTGCTTCTTTGGACGACAATCTTCTTTTACTGGTAAATGGTGAACCACAATGTCTGTATCCAACCCTGGCATATCTTCATAAGACCAAGCAAAGATCTCCACATAGTCACGTAACATCTGAATCAATCTGCTCTTGACACTATCTTCTAAATCAGCCCCTATCTTGACTTTTTTCCTGCTTTCTTCAGTTCCCAGATTCACAACTTCGACTGGCTCTTCATGTGGTTGTATAGCTTTCTCTTCTTGTTGTAACAACCTAGCAAGCTCTACAGGTACTTCACAATCGTCCTCATTTTCGTCTTCAGTTTGATAGATCGGATTCTCGAAATTATAATTGGTAATAGTAGAACTGTTATCAACAGGATCCAGAGTGGATTAGGATCTGCATTTTAGTGATGTGGGTGTGTGTAAGAACACATAGCTGATAAAACAAAAATAAAAGAAAAGAAAGACAAGGAACACAATATTTACGAAAACGAAACGTCCACTGATTTTTATTGAATGAAGTATGCAAATGAAATGACATCCCGTAACAAGCACACCATTGTGCCCCGGGTAAGGCACAAGGCTTAAGAGTTCAATTGTTCAAGAAATTACAAACTTAAAAAGTAACAACACAGTAATAGTATTTACTCCTGACTAAAGGAGATAGGGATAACATCTTCAGCTTTCCAATTATTGAGTCCAGCGCCCACAGTAGGAAAAATCCAAGCATCCAAGTTGTAGTCTTCATCATAGTCACCCACAACATTGATCTGATCTTTCATAACCCCTTGATTGGTGATACGAACAGCACGAGCACGACGAACAGCCTTCTGGGACTCTGCAGTGAAACCCAAACCAAATTTGTCAGACTTGTAAGGGATATCAGGAAGCTGACCCCAAATAGTACAACCACCTTCATCCACCACAGCTCTAGCATCTTTAAGGGAGGCCATTGTTGGAGGTATTCTGGTGACCACATGAACTTTCTTGACAAAAGGAGGAGCTACATAATCATTAACAATCCAAGGAACCACTTCAAATGTCTGACACGGAGTTTCAAGGTATTCACCTTCCACTTCCAGATACTTGAAGGTGTTCACATGACTAACAAAATACTCTTCCTCTCCATAGACAGTAACAACTTTTCCTTCCACCGGATATCTTAGCTTCTGATGTAATGTAGAGGTTACAACACCTGCCCCATGGATCCAGGGACGACCAAGCAGACAAGAGTACGAAGGACGAATATCCATCACATAAAATGTAGCATTAAAAATCTGAGAACCAACTTTGATGGGCAGGTCAATTTCTCCATGCACCACTCTCCTCGAACCATCAAAAGCCTTCACCACTATACTACTGGGCTTCAGCACAGCATCTTCAGGACTCAGCTTATTCAGGACTTCTTTGGGCAACACATTCAGAGAGGAACCATTGTCTATCAATACATGTGACAGGGTAGTGCCCCTGCATTCAATTGAGATATGCAAGGCCCTGTTATGATCCCTCTTGGCAGGGGTCAAATCAGCATCAGAAAACCCTAACCCATTATCATAGGTCAGGTGGGCAACACAATTCTCAAACTGCTCAACAGAAATTGCATTGGGTACATGAGCAGTCTTCAGAAACTTGATCAAAGCTTTGGCATGAGCCTCAGAACATAACAACAAAGACAGCATAGAAATCTTGGAGGGAGTATGCCCCAACTGATCAACAATGTCATAATCACTCTTGCGAATGATTTTCAATACTTCTTCCATCTGCTTAGCAAGATCATCAGCAGCTGGCACATCAGTAGGTATAGGTTCAAGAACAGGACCTTTGCCCCGAGCATCAGTGGTAGAGGTAGCAGCAGGAGTAACTGCATTCTTGGAAGTCACTGGAGGAGAGAAGACTCTTCCACTTCGTGTGATCTTACTAGATCCAGCAATATTATCAACATCAACAGGCACATCAGCTAAGGGTTCCTGCTTAACACCATGGATATAAACATCATACCCATAATGCCAAGGCACAGCTTTATCATACGTATACGGAATAGGACCAGGAGTGGTAATGACCATAGGAGCCACTCTGGCTTCAGCAACAACCTTCACAGGGCCTTCAGCAGTAATCTTAATTGGACCCTTATGAGTGATTTTAACGGGTCCCTTTGAAGTGATCCTTACTGGTACTCTATCAACCATGTCAACCTCTTCAGTCCTCCTACCTTTAGTAATATGATCCACCATACTTTCTACAGACGATGGAGTCCTCTCAAACACTATGGTATACTTATCCATGAGACGTTGAATTCCATCTCTCAATCTCCAGCAACTATCCGGCTTATAGGTACAATACAAACAATCTTCACGACAACCTGGAAAGAACCCAGCTTGCACTAACTTCTTCTTGATAACAGACAATGGTGTGGTCAACTCTGCAACTGAATAGATATGTAAATCTTCATCAATGGCATTGACAGTCTTCTCGTGATTTGGCATGGGAGCAGTAATCACATTTGGAGTACCCAGAGGGTCAAACTCAATTTCTCCATCCTCAATCATATCTTGAATTTTGTTCTTCAAGACCCAGCAGCTATTAGTATCATGTCCCTGACAATTCGAATGATATGCACATCGTGCATTGGGATTGTACCTGGGAGAGGTAACATTGGGATTCTGAGGAGCCTCTTTCAGAGTAATAAGTTCAGCCTTCAACAAGTGTTGCAATGCCTGAGCCATTGACATGTTGATCTTTGTGAACTGCCTTCTAGCCCTCTGTTGGTTGCCCTGTGGCTGCTCTGGTGTTGTAGGAGTTGGATTTGAAATATGAACTGCACTCACAGACTGATGCCTTCTATTACGATCAGGTTGACCATAAACAGCATTGGATTCTTTCTTCCTAGTGGGAGGCTTCTTTGCAGTACCTGATGAAGAAGTACCCACCTGGATCTTACCACTATTTATACCATTTTCCACGCGCTCTCCTGTCATTATCAACTCAGTGAAGCCAGATGATGAGCTTCCAATGAGATGACTGTAAAAAGGACCATTCAGCGTATACATGAACATATCAACCAATTCCCTGTCAGTTAAAGGGGGTTGTACTCTTCCAGCTAAATCTCTCCACTTCTGAGCATACTCCTTGAAACTTTCTTTGGCACCCATAGACATGCTTTGCAGCTGCATGCGAGTGGGAGCTAAATCAACATTGTATTGATACTGCTTATAGAAAGCTTCAGCAAGATCATTCCAATCCCTGATGTTGACACTTTCCAATTGATAATACCACTCCAATTGAGCTCCAGATAAGCTCTCTTGGAAAAAATGGATCCACAACTTTTTATCAGCAGTGTGAGGTTGGATTCTTCTGACATAAGACCTCAGATGCAGCTTGGGACAAGAGACCCCATCATAAACAACAAAGGTAGGAACCTTGAAACCAATGGGTATGACTACCCCAGATATCAGACTCAAATCTTCAAAATCCAGCCCAGAAGACTTCTGCAATTCCATAGCATCCATTCTATCCACCAGCATCTTGAATTTGTCTTCATTAGGCTCATGGTAGTAATTAGCCTCAGAATCAGAGTCCCCCATAGTGTTGTGGAGACTGCCTCCCTCTTTTTCAGACTCTTCAGACTCATAATCTTCAACTGGTTCTTTGGTCTTGGCAAGACCTTTGAACCTTCTTCCCATGTTGATCAGGCCACCTGACCTTCTAGTCTTCTTAGTCTTCTTGGCCAGCAGTGTCTTCAATTTATCCTGCCCCTTGGTCAGGTTCAGGATCAGCTCTTGGAACTGTGCATTTTGTGCCTGGAGATCCTTAACTGTTTTTTCAAGAGCCATTGTTGAAATAAACAGCGAGAAGATGAGAAACCTGTGCACAATTATAAACCTGTGATGCAATGAAATGATATGTGAATGTATATGCAATGTTTTCAAGGACCGCAGGATTTAAATTTGCTTAAACAAACAAGAAGGTAAACTTTTATTAGTATTAAATTTGTTTTGCCTCTTGGGCTTACAGAAAATGAAATGAAATAAATACAAGGGATGGGGTTTTAAGTCTCCCATGGACGTTTCCTCTTTGTGTTGAGGTATGAGTTGAGATTCCGTTCCTCGTGAAGTTGCTTTGTTAGTTCCAGGATTCTTTCTTGGATTGCTTTGTAATGATCCTCGAAAGTATCCCTTTGCTTCTTCAACTGGATCCAGGATCTCTGTAAGTCTTCCATGTCAGTAGGCATGTCTGGGTGAAGGATGGTATAAGCAGTATCTCCTTCAGCAACAGGTTCCATGGTAACTGGCAGGATAGCAGGATATGGCATCATGAGAGTCTGAGCACGAGATCGCACCCATCTGAGATAAGCCTCCATAGGAATAATGTACTTAGGCTCCAGAGTCTTGCTGTCAACCTTGTTCACTTTTCCCCAGGCTCGTATGAATCTCTGACGGTAACCTTGAAGATCGTTGTCGTAGTCAAACACAATGCCCTGAATCAACATGTCATGTGGACCATCACTCCGAGCGTAACCAAACTGTCCTAAAGCTAGAGAGGGATTGTAGGTGATGCCTCCTCTTATGCCCAGAAGTGGCACATTAGGAAACTCCCCACAACGGTCAATAGTGACATTCTCTATAGATCTGGAGCACCAATGAATATCTGAATGCGAGAGCGACATGATCCTTTTAGACCACCTGAACCCTTGTTCATTCTTCATTACTGAGCGAGGAAGGTGAGAAATAAACCACCTAGAAAGCAAAGGTATGCAGCACATCAGAGTTCCTCTTGCCCTTGTAGTACGAGTATGAAGAGAATGTAGGATGTCTCCAAGCAATGTAGGCACTGGATTGTGACTCAGGAATATGTTGATGGCATGAACGTCTATGAACTGATCTGGATTGGGGAACAATACTAAGCCATAAATCAGCAAGGCTAAGATTTCCTCAAAAGCATCATAGCTCATGGCCTTCAAGAACACATGAGCTTTCTCTATCAACACCTTGGCAAGAATACCCTTAACTCCGCTTCTCGTTTCTAGAACAATGTCAGACTTCTTCAGATGTAGAGCTGCAGCAATAACCTCTGGTTTAAGCTCCTTCTCCAAGCCTGTGAAGGGTCTTTGATCAAGAACAGGTATACCCAGAAGTTTAGAGAACTCTTCCATTGTAGGAACCAGCTGATAGTCAGGGAATGTAAAGCAATGGTGCTTAGGGTCAAAGAATTGAAACAGAACACTCATCATGTCTTCATTGAACCCCGAAATGACTAGATCCAATAGGTGACCATGTCTCTTGATGAACTGGGAATGATCAGACACTTGAGAAACCAACTCTTTAAGCTTAGCAGGTATGCCCACAAAGTTGATCCTGATGGTGTTTCTACGAGCAGAAGCCATGACCTGCAACAAAGAACAAAGATAAATCCTTTGGTCCTTGAAATGGTTAGTGAAAATGCTATGCTTATGATGCATGATGATGTCATGATGTTATGTTCAATCACAAACATGTGGCACGCACAAACAAGTCACACAATAGACCTAGGTTTAAAGGCTTGCATGAGGTTCAAAGGTAAGTACCCTCCCCTGAAGTTAGTTGGTTCATCCTGTCCTACAAAAGTAACCAGGTTCTAAGGCATCTCAATATCATTGATCCTTCACAAGGGTGGTTGTTCAGTAGGCAACTTACTTGCCAACCAAAACCCTCCAAGTTTAGAATCTCAATGAGTGTAGTATCGAGTATCAACCAACTTCAGTCTGCACCAAAGCCGGTTATCTCACTACTTTCTAAAGGCCAAGATGGGATAACTAGGGTTCTAAAAGTTAGTTAGTGCATTGACAACATATGGCAGCCTCATATTATCCTCAACTTGACTTAAGGAACATAAGCACCAACCAAGAAGTCACACTAACTATGGCCACCAGATCAACCATATCGGTATACGCCGTACAGTTTCCTTGGTCTATTGCTATTACCTAAGGTACACTAGATCTGGTTAGGATCTTTCACACATAAGAGCACCCAACAGATAAGTATAAAGCAAACAAGGCAAACAATTTAAAGTGATCTAATTCCTAAGGGTACCCCTCTTTTATTAAGATCCCCAGCAGAGTCGCCAGTTCTGTAACACGGTGGGAGAACTGACTTTAATTATGTTGCGGATAGCAAGAGTCGCCACCGACTTTTATTTTATCCAAAGGAAAGGCATAAAAGAACAGGAAAGACCTTTTAAAAGATTTTTGGGTCCGGGGGGTAGGTTATGTAAAGGGAAGGTGGTAGCACCCTTTACATCCATGGTTATCCATGGGCTCTTAGTTACTTAGCTCACTTTAAAATATTTTTGAAATGTGAAGTGTGTGAATAGAAATTTTCTTAAGAGTTTGATAATGATCCATGTACGGATGCGTAAAAAACCTTTGTTTTGAAAATTTGTTTGAAATTGTGAAGTATTTGAAAAGTTTTTGAATAGTGAGCAAGTAATTATGAGGAACCTACCCTAATTTTTAAGTCTTTTCTGTTTTTGAATCCTTTAAGTGGTAAGACTATCCCTATTATTAAGGAATAGGTAGTCATTACCTTGGATGTGAGGGACAAGTAAGGGTCATCTGTTAATGTAGGCAACTGTGGGGTGTATAAGTAATTTTGAAGGGACTATCATCTTTATTCGAAAGGGACAAGATCATTATGAAGGCAACATTCGAAAAGGGACTTGATCTTTTATTGTTAAGGGACTAGATGACTTTATTTTGAGGGACTTTTTACTTTATACACCCTACTTGACCTTTTGATTAGGCAACAATGAGAGGTATCCCTAAGGAAGTGAGATGGCGATCCAAGATCGACTTACGTGTGTGAGTGTACAATTTTAATATTTATCTTTAAATTAAGTGATCTAAATTAATTTTAAATAAACATACATGTTACACTCCCTATTTACTAACCATAGCATAAAATAAATAATTTAAACATTACTATTAAATATTACACCAAGGAGCAATTACAAATAATAATAAAGCAATTTAAATAGCATAAGTAAAATAAATAAATAATTATAATTGGGTTAGTGAAAATAATAATAATAAAAATAATACTAAATTAAATGGGTTAGTAAAGATAATAATAATAAAAAATAATACCAAATTACTGGGGTTAGTAATAAACAAATAAGAAAATATGATAAATAATATAAACAAAAATATTAAAAGATCAAATTTTATATAAGCAATTATTTAAGATTAATAAGAAAATATGGACAATTATATTAATTATAAAGTTTTAAATTATTTATAAATTATAAAAAAAAAATTTAATGATAAACATATTATAGAAATAAAAATATAAATACAAAATTAATTTAACAATTTTTTAGCTATTTCTAAACATATATTAACAATCATTTAAATTAAAAATATAAACAATTTATGTCATATTTACATATTATAAAAAATAGGATTAATTATGATTATATTTACAAATTTAAAGATTATTATAAGATTTTATTTACTAATTAAAATATAGCAAGAATTACAATTAGGGTTTTAGAAAAAATGTATTTTTAGGGTTTATAAAAATAAATTAAGTTTTACATACAAAAGTTTTAAATATTAAATACTCTATAATAGCAATACATACATATTAATAATTTATAAAATAAAGTATCAATACAAAATATATATGATTTATTTTATGAAAAACACAATAATTAATTAAAATTTAAAAGAATAAGATAAGAAAAAGGAAAATATACAGAAAATTGCTAGGTTTTAAAAAAAATGGGGAGGCCTGGATTTGAACCCAGGACCTCCCTGGTACCTGAATGAAGAGTTACCACTGGGCTACAAGTGCGCTGGTGTTAGAAACAGGGATTCATTTGCTTTTGTGCCTTAATCCTGAAAATCAAAGAAAAAGAAAGAAAAACAAAAGGCCTAGGGGGATCGAACCCAGGACCTTTAAACATCACACAAACACCTTAACCAATCCAGCTGGGAGAGCGCACCTGCTAATGTGATAACTACAATACATAATATATTAAGATTACTAATTATCTGAAAAAAATAAGAAAAAGGTGGTGAAGCCAGGATTCGAACCAAAGACCTCCAGGCATAACGCATACGCTTCCTTCCACTGGGACAAGCACAAGCTTGTGAAATAAAAACAGAAACAATACATAATATTTTAAATTAGATTTTCAAATTGGATTTTGGCGCCAGACCAACTTCATCTTCTTCCTTGAATTCGCAGGTTTTCCTGCGAAATTATTTGGGAAAACTCCTGCGAATTTTCATGCGTCCTAAACCTGCGTTTTTCAAACCACACACAAACAATACAGTTTTATCAAATTGAGGACATCTTTAAGCTCCTTGTGACCTGTACAATCCAATTATACCAACAAAATTCATTTATGTTGTGTAAATCGAAGAACCCTAATTTGGAGCTTTAAACCCTAAGTATGGTATTTTCATGATTCGGCCATAACTCTTCACCAAACTATCCAGAAATCATCTATAGTCAACAACAAACATCAATATGTCATTAAAATTCATTATAAATAAGTAAATATGATGAATCGAAAAAAAATGTATGAAGAACATGTATGGTTCGGTTCATGCATTATGGAGTGTCTTGGATGTAAATGATCATTGGTACACAATCAGTGAAGACTAGGGATCATTGCTATGTCTTTAGAATACCTTCAAATGCCCTCAAATGAAGAACCCGAAAATTGATTTTTTGGATGATTTTGAAATTGTGAACTTACTCTTAGGAGGCTGCAAATCGTGTTCTCTCATTAGGGTTATGTTCTATACTTATAGTTCAATGAATTTAGGTCAGAAAACTTGGTCATTGTGTGAGAGATTTGATTAGAAAAGATTCAAAAAGATTAGGCCTTAAAAATCAAATATTCTTGTATGAACACCTTCTATTTTAGGCCAATCATCATGATTCTCTTACCACTTTGATATCAATCACCTTTATGAATTTCTAGAAGCTCAATCCTTTTTAAATCTTTGACTTTTATATTTTATTTTAATTTAAAATGATTTTAAATGAATTAAATCAAAATAAATAAAAATAAAATGATAAAAAATCTGATTTTTATAGACTTGGGTCGTGCATGAGGTCATAGTATGGATTGGGTCATCATATGGCAAGCCCATTTAGAAAGAATTAGTTTTAAACCTCCATTTTCTTCATAAACCAACCAAAAATTTCCCAACTTTGCAAGGGCACATATCCTTCAATTTTAATTCTATGAGGGTTTTCTTGGACATTTTGGAAAGCTTGAAGAGTCCTCTAACCAACCCCACTGGTTTCATGTCCATATCATTTACCATTCTCAAGTTATGCCCTTTTGAAGTTGTTGACTTTTTGTTGACTTTTAAAAGGACCTATAATGTCTTAGCTCATACCTTCCAAATGAATCATTTTTGGGATTGGCTTGTGAGACACAAAGTTGTAGAGAATTCAATTTCCTTCAAAATGAGCTTTGGATGGAGACATGGTGATGAAGCATGTGAAAGTTATGGCTGGTCAAAGTTCAGTTGACTTTTACTGAGGAAACCCTAATTTAGAAACTCCTGATTCTTGATGATCTGAGCTATCCTTGATGAATCATGATCAACCCTTGATCAAATGATGAATTTTACTTCATATACTTGATGTTGGCAAAAAATCATGAAGTTTGACTTTGGTTTGACCACAGTTGACCTCAGTTTGACTTTTTAACTACTTTGACTGATTTTGACTTATCTGATCATCTGACTGAGCAAACTTTTGAGAAAAGTCTTGAAACTTGTCATGGGGGTTCTTACACACATATAAGATTTTATGAAGCTCACTTGAAGTCTTGGAAGTTCATTTAGCCTGATTAAAGTCAAAACCCTAGTTTTGGATGCACTGCTTAGGATGTACATTGTATGAGGGAATTGTCAACTCTTTTGACCAATTGTGAACTTTGTGAACCTTGTGAACCATCATAAGATGTCTTGTGAACCTTGTGAACCTCATGGGAGGTCTTGTGAACCTTGTGAACCTCATAAAGTATCTTGTAGACTTCATGAACCTCATGAAAGGTCTTGTAGGTATTGTGAACCTTGTGAACCTCATAAAGTGTCTTGTAAACTTCATGAACCTCATGAAAGGTCTTGTGAACCTTGTGAACCTTCTTAGCACACAAAGTCTTGTATTGTGAGGGCAAATTTTGGGGTGCAACAATAGGGAACAACATGCATTTGATCGCACCTTCCACGTTGTGATATTGAAGCACATCCTCAAGATTTTCAATGTGGTTGTCCGGATTGGTTGTCCCGTCATAGGTGGCTAATGGGGGAGGTTTCTCGAGTCTCCGTGGAATACGGGTTTCCATGATCTCACGGCTGAGTGGTCTACAGTTGTCCTCGTCGTCACTGCTACCGGACTCAGGGTATGGGGTTCTGCTTCGTCGATGGTGGTCCTCATCGTGTCGGGTTTTCTTGCTGCGATCTTGATCTTCAAGTGAGCGCTTGGTTTTTCGAGGAGGAGATCGAGTGCGCTTTCTGGCCCTTTCTGATCGTGAATCTTCAAGAGGATCTTTGTCCTTATGAGGGGAAGGGCGTCTGGGATCTTTCCCTTTCTGAGCTCGTGGAGGAGATCGAGACCGACGGGGAGAACCTCTACAACGGTGCCTTCTGGACGGCAAAGGCGGATGATGGTTGTGTTCAAGCACTGGCATGCGTTCGCTCTGTTGAAAAAGGGCGAGGTTTTCTTTGTTGAGGGCGGCGATGAGAGCCTGAGTGCCCATATATGCGTCCACTGGGATGGGAATAGGTTCGAACACAGGATCCGCGTGAATAACGGGCGGCTGTTTCAGGTTATTTGAAGTTGTAGAAGAAGGGTGTCCTTTGCTGTGACCATCGTTGAGTTGGAATGCTCCTTGGCTACCGGTATTGTCACCATCATTGAGGACGATTGTAGAGGTATCTTTCACAGTCTCGTTCGTCTGGGTATCCATGAAGACGAAAAGATGAGCTTTGGTCTTGCGGTGAAAGAGAGTCTTGCTCACGAAAGACGGGGGAACTGCTAGTTTCCCACAGACGGCGCCACTATAAAGAAAGAATCCGAACAGGTCTTCGTGGCCTTCAGCAAGGACTGTGGTATGTTGGTAGGAGGAAATGGTGGGGTACCTGCAAGATACTCCGAATCTCAAGTAAGTTTTAGAATGAGACAACTAAAGCGTAAGCAAAAGGGGAATTATAAGTGAATACCTGACCCTCCAAAGATGGAGGGTTTTTATAAGGGCACTTGCCCGAAAAAAGTGGGCGCGTAGCCTTTGACTAAGCCTAACTATTTCCACAAATCTAATGGACAGTTAACCGCGTGGAAAATGTTATGGTGCATGAGGGGGGGAAGTCCTCAACGACTATATGCCAACGACTCTATTTCATAACGGTTATATCCTCGCTGATTTCTTAATGGGCTTTGCCCAGTCGAAGTCTGGATTGGGCCTCAATTTGGAGTAGGTCATATGCTTGGCCAGTCCAGAATAATTATCAATTTGATTGTCTTATCAATTTGTGAAATTGAAGAAAAAACCTAATTTTCTATTATGTAAATAAATAAATAGAAAAAATATCATTTACCTGAAAAATATACAGTTTTGAGAGAGGCAAATAGAGACCGGTAGTATAATAGAGAAGTAAAATAATGAGTTGGAGGTGTAGATGTACAACTTCCTTCTTTTCAATTTGTTAATTAGGTATAATAATGTTGAGTTGATACCGTAAATAATTAGGTATAATAGTGTGTGGCAGTTTTGTAATTTTATTTTTTAATAAAGGGCATGTATGTATTTTCCCTATATAAAAGAAAAAATTAAAAAAAAATTGGGTGGTCGTGGTCCCCTAGTCCCCATGACGGTCCGCTCCTGCAAATAACATATAACTAAATAATATATCTACCTTTCCTTATCCAAATAATTAATGAGTATAAGTCGTATTCTAGTCCAAAGTTTACTCCTGATTTCTCTTCCTAGACTACCAAACAGATCCAAGAGATTAATAATGATGAATATGGGAATTGACATGTTAAAAATGGAGCTAACTGTTACGGATTTAAAGCCCAATAGAATCAAAAGGCAGCCCAAAAGGCTGCAAGACTGCATTTGGTATTAAGGGGGCCTTTTTAGTAATTTTAATTATAGTATTATTATCCTTGTTTTGGGCCTGACCCATTTACTTTCAGCTAAACCCAATATTTATGTGTATGTTAGCTGATGCAAAATTTAATGAAATTCATGTTCAAGCTGTTTTAAGTTTATCTTCCAATTTTATTTAGATGTGTTCTTAGTAAACCTTGGATCTATCATTGGTGCTCTCATTCCCTACTCATGGCTCCTCCCAAACCCCCTAATCCATCACCAAGAGATATTATTCATGAAGTTGTTCATGCAGCTCAAGACCTCATTGATACCACATCATCCCAAACCCATATCCTCATGGATGAGCGTTTTACTCAGGCTGCCGCTGAGTTGGATCAGAAAATCGGTGAAATTCACTATATGTTATCCAGCGAGAAGAAGTTAGAAACGAAATGATTTGAAGCTCTTAATCTTTGCTCATAACTCAAAAGGAATAACAATGTGTGACTCCTACCATGCATGTTAGATCTTCAGGTATAACTCAACTTCCTAATTCTTTACCTATTCTATCACTCTCACCATCCACCACAACCAACCCCTACTGTTCCTTTGAAAAGCCCTAACTCTAACAACTACACCACTATACCCAGATTTTATTCATCCCTTAATTCTATGGACCCACCTTATCTCCATACTCCCACCACTTTTTCCATGCCACATATTCTAAATTATCAACCACTTTTTCCATGCCACATATTCTAAATTATCAACCTGCCAAAATTCCTCAATTTCCATACACACAAAATTCCCAAAAACCTTCGTTTCCCCCATTTTGTACCCCCAAATTAGAATTGGCCATGTTTAATGGCTCAAATCCACTCGAATGGCTGTTCCAAGCTGATCAATTTTTCACCTTTTACCAACTACCCCTGAAAGATGATTAGCTATGATGTCTTTCTATATTAAGGGTGAGGCTTTATGCTGGTTTAAGTGGATGCACCAAAGCCATCTCCTTGTGGATTGGTATTCTCTTACTAAAGCATTAGAATTACGATTTGGACCATCTACCTATGCTAATCATCAAGCTGAGCTATTTAAATTAAAGCAAGATGGTTCTGTTGTGGATTACCAAGCAAAATTTGAAAAGTTGGGTACTCAAGTCGTGGGCCTACCGCCAGATGCTATATTAAATTGTTTCATTTCTGGTTTGTCTCCTGAAATCCAGCATGAAATTGATATCCATAAACCAATCTCCATTTCCCATGCAATCGGTTTGGCTAAACTAATTGAGTCTAAACTAAAAGACACAAAACCCAGATTTCAAAAACCCTATTCCAACCAATATACACATTCAACCCAATATCCAAACTCCAGCCAAACCCATGCCAATGCTAATACTACACCACAAGCAACTCCAACCATAAATATTTCCCCGGTCATCCCAACTAAACTACCCATTTTCCGCTTATCTACTGCTCAACTTCAAGAGTGTCGAGCTCAAGGCCTTTGTGTTTAATTGTGATGAAAAGTTTATTCCCGACCACAAGTGTGCTTCAAGTAGATTTATATTATTACTAGCTGATGATGAATTAACGGTCGAACCACTTGCTGAAATTTCCCAAGATGAAGGTGGGGAAGAAGAGCAGAATGATACTCATTTCCAACTTTCCCCTCAAGCTTTGACGGGTAAATTCTCCCCCCAAACACTCAAATTTCAAGGATTAATTTTTAGCCTTCTAGTAATGGTGTTAGTGGATACCTATAGTACTCATAACATCCTACATCCTAGACTCATCCATCACTTAAACTTACCAATCACACCCAGCCAACAATTTTCATTTATGGTTAGAAATGGCTCCCACCTTCAATGTGAAGGCATTTGTAACAATGTTCAACTCACTCTTCAAAACAAGCCATTCTCCATTCCCTTTTATCTTTTACCAATCGAAGAAGTGGATGTCGTCCTAGGAATGGCGTGGTTACGCACTCTTGGACCCATTCATACGGATTTCTCAATTCCTTCCATCACATTCTAGCATACTGATACACCTATTACCCGTAAAGGTGACCCTAAAGCCCTTCCTTCCCTCACCACCTTCCACCAGCTCCATCAACTTATACACACCGATTCTATAGCCTCCTTTCACCAAACCGACTCAACTACTCCAAACACATATCCAAATTCACCTCTCACAAACTTGCCACCTTCCATTCCACCTTAAGTCGCTAACCTGATCCAAACCTGCCCAAGTATTTTCGAAGGAAAATTTAAACTCCTTCCCACCAGATCATACGATCACCATATTCCCCTCGCCCCTAACACATCGCCCGTTAATGTGAAACCATATCGTTATCCCCATTCCCAAAAGGACGCTATGACGAATCTGATACATGAAATGCTCCGAGAAGGAATCATCGTCCCAATCCAAAGTCCTTTCTCGTCCCCTGTTTTGTTAGTTAAAAAGAAAGACAACAGTTGGCGTTTTTGCGTTGATTATCGTGCACTTAATGCAATTATAGTCAAGGATCGTTTTCCTATACCTACCATTGATGAACTTCTAGATGAGTTGGGAAATGCAAGAATTTTCACAAAGATAGATCTGAGATCTGGCTATCACCAAATCCGAGTTTCTACGGAAGATACTCATAAAATGGCTTTTCGAACATTCGATGGTCATTACGAATTTCTTGTAATGCCTTTCGGCCTCACAAATGCTCCATCTACTTTTCAAGCAGCTATGAATGAGTTGTTACGTCCCTACCTTCGACGGGTTGTCTTAGTTTCTTTTGATGGTATTCTGATTTACAACTCTTCGCTAAGTGACCACTTGATTCATTTGGACATTGTTTTTAACTTGTTAAAGTCCAATTCGTTTATTTCCAAATTTTCTAAGTATGTTTTTGCAGTGCATGAATTCAATTACTTAGGTCATATTATTTCAAAAAAAGGAGTGTCTCCCAATCCCGATAAGGTCCAGGAAATGTTGGATTGGCCTGTCCCATGCACTCTCACGACATTACGTGGTTTTCTCGGTCTCACTGAATTTTATAGACGCTTTGTGCGCCACTACGCTACACTCGCCGCTCCTCTCACCGATCTTCTTTGTTCCATAATATTTTCTTGGAGTACAGAGGCATCGTCTACCTTTACAAGATTACAACAGGTTATGACTGACATGCCAGTCCTGGCTTTACCATATTTTACAAAAAAAAATTATTGTCGAAACAGATGCATCAGATGTCGTTATTGGTGTTTGATGGGCTAAAGACGTACTCTAATATGTGTCTAGCGGTATCTTAACTGCAAGCGCACAACCTATCGAAGTAATATTTAAGATTATCGATCCCACAGGGACTTTATGATTACTTAGTGCTAGAGGATTTACTAGTTTAGCTAAGGTGAATGGTTGACACGATTTTTTGGTTGTTTTTAAGGATTAAAGGCGGGAATTAAATTTTAGTTTAATGAAATAATAATAAGGCGGTCGGTATGTAATTATGTTAACTTAGGCGGGTCAATCTAACCTAGGCTTATAAAGATGGTTCACATAATCTATTCTGTAGAGGTTACCAGTTTAAATATCTTTAACTCACACTCTCGTGGTCTTATCTCAGATCTTATCCCTAAAGCCCTATGCCTGCTCTCGCTAGCCCATAAGTGTTTAGAAGTAATTTTTGGAAACTTAATAAGTCTAATTCATTTAAAGCGCTCTCGCTGTGTTTAAATTAAATGCCTAACTTTAGCTATCTGGTTAAAATCTCACACTCTCGTGGTCTCGACCTAACCTATTACACTTTCCTTACTCTCGTAACAAAAAGATTGATTTTATTATAAAAAGTTACAGCCAGAATTTTAAGTTCTTAATTATTTTAAGCCTAGAATTGATTTTACCGATTTAGTTGATTTTAATTACATACCGCCCTAAAGTGTTTAGCTACTCATGATTGTTGTACCAGACAGCGACAGAAACAGAGGAATACAAAATAAAATATGCATAATAGAAAAATAAATTCTTAATATTAATATAAATGCAAATTAAATAAAAACCTGAATAACAAATATAATGTTAGACTCCTTCTTCCACAATCTGGCAAGCTCGGAGTACGGACCGGAATCAGAAATAAAAACTACTAAAAGAATTTCTGAAGGCTTTGAAAGAAATTAAATTATAACAATTTCCTAATGTTGGAAATTGTTATATGGTTTGGTTGGGATATAAAAATTAAAGCAAGAACAAAACAAAATGCTGGAAAAAATAAATGAAAGGGTGCAATGGAAATACGGCAGAGCTTCCGCAAGAAAAATTAAAATAAAACTCTGTAAATTGTACTTTGAAACTAAGCTATTTATAGGATCATAATTTGGGCTTGCAGTTGGAATAATGCCTTGGGCTTCGTAGATGCTGAGCAAATCCAGGGAAAAGTTGAATTACTTGGTCTACGGGAGAATAGGAAATTTGACTTCACGTAACACACACGTACATGACCAATTCTCAGCAAGTTACCCTAAATTCCCCTTGTCATGTTCGTGACAAGGGTGTCACGCTCGTCTCCCTTGTATTACGCGCGTCACGGTCGTGAGGGACTGGTGACGATCGTGACTGCTTCTTTTAGCGTGTCACGGTCGTGACTCCTAGGTGACGGTCGTGACAGTTACAAAAAATGCAGATTATGCAGAATTCCTCTCTTCTTCTTCTTTTCATGGTTGTTTTTGCTCATTTCACTTGTGGCTTATGATTTAGCTCTGTAATCGATATACCTGCAAAATGACAAAGAAAACTCGAGGAATCGGGTGTTAAAACGGCAAATGTGCGATAAAACGGCATTGAAACATAGCAATAAAACGATACTTTTTCTCGTTATCAAACTTCCCCAAACTTAAACCTTTGCTTGTCCTCAAGAAAATAGTCGGTTGAAAAATGATCGGACAGGTTTTCATCGATGCACACACATAACAAACCATACGAGGAATCGTTTTGCTAGATAAACCGGTACTAGAATAAAACACTAACGATACACTAATGACACAAGCAACAAGCTAAGTCGTCGACTTCCCGTTAAACGAAACATTCGGTAATTGTGTTACGATTCCACCTAGAGTCTTTCGATCTTATTTCACCCGGTTTCATTCTAGCGCAATCACATTAAGCCCTTTGCTTTAGCACGCACGTAGTGGAGTAGCCGGTTAGTGACTTTAATCCTTTATAAGCACGGGGTCTGGTACACGAATGTGGTAACCCTACATACATTATCCGATTTGGAGGTTGTGGGGGATCGAGCCGTAGCACGCCTTACCAAGTTCAGAACCAGGTACCTCTGAACCAACCCGCAATGGACTCCTTCTCATATTTCTCGTTTCTTATATGCGACCGTGTACTTTGGTGCAATTTCTTTTCATTGGCATCGAGATATGAAGGATCATTATAGATTAGGCATCAAACACTTATATTCATCGGCTCCCCACGTGGTTTGTGTTCAGACGGTGATGACTGCTAGTATAAACTACTAGGGGTTACTTTTAAACTGAAACTTAAGGTGTAGTCGTAACAATTATCGGAACGGAATGCTTAAGTAGGAAGTCTAAGGTGTCAAGACTGTATTAATCTTGTTGAATCGTTCTCAGCTTCCTAACTATGATTTCGTAGGTAAGTTAGGTAATGCGAAAAAAAAATTTCGGTATGGCTAAATAAACGGGGAAAATTCGAAATTAAAGAAATAGCACAAATATTACTTTGTTTCATTAAAATACGAAAAGGAAATACAACGGAATGGAAAGTGCGGAAAGGGAAAATGCGGAAAAATGAAAGGTACCTCTCCCACACTATATCATACATTGTCCTCAATGTTGTGATATAATAGCGGGTAAAATACAATACAAACAACGGAAATGGAAAAACATAAACAAAAACTAAAACTAAGGCTGCTGATGACCACGGCCTTGGCTTCTGGTGCGGGAGCGTCTAGTCAGAGTCGCTTCAGGATCAAAACCGGTGCCGGTGAGAGCAGTGATATCAATTCGCAAAGACTCTAGCTCGCTAAAGATCTCTCCAAGCTTCTCATCAGTCGTTCTCTGGTTAGCGGCAACAGCTGGAAGTAGTGCATCATGTTGCTCTTTTTGCCTTCGCTCCAATGCGGCACTCATCTGGTTTTGCTGATGAATCGCACGGAGGACATCTTCAAGTGTGAATTCTTGCGCAGGTGGCTGTCAGGTGGAGGACTCAGGAATGTCCTGTACAGACTTAGCTGCATCCATGGTGTCTTGCATCTCGTCCACTGGTGGATCGGCCTGCTCATCAATAATGGGGGCGTGGCCGGCAGCATCCGGTAAAGCAAATAGCCAGTTGGCTCGGTTGGACGGATCGATGCGGTCACGGCAAGATGATGTGGTGATAAACAGTGCCTTGGATAACAGGGCTGAACCTGCCATCCTCTCTCTGAGAAATCAAGTGGGCGGACCTGCAATAGTTCTTTGTTAGCAACTCTGCGGCTCTGCGAGGCAAATTGATAATCAAGTCACCAAGCTCCAACTGAATGGCGAGGGTGGTGACAATCCCGCCTATGTAAAAAGGGGTTGCGCCTCTTTGTGCTACGGACTGGATATGGGACAACATGAATGGGGCAGCATTGATGCGCTCGTCATTTAAGGCGCAGTGCAAGAACAGGAGCTCCTTGGAGTTGAGCTTGTGATTGCTCTCTCTTGCAAAAATGGTGTTGCAGATGATGCGATGAAAGTATCGGATCTCCGGGTTATGGATATGCGTAGCATTCAGGCTCTGAAAGGCAGTAGCACGGGTGTTGGTGATGTCGTGCCATAAGGTGAAAGCGGTTTCACTGAAGTTGTCTGGCACGCGGAGAAGAGCATCGTCGCCGTGATCGAAACCTAGTAGTTCGGCGATCCTTGTTTGTGTAATTTCGAACTCCCGGCCGAGCATTCTGAACTTAGCAATGCCGGTGAGTTGACTTGATGAACCGGGAGGTGTAACATATTGAAACGAACTCAGAAATTCCAATGCGAGGAGTTCGAATGTTGGCTGTGGTTGACTGCACAAGTGCCACAGACCAACCTTCCTAAGCAGGAGCTTCACACCGTTGAGCAGTCCCAACTCCCTTAAGCAGTCTGTGTCGACATACCGAGTGGATTGAACGCCACGGTTCTGAAACCTGATGAACTTTTGTCTTTGATTTTCTCCATGCTCACCATCTCTAAACTGAATTTCTTCCATTGCATGCAAGTACGGGAATGGGAGATGAGAGGTTTTTGAGTTTTGTGAGAAAAGTGAAAAATGTGAAGAAATTGGTTATGATTATAGTGCAAAAAGTGAATGTGAGAGGTTTGGAGTAAATGGAGAGGTTAATGGAATTTATTTAGGGTAATGGGAGGTTACGGGATAGTGAGGAGATAATGGGGGGTTTCTAAATTTTGTGGAAGTTGAAAAAGAGGTTTCTGCGAAGAAGAACAGTTCTGGTTCTGAGAATTCGTATAACAGGGTCGTCACGGTCGTGATGGGTGAGTGACGTTCGTGACGCGCTAATTAGCTTGTCACAGTCGTGAGAGGGCGATGACGACCGTGAGGGATTAAAAACTCTTATAATATTTTCTCCACAGAGTGCATTATCTCACACGTTCAATACAATTTTTCTTTTATTATCACCTCTCAATTAATTATAACACAAACAATATATATATATATATATAAATATATCAACATAAATTAGAGCAAATTTCATCACACGAGAAATAAAAATATTAATCAATTTAAATATAACAATAATGAATTGAAAGCATAGAAATTGATTAAATTGGAAAATGGTAAAACTAGAGGTGCTTTGCTTTTGATATAATTGAAGGGAAATTACATTAAAAAAAATAAGGTACGAAAATGTTTGCGAAATGTTAAACTAACTAGAAACGAAAACAATAAGTAAAATAAGTTAGATCACTACAGCATTTTCAAAAGTGCTTCTTCAAATCTTCAATTGCAGAGTTCAGGTGGTAGAATTGCTCACACGTTATGTCAGTTAAACCTATAACGTCCAATCGCATGCTTTTAATCTCATCCTTAACAGTATTTATATCGGCTTGGTAAACTTCAAGAGTATTCATGATTTTCTTTAAGTTGTCAGCACATTCTACTTGATTCACTTCAGGGGTTTCAATCACTTCTTCAGTGTGTGCAATGTCATGGTAACCAGGAGGTGTCTCAGGGTCACTTTCTACATCGGTCATTATATCATCCCTTATCTTGTAAGATTGAGGTGTTTCAGGAGTGGATGGATAGTCAGGAGGGGTAAGCTCATAAAGCCAATTATCTTTATTGTGAACACTGACTCTAGCATGGTTTGGTAGTGTGAAAAGGGTTACTACTTCATTCCTGATTAGGTACTCGAAAGGTGATTGTCCTAAATTTCTTATGATATGGCGGTTAAAGCAAAAGTTAAGATTCATAGGACGGATGGTACCTAAGCGGTTACACCTGTGTAATTGGTATCTAAGTCCTAAGGCATCAGCAATCATGGTGACAATACCTCCTACTAATATGGGTAGATCAGGTTCTTCTTGGATTCGGGTGAAGGTTTGCATCATGAAAGGTACACCATTGACTGGCGGTCCATTAGTCAGACATGACATAATGAATATCTCATCTTTAGATACTCCAATAAGGTTTTCTTCTTTTCCAAAGAAGGTGTGGGCAAGGATCTTATAGAAATAGCGGATATCAGGGTTATGTATCTCATCATTGTTCATGTTATTTGGTTCAGGATGGTAATTTCCGGTTAAGGTTCCCCAAAAGAAGTCCAGCTCAATGTCCATCAATTCTACCTGTGTGGTAGTAAAAGAAAAGGGTCCACTAGGGAATCCTAATAAGTCAGCTAGTTCTCTATGGTTAAAGTCATATTCTATTCCGAATAGTCGGAAACTGATAAATCCTTTCCTGAATCCAAAACCGCGCTCGGGTAAGTAAATTAAGGAGCTTAGGAACTCAAGGGTGAGCTCGCGGTAAGTCACAAACTTTTGTTTAATCAGTGCATTCTCCCATCCAAGTCGGTTAAACAAGTATAGGATGCTATCATGTATACCTAAGGTTTCCATAGTCAGATCATCCGGGTACAGAGTCAAATCCATTGGTCTCTGTGATAACTCTTCAAATTTCATTCTTTGGTTCCTACCTCTAAATTTGGTTTCCATAATGTTTCTCGGTTGGTTAGCCATAGTTAGTGTAAATACGGAGGAAACAAATCAGGGGGAGAAGGAAAGTGGAAAAGACTTTAGAAAATCTGTAAAAGTGATTTAAAAATTAAAATAAGGAAAATAAGAAAATAAATGCATAAATAAAAGAAATAATAGTAATAATGAAATAAAACTACAAAACAATAAAATGACAAAACAAATAAACGAATAATAAAATGATAAATGACAAAATGATTAAATGATTAAATGATTAAATGGGTTGCCTCCCACTAAGCGTTGTTTTTATCCTCAAAAGCCTGACGTAATGCTTAGGTGTAGATTAATCAGGGAAATTAGTGGACAACTCTAAAAGCCTTAGACTATTTGCATAATCTCTATTTTCAACTTTATGGTAATGTTTTAAACGTTGTTCGTTTACTGTGAACGGTTCACTATTCCTACCCTTAATTTCTATTGCTCCGCTCGGGAACACTCTAGTTATTTCAAAGGGTCCTGACCATCTAGATTTTAGTTATCCAGGAAAGAGTCTAAGTCTTGAATTAAAGAGGAGTACAACGTCTCCCACACTACATTATTTCCTAGATAGGCGTTTATCGTGCCATCGCTTAGTTCTTTCTTTATATATCTTAGCATTCTCATAAGCATCTAACCTTAACTCTTCTAATTCGTTAATATCGAGGATTCGCTTTTCTCCTGCAGCATTATAGTTTATATTGAGAGTTTTGATCGCCCAATATGCTTTGTGTTCTAGTTATACCGGGAGATGACAAGACTTTCCATATACTAATTTGAAAGGTGTAGTTCCTATGGGTGTCTTGTAAGCTGTCCTATAAGCCCATAAAGCTTCATTAAGTTTAGATGACCAATCTTTCCGAGATATGGCGACAGTCTTTTCTAAGATTTGTTTAATTTCTCTGTTTGAGACTTCGACTTGTCCACTTGTTTGTGGATGATATGGTGTTGCCACACGGTGTCTGACTCCATACTTAGATAGTAATTTGTCAAAGATTTTTGAAATGAAGTGCGAGCCACCGTCACTTATGACAAGTCTATGCACACCAAATCTGGGAAATATTATATTTTTGAAAAGCTTTATTACTACTCGTGTGTCATTTGTAGGAGAAGCTATAGCCTCAATCCATTTTGAAACGTAATCAACAGCTACGAGTATGTAATTATTACCGAAAGATGATGGGAATGGTCCCATGAAATCTATTCCCCAGACGTCAAAGACTTCTACTTCTAATATTCCTTTTTGAGGCATTTCATCTCTTCTTGAAATATTACCGGTGCGTTGACACCGATCGCAATTTATAACAGCGATGTGGACATCTTTCCATAAATTAGGCCAGAATAGGCCGGCTTGTAAGATTTTTGCACAAGTCTTGGAAGTGCTTGCATGTCCACCATAAGGAGATGAATGGCAATGAGCAATGACATCTTCTATTTCTTCTTCGGGAATACATCGACGAAAGATTCCGTCGGGTCCTCTTTTGAACAATAAAGGTTTATCCCAATAGTAATTTTTGAGATTGTGAAAGAATTTCTTTTTCTGCTGATAGGTTAAGTCAGGGGGAAGAGCTCCTGCATCTAGGTAGTTAACAATGCCAGCGTACCATGGCAGTCCTACAGTTGTTTGGATTGTTTCCACGGGTTCTGGTTCATCTATGTCTAACTGAACTGGGTCGCTTCCTATTTGTGCTATCAGCTGCTCATACGGAAAATCATCGTTAATCGGCACTTGTTCGGGTTTAATACTTTCTATTCTAGATAAATGGTCCGCTATGACGTTTTTAGTACCTTTCTTATCTTTTATTTCAAGATCAAACTCTTGTAAGAGTAAAATCCATCTCAAGAGTCTTGGTTTAGCATCTTTCTTAGTTAATAGATATCTGATAGCAGCGTGGTCTGTGTAAAAGATTATTTTCGCTCCCACTAGGTAAGAACGGAATTTGTCAAGCGCAAAGACAACTGCTAACAATTCTTTTTCAGTAGTGGCATAGTTCATCTGAGCAGAATCTAAGGTTCTACTGGCATAGTAAATCGCATGAAGTTTCTTGTCCTTCCTCTGGCCTAGAACTGCGCCTACACCAAAGTCACTCGCATCGCACATGATTTCTAAAGGTAATCTCCAGTCAGGGGGTTGCATGATTGGTGCGGTGATGAGGGCTGTTTTTAGAGTTTCGAATGCTTTAAGACAATCTTCATTGAATATGAACTCAGCGTCTTTCATTAATAAACCGGTAAGAGGTTTAGTGATTTTCGAGAAATCTTTGATGAATCGTCGGTAGAAACCGGCGTGTCCTAAAAAACTTTGTATTTCTCGAACGATTTTAGGGGGTTGAAGATCTTTTATGACTTCTATCTTAGATTTATCAACTTCAATTCCCTTGTCAGATATAACGTGTCCTAGTACGATTCCTTCTCTGACCATAAAATGACATTTCTCCCAGTTAAGCACGAGGTTTACTTTTACACATCTTTCTAACACCATTTCTAAATTTGAGAGACATCCTTCAAAACTTTGCCCGCATACAGAGAAGTCGTCCATGAACACTTCCATGATGTTGTCTATGAAATCTGCAAAGATTGACATCATACATCTTTGAAAGGTTGCAGGAGCGTTGCATAATCCAAAGGGCATTCGTCTATAAGCGAACGTTCCATAAGGGCATGTGAATGTAGTCTTCTCTTGATCATCTGGGTGGATAGGGATTTGGAAAATTCCTGAGTAACCATCAAGATAACAGAAATATGAATGCTTGGCTAATCGTTCTAACATTTGATCTATAAAAGGTAGTGGGAAATGATCTTTTCGAGTGGCTTTGTTTAGTTTACGATAATCGATGCACACTCTATGTCCTGTCACTACTCTTTGTGATATCGATTCGCCTTTAGCGTTTTTCACAACAGTGATACCTCCTTTCTTTGGTACTACATGTACTGGACTAACCCATTTACTATCAGAGATTGGATATATTATTCCGGCATCTAGTAGTTTCTTAACTTCTTCCTTTACTACAGTGCTAAGGATTAGGTTAATTCTTCTTTGAGATTCTCTGGAGGTTTTGCAATCTTCTTCTAGCAGAATACGATGCATACAGATTGAAGGGCATATTCCTTTGAGATCAGATATGTTATATCCTAATGCAGTTGGATATTTCTTTAAGACATCTAAAAGTTTCTTTGTTTCAATTGTTCCTAAACTGGAATTGATTATAACTGGTCTTGTACATTCAGTGTCTAAGAATTCGTATCTTAGGTTCTTAGGTAAAGTTTTTAACCCTAATGTAGGTTTATTCTTACTTGGCATGGGATCCGGTGTAAGTGCTAAACTTTCGCTTAGACTATCATCCTGATATGGTTCACGCCAATTATCATCTTCAAAAATCGGAGGGATTTGAATTTTCATAATTTCAGAATAGGTAGTTTCTTTCATTTCCATTTCTCTTACACATTCGTCAATTACGTCCAATAGATATCATGTATCCTCTATAGCTGGTGATTGCAAGAATTGTGTTAAAATAAATTCAACTTTCTCTTCACCTACTTCAAAGGTTAGCTTTCCTTTCTTTACGTCTATTATAGCTCCGGCGGTAGCTAAGAATGGTCTTCCTAGTATGATAGGTGTAGTGGAGTCTTCAGAGATGTCCATGATTATGAAATCAGTAGGAATATAGAATTGTCCTATACGTACTGGGACGTTTTCTAGTATGCCTACAAGATATTTAATAGAGCGATCGGCTAGTTGAACAGACATTTTAGTTGGTCTTAGGTCTCCCATGTCTAGCCTTTTGCAAATCGTTAAGGGCATAACACTGATACTGGCTCCTAAATCGCATAGAGCTTTGTCAATGATGAATTTTCCTATTACACAGGGTATAGAGAAACTTCCTAGATCTCTTAGCTTAGGAGGCATATTATTCTGAATTATTGCGCTACACTCAGCAGTAAGTGTAACGGTTACGTTATCCTCTATCCTTTTCTTATTGGATAAGATTTCTTTTAAAAACTTAGCGTACGAGGGCATTTGAGTGATAGCTTCTGTAAATGGAATAGTAATATTCAACTGTTTCAGAAGTTCAACAAATTTCTTAAACTGGCCCATCGTCTTGGAATTGGTTAATCTCTGAGGATACGAAATTGGTGGTTTATAGGGTGGTGGAGGCACATAAGGCTTTTCTTTCTCCACTGCCTCTTGATTATCATCTTCCTTTTCTTCTGGTTCATTCACCATTTCAGTCGGTTTATCCGGTTTTTGGTACATGGTTGGATTGTCAAGTCTTGGATCAGTAGGTCCGTCAAGTTCCTTGCCACTTCTTAATATCACAGCATTGGCCTGTCCTTTCGGATTAGGTTGAGGTTGTCCAGGAAATACTCCAGCTGGTGCAGCGGTAGGTGCTTGTTGTTGAGCTACTTGTGAAATCTGAGTTTCAAGCATTTTGTTATGTGTAGCTAATGCATCTACTTTGCTCACTAATTGCTTAATCTTCTCACTAGTGTGTATGTTTTGGTTTAAGAAGTCCTTGTTTGTTTGATATTGGTTAGCTATGAAGTTCTCCATCATCAATTCAAGGTTCGATTTTCTAGGGACATTAGGAGCAGTCTTTTGATATCCTGGTGGTGTAGCTGGTGCTTGACATGGTGCGTATAAAGCATTGTTGTTTTTATAGGAGAAGTTCGGATGATTCTTCCAACCCGGGTTGTATGTGTTTGAGTACGGGTTTCCTTGAGCATAATTCACTTGATCTGTGGGAATTCCTGCTAATAGTTGACAATCAGGAACATCATGTCCTGGAACTCCACATAACTCACAGTTAGGTGTTACTGCAGCCACGGTGGCTGTTGGTGTTATGGCCAAGTTGTCGATCTTTTGGTTTAGTTGGTCAAACTTTGCATTGACTTGGTCCATACTACTCACTTCGTACATACCTCCTTTTGTTGGTTTCTCAGTTGCGACTCTCTCGCTTCCCCATTGGTAATGGTTTTGAGCCATACTTTCGATAAGTGCATATGCATCGTTATATTCTTTGTCCATTAGTGCACCGCCTGCGGCAACGTCAATTATCATTCTTGTATTGTACAAGAGTCCATTGTAGAAGGTATGGATGACCATCCATTCTACTAATCTGTGATGTGGACAAAGTCTCAGCATATCTTTATAGTGTTCCTAAGCTTCAAAAAGTGATTCGTTTTCCTTTTGCTTAAATTCGTTGATCTGAGCTCTTAGCATAGTTGTCTTGCTAGGTGGGAAATATCTGGTCAAGAAAACTCTCTTTAGTTCCTCCCACGTAGTTACTGAATTCGAGGGTAGAGATTGAAGCCAGGCTCTCGCTCTGTCTCGAAGTGAAAAAGGAAAAATACGTAGTCTAATAGCTTCTTGGGTAACTCCATTGGCTTTTACGGTATCTGCGTACTGCACAAATATCGAAAGATGAAGGTTCGGATCCTCGGTAGGATTTCCGGCGAATTGATTTTGTTGCACGACTGATATCAGCGAAGGTTTCAGTTCGAAATCGTTTCGGTTGATAGCCGGTGCGGCAATGCTGGAATGCGGTTCAGCTTGCGAAGGACTAGCGTAATATTTGAGTGGATGATTCTGTTCTTCAGCCATCTCTGCGTCCTTTGATGTTCCTACTGGTTTAGGTGGATCTATTTGAAGATCTGGAATGTTGTAATTTTGTTCGTAATCGAATATCCGTCTTCTTACGTGTAAGAAGCGTTCCGATTCTGGGATTAGAGGTTGCAAGTCTTCGCCTTGAGAGCGAGTACTTGGCATACACTCGGGAAATGAGATTAAGAAAATAAATAGTTGTTACCTTAGTCTAGACAATGCTACTCTAAAGTGCACTAGTAACTAAATTAAGGTCCCCGGCAAAGGCGCCAAAAACTTGATGGGCTAAAGACGTACTCTAATATGTGTCTAGCGGTATCTTAACTGCAAGCGCACAGCCTATCGAAGTAATATTTAAGATTATCGATCCCACAGGGACTTTATGATTACTTAGTGCTAGAGGATTTACTAGTTTAGCTAAGGTGAATGGTTGTCACGATTTTTTGGTTGTTTTGAAGGATTAAAGGCGGGAATTAAATTTTAGTTTAATAAAATAATAATAAGGCGGTCGGTATGTAATTATGTTAACTTAGGCGGGTCAATCTAACCTAGGCTTATAAAGATGGTTCACTTAATCTATTCTGTAGAGGTTACCAGTTTAAATATCTTTAACTCACACTCTCGTGGTCTTATCTCAGATCTTATCCCTAAAGCCCTATGCCTGCTCTCGCTAGCCCATAAGTGTTTAGAAGTAATTTTTGGAAACTTAATAAGTCTAATTCATTTAAAGCGCTCTCGCTGTGTTTAAATTAAATGCCTAACTTTAGCTATCTGGTTAAAATCTCACACTCTCGTGGTCTCGACCTAACCTATTACACTTTCCTTACTCTCGTAACAAAAAGATTGATTTTATTATAAAAAGTTACAGCCAGAATTTTAAGTTCTTAATTATTTTAAGCCTAGAATTGATTTTACCGATTTAGTTGATTTTAATTACATACCGCCCTAAAGTGTTTAGCTACTCATAATTGTTGTACCAGACAGAGACAGAAACAGAGGAATACAAAATAAAATATGCATAATAGAAAAATAAATTCTTAACATTAATATAAATGCAAATTAAATAAAAACCTGAATAACAAATATAATGTTAGACTCCTTCTTCCACAATCTGGCAAGCTCGGAGTACGGACCGGAATCGGAAATAAAAACTACTAAAAGAATTTCTGAAGGCTTTGAAAGAAATTAAATTATAACAATTTCCTAATGTTGGAAATTGTTATATGGTTTGGTTGGGATATAAAAATTAAAGCAAGAACAAAACAAAATGCTAGAAAAAATAAATGAAAGGGTGCAATGGAAATACGGCAGAGCTTCCGCAAGAAAAATTAAAATAAAACTCTGTAAATTGTACTTTGAAACTAAGCTATTTATAGGATCATAATTTGGGCTTGTAGTTGGAATAATGCCTTGGGCTTCGTAGATGCTGAGAAAATCTAGGGAAAAGTTGAATTACTTGGTCTGCGGGAGAATAGGAAATTTGCCTTCACGTAACACACACGTACATGACCAATTCTCAGCAAGTTACCCTAAATTCCCCTTGTCACGTTCGTGACAAGGGTGTCACGCTCGTCTCCCTTGTATTACGCGCGTCACGGTCGTGAGGGATTAGTGATGATCGTGACTGCTTCTTTTAGCGTGTCACGGTCGTGACTCCTAGGTGACGGTCGTGACAGTTACAAAAAATGCAGATTATGCAGAATTCCTCTCTTCTTCTTCTTTTCATGGTTGTTTTTGCTTATTTCACTTGTGGCTTATGATTTAGCTTTGTAATCGATATACCTGCAAAATGACAAAGAAAACTCGAGGAATCGGGTGTTAAAACGGCAAATGTGCGATAAAACGGTATTGAAACATAGCAATAAAACGATACTTTTTCTCGTTATAAGTGTTGTGCTGACTCAAGAGGATCATCCCATTGCATTCTTCAGCAAGAAAATGTGCCCCAGGATATAGGCCACCTCTGTGTATGTCCGTGAAATGTATGTTGTGACAGAGGCAGTAAAAAATGGCTTCAATACCTTATCGGCCAAAAGTTTCATATTCATACAGACCATAAAAGTCTAAGGAATTTGTTACTTCAAAAAATTCAAACGCCCGAACAGCAAAAATGGGCCTTCAAACTACAAGGGTTCAACTTCAATTTTTTTTACAAACCTGGCCGAACAAATGTTGTTGCAGATGCCCTGAGTTGGAAATTCTCCACCGATAAATCTCTGTTGCTAGCTATTTCCTCTCCTATTTCGGATTTGCTTACCCATTTGTGCCATTTCTATACCACTGATCTTGAAGGTCGTTCCCTTGTGCAAAGCAAGGAATCAGAAGAGCACAGTGCATACAAATTCATTAATGGTTTGCTATAAGGACAAAATTTTCATACCAGATTGTGCTAAGTTACGCCTTTCTCTCATCCACGAGTTCCACAACACTCCAACCTCGGGTCACTCGGGTACAAAACCCACCATAACACGTATCACAACCTCATTTTCTTGGCCTGGTCTACACAACGAAATTAAACAGTATATCAAACATTGCAAAACCTGTCAAGAAAACAAATATCTGAGTCATAAGAAGCAAGGCTTTCTACAACCTCTACCTGTTCCAAAACAAGTTTGGGAAGACCTCACAATGGACTTCATAACCCATCTTCCAAACTCCTATGGACACACACGATTATTTGGGTTATCTGCGACTGTCTAACAAAGTATGTCCATTTCCTCTCTCTCCCCTCCAGATTCACAGCTTCGAATCTTGCAAATCGATTCTCAGCAGAAGTTTTCCATCTTCATGGTATACCCAAGTCAATCATCTCTGACAGATATCTCTTGTTTCTGAGCACCTTTTGGAGAGAACTGTTCAAATCACAAGGCACAACACTCTGGTTTAGTATGGCTTATTACCCTGAGACAGATGGCCAGACAGAATTTGTTAACGGGAGTCTAGAAACATACCTCAGGTGCTTTGCAAGCGGCCAACCAAAAAAATGCTACAAATTTTTACACTTGGCAGAATTATGGTACAACACCACCTTTCACTTAGCTATCAACATAACACCGTTCACCGCCTTGTATGGTTGTCCGCCTCCGGCTCTCCCTAACTACCTTACAGGTTCTTCAGATATCGTCGCTCTTGACTCCTTCTTGCAACAAGGACAACGAATCATTAATCAACTCAAAGAAAATCTAACAAATAGTAAAACACAAATGAAAACACATGCTGACAAAAAAAGAATGTGTTTTACCTTTAAGGAAGGAGCTCTTGTTCTCCTCAAGCTCGTACCATACCGACAACACACAGTCGAACGTCATAGCTCACAAAAGCTCTCGAAGCGCTTCTTCGGCCCCTTCTCTGTCATAAAACGAGTGGGTGAAGTAGCTTATGCTTTAGATATCCCTTCTTCATTAAAGATTCATCCAGTAGTCCATGTTTCCATGTTGAGGCCTTACTTCGGTGCAAAGACGATACCCAACTCTGCTATACCCTTAGACCTCTCCAACATCTTCTTAAGCGACCATGTTAACACGAACACAAACCAACAAGTTTCCATACCACAGGTTAATGGTGATGGCTATACAAGTGGAAGACGCAAAGATACGAGTGAAATCTCAAACGAAATAGAAAAGTATGAAGATAAAAGTCAAAGGCCTAAAAAAAAGAGTTTTGAAGACATTGTACTTAATGAAAGTGCTTCTAAGGTTATAACTGATACTACTTCCCACTTGAGTGTTTCAGTTACCAATATCCCATCCATTAAAGACCCTTGTGACACGTGCCTTAATCCAACGATAAAAATCGCGCTAACACAAAAGTCTCTTGCACCCATTCCGCTACCACGTGGGGAACATGCAAAACCCCACCCAACGACTCTTTTTCTCATCACTTGGATATACCACCACGTCACTTCTGTCCAACTTGCTTTACAACATGTATCACATCCATTTCCTTCACATGTAAACTCTTATCCCACCCAACCTTTTATGGATCCTTCACCATCGAACCCCACTCCCTTACTCAGGTCCACTCTTGCCCCAGTTTACTCGAAAAGATACTTGGACCTTGAGGACAAGGTCCTATTTGGACCGGATAGTACTGTTACGGATTTAAAGCCCAATAGAATCAAAAGGCAGCCCAAGTGGTTGAAGAACCCTAATATTTATATGTGTATGTTGGCTGCTGCAGAATTTAATGAAATTCATGTTCAAATTGTTTTAAGTTTATCTTCCAATTTTATTTAAATTTGTTCTTAGTTAAATCTTGGATATGAGAATTGACAGGTTAAAAGTGGAGCTAAAACATATCAACCTTTGATTTGAAAATTTGGCACTGTTAAATTTGGCAGGTTAATAATTTCTTTTGGTAAAAATAATATGATACATACTATAACTGAATCTCTCAAATGGTGAATGGATAGAAATACACACGTTTTTATTACCCACAAACGAGCACATGTGATCAACATAAATTTTTACATCCATGTGCATGTGGTCAACATAAATAAGGTGGGGGTTTGGTAAAAGCAGCCCCTCTTCATTTCCACTCACTTCACAACTTCACGTTCAGCTTTTTCTTTCTTTTAGTTAAAGCATGTTGTCACTTTAAAAGTATATTTTTCCAAAAAAGACCATGCCAAACTACCATCAACCAAAATGTAGATAGAATCTTGGCAAAATTAACTCTTGTTTTTCCCCCTCTAATGGTTATAAAATAGTTGGGTGTTGGGAATCAAATGGCCACTGGACCATGCTCACAGGAAAACGAACATATAAATTGCTTCCCTTGTAAGTACACTAAGTTGGTATACTATTTTATTTCAATTTTTTTTTTATTTCTTAATGTACCATATATATTACTAGCGCATCAAATAAAAATAATAAGATTTAAATGAATTTTTAATCTCCTAATTTGAGCGCTTTAAATAATTGATCTTCGTATTATAAAATCAATCATTTTTATCATTTAATTTGAGTGGTCTTTGAATTTTTGTGATCCTCTTAATTTTTGCATACGTGATAATAATGATTAAGATATAAATTTCTTTTAATTAATTGGCAAGTATAACTAAGATATTTTAATATTTAATAATATTTTTAATTAATATGAGTACACGTTACCTAATATTTTGAAATGAATATTGTTTGCTGAGATGGAAAATGGGAATGGATTTGAGTGTGTTCAGAGCACGTTAGCATAATAACGACAGTCTGGGTGGAGGAATGGTTATAGTGATATTAATATGAGTACACGTTACATAATTTTTAATAAGAAAAACTAAAATAATGAAAATAAATTCCTTGTTGTGACATATGTCATTGATCAAAACATTATAGACATCCCTTTCATATTAGTTATATTGTACTAGCTCTCACAATTATTTCCTTTTCAAGACTAAAGTTATTAGAGTTTTAACGAGTTATCAACATGATAAAACTGTAATTTTAATGCAAAGATTCAAAAGTTTTATTTTTTTAAATATAAAAAACTATATTATAAAAGAAAAAGATATAAAATTGGAGGCAGGACCAGTCCAACACTTCTCGAGGTTCGAAGCGAAATTTAAAACTACATACTTTTAATATAATAAAATATTTTTTTAATTATTATATTTTAATTATTTTATAATGTAAAATCCTTAAATTATTATAATCAATTTATTTAATATTGTATTTCTGTTGATAATAAAAGTAACTCATCCAAACACTCTTCTCATTATTTAAGAAAATCATAATTAAAAAATAATGCCAAAACTATTTTTAAGAACAAATTGATATTAAGTCTTCTATTATATTAAATAACTCAAAAATTTATCATTTATACATATAATTTTAAATTGAAAAATAAAAAAATACATTTATATGATTTATATTATTATATATACTAAATAAATGTTAATCCATTTGTTCCAAAATAAGTGTCACATTTTATAAAAAAAAATTATTCCAAAATAAGTATATTTAGTTTTCAATACAAATTTATATTTTATCTTTTAATATATCCTCTAATTAATACTCTTAATTTATTATTTCTCTTTCATTGCTTGACAATAATTTGAATATGTCGACAATAAGAATAATTTAATAAAATTATTATTCTCTCTTTTTTATTATTACATTTCCTTAATATCTTAATATAGGGAAAGTGTCATCAATGTATTATTTAATTATTACATAACATAATTTATAAAATTATTTTAAAAAATCAATTAATTAAAATTATAAAAGAAAATACAAATGTGAGGCCCTAGACGGTAGCCTTGGTGGCCTACCCCTAGGGCCGGCCCTGATTGGAGGGAGGGTGGATTCTTTAGAATTGATACAAAAAGAAAAGTAAAAAAAAAAAAAAAAAAAAAAAAAAAAAAAAAAAAAAAAAATCAGCAATTTATTATCTTTGGTATGTAACTGAAATTTCTTTTGATATGTTTTTGAGTTTAATTATTAAATACTTACCGTGTGAATGTCATTTAACAAAAATCACCAATAAATCATATCATCAAAATAATTTGAAAATTTAAGCCTCATATAATATAGTCGATGAGTGATTGATAATGTAAAATTTACACAGAGTGTATAATCTATTTTCTCTATGTTTTTCTTCATTAACTTAGAAATCACTTCAATTAATTTTTTTTTATATATATAAGTAGATGATCACTATACCAAAAATGACTTTTACTAGCGCACCTTAGACAACGTTTTTATGCAAAAGCGCTGCTATAAGTTAAATAAAAAATAAAACACGAAAAATGTATACGAAAAAGAGTAAAAGTGTTGCTAAAAGGTCTACCTTAGACAATGCTTTTTGAAAAGCGCTGGTAAAGGACCACATTAGCCAGCACTTCTGGGAAGTGCTGCTAAAGGCCTATATTAGCTAACGCTTTTCTCAAAAGCGCTGTCTAGAGTCATAAATTTCTTACAAAAATAATCTCAAAAGCGTTGCTAAAGGTCCATATTAGCCAACGCTTGTCAAAAGCGTTGCTAAAGCCCTATATTAGCCAGTGATTTTCTCAAAAGCGTTGTCTAAGGTCTTATTAATTAAAATAAAAAATTGAATAGTATCCGTATTCTATTTTTCATATCTCTATTCTTTCCCTCTCTGTTGCGAACTGCAAACAAACGAACGAACAACTCTCGCCACCATCATTCACCGTCTCAGTTACAGTCTCGTCATCGTCCTTCCTCCATTGTCCTCCATCGTCCTCCACCGTTCTCCACCGTTTCGATAAGATTTCTTCTTTTCTTTTAGGGCTAACGTTAGAGATGATACTGAACTATGTTAGTGAGTCTTCTTGAACTGAACTGTCACATTTGTTAATGAAATGGATTAGTTAGTTAGAGATGTTATTGTTGGATTAAGTTGTCAATAGAAAAAAGATGCAGACTGTTAGTATTTGTTCCCCTTTTTGTGTTATGAATTTGAATGTTAGTGAATGTGTCAGATTGATGTTTGAATTAGTTATTGAATTGTTAATGTGGCTGTGAGGAATGTTATGCAACTAGTTTGAATTTGAAATTAGTTAGTATTGTTATCAAAATTGCTTGATATGGAAATTAATTATGTAGTGAAAATAAATAGTTGAATTGATGTGTTATGTTGAATCAAACCAGCATTGTCATGAAACTGAAATTAGTAGATTGATTATCTCTTGCATTGCTTCTTGAGCTATCAAGATAGTGATTGAACTATTATGTGACATATGAACCATATGTCATGTTAATATGTTAGTGTTAGGAATGTGAATGGAGTTGGTGTCAGTTATGTTATGAAATATGAATTGAAATGCTAATATGAGTGAAATGCAAAGTGTTTTGAACAGTTGGTGAATATTATTGGTGATGCTTGCTTGAACATGCTTTTATGCTATGAGGATGAATGTTTATGAATTTGTTTTGAACCAAGTGCTACTACGAGAAAGGTATTTTATTCTTGCACTCAAATCTTCATATGGTAGACAATACGTGAAATAAAAGTTTGTATTAATCTTCTTTCTGTGACGCGAAAGTCTTTTTCTTAGGAAAATCTTCTTTTATGTTCTTTTGAAATAGTTGAGTGAATAATTATAGTAGTGTTTTTGTTTACCTTAATAAGTAGGAAAACCATGGATAAAAAATGGATGTTTGTCGATCGATTGTCCAAAGAGTACAAGAATGGGGTATTAGAATTCGTTAAGTTTATTGTTCAACACGTTGAAGACCCCAGCCGAATGAAATGTCCTTGCTTGGGTTGTTGCTATGTGGGTAAGGTTGACGCAGATGGATTGAAATCGCATTTAATGATGCATGGAATTGATCGAAGTTATAAGTGTTGGATATTTAGTGGTGAGAAAATTAATGAGAATGTTGAATCGATGGGGAAAAGTAATATGACATATGATTCAGATGACAAAGACACAAAAACATATGATTGTGATCGAGTCAAAGATATTGCAGAAGCACTTGAAGAAGATCTTCATGATTGTCCCAAAATATTTGAGAGGTTGGTAAGCTATGCAGAGAAACAGTTGTATAAAGGTTGCATTAAATTCACAAGATTGTCTACGGTATTAAAGTTGTACAACTTAAAGGTGGGCAATGGATGGTCGGATAAAAGTTTCATAGATTTGTTGGCCCTTATGAGAGAAATGCTACCGGAGGATAATGTTCTTCCTAATAGAACCTATGAGGCCAAAAAAATGGTGTGCTCTATTGGCATGAGCTATGATAAGATACATGTTTGTCCAAACGATTGTGTTTTGTTTCGAAACGAATATGATCATTAACTGAGTGCCCTAAATGTGGATTGTCTCGATATAAGAAAAAATTGTCTCCAGCAAAAGTCTTATGGTATTTTCCTATAAATCCAAGATATAGGCGTATGTTTCGTAGTGAAACCGATGCAAGACACCTGATTTGGCATGCAGATGAAAGAATTATTGATGGAAAGTATCGACATCCGTCTGATTCACCACAATGGTCGAAAATTGATAATGATTATCCTGACTTTGGAGAAGAAGCAAGAAACCTTCGCTTGGCATTATCTACTGATGGAATGAACCCACATGGTCTTCAAAGTATCTCACATACCACATGGCTTGTGATTTTTATGATTTATAACCTACCTGAATGGTTATGTATGAAGTGTTGGTACATAATGTTATCTATGCTAATTTTTGGGTCTAAACAACCAGGAAATGACATAGACATATACTTGACACCTTTGATCGAAGATTTAAAGATTTTGTGGGAGAACGGTGTGAAGTTTTATGATGGATATAGGAAAGAAAGTTTCAATTTAAGGGCGATGTTGTTTGGCACAATTAATGATTTTCCAGCATGCAGGAATCTATTTGGGTATAACATTAAAGGTCAACGTGTGTGTCCTATTTGTGAAGATGGAACCAATACAACGCGATTGGAACTTTGTCAGAAGAATGTGTTTCTCGGTCATCGTAGATTCTTACATTCTAAATATCACTATCGTGGTGGAGAAAAGCATTCAATGGAGACACCGAACAACGTAAAGCTCTACCTGCATTGTCAGGTGACCAAGTTTTTGAAAAGGTGAAAGATGTGCGTACTCAGTTTGGCAAACCTTTTGCACATAAGGTTGTCAAAGGTTGGTGGAATAAGAGGTCAATATTTTTTGAATTGCTATATTAGAAGTCTTTGTACATGAGACATTTTCTCGATGTTATGCATATTGAAAACAATGTATTTGAAAGTGTTATTGGTACGTTACTCAATATAAAAGGAAAGTCTAAGGATGGACTTACAGCAAGGGAGGACATGTTAAAAATGGGAATAAGAACTTAATTAGCACCCGTGAAGAAAGGAAGACGAACATATCTACCACCTGCTGCTTTTACTCTATCTAGAAAGGAGAAAAAAATATTGTATAAGTTTCTGAGTGAAGTTAAATTATCATAAGGATACTCTTTAGATATTAGAAGACTTGTGTCTATGAAAGACCTCAAGTTGGAGAGTTTAAAGACGCATGATTTCCATGTTATAATGGAACATTTTCTACCAATAGATATACGTTCTATTTTTCCAGAAAAAGTAAGAAGCGCCATAACTAAATTGTGTTTTTTCTTTAGGTCAATTTGTAGTAAGGTGATCGATCATGAGACATTATCAACACTACAAAAATAAATAGTTATTACCTTGTGTGAGCTTGAAATGTATTTTCTTCCTCTTTTTTTTGACATAATGGTACATTTAGTTGTTCATCTTGTGAAAAAGACACAGTTGTGTGGACCATCTTATATGAGATGGATGTACCCTGCTGAACGTTATATGAAAATATTAAAAGGGTATGTGAAAAACCGAAGTCGACCAGAGGGTTGTATTGTTGAACGATACATTGTTGAAGAAGCGGTTGAGTTTTGTATTGAATATTTGTCCAATGTTCAATCGATTGGAATCCCCAACACTCATATTTTTGGGAAAAAAAGGAAAGTAAAAAATTAATTGAAAATAAAATTGTGATAGTATCAAAGGATGAACGGGATCAAGTGCATTTGTATGTTCTGAACAATGATAATGAGGTTGATCCATATGTTGAATTGCACAAGGATGTACTCCGAAGGTTAAATCAGAACAAGAATGAAAATTGGATAGTACGAGAGCATAATCAAAGTTTTATACAATGGTTAAAGGATCATATTTATTCGAAGCGCTCTTCATATCCTGCTTCAGTAACAGAAAGGTTGAGATGTTTGACATATGGTCCAAGTTTGCATGTGTTTTCTCATAGTGCATACTCAATTAATGGATACACATTTTATACCAAAGAATAAGATGATAAAAGTACTATGCAAAATAGTGGTGTCACCGTGCTAGCTGAAGCAATGCACATATCAAGTATGAAGGTCTTAAACCCCAAATATGAAAATCTGTCATATTTTGGAGTTATTGAGCACATTTGGGTGTTTGATTACAAGAAGATTTAGATTCCTATCTTTGGTTGTAAGTGGTTAAATAGTAGTGGCATACAAATGGATAAGTCGATTTTTGCAAGTGGATCTTAATAGGGTGGGGTACAAAGATGAGCCTTTTATTCTAGCATCTCAAGCTAAACAAGTGTTTTATGTCACTGATCCGACGAGTACGAAATGATCTATAGTGCTTTTATCTAACAAAGTGGTTGATGATAACAATTTAGATCAATGTGATATTGATGTTGAGAATGAGTCATGCATTTCACTGAATGATTTGTATAATAGAAATGATCAAGATGAGGATCTTATAGCGGATGAGTCATATATCTGAAATGATCATAATGAGGGAATTTAGATCAATTCATCCGTCCACATTGCTAAGAAACAAGTAATTAATATTCCAACCAAGAAAAGGAAGAGATGCTAGTGAAAGAGGTAATATAATAAAATGTTATAAATAATGTCATTTTCAATAAATTTATATGCTCTTATATATTTTTCATTTTATATATCATTTGGTATCATAATTTATAGCTTAGATAATTACTTTCATCATAATTTATATTTGATATCCTTGTTTTATTTATTACATGTCAGATGGCTACTAACGAGGATCACCCACATGATGATTTTATTCACGATGGAGATAAGAACGTAGCTAATGTGGAAGAGGAAATTAAAAGAGGAATAACAGTTATGAAGAAAGTGATTCGTGATAGAGATCAAGGCATCATATTAGATGTGCATTGGAGCCCACAAGGCCTTCTTATTGAACCTAATGGTTATACGTTGACAAGTTTTATTGGTGCACTTGTAAGGAATGAGGTTCCAATTACTTGTGATGATTGGAGAAATAAACAGTTGAGCGAAGCTAAAGAAAAAATTTGGACTGAGATAAAGGTACCATAATTATGTCTTTAATTATTCCAACTAATTATGTCTTTTAAATTACTTGTACTAACACACAATGTCTATGTTTTTCTTAGAGGTGTTTCAACATTGATGATGATAGAAGACCTTTTTGTCTCAAATTGGCCAGAAAACTACTAAGAGGGATTAGAACATTGGGACAATGTTTCCGTGTATGACCGGGAAGACGACATAATCCACATAATCTTTCCATTTTCTCATATGTATCCATTTATGTCCCTATTCGCGAGCCTTTCAGGCGACCTTTTTTGTTCCTTCTCATATTTTCATTATGGCAAATAATTACCCCTTGATATGTTGGCCAATAATCCTCATTGGCTACCACCGGAAAACTATTGTTGTAGATACCGAATAAGTTAAAGACCTTGTAAACGTATGATAATAGGTAGAACATATCGGGGCTAACACTCGAACAAGCCGCGATGACATGGGAATAAGGTATACGAAATGTTTGAAACTTTTCGTAGTCACACCAATTTTTATTAATTTCCACCCGATAGTGTCCCATTGGTCGACCTTCATTGTGATCCTTTATCTCCTCAACAATGAAGCAGCTACCATGACAGTCAAACTCCCTAACTCTATGTGAGGCATCTTTAATAGTTTCCTCTTTCATGAATTTCATGCATGTTTCACTAAATAATTTCCCTGAATCCAAGACCGCGCTCCATTTTTTACCCATTTTCGCAAATACTGCTCCCAACCTATAATAGGTTGCTCTCACTAATGCAGTGATGGGAACTTATATGAGAGATTATTGTACTCACTTTCACAGATGGATCTTCGCCCACAAGATGCAAAATGTGCCTGTATATTAACTGGGAACTTAATTTTGAATGATCTTCGTATAATTCACTGTAACACGGTGGGAGAACTGACTTTAGTTATGCTGCGGATAGCAAGAGTCGCCACCGAATTTTATTTTATCCAAAGGAAAGGCATAAAAGAACAGGAAAGACCTTTTAAAAGATTTTTGGGTCTGGGGGGTAGGTTATGTAGAGGGAAGGTGTTAGCACCCTTTACATCCATGGTTATCCATGGGCTCTTAGTTACTTAGCTCACTTTAAAATGTTTTTGAAATGTGAAGTGTGTGAATAGAAATTTTCTTAAGAGTTTATAATGGCCCATGTACGGATGCGTATAAACCTTTGTTTTGAAAATTTTTGTTTGAAATTGTGAAGTGTTTGAAAAGTTTTTGAGAGCGAGCAAGTAACTATGAGGAACCTACCCTAAGTTTGAGTCTTTTCTGTTCTTGAATCCTTTAAATGGTAAGACTATCCCTATTATTAAGGACTAGGTAGTAATTACCTTGGATGTGTGGGACATGTGAAGGGTCATCTGTTACTTTAGGCAACTGTGAGGTGTATAAGCAATTTTGAAGGGACTATCATCTTTATTCGAAAAGGGACAAGATCATTATGAAGGCAACATTCGAAAGGGACTTGATCTTTTATTCGTTAAGGGACTAGATGACTTTATTTTGAGGGACTTTTGCTTTATACACCCTACTTGACCTTTTTGAATAGGCAACATGAGAGGTATCCCTAAGGAAGTGAGATGGCGATCAAAGATCGACTTACGTGTGTGAGTGTACAATTTTAATATTTATCTTTTATTTTAAATGATCTAAATTGATTTTATATACAAGTATATTTACACTCCCTATTTACTAACCATAGCATAAATATAAATATTAAATACTATTAAAATATTACAACCAGGAACAATTACATAATAATAATTAAAGCAAATTAAATATAATAAGCAAAAATAAATAATAATAATAATAATAATAATTGGGTTAGTGAGATAATAATAATAATAAATCACAATGGGGTTAGTAATAATGAAATAAATATAAAAATAAACATAGCAAAAAAAATATATTAAAAGATTAATGAAAAATTATTTTTTAAGATTAAGAATAAAATATAAACAATTATACTAATTATTATGAAATTTTAAGTTATATGCAAATTATAAAAACTAAGTTAATTATAAACATATTATGAAAATAAAATTATAATTACAAAATTAAATTAGCAATTTTTAACTATTTTTAAACGTATATTAAAAATTTATTTACATATAAAATTAAATTATAAACAATTTATGGAATATATGCATATTATGAAAATAAGATTAATTATAATTATATTTACAAAATTTTAATTATTTTAAACAAGATTATAAACAAATTATAAAAATATGTACATGATTAAATAAAATATGATTAAATTTTAAAATAGAAGAAAATTAGGGTTTTGAAAATTATTAGGATTAATTAGGTTTTTTACAAAATATTTTAGGTTTTAGAAAATTAGGGTTTATATACATATTTTTTTAAAATAATAAAATTACTATATATATATATATATATATATAATTTAATAATATTAATAATTTTACAAAAAGAATAAATAAGTTTTTTTTATAAAATTAAAATTAAAAGGAATGAATTTAAAATAATATGAACATACTATTTATTATTTGAATTTATTTAAGATAAAAAAAAATAACTAAATAATCAAAAATTAAAGAAAAGGATGAAGAAATAAAAAACCTACTTGGGCTGGGATTTGAACCCAGTCCCTAAGCTTGCAACCTCCAAGACTAGCCTTCCATCCACTGGGCCACGCGCGTGCTGGCGTTAGAAGCAGGGCTTCATTTGTTTTTGTGTCTTAATCCTGGAAAATCATGAAAAAGAAAAACAAAACAAAAGGCCTGGGGGGATCGAACCCAGGACCTTCAAACAATTCGCATGCATACTTTCCATTCCAGCCGGGAGGGCGCTTCTGATAATATAGTGACTATAATTCATAATATATTAAAACTAACCATTAAACAGAAAAATAAGAAAAATTGGCTGAGCCCAGGATTCGATCCCTGGACCTTAGCATCATACGCGCATCACTTCACCACCAGACCAACTGCATGTTGGTGATACAAAACAGAAACAAATACAAAAAATATAATATCCAAACATTTGAATTTCCAGACGCGCGAAAAGGTCATCTTCTTCAAATTTCCTGCGAAATCAGTTGTGCTTTTTCCTGGGAATTTACCTACGAACCTGGTTTCGTAGGATTTCCTAGCTTTGCTCAAATATCATCAACCTGTAAAATTTTAACAAAATAGGGGTACCATTGTACTCCCCATAACCAGTCCAGTTCAATTATGTACTTATAATTTATTTATATTTGCTAAATTAGGAAGCCCTAATTTGGAACATGAAACCCTAACAATGGCTTCTCACGATTCAGGTCACTAATCTTTAATCCAACTATCCAGAGAGCTTGCTAAGATCATTACAAACACAAAACAATCATTAGAATTCATTGATAATGCATAAAAGTATAAAATCGAAAAAATCATTATTCTTGAATAACAGTGATTCGGGTTGGCCATTTGAGCATGATTTAAATGATTATAATGATGCAAACATGTTCAGTGATAGTCCAGGAATGATTTGGCATCTTCAAATCACCTTCAAAGTTGCAAATGTAGAGAATCCGAATTTGGAATTTTGATGAAATTTTGAAAACTTGAACTTACTCTTGGAGGCAGAATTTTCGTCCTCTATCATTAGGTTTAAGTTATGTACTTATAGTATGATGATTCTAGGTCAAAAAACTTGATGTTTGTGTGAAAGATTTGATCCAAAAATATTGAAAAAGATCAAGCTTTAAAATTCAAATATTTGAAAATTAAGCCTTTCTATTTCAAGCCAATCACCATGATTCTCTTACCAATTTGATTCCAATCACTTTTATGAATTTCTAGAAGACAAATCATTTTAAATCTTCATCATTTTATATTTTATTTTGAATTTAAAATGATTTTTAATATAAAAAATCATAATAAATAAAAATAAAATAAATAAAATAATAAAAATATTAAGTTAATTTCGTACATGATGTCTTGGTGTGGTTTGGGTCATCATATGGCAAGCCCATTTAGAAAAAATTGGTTTTACACCTCCATTTTCTTCATAAACCAACCAAAAATTTCTCAACTTTGCAAGGGAACACACCCTTCAATTTTAATGCCATGAGGGTGTTCTTGGACATTTTGGAAAGCTTGAAGAGTCTTCTAACCAACCCCACTGGTTTCATGTTCATATCATTTACCATTCTCAAGTTATGCCCTTTTGAAGTTGTTGACTTTTTGTTGACTTTCAAAAGGACCTATAATGTCCTAGCTCATACCTTCCAAATGAAGCATTTTTGGGCTTGGCTTGTGAGACACAAAGTTGTAGAGAATTCAATTTCCTTCAAAATGAGCTTTGTATGGAGACTTGGTGATGAAGCATGTGAAAGTTATGGCTGGTCAAAGTTCAGTTGACTTTTACTGAGGAAACCCTAATTTAGAAACCTCTGATTCTTGATGATCTAAAATCTCCTTGATGAATCATGATCAACCCTTGATCAAATGATGAATTTTACTTCATATACTTGATGTTGGCAAAAAATCATGAAGTTTGACTTTGGTTTGACCACAGTTGACTTCAGTGTGACTTTTTAACTGCTTTGACTGATTTTGACTTATTTGATCATCTGATTGAGCAAGCCTTTGAGAAAAGTCTTGAAACTTGTCATGGGGGTTATTACACACATATAAGATGTTATGAAGCTCACTTGAAGTCTTGGAAGTTAATTTAGCCTGATTAAAGTCAAAACCCTAGTTTTGGATGCACTGCTTAGGAGGTGCATTGTCTGAGGGAATTGTCAACTCTTCTGACTATTTGTGAACTTTGTGAACCTTGTGAACCATCATAAAATGTCTTGTTAACTTTGTGAACCTCATGGGAGGTCTTTTGAACCTTGTGAACCTCATAAAGTGTCTTGTAGACTTCATGAACCTCATGAAAGGTCTTGTAAGTATTGTGAATCTTGTGAACCTTGTGAACCTCATAAAGTGCTTTGTAAACTTCATGAACCTCATGAAAGGTCTTGTGAACCTTCTTAGCACACAAAGTCTTGTATTTTGAGGGTAAATTTTGGGGTGCAACAGCTGCCCCTGTTCAATTTTCTGAAACCTGAGGGGTTAGATTGGTGTATGTGCCAGTCGTAACTTGGAAGGTTGAAGGGGATTGAACACAAAAGCCCAAAAATTTGCACTCACCAGTGCATAGAGTGATACAGATGATTAGTTGAGTATGTTTGAGTAGGCTTAAAGATGCCACTTGGAGAAAATTCTTCAGGTACATTTCTTGGAGGATAAAGCAGTCCAAAATATGAAGGTATAATGATAGCTTTCAGGAAGGTAAACAACGTCCCGAGGTAGTGGTAATAGCTTTCAGGAGGATAAACAACGTCCCGAGGTAATGATATGCTTTCAGAAAGATAAACAATGTTCCGAGGAAATAATATGCTTTCAGGAGGATAACAACATCCTGAGGGAATGATATGCTTTCAAGAGGATAACAACGTCCTGAGGTAGGGGTGATAGCTTTCAGGAAGATAAACAACATCCTGAGGAAGTGGTAACCTTTGGGAAGATAACAACGGCCCAAGGTAATAATATGCTTTCAGGAGTATAAACAACATCCTGAGGAAGTGATGATAGCTTTCAGGAAGATAAACAACATCCCGAGGAGATAATATGCTTTCAGGAGGATAACAACGTCCTGAGGGAATGATATGCTTTCAGGAGGATAACAACGTCCTGAGGGAATGATAATATGCTTTCAGGAGGATAAACAACGTCCTGAGGTAGTGGTAACCTTTGGGAAGATAAACAACGGCCCAAGGTAATGATATGCTTTCGGGAGGATAAACAACGTCCTGAGGAAATGATATAACCTTTGGGAAGATAAACGACGGCCCAAGGTAATAATATGCTTTCAGGAGGATAACAACGTCCTGAGGAAGTGATGATAGCTTTCAGGAAGATAAACAACGTCCCGAGGAGATAATATGCTTTCAGGAGGATAAACAACGTCCTGAGGAAGTAGTATGCTTTCAGAAGGATAAACAACGTTCTGAGGTGATAGTCATGATATGCTTTCAGGAGGATAACGACGTCCTGAGGGAATAATGTAACCTTTGGGAAGATAAACAATGGCCCAAGGTAATAATATGCTTTCAGGAGGATAAACAACGTCCTGAGGTAATGATAACTTTTGGGAAGATAAACAACGGCCCAATAGTCACAAGTTGTTAATGAAGTCTGTCTGCTGGAGAATTAACCTGAAAACAAGGTAGCATTCTATATGGTAATATTAATTTATGCATTATGTATGCATGTATAATATGATGCACTTAAGTAATGTACTATGTATCTATGTATATGTATGTTATGATGTAAATAATGTATGTATGCATCATGCAGCCTGGAGCGTCTGGATATCTTCGTATAACAACTGCTGGCCAGGGAAAATAAATCCCGATTCATTGCTGAAGAATATGAGAAACTTGTTCCCGTCTTGTTTGATAATATATTATACATAACTTCCCATCTTCGTTTGATAGTAGGGTATACATAACCTTTCGTCTGCTGGGGATAGCAAGGTATACATAACCTCCCGTCTGCTGGGGATGGCAAGGTATACATAACCTTCCGTCTTCGTTCGATAGTAAGGTATACATAACCTCCCGTCTTCGTTCGATTAGTACTCCTATTGGGAAGTAAATTCCCGAATATCCGTGTGAGGATAAAAGAGATGGATATAAATTCCAGGGGAGATGTAACTCGAAGTATTTATGAAGATGGATTTGCCCTACTGGGGGATTTGTAGTTGTCTTGTGGGATGAACCGGCGAAGTTTCGTTGAATTCTTTCCCTTGTTCATCCTTAGTAAATACTATTACTGCATTTTCATGCATTTCTGGTAAACATCAATCATATTCAAAAGCATACATACATTCAAACACAACCAATGGACGTTTCGCTTATGTAAATAGGGTAAAAGTAAATCTGGATTCAGAGGGAAAAGTAAAGCTGATCTTGAAAAACAGAATCGTTTCGACTTCGAGAGTGTATAACCAATTGGATCTAGAGCTCCTGAGATTCTTAACTTTCCTGAATACCCTCCCAGAAATCCTCATAGCTGGATCTGAAGACATAATACTGACACCATCTGATACTACTGGCGTAGACAATTAATTTCCATCATGGTTTCAGCTGAGAATCCAATATCAAGGTAATACAATGAGAGGAATGTGTCTTCAAATTGTGATGGACCATATACGCTCCGGGTATTAGATTTGAAGAGAAAGCATTGCCCCTTGGTTGAGGATGAATTATACCATAATGGAAGTATCTGAATGTAGTTACCTCAAGAGACATAAATAGAGTGCTTCACAACAATATGCCCCTGACATCATGAAATTCACATATATGAGGAGAGCTGCCTCTGGCTATTAAGCATTGTTGAATCTGGACCTGATTGCCCTAAATGAATTGAACAGTAAGTTGGTATGCCCCTTGACTGGGAAACAATGACTATGCCCCTGACACTATGAACTTTGTAATGTTACCCTCAGTAATTTAGACAGATGTGGAGATCTGCCCCTAGATACTTAAACATAACTGAATCCTGTCCTGATTGCCCCACATGAGTTAGGCAGTATCTTGGCCTGCCCCCTTGAAACTTGTCATGGGGGTTCTTACACACATATAAGATGTTATGAAGCTCACTTGAAGTCTTGGAAGTTCATTTAGCCTGATTAAAGTCAAAACCCTAGTTTTGGATGCACTGCTTAGGAGGTGCATTGTCTGAGGGAATTGTCAACTCTTCTGACTATTTGTGAACTTTGTGAACCTTGTGAACCATCATAAAATGTCTTGTGAACTTTGTGAACCTCATGGGAGGTCTTGTGAACCTTGTGAACCTCATAAAGTGTCTTGTAGACTTCATGAACCTCATGAAAGGTCTTGTAAGTATTGTGAATCTTGTGAACCTTGTGAACCTCATAAAGTGCTTTGTAAACTTCATGAACCTCATGAAAGGTCTTGTGAACCTTGTGAACCTTCTTAGCACACAAAGTCTTGTATTGTGAGGGCAAATTTTGGGGTGCAACATTCACCATTTGAGGAATTTGGACAACAGTATTGCCTCTGTATCAACCTCAACGTCTTCAAGTGGGGTGACTGATGTATAGTCTCCAGTTCCAAATAAATTCACCATTTGATCGACCATGGCCTCATTTTCTTCTTCCTCGTTATCTACCACATCGACTTCATCTGGCTCCATTGTTGAAGGTTGGTCAAATAGCTGTGATTAATCTATCACTTGCGAATCGCCAAAAGTTTGGGAATCCGGATAGTGACTAAGTACAACATACAACTCAATATAATCGAATCCAGAATGTTCATGGCTCCGAAACATGCTATGAACATCCTCATCATCTCGTATCTTGCGTTGAAAATATTTCACCTGATTATTTAAAAAAAAACAGGATTTTTATAGATAACTTGAGATATTGGACCAGACCTTAATTTTGACTCTAAACGCTCTTTGAAATGAAACCAACAAATGCATGCATTCATTTTCTACATCAATTACAACCATCCCACCTACATAAAATTAATGCATGCATTCAAATTCTTCATGAATTATGCATTATAAATAGATGCATTCTACTACAAATTCAAATATTCACTCATCAACTATCATATTTACTTCTACAAATTCAAATATTCAAATTATTGTTTGGTAAGAGATGTCTCTTTTAACAATCGGAGAAGATCATAGAGGGACAATAGCCAACATTGCCTCATATGTAAGTATAATTCCTCATATGTAAATATATTTGTTCATTATGTTATGCGTGTATATGTTAATACTATTTTTTTTACATAGGACACTAGTTCGTTCCGTACTCGTGTTCATTCATATATCGAACGCGGCATTTTAATTGAGCCATTTTTGGAGCGTGTTGGATTTGGTGATCTAATAAAATTCAAAACTTATTCTGTGGATACAAAGTTTATTCTTGCTCTAGTGGAGAGGTGGCGACCTGAGACACATACATTCCATCTTCCGACGGGTGAATGTGCGGTAACCCTTGAAGACACATATATGTTATTGGGTTTACCTATTGATGGGAAAGCAGTAAATGGTGACGTAAATATTAATGCAAGTATTACTGAGGAATTATTAGGTGTACCCGTGAATCCAAGAGAAATGAGGGGTTCAAAGGTTAGATTAACGTGGCTCAAAATAAATTATCATGCTATAATTTTGGATGAACATTCTCCTGAAATTTATTTTATAATAAAAACTAGATTTTATATAATGTTATTAATAGGATTATTTTTATTTTCGGATACAACTGGTTCTGTAATTCACCTTATGTATCTACCTTTATTAGAAGATATAGATGAAATAAAAACATATAGTTGGGGGTCCGCATGTCTATCGAGTCTATATAGGTCTTTGTGTACTAATGCACTAGCAAATACATCGACATTTACCAGATGCGTTGTTCTGTTACAAGCTTGGGGTTGGTCGAGATTGACCAATTTATCACCAGTAAGTTGTAATCCTTACTATTTCCATACGCAACAAGGTAATTTTACACCATAATTATTTCCTCATACTTAACTTTTATTACATTCACTAAATATTTTATACTTAATTTGTAGGTGGTCGGCGATGGATATGGATTACAACAAATGTCCTCATTATAGCATCATTCAATACAAAAGCCTAATAGACCATCTGGGTCCAGATGATGTATTGTGACTAAACTCTTTACTTAAATTACATTATATATTTATTATTAAGACATTATTTTTAGCATATACTAACAAGTATTTTTTTCATCTACAGTTTATCTGGAGACCATATCTTGATTTGGAAGGTGACCATCAAATCAATCAAAACGATGCTTTCGTATGGGGTTCGAAGACACCCATTATTAACTTCACCACGGTGGAGATGCACAACAGTGATCAGGTCAAACTTTAATTTGGAATGCAACAAGAAATCCCTCCGCCTCCAAGATGTTTCAAGCAACACCACAGTAGTAAAGTCTCAGACCAATGGGAATACAAACCGTGGACGAAATATGCAAGGACTGAGAATCGAGAATGAAGGCATCGCCATGAAACAGTCTTGAGGGACACGGTGCATCTATTCGAGATGAAAGCAACTAGGGAATACCTTAATTGGTATAAATCGGTGTCCATTGGATTCTTGTCAAATCCAAGATATTTGGTTGACCCACGCCAACGAGCATCATCATCAAATACCCAACAACCATACAATCAAAGTAAACCAACCATGCCACACACACAACCACAATACAACGAACAAACCCACTATCAATCCACCCCATTCCACCAAACCCCACTACCCAACCAATCATACTCCCAGTCATACCATCAAGCATACCAATCAACCCAAGAGCCAAACCAATCATTCTACCAATCATTCCAAATGCCACAACCATTTTTACCCACTCAATCATTCACGCCACTATCACCGTTCAACCAACTAGGCTACCGTCCCGAGATTGGCTCGTCATCCCAACCACCCTGACATAACTATGAAGGCATGGGCAACCCCTTGAGTTTGGACGCCTTTGAACAACTTACACAACATTCTTGGTCCGCCATGCGCGACTTTCTTGATAGCGATCTTCTAACTTCATCGACAACAATTTCTTCTCAAATGCCTCTTGTGCAACCACTGCAACAGCATGAACGACCACAAAGAGACATCCGACCAAGAGGCTGCGGCACTGGCGGTCGAATCGGACGACCAAATCGTAGACATTAATTATTAGTTTATATCAATGTAAATAATTATTAATATATATTAATAATATTTTATTATTATTATTATTATTATTATTATTATTATTTAATAGTATTTTTTTTTGCAATAATTATTAATATAAATTAATTATATTGTACCATTATTATTTAATTAATAAAAAAAAATCGAAATAAGGGAGACTCCACTCCAATTGGCGCCCCCCTTAAATTTTTTTTGGGGCTGCAGCCCAATTGGCGCCCTCCTTAATTTTTGAAGGGTGACTCCAATCCAATTGGCGCTCCCCTTATAAAAAAAATATGACTTGTTTGAAACATGGGTATAATGAGATTTATTGGGGAAAGTAGGATATAATAGGTATTAACCAAGGCAAAGTAGGTTATTCTAGTAAAAAAATTGTCATAACATTGTTTTTCATTTTAATACAATTTGAGCAAATGGTGTTGTGCAGAAGTATTGGTACGAAAAGGTTTTATAGTGGTATGCTCACCCTAGCTGCATAAATTCTGCTCTCATAGCAGTAACAACACCCAATGAATTGACTGGTTTCCTCTTTCATGAATGATCAGTTTTGTAGACAATAAAGAAAATGTTTGCTGACCTAATTTGCTTCTATTTTTATGCAATAATACAACCTCCAAGGACATTTTATGTGTGTTTCACATAACATGTTGCCAAGGATAAATTGTAACTCCTGCCATTGTTATTTGAATCATTCCATCTTAATATTTTACAACTAAGTTTCCATTCAATTTCAACTAGACCAGTTAGGAGAATATTGAACACTTTTTGACGAAAATTGAATTCAAATGGATATCCTTTTGCTATTGCCTTTTCTTATGAGTCAGAAAAGTCAACTTCTCCTACTGTGTTGAGGCAACTTCAATAAATAAATATTTTGTATCCATCCTTTGAGTTCTTCATTGTATAAAGGATATCACGACATTGAGGTAAAGTTGATGCAACAACCTGACTCTTCAATCTCATATACAAATTTGCAAACTATATTTTTCATGTAAGGGGTTCATGATACAATCTGATTGTAGTATTTTGATTCGTTAAATTGTTACATCATGATCAATGGAATATGAATGTTTGTTACTAACACTTTAATGCTCACTTATTGTCATCAATATGTGTCTATTGAATATGAATATCATGATTATGCCATGTTTGTCTGTGTCAAAGTTCCAAATAATTACCTCTCCATGAAAAACATATCTATTGAATATTGAATATGGATTTTAATTATTGAATATTCTGTATTGATTTAAGTACCAATACAAATACATTAAAAGGGTCTGGAGTATAAAAAACGCAGCACCAATCAGTTATGTCATCAAATCATCCAAAACATAATCTACTAGTGAATTAATGTTAAAAGTGTTTGGAAAAAGGTAGTTTCTTGTGCTATTTTTTGTCTTGGGGGAAACCATTCAATGTTGTTTTTATGTTTGTTTCTATGTTTGCATTAAGATGTGATCATTAACATAAGTGTTTCAGTGCTCTGGATCGGGATTTAACCTTCAGGGGAGAGCTATTTCAAAGTGTTTGTTTACAAAACTGACTATTGGATATACCATACTTATATTATTAAAGGTTATTGTATTTTTTGGATATTGAATATATCCACTATTATTGAGATAATTCACATTTTATTATGACTTATATATCTTATGACGAATCCTTTCATTATGATTCAAATAATGAATGTTGATTTTTGTTATGCATCTCAATAATAGTTTGGTTGTTTTTTTACTAATATTTTTCAATGAAATGAGAACTTACTAAATTTAAGAATGAACTTACCCGTACAGAAATATGGGTCTTCTATTAGTTTTGATGAGAAAAGAAATGTTTTTTTTTTCTTTTTTTCTTAGAGAGATGTGAGAAAGTACTTGGTTTGTACGAGAAGTTATATGTGTTTCACTAGTGTTTGGTTTTATTTTGTTTGTTTTTACTTCATCTAATGCCATGTATATAGATTGGTTGGATAATAAGATTGGAAAAGTAAAAAAAAAATGATGTTTTTATGTGTTTTTTTAGGTAACTGATGCAGGGCGCCCCGTCTACCATTTTATTGTTTCCTTCTGTTTTTTTTAATTAACCTATTTTAATAAAGGGTTAAATATATTTTTGGTCCCTATAAATATCTCAATTTTTATTTTTAGTCCTTATTAAAAAAAAATTTAGTCCCTAAATTTTTTGTAAACAAGTAATTTTAGTCCCTGTTGTTTTCTAAAATTTTGAAAACTGTTTAATTATCCTTAAATTTTTAAATTTTTGAATAACTTTTTTCATCCATGTTTAGAATACTATAAAATATTTCTCTATTAAATTTTAGAATTTTTTAAAATGAGAAGAATTAAACATGAATTTTTTAAATTTCAAAATATAATGATAAAAATAATGAAAACATCGACTTAAAAATCAAATTTTGAGTTCTTTTTTTTTCGAGAAACTTTTTATAACATTTTAAAGATGTCTGCAAAATAATCATTTAAAAATACACATTGATTTAACAGAAGGGAGTAAAACTACGTGCATAATAATTTTGTAAGGATTAAAATATCGTATTTTTTTAATAAGGACTAAAAATTGAAATTGAAATATTCATAGTGACTAAAAACATATTTAACACTTTAATAAATTAAGGTTTTCAACATGGGGCCACATAACCTCTTGATATTTTTTTAGGTTGAATATGTTTTTAGTCTCTATAAATATCTCATTTTTCAGTTTTAGTCCATATTAAAAAAATACAATATTTTAATCCTTACAAAATTATTATGCACGTAGTTTTAGTCCCTCCTGTTAAACCAATGTGTATTTTTAAATGATTATTTTGCAGACATCTTTAAAATGTTATAAAAAGTTTCTCGAAAAAAAAAGAACTCAAAATTTGATTTCTAAGTCTAGGTTTCCATTACTTTTATCATTATATTTTGAAATTAAAAAAAAAATCATATTTAATTCTTCTCATATTAAAAAATTCTAAATTTAGTAGAGAAATATTTTATAGTATTCTAAACATGGATGAAAAAATTATTCAAAAATTTAAGGGTAATTAAATAGTTTTCAAAATTTTAGAAAACAATAGGGACTAAAATTGCATGCATACAAAATTTTTAGGGACTAAAATCTATTATTTTCTTAATAAAAACTAAAAATGAAAATTGAGATATTTATAGGAATCAAAAATATATTTAAAATTATTTTCTTTTTTTTCCTAAATTTACGCTAATCTCTTTCCAACTTAGAATCTCTCTAAACTTTTGTTAATAATTAAGTTATATTTTATTAGTCTCTAATTCATTATAAATAATTCAGAAATACAAACAAAATATATCCTATTTTAGTTTCTAGTTTAATATGTTTTTATATGTTATGAATTTATTTTATCCTTTGATTTATCTATTTAATTTGGACATAATTTTTAATTTATCTCTTGATTTAGTCTTATAATTAGAACTTGGACTTTAATTTAGATGTTAATTAATTTAGTTAAGTTTTCAAATTTAGTTTAGCCATTTTAGTTAGCCTATTTAATTTACAAAATTGATTTATTAAAAACATAAATATTTCTTTAGTTCTAAAAGTACAAAAAAGAAAAATTAAGTATTCAAAAATGATAAAAGTAATAATTACCAATGTATATATAACTTATTTTCTAAATCAACTTAAGAATAATTTTGCATTTCAAATTGATTGGATGGTGTCACACCTTACCAATCAATAAATTAATCTAAATTAAATTCCACACATTCAAATTATAAGTCCGTTGTCCTTGTGCGTTGAGGCATTTTCAAATCAAACTTTTCTTCGTCCCTGATGTGTTGAGAAACCTTTCAAAAACTAAAAAACAATAAACACACAATCATTTTCTAAAAGAACTACGATAGTACTAGTATAATATGTTCATCAAACATGAGAGTAGATAGACACAGAGAAGTAGCACTCCAACGAGTGCAATTAAAAATAAATATAAAAACCTTTTTGGTCCTTTTGTAATTTCAATCTTTTTCTCTTAATAATAACTTAATCCCTTGCAAATAAATAATATGAGCAAACATTCCCTTAGGCAAACAATAACCCTAGAATTATAGGAGAATCTCATTGGGTACAATGGAGGTGAGGGTGCCTAGTACCTTACCATTGGCTAACCGACTCCCGAACCTAGTCTCTCATCCTTAATTATTAGGTTTTATCATTATTTCCTTGTTCCTTTGGAACAAATAAAGGATGATGGCAAATCTGTAATTTTTCAACCGCGACAGGTGACTCTGATACCACTTGTTGATTTGTTATGTCAGTTGGGTCTATTCATAACATTATGATTTCGGTCGATATAGAAATCAAGAACAAAACTTTAAACAAAACCATGTAAGTTAGATGTGCAACCGACTAGTATCCCTTATGCCCATACCTAAATACAATTATGATAATGAACGCGAACGCACATATGAGTTTCTATTGGAAATAATTGAAGGTTATCGGGTATGTGATATTTCAGTTGTAGAATTCCTTATGACTCATTGAATCTCCTCTGATGGGGGATGAAAAGGGAATTTTCCTGATGAGCCGTTTTCACGTTGTCTACAAATGGAGATCATAACCCCTTATAAATAACCTTATGGTTATTTCTTAGTATTCAATATTTTAATTTGGTTCCTCATCAAATTAGATATTTACTTATGATATCTATACAGTAATCTTACATTTCATGATATTTATACTTTTAGTCACATACTTATTATTAATTAGACCATTACAACTTTGGGTAATTACATAATGACCCTAACACGTGTAATATTACAATCATGACCCAAAAATTCTCTGTTTTCCAAGCAAGTGTCTCCTTTTGCGAAGTGTATAATCTCCTATTTTATGATAATCGAAAAATTATAAAGCTCGAGTAACGTCGTTAATTAACAACGAAGGCATGATTGAGTTCAACAACTATGAGCGCAAGACAGATGCATATGTTAGGTGTAACACCCCGATTCTGATTATTCCATTTTATTGTTAAGTCTTTTATTTAAATTAAGTGATAATTATTTTATTTGTGAAATTTGTATGTTAATATGATATGTTGACATGTTATATTATTTTGTCATTTTTGAGAGTTTTCGGGAAAATTAGAATGAAGGGTATTTTAGACATTTCCTAATTTATGATAAGTTAGAAATTTAAGTAGAATTAGAAATTGTGAGAAAAAGAATATTTGGGTAGAAAGAGAAAAGAAAAAGAGAGATAGAAAGAAGAAAGAAAGAGGAAGAGGAGGAGAAGAGGAAAAGCTAAGAAATCTTCAAGATAGCTCCTAGGAATCGAATCAATCGGGTAAGGGTGTGAAATATTATTATCTTATCAATGTGTATCATTATGTATGTGATTGTTTGAATGTGTTCTTGTTGTGGTTGAGTTTAGAGGTTGTGAGTTTTAGGGTATTTTGTGAGAAATTCTAAAATCGGTGATTTAAACGGTTGAAACTCGATTAAAATGTAGTATGATAGTTAGTATGTGATAACTATCATGTTTGTGTTTTGTTTCCACTGATTTGGTGAAGTTTTGACGGATTTAGAGGGTTGAAAATGATGTTTCCTGTAAGGCTGGAAATTCTGGAATCGCAGAGCTCGCTCAGCGAGCGTATGAAATTCTGCAGAAGAACTGTTGATCTGGTATAGCTCGCTCAGCGAGCAGGAAACTCGCTCAGCAAGAAATGCAGGAACTTCCTCGCTCAGCGAGCTGACCTTTGTTCAGTGAGACCTGGGAGTTCTGTTTTGTGTTTTTATTTCGTAACTTTAGAACCAGTTATCCGTTTTTAGCGTTCCACATATCGTTTTGAAGCTAAAATTATGTATTTTCTCATGATGTCGAAAAATATTTTTTTTAGCCGATTCTTACCCGATTTTTCCGATTAATCGTAATTATGTAAATTAAGGAATTGTGGAATTTGATTGTGCGTTGCGGCCGTTTGGCAACATAAATGCGTTGTTCGAGCTAAACGTGAATGTATGTTGATTGTGAAAGATTTGTTGCCGTTTGGCGTAATTGATGCAAATGTATGTAGATTGTGTGTGATTGTATGAGATGAATGCATGATTATATCGTGAATATGTATGCATTTCAAGAGTGTTTGAGTCATTTTGTATGTGAAGCATAATGATGTACATTCTTGTGTTGTGGGATTCTAATGTGAATCCGTTGTAACATCGTGTGCCTATGTGAGGTGTGAGCGATGATTTCAACATGATTGTGTGCCCATGTTGGGTGTGAGTAATCAGATTGTATGCTTGTGTGGGGTGTGAGCAATCCATAAACATTGTGTGCCTATGTGAGGTGTGAGCAATGGGTGAAATGATCACGAATGATTGTGTGCCCATGTGGGGTGTGAGCAATCGGATTGTGTGCCCGTGTGGGGTGTGAGAAATCCATAAACACTGTGTGCCTATGTGAGATGTGAGCAATGGGTGAATATTGTAGGCCCGGCGGGGAGTTACATTGGTAACGAGTGATGGTTCCAATAAGTTCTTGAGTGAACTTGAGATGATTGAGTCGGTATCGCATTGCATTTGCATAGAATCGTGAGTCGGTCTCTATGATTTACATTTTGTCATCTTTGTATTTGTGCATTGATGAGTAAACATAAATATGTATGTTTATGTGGGGTGATGGAAATAGTGGAAGTATGCATGAAGAATATGCTTGATTATATATATATATATATATATATATATATATATATATATATATATATATATATATATATATATATATATATATATACATTGTGATGTATATGTGTGATTGAAGATGAATTGTGGTGAGAATGTATTACATGTGTATTTATATGCTAAGATATATAATTATATGTATTGTTATTATGATAATATTTCTCACCCTTCTGCTGTTTTATGATGCTCTATGAGGCATTGCAGAGTAGGTATGCTGGAGGTCGTTTTGTGAAACGTGTCTTCATTCTTTTGTCGGTCGACTTTGATATGTAGCACCAGGTAGTTAGGGATTTTGATTGTGATGCCTTTTGTGGCACATTTGTATATGTATCTTGATAATGGATGTTTATGTAAACATGAATTATGTTGGTGAATCAAACTTGATGATATATATATATATATATATATATATATATATATATATATATATATATATATATATATATATATATATATATATATATATGTATGTATATATGTTTGATGTTATTCAATGTTTAGTTTCTCCGCTTTTTATTCTAAATATTGAGACGTGGGTGCAAGTATTTAGCTACTCCACTGTTGCATATCTATTGTTGAGCAAAGTTGGATGTTTTAATTTCACGTATAATGTGACATACCTCTTTTATACTATGTTTCTAATTATACTCTGATGGAATTTTAATATGTGCCTAAATGATTATTTGATTATTTGGGTGTATAGAAATGGGGTGTTACATTAGGGCTATTTGAAATACACATTTCCGTTTCGAAACAAAAGTTCTGATCGAGGTGGAAGTGATGATTTCAACATTGGTCGAAAAATATTGTGAAGATGTAGAAGCGTCCACCTGGATATTGAAATGTAATATTTAATTTTATGTCAGCATCACCTATGTAATGTTGATTTTATGTTATGAATGAAAATTTTATTTTGTCAAAATACAACTTTATGGTTTTTTACTTCTGTTTATGTTTCAATATGTTACGAAGATGCATCTACGAACAGGTTACGAAGATGCATCTCTGTACCTAAAAAAGTCACACTCCTTGGGTGTGACTCAAAATTTACCTAGTATGTGTGGTGCGTTCGAAGATACATCTCCGAAATCTGGTGACATTTTATTATTTGGCTTAAATTAACTTTTGGTCCCTCTAGTTTGGACATTTTAAACAATTGATTTTCCTATTATGAAAAATTTAATGAAGTTGCAAGAATGATTAAGATATTTTAATATTTATTAATATTTTTAATTATGTGAAAATATAATTTATTCATTAGTATTTTTTAGAATAAATTAATAATTCATAATTGAATTTTTTATGAAGTTAATTAACTAAAATTTTCAAAAGGCTTTACCCTATACCCCCACATCTATACTTTTACCCCTACAAAATTTTCAAAATGCCTATTAGTATTACAAATTTTTCAAAATGCCTATTATAACCCTTGTGATAAAGGTGAGAAATACAAGGATATTCGTAGTGGAATCGAAAGTGCGACGAAAAAATGCGGATGTCCATTTAAGATCAGGTCGACTCCGACAAAAGATGGATCTAGATGGAAGATTGATGTAAAATGCGGCGTTCATAACCATGATTTACCTGATAGATTAGAAGGTCACTCATTTGTTGGTAGGTTGACAGCGGATCAGAAGCAACATGTTGCTGATTTAACAAAGAGAAAGGTTGCACCTAAAAATATATTGCATTCCTTGCACGAGCGAGATCCAGATTGTGTCACTCGGATCACGCAAATATACAAGCAGAAGAGTATGATGGAAAAAGAGATAAGAGGTCCTAGAAGTGAGATACAGCAGTTGTTTAAGCTTATCGAGGCTGCATGTTATGTTTATTGGAGTAGAAAAAGAGACGACTTTGAAGTTATTAAAGATATATTTTGGGCACATCCAGATTCCGTTAAGTTGTTGAATATTTTTCCTATTGTGTTAGTTATGGATAACACTTATAAGACAAACAAATACAAGCAACCTTTGTTTGAAATTGTTGGCATGACATCAACCGAGTTGACTTTTACTGTCGCATTTGCGTATATTGAGTCTGTGCAGACTGAGACTTTTTGTTGGGTGTTAGATAAGCTTAAACAATTGTTTGTGAAGAAAGATTTGTTTCCACAAGTGATGATGACAGATAGAGATCTTGCTTTGATGAAAGCCGTTGAGACTGTGTTTCCAAGGACAAATAATTTGCTATGTCAGTTTCACATTAACAAAAATGTTGGTGCAAAAAGGAAACTATTAGTGGCTCCTGATATGCAAGAGTCAATTGGAAAATTATGGACGGATGTTGTATGGGCTAGTGATGAGGTTGAGTATGCTCAACATTTAAAAGAACTTGAGCAAGAGTGTGTTGATTGTCCTAAATTTTTTGAGTACGTGAACGACACATGGTTGACACCACATAGACAGAGATTTATTTGTGCATGGATTAATCGAGTCCTACATATGGGGAACACGACGACCAATCGGTATGTTTTGATTTAGATCCCAAAATATAATTTTTGTGAATTTTGTATTTTTCTTACTTAGTTTAAATATGTATTATTATAGGGTTGAGTCTGCTCATTGGAAGTTAAAGCAAATGTTGGGTAACAGTATTGGTGACATGGTCAAATGTTGGGAGGCCATGAATGACAACTTAAAGATACAAATTAGCAACATTCGAGCTTCTTTTCAAAAGAGTGTGTATGAAGTTGCACATGTCTATTCAAGTTCATTTTACACATATTTACGTACTTCAGTGTCGCGAGCTGCATTGAGGCGCGTTGCTGAAGAGTTAACTAGAATTGATTATATTGGAACTAACAAGGACAAATGTCGATGTACTCTTAGAACAACCTATAGATTACCTTGCGTGTGTGAGTTGGCAGGGTATAGAATTAGTGGTATTCAGATACCAATTGACGTTGTGCATGTACATTGGAGGAAACTAAGTATGGAAATTAAGTTGGAAGAAGACTTAGATGAGGAATCAGAGGTGGGTATGAAATCTGCAATGGATGAGTTATGGAAAAGGTATAGGTCACAAGATGTTGTTGGAAGAAGGGCATTACATAGTAGGGTCTATGAACTTGCATTTCCCACAACGACTTCTTTGTTAGCACCACCTGAAAAAATAAAAACAAAAGGTGGAGTCAAGAAAAAAGACAAAAAACCTGTAGGGTATGATGTTTACAGGGATCCTTTGTATCATGAGTATGTTGATCAAGCATCTCAATCTTCACAACGACAATCTCAACCATCACAAAATTCAAAAAAAAAAATCTCAACCATCACAACCTGTGAAAAAGAAGTTGAAATTATCAAAAACTGCACAATCATCTAAACGGTTCATCCTTCAATTTCCTTATCATATTAGGTGATTTATTGATGACGTAGTCAACGTATTGTCAGATGGTAATTGTGGATTTAGAGTGATTGCTTCATTGCGGGGTTATGCTGAAGATGGTTGGCCAATGGTTCGTCAAAACTTGGAGTTGGAAATTATACATAATGAAAGATCAGCTTTATATGCCAATTTATTTGCTGATCGGTTAGCTGAAGTGAGAGATTCTTTGAAGATAGAGGGAAGTGGTTCTCAACCACCAAATAAATGGTTGAGTCTACCAGACATGGGTTACGTGATTGCGAATCGGTATAATGTGGTACTTGTCTGTTTAGGAATCGAATGTTTGAGTTTCTTCCTATGACAACTACATTCTCACCGAATGTCTCATTTTATTACATTGGATTTGTAAACTCAAATCATTGGATTCAGGTAAACATTGTTATAATTGGATATTATTAGTAAATGTTTTGGGTAATGTTAAATAATGTTTTGTTTAATTTTGTATATAGGTTAACATGAAAGAAGGATTTCCATTGCCACCAGTGACAACAGATTGGAAGAACTTTCGTTATCCAGCAGCAACATCGTGGATGGTAGGATTTACAGCACGTCTACAACATTGGCAACAACTTACGCCTATATTACGAATACATTATGAATTATAAACTATGTTATTCATTTTTATTTATGAATTATATTATATGTTTGCTACACTTTATGAATTATAATCTATGAAATTAAATTTCAATTTCAATTTTTAAGTCTAAAAACTATCAATAACATATAACATAAATAAGATCGTACATATAAGTTCAAATATCAAGATATTCAGAAACCAAGTCTAAAAAATATCAATAACATATAACATAAACATAACTATAGATCACTGTGAACGAGCAATACGTAAAGCTGCAAACAAATCAGCAAAATGTGGATCATCCTCTTCAGCTGCATTCTACTGAAGGTAGCGATGAATCAATGTAGACACACAAGCCCAGGCAGGATCAGATGGTCCCGCATCATACTCAAGAATAGATGCAACTCTCGGCTCATCATGGCTAGGCGATACCAATCGAGGATGCAAAACACGATAATACCACTCAAGATATCCATCCTCTACCTCAAATGGGATAGTCGCCAGTGCAGTCGAACGAATCACCTACCCAACACTCTGGATGTAACTTGTCCACTCAACATCAATATCACCAGCCATCCTAAGATTAATAGGTGCAGGTGGAATACACTGACGGTATCCAAACTGTCGAAGACACCTGTCAGGCATGTATGGAACAATAGTATCACCCCACCTCAAACAACCCCTATATAGAGAAATCTCATCAAAAAGACGATGAACTCTATGATCCTCGAATGGCCGCCATATGACATCGGTCGGTGTCATCTCATCCATAATAGGTCGCAACTCATCCACCTTTAATGCCCCTTGTTTGTATATTCACCTCATCGCTCGCGGGAGACCACAATTCTGAGCTGGTATCCAATTCTCCTTTTTTCCCAAGTGTAGGAAAATATTCATGAATCTAGCCCTGTAAAAAAACAATAACATAATAATTAAATATAACATAATGAATATAATAAAATTAACATTAGACTTAAAAACAAATCAATGACCTGGATTTAAATATATACCTGTAAGAGAGTCGGATAACCACCGAGTTGTTTACAACTAAACATGGACGCATCTCCAAGATACCTATACAAGGTCACCAATGCAGTTGCTGCCCAACTATAGTTCGACAAGCCATCCAAGTCCCCAAATAATGCCAGGTATCGTGCCTCCACAAGTGTAAACAACTTATCCGCAAAGATCGTGCAACCCACTAACATCATCAAATAACATCTGGTTGCATATGCCCACGATGAAGCAGCTCGATGCTCTACGAATCGATCATGTAACCACTCAATCTTGTAGTACGAACCTCTGCACTCACGGACCTGGTATAGTGCCACTCTCGCTGACACTCCAAGATAGTCAACGGCCCACTCAACAACTAGGTCTTCACTGATGGGTTGAGGGTTCCAGAATACCCCCTGATAGGCAAGTGAAGCAAACATGCCACGTCATCCAGAGTAATCGTCATTTCACCGAACGACATGTGAAATGAAGATGTCTCTAGATGCCACCTCTCAACAAATGCAGAAACCAAGTTTGCATCGATCTTCTTCAAACTGGATCTATGTAGGGAAGCTAAACCAGACCTAGATATGATAGCCTCAATCTCCGGTGGAAACTGTTGTGGAACCATTTGGGTCAACTTCAATCCATGTCCTGCCACCTTCAACTCCTTCTTTGCACCTCTCTCCTGAAATAAATAAAAAATTAAACAAATTATACAATAGCTACTTATAATTTCAGTTTTTATTCAATACTAAATAATTATAATTTCAATTTTTTTCAGTAGTAAAAAAATTATAATTTCCTTACCTCACCAAACCATATCCGTCTGGCCACATGATGCTCGTACGAAACCAAAACACTAGTATCGTACAGACCTCCAGGATATCCAACGGGATCTGCTGCAGCTGCAGATGTACCGACATCATCTATGTGTGTCCTACTAGACGTATCGCCCCGTCCCATAGATCGAACCGGTATCCTCCCATCTATGCCTCGTGAACGCACCACTGAAGAAAAAAAACAATAAAAAAATATTTAATAAGAAAAAAAAATTCCGGAAGACTTTCATAAAGACTTCCGGTACACATGTTTCTGGAAAACCATACCGGAAGACTTTTTTAAAGTCATCCGAAAGACTTCTCAACCATGTATCATTCCGGAAGACTTCATCAAAGTCTTACGGAAGTTATTTTTAAAAAACACATTAAACCGGAAGACTTTCACAAAGTCTTCCGGTACCGGAACACTTGGGAAAACTCTTTCGGTACGTGAAAATTCAAACCGGAAGACTTACTTTAAGTCTTCCGGTAAATTCGTCTGGATGTGGAAAAAAATTATTGCGCTATAACTTTGGATGAAAGGTAAAAATGGAAAGAAAATCTGATTTTTTAACTATTTATACAAGGGCATTTTAGTCAAAAAATTATTGGGTGTAGGGGTATAAGATTAATTGTGGGAGTGTAGGGTAAAGCCTTCAAATTTTCATGAGCAATAATCGGGCCTCTAACCCATTTCATAATTGCTTCAGTCAAAGAACCATGACTAATCCAAATTCCAACCCATTCAATATATTCTCTTTTCATGTTTCATACATTGATAATCATTTATTCTTTTTATTTTTTAAATAAATATAAACTTACAAATATTCTCAATCTATACAGATGCGCGGATCTTCTACTAATTTTTAAAATAATCGATTCTACTAATTTCTAAAATAATCAATATTAGACTTAGTTATCGGTGCAACTAATTAGTTATCAGTAATATAGTAGTAAATTAAATAGTATAATACACCAAAGATGTGTTCATTAAATCTCTAGTAATGATGGATCCCAATCCTTAAAATCATCCACAACAAAATCACAAGTGTAGGAACCAAAGATGTGTTCATTAAATCTCCATGGAATACTTAGTGCTTCAACATCCAAATCAGTCTCATGCAACACTTCATTGTTCTTATCATTTGAAATCTCTTCAATGCAGTTGGAAACAGTAGATTGTGTAGGAACAATCCAATTCTGATCAACCCCATATAAATATTAATATATTGAGTGAATGAATGAATAATGTGAGTAATGGAGAGAGACACTTGGAGGATGGATATTATTTTTGGGCATAAAGGTGTGATAGCCACTTGGTACTCGTATGGCGTTCCTATTTTTGGAACTGCATTTACGTAAATTGGAATTTATTTATATATTTCTTCATCTAATAATTAAATATTTTTTTCTAAAGATATGTTATTTATGGATAAAGAGTCAAAGGGGTGAGGGGTGGACACTCTTGGTTGTTTAAATTTTTAATTGAGTTTTCACGGTAATTTTACTTCTTTTTTTTCAGTGTCATGATTGGGGGAGGTGAGAATATCAAGTGAGGGTTACTAAAAATATCACTCGGATTCATGCATTAATGTCCATCAACAGCAGAACATCAAATGCTAGTATTTCTGAAATAGGCCCAAAAATGCATAAACAATATAAACCATGTTATTCCTCAATGCATTCTTAATGGTGCTCACACACATTTCAGTAAAAAAAAAGAAGCATAAATGCCCTTTAAATATAAATATGCAATTTTCGACGCACCAAAAGTGTATATCACAGCACTTTGTAAGTAAATCATCTATATTTTGTTATAAAGTATATCACAGCACTTTGTAAGTAAATCATCTATATTTTGTTATAAATTAGTACGAATGTATCTTTGTAATAACTATAAAAATATACATCCAAATGCATTTTGAATGATATTATTGTGTCAGACTTTTCCTTTCTCATTTTTATTAGAATTTACTCTGAACCAAAAAAAAGTGTTTGTGAGAAACCCCATTTTCACAAATTTTCATCTTTCCTCGTAACTTCTACTGCATTCCGATTAATTCATGAGTTTTCTCGATTTGTACTTTAGTTCATTCAATCAGAAGTTTCACTTTTCACATTTGGTAAATTTGTTTATATTTTCTTCATTTTTTTAAATACTTTTTTATGCATGCATTAATAAGTAGGATGTTTAAGTTATATTAGATTGTCTACACTAATAATATGTAGTTTATTGAGGCATGCATTGACATTTTGTCATAAATTAGTACGAATGTGTATTTTTGTACTATGGAAATATACATTCAGACACATTTTAAGTGATATTATTATCATGTCAGACTTTCCCTCTCTCATTTCCATCAGAACTTACTCTGAACAAAAAAAAAAAATTACTCATGAGAAACCTCATTTCCTTCATTTTTCAACTTTTCTCATACCTTCTACTGTATTGCGACTAATTCAATAACTTTCTCAATTTGTACACCAATCCCTCAATCTAAGAGTTTTTACTTTTCACATTTGGTAATTTTTTATTTTATTTCCTTCCCTTTTTTTAACGCATGCACTACAAAGTATGTTGTTTAAGTTATATTAGGTTGTAGTTACACTCATAATACATAGTTTATTGAGGTATGCATTGACATTTTTGATGTTTAGAGCATAGTGTCTGTTGGGTTTATGTGTTTTCTGTCATTTTTGTGTTTCATGTTTTACGGAAGTACACTTCCATATTTTGTCTGAATATGATTTTTCTGAGTTACAAAAGTGCACTTCTGTATTTTGTCTGAATTTGATTTTCTTGGGTTATAGAAGTGCTCTTTTGTATTTTGTCTACAATGTTTGATTTTACATGTTTGTCATCTGGGTTTGAGTTCTTTGATTATGATAGGATTTTCTAGTTTAATCGTAGGTAAAATGAATGATAACCAAGATAGATTGAGGCATGGTAGAATGCCTTATCATGCATCTATTTGCATGAAAAGAGCTAGACCCTCGCAATCACCGGTTGGTGACAGTTCATTTGATGCGGAAGTGTTCACATTCATAGTTCAGGTATCTCCGACTTCATCTTCCCGAAGGCATGTGTCCCCTACTGGTACCCTATAAGTCCATTTTGTCAGCCTACTACTGATGCTTTCGTCCTTGATGTCGTTCATGAGGTTTTTAGAGGAGACCCATATGACACATTACTACTTCTTTTGTATGCAAATGATGTTGGGCTTGTGTAGGATGGAGAGGTAAAATAAATTTGTATTTATTCTTTTAAACATGTATTATAATATTTGAACTTTCTAACGAAGATGTATGTTTTACAATACTATGAGACTTTAAAATGCATCAACCATACAAGGAAGATTGTGTAGTTGCAACGACCTGAAGAGAAATAGTTTCATCATGTCATGTAGTTATTTAGACTGGACTTATGCATGATTGGTTATATTGTTATTGACCATGGTATGTTGTTAGTGTTTGTGGAGAAATAACACTCAGAGACGTCAACTTTACATATTCTAATTAGTGAGATGTCCATCACATTTGATTATGTGTCATCCGTACTAAATCTTATAATTAGGGAAAAAATATTAAACAACTAAAAAATTACTAGATCTGAAGCACATAACATGATGGTGCAATACTTGGGAACTGACTCGGGTGATGCCCAAAAGGAGATGGATGAAATCAAGAGGTGTCATGCTAGATTGGCATTTTTAGAGGAGATGTATTGATACCACTTGGATGCGGCAGTGGAGGCCGATGAAGGTGGTGCACATATTTTGCATCATAGAGCATGTACATTGAGATCATACCTCATGTATTTGGTGTACATGTTAATATTTATGGACAAGAGTGCTTATTATGTCGATGTCGTTTAACGTAGATAATCCATTGACTTCGGGCGGATTCATGAGTACAACTGGAGGACACTTGTTTGGTTTACATGTACTCGAATTTAGGTGAAGTTTGTTTTTTAAATACTAGACAAATGACAACAAGAAATACAATATTTACGGTAATATATTTGCACATTTAATGTTACTAATATTTCATCACACTGGTGTTATATCGTTACTAATATTTTATCTGAATCATTTTTAGACAAGTATCTTCTCTCAGTTTCCACGCATCTATGGGTGGTCACGTGCTTGCTACTTCATCTCGCTCAAAGGAAATCATAATATTGACCAATTTAGAGTGTTTCTTAATCGCATTGTAGTAAATGATATACGTTACACACCGTACGATACCATACGAGATCATTGTTAGATGTGTTCCTTTGATGACATAGCCTTCTACTACTGATGGTTGTCTTGTGGGTCACGCCTACTTTATCCACACAAAAAATAAGTAAATTATGAATTTAATCTAATTAAGTCAATTACGAATTTTGAGATTTTTTTTCGGATTTTTCTGAAACTATGAAAACAGAAAAAAAAAATCATAATAAATAGAAAAATGATGAATTTTGAATTTTTAGGGAGGCGTCCACTATTTAGTATCTAGATAGAGACTTTTATCCCTGATTTTTTTCTAATGAATTGACAAAGAATCAGATTAATCAGAGACAATTTTCCTAAAAACTGGTTTTTTTAACGTTAAAACACAAAAAGACCAGATTGTAAGTATGTTAGGGCAAGAACGCTGAAATACAACACCTATTACTATAATATTGGTTAAAATCTACAAGAGTCCCTGACAATGACACCAATTTGATCCACTGTCGCACACGGGTCAAAAACGAGTTTAGAAAAAGTAGTAAATGGAAGAGACACTCATATTTAGTATCACAAGGACTCTGGCAAAATTAACAGACTTATGAGATATTGGAACAAATTCTAAGTTTAGCATGTCGTCGAAGTCCGCTCACATGTTGTTAAATTGGGCCTTGTGTTATGGGTCCTATTTTTTAAGTTAACTTGTACTCTAAGTTAGCTTGTAAAGGGTAATTGTTAAAAAGCTCATTAGGTTAGTGTGTTAGTTTTCTTATAAATAGCATACTAGTCTCTCATCTTTTGCATAAAGAAAAATAGAAAGATAAAACCTTAATTCAGAAGGTGAGAGAGGTTATTTTTTATTCTTGTATACTTGTAATCTTGTTTGAAGAGAAAGGAAATAATATCAGTTTATAATCAATCCTTGTTGTTATCCTTGGTTACCTTAAACCCTAACCCTTGTGGGTTTCTTGATCATAAAGAAACTGTTTATACTTTGTTTCTAGGGCATCTGATTCACAAAAAATTGGTGCGGTGAGCATGGAGAAGATGCTTTCAACAAAGTATGAGATTGGAAAGTTCACCGGTGTGAACGACTTCGGTATGTGGTGCTTGAAGATGAAAGCCCTGCTTGTTCAGCAGGGTTGCTTGGAAGCGTTAGAGGGAGAGGCAACCATGAATGTTGCACGGAAGCTGAAAAGACGACCATGATTAAGAAAACACACATCGCAATATTGTTGAGCCTTGGTGATAAAGTTCTTCGACAGGTATCAAAGGAAAGGACAATGTCAGTGTTATGGTCGAAACTTGAAGGTTTGTACATGACCAAATCGTTGGTGAATCGACTCTACATGAAGCAAGCTTTGTATTCATTCAAGATGAGTGAAGACAAAGTGTTGGCTGAGCAGTTGGATATGTTCAATAAGCTGATTCTTGATCTTGAAAATATTGATGTGAAGATTGATGATGAAGATCAAGCATTGTAGTTGTTATGCGCTTTGTCCAGAACACATGCTCATTTCAAAGAAACCCTCTTGTATGGAAGATACTCCTTGACCTTTGAAGATGTTCAATCTGCCTTTTACTCTAAGGACTTGAACAAACAAAAGGAGCATAAAACTTTGACGGTTGGTGAAGGTTTGGTCGTTAAGGCGAAATTCTTGCGAAAGGATGGCAAGTTCGACAAGAAGAAGGGTAAAAGTCAGCAGAAGTATTATGGTGGTGAAACATCTGGTGTTTGATGTTATCATTGTAAGAAGGAGGGTCACATTTAAAAGGTGTGCCCTGAATTCCTGAAAGATCATGGAGGTAAGGATAATGGTAATGCATACAATGTTCAAGATGATATCGAATCATCTGATGTTCTTGTGGTTTCAAGTGGAGACTCAAGAAAAGAGTGGATTATGGATTCAGGCTGCACTTGGAACATGACTCCAAACAAAGATTTGTTTTAGGAATTATGTGATCAAGATGGTAGATCAGTGCTGCTGGGAAACAACAAAGCTTGAAAAATTGCAGGTATTGGATATGTAAGATTCAAGCTTCATGATGAGTCAATAAGGCTATTGATTGAAGTTAGGTATGTAACTGACTTGAAGAGAAGTCTGATTTCTCTTGGTGAATTCGACAAGAAGGGATATGTTTTTATAGGAGATAAAAGTATCCTAAGATTCATGAAGGGGTCAAAGGAAGTCTTGAGAGGCGTGAAGAAACAAGGCTTGTATACCCTTGAGGCTGAAGTTGTAAGTGGTTCGACAAATGTTGCATCCACGAAACTGTTGTCGAAGACAAAATTATGGTAAATGAGATTGGGTCATGTCAGCGAGAGAGGTCTGGTCGAACTGGGGAAACAAAACCTGCTAGGTGGTGACAAATTCGAGAATTTTGAGTTTTTTGAACCTTGTGTATTTGGTAAATCCTGTAGGTGAAGTTTAACAAAGGAAAACAAAGAACACATTGATCCCTTGATTACATTCATGTTGATCTTTGGGGGCCTACAAGGAATCCTTCATATTCAGGTGCAAGTTATTTTCTATCCATAGTTGATGATTATTCCAGAAAGTTATGGGTATTCTTTCAGAAGACTAAGGATGAAAATTTTGAGAATTTCAAGAGTTGCAAGGTTATGGTCGAAACTCATACTAGCAGAAAGGTCAAGAGGTTGAGAACTGATAATGGCCTTGAATTCTGCAATGAAGCTTTCGACAATTATTATGTCGAGTCTGGGATTGCAAGGCATAAGACTGTAGCAGGTACTCCTCAGCAAAATGGTCTAATTGAGAGATTTAATAGAACAATCCTCGAAAGGGTTAGATGCATGTTAGTTAATGCTAGATTGAAGAAGGTGTTTTGGGATGAGGCTATTTTTAACAACAACATATATGGTAAACAAATGTCCTTTGTTTGGGTTAGATATAAAGACACATGAAGAAGTTTGGTTGGGACATCTATCAGATCTTGACAAATGGAGAGTATTTGGCTGCGTAGCCTATACTCACATTAGGCAAGACAAGGTCGGATCTAGAGCTCTGAAATGTATGTTCTTGTGATATCCTGAAGGAGTCAAAGCTTATAGGTTATGGTGCCTAAAGCCAGGTCACAGGAGGTCTATCACCTGTCGAGATGTAGTTTTCAACGAAGCTGAGATGGCTTTCAAGAAAACTGATGATGTTAACAAAAAGATGGAACATGGAGAAATTTCTGTTGAGGTTGAGCATAGTGATGTTGAATTGCATGACCCATATGAAGTCGAAAAAGAAGCAAAAGTTGTTGTCGAATATGAGGAGACTGATAATGACTACCTGCTGGCAACAGATAGGTCGAGAAGAGTCATCAAGCCACCTCAAAGACTTGTTTATGCAGATCTTATAACTTACGCCTTAATCTCTGCAAGTGAGGTTCTAGACGAAGAACCTATAGACTATAAGGAAGTTATGAGGAGTCAAAATAAGGCTGAATGAGATGAAATCTCTTCATTTTAACAACACATGGGAACTGATTGAATAACCTGCTAGAGCCAGTTTAGTCAGTTGTAAATGGATTCTCAAAGTTAATGAAGGAATCGAAGGAGTAGCATCGAAGAGATATAAGGCAAGGTTGGTTTCAAGGAGTTTCACTCAGAAAGAAGGTGTCGACTTCAATGATGTGTTCTCTCCTGTTTTGAAGCACGGACCCATTCAAATGTTGCTTGCCATGGTGGCACAATTCGACCTTGAACTAGAACAGATGGATGTGAAGATTGCGTTCTTGTATGGCGATCTTGATGAAACAATCCTAATGAGGCAACATGAAGGGTATGTAAAAGAGGGGAAATAAGAGTATATGTGAAAAATGAAAATATATTTATATGCGCTGAAACAATCTTCACGACACTGGAATAGGAGATTCGACAAGTTTATGGCCCGCATAAGTTTTATCAGAAGTCAGTTCGACCATTGTGTTGACTTCAAATTTCGACCAGGTAATTCATTTGTTATTTTGTTGCTTTATGTAGATGATATTCTAATAGCAAGCAACAATGTCGAAGATGTAAGGAGAGTAAAGGCTGAACTCAATAAGGAGTTCGACATGAAGGATCTGGGAGTTGTGTCCAGGATTCTTGGGATTGACATCTGAAGAGATAGAAAGCAGTCAAAATTATGCTTATCACAAGAGGCATACCTACATAAGATTCTCGAAAAGTTTGGTATGTCGAATTCAAAGCCTGTTGTGACTCCGACAAACCCTCAATTAAATTTGAGTATAGATCAGTGTCCCAGTACTGATGTCGAAAGAACTTATATGGATAATATTCCATATACTAATATAATAGGTTCTTTGATGTATGTTATGGTATGTACTAGACCCGATATAGCATATGTAGTAAGTCTTGTAAGCAGGTACATGGAAGATCCTAGAAAGGCTCACTAACAAGCATTGAGGTGGATTCTAAGGTGCATAAATAGGTCTCTGAGTAGAGTCATAATTTATGGTGGAGCCTTGGGTGAAGATAGTAAAGCAGCAATTGAAGGATATACCGAATCTGATTATGCAGGTTGTATGGATTCCATAAAATCTATTTCTGGATATGTATTCACTATGTTTGGCACAACAATTAGTTGGAAAGCAACGCTTCATAAGGTTGTTGCCTTATCAACCACTAAAGCATTGTGGCTTGAAGATTTTGCAAAGGAGCTGAAACTTCAAGGCTGAGGTATCTCTGTTAAATGTGATAGTCAAAGTGCAATGCACCTGTCGAAGAACTCATCATATCATGAGCAAACCAAGCACATTGATGTGTGGCTGCATTTCGTCAAAGGGGTAATCGAGCATGGAGAAGTCCAAGTGCTGAAGGTTTCGACAAATCATAATGTTGTTGATATAATCACCAAGACGTTTCCCAATTACAAGTTTTTCCACTGTATGCAGTTGATAAAGCTGCATGAAGAAAACTAGTTTGTTTCTTATTGTTATAGAGTTTGTTCCAATGTAGAGATTTGTGAGATATTGGATCAAGTTATAGGTTTAACATGCCGTTAAAGTCCGCTCACATGTTGCTGTTAAATTGGGCCTTGTGTTATGGATCCAATTTTTTAAGTTAGCTTGTAATGGGTAATTGTTAAAAAGCCCATTAGGTTAGTGTGTTAGTTTTCTTATAAATAACATACTAGTCTCTCATCTTTTTCATAAGGGAAATATGAAGATAAAACCCTAATTCAGAAGGTGGGAGAGGTTTTTTTTTCTTGTATACTTGTAATCTTGTTTGAAGAGAAAGGAAAGAATAACAATTTATAACCAATCCTTGTTGTTATCCTTGGTTACCCTAAACCCTAACCCTTGTGGGTTTCTTAATCATAAAGAAACTGTTTATACTTTGTTTCTAGGGCATCCGATTTACAACAAGACTAAATAACGATTTAGGGAGATTTCAATATCGGTTTCCAAAAAAGCAATTAAAATAAGTGATTATAAGATAAGTTAATTGGTTGTCCGTTCTCCTACTTATCATCGATCATATAATTCCCAAGCCATAAGCGTATTCCAATCCCTTTCGATAATAGTAACAATTCATAAGCGTGATTGAAGCTAATATATGATTTATGTTCTTAAATCTTAATTAAGCAATAACTAAACACGAATTAAGAAAACGTGGTTACAATTAACAAAACATACATCAATCGAATTAACTCAATCCTATTATATAAATATAAAATATGCAACTGAATTAAGCAAGCAATGACAACTGAATAAAGCTTTTAGAATTATAGATAGAATTGAAAAGGGAATTGAAATTACTTGGAAATTATATTAACCTCAAAGTTAACGGAGATACGATTACAATAGATCAACCCGGAGGAGTTTTAGCCTCCATAAGATTAGTACAAAGCAAAAGCAAAATTGTAAACAGTGAAAATAAGGTAGAACATGAATAGTCACACGGATTCTAGGTATAGGAGAGAAACAAATTTGGGTTCTAACCCAACTGGGTCTAAAAACATAAAAACTCGGCCCAAAACTAAATATTTCTAATGTCTAAAACTTTAAAGAATTATTAGACTCTGCTTCACTTCGATTCAGATCTTTGCTTCAACACTAAACTTGTAGCTTTTTGTCTTAGCTTTCCAACTCATATCAAAATGTGCAAAACGACACCCCGTAGCTCAAGTTATCGTCTACACACAGAACATGTATCAAACAATTATTAATGCTGAAAATAAAATACGAATTTAAATTAAAGGTAAAAATAAACTTAAATCTAAAAACACAATAAAATATTAAAATTAATAAAACAAATTAGAGAAATGCCAAAGTAAAATAGCAGAAGAATGTGCATCAAAATGCACTGATCATCTACCCAGTCAATGGTGAACCACTAAATCCTTATTTCTTAGGACGTGTGGTCCAGGTACTAGCCCTAACTTCCCTCTAACCAAGAGACATCTTTCCCACATTGTCCCATAATTGGAGGAATGGAGAATACTAGGGAGTGATGTGATAACTTCTAGAGGGCATATGGATGTCGCCTTTCCTGGGGATGACCAAGCTCCTGCCTTTGTTAGGGATTTTATAAATATAACACTACAATATGAATTCCAAAAAGTCCACTTCAGGCTACATGATTAAATATACAATGGGAATTGTGGCTTGGCAATCAATATTTGAAAATTTTATAGCATTGTCTACTACATAGGCATAGTTCATTATCATTGCCAAAGTCGCGAAAAGTTATTATGGTTGAAGAAATTTTTGCAGGAGTTTGAGTTTGTTCAAGACAAACATGTGTTATTTATTGATATTTAAATCGTTATTCATCTTGGTAAGAATCCAAATTTTCATAATTGTTCTAAACCCACTGATGTGATATATCATTGGATATACGATGTTTGGAATCTAACTTGTTGGTGCAAACACCCCAAATTTGCCCTCACCCATTCACACCATGGCTTGTGATCTTCTCATATGCATAAGTTCAATCATAGCATCTCATATTACATTTTTGATTCACTGCATTGCTTCTAAGTCATCTGCATCTAGGGTTTGTGATCTGAGCCATCCCTGAGCTATCTGAGCCACTCCAAAGGTCATTAATCACTTCAAAGGGGTCCATGAATGTTCAAGCATCACATTATATCCCCACAAAGTCAAGAAAGTCAAAGAATCACAAGAACTGAGAAAGGCATGGAAGCAGAGCCAGGTTTAACTGCACAGATGACCTAGAATTAGGGTTTTGATTTCAGAGGCCATAACTCCAAATTTTTTGGTCATTCTTGTTTATATTGGTCTCTATATGGTATGGGGATCATGCATATCAATTTTCATGAAGAAATTCCATGGGGAAGGCATCTGATCAAGAGTTGACTTCTTGAGCAAGTCAGTGTAAAATCAGGGCATCTGAGGCCCCCAATGACCCAACCAAAGGGTGTTCTTCATCATTTTGAATGTGTATGATCTTTATTTGATCATAGAAGATGTTGGAAGTTCACAAAATTGAAGAATTTCAATCCATTTGCAAAGTTTCCTTTTTGGGAAAGTGACTTGTAATGAAAACTTGCCATTTTAGGAAAGTTTTTCAACCCTTTCTTTTTGATTCAAAAATGCTTCAAATGAGAAAACTTTGGTCATGAAAGTTGTAGAATGGATCATTCCCTTTTCAAAAAGTACAAGAACTCATTCTAATTCATTTTGGATCAAAAGTTATGGCTTGTCAAAATTGGGAAAAATCACATAATTTCATATTTTACACCAAAGAGGCATTTTGCAAAATGGTATGATAAAGCATTCTAAAGACTTCAAATGTGCACAAACTCTTCACAACATGCTCATGTGACTTCTAAAAATCAGAATTGGCCCAAGAATTATGCATTTTGGTGCCTTGAACTTCATGAATTTCCAAAAGGGCCAAAGTTGGACAAATTTGCAAAACACTACATAAACTTCACTCAACTTGCTGAATTGTCTCAAAACCAATTCCATGGACATCCTTAATCTCAGCTGAGCCAAGATAAGCTAATGAGCCAGCTGATAACGAGAAAAAGTATCGATTATATTGCTATGTTTCAATACCGTTTTATCGCATAATTGTCGTTTTAACACCCGATTCCTCGAGTTTTCTTTGCCATTTTGTAGGTACATCATATACAGAGCTAAATCATGAGCCACAAGTGAAATGAGCAAAAACAACCATTAAAAGATGAAGAAATGAGGAATTCTGCATAACCTGCATATTTTGTTACACTCACGGTCGTCACCTAGGACTCACGACCGTGACGCGCCAAAAGGAGCACTCACGACCGTGACAAGTCCCTCACAACTGTGACGCATATCATACAAGGAACACGAACGCGACACCCTTGTCACGACCGTGACAAGGTAAAATTAGGGTATTTGACTGAAGACTTGGTCATGAACGTTACACTGCATGAAATCCAACGTGCCTATTTTCCAGCAGACCCAGTATTCCCACGTTTCCCTGGATTCTCTCATTTTCCTACGAGGCCCAAGCACCAATTCAACTGCCAAGCCCATTTAGTTTGCTATAAATAGACTTGTTTCAATGAACAATTTACAGAGTTTTAGTTTTTAATTTCTTGCGGAAGCTCTGCCGATTTTATTTTGCACCCTTTATTTTTCCAGCATTAATTTCTTTGCTTTATTTTTCTTGTATCCCAACCAACCTTATAACAATTTCCAACATCAGGAAATTGTTATAAATTAATTTGTTTCAAAGCCTTCAGATTCTTTTAGAATTTTTATTTCCGATTCCGGTCAATACTCCGAGCTTTCCAGCCTGTGGAAGAAGGAGTCTACTACTTTTATTGTTATCCAGGTTTATATTAAATTGCATTTATATTTATGTTGAATATTTATTTTTCTGCCATGCATATTTCGTTTTATGTTTCTCTGCCTCTGTCTGGTTCAACAATAATGAGTAGCTAAATACCTTAGGGCGGTATGTAATTAAAACAAACTAAATCGGTAAAATCAACTCTAGGCTTAAAATAATTAAGAGCTTAAAATTCTGGCTGAAACTTTTTATTATAAAATCAACCTTTTTGTTACGAGAGTAAGGAAAGTGTATTAGGTTAGGTCAAGACCACGAGAGTGTGAGATTTTAACCATATAGCTAAAGTTAGGCATTTAAATTAAACACAGCGAGAGCGCTTTAAAATAAATTAGAATTACTAAGTTTCCAAAAATTATTTCTAAACACTTATGGGCTAGCGAGAGCAGGCATAGGGCTTTAGGGGTAAGATCTGAGATAAGACCACGAGAGTGTGAGTTAAAGATATTTAAACTGGCAACCTCTACATAATAGATTAAGTGAACCGTCTTTATAAGCCTAAGTTAGATTGACCCGCCTAAGTTAGCATAATTACATACCGACCGCCTTAGTATTATTTATTAAACTTAATTTTAATTCCCGCCTTTAATCTTTAAAAACAACCAAAAATCGTGACAACCCTTCACCTTAGCTAAACTAGAAATTCCTCTAGCACTAAGTAACCATAGAGTCCCTGTGGATCGATAATCTTAAATATTACTTCGATAGGCTGTGCACTTGCAGTTAAGATACCGCTAGACACATAATTAGATACGTCTTTAGCCCATCAAGTTTTTGGCGCCGTTGCCGGGGACCTTAATTTAGTTACTAGTGCACTTTAGGGTAGAATTGTCTAGACTAAGGTAACAACTATTTTCTTTTCTTAATCTAAATTCCCGAGTGTATGCCAAGTACTCTCTCCCAAGGCGAAGACTTGCAACCTCTAATCCCAGAATCGGAACGCTTCTTACACGTAAGAAGACGGATATTCGATTACGAACAAAATTACAATATTCCAGATCTTCAATTAGATCCACCTAAACCAGTCGTAACATCAAAGGACGCAGAGATGGCTGAAGAACAGAATCACCCACTCAAATATTACGCTAGTCCTTCGCAAGCTGAACCGCATTCCAGCATTGCCGCACCGGCTATCAACCGAAACGATTTCGAACTAAAACCTTCGCTGATATCAGCCGTGCAACAAAATCAATTCGCCGGAAATCCTACCGAGGATCCGAACCTTCACCTTTCGATCTTTGTGCAATACGCAGATACCGTAAAAGCCAATGGAGTTACCCAAGAAGCTATCAGATTACGTTTGTTTCCTTTTTCACTTCAAGACAGAGCAAGAGCTTGGCTTCAATCTCTGCCTTCGAACTCAGTAACTACGTGGGAGGAACTAAAGAGAGTTTTCTTGACCAAATATTTCCCACCTAGCAAGACAGCTATGCTGAGAGCTCAGATCAACGGATTTAAGCAAAGGGAAAACGAATCACTATTCGAAGCTTGGGAACGCTATAAGGATATGTTGAGACTTTTTCCACATCACGGATTAGTAGAATGGATGGTCATCCATACCTTCTACAATGGACTCTTGTACAATACAAGAATGACAATTGACGCTGCCGCAGGCGGTGCACTGATGGACAAAGAATATAACGATGCTTATTCACTTATCGAAAGTATGGCTCAAAACCATTACCAATGGGGAAGCGAGAGAGTCGCAACTGAGAAACCAACAAAAGGAGGTATGTACGAAGTGAGTAGTATGGACCAAGTCAATGCAAAGTTTGACCAATTAAACCAAAAGATCGACAACTTGGCCATAACACCAACAGCCACCGTGGCTGCAGTAACACCTAACTGTGAGTTATATGGAGTTCCAGGACATGAAGTTCCTGATTGTCAACTATTAACAGGAATTCCCACAGATCAAGTGAATTATGCTCAAGGAAACCCATACTCAAACACATACAACCCAGGTTGGAAGAATCATCCGAACTTCTCCTATAAGAACAACAATGCTTTATACGCACCAGGTCAAGCACCAGCTACACCACCAGGATATCAAAAGACTGCTCCTAATGTCCCTAGAAAATCGAACCTTGAATTGATGATGGAGAACTTTATAGCTAACCAATCTCAGACAAACAAGGACTTCTTAAACCAAAACATACACACTAGTGAGCAGATTAAGCAATTAGTAAGCAAAGTAGATGCATTAGCTACACATAACAAAATGCTTGAAACTCAGATTTCACAAGTAGCTCAACAACAAGCACCTACCGCTGCACCAGCTGGAGTATTTCCTGGACAACCTCAACCTAATCCGAAAGGACAGGCCAATGCTGTGATATTAAGAAGTGGCAAGGAACTTGACGGACCTACCGATCCAAAACTTGACAATCCAGCCATGTACCAAAAACCAGATAGACCGACTGAAATGGTGAATGATCCAGAAGAAAAGGAAGATGATAATCAAGAGGCAGTGGAGAAAGAAAAGCCTTATGTGCCTCCACCACCCTATAAACCACCAATTCCGTACCCTCAGAGATTAACCAATTCCAAGACGATGGGCCAGTTTAAGAAATTTGTCGAACTTCTGAAACAGTTGAATATTACTATTCCATTTACAGAAGCTATCACTCAAATGCCCTCGTATGCTAAGTTTTTAAAAGAAATCTTATCCAATAAGAAAAAGATAGAGGATAACGGAACCGTTACACTTACTGCTGAGTGTAGCGCCATAATTCAGAATAATATGCCTCCTAAGCTAAAAGATCCAGGAAGTTTCTCTATACCCTGTGTAATAGGAAAATTCGTCATTGACAAAGCTCTATGCGATTTAGGAGCCAGTATCAGGGTTATGCCCTTAACGATTTGCAAAAGGCTAGACATGGGAGACCTAAGACCAACTAAAATGTCTGTTCAACTAGCCGATCGCTCTGTTAAATATCCTGTAGGCATACTAGAAAACGTCCCAGTACGTATAGGAAAATTCTACATCCCTACTGATTTCATAATCATGGACATCTCTGAAGACTCCACTACACCTATCATACTAGGAAGACCATTCTTAGCTACCGTCGGAGCTATAATAGACGTAAAGAGAGGAAAGCTAACCTTTGAAGTAGGTGAAGAGAAAGTTGAATTTATTTTAACACAATTCTTACAATCACCAGCTATAGAGGATACATGCTATCTACTGGACGTAATTGACAAATGTAAAAGAGAAATGGAAATGAAAGAAACTACCTATTCTGAAATTAGGAAAATCCAAATCCCTCCAATTTTCGAAGATGATAATTGGCGTGAACCGTATCAGGATGATAGTCTAAGCGAAAGTTTAGCACTTACACCGGATCCCATGCCAAGTAAGGATAAACCTACATTAGGATTAAAAACTTTACCTAAGAACCTAAGATACGAATTCTTAGACATTGAATGTAAAAGACCAGTTATAATAAATTCCAGTTTAGGAACAATCAAAACAAAGAAACTTTTAGATGTCTTAAAGAAATATCCAACTGCATTAGGATATAACATATCTGATCTCAAAGGAATTTGCCCTTCAATCTGTATGCATCGTATTCTGCTAGAAGAAGATTGCAAAACCTCCAGAGAATCTCAAAGAAGAATTAACCCAATCCTTAGCACTGTAGTAAAGGAAGAAGTTAAGAAACTACTAGATGCCGGAATAATATATCCAATCTCTGATAGTAAATGGGTTAGTCCAGTACATGTAGTGCCAAAGAAAGGAGGTGTCACTGTTGTGAAAAACGCTACAGGCGAATCGATATCACAAAGAGTAGTGACGGGACATAGAGTGTGCATCGATTATCGTAAACTAAACAAAGCCACTCGAAAAGATCATTTCCCACTACCTTTTATAGATCAAATGTTAGAAAGATTAGCCAAGCATTCTTATTTCTGTTATCTTGATGGTTACTCAGGATTTTTCCAAATCCCTATCCACCCAGATGATCAAGAGAAGACTACATTCACATACCCTTATGGAACGTTCGCTTATAGACGAATGCCCTTTGGATTATGCAACGCTCCTGCAACCTTTCAAAGATGTATGATGTCAATCTTCGCAGATTTTATAGACAACATCATGGAAGTGTTCATGGACGACTTCTCTGTATGCGGGTAAAGTTTTGAAGGATGCCTATCAAATTTAGAAATGGTGTTAGAAAGATGTGTAAAAGTAAACCTCGTGCTTAACTGGGAGAAGTGTCATTTTATGGTCAGAGAAGGAATCGTATTAGGACACGTTATATCCGAAAAGGGAATTGAAGTTGATAAAGCTAAGATAGAAGTCATAAAAGATCTTCAACCCCCAAAAACCATTCGAGAAATACAAAGCTTTTTAGGACACGCCGGTTTCTACCGACGATTCATCAAAGATTTCTCGAAAATCACTAAACCTCTTATTGGTTTATTAATGAAAGACGCTGAGTTCATATTCAATGAAGATTGTCTTAAAGCATTCGAAACTCTAAAAACAGCCCTCATCACCGCACCAATCATGCAACCCCCTGACTGGAGATTACCTTTCGAAATCATGTGCGATGCGAGTGACTATGCTGTAGGCGCAGTTCTAGGCCAGAGGAAGGACAAGAAACTTCATGCGATTTACTATGCCAGTAGAACCTTAGACTCTGCTCAGATGAACTACGCCACTACTGATAAAGAATTGTTAGCAGTTGTCTTTGCGCTTGACAAATTCCGTTCTTACCTAGTAGGAGCGAAAATAATCGTTTACACAGACCACGCTGCTATCAGATATCTATTGACTAAGAAAGATGCTAAACCAAGACTCTTGAGATGGATTTTACTCTTACAAGAGTTTGATCTCGAAATAAAAGATAAGAAAGGTACTGAAAACATCGTAGCGGACCATTTATCTAGAATAGAAGGTATTAAACCCGAACAAGTGCCGATTAACGATGATTTTCCGTATGAACAACTGATAGCACGAATAGGAAGCGACCCAGTTCAGTTAGACGTAGATGAACCAGAACCCGTGGAAACAATCCAAATGACTGTAGGACTTCCATGGAACACTGACATTGTTAACTACCTAGCTGCAGGAGCTCTTCCACCTGATTTAACCTATCAGCAGAAAAAGAAATTCTTTCACAATCTCAAACATTACTATTGGGATGAACCATTATTGTTCAAAAGAGGACCCGATGGAATCTTTCGTCGATGTATTCCCGAAGAAGAAATAGAAGATGTCATTGCTCATTGCCATTCATCTCCTTATGGTGGACATGCAAGCACTTCCAAGACTTGTGCAAAAATCTTACAAGTCGGCCTATTCTGGCCTAATCTATGGAAATATATCCACATCGCTGTTATAAATTGCGATCGGTGTCAACACACCGGTAATATTTCAAGAAGAGATGAAATGCCTCAAAAAGGAATATTGGAAGTAGAAATCTTTGACGTCTGGGAATAGATTTCATGGGACCATTCCCATCATCTTTCGGTAATAATTACATACTCGTAGTTGTTGATTATGTTTCAAAGTGGATCGAAGTTATAGCTTCTCCTACAAATGACACACGAGTAGTAATAAAGCTTTTCAAAAATATAATCTTTCCCAGATTCGGTGTGCCTAGACTCGTCATAAGTAACGGTGGCTCGCACTTCATTTCAAAAATCTTTGACAAATTACTATCTAAGTATGGAGTAAGACACCGTGTGGCAACACCATATCATCCACAAACAAGTGGACAAGTCGAAGTCTCGAACAGAGAAATCAAACAAATCTTAGAAAAGACTGTCGCCATATCTCGGAAAGATTGGTCATCTAAACTTAATGAAGCTTTATGGGCTTATAGGACCGCTTACAAGACACCCATAGGAACTAAACCTTTCAAATTAGTTTATGGAAAATCTTGTCACCTCCCGGTAGAACTAGAACACAAAGCCTATTGGGCGATCAAAACTCTCAATATAAACTATAATGCTGCAGGAGAGAAGCGAATCCTAGATATTAACGAATTAGAAGAGTTAAGGCTAGATGCTTATGAGAATGCTAAAATATATAAAGAAAGAACTAAGCGATGGCATGATAAACGCCTATCTAGGAAAGAATTTAGTGTGGGAGACGTTGTACTCCTCTTTAATTCAAGACTTAGGCTCTTTCCTGGAAAACTAAAATCTAGATGGTCAGGACCCTTTGAAATAACTAGAGTGTTCCCGAGCGGAGCGATAGAAATTAAGGGTAGGAATAGTGAACCATTCACAGTAAACGGACAACGTTTAAAACATTATCATAAAGTTGAAAATAGAGATTATGCAAATAGTCTAAGACTTTTAGAGTTGTCCACTAATTTCCCTGATTAATCTACACCTAAGCATTACGTCAGGCTTTAGACGATAAAAACAACGCTTAGTGGGAGGCAACCCATTTAATCAATTTAATCATTTTAATCATTTAAATCATTTTGATCATTTTATTATTTTGTCATTTGTCATTTTATTATTCGTTTATTTGTTTTGTCATTTTATTATAGTTTTATTTCATTATTACTATTATTGCTTTTATTTATGCATTTTATTTTCTTATTTTTTCCTTATTTTAATTATAAATCACTTTTACAGATTTTCTAAAGTCTTTTCCACTTTCCTTCTCCCCCTGATTTGTTTCCTCCGTATTTGCACTAACTATGGCTAACCAACCGATAAACCTTATGGAAACCAAATTTAGAGGTAGGAACCAAAGAATGAAATTTGAAGAGTTATCACAGAGACCAATGGATTTGACTCTGTACCCGGATGATCTGACTATGGAAACCTTAGGTATACATGATAGCATCCTATACTTGTTTAACCGACTTGGATGGGAGAATGCACTGATTCAACAAAAGTTTGTGACTTACCGCGAGCTCACCCTTGAGTTCCTCAGCTCCTTAGTTTACCTACCCGAGCGCGGTTTTGGATTCAGGAAAGGATTTATCAGTTTCCGCCTATTTGGAATAGAATATGACTTTAACCATAAAGAACTAGCTGACTTATTAGGATTCCCTAGTGGACCCTTTGCTTTTACTACCACACAGGTAGAATTGATGGACATTGAGCTGGATTTCTTTTGGGGAACATTAACCGGAAACTACCACCCTGAACCAAATAGCATGAACAATGATGAGATACATAACCCTGTTATCCGTTACTTCCATAAGATCCTTGCCCACACCTTCTTTGGAAAACAAGAAAACCTTACTGGAGTATCTAAAGATGAGATATTCATTATGTCATGTTTCACTAATGGACAGCCAGTCAATGGTGTGCCTTTCATGATGCAAACCTTCACCCGAATCCAAGAAGAACCTGATTTACCTATATTAGTAGGAGGTCTTGTAACCATTATTGCTGATGCCTTAGGACTTAGATACCAATTACACAGGTGTAACCGTTTAGGTACCATCCGTCCTATGAATCTTAACTTTTGCTTTAATCGTCATATCATAAGGAATTTAGGACATCCACCTTTCGAGTACCTAATCAGGAATGAAGTAGTAACCCTGTTCACACTACCAAACCATGCTAGAGTGAGTGTTCACAATAAGGATAATTGGCTTTATGAGTTAAACCCACCTGACTATCCATCTACTCCAGAAACACCTCAATCTTACAAGATAAAGGATGATAAAATGACCGATGTAGAAAGTGACCCTGAGACACTTCCTGGTTACCATGACATTGACCACACTGATGAAGTGATTGAAACCCCTGAAGTGAATCAAGTAGAATATGCTGACAACTTAAAGAATATCATGAACACTCTTGAAGCTTACCAAACCGATATAAATACCATTAAGGATGAGATTAAGAGCATGCGATTGGACATTATAGGTCTAACTGACATAACATGTGAGCAATTCTACCACCTGAACTCTGCAATCGAAGATTTGAAGAAGCACTTTTGAAAATGCTGTAGTGATCTAGCTTATTTTACTTATTGTTTTCGTTTCTAGTTAGTTTTACATTTCGCAAATAATTTCGTACCGTATTTTTATTAATGTAATTTCATTTCAATTATCAAATGCAAAGCACTTCTAGTTTACAAAATTTTCCAATTTAATCAATTTATATGCTTTCAATCTATTTATTGTTATGTTTAAATTGATTAATGTTTTATGCAATCTCTCGTGTGATGCAATTTACAAGTACTATGTTGGTATTATATATTATATGGTGTTTATGTTTAAAATAGAGTGAGAAGTGATCATAAAATATTATATAAATTATATGAAGCGTAAGAGAGATAATGCATTCTGGAAATTATTCAAAGTTGTAAGCCCTCACGGTCGTCATCACCCCCTAACGATCGTGACAAGCTAATTAGCGCGTCACGACCGTCATCCCCTTGTCACGACCGTGACAACCCCAGTTATAGGATTCGTGAGAAACAGAACTGTTTCTTCTTCGAAACCTCTTCTTCTTTCATCTTCCATAACTTTCAAAACCACCCATTATCTTTTCCAACTTCCGTAACCTCCCATTACCAAATTAAACCCCATTAACCTCTCCATTTACTCCACACCTATCACATTCTCACCTTGCAATATTAATCCGAACCAATTTCCTCTCATTTTATCACTTTTCTCACAAAAACCAAAAACCTCTTATCTCCTACTCTTGTTCTTGCATACAATGGAAGCAATTCAATTTAGAGATGGTGAGCATGGAGAAAATCAGAGAGAGAGGTTCATTCGATTCCAGAACCGTGGTGTGCAACCCACGCGATATGTCGACACTGTCTGTTTGAGAGAATTGGGAATGCTTAACAGTGTCAAGAGCCTGCTTCAAAAGGTTGGCCTATGGGATCTTTGCAGTCAGCCCCAGCCCACATTCGAGCTTCTGACATTGGAATTCCTAAGCTCATTCCATTACATCACTCCTACCGGTTCTCAGAGTCAACTCACCGGCGTTGATAAGTTCAGATTGCTTGGCCGGGAGTTCGAAGTTTCGCAAACAAGGATAGCCGAGTTATTAGGCTTTGATCACGGGAATGAAGCTCACCTCCGCGTGCCGGACAATTTCAGTGAAACCGCTTTCACCCTATGGCACGACATCACCAACACCCGTGCCTCAGCCTTTCAGAGCCTGAATGCTACGCATATCCACAACCCGGCGATCAGATACTTTCATCGCATCATTTGCAACACCATCTTTGCACGAGAGAGTAACCACAAGCTCAACTCCAAGGAGCTTTTGTTCTTGCACTGCGCTCTAAATGAAGAGCCTATCAATGTTGCCCCGTTCATGCTATCCCATATCCAGTCCTTTGCGCAAAGAGGCGCAACCCCCTTTTACATAGGCGGCATTGTCACCACCCTCGCCATTCAGTTGGACCTTGGTGACTTGGTCGTCAATTTGCCTAGCAGAGCCGCCGAGTTCCTAACCAAGAATTATTGCAGGTCCGCCCACTTGATTGCACAGAGAGAGGATGGCAGGTTTAGCCCTGTTATCCAAGGCACTGTTTATCACCACATCATCTTGTCGTGTCGTGACCGCATCGATCCATCTAGCCGAGCCAACTGGCTCTTTGCTTTACCGGATGCTGCCGGCCACGCCCCCATTCCTGATGAGCAGGCCGATCTACCAGCGGACGAGATGCAAGACACCATGGATGCAGCTGAGCATGTCCAGGACATTCCTGAGTCATCCACCCGACAGCCTCCTGCACAAGAATATACACTTGAGGAAGTCCTCCGTGCGATTCATCAGCAAAACCAGATGAATGCCGCACTGGAGCGAAGGCAGAAGGAGCAGCATGATGCATTACTCCGCACTATTGCAACCAACCAGAGGTCTACTGATGAGAAGCTCGGAGAGATCTTTAGCGAGCTAGAGGCTTTACGCATTGATATCACTGCTATCATCGGTACCGGTTCTGATCTGAAGCGACTCCGACCAGACGCTCCCGCACCAGAAGCCAAGGCCGTGGTCATCAGCAGCCTTAGTTTTAGTTTTTGTTTATGTTTTTCCGTTTTCGTTGTTTGTATTGTACTTTAACCGCTATTATATCACAACATTGAGGACAATGTCTAATATAGTGTGGGAGAGGTACCTTTCATTTTCCGCATTTTTCCATTCCGTTGTATTTCCATTCCGTTGTATTTCCTTTTCGTAAGTTAATGAAACAGAGCAATTTTTGTGCTATTTTCTTTAGTTTCGAACTTTCCCCGTTTGTTTAGCCATACCGAAAAAAATCTTTAATTAATTCTTCGCATTACCCGACTTACCTACGAAATCATAATTAGGAAGCTGAGAACGATTCAACAAGATCAATACAGTCTTGACACCTTAGACTTCCCACTTAAGCAATTCCGTTCCGATGATTGTTACGACTATACCTTAAGTTTCAGTTCTAAAGTAACCCCTAGTAGTTTATACTAGCAGTCAGCACCGTCTGAACACAAACCACGTGGGGAGCCGATGAATATAAGTGCTTGATGCCTAATCTATAATGATCCTTCATATCTCGATGCAAATGAAAAGAAATTGCACCAAAGTACATGGTCGCATATAAGAAACGAGAAATATGAGAAGGAGTCCATTGCAGGTTGGTTCAGAGGTACTGGTTCTGAACTTGGTAGGGCGTGCTACGGCTCGATCCCCCACAACCTTCAAATTGGATAATGTATGTAGGGTTACCACATTCGTGTACCAGACCCCGTGCTTATAAAGGATCAAATTCGCTAACCGGCTACTCCACTACATGCGTGCTAAGGCAAAGGGCTTAATGTGATTGCGCTAGAATGAAACCGGGCGAAATAAGATCGAAAGACTCTAGGTGAAATCGTAAAGCAATTACCGAATGTTTCGTTTAACGGGACGTCGACGACTTAGCTTGTTTCTTGTGTCATTAGTGTATCGTTAGTGTTTTATCAAAGTACCGGTTTATCCGACAAAACGACCCTTCGTACGATTTGTTAAGAGTGTGCGTCGATAAAAACTTGTCCGACAATTTTCAACCGATTATTTGCTTGAGGACAAGCAAAGGTTTAAGTTTGGGGAAGTTTGATAACGAGAAAAAGTATCGATTATATTGCTATGTTTCAATACCGTTTTATCGCATAATTGTCGTTTTAACACCCGATTCCTCGAGTTTTCTTTGCCATTTTGCAGGTACATCATATACAGAGCTAAATCATGAGCCACAAGTGAAATGAGCAAAAACAACCATTAAAAGATGAAGAAATGAGGAATTCTGCATAACCTGCATATTTTGTTACACTCACGGTCGTCACCTAGGACTCACGACCGTGACGCGCCAAAAGGAGCACTCACGACCGTGACAAGTCCCTCACGACCGTTACGCATATCATACAAGGAACACGAACGTGACACCCTTGTCACGACCGTGACAAGGGAAAATTAGGGTATTTGACTGAAGACTTGGTCATGAACGTTACGCTGCATGAAATCCAACGTGCCTATTTTCCAACAGACCCAGTATTCCCACGTTTCCCTGGATTCTCTCATTTTCCTACGAGGCCCAAGCACCAATTCAACTGCCAAGCCCATTTAGTTTGCTATAAATAGACTTGTTTCAATGAACAATTTACAGAGTTTTAGTTTTTAATTTCTTGCGGAAGCTCTGCCGATTTTATTTTGCACCCTTTATTTTTCCAGCATTAATTTCTTTGCTTTATTTTTCTTGTATCTCAACCAACCTTATAACAATTTCCAACATCAGGAAATTGTTATAAATTAATTTGTTTCAAAGCCTTCAGATTCTTTTAGAATTTTTATTTCCGATTCCGGTCAATACTCCGAGCTTTCCAGCCTGTGGAAGAAGGAGTCTACTACTTTTATTGTTATCCAGGTTTATATTAAATTGCATTTATATTTATGTTGAATATTTATTTTTCTGCCATGCATATTTCGTTTTATGTTTCTCTGCCTCTGTCTGGTTCAACAATAATGAGTAGCTAAATACCTTAGAGCGGTATGTAATTAAAACAAACTAAATCGGTAAAATCAACTCTAGGCTTAAAATAATTAAGAGCTTAAAATTCTGGCTGAGACTTTTTATTATAAAATCAACCTTTTTGTTACAAGAGTAAGGAAAGTGTATTAGGTTAGGTCAAGACCACGAGAGTGTGAGATTTTAACCAGATAGCTAAAGTTAGGCATTTAAATTAAACACAGCGAGAGCGCTTTAAAATAAATTAGAATTACTAAGTTTCCAAAAATTATTTCTAAACACTTATGGGCTAGCGAGAGCAGGCATAGGGCTTTAGGGGTAAGATCTGAGATAAGACCACGAGAGTGTGAGTTAAAGATATTTAAACTGGTAACCTCTACAGAATAGATTAAGTGAACCATCTTTATAAGCCTAAGTTAGGTTGACCCGCCTAAGTTAGCATAATTACATACCGACCGCCTTAGTATTATTTATTAAACTTAATTTTAATTCCCGCCTTTAATCTTTAAAAACAACCAAAAATCGTGACAACCCTTCACCTTAGCTAAACTAGAAATTCCTCTAGCACTAAGTAACCATAGAGTCCCTGTGGATCGATAATCATAAATATTACTTCGATAGGCTGTGCACTTGCAGTTAAGATACCGCTAGACACATAATTAGATACGTCTTTAGCCCATCACCAGCTACACCATTGCTCATACCTCAAGTACAACACTTTTGACTTTTTGGCAAAAACACCCATACCAATCACAACAGTCCACCACCCACTCTCTGCCCAATCCAGACCTTACAAGCATACTCCAAGGGTTCATTTTCATAACACAACTAAGCCTGATCTCTCTCACAAGCCAGCATTCTCCAAACTCACCCCTTATGCATTTTCATTCGAAACTGACCACACAAGCATCAAACCTCAAAACCAACTTCACCATTCATTCAGAAAAGCTTCATAGAACATAAACCACCCTTCACCTTGCCTTGAAACCCCCTGAAACTCAAACACGATTCTCACCCCTCACTGAACAGAACTCCATCAAACTCACAAACCAGCCAAAATAAACTCCAAACAAGCTTTGCAAACACTTGAGGGAGGTCAGTAGAGTTGATTGGAAGCAAGGAACTGGTCAAAAAGCTCCTGGATTGAAAGCTTCAACTCAGGTAGCCACTGAAATTCATTTTTCCAGAAACCTTGTTTTAAGTTATTGAAATGATCTACATGCTCCCCTGATTGCTTTGCACTTTGTATTTTTGAAAATGATTGATTATTGAGCATGTACTGCATCTCTGAAAGATTGGTCATTTTTATGTTTTTGTTTCGAATCTTGGTTTTGAGTAAAAAGAAATGGATTTTGAGGGTAGATTCATGTTTAGGGAGGATGAGAGATTTGATCTGGAGCTTTACAGCTTTTAAAATGACCAGGAGAGTGAGTTTGAGATTTCTCAGGGAGGGTGTCACCGGAGAAGACGACCGGAGCTCTTCTCCGGTGACCTGAAAGTGATTAGGGATTGATAATTAGGGTTAGCCAGGTTTAAATATGGGGCGTTGGATCTGGGTTTCCCGCGCGTGTTGGAGGGCCAAGATGTTTTCACTTAGCCCTAATTGTGTTTAATTAAGTTAATTAATTAGGTTTAACTCAGTTTGAATTCCAGCCACAGGATCTGGCGCGTAGTCAACAAATCATTTCCCAGATTCAATCTCAGCCTTCCCTTGCGTTTACTTCTGTTTTATTTAATTTTTAATTCATATTTTCTTATTTGTTTTACATATTTTATTTAAAATATCAGAAATCATTTAAAAATTATGAAATTTTTTGTCAAAGATTTCATTAATTTTTAAAACCCAAAAAATTTTTTATTTTTATTTTTTTCATAAAAAATTATTTTTAAATCATTTAATTGTTTATTTTTAATTAGTTAATGAAAATTAATTAATTAAAAATGCATTTAGGTATTTAAAAATCACCAAAAAATTCACATTGCATTTAGAAATATTTAGAAACATTATCAAACTCTTAAACCAAATTTCTTTTTTGTTCTTGATGCCTTTTGATCATTTTCATTGGAATTAAATTCATTTTAGGGCAATATTTTGGTTCAATCTTTGAAAAATCCTTTCTGCCTAACCCTTGAGAGTTTGATGATGATTCTTCTTGCATTGCATCCTTCATGGCATGTAGTTTATAGGATAAAATTGGTTTGATTTGATCTTGCATTTTCATTTTGTTTTGCATTTTTCTTGATGAGGTACCTCAAAACCCTAGTAATCTTAGGAAATTCATAACATACACTAGGCTAAGAGTTGGATCCCCTCCTTTGGGAAGTGAGCTTGTATAGGTTTAGGGTACCTTTGATTGTATTTTCAATTTTTTGTCATGTCATTTGCTTCTGGTTTTGAGTTTTTTCTTTGCATGTTGTATGTAACCCTAATTTATGCTTTCCTTTGCATCCATCTTTCATTTGCTTACATCCATTGATTTTCCATGACATTTTGTGCATCAACATGATTCATAATACATCTTAGGACATATTAGAATCATGTTTGATCATTGCATCTTTCATTTTCCATTTTATATGCCCATTGCATTTCATAACTTTTCATGTACATTCATGGTTCAAAACATGCTTCATCTGCATCCATTGCCTTGTATGATCATTCTCATGTCTTGCCTCATGTTTGTATCATCTCTTAGCATCATTAACATCATGTAAATGCTTCTGACTTTGGTTTGCATCATGACATTTCATCTCATTTGCATTGCATTTCATTTCCTTTGGCTAACTTTTCAGGTGGTAAGTTGTTTTGAGAAGTGAATTTGCCTTCACTTCTCACAATCTCTCTTCACCTCTCTTATGCATCATTGCTGCATTTTATCTTTGCTTTAGAGTGAGCTTGCTCATTTATGTTCATCTCTTACTTTCTTTCTTCAGGCAACTTGTCTTCTTGGATGAAGCAAGTTGTCTTGCTTCTCCTTGCTTCTTCCTCCTTTCATCTGCTCCTCTCCTTGGTGGCTCTTTGAAGATCTTTCTCTCTTAAACCTCACAAACCCTAGGATCTCCAAGTATGATAAAAATAAGGGTTTGATTAGTCCCCCATTTATCTTTTACCTTTGTGTCATCTTTGAGTCTTCTCTTCTCACCTCATAATCAGGGACTAAACCCTAAAGGCTTTAAGGCTTTGTGATTAAGCTTATGCCTGCATCCTTCTATTAGGATGGAGTGTATAACTTTAATCCTAAGTGTTAAACCCTTAATGTGTTTAAATCCTTTAATCAATTCACTTAATAATCATCAAGACATCAAGCTTGTAACTTGGGCCTTGCATTAGGGTTCTAATTCTTCCTTAATTGGTTAAGAAGGACTAACCCTAGTGTTAATGGACAAGTCCCCCTAAAATTGTCTTACAAACCATAAAAATCACTTCTTAATCTCATCACTAACTAAAATCCATTGTAATAAGGCTTTGTTTTGTCATGAGGTTAATCCCTAATCATGGATTAAGTTGAGGAGTCTTTCTCAGCTTAAATGTTCTCATCTATTATCCTTCTATTAGGATGGTGTAATGGGTCCATTAAATCCTTGATTATGGCTTAAACTCATTACTTAACACTAAACAAAAACAACAAAAAACATCTAAATAATTGCAAGTAGGTTAATGATCTTAATCCTACATCATGGTGATTAAGTGTGAGGTGTTTACTTCATGCTTAAGGTATTCTCATTACCCCTAATCAGAGGGAGGATGTGATGAGCTTATTAACCCTTGGTTTAGGCTTAAGCTCATTTTCTTATGACAAACTCCAAAAAGTAATAAGAGATTGAAAACATCAAAAACAAACAATAATCGTCTCCTCCGGGATTCTTTTCTCATCATCTTCACTCACAATCGAGAACTTGCTTCTTCCGTCTAATGCAAGACAGTTTGCACCTGAGCCAGACAGGTCATACACTTGAGCATAGACAAGTAAGCAATTCACAAGTCAATTCATCTTTCAGTCTCTTTGAGTCGAACTACGGTGTTCTGACTTCCTCATTGCACGAGAGGATACGTAGGCATAACTTAACAGTTATCGAACAAAAGTCTCTGTATATTCCTCCTCCTTCCAATATCATTCTTTCAGCCTCGTAGTCTTGAGCTCCTTCATTCTTGTTCTTACATTGACACTTCTCTTATACACTTCATACTTCTTTTACACTGACACTTGAATTCTTTTCCAGCTTTGATACACAAATTGCACTGACACTACCCCTTTAAAACATAAATCTTTTAAGCGTGGATCCCGTCGAGTACGACGGACAATCTGGGTGCTAATACCTTCCCAGGTTGTAACCAACCTCCTTTCTCAGTTTCTCTGGTTCGCAACCGTCTTATCCATATCTTTTCTTAGGTTTATGCAGCATTACCTTTCCTTCGGGATAAAAATGCCTAGCTGGCGACTCTATCCATTCTCTTCTCTTTCGCCGACCGTTCGCGTCTGTACCCCTTCTGACCCTGTGTCATGTTGTGGGAGCGACAGCTTGGCGACTCTGTTGGGGACCCTTATACTGTAACCAGGGCTTCTGGTTCTTTTTGTGGGTTCCTCCTAGCGCTTGTTTGATTTGTGTTTACTGGGGTGTTATGTGCTAATTGTGTTATATAGTTGCTTTATTTACTACTTTATGTACAGCTTTATTTATTGCTTTCTTTACAGTTTTTCATATTTCATACTGTCATTATCATTGCTGGATCTGTTCTTCTGTCTTGGTGGGTGGGGTTCCATTGAGAGTTTAAGGTCCTATACCTGGGACTTGAGTGACACCTAGGCTAGAGTGGTTCATGTTCTTTCCCATTCCATTTCGGTCTGGTGCGGGAATATGAAACACGGTTCAGATGTGGGTTTCTTCTTGAGAACTCTGTGCTACAGATTTCCTGTAGTGCTAGGGCTATCTGGGAAGCCTGCTAAGTCTGGATGACCTTTATTGTGACCTTCAGAAACTGAGGTGAATTATAGGAGGATCTTTTATGGTTATTGTAAACACTGTACCTCCGGGTTAGAAGTGTTTACACTTCTCATAACTGGTCCAAATCTGAGGATCCTTGTTCTAGAACACCACCTGTGAGGGGCTTGGACTGTTTATAGGTTTGCAGGTACCATTGGCCACATCATACCCTGTTACTTGTTTTGTTTAAGAGTACCTCATTTTGGACAGTTCTTGTGATTTAACCCTGGACATGTGACTCTTTATTTGAGTCCCCCACCTTGGTTACTGGATTTCTGAACCTCCATCTGGACTTCTTGAACATACATGGGTCTATATCAAGACAGATAAATCAGATCCAGCTTGATCACAAACCCCTGCATATCATTTGCATACATCATCATTGCATCATTTAACATTTGTTTATTTGTTTTTCAGGGTATCCACATTGTATTTTGGCTTGGTTTTGACCCCTTCATCTGCTTAGACCTTTGTTTCATCAGTTATCTACTTCAACTATCTTCATCAGTTGTTTGCTTCAGTTACCTCCAGCATCAGCCTATCAGTGGCCCATCTCCAGTACCAGTCTTGATCTTCATCAGCACTTGTCTTCAGTTCTTCATCAGCAGTCATGGCACCCAGGAAAAGCAACATTTCATACCATTTCTTTGAGCCTGTGCTGACTGGCATCAGGCAGGTCCAGTCACTTATCACTCCAGACCACATCCCATTATTCAGAGAGCATTATGGAGGTATCCTTGACATGGTTATGGACTTGGATCCTTCCCAGAGGAGCATGATCCACACTTGCCTACAGTTTTATGACCCTCCTTTGAGATGCTTCACTTTCCCAGACTTTCAGCTAGGACCTCTGTTGGAGGAATTTTCATCATTGATTGGAGTGCCTGTCAAGGGTGGGATCCCCTTCAACCCAGATATGACTTCTCCCAGCAATGGAGAAGTGGCAAAAGCATTGTACCTAGAGCCTACTTTGATTGAGCAGAACATGACAACAAAGGCTGGGATCCCTGGTTTACACTTAGACTTCTTGATTTCTCAGGCCATCCTGAAGGCCTCTTTGGGAGAATGGAGGGAAGTTTGTGCATTGCTAGCTCTCAGCATATATGGGATTATACTGTTTGCAGATGAGCCCAAATTTATCAGCAAGAATGCCATTCATCTTTTCCTTCTGAGAAACCCAATACCCACATTGCTGGGAGATTTCTATTACTCCATTCATCAGAGGAATGAGAAACAAAGGGGGAAGTTAGTGAGATGTTGTGCTCCTTTGTTTCACACCTGGCTGCTCAAGCACCTACCCAAGACAAATGCCTTCTTGAATCCTCACCAACATAAGAATTGGGCTAAGAGACTTATTGCTTTATCTTCAGATGATATCAGATGGTGTACCCAGAGCACCAAAGGCAAAGACATCATCACTAGCTGTGGGCAATACCCAAATGTACCTCTGATAGGAGTAAAGGGTTGCATCAACTACAACCCTTTGCTGTTCAAAAGGCAACTGGGCTATGCTTTGGTTCACCCTCCTAGAGTGCAAGATTTAGCTGAGACCCTGTATTGTGAGATAAAGCCTAATCTAGCTGTTGTCAGACAAGCATCCTGGGCTTGGGAGAACATCCAGACAAAAGGGATGGCTATTCATGGAAGGTGCAATAATGTTGCTTCAGCTCAGTACTATTATTGGTCTCATGCTAGAGCTCAGATTACTGGAATGCCTTTCACCATTGAAGATATACCTGGACCCTCTAAAGTACCACCTCCAGCTACTGTCAGCCTGGAAGAATTTGAGAAGCTGAAGGAAAGGAATGAGAATCTGTCTCAAGCTCTGAAGAAGACCCTTTGGGAAAGGAGTGATGGTCGTCTGGACATTGAGAGGTTGGAAAAGCTTAAGGTGGAGCATCTGGCCAAGATTGAGAAAGCAGAAGACTACATCAAGAAAGCAAGAGCTGGGGAGCAAATATTGAAGAATGCCTGCAAAGAGGCCAAGTTTCAGAAGGCTAGAACTGATCTCTATCTACAAGAAAGTCAGGCTATGTGGGTCAGGATCACTGAAGCCCGGACACAAGAAGATCAGAAAACTCAGGCCAGGATTGAGCAGCTAGAGGCTAATGAAAAGAAGCAACAGGAAGCTTTGCTGGCAACCCAGAAGGAGATTTCAGAGTTGAAGCTCAGGGCTGGTTTGAAGAGGTCAAAGGACCAGGACAGGCACAAAATGCTGACCACTGCCATTGCCACCAGAAACCTCCTCATCAGGAACATCACAGAGCATCCAGCTGGTTCAGTGACGGAGGCACTTCTGAAGGAAGTTAAGGAGGATGAGTTTGGACTTGATGTTTGACTTTTTGATTGTTGTTGTTTTCATTTGATGTACTTTTCTTTCGTGTTGTATTTTGACCCTTCAGGGGCATGTGTTGTAAAAAACAAACTATGTATGATTCACCATTTGTAATGTATTTTAGTTTGTTTCCATTATGGGGTTTCTTTTTCTCAGCAACATCAAAGCATCTTCCTCGGGGTCTGGAAAGGTCGAAACCAAGAACCAAGCCGGATACCTTGGAAAACAAATAAACATACTGCATTGCATACTAACTTTTGTTTTGTTTTGTAGGTTTTTGTTATTAGTTTGTTTGTTACTAACTCTGTTGTGGTTCAGGAATTATTGCTCGCCGCCGGGTGTTCCCTCTCAATCGTCCGCACCGGTATCCTACTCGCAACAACCTTCCTGGTATCCAAATGGATCAAGTACAGCAGGACCTGACAAAGGTCAGAACTCAGATGGATAATGAAAGAGTGGAGATGAGGAACCAAATGGCCCAATTCATGACTGTAATGACTAACTTGGCCCAAAGTCAAGAGAGGTTAAGGGCATTGGTAGAAAGACAAAACCCCGAGGAACCTCATCCTGGGACTGGAGGAACTAGTAATAATGAGGGAGGTCAGCCTCATGTTAACCCACCTGTATTTGGACCTCATCTAGATCCAGAGGCCAACATCCCAAGGAATGTACAAGGCAACACTGCTGCAGGTAGGATTTTGCAAGAAGATCCTCAAGAAGAGCAGTTTACTGTAATGGGAGCTAGAGATGAAATTTATGATAGGAGGTTTGATGAAATTGCTGAGAAGTTGAGATCTATGGAGTCTCAAAATTCCTTAGGCTTCGATGTAATGGATATGGGGTTAGTGGATGGGGTAAGGATTCCCCACAAGTTTAAACCCCCATGCTTCGAAAAGTACAACGGAACTTCCTGTCCACGAACTCATTTACAGTCCTTCCTGGGGAGACTTAAAGCATATACCATGGATGAAAAACTGTGGATGTTTTACTTTGAAGATAGCTTGACTGGGGCTTCAAGAGAGTGGTATTCACACTTGACCAGAGCTACTATCAGATGCTAGAAGGACCTAGCTGAAGCCTTCATCAGACAGTACCAATACAATCTGGACATGGCTCCTAACAGAACCCTCTTGATGGGAATGTCTCAATCCTCCAGGGAAAGCTTCAGGGAATATGCCCAAAGGTGGAGACAGCTTGTTGCTGCTGTCCAACCACCCATGTCGGAAAGAGAAATGGCCGACATGTTCATGAATACTCTGCAAGGAACATATATTGATAGGCTAGCTGCCTTTTCTTCCACCAGTTTTGCTGACGTAGTTATAGCCGGTGAAAGAATTGAGAGCCTTCTGAAAATGGGCAAGATTTCTGACAATGGTGCAAGTTCATCCAGTAATCCCAGGAAGCCTTTTGTGGGACCTAGAAGAACCGGTGAGACAAATGCCATTCATGATAACAGGGGCAGACCTCAGTATGTTCATAGATCAGTGGCAGCTGTCACTATTCTAGCTCCGATCCCTCAGCAACCAACATATCAACAACCACAACAACCACATTATCAACAGCAAGTTCAGTATCCGCCACAAAGAACCTACAACAACAACAGCAATCAACAACAAAGACCTTTTCAGCAAAGACCATCACAGGCAAATAGGGTGATTGACCCTATCCCTATGCCTTATGCTGCCTTATTGCCACAACTCCTGAAACTCAACTTGGTTGAGTTAAGGACATTGGCACCACCAGATCCCTCCAATCTTCCAAGGAATTATGATGTCAACGCCAGATGTGCTTTCCACTCCAATGCTCCTGGCCACAATACTGAGAAATGCAGGGCTTTACAAATGAAAGTCCAAGATCTGGTGGATTCTAAAGCCCTCAACTTCGCACCCCCTCCAAATGTCAACAAGAACCCCATGCCTAACCATGGTGGGCCAAGAATTAATGCCATTGAGGAAAACAAGCCATCTTTCTTGATAACCAGTGTTGGACAGATTCGAACACCTCTGGTTGAAATTAAAGCTCAGCTTCTAGAGTGCCAGATATTCCCCGGGTGTGAGCTCGGTTGTGGGTATTGCAACATTGCAGTCAACGGGTGTGATAACTTGAGAAGCGGCATAGATGGTCTTATCAAAGATGGAATCCTTCAGATCTCAACAGCGGCGCCTACAAATCCAGCAATTCCCTTGACAACAATTCCTGATTCTCCTACAACTGCAGCAACGATCATTCCGACCAATTCATCAATATCATCAACAATGGCTCCACCCATCACTTCAACAAATCAAATTTCAACAACCCTTTCTTCTACAACATCAGCACCCATTTATTCTACAGAATCTTCTACAACGCCAACAGAAATTAATGAAGATATCTCAGTAGTCACCATCTACTATGATCCATCAAATGTTCCTCCAAACAAAAACTTTCAACAACAAACAGTGGCACCTCCTGCCAGGTCACTAGTCACCATTTACTACGATCCGCAAACCATTTCAGTACCCTCCTCTGCCGCAGTCAGTCCAGTTACTATTACGGTGCCTGGACCAGTTCCATATGAAAACAATAATGCCATACCCTGGCATTATGGCTCTGATCTTTACTGCAACAGGGAGAAAATCACTTTGGATTCTTCAACCTCTTCTCCACAAATTGATAATATTGGGGGAGGCGGAGGCTTCACCAGAAGCGGACGCCTTTTTGCCTCACAAGTGCAAAGACCTAATGTCGAAGCAGAAGCTGCTGCCAAAGCAAAAGGAAAGAGTGTGGTATTTGAAGAGCCGACTACCAAAGAAACTCAGAAGACATCTTTTGAACAAGATGTAGACGAGTTTATGAGAATCATAAAGAGAAGTGATTACAAGGTGGTGGATCAGCTTCACCAAACTCCCTCAAAGATCTCCATATTATCCCTGTTGATGTGTTCTGAAGCTCACAGGAATGCATTATAGAATGTCCTGCATGCAGCATACGTGCCAGAAGAGATCACCGTTAATCAGCTGGAAACCGTGGTAGCAAATGTCAATACCAGTCATGGGCTGGGCTTTACCAATGCTGACTTAACAACCGAGGGACGTAACCACAACAAGGCTTTACACAACACCCTAGAGTGCAAGGGTGTTGTTCTATCTCATGTACCGGTAGACACTGGGTCGTCACTCAATGTTCTACCAAAGAAAGCCTTAGTGAAGCTGGAGTATGATGGCTTGGCATTGCGTCCGAGTAATTTGGTAGTGAGAGCATTCGATGGCTCTAAAAGATCAGTGCTTGGAGAGATTGATCTGCCTGTGATGATTGGCCCGCAGACCTTCAAAATTACCTTCTATGTGATGGACATTCAGCCGGCCTACAGCTGTTTGTTGGGTAGACCTTGGATCCATGCCGCTGGCGCTGTTACGTCTACCCTTCACCAGAAGCTGAAATTCGAGTGGGAGGGCCAGATCATCACCATCTGTGGGGAAGAAGACATCTTTGTTATCCATCTGGCTACGTACAAGTACATAGAAATGGATGGAGAAATCCATGAAACTATGAGCCAAGGGTTTGAGGCCCTGAACATTAATGAAGCATCTGCTGTACTGGGAACCTCCATAACGTCTTATCAGCAAGCCAGGAAGGTTGTTGAAGAGGGTACTGCCCAAGGCTAGGGCAAGCTGCTGCCCGTGGAAAAGAAGGAAGATAGGTTTGGGTTGGGTTACAAACCAACTCAACAAGATCAATCAGAGGCTGCCAAGAAGTCCAACTTTGTCAGCGGGGGAATGCTCACCCCGGATGCTGTGAACAACTTGGAAGATGAGTCGGAAGATGAGCGCAACCTGGAGAGCTGGATACGTCCAAGGACCCCGGGGAGCCATGTCTCAAACTGGTCTTCCCAGGAAATTATAAGGGTTACTCCTGCAGAGTAATTATTATTTCCTGTACTTTTTAAGCATGCATCAAGTCTTACATCTTGCCCAAGATGTCAAGACTCATTTTGTAATCGGGCCGTCTTGTAATTTTGTGCAAACAGATCAATCAATGAATATCAGACATCTTTTGCAAATGAGTCTTTTTCTTTTCCGCTCACTGTTTTCCATTTTTCTTTTTGTACAAAAAATAAAATGGCAATGTTTTCCAAAATGATAACTCCATTTCACTTTTTCTAAATAAGATAAAATCGATCACTAAAATGAACAATCTAAACCCTTGCAGAGAGTGCCTTTCAGACTGCACCGACAACAACACAGCGATGACTTCGTATGACTTTGACAATCCAATCAATCAAGCCGATAAAGGGGTTGAAGAAGATTACGAGCTACCTGAAGAGCTGGCTAGGTTGTTAAGGCAAGAGGAGAAGGTTATCACTCCTCATCAGGAGGAGGTCGAAACGGTTAATCTTGGTACGGAAGAAGATGTGGAAGAAGTTAAGATCGGGGCCTGCTTGCAAGATTCAGAAAAAGAACAGCTGATTGATATGCTTCGGGAGTATGTGGATGACTTTTCTTGGTCCTATCAGGATATGCCAGGGTTGGATACCGATATTGTCATGTACAAGATGCCTTTGAAAGAAGACTGCCCGCTGGTAAAACAGAAACTGCGCCGTACTCGCCCAGATATGGCAATGAAGATAAAGGAAGAGGTGCAAAAGCAGTGGGACGCCGATTTCCTTGCTGTGACTAGCTATCCGCCGTGGGTCGCTAATATTGTGCTTGTGCCTAAGAAAGACGGCAAGGTGAGGATGTGTGTGGACTACCGGGATCTGAACAGAGCCAGCCCGAAAGATGACTTCCCTTTACCTCACATTGATGTATTGGTTGATAATACGACTCAGTTTTCGGTATTCTCCTTCATGGATGGATTTTCAGGATACAATCAGATCAAGATGTCACCTGAAGACATGGAGAAGACAACTTTCATCACACCCTGGGGCACGTTCTGTTATAAGGTGATGCCATTCGGACTGAAGAATGCTGGTGCAACTTATCAACGGGCTATGGTAACATTATTCCATGACATGATCCATAAAGAAATTGAATGTTATGTGGATGACATGATTGCCAAGTCCCTCACAGAAGAAGACCACCTGGTAAATCTGTTAAAGCTATTCAAGCGTCTGAGGAAGTACCAACTGAAGTTAAACCCCAACAAGTGCACATTCGGGGTGTGATCCGATAAGCTGCTGGGATTTATTGTAAGTGAGAAAGGGATTGAAGTGACCCTGATAAAGTCAAAGCCATTCAAGAAATGCCTGCACCAAGAACAGAAAAAGAAGTTCGGGGTTTCTTGGGTAGATTGAACTACATTTCACGGTTCATATCTCACCTTACAGCAACCTGTGAACCTTTATTCAAGTTGTTAAGAAAAGAACAAACGGTCGGGTGGAACGAAGACTGCCAGAGGGCTTTTGACAAAATCAAGGAATACTTACAAGAGCCTCCAATCCTTATGCCTCCAGTTGAAGGAAGGCCTCTAATCATGTATTTGACAGTATTAGAAGAGTCAATGGGGTGTGTGCTGGGCCAGCATGACGAGTCTGGTCGAAAAGAGTATGCAATATACTACCTAAGCAAAAAGTTTACCGACTGTGAACAACGTTATTCACTGCTCGAGAAACTTGCTGTGCTTTAGCGTGGGCTGCTCGCCGACTAAGACAGTATATGTTGACCCACACTACTTTATTGATCTCAAGGATGGATCCAGTTAAGTACATATTTGAGAAGCCAGCACTTACCGGACGGGTTGCAAGATGGCAAATGATCCTCACGGAATATTACATTCAATACACATCTCAAAAAGCTATCAAGGGCAGTGTATTGTCTGATTATGTTGCTGAGCAACCTATTGATGATTACCAGCCTATGAGATTTGACTTCCCTGATGAAGACATCATGTTCATAAAAGCAAAAGATCATGAAGAGCCTGTTCACACTGAAGGGCCTGACCCAGCAGAAGAATGGACTATGATGTTCGACGGGGCTGTTAATATGAATGGTCGTGGTGTTGGTGCAGTACTCATTACACCAGAGGGAGTTCACATGCCTTTCTCGGCAAAGCTCACTTTTAACTGCACTAACAACGAAGCTGAATATGAAGCTTGCATTATGGGTCTTGAGGAAGCCATTGACCTCAGGATCAATACTTTGACTGTATTCGGAGATTCAGCTCTGGTAATCAATCAGACTAACGACAAATGGTACACCCACCAAGATCATCTGATACCTTACAGGGATTATACAAGAAGGTTATTGATTTTCTTCACAACGGTCAAGCTTGAGTATATCCCTCGGGATGAAAATCAGTTTGCAGACGCTCTGGCTACCATTTCATCCATGATCAAAGTTCAAGCTGCCAACTTTGTGCCTCGGATTTCAGTGTCCAGACTTGACAGACCAGCATATGTATTTGCAGCAGATGCTGTTAAAGATGATAAGCCTTGGTTCCATGATATCAAGTGCTTCTTGGAGGATCAGACATACCCACCTGGGGCATCTTCCAATGAAAAAAAGACTTTAAGAAGATTAGCTGGTAGTTTCTTCTTAAATACTGATGGTTCCCTGTACAAGAGAAACTTTGACATGGTACTCCTCAGATGCGTTGATAAGACAGAAGCAGACCTGTTAATGCACGAGGTGCACGAAGGATCCTTTGGTACCCATGCTGGAGGGCATGCAATGGCTAAAAAGTTGTTGAGATCAGGCTATTACTGGATCACAATGGATGCAGACTGTTGTGCTTATGCCAGAAAATGCCATAAATGCCAGATTTATGCGGATAAAGTGCATGTGCCTCCAAATCCTCTGAATGTGATGTCTTCACCCTGGCCCTTTGCCATGTGGGGCATTGATATGATTGGCAAGATTGAACCGACTGCTTCAAACGGCCACAGATTCATCCTGGTTGCTATTGACTATTTTACCAAGTGGGTTGAAGCAGCTTCTTATGCAAATGTTACAAGGCAAGTAGTAGCCCGATTTCTGAAGAGAGAGACATCATCTGTCGGTATGGAGTACCCGAGCGAATCATTACTGATAATGGTTCCAACTTGAACAACAAAATGATGGCAGAACTATGTCGGGACTTCAAGATCCAACACCACAATTCTTCTCCTTACAGGCCAAAGATGAATGGCGCTGTTGAAGCGGCTAACAAGAATATCAAGAAGATTGTGCAGAAGATGGTAGTCACATACAAAGACTGGCATGAAATGCTACCATTTTCCTTACATGGGTACCGTACGTCAATCAGAACGTCCACTGGGGCAACACCGTATCAGCTTGTGTATGGTATGGAGGCAGCCCTACCTGTTGAAGTTGAATTACCCTCCTTGCGGGTACTGATGGATGTTAAATTAAATGAAGCAGAATAGGTCCGATCCCGATACGAACAACTGAATCTGATTGAAGAGAAGAGATTAGCTACAATCTGTCATGGGCAGTTATATCAGAAAAGAATGAAGAAAGCCTTCGATCAGAAAGTCAGGCTCCGAGAGTACCGAGTAGGAGATCTTGTCCTGAAAAGACTCCTCCCTCCTCATACAGACCACATGGGCAAGTGGACTCCGAACTATGAAGGGCCATTCGTAGTAAAGAAAGTTTTCTCTGGCGGAGCACTCATGCTCAGTACTATGGATGGTGAAGACTTCCTGTCCCCTGTGAATTCAGACGCAGTTAAAAAATACTTCGCATAAAAATGTCCCACTGGACATAAAAACAGAATGTAAGTCCAGGCAAAAATAGGGCATCCCGGCGAGTCAAAAACAGAATAAAAGACTCGGGCAAAAATAAGGGAAAATAAATAAAAAATGTACACCCGCTGAGCTGAAAAGCCACATTGGACAGCTCAGGCAAAAATGGGTATCCCGATGGATTGAAAACCCGAAAGGGCGATCCACACAAAATAAGGGAATAAGCGAACAACTGCATTCTGAATTCGTCTGTATCACTTACAACCTTGCGAGCTTCGAAAGGTTCGAGCATCGGTCAGAATCAGCCTTCTACAGAAAGCAAGATGAGAAGAACGTCAATGTCATACGAGTCATAGCAAAGGGAAGCTCCTTGAAGCGTCATCAACATTGCCGACATCTTTTGTTTCTCAATTTGTAACAATCTCCTCATTTCAGGGGATCTGTTCCTTTTGGCTGTATCTTGCCAATTCAAGGCACACGAATTAATAAAATCAGATTTTCAGTCACACACTGTCTCGTACTCTTTTATTTGCAAAAATGTCCGATGTCTTTAAGATATTTGATTGCATAAATACAGATGCGTCCTTCCTAAAACTACATGCTTGCAGGAAATATACTTACTCCCAGGGGCGTCTAAACTCCTATGACGGAATCCAGCAAGGGATACCTCGGGGTACTTGTGCGTTTCTTTGTCATGCAGGATTGCAGGTACTCAAAGCACGGCATGAGGCATGAAAGCTTCTCCCCAGTAGGCTGCCCAAATCATTATTTCCTCAACACACCTTCCGAACAGCACCAGAGACGCCTTCTCCCCATCAGAGTCATCGGGCATCACTTCTCCAGCATTCCCTCCAAAGGGCAACACTAGAAGGTGTTCATATTCCCCAGCTGAGTTGTCAAGTATCATCCTCAGCAAGATCCCCCTACAGAAATCTCTAAGAAGGTCTTTCAGTGATCTTTCTTCTTCCCCAGCCGAGTGCTAGACAGGGAACCATCTCCCCACAGAGTTTCAGCCTCTATCTAGAAGAGAAACGCCTGAAGATCTCACAACAGAGTGACGAAAGCTTCTACAAACCCCAGCTGGGTCCCTCATTACCAAGATAGGTTTATCAATGACCTACTTCCCCATGTAGAGTCGTATACGTCAGATCTACCAATGATCTTATCCCCAACTGGGAAATCTACTTCGAGCAGATCAGCCAGAGATCTCCACAGCAGCGGGATCCGAATCCTGTATCGGTATCTTTGCATAATCATAGCATTCGCATCATATTTTCCCCACAGAGCGTAGCATTCCGTCTAATGCGGAGCATTACGGCAAAAGTCAAACATATTGCATAATCATAAGCCATGTGTCGAACTGAACACTTGTGAATACAATATACAAAATATCCCATACCCCCACCAGAGAGACAGGGCAGTTCCCTTACAGATACAGATACACACTCCTTTTGGCACTCGTTCGTGTCATCACTCCCCAGTAAAGCCGCCCGAGCATTCTTTACAAACAGACACTTATATATTACAGATACTCTTTTTTGACACTCGTCTGTGCCATATCCCCAGCAGAAAGCCAAAGCGTCCCCTTTGCAATTACAACACATGTTTACATATATCTATACACGTCTTTCTAACACCCGTCCGTGTTACATCCCCAGCACAGTTGCTTAAACACTTTGTAAATCATATACTCGCTTATAATACACTTTTTCTAACACCTGTCCGTGTCATGCTCTCCCCAGCAAGTTGAGCACTCGTCTGTGTCTCACTCATACCTTTCACTTATGCAGATGCCCGTCCATATCTTGTATATACCACTTAAATCCCCTCAGATTCTACACTCGTCCGTGTTCTTTGTTAACCAGTTGATACTCGTCCATATCATCATCTCTGAACATGCGTCAAGCGTTTGTTTCTACTGATACTCGTCTGTATCATAAGTATGCTCGTCCGCATCTTTAATCCATACATCGTGTCAAACACTTATGTCTTCTTGAATTTAGACATTCGTTTGTGTCTACTGTTCCCCAGAAGAGTCCCAACAAATTTCATTAAATTATTTCCTTTCTATCTGACATTCGTCATGATACCTTCCGGCAGCCGTACCCTGCCAGGTGATCGTCCTTCACCTCTTGATGATCGTCCTTCATCATTTTATCCGATGGTCGTCCCCATCGTCGATCTTGTTATCTGACATTCGTCCTATGTCATGATACCCCCGGGAGCAGCCGTACCCTGCTAGGTGATCGTCCTTCACCTCTTGATGATCGTCCTTCATCATGCCTATCCGATGTCCGTCCCCATCGTCGACCTTTTTATTCGGAATTCGTCCTATGTCGCGATACTTTTTGGCAACCGTACCTTGCCAGGTGATCGTCCTTCACCTTAGATGACCGTCCCTCATCTTATCCCCAACAGAGCAGCCAGGTGATCGTCCTTCACCTTTGATGACCGTACCTCATCATTTACCTCTTCATTCCGATGGTCGTCCCCATCATTCACCTTTAAATCCCCAGAGAGTCTTATATCTTTATTTGATGGCCGTCCCCATCATAATCTCTTATATCCCCAGCTTGTCGGCCGTCCCCGTCATTGCTTTATTTCCCGCATCTCCCCCAGCATGTCGGTCGTCCCCGTCATTGTTTCATCCCCAGCAGTCGTCCTCTGTTCGACGGTCGTCCTCCGTCACCCGCACTTTATAATTATACTTTATTTTCTTTTACAATCTATATCCCTTTTCTTCTTCATTCCGTGAGTGCAAATTTTGGACTGTCTTTGGTATCCAACCACAAGTTATCTTGTTTGCATGTTAAGCCGTCACTTACATCCTGCACAGCTAACTCATGTTTGAATAGGGGCAGCTGTAAACACCCCAAATTTTCCCTAACCCATTCACACCATGGCTTGTGATCTTCTCATATGCATAAGTTCAATCATAGCATCTCATATTACATTTTTGATTCACTGCATTGCTTCTAAGTCATCTGCATCTAGGGTTTGTGATCTGAGCCATCCCTGAGCTATCCGAGCCACTCCAAAGGTCATCAATCACTTCAAAGGGGTCCATTAATGTTCAAGCATCACATTATATCCCCACAAAGTCAAGAAAGTCAAAGAATCACAAGAACTGAGAAAGGCATGGAAGCAGAGCCAGGTTTAACTGCACAGATGACCTAGAATTAGGGTTTTGGTTTTAGAGGCCATAACTCCAAACTTTTTGGTCATTCTTGTTTCTATTGGTCTCTATATGGTATGGGGATCATGCATATCAATTTTCATGAAGAAATTCCATGGGGAAGGCATCTGATCAAGAGTTGACTTCTTGAGCAAGTCAGTGTAAAATCAGGGCATCTGAGGCCCCCAATGACCCAACCAAAGGGTGTTCTTCATCATTTTGAATGTGTATGATCTTTATTTGATCATAGAAGATGTTGGAAGTTCACAAAATTGAAGAATTTCAAGCCATTTGCAAAGTTGCCTTTTTGGGAAAGTGACTTGTAATGAAAACTTGCCATTTTAGGAAAGTTTTTCAACCCTTTCTTTTTGATTCAAAAATGCTTCAAATGAGAAAACTTTGGTCATGAAAGTTGTAGAATGGATCATTCCATTTTCAAAAAGTACAAGAACTCATTCTAATTCATTTTGGATCAAAAGTTATGGCTTGTCAAAATTGGGAAAAATCACATAATTTCATATTTTACACCAAAGAGGCATTTTGCAAAATGGTATGATAAAGCATTCTAAAGACTTCAAATGTGCACAAACTCTTCACAACATGCTCATGTGACTTCTAAAAATCAGAATTGGCCCAAGAATTATGCATTTTGGTGCCTTGAACTTCATGAATTTCCAAAAGGGCCAAAGTTGGACAAATTTGCAAAACACTACATAAACTTCACTCAACTTGCAGAATTGTCTCAAAACCAATTCCATGGACATCCTTAATCTCAGCTGAGCCAGGACAAGCCAATGAGCCAGCTACACCATTGCCCATACCTCAAGTACAACACTTTTGACTTTTTGGCAAAAACACCCATACCAATCACAACAGTCCACCACCCACTCTCTGCCCAATCCAGACCTTACAAGCATACTCCAAGGGTTCATTTTCATAACACAACTAAGCCTGATCTCTCTCACAAGCCAGCATTCTTCAAACTCACCCCTTATGCATTTTCATTCGAAACTGATCACACAAGCATCAAACCTCAAAACCAACTTCACCATTCATTCAGAAAAGCTTCATAGAACATAAACCACCCTTCACCTTGCCTTGAAACCCCTTGAAACTCAAACACGATTCTCACCCCTCACTGAACAGAACTCCATCAAACTCACAAACCAGCCAAAATAAACTCCAAACAAGCTTTGCAAACACTTGAGGGAGGTCAGTAGAGTTGATTGGAAGCAAGGAACTGGTCAAAAAGCTCCTGGATTGAAAGCTTCAACTCAGGTAGCCACTGAAATTCATTTTTCCAGAAGCCTTGTTTTAAGTTATTGAAATGATCTACATGCTCCCTTGATTGCTTTGCACTTTGTATTTTTGAAAATGATTGATTATTGAGCATGTACTGCATCTCTGAAAGTTTGGTCATTTTTATGTTTTTGTTTCGAATCTTGGTTTTGAGTAAAAAGAAATGGATTTTGAGGGTAGATTCATGTTTAGGGAGGATGCGAGATTTGATCTGGAGCTTTACAGCTTTTAAAATGACCAGGAGAGTGAGTTTGAGATTTCTCAGGGAGGGTGTCACCGGAGAAGACGACCGGAGCTCTTCTCCGGTGACCTGAAAGTGATTAGGGTTTGATAATTAGGGTTAGCCAGGTTTAAATGTGGGGCGTTGGATCTGGGTTTCCCGCGCGTGTTGGAGGGCCAGGATGTTTTCACTTAGCCCTAATTGTGTTTAATTAAGTTAATTAATTACGTTTAACTCAGTTTGAATTCCAGCCACAGGATCTGGCGCGTAGTCAACAAATCATTTCCCAGATTCAATCTCAGCCTTCCCTTGCGTTTACTTCTGTTTTATTTAATTTTTAATTCATATTTTCTTATTTGTTTTACATATTTTATTTAAAATAGCAGAAATCATTTAAAAATTATGAAATTTTTTGTCAAAGATTTCATTAATTTTTAAAACCCAAAAATATTTTTATTTTTATTTTTTGCATAAAAAATTATTTTTAAATCATTTAATTGTTTATTTTTAATTAGTTAATGAAAATTAATTAATTAAAAATGCATTTAGGTATTTAAAAATCACCAAAAAATTCACATTGCATTTAGAAACATTTAGAAACATTTAGAAACATTATCAAACTCTTAGACCAAATTTCTTTTTTGTTCTTGATGCCTTTTGATCATTTTCATTGGAATTAAATTCATTTTAGGGCAATAATTTGGTTCAATCTTTGAAAAATCCTTTCTGCCTAACCCTTGAGAGTTTGATGATGATTCTTCTTGCATTTCATCCTTCATGGCATGTAGTTTATAGGATAAAATTGGTTTGATTTGATCTTGCATTTTCATTTTGTTTTGCATTTTTCTTGATGAGGTACCTCAAAACCCTAGTAATCTTAGGAAATTCATAACTTACACTAGGCTAAGAGTTGGATCCCCTCCTTTGGGCAGTGAGCTTGTATAGGTTTAGGGTACCTTTGATTGCATTTTCAATTTTTTGTCATGTCATTTGCTTCTGGTTTTGAGTTTTTGCTTTGCATGTTGTATGTAACCCTAATTTATGCTTTCCTTTGCATCCATCTTTCATTTGCTTGCATCCATTGATTTTCCATGACATTTTGTGCATCAACATGATTCATAATACATCTTAGGACATATTAGAATCATGTTTGATCATTGCATATTTCATTTGCCATGTTATATGCCCATTGCATTTCATAACTTTTCATGTACATTCATGGTTCAAAACATGCTTCATCTGCATCCATTGCCTTGTATGATCATTCTCATGTCTTGCCTCATGTTTGTATCATCTCTTAGCATCATTAACATCATGTAAATGCTTCTGACTTTGGTTTGCATCATGACATTTCATCTCATTTGCATTGCATTTCATTTCCTTTGGCTAACTTTTCAGGTGGTAAGTTGTTTTGAGAAGTGAATTTGCCTTCACTTCTCACAATCTCTCTTCACCTCTCTTATGCATCATTGCTGCATTTTATCTTTGCTTTAGAGTGAGCTTGCTCATTTATGTTCATCTCTTACTTTCTTTCTTCAGGCAACTTGTCTTCTTGGATGAAGCAAGTTGTCTTGCTTCTCCTTGCTTCTTCCTCCTTTCATCTGCTCCTCTCCTTGGTGGCTCTTTGAAGATCTTTCTCTCTTAAACCTCACAAACCCTAGGATCTCCAAGTATGATAACAATTAGGGTTTGATTAGTCCCCCATTTAGATTTTACCTTTGTGTCATCTTTGAGTCTTCTCTTCTCACCTCATAATCAGGGACTAAACCCTAAAGGCTTTAAGGCTTTGTGATTAAGCTTATGCCTGCATCCTTCTATTAGGATGGAGTGTATAACTTTAATCCTAAGTGTTAAACCCTTAATGTGTTTAAATCCTTTAATCAATTCACTTAATAATCATCAAGACATCAAGCTTGTAACTTGGGCCTTGCATTAGGGTTCTAATTCTTCCTTAATTGGTTAAGAAGGACTAACCCTAGTGTTAATGGACAAGTCCCCCTCAAGTTGTCTTACAAAACATAAAACTCACTTCTTAATCTCATCATTAACTAAAATCCATTGTAATAAGGCTTTGTTTTGTCATGAGGTTAATCCCTAATCATGGATTAAGTTGAGGAGTCTTTCTCAGCTTAAATGTTCTCATCTATTATCCTTCTATTAGGATGGTGTAATGGGTCCATTAAATCCTTGATTATGGCTTAAACTCATTACTTAACACTAAACAAAAACAACAAAAAACATCTAAATAATTGCAAGTAGGTTAATGATCTTAATCCTACATCATGGTGATTAAGTGTGAGGTGTTTACTTCATGCTTAAGGTATTCTCATTACCCCTAATCAGAGGGAGGATGTGATGAGCTTACTAACCCTTGGTTTAAGCTTAAGCTCATTTTCTTATGACAAACTCCAAAAAGTAATAAGAGATTGAAAACATCAAAAACAAACAATAATCGTCTCCTCTGGGATTCTTTTCTCATCATCTTCACTCACAATCGAGAACTTGCTTCTTCCGTCTAATGCAAGACAGTTTGCACCTGAGCCAGACAGGTCATACACTTGAGCATAGACAAGTAAGCAATTCACAAGTCAATTCATCTTTCAGTCTCTTTGAGTCGAACTACGGTGTTCTGACTTCCTCATTGCACGAGAGGATACGTAGGCATAACTTAACAGTTATCGAACAAAAGTCTCTGTATATTCCCCCTCCTTCCAGTATCATTCTTTCAGCCTCATAGTCTTGAGCTCCTTCATTCTTGTTCTTACACTGACACTTCTCTTATACACTTCATACTTCTTTTACACTGACACTTGCATTCTTTTCCAGCTTTGATACACAAATTGCACTGACACTACCCCTTTAAAACACAAATCTTTTAAGCGTGGATCCCGTCGAGTACGACGGACAATCTGGGTGCTAATACCTTCCCAGGTTGTAACCAACCCCCTTTCTCAGTTTCTCTGGTTCGCAACCGTCTTATCCATATCTTTTCTTAGGTTTATGCAGCATTACCTTTCCTTCGGGATAAAAATGCCTAGCTGGCGACTCTATCCATTCTCTTCTCTTTCGCCGACCGTTCGCGTCTGTACCCCTTCTGACCCTGTGTCATTTGGTGGGAGCGACAGTTGGAATTAGCTAAAGTTCATATAAATGATAATGGTTATGATATTATGACTAAAATGTTACCAAGATAGAAGTTTGAAGCTTGTTGTTGTATCGATGGTTAGACAATTTCCTCCACATAGTTGTGAGGGGGATATTTCTTGGGTTTTGAATCTCTTCCTATGTGAAAAGAATCAAATGTATTAGGCTATTTGTCTCTCTTATTTAAGTGGAACGGGTCAATTTAGAGATAGAGATAGAGAGAGGCAAATTTAACTTCAAAAGAGAGAAACAAATTCCCATATTTCTACAATTAGTCTCAGTAAATAAAAAATGTCGAATTCATTAACCGTTAGATCAAGTTCATTTTTGAAGGCAAGTTCGCAACATCAATACCTATGTCTACCTTTTTACTGTTTGGATCTTAAAAACAAAGTCTGAGCGGAGAGATATTAGCTTCACACTAAAGCTACAAATTTAGGTATTTTTAACTTCTTGTTTCTTATTTGTAAGTTAGTGAAATTATGGTTATGCATATACTCTAATGTCTTATCTCAAAGTTAAGACAATGATTACTACATTTTAAGAAACAAGAGAAATACACAGCTGCTATTTTAAAGTGATGCATCTCAATAACCAACAGATGTCGAGACATCATGTTAGGATATCTCATTCAAGAACACCATACAGAAAACTTTAAATTGCAGAATATAAAGTATACATAATATGTTGACCCAATTCGGTGTTAACAAACCTACATTTGGGGGATACCAATCCAGGATGAAGACTCCACTATATCTTAGTATTATCACAAAGCTAAACTCCCTCATTTATAACGTTGTCTCCTAATCACTACTCTAATGGAAATCTTTACCAAAGCTAAACTCTATTCGTTTATAACTCTGATAATAGAACCTACTCACATCATTCACAAGATTTAAAAGATTAAGTCCCTTCGAGGTTGCCTACAGAATAATGATCTTGTCCCTTCGAATAAATGATGATAGTCCCTACGAATTGCTAAAGACACCCCCAAGTCGCCTTCATTGACCATACGATGACCCTACGCCTGTCCCTTAATAAAATCCAAGATAATGACTATCTATTCCTTAATAATAGGTACAGTCTTACCCTTGAAAGAACATACAAGAACATGAATGACTTAATCTAGGCTAGGTACCTCTTAGTTGCTTGCTCACATTTCAAAATACTTTCTACACCACACTTTCTTAAAAAATTTTCAAAACAAGGCTTTGTATACATCCATACGAGGATCATTACAAAGTACTCAGAAAAATTTCTAATCACACACTACACTCTTCAAAAACAATTTAAGTGAGCTAAGTAACTAAGAGCCCATCGATAACCATGGATATAAAGGGTGTTAACACCTTCCCTTTATATAACCTACCCCCCGAACCCAAGTCTCTTAAAATAGGTTTTTCCTGTTCTTTTATGTCCTTTCCATATGGATAAAATAAAAGTCGGTGGCGACTTTTGCTATCCGCAACATGACTAAAAAGTCAGTTCTCCCACCGTGTTACAGCTGCGCTCATACATCGAGCGATTTAACCAGGAAGTCGTCGAGGTGGATACGACCAATTATATGAAAAAGTATCTCCTCGAAAAAGGGCTCCTTCATGGAAGCGAACTCAGTACAGCAGTCGGGATAGACCCCATCACACCCTCGACGAGCTTCTCCATAAAGCTCAAGCATACATCGGGTACGAGGAGAAACAGGCCGCTCACAGTGTCTGAAACAACCACGGTCATCACGACGCTAGAAGCTCCAAAAACAAAGACTACACTGCCCCCCGCCGCACCGTGGAGAAGAGGATGGAGGATAAGCCTCACGAGGTCCACGAAGGAAGAGGACCAGCAGGGCGATTCTCCGAATACACGTTGCTGACTGCTCCTCGCGAGTGCATCAACTCTGAGTTCAAACAGGGCATGGTAAGCTTCCCTAAACCTACAGCACCCAAACCCCACACTGACAAGTCCAAATACTGCCGCTTCCATAGAAGCTACATGCATGTGACCGAAGATTGTGTTTGTAACATGGTGGGAGAACTGACTTTAGTTATGTTGCGGATAGCAAGAGTCGCCATCGACTTTTATTTTATCCAAAGGAAAGGGCATAAAAGAACAGGAAAGACCTTAAAAGATTTTTTTTTGGGTTCGGGGGGTAGGTTATGTAAAGGGAAGGTGTTAGCACCCTTTACATCCATGGTTATCCATGGGCTCTTAGTTACTTAGCTCACTTTAAATTGTTTTGAGAAGTGTAGTGTGTGATTTAAAAATTTTCTTAAGTACTTTATAATGATCCTTGTATGGATATATATATAAAGACTTTTTTTTGAAAATTGTTTGAAAATGTGAAGTGTAATGAAATATTTTTGAAGGAGTGAGCAAGTACTTAAGAGGAACCTACCCTATGTTAAATCTTTTCTGTTCTTAAATGTTCTTTCAATGGTAAGACTATCCCTATTATTAAGGAATAGGTAGTCATTACCTTGGATGTTATAAGGGACATGTGAAGGGTCATCTGTGTTTAGGCAACTGTAAGGTGTCTTAGCAATACGAAGGGACTTATCATCTTTTATTTGAAAGGGACAAGATCATTTACGAAGGCAACATCGAAGGGACGTGATCTTATAATCGTAAAGGGACTTGATGATATTTTAGGAGAAGGGACCTTGCTTTTAGACACCTTACTTTACCTTTTGGTTTAGGCTACATGAGGGATAACCCTTAAGGAAGTGAGATGGTGATCAAAGATCGACTTACGTGTGTGCGTGTATAAATTCAAATATTTATCTTATAATTATGATCTAAATTAATTTTAAAGCAAATAGGTTATCACTCCCTATAATTAGTAACCAAGGCAATATAAATATTTACAAGCAATAAAAACAAAAATAAAACCTACGACTATTACACGGCTTTTACAGTTACATAATAATAGAAACAATTTAAATAATAAGCATATAAATAAATAATAAAAGGATTAGTAATAAAAATAATTATAAGAGAAAGGAGATTAGCACAAAAATATATACAAAATATTTTAACATTAAATAAACATTTTATAAGATTTTTTTGAAATAAAAGTAATAAACCATATACTAATTTATTTACAAAATAAAGCATGATTAATTAGTTAATTATATACATTAGAAAAAAATATTAAGTTTAATATTTAAACAAAATAATTAAAGTAATAAATTAGGGTTTTAAAAAAATTTAGGGTTTTTAGAAATTAGGGTTAGAATTTTTTTTAGAAAATAAACTAGGGTTTATAATTTAATTTACATTATTAATTTTGAATATTTAAAGAATAAATATATAACATATACATATTTTAATTTAAATAAAAGAAACTAGGATTAAAATTTTTTAGAAAATAAATTAGAATTTTTTTTAAAAAATAATATGAGGTTATACATATATTTACATATAATTGCTTAAATATATTTTTATTATAAAACATGTAATTTAGAATTATTTAGAAAATAAATTAACAAAATAGAATAATAAAACAAATAGAATAAAAAACTTACCTGGGGCAGGGATTGAACCCATGCCCTAGGCTTCACCACCCTTGGACCAGCAAGCCATCCACTAGGCTGCGCGTGCGTTGGTGATAGTAATCCAGGTGGTAATCCTTTTGTAAACAACCTGCAAAACAAAATAAATCCAAGCAAAAAAAAATTACCTTGGCCGGTTTCGAACCCAGGCCCTTCATTATTATATACACGCACCAAAACCATCTGAGCTACACGCTCATTTGTGAAATAATATAAGAACCAAATAATAAAATATTATGTTCCATATTTGAATTCCTTCTGCTCGCTAAGACTTCATCTTCAACCTCTGGCTCTGCGCATTTACCTGCGAATTTTAAATGGCAGATAATCCTACGAAATTCAAACATCATCATTCATGTAAAATTTTGTTAAATTGAACACACAAACATAATCCAGAGGTCATTTACGATTGATCTACGGTCTTAGAATTTGTTTATATTCATTTAATCACAAAACCCTAACTTGAAGGTCAAGAACCCTAGAATGGCATCACTCGATTCGGCCACGGTTTCTTCAATTAAACTGCCCAAAATTCATCACAAACCTTCATTGAACACAAATCACTAAACAAAATCCACTAATAACATGTAAATGATCATGAACGAAAAAATCAAAAAAATATGAAAAGTTGGATTCAAATTATGCAAATGAAGGTGTTTCTGGTGTTGTTTATGATCCAAATATGTTCAATAGACATCATAGAACACATTGCCACCTTTAAATTGCTTTGAAATCTCCTCTAGCTTAAAATCCGAATTGGAGTTTTTGAACAATTTTGTGAAGTTTGAATATGGTGTTGGAGGCTGTGAATTCGTGACTTTGAGGCTGCTTAATGTTGTATATATATGAGTGAATCAAATTAGGTCAAGAGTTTGGTCCATCCTTTGATTTTTTTTATCCATAGAGATTGAAAAAGATTTGATCTTAAAAACTTGAAATATTTTGATCTAACATTGCTATGTTTGGATGATCTGAATTTAAATGGTACCAATCAAGTTTAAATGTTTTTTAAGACCTTCTAGAATCAAAATCAAATAAAATATCCATCATTTTATATTTTATTTTAATTTAAAATGATTTTTAACATAAAAAATCATAATAAATAAAATAAAATGAATAAAATTATGAATAAATAAATTTTAATTCGTGCATGATGTCATGGAAGTGTTTGAATCATAAAAAAGCAAGCCCATTTGGTGAATTATGGTTTTAAGACCCCATTTGCTTCATAAACCTCTCAAAAATTTCCCAACTTTGCAAGGGCACAAATCCTTCAACTTTAATGCTATGAAGGTTTTCTTGGACATTTTGGAAAGCTTAAAGAGTCCCCTAACCAACCTTTTTGGTCTCATGTCCATATCTTTTACCATTCTCAAGTTATGCTCTTTTAAAGTTGTTGACTTTTTGTTGACTTTTGAAAGGACCTATAATGTCTTAGCTCATACCTTCCAAATGAAGCATCTTTGGGCTTGGCTTGTGAGACACAAAGTTGTAGATAATTCAATTTCCTTCAAAATGAGCTTTGGATGGAAAAAATTTGATGAAGCATGTGAAAGTTATGGCTGGTCAAAGTTCAGTTGCCGTTTCCTGTGAAAACCCTAATTTAGAAACTCCTGATTCTTGATGATCTGAAATCTCCTTGATGAATCATGATAAACCCTTGATCAAATGATGGATTTTACTTCATATACTTGATGTTGGCAAAAAAATCATGAAGTTTGACTTTGGTTTGACCACAGTTGACCTCAGTTTGACTTTTTAACTACTTTGACTGACTTTAACCTATCTGATCATCTGACTGAGCAAATCTTTTGGGAAAGTCTTGAAACTTGACATGGGGATTCTTGAACACATATAGGATGCTATGAAGCTCACTTGAAGTCTTGTAAGTCCATTTAGCCTGATAAAAGTCAAAACCCTAGTTTAAGATGCATTGCTTAGGAGGATGTATTGTCTGAGGGAATTGTCAAACTTTCTGACTAATTGTGAACCTTGTGAACCTTGTGAACCTCATGAGATGTCTTGTGAACATTGTGAACCTTGTGAACCTCTTAGTACACAATGTATTGTCTTGTGGAGGGCAAATTTTGGGGTGCAACAGTGTCCACCTAAAAGACGTGATCGAGATACTGATCAAAGAAGGCCACATCAAACAATACACCAAGAGAAGTGAGAACCCCCGACATGAGGAATAACCCACGAAAAGAAATTGCGAAGACTCTCCGGGAGATAGCTCTCCCTTCCAAGTAGCAATATGCATATCATGACCTGAAGATTTCCACCTCCCTGATGTTAACACGGGAGGGAGACTTGCTCCACACAGCCCGTGGGAGAATTTCCCCGCGATCGTGGTTATCTATGGAGGAGGAGTAAACAACGATAACACCTCCATTTATGTGAAGCGGAAGTTCGACGAACTCCTGTTGACCGCGCCCGATCAATTGGCAACCTTAAAAAAATTTCGGGGAAGATCCAACCCGATATCCTATTTTCTGGAGGAACTATCAAGTGGGTCGCCTAACTCGAGCATCCCTCTACTGATAAGGGCCAAAATGGCATGCTTTGACATATGACGCATCTTGGTCGATCAGGGCAGCTCGGTGGATATTATGTACATCCACTTATTCAAGACTCTCAAGTTGGACAAAACAAACATGTCCCCGTACGTCGGGTCAGACCTCCAAGGGTTCAATGGGGACATCACAAGACCATGGGGATACGTGGAGCTCCTCGTTCTCTTTGGGGAGAAGGAGACTACTAGAGAGATCAAAGTCCACTTCCTATTGATCAAGTGCTCTTCGCTCTACAACTATATCCTTGGCCAACCCACATTGGCTGAATTGACAGCAGTCCCATCTACCGTCCACTTGAAATGAAATACTACACCAAGTTGGGCCGTGTAGTCACAATTCACGGCGACATCGAAGTTCTCTGAAGATGCTACGATGCGGCGGTCAAAGGACAAGCCATCATCAACACCTTCAAGGACAAGAAACCCAGAGTCGGAGAGTATCCACCTCTCCTGCGGTTTAACTCTGTCGAGCTCGACAGTCGCCTCGACGAAAAAGACACCGAAGCATAGGGCCCCATCAACGGGAAAACATCCACTCACCCAATTCGTCTGATCCCCGACGGCGATTTCGAACTCATTCCTCTAGGCGAAAACCCCGACAGAGCTGTGAAGATCAGCATCAGACTACCACCAGCGACAAGGGAACAACTCATAACTTGCCTCAAGGAGAATGCAAAAATGTTCGCGTGGAGTGCTTATGAGATGCCCGGGCTTGATCCCGAGGTGGCCTGTCACCAATTAGCTTTAGATCCAACCATTAGGCCCATAGCATAACGTAGGCGCAAGCAGTCTCCCGAGAAAGCGGAGGCTGCTGAGCAGGCTGTAAAAGACCTCATAGAGGCAAATTTTATTTCTGAAGCCCAATACACAACCTGGCTCTCTAATGTAGTTCTTGTTAAGAAAAATAATGGAAATTGGCGAATGTGAGTTGATTATACTAATCTTAACCGGGCATGTCCCAAAGATGCTTTTCCTTTGCCTAACATAGATAAATTGGTAGACAACTCTGCAGGTTTTAAACTCTTGTCCTTCATGAACGCATACAGTGGATATAATCAAATCCCAATGCCGGGCACGAACAAGAGACACACGACCTTCATGACTCCGACAGGAAACTATTACTACAACGTTATGCCCTTCGAACTGAAGAATGCAGGGGTTACATAGCAACGTATGATGAACAAAGTCTTCCGAGGTGAAATCGGGGACATGCTCGAGGTCTACATGGACGACATGATCGGAAAATCGCATGAAGAGCTCGACCATGCCCAACACCTCCGGAAGGTCTTCAAACAGGAGAGGAAATACAAAATGAGGTTCAACCCTAAAAAATGCACCTTCGGCATCTGGGCGGAGAAGTTCCTCGGCTTCTGTAACACGGTGGGAGAACTGACTTTAGTTAAATGTTGCGGATAGCAAGAGTCGCCACCGACTTTTATTTTATCCAAAAGGAAAGGGCATAAAAGAACAGGAAAGACCTTAAAAAGATTTTGAGTTCGGGGGGTAGGTTATACAAAGGGAAGGTGTTAGCACCCTTTATATCCATGGTTATCTATGGGCTCTTAGTTACTTAGCTCACTTTGAATTGTTTTGAGAAAGGTGTGGTGTGTGATTAGAAACTTTCTAAGTACTTTATAATGATCCTCGTATGGATGTATATAAAGACTTGTTTTTGAAAATTTGTTTGAAAAGTGTGGTGTAAAGAGTATTTTGAAATGTGAGTAAGTAATTAGGAGGAACCTACCCTATATTAAGTCTTTACTGTTTTTATATGTTCTTTCAATGGTAAGACTATCCCTATTATGAAGGAATAGGTAGTCATTACCTTGGATGTGATAAGGGACATCTGAATTCAGGCAACTACAAGGTGTCTTTAGCAATTCGTAGCGACTTATCATCTTTTATTCGAAGGGACAAGATCATTTATCGTAGGCAACCTCGAAGGGACTTTATCTTATAAACTTGAAGGGACTTGATGATATATGTGAAGGGACTTTGCTTAAGACACCTTACTTGACCTTAGAAATAGGCAACATGAGAGGTAACCCTAGAAAGTGTAGAATGACGATCAAAGATCGACTTACGTGTGTGAGTGTTCATATTCAAGTATTTATCTTATTTAAATTAATTTTCTAAATTATTTTAATTACACATAGTTATACACACCCTATAGTTACTAACCATGGCAATAAAAATATTTAAAAATAAAATAGAGACAAAAATAAATCTACGACTATTACATGGCTTTCGCAATTACATAATAATAGAAACAATAATGATAAATATAATAAATAAGTGATAATTTAAAGGTTAGTAATAATGAAATAATAATAATAATAATAAAAGGGGTTAGTAAAATATAAAGAAGATAAAAATTAAGAGAAAATATTATTTTTAAGGTAAATGAACATTTAGAAATTTTTTAGAATAAAATAGAACAATTAATAATAATAATAAACAAATACTAATTATTTACATATTAAACAAATAATAAGTAATTAATTATACTTTATAAAAATATTAGATTAAATTTTTAAAGGTTATGAAAAATTAGGATTAGGGTTTAGAAAATTAGAGTTTAGATTTTTTATTTAAGAAAAATTAGGGTTTATTAGTGTAGATGTTTAAGAATTGGCAGAATTTTTGACCAAACAAGAAATGTTAAATTCAGTTCAGAATGTCCTATCAGATGTTGGGACATTATCAAACAGAGTATATGAACTTATTTCAGGATGTCCTACCAGATGTTGGGACATTGTGGTAATGACTTAAGTTCAGTTTTTCAGGATGTCCCAACAGATGTTGAGACATCTCAAACCTGCTTCCAGAATTAATTATTGATTAACAGATCAGAGATTTTTAAGGAGAGTTATCTGGAATTAATTAATGATGGATAAAAACAGAACAAGGCGCATCTGTAGGGAGTTTTATATTGAAGTTTCAGTTTAAAACAGAAGACCTAATGCACCTAGAATCTAGGAGGTAACAAACCCTAAATTCAAGGTGGAAGCTGCATGCGCATTAGGGTTGGATCCTCTGCAGAAAGCCCAAATTACAGATACCTATTTAAGCAACAGAAACTCATAGAATTGAGTACGAATTACAGAAGACAAAATAGGGTGTCTAGAATTTAATAGCAGGTTGTGTTTTGTGTACCACTTTATGAGCTTTTAAGAAAAAGTGCATTTGTAACTTGATTGAAACTGTGAAGTAAGATCAAGCTGTATTGTTTGAAGGATGTCTTCAATTTCAGTAAACTTGTAAACTTGATCACTGTGTGATTGAGGGGGAGTGAGTAGGGTACTCTTATCTAAGGTGTGTCTTAGGTAGAAATTGCATTGGGTAGTTATTAAGTGATAGATTAAACAGGGTGGTTTAAGTCTAGAATTAATATTACTTATAGTGGATTTCCTCCTGGCTTGGTAGCCTCCAGATGTAGGTGTGGTTATACACTGGACTGGGTTAACAAACTTCTGTGTTGTTTACTTTTCTTGCTATTTAAGTTTTGGTTAAATTTGTCAAGTGTCCTATCAAGTGTTGGGACATCTCTTAGGACATCTCATACCTGATCACAGAATTTCAATTGGCATCAGAGCAGGCACCCTGCCTGTTTATACTGGGTGAGATCTAGGGAATACAAATTCTGTAACATGGACAGAGATTTAGGGTCAGTAAATAGACCACCTATACTGGATGGATCTAATTATGACTACTGGAAGCCAAGAATGATTGCATTCTTAAGGTCACTTGACAACAGGGCATGGAGAGCAGTCAATGTTGGATGGAATCATCCTGTTCAAGACACCAAAGATGGATCAAAAGTGCTGAAACCTGAAGAAGAATGGAGTAAGGAGGAAGAAGACTCAGCACTAGGCAACTCAAAAGCCTTAAATACTTTATTCAATGGCATTGATAGGAACATTTTCAGACTTGTGCATCATTGTGAGCTGGCCAAAGATGTTTGGGATACTCTCAAAACAACTCATGAAGGAACATCAAAAGTAAAAATGTCAAGACTTCAACTTCTCACCACCAAGTTTGAAAACTTGAGAATGAAGGAAGATGAATCAATTCATGAGTTTTATATGAACATCTTGGATATAGCCAATACTTCTGGAGCTTTGGGAGAAAAGATGACTGATGAAAAGCTAGTAAGAAAGATTCTCAGATCTTTGCCAAAAAGATTTGACATGAAAGTCACTGCAATAGAAGAAGCTCAAGACATATGCTCCATGAAAGTTGAAGAACTCATTGGTTCCCTTCAAACTTTTGAGATGGGAATGAATGACACAAATGTCAAAAAGAACAAAAGCATAGCCTTGGTGTCAAATACAGATGAAGAAGAGGATGATGAATCAGCAAATGATAAAAGCTTATCAGAAAACCTTGCCTTGCTTGGAAGACAATTCAAACAGTTTCTCAGAGGAATGGAAGGCAAATCCAAACCTAGTGGAAGAAACACAAACTCTGAGAACAGAAGACCTTATGATGCTAACAAAAGATTAAAGTATGCTGAAAAGACCAGTCAAGATAAAGGGGTCAAATGCCATGAATGTGAAGGATATGGACACATCAAGATTGAATGTCCTACCTACTTGAAGAGGCAAAAGAAAGGACTCTCTGTGACCTGGTCTGATGAAGACTCAAGAGATTCAGAAGAAGAATCAGCTAAGCATATTACTGCTTTAGCTGGACTGTGTGAATATGATAGTGATTCCAGTTGTGGAGAACTTACTTATGAAAAACTTGAGCAAGCATTCAAAGATCTATACAAAAGAAGCTCTGAAATATGCAGTGAAGTTATAAAGCTAAAGAAGCAGAATGAGGCATTAGAAGATGACAAAGCAAATGATCAGGAGATCATTGACACCTTAAAAAGTGAAGTAAGCCTTCTCAACTCTAAGTTGGAACATATGTCCAAATCTGTTAGAATGTTGAACAGCAGCTCAAACACACTGGATGTTATTCTCAGCAATAATAAACATTCAGGGGACAAAAGTGGACTGGGATATAACAGAGAAGAAGCCAGCTCTAGCAAAACTACTTCAAAAACTACACAGTCAAACAAGATGTCCCAACAGATGCTCCAACATCAGAACACAAAGACAAACATAATGTTCCAACAGATGTCTCAACATTCTGGAAAGAACAAAATGAAGAAGAAGTATCAAAGATGGAGATGCCATCACTGTGGAAGATTTGGGCATATCAAACCTCACTGTTATAAGCTACATGGATATCCAAATCAGATGTATCAGCAACCTTCCAAGCAGAATGTAGAAGGTACCAAGAAAGTGCTGCATAGACATCAAAGAAATCAGCAACCTCCTAAGCAGAAGACAGAGGTCATCAAGAAGGTTTGGAGACCAAAAGCTGACATTCAGACGGATCAAAGCCACACACCCAAGAACAAGATCAATAATCAAGCTTGGAGAAAAGTTGAACAACACACAGGGCAGAAGCATCAAAAGAAATCTCAACTCATCTGGTCAAAGAAAAGTACTGCATACATAGCACATACATCTCTGAGAGTATCAGCTAAAGAAGTCTGGTACTTTGACAGTGGATGCTCAAGACACATGACTGGATTGAAGAATTTGCTAGTAAACTTAAAATCACATTCATCCAGGTATGTTACCTTTGGAGATGGAGCTAAAGGAGAAATCAAGGGAGTTGGAACCTTGGATTGTCAAGATGTTCCAAGATTAGATGATGTGCTGCTAGTTAAAGGTTTAACTGCTAACCTGATCAGCATAAGTCAACTATGTGATCAAGGATACAGTGTAAACTTTACCAAATCTGAATGTATAGTGACTAACAAAGAACAAGAGGTTGTCATGAAAGGAGCCAGATCTAAAGACAACTGTTACATGTGGGAATCCCAAAATCTCAGTCTCACTTCAACCTGCTCTCTAGCTAAAGAAGAAGAAGTGAAACTGTGGCATCAAAGACTAGGTCATCTTCATTTTAGAGGCATAAAGAAGATCATATCTATGGATGCTGTAAGAGGTATTCCTAAACTGAAGATTGATGATGGCAAAATATGTGGTGAATGTCAAATAGGCAAGTAAACCAAGATGTCCCATCCAAAGCTCCAACATCTGACAACTTCCAAAGTTTTGGAACTTCTACATATGGATCTTATGGGACCTATGCAGGTTGAAAGTCTTGGTGGTAAGAGGTATGCCTATGTTGTGGTTGATGATTTTTCAAGATATACATGGATAAACTTCATCAAAGAAAAGTCAGATGTATTTGATGTATTCAAAGAATTATGTCAAAGATTGCAAAGGTAAAAATCCAGCTGTGTGATCAGAATAAGAAGTGATCATGGAAAAGAATTTGAGAATCAAAAGTTCTTAGATTTCTGCTCTTCAGAAGGAATCAATCATGAGTATTCTTCACCTATCACTCCTCAACAGAATGGGATTGTTGAAAGGAAGAATAGAACCATTCAAGAATCAGCAAGAGCTATGATCCATGCTAAAAAGTTACCTCTATACTTTTGGGCTGAAGCTATGAACACTGCCTGTTACATCCATAACAGAGTTACTTTAAGGAAAGGAACTTTGTCCAAAATATATGAAGTCTGGAAGGGCAGAAAACCCACAGTTAAGTACTTCCATGTTTTTGGAAGTATCTGTTATATTCTGGCAGATAGGGAGCAAAGAAGAAAAATGGATCCTAAAAGTGATGAAGGGATTTTCCTTGGATACTCCATAAACAGCAGAGCATATAGAGTATTTAATTCTAGAACCAAGGTTATCATGGAGTCCATAAATGTGATAATTGATGATGCTCCTACAGATGTCCCAGAAGATGTTGGAACATCTGCTGATATCAAGATTGAAGCTGAAGAAAAGGATGATCATTATAACTTCACTCAAACTGATACAAGGACAGAAGAATCCAGCAAACCTCCCTCCATCAGAATACAGAAGGATCATCCCAAAGATTTAATAATTGGTGATCCCAACAGAGGAGTGAGCACTAGATCAAGAGATGTGATTTCAGGTTCTTGTTTTGTTTCCAAAATAGAACCTAAAAACATCAAGGAAGCTCTCACTGATGAATACTGGATTTGTGCTATGCAAGAGGAATTAGGTCAATTCACAAGGAATGAAGTGTGGAATCTTGTTCCTAGACCTGATGACATAAATGTGATTGGTACAAAATGGGTGTATAAGAACAAGTCAAATGAACAAGGAGTTGTTACAAAGAACAAAGCTAGACTTGTAGCTCAAGGATACACTCAAATTGAAGGGGTAGATTTTGATGAAACCTTTGCACCAGTAGCAAGGCTTGAATCAATCAGACTGCTGTTGGGAATTGCTTGTATCTTGAAGTTCAAGCTATTTCAAATGGATGTGAAAAGTGCCTTTTTAAATGGCTACCTTAATGAAGAAGTATATGTAGAACAGCCTAAAGGATTTGTTGATCCAAGCTGTCCACATCATGTATACAAACTAAAGAAGGCACTTTATGGGTTGAAGCAAGCTCCAAGGGCATGGTATGAAAGACTGACCACATTTCTTATCAAGCAAGGATACAGAAAAGGTGGGATTGATAAAACCCTGTTTGTTAAAGATGAAGAAGGAAATGTCATGATTGCTCAAATATATGTTGATGACATTGTCTTTGGTGGGATGTCTGACAGGATGGTCAAACATTTTGTCAAGCAGATGGAATCTGAATTTGAAATGAGCCTAGTAGGAGAGTTAACCTATTTTCTTGGTCTGCAAATAAAGCAAATGGAAGACTCAATGTTCATCTCACAAAGCAAGTATTCCAAGAACATAGTCAAGAAATTTGGAATGGAAAATGCTGCTCACAAGAGAACTCCTGCCCCCACACATCTAAAGCTGACTAAAGATGAAAAGAGTGAGAATGTAGATCAAAGCTTATACAGAAGCATGATTGGAAGCTTGTTATACTTAACTACTAGCAGACCAGACATTGCATTTGCAGTAGGAGTTTGTGCAAGATATCAAGCTGATCCAAAAGTCAGTCATCTCAATCAAGTCAAGAGAATTCTTAAATATGTTAATGGTACTTGTGACTATGGCATAATGTACTTTCATGGTTGCAAACCAATTCTCACTGGCTTCTGTGATGCTGATTGGGCTGGAAGTGTTAATGACAGAAAAAGCACCTCAGGAGGATGCTTCTTTCTAGGAAACAATTTGATTTCTTGGTTCAGTAAGAAACAAAATTGTGTATCCTTATCTACAGTTGAAGCTGAGTATATAGCAGCTGGTAGCAGTTGTTCTCAGTTGGTTTGGATGAAGCAAATGCTCACTGAGTACAATGTCCCACAGGATGTCATGACATTGTACTGTGATAACTTAAGTGCAATCAACATATCAAAGAATCCTATCCAACATAGCAGGACAAAGCATATTGATATCAGACATCATTTCATCAGAGATCTTGTAGAAGAAAAGGTGATTTCATTGGAGCATGTAGCTACAGATCTGCAGTTAGCTGATATCTTTACCAAAGCATTGGATGCTACACAATTTGAGAACTTAAGGGGCAAACTTGGAATCTGTTTATGTGATATTTAGCAGTTAATGAGATGTGCCAACATGTCATATGACATTGCATGGCATAAGGTCCAGATGGCAAAACCAGTCTGGACAAGATCCTTGGGAATTCCATCCCTAATCATTTGCACTGTAACGGTTACTTATTTAGTAACTACTTATAAGCAGCTATCAAGATTCTCATCATACTATCACAAGCGAATCACATTAACTAGCATTCCTTCAGAAATCATAAACCCTAAAGCTGTTCATCTATCTTCCTCTACAATGTCTCAAAACCCTAAAACTACTGAGGAAGTTCTCAACCAGGAAGACGTAGTTCATGCCACTCCCATCTTTGTGGTACCAATGCAATCAACACCATTGGACGAACTCAGGGGAAGCGCTTCTCACACTAAAAAGGCAAGAACTCCAAAGAGAGGTAAAGATCAAGTCAGAAGCAAAGCTAAAGGCATTCTCTCTCCTGCTAACATGCCCCCAAAATCCTCCAAATATGTTGATGATTCCATCAAGGAGATTGTCAACCAAATTCTCTTTGAACAAAGAGTGGTGAGTGGGATCTCAGTTCCTTTGAACACCATGCCTTCACCTCAAGAAGAACCAGCTCAAACTGCAGAGGACACTCCTGCAGAACAAGATGTCCCAAGAGATGTTGGAACATCTGCAGAAGAGAAAGAAAATTCATCTGATGCTGATACTGAACAGACTGAGGAACAGAAAAAGGCCTCAAGTGAAAGTGATAAAGAAACCTCTGAGGATCAGATCAAAGCATCGAATGAAGATCAAATCCCTGCTGATCAAAGAACTGAAGAAGAGACTGCTCAATCTCCTCCAGTAGTCAATCTGGAGCAGGACTCTGATGCAGAAATCATAGCATCTGTTAAACCAAGCATAGCCAAGAGACTAAGATCCAGGAAAGGCAAGATGCAAGCTGAAGCAGCAATCCCTGAGAAGAAGAAGGCTAGTCCAAAGAAAGGCAAGGCTAAAGCTACCTTTGGTCCAACAAAACCATGGAGCAAAGTTCAAACCCAGAAGAGAAAAGCTGCCACACCATCAGATTCAGATGTTGGATCAGATGTCCCAACATCTCCTCCCAAGAAGAGACCAGCACCTTCCAGAGCTTCAACTGCTGTTCCAGAAGCTCCTTTGGACAACATATCATTCCATCATGTCTCCAGTGTCAACAGGTGGAAATATGTGTACCAAAGAAGGGTTGCCCTGGAAAGAGAACTGAGCAGCAATGCACTTGAGTGCACAGAACTGATAGACCTCATCTCTGCTGCAGGACTGTTCAAGACAGTCTCAGACCTCTCTCCCTGCTATGAACTTCTTGTCAAAGAGTTCATTGTGAATCTTCAGGAAGATTGTTCACATGGTAAGTCCTCTGAATTCCAAAAAGTTTTTGTTAGAGGTAAATGTGTACAGTTTTCCCCTCAAATCATCAATCAGTACCTAGGAAGAGAAACAAATGAACCAAATGAGCTAGGTAAGACAAATAATCAAGTCTGTAAGGTGATCACTGCAAACCAGGTCAAGGCATGGCCTGTGAAAGGAAAGCTCTCAGTGAGCATGCTTACCAGAAAATATGCCATGCTGAACAGGATTGGTACAGTTAACTGGGTGCCTACCAACCACACCTCTTCAATCTCAACTGGTCTGGCCAGATTCATCTATGCTGTGGGAACTCAAACCAAGATGGACTATGGAGCTTTTATCTTTGATCAAACCATGAAGCATGCCAGCTCCTCTGCAACAAAACTACCAATAGCTTTTCCTTCATTGCTATGTGGTATAATATTAAGCCAATATCCTGGGATTTTAACTGAGAAGGACACAGTATGCAAGAGAGAGAGCCCCCTGGCTTTTCACTACAAATTATTCCTCAGTCACCATGATGCAGATGTTGAAGCACCTTCTGGGACATCTGCTGGTCCCTCAACTACTAAGACTTCAATCTCCAAGAAAGAGTTAATTGCTGAGCTAAAGTGCACATGCAAGGAGCTTGAAGCAAGGAAGCTGAAACTTGAAGAAATCATTCAAAGGCTGGAAAATGAAGAAGACCAGAAAGCTAACTCTGATGAAAACAGTGAAGCTGATGAAGAAACAGAAGCTGATGAAGAAACAGAAGTTGAGGAAGCAACTGAGAGTGATGAATCTGAGTGATCTATGTAGGTGAGGAAATTGTAATGACAGCACTGCTTTGTATTTCTGGATAATAGTGTCTTTGGCCCCAAATTTTGTGACTAACAAGGGGGAGAACAACAACAACAAATTGTACTGCTGTTTAATTATAAATGAAAAATCTGTTTGTTTCTGCCTGAACTGAATAAGTGTGTTTTGATGAATATTTCTGTTGCAACAAAACTGGACACATATATGTTTGAGGGGGAGTAATCTCAAATAAGAACCAACAGAAAAGTAATGATATACTCTGATAAAAGAACTTCTGCTGCACTCTGAAAACCAGAAAAGATGTTAGCCAAAAATTAGCCAAAGGGGGAGTTTGTAGATGTTTAAGAATTGGCAGAATTTTTGACCAAACAAGAAATGTTAAATTCAGTTCAGAATGTCCTATCAGATGTTGGGACATTATCAAACAGAGTATATGAACTTATTTCAGGATGTCCTACCAGATGTTGGGACATTGTGGTAATGACTTAAGTTCAGTTTTTCAGGATGTCCCAACAGATGTTGAGACATCTCAAACCTGCTTCCAGAATTAATTATTGATTAACAGATCAGAGATTTTTAAGGAGAGTTATCTGGAATTAATTAATGATGGATAAAAACAGAACAAGGCGCATCTGTAGGGAGTTTTATATTGAAGTTTCAGTTTAAAACAGAAGACCTAATGCACCTAGAATCTAGGAGGTAACAAACCCTAAATTCAAGGTGGAAGCTGCATGCGCATTAGGGTTGGATCCTCTGCAGAAAGCCCAAATTACAGATACCTATTTAAGCAACAGAAACTCATAGAATTGAGTACGAATTACAGAAGACAAAATAGGGTGTCTAGAATTTAATAGCAGGTTGTGTTTTGTGTACCACTTTATGAGCTTTTAAGCAAAAGTGCATTTGTAACTTAATTGAAACTGTGAAGTAAGATCAAGCTGTATTGTTTGAAGGATGTCTTCAATTTCAGTAAACTTGTAAACTTGATCACTGTGTGATTGAGGGGGAGTGAGTAGGGTACTCTTATCTAAGGTGTGTCTTAGGTAGAAATTGCATTGGGTAGTTATTAAGTGATAGATTAAACAGGGTGGTTTAAGTCTAGAATTAATATTACTTATAGTGGATTTCCTCCTGGCTTGGTAGCCTCCAGATGTAGGTGTGGTTATACACTGAACTGGGTTAACAAACTTCTGTGTTGTTTACTTTTCTTGCTATTTAAGTTTTGGTTAAATTTGTCAAGTGTCCTATCAAGTGTTGGGACATCTCTTAGGACATCTCATACCTGATCACAGAATTTCAATTAGGAATTATTAAGAAAATATACATTGAATTAATTAATTATTACTAATGAATAGAGAATATTAAATTATTAAAATATTAAATTATTTATAAATTATACATACACAAAATTTTAGAATTATTACTATAAAAAAAATATATAGAAACAATAAATAGCCCATTTGATTTTATTTACAAATATACAAATTATAAATAAATTATTATATATATAAAAATTAAGGAATTAATGAACATAAAAAAAATAGTATATTTTTTACTATAATTTATTTATATAAAAAAAATATATTAGTGATTTATTTAATTTATATAATAAATAATTATATTATAATAATAATTGATTTAAAATAAACAAACAAAAATAATAATAATTAATTTAAAATAAACAAACAAAACATAAAAAAAATGGGGTGGAGGGATCAGCCAAGGATCGAACCCACCCCAGGTACCTCAATATACAACACGTATGACCACTGGGACAAGCTGCATGCTTGTGAGAATAATCCAACACCAGCTCCTTTTGTTGCGTGTATTCCTCCGTCTTCAGCTTCGTCCAATCGTGCACTGCTGTTGCACCCCAAAATTTGCCCTCACAAAACAAGACTTTGTGTGCTAAGAGGTTCACAAGGTTCACAAGCTTTACAAGACTTCTTATGAGGTTCACAAGGCTCACAAGACATCTTATGAGGTTCACAAGGTTCACAAGGTTCACAATTAGTCAGAAGATTTGACAATTCCCTCAGACAATGCATCCTCCAAAGCAGTGCATCCAAAACTAGGGTTTTGACTTGAATCAGGTTAAATGAACTTCCAAGACTTCAAGTGAGCTTCATAACATCTTATATGTGTTTAAGAATCCCCATGACAAGTTTCAAGACTTTTCTCAAAGGTTTGCTCAGTCAGATGATCAGATAAGTCAAAATCAGTCAAAGCAGTTAAAAAGTCAAATTGAGGTCAACTGTGGTCAAAACAAAGTCAAACTTCATGATTTTTTACCAACATCAAGTATATGAAGTAAAATTCATCATTTGATCAAGGGTTGATCATGATTCATCAAGGAGATTTCAGATCATCAAGAATCAGGAGTTTCTAAATTAGGGTTTCCTCAGGAAAAGTCAACTGAACTTTGACCAGCCATAACTTTCACATGCTTCATCAACTTTTTCCCATACAAAGCTCATTTTGAAGGAAATTGAATTCTCTACAACTTTGTGTCTCACCAGCCAAGCCCAAAAATGCTTCATTTGGAAGGTATGACCTAAGACATTATAGGTCCTTTTGAAAGTCAACAAAAAGTCAACAACTTCAAAAGAGCATGTAAGGCCTAAAATCAAATTTTTGCTAAATAAGCCCACCAAATTGCCATCCCATCTTTATGAAAATACCAAGCACGACCCAACCCATGTAATTTCTGATTTTTATTATTTTATTTAATATTTATTTGAATTTTATTCATTTAAATACATATTAAATCAAAATAAAATCAAAAAATCAATATTTAAGTATGATTCTTCTTCTAGAAAATCATAAAAGCCATTTAACATGAATATACACTGTCCAAATTCGTGCTCACTCCTTAGAGCATGAAAAGATTTGATTTTTGTCCAAATTTGGAGTGAGATTTCTTCATCATCAAGGTATCCAAAAAAGCCCAAAGAAGGAGCATATTTTTTGACCTAATTCAATCCACTATATGTACACAAACACAACACAATGCACAGGGACGAATTTGCAGCCTCAAACAACAATTTCAAAATTTCAAAATTCACCAAAAAAATCTCAATTCGGATTTCTATTTAGAGGCTCTTTCAAGACATTCTAAAGGTTTCAACATGTTCCTTGATGGTCATTGAATGCATTGCAATACGTATCATCATCCAAAACTCCATAAATGGCATAAACCGAATCATGTTCTTCAAGTTTATTTTTGTTTTTCGATTTCATTGAATTGCTTGTTCTAATTCGTTTTTGACTGTTTGATGATGTTTGTGATGAACCATAGAGTGTTTCTGGACAAAAACAGGAAGTTTTCATGGAGGAATTCGTGAGATGCCATTGTTAGGGTTCTTCCTCTAGAATTGGGGTTTCGTGAAATAAGCAATATAAATAATTTCTAAACACACAAATAAGTTTGTTTTGTTATGGGGAATACAATGGTGTTCCCAATTTGATGAATCATTGCAGGTTTGGTGATCGTTGGGAAGAACCTAGGAAAACCTGTAAAACAAAATTCGTATGTAATTTCGCAGGAAAAATTGTAAGTAAATTCGCAGGTAATTTGGAGAAGATGAAGTCCAAAGGCGCCAATTTCTGATTTGAAAATTCGTTTTAATATTTTATGTAATTGTTTGAAGTTTATTTCACAACGCATGCATAGCTCAGATGGTGGATGGGTGCGTGTAAAAGCTCTCTGGCCTGGGTTCGATTCCCATTGAGGCCATTTTTGTGTTATTTTGTTTTTTTCATGATTTTTGCAGGTCATATAATAAAAGGATTGTTGCTGGGATCATGTTCACAACGCGCAGGTGTTGCACCCCAAAATTTGCCCTCACAATACAAGACTTTGTGTTCTAAGAAGGTTCACAAGGTTCACAAGCTTCTCAACAATTACAAGACCTTTCATGAGGTTCATGAAGTCTACAAGTTACTTCTTGAAGGTTCACAAGGTTCACAAGTCCCACAATGCTTTCAATACCTTTCATGAGGTTCAGGAAGTCTACAAGTCACTTCTTGAAGGTTCACAAGTTTCTCTACATTTACAAGACCTTTCATGAGGTTCATGAAGTCTACCAGTCACTTCTTGAAGGTTCACAAGGTTCACAAGATTCACAATGATTACAAAGCTCTCCTGGGGTTCATGAGGTCTACAAAGTCACTTCATGAGGTTCACAAGATTCACAAGCTTCACAATACCTCCCATGAGGTTCACAAGACATTTTATGAAGATTCACAAGGATCACAAAGTTCACAATTGGTCAAAGAAGTTGACAATTCCCTCAGACAATGCACCTCCTAAGCAGTGCATCCAAAACTAGGATTTTGACTTTAATCAGGCTAAAGGGACTTCCAATACCTCAAGTGAGTTTCATAACATCTTATATGTGTGTAAGAACCCCCATGACAAGTTTCAAGACTTTTCTCAAAAGTTTGCTCAGTCAGATGATCAGATAAGTCAAAATCAGTCAATGCAGTTAAAAAGTCAAACTGAGGTCAACTGTGGTCAAACCAAAGTCAAACCTCATGATTTTTTGCCAACATCAATTATATGAAGTAAAATTCATCATTTGATCAAGGATTGATCATGATTCATCAAGGAGATTCCAGATCATCAATAATCAGGAGTTTCTAAATTAGTGTTTCCTCAGTAAAAGTCAACTGAACTTTGACCAGCCATAACTTTCACATACTTCATCACCAAGTCTCCATCCAAAGCTCATTTTGAAGGAAATTGAATTCTCTACAACTTTGATGTTGAAAGTTAAGCCCAAAAATGCTTCATTTGAAAGATATGATCTAAGACATTATAGGTCATTTCAAAAGTCAACAAAAAGTCAACAACTTCAAAAGGGCATAACTTGAGATTGGTGAATGATATGGACCTGAAACCAATGGGGTTGTTTAGAGGACTCTTCAAGCTTTCCAAAAAGTCCAATAACACCCTCATATCTTTAAAATTGAGGGAGATGTGTCCTTGCAAAGTTGGGCAATTTTGTGATGGTTTATATTGAAAAGGGGGGCCTAAAAACAATTTTCTCCAAATGGGCTGGCCAAATTATGACCCAACCCATACAATAACATCTTGCACGAAATTTCCATAATATTTTCATAATTTTTATTTTATTTAATTAATTTATTATGATTTTTTATTCTTAAAATCATTTTAAATTTAAATAAAATATTAAATGTGAAGATTTAATTGATTTATTGATTCTAGAAAGTCATAAAATCAGTATGGAATAAGTTGATACAAGAGTTATGTGGAATGGCTTGAAATAGAAAGCATGGGTACAAGAATATTGAAATTTTAAAGCTTATTATGATGAATCTTTTTGAATCAATTCTTGCACATGATCAATCAAAGTTTTTGACCTAATTGAGTCTCCTATATATACTAAACTCATTGCCATTGCCCAAGGACGAAAAATCAGAGCCTCTCACATTGTTTCAAAGTTTCAAAAAATCACATACAATTTTGATTTTCGGATTTTGAAGTGCAAGAGGATATAAGGTATTTTAAGGACATCAAGAGATTTCCTGAACCTCATGGAGTCGAAACTGATCTTCTATTGCATCAAAACTAGACTGTATCATGCTAACCGAATCCTCATTTTCTTGAAATTTTGAGATTTTCGATTTCTTTGATTCATCTAATTTAAATGATTTTTGTGCACTAATTCTTGTTTGTGGATGTCTCTGGAATGTTTTTGCATACTTGAATTGAATTTTTATTACAGAATCGAAGAGATGCCATGGCTAGGGTTTGAAGTTCAAATTTGGGATCTTGAGTTTTAGGACACTTAAATAAAACCTAAACACATGGCCGTGATCTATAACCTTTGTGTAATTAATCTGGGTTTTCAATTTGATTGGATGTTGCGATTTGAATGGTGTTCGAAAAACATAGGAATTCTGGTTTTGAATGTGTGCAGGTAAATTCGCAGGAAAATTCAAAAAGAAATTCGCAGGAAATTTGAATGAAGAAGATGAAGTTTGGCGCGCTGCTGGAGAATTCAAAAATTGATTATAATATTTTATTAACTTGTTTCCATTCTTAATCACACAAGCGCTGGTGTCCTAGTGGTTGAAAGCGTACGCGTATACTGGCCTGGTCTGGGGTTCGATTCCCCGTTTATGACATTTTGCTCTTTTATTTAGTTTGTTTTTTCAGGTTTAATATATATTCAATTATAGCCAGCATGTTAACAGAATTGGCTCTTCCAGCCGGGTGGTAAAGTATGCGCGTGAATGATCAAGAGGTCCTGGGTTCAAGTCCCATCCCAGGCCTTTTTGTTTCATTATTTTTCTGGATTCTTCAAGCAAAGCACAAAACAAACTCTCCTCCCTTCATTGTTGCTTGCGTATGGGCTAGCCTGGTGGTTATTGCTGTTGCTGGCAAGTGTGAGGTCATGGGATCAAATCCCAGCCAGGTAAGTTCCTCTTTTTTGCAATTTTTTCTATTTTCTTTTATTTAATTATTAAAACCATATGTATATAAATATAATTAAAATAATATTATATATGTTCAATATAATTCAAATTCTATATTTCTTTTTTTTTCTGAAAACTATTTTTATAATCATGTAAATAAATTATAATATGTATATTAATTAAAATAATCTTATATTAAAAGAAAAACCCTCAAAATATTTTCTAAATGAACTTTAATCAAACCTAATTTTATTTTCCAAATAATTTTTATTTTTTCTAATTCTTAATATAGTTAGTATGTATATATTATAACTTTTTTTTTGTAAATAAAATTAAATCTTATAAATATTTAATATAAAACTTTGTAAATATGATTATTGTTTATTTAAAATTTATTTTCTCCATAATGTGTAAATATTTTTCTTAATAATTGTTGATATATAATTAGAGATAATTAAATTTTTGTAAATGATTAAAATTTATAATTATGTTATATTTAGAACTTTATATTATAGTAATTATTTAATTACCTATGTTTCTAAATTAAAATCAAATTTTGTGTTTAATCATGTTATTATAATGTTTTCTCTATTTATTTCTATTAATTATTATTGCTAATCATATTTTTATTTTTTGCTTATTATTATCTTAAATTTTTTTTTTTTTATCTTATTATTTTTTCTAACTTTGTCTATTTTTCTAATTATTATTGTTTCATTTAATTATTTTCACTAACTTTATTCTTAATATTTCTATTAACCTTATTTAATTTTTCTTCTTATTATTATTTACTAACCCCTCTTTTATTTGCTTATTTATTATTTTTGTTTATTATATTTATTTTGCTATATATTTATATTTTGATATTTATTTATTTTGCTTATTATAATTATGTAACTGCTTCCTGGATGTAAATTTTGTAATTATCTAATTATTTTTGTTATGGTTAGTAATTAGGGAGTGCAAAACATGTATGTTATTTAAAATAAATTTAGATCATTTTTAATATAAGATAATTAAAATAAACACTCACACACACGTAAGTCGATTTTAATCGCCGTCTCACATTTCTAAGGTTATCCCTCAAGTTGCCTACGAATAAGGTCAAGTGGGGTGTATAAAGCAAGTCCCTTTTAAAAAGAAAAATCATCAAGTCCCTCATGGTTGCCTTTACGAATCGAGTCCCTTTCGAATAATGATGATAGTCCCTCCAGTATGCTTATTACACCCCACAGTTGCCTTCATAAAAACAGATGTCCCTCTCATGTCCCTAACATCCAAGGTAATGACTACCTACTCCTTAATAGTAGGGATAGTCTTACCAATGAAAGGATAAAGAACAAGAAAGACTTTAAACTTTAGGGTAGGTACCTCCTAGTTGCTTGCTCACTTCAAAAAACTTTTCACACTTAACAATTTCAAACAAATTTTCAAAAACAAGTTTTTACACATCCGTACATGGATTATTATTAACTATACTGAAAATTTTTCTATTCACACACTACACTTTCAAAAACAATTTAAAGTGAGCTAAGTAACTAAGAGCCCATGGATAACCATGGATGTAAAGGGTGCTAACACCTTCCCTTTACATAACCTACCCCCCGGACCCAAAATATTCTCTTAAGGTCTTTCCTGTTCTTTTATACCCTTTCCTTTTGGATAAAATAAAAGTCGGTGGCGACTCTTGCTATCCGCAACATAACTTAAAGTCAGTTCTCCCACCGTGTTACAGAACTGGCGACTCTGCTGGGGATCTAAATTTAAGAGGGGTACCCTTAGGAATTAAGGTCACTTTGAATTGTTTGCCTTGTTTGTTTTATATTACTTGTTGGGATGCTCTTATGTGTGAAAGGTTCTAACCCGGATCTAGTGTACCTTAGGTAAATGGCAATAGACCAAGGAAACTGTACGACGTATATCGATACGGTTGATCTGGTGGCCATAGTTAGTGCGACTTCTTGGTTGGTGCTTATGTTCCTTAAGTCAAGTTGAGGATAATATGAGGCTGCCATATGTTGTCAATGCACTAACTAACTTTTAGAACCCTAGTTAACTCATCTTGGCCTTTAGAAAGTAGTGAGGTAACCGGCTTTGGTGCAGACTGAAGTTGGTTGACACTCGATACTACACTCATTGAGATCTTAAACTTGGAGGGTTTTGGTTGGCAAGTAAGTTGCCTCCTGATCAACCACCCTTGTGAAGGATCAATGATATTGAGATCCCTTAGAACCTGGTTACTTTTGTAGGACAGGATGAACCATCTAACTTCAGGGGAGGGTACTTACCTTAAACCTCATGCAAGCCTTTAAACCTAGGGCTATGGTGTGACTTGTTTGTGTGTGCCACATGTCTTTGATTGAGCATAACATCATGGCATCATCATGCATCATAAGCATAGCATTTTCCCTAACCATTTCAATGACCAAGGGATTTATCTTTGTTCTTTGTTGCAGGTCATGGCTTCAGTTCGTAGAAACACCATCAGGATCAACTTTGTAGGGCATACCTGCCAAGCTTAAAGAGTTGGTTTCTCAAGTGTCTGATCATTCCCGGTTCATCAAGAGACATGGTCACCTATTGGATCTAGTCACTTCAGGGTTCAATGAAGACATGATGAGTGTTCTGTTTCAGTTCTTTGATCCTAAGCACCATTGCTTCACATTCCCCGACTACCAGTTAGTCCCTACCATGGAGGAGTTCTCTAAGCTTCTGGGCATACCTGTTCTTGATCAAAGACCCTTCACAGGCTTGGAGAAGGAGCCCAAACCAGAGGTTATTGCTGCAGCCCTACATATGAAGAAGTCTGACATTGTTCTAGAAACGAGAAGTGGAGTCAAGGGTATTCTTGCCAAGGTACTAATGGATAAGGCTCAAATGTTCTTGAAGGCCATGAGCTATGATGCTTTTGAGGAGGTCTTAGCCTTGCTGATATATGGCTTAGTATTGTTCCCCAATCCAGATCAGTTCATAGATGTTCATGCCATCAACATTTTCCTGAGTCACCATCCAGTGCCTACATTGCTTGGAGATATCCTGCATTCTCTTCACACCCGTACTACAAGGGCAAGAGGAACTTTGACGTGCTGCATACCTTTGCTTTCTAGGTGGTTTATTTCTCACCTTCCTCGCTCAGTAATGAAGAATGAGAAAGGGTTTAGATGGTCCAAGAGGATCATGTCACTTTCTCACTCAGATATCCACTGGTGCTCCAGGTCTATGGAGAATGTCACCATCATTGACCGTTGTGGGGAGTTTCCTAATGTGCCACTTCTAGGCATAAGAGGAGGCATCACCTACAATCCATCTCTAGCTTTACGACAGTTTGGTTACGCTCGGAGTGATGGACCACATGACATGTTGATTCAGGGCATTGTGTTTGACTACGACAACGATCTTCAAGGTTATCGTCAGAGATTCATACGAGCCTGGGGAAAAGTAAACAAGGTTGACAGCAAGACTCTGGAGCCTAAATACACTATTCCTATGGAAGCTTATCTCAGATGGGTGCGATCTCGTGCTCAGACTCTCATGATGCCATATCCTGCCGTCCTACCAGTTACCATGGAACCTGTTGCTGAAGGAGACACAGCTTATACCATCTTTCACCCAGACATGCCTACTGATATGGAAGACTTGCAGAGATCATGGATCCAACTGAAGGAGCAAAGGGATACTTTCGAGGCTCATTACAAAGCAAGCCAAGCAAAAATCCTAGAGCTAACAAAGCAAATTCACGAGGAACGGAACCTCAACTCATACCTCAATATAAAGAGGAAACGTCCATGGGAGACTTAAAACCCCATCTTTTGTACTTATTTTACTTTCATTTTTTGTAAGCCTAAAAGGCAAAACAAAGTTATTACTAATAAAAGTTTACTTTCGTGTTTGTCTAAGCAAATTTAAATCCTGCGGTCCTTGAAAACATTGCATATGCATTACCATATCATTGCATCACAGGTTTCTTGTGCACAGGTTTCTCATCTTCTCGCTGTTTATTTCAGCAATGGCTCTTGAACAAACAGTTAGGGGTCTCCAGGCACAAAATGCACACTTCCAAGAGCTGGTCCTGAACCTGACCAAGGGGCAGGATGAATTGAAGACACCACTGGCTAAGAAGAAGAGTCCTGAGGACAACAAGGATGGGCAGTTGGAAAAAATTGCAAGCTGAGATAACAGAAATGAGGATCCAGATGAATGGCCAGATGGCTCTTATCCAGAGTTTGGCCCAGGGGCAAGAAGAGATGAGAAGCTTTGTCAATAAACTTCGACATAATGGGGTTGGGAATCTAATCATCAGTCAACCTCCGTTGAAACAAGCCGATTTGGTTGAAAGGAAGATGAGGATAAAAGAAGGTAAGAGACAGGTTGCCACTGATTGTTCTTTAGTTGAAGAAAAAAGACCTGATAAGGTTGATCCACCTCAACACAAGGGATGTAGAAGACAGTTTATCAAGTTCAGCACTCCAATGTCACAAGTTCTGCAATGCTTGTTGGAGATGAAACTAATTTCCTTGAAAAATTCTCCTCAAAATCCTAAAACCTCTTCTCCTCGCTATAATCCCAAGGCAAGGTGTGAGTATCACTCCAACAGTCCTGGACATGATACTAACAACTGCTGGATGTTGAAGAATAAGATTCAAGACCTAATTGACGAAGGAATACTCGAGGTTACTCCAGAAGGTCAAGTTGAATTTTACTATCGTCCATCAAACACCGAAGCTGCAAGACAAGTAGCCCAAAGTAACAAAAAAGGAAGAATACCTATGCCTGTTGAGATATGGGGCACCTTGGGGCATCCAAGTGGTAAATTTGATTTCATGGTGAAGTATACTGCTCCTCAAAGTTCACAGATTGCAATTGAGGACATTCAGCCAACTGGATGGGACAACATTTGAATTTTCATTTGTAATTTCTTTTATTTGTTTGAACACTTACTATTATGTTAAACTTTTGTCTTCTTTAATGCATTGCATATGTTTGTCTTGAATTAATCCATTCGTTCCACTATATTTTGAATTATGCTTCTTATTTCTATCTTGTGATATTTAACTCCTGATGAAGCTACAAGCCTGTAGAGGGAGGATGACGAAAACAATACCATAATCTTATGCAGTATGCTTTTGAACAGACTATGCTGACGATGTACAGGCATTGTTTCAATTCCTAAACAGTGGAGATATAAGGAAGTTAATCCCTAGTCAACCCTTTTGAGCTTATGAAGTAGGAGTTTTTATTCTCGCACAAATTAAAACCCTTATTCATAACCCGGGGCAGGGTAGTTACTCAGTTAACTCAAATATGCCAATTATCTGTGTTGTACACAACTAATGATGGTTCTCGGTAATCATTAAACCTGACAGTCAATATCCAGCAAAAGAACAATTCACTAAGTCAAAACCTATGAAGGAGACTTAGTAAAACATTAAGACATCCCGCTGACTATAACCTTGAAATAAGCAGTTCAGGCAAAAAGAAGGGGATAACAAAGTAAAAAAAAAAAAAAAAGAGGTCACTATGAATCCTCAACAAAGAAAGATGACTGAAGGTTCAAATAAACTTTTGGTTGCCAAACCATCACAAAATATCAATGTTACAATACCACACTTCTGTGGAATCTCAATGCATAAGTTAACTGAGTATAGGACTGGAGAACATCATGGAGAGTGGGTTGGGTACAAATAAATTTGAGCCTTTATCTTTTGTTTCTTAAACCATGAACCAGGCCACGTTATAACCCTTTAAAAGTCCTAACTGAAGCATGGTTAGTTCGAAAGCGTACTGTTACAAAAAGGTATCCTGACTCCTTTAGGGTTTGTTATAAAACTTGAGTTAATATCACAGTTTTCAAGAACAAAAAATAAAAAAATAATAAACAGTTTTTCTAAAATAACTTGTTTCAAAACTTCAAGACAGACATAAGCATTGCATTTTTGAATATATTTATTTGCATATACCTGAGTGTTTGACAGATGGAGAAACTTACAGGACGAATGTTCAATGAACCAAAGTCCTTCCGATAAACAAAGTTGCTTCCCGGATCAAAGTTCACGTATACAAAGGGGCATAGTCATGACCTCCCAATCAAGGGGGCAGGCCATGATACTTCCTAACTCATTTGGGGCAATCAGGACAAGATTCAACTATGTTTAAGCAGCCAGAGGCAGATCTCCTCATCTATCTGAAATGCCAAGGGCATAGTCACTGTTTCCCAATCAAGAGGCATACCAAGTTACTGTTCAATTCAGTTGGGGCAATTAGGTCTAGACTCAGCTGTGCTTAATAGCCAGGGGCATTTTTCCTCATACAGTTAAATTACCAAAGGTGACATTACAGAGTTCACAATGCCAGGGGCATATGCTTATGGGGCATTCTGCTTGTTTCTCTTGAGATAGCTCATTACAGATACTTCCATTATGGGACAATTCATCCTCAACCGAGGGGCAATGCTTTCTCTTCAAATCTAATACCTGGAGCGTATATGGTCCATTACAGTTTGAAGACACATTCCTCTCATTGTATTACCTTGATATTGGATTCTCAGCTGAAACCATGATGGAAATTAGTTGTCTACGCCAGTAGTATCAGATGGTGTCAATATCATGTATTCAGATCCAGCTATGAGGATTTCTGGAAAGGTACTCAGGAAAGTTAAAGAATTTCAGGAGCTATAGATCCAATTGGTTATACACTCTCGAAGTTGAAACGATTCTGTTTTCAAGTTCAGCTTTACTTTTCCCTCTGAATCCAGATTTACTTTTACCCTAAGCGAAACGTCCATTGGTTATGTTTGAATGTATCATGCTTTTGAATATGATTGATGTTTACCAGAAATGCATGTATGCTTTTAATACGATTAATGTTTGCCAGAAATGCATGAAAATGCAGTAATAGTATTTACTAAGGACGAACGGGGGGAGGATTTCAACGAAGCTTCGCCAGTTCACCTTTACAAAACAGCTACAAATCCCTCAGTAGGATAAATCCATCTTCATAAAGTCACATCTCCCCTGGAATTTATATCTATACCTTACTATCCCCAGAAGACGGGAGGTTATCTATACCCTGTTATCCCCAGCAGACAGAGGGTTATACATTCTTCAACAACGAATCGGGATTTATTTTCCCTGGCCAGCAGTTGTTATACGAAGATATCCAGACGCTTCAGGCAGTATCATATCATACATACATCATATATATCATACCATAACATACATATCCATAGACATATAGTACATTACCTAAGTGCATCATATCATACATGCATACATAAAACATAAACTAACATTATTATACAGAATGCTACCTTGTTTCAGGTTAATTATCCAACAAAAAAAAATTATGATCTCCGGGACTGCTTTATCGTCACCTCAGGGTTACTTTATCCTCCTGATAAGCTTCTTATTACTTTGGGACTGCTTTATCGTAACCTCAGGGTTACTTTATCCTCCTGATAAACTTCTTATTACTTTGGGACTGCTTTATCGTAACCTCAGGGTTGCTTTATCCTCCTGAAATCACATTATTATTTCAAGACTGCTTTAGAGTTATCATTATTGATTGCTCTATCCTCCTGAAATCATTACTTCAAGACTGCTTTAGAGTTATCATTATTGATTGCTCTATCCTCCTGAAATCATTACTTCAAGACTGCTTTAGAGTAATCATTGTTGATGGCTCTATCCTCCTGAAATTATTACTTCAAGACTGCTTTAGAGTTATCATTATTGATTTCTCTATCCTCCTGAAATCATTACTTCAAGACTGCTTTAGAGTTATCATTATTGATTGCTCTATCCTCCTGAAATTATTACTTCAAGACTGCTTTAGAGTTATCATTATTGATTGCTCTATCCTCCTGAAATCATTACTTCAAGACTGCTTTAGAGTTATCATTATTGATTGCTCTATCCTCCTGAAATCATTACTTCAAGACTGCTTTAGAGTTATCATTATTGATTGCTCTATCCTCCTGAAATCATTACTTCAAGACTGCTTTAGAGTTATCATTATTGATGGCTCTATCCTCCTGAAATTATTACTTCAAGACTGCTTTAGAGTTATCATTATTGATTGCTCTATCCTCCTGAAATTATTACTTCAAGACTGCTTTAGAGTTATCATTATTGATTGCTCTATCCTCCTGAAATTATTACTTCAAGACTGCTTTAGGGTTATCATTATTGATTGCTCTATCCTCCTGAAGACATGCTGTTACATTAGGATTACTCCAGTCTCCTGAAAGCATATCATCAATACCTCAGGACTGCTCCAGACTCCTGGAAACTTTCATTATACCTCCATATTTTGGACTGCTTTATCTTCCAAGAAATACATCTGAAGAAATTTCCCCTAGTGGCATCTTTAAGCCCACTCAATCATATTCAACCAACCATCAATACCACTCTATGCACTGGTGAGTGCAAATTTTTGGGCTTTTGTGTTGAATCCCCTTCAACCTTCCAGGTCACGACTGGCAAATATACCAATCTAACCCCTCAGGTTTCAGAAAATTGAACAGGGGCAGCTGTTGCACCCCAAAATTTGCCCTCACAATACAAGACTTTGTGTTCTAAGAAGGTTCACAAGGTTCACAAGCTTCTCAACAATTACAAGACCTTTCATGAGGTTCATGAAGTCTACAAGTTACTTCTTGAAGGTTCACAAGGTTCACAAGTCCCACAATGCTTTCAATACCTTTCATGAGGTTCAGGAAGTCTACAAGTCACTTCTTGAAGGTTCACAAGTTTCTCTACATTTACAAGACCTTTCATGAGGTTCATGAAGTCTACCAGTCACTTCTTGAAGGTTCACAAGGTTCACAAGATTCACAATGATTACAAAGCTCTCCTGGGGTTCATGAGGTCTACAAAGTCACTTCATGAGGTTCACAAGATTCACAAGCTTCACAATACCTCCCATGAGGTTCACAAGACATTTTATGAAGATTCACAAGGATCACAAAGTTCACAATTGGTCAAAGAAGTTGACAATTCCCTCAGACAATGCACCTCCTAAGCAGTGCATCCAAAACTAGGATTTTGACTTTAATCAGGCTAAAGGGACTTCCAATACCTCAAGTGAGTTTCATAACATCTTATATGTGTGTAAGAACCCCCATGACAAGTTTCAAGACTTTTCTCAAAAGTTTGCTCAGTCAGATGATCAGATAAGTCAAAATCAGTCAATGCAGTTAAAAAGTCAAACTGAGGTCAACTGTGGTCAAACCAAAGTCAAACCTCATGATTTTTTGCCAACATCAATTATATGAAGTAAAATTCATCATTTGATCAAGGATTGATCATGATTCATCAAGGAGATTCCAGATCATCAATAATCAGGAGTTTCTAAATTAGTGTTTCCTCAGTAAAAGTCAACTGAACTTTGACCAGCCATAACTTTCACATACTTCATCACCAAGTCTCCATCCAAAGCTCATTTTGAAGGAAATTGAATTCTCTACAACTTTGATGTTGAAAGTTAAGCCCAAAAATGCTTCATTTGAAAGATATGATCTAAGACATTATAGGTCATTTCAAAAGTCAACAAAAAGTCAACAACTTCAAAAGGGCATAACTTGAGATTGGTGAATGATATGGACCTGAAACCAATGGGGTTGTTTAGAGGACTCTTCAAGCTTTCCAAAAAGTCCAATAACACCCTCATATCTTTAAAATTGAGGGAGATGTGTCCTTGCAAAGTTGGGCAATTTTGTGATGGTTTATATTGAAAAGGGGGGCCTAAAAACAATTTTCTCCAAATGGGCTGGCCAAATTATGACCCAACCCATACAATAACATCTTGCACGAAATTTCCATAATATTTTCATAATTTTTATTTTATTTAATTAATTTATTATGATTTTTTATTCTTAAAATCATTTTAAATTTAAATAAAATATTAAATGTGAAGATTTAATTGATTTATTGATTCTAGAAAGTCATAAAATCAGTATGGAATAAGTTGATACAAGAGTTATGTGGAATGGCTTGAAATAGAAAGCATGGGTACAAGAATATTGAAATTTTAAAGCTTATTATGATGAATCTTTTTGAATCAATTCTTGCACATGATCAATCAAAGTTTTTGACCTAATTGAGTCTCCTATATATACTAAACTCATTGCCATTGCCCAAGGACGAAAAATCAGAGCCTCTCACATTGTTTCAAAGTTTCAAAAAATCACATACAATTTTGATTTTCGGATTTTGAATTGCAAGAGGATATAAGGTATTTTAAGGACATCAAGAGATTTCCTGAACCTCATGGAGTCGAAACTGATCTTCTATTGCATCAAAACTAGACTGTATCATGCTAACCGAATCCTCATTTTCTTGAAATTTTGAGATTTTCGATTTCTTTGATTCATCTAATTTAAATGATTTTTGTGCACTAATTCTTGTTTGTGGATGTCTCTGGAATGTTTTTGCATACTTGAATTGAATTTTTATTACAGAATCGAAGAGATGCCATGGCTAGGGTTTGAAGTTCAAATTTGGGATCTTGAGTTTTAGGACACTTAAATAAAACCTAAACACATGGCCGTGATCTATAACCTTTGTGTAATTAATCTGGGTTTTCAATTTGATTGGATGTTGCGATTTGAATGGTGTTCGAAAAACATAGGAATTCTGGTTTTGAATGTGTGCAGGTAAATTCGCAGGAAAATTCAAAAAGAAATTCGCAGGAAATTTGAATGAAGAAGATGAAGTTTGGCGCGCTGCTGGAGAATTCAAAAATTGATTATAATATTTTATTAACTTGTTTCCATTCTTAATCACACAAGCGCTGGTGTCCTAGTGGTTGAAAGCGTACGCGTATACTGGCCTGGTCTGGGGTTCGATTCCCCGTTTATGACATTTTGCTCTTTTATTTAGTTTGTTTTTTCAGGTTTAATATATATTCAATTATAGCCAGCATGTTAACAGAATTGGCTCTTCCAGCCGGGTGGTAAAGTATGCGCGTGAATGATCAAGAGGTCCTGGGTTCAAGTCCCATCCCAGGCCTTTTTGTTTCATTATTTTTCTGGATTCTTCAAGCAAAGCACAAAACAAACTCTCCTCCCTTCATTGTTGCTTGCGTATGGGCTAGCCTGGTGGTTATTGCTGTTGCTGGCAAGTGTGAGGTCATGGGATCAAATCCCAGCCAGGTAAGTTCCTCTTTTTTGCAATTTTTTCTATTTTCTTTTATTTAATTATTAAAACCATATGTATATAAATATAATTAAAATAATATTATATATGTTCAATATAATTCAAATTCTATATTTCTTTTTTTTTCTGAAAACTATTTTTATAATCATGTAAATAAATTATAATATGTATATTAATTAAAATAATCTTATATTAAAAGAAAAACCCTCAAAATATTTTCTAAATGAACTTTAATCAAACCTAATTTTATTTTCCAAATAATTTTTATTTTTTCTAATTCTTAATATAGTTAGTATGTATATATTATAACTTTTTTTTTGTAAATAAAATTAAATCTTATAAATATTTAATATAAAACTTTGTAAATATGATTATTGTTTATTTAAAATTTATTTTCTCCATAATGTGTAAATATTTTTCTTAATAATTGTTGATATATAATTAGAGATAATTAAATTTTTGTAAATGATTAAAATTTATAATTATGTTATATTTAGAACTTTATATTATAGTAATTATTTAATTACCTATGTTTCTAAATTAAAATCAAATTTTGTGTTTAATCATGTTATTATAATGTTTTCTCTATTTATTTCTATTAATTATTATTGCTAATCATATTTTTATTTTTTGCTTATTATTATCTTAAATTTTTTTTTTTTTTTATCTTATTATTTTTTCTAACTTTGTCTATTTTTCTAATTATTATTGTTTCATTTAATTATTTTCACTAACTTTATTCTTAATATTTCTATTAACCTTATTTAATTTTTCTTATTATTATTATTTACTAACCCCTCTTTTATTTGCTTATTTATTATTTTTGTTTATTATATTTATTTTGCTATATATTTATATTTTGCTATTTATTTATTTTGCTTATTATAATTATGTAACTGCTTCCTGGATGTAAATTTTGTAATTATCTAATTATTTTTGTTATGGTTAGTAATTAGGGAGTGCAAAACATGTATGTTATTTAAAATAAATTTAGATCATTTTTAATATAAGATAATTAAAATAAACACTCACACACACGTAAGTCGATTTTAATCGCCGTCTCACATTTCTAAGGTTATCCCTTGAGTTGCCTACGAATAAGGTCAAGTGGGGTGTATAAAGCAAGTCCCTTTTAAAAAGAAAAATCATCAAGTCCCTCATGGTTGCCTTTACGAATCGAGTCCCTTTCGAATAATGATGATAGTCCCTCCAGTATGCTTATTACACCCCACAGTTGCCTTCATAAAAACAGATGTCCCTCTCATGTCCCTAACATCCAAGGTAATGACTACCTACTCCTTAATAGTAGGGATAGTCTTACCAATGAAAGGATAAAGAACAAGAAAGACTTTAAACTTTAGGGTAGGTACCTCCTAGTTGCTTGCTCACTTCAAAAAACTTTTCACACTTAACAATTTCAAACAAATTTTCAAAAACAAGTTTTTACACATCCGTACATGGATTATTATTAACTATACTGAAAATTTTTCTATTCACACACTACACTTTCAAAAACAATTTAAAGTGAGCTAAGTAACTAAGAGCCCATGGATAACCATGGATGTAAAGGGTGCTAACACCTTCCCTTTACATAACCTACCCCCCCGGACCCAAAATATTCTCTTAAGGTCTTTCCTGTTCTTTTATACCCTTTCCTTTTGGATAAAATAAAAGTCGGTGGCGACTCTTGCTATCCGCAACATAACTTAAAGTCAGTTCTCCCACCGTGTTACAGCAGGCAGCCCAGTGGTAACCCTGTACGTCTAAGGGTGGCAAAGCCCAGGGCATGGGTTCGATCCCAGCCCCAGGCATGTTTTCTTTCCTTTTTTATTCTCTTATTTATATTGTTTATATTTTATCATTAAATTTAATTAATTTCTTAAAATTTTAAAATAAATACACATTATTCAATATACCTAAAAAATCAATTCTTATCAAATTTTATTTTCAAAATTTAATTATTTGTATTTATATATTATATGCTCATATTATTAAATATATATATATAATTTGTAAATAAATGGATTTGTTTTTTTTTTTGTAAATTAATAAATAAAATCCTAATTCTATTTTCTAAATTCATAAACCCTAAATTATTTATACCCTAATATTTTCATATAAAACCTAATTTTTGTTTATTAATCCTAATTATGATTATGAATAGTAATTTATGTGTTTGTAAATTTTAAAATTGTATATATTTATTTATAATTTGTTTATATTATATGTAGTTTTGTAATTTAAATAATTTAATTAAGTAGTAAACTCATACTTATTTTTCTAAATAATTAACCCTAATTTCATCTTGTGAATATAATTAATTTATTTTTATAGTATGTTTATTTAATTATAATTAATCAATATTTTTATAATATGTATATAAAATTAAATAATTAGACAATTAATCATTTTTTTAATTATTTATTTCTTTTATTAAAAATCTAAAAAATAATTATCTATTTAAATTTGAACTTTTGATTTATTATTATATTATTATGCTAATTTCTTTTTCTTATATTTATTTTGTTTATTACTAACTCCTTTATTTATTTATTTATGATTATTTAATTAATTAATTTTATTATTATTATTATTATGTAATTGTACCACTTATGTAATAGTTGTAGTATTATTGTTATTATTTATTAAATTGTCATGGTTAGTAAAATAGGGAGTGTGAACATGTTTCGTATTTAAAAATTGAATTTAGATCATTAATCTCAAGATAAATATTTGAATTGGTACACTCACACACGTAAGTCGATCCTGGATCGCCATCTCACATTCTTAAGGGTTACCTCTCATGTTGCCTAAACAAAAGGTCAAGTAAGGTGTAAAGCAAAGTCCCTTCTCTCATATCATCTAGTCCCTTAACAGATAAAAAGATCAAGTCCCTTCATGGTTGCCTTCGTAATGATCTTGTCCCTTTCGAATAAAGATGATAAGTCCCTTCGAATTGCTAAATACACCTTACAGTTGCCTAATCACAGTTGTCCCTTCATTTGTCCCTCATACATCCAAGGTAATGACTACCTATTCCTTAATAATAGGGATAGTCTTACCACTTAAAGGATATTTAAGAACAGAAAAGACTTAACTTAGGGTAGGTTCCTCTTATGTACTTGCTCACCTTTTCAAACATTTCAAAAACACTTCACATTTTCAAACAATTTTCAAAACAAAGGCTTTATATATATCCGTACATGGATCATTATAAAGTACTTAAGAAAATTTCTAATCACACACTACACTTCTCAAAAACATTTTAAAGTGAGCTAAGTAACTAAGAGCCCATGGATAACCATGGATGTAAAGGGTGCTAACACCTTCCCTTTACATAACCTACCCCCCGAACCCAAAAATCTTTTAAAAGGTCTTTCCTGTTCTTTTATGCCTTTCCTTTGGATAAAATAAAAGTCGATGGCGACTCTTGCTATCCGCAACATAACTAAAGTCAGTTCTCCCACCGTGTTACAGAACTGGCGACTCTGCTGGGGATTTAATAAAAGAGGGGTACCCTTAGGAATTAGATCACTTTAAAATTGTTTGCCTTGTTTGCTTTATACTTATCTGTTGGGCTTTTTGTGTGAAAGATCCTAACCCGGATCTAGTGTACCTTAGGTAAATGGCAATAGACCAAGGAAACTGTACGACGTATACCGATATGGTTGATCTGGTGGCCATAGTTAGTGTGACCTCTTGGTTGGTGCTTATGTTCCTTAAGTCAAGTTGAGGATAATATGAGGCTGCCATATGTTGTCAATGCACTAACTAACTTTTAGAACCCTAGTTATCCCATCTTGGCCTTTAGAAAGTAGTGAGATAACCGGCTTTAGTGAAGACTGAAGTTGGTTGATACTCGATACTACGCTCATTGAGATTCTAAACTTGGAGGGTTTTGGTTGGCAAGTAAGTTGCCTACTGAACAACCACCCTTGTGAAGGATCAATGATATTGAGATCCCTTAGAACCTGGTTACTTTATAGGACAAGATGAACCAACTAAACTTCAGGGGAGGGTACTTACCTTTGAACCTCATGCAAGCCTTTAAACCTAGGGCTATGGTGTGACTTGTTTGTGTGTGCCACATGTTTGTGATTGAGCATAACATCATGACATCATCATGCATCATAAGCATAGCATTTTCACTAACCATTTCAAGGACCAAAGGATTTATCTTTGTTCTTTGTTGCAGGTCATGGCTTCGGCTCGTAGGAACACTATCCGGATCAACTTTGTAGGAATACCTCCTAAGCTTAAGGAATCGGTCTCTCAAGTTTCTGAAAATTCCCAATTCATCAAAAGGCATGGTCACCTACTGGATCTAGTTACCTCAGGGTTCAATGAAGACATGATGAGTGTCCTGTTTCAGTTCTTTGATCCTAAGCACCATTGCTTCACATTCCCCGACTATCCGCTGGTTCCTACAATGGAAGAGTTCTCCAAACTATTGGGTATACCTATCCTTGATCAGAGACCCTTCACAGGCTTGGAGAAAGAGCCTAAACCTAAAGTCATTGCTGCAGCTCTACATCTAAAGAAGTCAGATATTGTTTTAGAAACGAGAAGCGGAGTTAAGGGTATTCTTGCTAAGGTATTGATGGAGAAAGCTCAAGTGTTCCTGAAAGCTATGAGTTATGATGCTTTTGAGGAGATCTTAGCCCTATTGATCTATGGCTTAGTGTTGTTCCCCAATCCAGATCAGTTCATAGGCGTTCATACCATCAACATATTCTGAGTCACAGTCCAGTGCCTACATTACTTGGAGACATTCTGCACTCTCTTCATACTCGTACTATAAAGGCACGAGGAACTCTGATGTGTTGCATACCTTTGCTATCTATGTGGTTTATTTCTCACCTTCCTCGATCAGTGATGAAGAATGAACAAGGGTTCAGGTGGTCCAAGAGGATTATGTCACTCTCTCATTCAGATATCCATTGGTGCTCCAGATCTATGGAGAATGTTATTATCATTGACCGTTGTGGGGAGTTTCCTAATGTGCCACTTCTAGGCATAAGAGGAGGCATTACTTATAACCCTTCTTTAGCTTTACGACAGTTTGGTTACGCTCGGAGTGATGGTCTACATGACATGTTGATTCAGGGTATTGTGTTTGACTACGACAACGATCTGCAAGGTTACCGTCAAAGGTTTATACGAGCATGGGGAAAAGTGAACAAGGTGGACAGCAAGACTCTGGAGCCCAAGTACACTATCCCTATGGAAGCTTACCTCAGATGGGTGCGATCTCGTGCTCAGACTCTCATGATGCCATATCCTGCCATCCTGCCAGTTACTATGGAGCCTGTTGCTGAAGGAGATACCTCGTATACCATCCTTCACCCAGACATGCCCACTGACATGGAAGACTTACAGAGATCCTGGATCCAGTTGAAGGAACAAAGGGATACTTTCGAGGCTCATTACAAAGCAAGTCAAGAAAGAATCCTGGAGTTAACAAAGCAACTTCACGAAGAGCGGAATCTCAACTCATACCTCAACACAAAGAGGAAACATCCATGGGAGACTTAAAACCCCATATTTTGTATTTATTTCATTTCATTTTGTAAGCCCAAAGGGCAAACAAATTTATTACTAATAAAAGTTTACTTTCGTGGTTGTTTAAACAAATTTAAATCCTGCGGTCCTTGAAAACACTGCATACGCATATATACATCATATCATTGCATCACAGGTTTCTTGTGCACATGTATCTTATCTTCTCGCTGTTTATTTCAGCAATGGCTCTTGAACAAACAGTCAAATATCTCCAGGCACAAAATGCCCAGTTCCAAGAGATGATTCTGAACTTGTCCAAGGGACAAGATGAGTTGAAGACACTGCTGGCTAAAAAGAAGAATCCCGAGGACAACAAGGATGATCAACTAGAGCAACTACAAGCTGAGATAGCAGAGATGAGGATTCAGATGAATGACCAGGTGACTCTTATTCAAAGTTTAGCTCAGGGGCAAGAAGAGCTAAGAACTTTTGCCCACAAACTCCAAAGTAATAGAGTCAGGAATCTAATTGTCAGTCAACCTCCATTAAAAGAAGCTGATTTGGTTGAAAGGAAGATGAGGATAAAAGAAGGTAAAAGACAGGTTGCCATTGATTGTTCTTCAGTTGAAGAAAAAAGACTTGATAAGATTAATCCACCTCAACACAAGGAAGGTAGAAGGCAGTTTATCAAGTTTAGCACTCCAATGTCACAAGTTTTGCAATGCTTGTTGGAGATGAAACTAATTTCTCTGAAAATTCCTCCTCAAAGTCCTAAAACTTCCTCTCCTCACTATAATTCCAAGGCAAAGTGTGAGTATCAATCCAACAGTCCTGGACATGATACTAATAACTGTTGGGCATTGAAGAAAAAGATTCAAGACATGATTGACGAAGGAATCCTAGAGGTTACTCCAGAAGGTCAAATTGAGTTCTACTATCGTCCATCAAACACCGAAGCTGCAAGACAAGTTGCCCAAGGTAGCAAGAAAGAAAGCCTACCTATTCCTGTTGAGATATGGGGCACCTTGGGATATCCAAGTGGTAAATTTGATTTCATGGTGAAGTATACTGCTCCTCAAAGTTCACAGATTGCAATTGAAGACATTCAGCCAACTGGATGGGACAACATATGAATTTTCATTTGTAGTTTCTTTTATTTGTTTAAACACTTACTATTATGTTAAACTTTTGTTTTCATTAATGCATTGCATATGTTTGTCTTGAATTAATCCATTCGTTTCACTATGTTTTGAAGTATGTTTCATATTTCTATTTTGTGATATTTTAACTCCTGATAAAGCTATAAGCCTGTAGAGGGAGGATGACGAAAACAATACCATAATATTAGGCAGTATGCTTTTGAACAGACTATGCTGACGATGTACAAGCATTGTTTCAATTCCTAAACAGTGGAGATATAAGGAAGTTAATCCCTAGTCAATCCTTTTGAGCCTATGAAATAGGAGTTTTTATTCTCGCAAATTAAAACCCTTATTCATAACCTGGGGCAGGGTAGGTACTCGGTTAACTCAAATATGCCAATTATTTGTGTTGTACACAACTAATGATGGTTCTATGTAATCATGAAACCTGACAGTCAATATCCAGCAAAAGAACAGTTCACTAAGTCAAAACCTATGAAGGAGACTTAGTAAAAAAATTAAGACATCCTGCTGACTGTAACCTTGAAATAAACAGTTCAGGCAAAAAGAAGGGATAACAAAGTCAGAAAGAAAAAAGAGGTCACCATGAATCCTCAATAAAGAAAGATGACTGAATGTTCAAATAAATTTTTGGTTTCTGAACCATCACAAATGTCAGTGTTACAATTCCAAACTCCTTTGAGCCTCAATGCATAAGTTAGCTGAGTATAGGACTGAAGAACATCATGGAGATTGGGTTGGGTACAAATAAAATTTGAGCCTTTATCCTTTGTTTCTTAAACCATGAACCAGACCACGTTACAACCCTTTAAAAGTCCTAACTGAAGCATGGTTAGTTCGAAAGCGTACTGCTACAAAAAGGTATCCCGACTCCTTTAGGGCTTATTATAAAACTTGAGTTAATATCACAGTTTTCATAAAAAATTGTTTTTTCTAAAATAACTCTTTTTCAAAAACTTCAAGACAGACATAAGCATTGCATTTTTGAATATATTTGTTTGCATATACTTGAGTGTTTGATAAACAGAGAAACTTACAGGATGAATGTTCAATAAACCAAAGTCTTTCTGATAAACAAAGTGGCTTCCTGGATCAAAGCCCATGTATACAAAGGGGCATAGTCATTATCTCCCAATCAAGGGGACAGGCCATGATACTACCTAAATCATTTGAGGCAATCAGGAGAGGATTCAACTATGTTTAAGTAGCCAGGGGCAGATCTCCTCATCTATCTAAATTACCAAGGGTAATATTACAGAGTTCATAATGCCAGAGGCATAGTCACTGTTTCCAAATCAAAGGGGCATACAAAGTTACTGTTCAATTCATTCGGGGCAATCAGGTCCAGATTCAACAGTGCTTAATAGCCAGGGGCAGTTTCCCTCATGTATTTGAATTACCAAGGGTAACATTATAAAGTTCATGATGTCAGGGGCATATTATTGTGGGGCATTCTGCTTATTTCTCTTGAGGTAACTACATTCAGATACTTCCATTATGGGACAATTCATCCTCAACCAAGGGGAAATGCTCTCTTTTCAAATCTAATATCCAGAGTGTATATGGTCCATCACAATTTGAAGACACGTTCCTTTCATTTTATTACCTTGATATTGGATTCTCAGCAGAAGCCATTGTGGAAATTAATTGTCTACGCCAGTAGTATCAGATGGTGTCAGTATCATGTCTTCAGATCCAGCTATGAGGATTTCTGGGAAGGTATTCAGGAAAGTTAAGAATCTCAGGAGCTCTAAATCCAATTGGTTATACACTCTCAAAGTTGAAACGATTCTGTTTTCAAGTTCAGCTTTACTTTTTCCTCTGAATCCAAATTTACTTTTACCCTATTTACCTAAGCGGAAACGTCTATTGATTGTGTTTGAATGTATGTGTGCTTTTGAATATGATTGATGTTTACCAGAAGTGCATAGATGCTTAATATGATTGATGTTTACCAGAAATTCATGAAAATGCAATAATAGTATTTACTAAGGACGAACGAGGGAAGGAATTCAACGAAGCTTCGCCGGTTCACCCCCACGAGACAGCTATAAGCCCCCCAGTAGGGCAAATCCATCTTCATAGATACTTCGAGTTACATCTCCCCTGGAATTTATATCCATCTCTTTTATCCTCAGAAGGATAATCGGGAATTTATTCTTTCAATAGGAGTACGACGAACAAAGACGGGAGGTTATGGATACCTTACTATCGAACGAAGACGGGAGGTTATGGATACCATACTATCGAATAAAGACGGGAGGTTATAAATACTATGTTATCAAACGAGACAGGAACGGGTTCCTCATATTCTTCACTATATTATCAAACGATATGGGAACGAGTTCCTCATATTCTTCAGCAACAAATCGGGATTTATTTTCCCTGGCCAGCAGTTGTTATACAAAGATATCCATACGCTTCAGACTCATGATTCATACATGCATCATTTACATCATACCATAACATACATATCCATAAGTACATAATACATTACTTAAGTGCATCATACTATGCATGCATACATAATGCATAAACTAATATTTTCCTTGCAGGATAGTTATATGCAGGTAAAACAATATCAACAACTAATACCTCGGGATGTTGTTTATCCTCCTGAAAGCTATCATGACTTTGGGCCGTTGTTTATCTTCCCAAAAGTTATACTAATACCTCGGGACGTTGTTTATCCTCCTGAAAGCTATCATGACTTTGGGCCGCTGTTTATCTTCCCAAAAGTTATACTTATACCTCAGGACGATGTTTATCCTCCTGAAAGCTATCATGACTTTGGGCCGTTGTTTATCTTCCCAAAAGTTATACTTATACCTCGGGACGTTATTTATCCTCCTGAAAGCTATCATGACTTTGGGCCTTTGTTTATCTTCCCAAAAGTTATACCCTTACCTTGGGCCGTTGTTTATCTTCCCAAAGGTTATCTCATTATCTTGGGACGTCGTTTATCTTCCCAAGGGCTATCTTGAGACGTTGTTTATCTTCTCAAAAGGCCGTATTGTTACCTTGGGCCGTTGTTTATCTTCCCAAAGGTAATGTTGGGACGTTGTTTATCTTCCCAAAAGCTATATCTTCATACTTTGGGCTACCTTATTCTCCAAAAAGTATATTTGAAGAACTTTTATCCAGATGGCATCTCTAAGCCCATCTCCAGTTCATTCTGATGGCATCTTTAAGCCCATTTCCTTTTCTCCAAGTGGCATCTTCAAGCCCACTCGAGCATATACAATTAATCATCAGTATTACTTTATGCACCGGTGAGTGAAAATTTTTGGGCTTTTGTGTTCAATCCCCTTCAACCTTCCAGGTCACGAATGGCACATATACCAATCTAACCCCTCAGGTTTCAGAAAATTGAACAGGGGCAGCTGTTGCACCCCAAAATTTGCCCTCACAAAACAAGACTTTGTGTGCTAAGAGGTTCACAAGGTTCACAAGCTTTACAAGACATCTTATGAGGTTCACAAGGTTCACAAGACATCTTATGAGGTTCACAAGGTTCACAATTAGTCAGAAGATTTGACAATTCCCTCAGACAATGCATCCTCCTAAGCAGTGCATCCAAAACTAGGGTTTTGACTTTAATCAGGTTAAATGAACTTCCAATACTTCAAGTGAGCTTCATAACATCTTATATGTGTTTAAGAATCCCCATGACAAGTTTCAAGACTTTTCTCAAAGGTTTGCTCAGTCAGATGATCAGATAAGTCAAAATCAGTCAAAGCAGTTAAAAAGTCAAACTGAGGTCAACTGTGGTCAAACCAAAGTCAAACTTCATGATTTTTTGCCAACATCAAGTATATGAAGTAAAATTCATCATTTGATCAAGGGTTGATCATGATTCATCAAGGAGATTTCAGATCATCAAGAATCAGGAGTTTCTAAATTAGGGTTTCCTCAGGAAAAGTCAACTGAACTTTGACCAGCCATAACTTTCACATGCTTCATCAAATTTTTCCCATCCAAAGCTCATTTTGAAGGAAATTTAATTCTCTACAAATTTGTGTCTCAAAAGCCAAGCCCAAAAATGCTTCATTTGGAAGGTATGAGCTAAGACATTATAGGTCCTTTTGAAAGTCAACAAAAAGTCAACAACTTCAAAAGAGCATAACCTGAGAATGGTAAAAGACATGGACATGAAACCAATGGGGTTGTTTAGAGGACTATTTAAGCTTTCCAAAATGTCCAAGAACACCCTCATAGCATTAAAATTTAAGGATTTATGCCCTTGCAAAGTTGGGAAATTTTAGGGAAGTTTATGAAGCAAATAAGGCCTAAAATCAAATTTTTGCTAAATAAGCCCACCAAATTGCCATCCCATCTTTATGAAAATACCAAGCACGACCCAACCCATGTAATTTCTGATTTTTATTATTTTATTTAATATTTATTTGAATTTTATTCATTTAAATACATATTAAATCAAAATAAAATCAAAAAATCAATATTTAAGTATGATTCTTCTTCTAGAAAATCATAAAAGCCATTTAACATGAATATACACTGTCCAAATTTGTGCTCACTCCTTAGAGCATGAAAAGATTTGATTTTTGTCCAAATTTGGAGTGAGATTTCTTCATCATCAAGGTATCCAAAAAAGCCCAAAGAAGGAGCATATTTTTTGACCTAATTCAATCCACTATATGTACACAAACACAACACAATGCACAGGGACGAATTTGCAGCCTCAAACAACAATTTCAAAATTTCAAAATTCACCAAAAAAATCTCAATTCGGATTTCTACTTAGAGGCTCTTTCAAGACATTCTAAAGGTTTCAACATGTTCCTTGATGGTCATTGAATGCATTGCAATACGTATCATCATCCAAAACTCCATAAATGGCATAAACCGAATCATGTTCTTCAAGTTTATTTTTGTTTTTCGATTTCATTGAATTGCTTGTTCTAATTCGTTTTTGACTGTTTGATGATGTTTGTGATGAACCATAGAGTGTTTCTGGACAAAAACAGGAAGTTTTCATGGAGGAATTCGTGAGATGCCATTGTTAGGGTTCTTCCTCTAGAATTGGGGTTTCGTGAAATAAGCAATATAAATAATTTCTAAACACACAAATAAGTTTGTTTTGTTATGGGGAATACAATGGTGTTCCCAATTTGATGAATCATTGCAGGTTTGGTGATCGTTGGGAAGAACCTAGGAAAACCTGTAAAACAAAATTCGTATGTAATTTCGCAGGAAAAATTGTAAGTAAATTCGCAGGTAATTTGGAGAAGATGAAGTCCAAAGGCGCCAATTTCTGATTTGAAAATTCGTTTTAATATTTTATGTAATTGTTTGAAGTTTATTTCACAACGCATGCATAGCTCAGATGGTGGATGGGTGCGTGTAAAAGCTCTTTGGCCTGGGTTCGATTCCCATTGAGGCCATTTTTGTGTTATTTTGTTTTTTTCATGATTTTTGCAGGTCATATAATAAAAGGATTGTTGCTGGGATCATGTTCACAACGCGCAGGCAGCCCAGTGGTAACCCTGTACGTCTAAGGGTGGCAAAGCCCAGGGCATGGGTTCGATCCCAGCCCCAGGCATGTTTTCTTTCCTTTTTTATTCTCTTATTTATATTGTTTATATTTTATCATTAAATTTAATTAATTTCTTAAAATTTTAAAATAAATACACATTATTCCCTATACCTAAAAAATCAATTCTTATCAAATTTTATTTTCAAAATTTAATTATTTGTATTTATATATTATATGCTCATATTATTAAATATATATATATATAATTTGTAAATAAATGGATTTGTTTTTTTTTTTGTAAATTAATAAATAAAATCCTAATTCTATTTTCTAAATTCATAAACCCTAAATTATTTATACCCTAATATTTTCATATAAAACCTAATTTTTTTTTATTAATCCTAATTATGATTATGAATAGTAATTTATGTGTTTGTAAATTTTACAATTGTATATATTTATTTATAATTTGTTTATATTATATGTAGTTTTGTAATTTAAATAATTTAATTAAGTAGTAAACACATACTTATTTTTCTAAATAATTAACCCTAATTTCATCTTGTGAATATAATTAATTTATTTTTATAGTATGTTTATTTAATTATAATTAATCAATATTTTTATAATATGTATATAAAATTAAATAATTAGACAATTAATCATTTTTTTTATTATTTATTTCTTTTATTAAAAATCTAAAAAATAATTATCTATTTAAATTTGAACTTTTGATTTATTATTACATTATTATGCTAATTTCTTTTTCTTATATTTATTTTGTTTATTACTAACCCCTTTATTTATTTATTTATGATTATTTAATTAATTTATTTTATTATTATTATTATTATTATGTAATTGTACCACTTATGTAATAGTTGTAGTATTATTGTTATTATTTATTAAATTGTCATGGTTAGTAAAATAGGGAGTGTGAACATGTTTCGTATTTAAAAATTGAATTTAGATCATTAATCTCAAGATAAATATTTGAATTGGTACACTCACACACATAAGTCGATCCTGGATCGCCATCTCATATTCTTAAGGGTTACCTCTCATGTTGCCTAAACAAAAGGTCAAGTAATGTGTAAAGCAAAGTCCCTTCTCTCATATCATCTAGTCCCTTAACAGATAAAAAGATCAAGTCCCTTCATGGTTGCCTTCGTAATGATCTTGTCCCTTTCGAATAAAGATGATAAGTCCCTTCGAATTGCTAAATACACCTTACAATTGCCTAATCACAGTTGTCCCTTCATTTGTCCCTCATACATCCAAGGTAATGACTACCTATTCCTTAATAATAGGGATAGTCTTACCACTTAAAGGATATTTAAGAACAGAAAAGACTTAACTTAGGGTAGGTTCCTCTTATGTACTTGCTCACCTTTTCAAACATTTCAAAAACACTTCACATTTTCAAACAATTTTCAAAACAAAGGCTTTATATATATCCGTACATGGATCATTATAAAGTACTTAAGAAAATTTCTAATCACACACTACACTTCTCAAAAACATTTTAAAGTGAGCTAAGTAACTAAGAGCCCATGGATAACCATGGATGTAAAGGGTGCTAACACATTCCCTTTACATTACCTACCCCCCTGTAGTACCCCAAATTTGTCCTACCTTTTCATTTCTCATACGAATTGGTTAGTAATTTGGTGACTATGCTCTGAATGAGTGTTTGGTCTCTGGCCATGATCTTCTTACCTGCAAACCATGGAGAGATTGTTTGTGATTGTAGGTTCTTAAAAGTGTGGAAAATTCAGATGGAGGTTAACGGAAGATGGGTTCTCATTCTTATGATTGTGACGTGAACATTCATTTTCAAGATAATTTTGTAACCTATTACAAGTTGCGCTTTAATGAATGTTGAATTACATTTCAAGGTCGACTTTAAAGCCATGAGGTGTTGAAAGTGATACTAAGTTAAATTTGGTTCAAAGTGGAGTTATGTGCAAAACATAATTGGAATGGTTGATTGAAACTCAAAAGCAAAATTGAAGGTTTAAGTTCTGTATGGTCTTTATAAGGCATAAAATATCTTCGTCTTTATGATTAAAATTAGGTTACAAGTTTGGTTGCAAGTTGCAAATTTAAGTTGATATCAAGAATTCAATGTCAAAAATTAGGAAGGTAAGGTCCAAATGTCGAAAAAAAAAAGGTTTAAGTGGTACAATTACCACCAAGTTCCCGTAATACCTTCCAATTAATATCATTACTGGTTACAAGATTCTTAAGACGAATTCAAGTGAGATCAATTCAAAATCTGCGGATTCAAAATTCTTTCATTCACTAAAATTGTAAGCACATGATACGAGGTTCAATCCTCATGCCAAAATTCTAAGTACAAATTACAAAAAACAAAACAAGACTACATCTATTTCAAGACCATTTGCAATCAGGAATACAAAGTTTATTTGAAATTAAAGTTCAGATAGTGATTACATTTCTGCAAGAGTTCACGCCTCTCATCTTGAGGTCAATGCATTTCTTCTTGATGATTCCACCATCAAATGTCTTCATGTCAAGTCTTCAGCAATTTAATCCTCCGAGTTAATCCTCCATGAATGTTGTTTTATAGCCTGATAATGAAACACGGCGATGAGTATAGTTCACGAGCAAAAGCACCAAATGAAAATCTCAGTACCAAATTATAGTGGCAGCCTTATTCCTATTGCTACTGAAAGTCTCAGCACCAAATGGTTCTCTATCAAGGAAATCCATGGCTTCCTTTGCAAACTCGTAGGCTACCAAGTCGTCCGAGTCATCATCCAAGATCCACCTTTATGGCTTACGCATTCCCAAATAAGTTATGCCAAGCCTAATCACCTGCTCAGGACACGATTTCTTCAAGTACCTCGTGCAATACCAACCTGTTTCACATAAAACCAAGAAGATAAGTTAGCCAAAAGTCACAAGAAGGATCAAATATGCAAAGGCAATATAGATTGAAATAACACATGATGCATATTGATACAGCAAGCAATGGGAATCAAAAGCTCAGGTTAAAGCTTACCAAACTGCAAAATTTGAACTAATTCGTGCAATCAGTGTTCATCAATCCCAGCTCAGCATACTAAGGTCTCACCACTGCGGCATTCATCATGTACTAGATGGTGATATTACCCCTGGTATAGCAGATCTCCCAACCAACATCTTGATGAGCACTGCATCACAGAATGTTACCCAAGGTTTGCCCATTAGCTGCAAAAACAACTCAAGTGTTAATGTGCCAAGTATTGATAAAGCGGAATTATGATTAGTCCAAAATCATTGATCTCTAAACAAGCAAAAATACTGAAGATTTTCAATTTGTATTGAAATCTTCAGCTGTTTGTGAGAAAGTTACAGATGGTGTCAGTGAGAGGAATAGAGTTCCAATGGTGCTGATGCCAATGGTCTTCTCATTTGTATTGAAGTAGTTCCCAATAATAATCCTGAGATAGAGTCTTCAGGGCCAGTGAAGCTTGATTTGCAGGTTGATCAAACTGAATAGAAAATGAAGCAAGGAATGTCAAGACAGCATACAAATGCGGATAAGAAAACAAAAGTTCAAGACAACATTCAAAGATTGAAATTCGCATCAAACTTACAAGGTTCTGCATCAACTATACAGTAGAGCAATTCTGCAAACATGTAACATAGCTCTATGCCTGGTTTATCAACAACACCGCGAAACGTGTTAAGATCAATTCAACCAAGTAATAATGCAGACAATGCTGAGTTAAAAGCATACCAGAATTAAAGGTTTCTAACAAGTGTTGGCTTCAGCTAAAGGCCAGTAGAACATAAGCCACATACATGCTATCAACAAGTTTTCCTAAAGCCTAAATTCACGATACGACCTTTGCAAGTTCCTCGAATCAGCCATGGTACCAAGCTGCAGCATGACATTGCACAAATTTTCCAATAAGCTCTTCATACCGAATTAGTATTGGTTGAACTTTGCCATGCCAAGTTTTTGTACAAACTTCTCTTGTGAGTCTTGAACGGTCGCCGTATCAACCATACTATCCTCTAGCTATGAAAGGCCTACAAGCAAATAACAAGTGAAGATTAGGTGTGAGAGTCTATGCATCACCAAAATAATCACACAAAGCTGGAAAGACACAGAACCAGCTAGAGCCACAATTATTCTTCATCCAATCTCTAAGCCTGCTGCTAAGACTGATGCCAAGACTGCTACCAAGACTGCTATCCAGCCAGCCTTCCCGCGTCTCCTTATGCGACATTCAGCCGGGGATGAAATCCGCACCTGCGAAGCAAAAGAGACCATGACATTAAGAACCAATTCCCAGTTCCGAACCATGATATCCACACTGTTAAATCAACTCAGAATCAAAATTCACCTTCATACTTTACCAAGTCACTTCTCTGCATCAGTACACAAGATTGCTAACGTTGCATTCCCATTATGCTTCATGGCATTGAAGATGTTATAGTACACTTGCCATGATTACTCCAATAGGTCTGCCCGACAAGAAAATAAGAACAACACTGCAAATACTTCAACAACATGTCAAAAAAAACAAGAAGAAACATCAGGCAATGATGAAACCATCTTTTCAGGACAATACAGAAATGTATTTGCAAAGGTTCATCAATAACAGTTTGCCTTCGTACTTTGCCTATGTTCTTTCAAGATACCATCACTAGGTTAAAAAAAAGAAACATCAAGGAAGCATGGGAAACAAATCAGAAGAGCAGTGGTTAGGTCATGGAGAATCTCATGGAGATGTTAACTCATCACAAATTCAAAAGGAATGTCTAGCTAAAACAGTGCCGGTTAACAAAATTCTTACGTGAATCTTCATATCTCCAAGCCTCATGTTTATCCAACCTTCAAGCCAAGTCTTTATCCATACTATTCCCTTTGATCAAGAAAGCCCTGCAAATAGAATGGCAAGACATTATAGCGGATACCGTAAGAAGCATGTAAGATAACTGTAGTATGGAAACTGGTAAACATGAAGAACCGTTCCCTCAAGCAAGGACTTTCGAAGGATCCGTTGATCACTTGTAATTCCGGCACAGCCTATTGAGACATTAGCAGCACAATCTGAGGATAATGTTCCCTGCACACATACAGCAAACAACAAAAGTGAAGATCAGGCATGTTCTCAAGAACAACTTGATTGGTTGTCATCAGGAATCCGATTCATTCAAGTACAACAGCAAGCTAGATGTAAAAGCAAGAGAATCCAAAACCACTAGCTAATGAACAACCCAACAGTGATGTAGTCATGGCTAACTCACAACCCAACAACGAGAATGACATTTACGAGGAGCAAATAAGTGATGAGACTGTAATGCACGGAACACAAATTAGCAATAATGTGGTCGCATCTGAAGCTCGGCCTGAGAATGAGTTAACCAATTCAACAATGTGTCCAAGCAATCAGATCTCCCATCAAGAAATTCTTCTTACTTTGAACTAGTGGTGGACAGTCACAACACAGATGTCAAACAAGCACCCCATAACCACTTGCAAGAGTATGATACACTACTGAATAACCATCTAGGCCATCATGAGGCACTGGCCAATCATCAGTCGGTTATCTCTGAAACATTGCCCCATGATCAGCTAGCCAATTCTCAAATGATGACTCACTATGACCTGACAAAACGAGGACAAATTTAGCCAGCAATAAAAGTCAATATGCAGCAGTTAAAAAGTAAAATCAATTGGCAGTAATAAATGACAAGTTACAGAGCAGTAAAAAGATCAAACAAAATTCACAGAGGGCCTACTTACATTCTAGAAGATATTTTCCTGACTACAGACAAATGAGTTTGATGAGTCACCAACTCAAGGGTCCCTACACAATCTTGCGGGAGGATATTCTCTCTAACGGCTTGCAAAAATCCAGCTCATGATTTTCATATCCTTCAACAAACTTCGTACAAACCCTTCTCCTTACATGTATCAAATCCTCTCAACCCTCCCTATAAAAACCCAATCATTAGCAATGATTGAGGACACCATCACAACCTGAAAACAAAAGCGAAAAGTTAGAGTACACACAAAAAAAAAACCCTAAATCACTCTAAAGCTCAAGAAACATCTCCTCATAATTTTACACTGAAATTATGAGCAAGATGAGCTAAACCTCATCCACTACATTCATACACCGCGAATAACAAATATCACAGCAAGTGAAGAAGAAGGCAGAAGAAGACGATTTGAAGCAAATAGAGGAAAGTCAAATAGCATACCATTAAGCCGTGTAGACCGTTACTTCTCCGATTGAGGTAGCCCTCATTAACCCTCGTTGCTTGTTGCTCTGTGAACTTATTCTAAGTCTGATTGATTGTTGTTGGTTCCCTGATCTATTTTTTATTTAACTTGTGATTTCGTGCTCACAATGATATGCGATGAGGTTATGCTCTCACCTGAGAAGATGATGACCGAGCATGAGTGATTTTTGCCGAAAGGTTTAGAACGGTAATGGTAATGATGGCATTCACCAAGTTTATCCTCTGCTGGTTATTAAGAAGGAATGACTTGCGATTGGTGTTGGTTTGTTTTTCTGAGGAAAAATGGAAGAGATCTCTGAAGTGTTCTCTCGCTGATTAGATGTCGTGCCCCTTTGTGTTTGTTTTTCTTCCATGCGTTAGCTGTGTGAATCGTTCCTTCTTCATTGTTTTTTTTTGCATTGCCCGATTGAGTTTTCCCAAACGGCTGACATCTGTTGGTCGGTAAAAGCGACATCATATAGGGACTAGGAGGAGGTGTTTGTCACCACTGCCCTTTAGACTTCCTTTGGTTCATGCGTTTGGTTATTTTTCATGGTTTACTGTGTTTTTTTCATTTATCCAACTGATGGATTAGAATCAGCTCATATCTTATTTAGGTCATTTTATTAAAGAAATCAAATATCAAAATCATAAAAACTTTTTTTTTATTAATTAATTGTTTTACATAAGTTTATTTAATCAAATTAGTTAATCGATTAACTAATTCTATTAAATGATTTTATTTAAAGAATTAATTAATATTCAAAAAATATTTTCTTGACTTTCTTTTCAAATTTCAAAATTCTCTATTAATTTCTCATCTTTATATTTCAAAAATAAAAAAAATTCATAGATTAATTTAATTAAATATCTTATTTGATTAGATTAGTTAATTTGATAATTAATCTAATTAAATATTATTATTTAATTCGGATTAATTAATTTTTTCACCTTTGCTCGATTATGTGTGTGATATGAGTTTTGCGTATGCTCGATTTCTATTTGCTTGTGACATGATACAATGCTTATTTGTGTGATTACTTTTCGCATTTTTGACGATAAATTGCTAAGTAAAAAAACGAACGCACATTAAGATTAGTCATTTAAAAGATCAACGAAATCTTTGGTCCAACGCCAAATAAACATCCATATGCACTTCACTTCATACACACACGTAAGTCGATCGTTCCTCGATCGCCATCTGCACGAACTTTGCACCTTACACTTTCAGCAATATTTTCCAACTTAATGAATCAACGCATTGCGCTTGTTTTCCATAGCTAGTCTTTAGCTTATTTCCTCAACTTTGCGAGTCGAGCACATTGTGCCTTGCTAACAAAACCAACAAATAAACTTCCATTTGCATTCACCTTAAACTTCAAAAAACCGAAATGTTACTTCTTAGATCCAAACCCTTGATCCAACATCAAGCGGTCTCAGGAAACAAAACACTTCAATAAATACGAGGAAAATTGCACGCCACGAGCCTTAAGCGATAGAAAGGGGGATAACGAGCTTTCGTTACTCGCTTCGATTATTTCGACGCAGGACACTCGTCTTGTTGGGCGAGATAAACTATCCATAGTCTTTAGTGCAAATGGACTCTAAAATCCTTTCATCGAAGAAAGGTAATAAAATCAACAACCAATACCCATATCAGGCCGAACTACGAAGCTCTGACTTTCCCATTGCACAAGGGAATACGTAGGCACGAGGATCTCAATCCTTGCCGAGCCCCTAGGATCAATAAACCCTTTAGTTCAACAAGTAATCATAAGTATAGACGTCCCTTCGCGCGTGACAATCTAGATGGTTCCCATCGAGTACGATGGATGTAGGAGGTGCTAATACCTTCCTCCTACATAACCGACTTCCGAACCCTGACAATGGTTTGCGATGACCTTGTTTTATCCCTTTTTGGTGGTTTTATCTATATTTTCCATTTCCCTCTTCGGGAATAAATAAAATTAGGTGGCGACTCTCAAGTCAGCCCAGCCGCGACCGCGTTCGCGAGGGATCGTATTTTTCGAGGTACGACAGCTGGCGACTCTGCTGGGGAATGGTTCACCCCTATGCAAGTCGAGCCTAGTCTAGGTTTCCACGCTTGTTTGGATGTTTGATTATGTGTTACTTGTTTATCGCTTTCTTTATTGCTTTACATTTTATATCCTTATTGTGGATCTCTTGTACTGGATTGATACTTTGATCAAAACAACTTGAGGGAAAGGCTCTATACCCGGGTCTATGAGTGTAAACATAAGTTAGCGAGGTTGTGTAGTATGGGCTCCCGAGAGAACCTCTCTCGTGGGTTGTCGATACGAAAACCTCACTCGGAGTAGATTTTAATGGAAATACTGACAACCGTCAAGCTTTTGGCGTGTGTGCTCAGTTGTTTTCATTAAAGTCGTTGACTCTGAGGACCTTTAGAACCTTTTGGTTAAAACATCGGTTGATGGTTGCGTAGTATTGGGCACCAGGGTTCGCCCTCGCGTGGCTCAATACGAAAACCTCACTTGGAATAGACTTACTCAATGGAGTTGATTGACTGTCAAAATTGACACGTGCATCAAACATTTGAGAAAGTTCCATAACTCCAGGACTTTGTTTTAAACCTCATGTCGACGATCACGTAGTATGGGGTACCAGGAGACTTATCTCTTGTGTGACTCGATACGAAGATCTCACCCAAACGAAATTCATATGGTGGAGTCAATTAACCGTCATGTTAATGGCGCGTGTAATGAACATCCATATGAGTTATTAACTTTGGGATCCCTAAAACTGTAGAGGTCACCCAGTGAGATCCTTGTAAGGAGAGTGATCAAAGTATCTTCCATCCGTTCTAGTTGTTTCTGAAACATTGCATTTTGGGTTTACCCGTTCATTGTTGCATACATTCATTCATAAAAAAAATAATACATAGCTCTCAGTTACTTATATTTATTGCAGATTTGAAGTATTTGTCAAAGCAATCAAGATGAATCGAATTTCCAAGAAAAGCACTTACAATTTCAAGTTCTTGGAACCAAAGGTTGACTCGCTACTGGCCTTGAGAGCTAAGATCACTCCTATCAAACACAACAGCTTCCAGGCTCGCTTCGGAAGAATCTTGAGTATACTGGACGAGACGGCAAATATTGATGCTCTTCATGCTCTTGCTCAGTATTACGACATTCAGCTACGGTGCTTCACCTTCCCAGACTTCCAGATTGCTCCTACTTTGGAAGAATTCGAGTTGCTTGTGGGTCTTCGTATTAGAGACCGGAATCCATTCCCAAAGCTAGAAGAAGAAGTCACTATGACTAAGTTGGCTACTGTGTTGGGACTTCCTGCAAGTTTGTTAGTGGACAACAAGTCAGACAAGGAAGGATTCACGAGACTGTTCCTGGAGAAACAAGCTTGGCAATGTGCTGAGAAAGGAAACTGGTCCTCCTGCGGAGCCATCCTAGCTCTTCTTGTGTATAGGATCGTGTTGTTCCCAAAGTCAGATAAGTTTGTTGATCGTGCTGCTATAGAGATTTTCATGACAGGAAATCCAGTTCCGTTCTTATTGGCAGATTTTTATCACACTTTCCATACCCGGCATACAAAGAGAGGAGGTGTATTCCTTTGCTGCGCTCCGTTGTTACACATGTGGATGAAAATGCACATGCCTAAGGAGGGTTACTTTGTGTCTAGGAATTTGTCGTGGCCTTACAGATTTGCTTCGCTCAGGGCTAATGACCTCACATGGTACTCAAGAGATTGGAAGATTGGGGGTATTGTGCTTAGATGTGGAAGTTTCCTTAATGTCCCTCTGATAGGAAATCATGGTTGCATAAATTACAACCCGGTGCTGCTTAAGAGACAACTTGGGCTCCCTATGGAGACTCCTCCTGAAGAAAGGCATTTGGTACCTTTTGTTGTTGATAATCCATCTAAAGAAGAGTTGAAGAAATTCAAGGCGGCTTGGAAGAAGATCGTTACAAGTGATCCTAGTGTCCGCAAGAATATTGCTGTGAAGGAACCTTATGTCTTGTGGGTAAAAGAAAGAGCTCGCATCGTTAAGATTCCATTCTTTCTTGATCCAATAGCTTTCCCACCCCTTCCTGAGAAAATACCATTGCTACCTGAAGACATAGATGAGCTCAACGAAAGAATCAAAGGCTTAGAATTGGAGAACGAACGCATGCGGATCGAACTCCTTCAAACCAAAGGAAAGAAAGAAGTGTGGGAGGAGAAAAGTAAAAAGATGAAAGAAAGAGTGGAAAGCAGTAACAAAAGATGCAGAATAGAAGAAGATAAGAGAGAAAAATGCTTGGGTGCTCTTTATGGAGCCAGCATGGATCTGGATCATCGTAACGACCAATTAAGAAGGGCTGAAGTTCGAATTATCAATTTACAGAAGGACATAGAGGTGTGTCTTAAGAACAAGAAGGATGATAGAATCACTTTAGAAGCAAAGATCAAGAGCTTAGAGGATTCTCTCAAGAGAGAAGAGGACAAGCTAGCAGCAGAAAAGTTGGAAAAGGACAGTTATCAGCGAAAGTACGACCGTGAGAAATTTCAACATGAGCAAGCTGTGGAGCAAATTGATTACCTGAGATCTCAGAAAGCTTATCAAGACCTGGAGAATACTTGCATCCAATGGATGAACAAGTGTCGAGATGCTGAAGAAGCCATAGGTGGAAGAGATGTGGTAATTTCAAATCTCCAAGGTTTGTACGAAGAGTGGAAGCAGAAGTTTGTGAATCTGGCTAGCATGTTGAACCTGGCAAGTCAAGACCTTCCTGAGAAGCTTGAAGATGCAGATCGTGTCATGTGCCCAGAAAACACGCCTGAAGAAGTCTACCGGTGTGTGAAAGTTTGCAAGAGAACCATCAAGGAGCTCACCACAAATCTAGTGGCAGTCCGCAAAGCTCAAGGGGTTTTTTTTAGGGTTGCACCATAGTTTATGTTCAAGAAAGTTGTTGTTATCTTTTGCATTGTAATATGAAAACTCGTGGAATCTCTATTGTACTTGTTTGAGTTAGATGAATGAAAATTGTTGCTTTTGGATTTTAAATCTTGTCTTATTTGCAATGATAAATACGTTAAATATCTCTGGTAATAAATCGATAAGATGACTGAGGGCTTTGTAATCAAACATATGCATTCATACGCTCATCTTTACAACCAAACAAAAACACAAACTCATACACTTTACCTTCCCTCTCCAGAAAAACTGACGTTCCGGATTTTCCGACGAAGGTACGAGACCAGAAAAATCTACAAAATGACGTTGGAGCAAATTCATGAAGAACAGAATGCCATGAGAGCTGATATCGACTCACTCAAGGGAAAGCTGGACCAGATCCTCGAGGTCATCACTATGGCTAAGAGGGAGGAAGAAGTTGAAAAACTCACTAGGCAGGCCGGCACTTCGGGGACGGCCAAAGATAATTTCGTTCTTGCTGGGGTAAATCCACCCAATGTACCATCTTTAGATGTCCACCATGGGTCGTTTAAAGACATGGATGAACAGTCTGATGTCTTTTACGCAGATCCACCAGCTCACCGCACCGAAATTCTTCTGGATCCAGTAGCAGAAAGATTGCGCTCAATGGAGGAAAAGCTTAAGGCGATGGATATTAATACCATTCCAGGTATAGATGCTGAGGAAATGTGTCTGGTGCCAGGACTGGTAATCCCGCATAAGTTCAAAGCTCCGGACTTTCCCGATAAATATAAAGGGAACAGCTGTCCTCATACCCATCTCCGGGCCTACTGCAGAAAGATGGCTCTATATGCTAGAAACGACCAGCTCCTGGTTCATTGCTTCCAGGACAGCCTGTCCGGGGCATCTTTGGAGTGGTACGTCCAGCTGGAGAGAAGCCGAATTAAAACGTGGAATGACCTCTCCCGTGCATTCCTTGAACATTATCAATACAATGTTGATCTTGCACCTAATCGTACTCAATTGCAAGACATGACACAACGTAGCAATGAATCGTTCAAAGAATATGCGCAACGGTGGAGAGGACTCGCTGCACGGGTTCAACCGCCATTGCTTCCTAAAGAGTTGACGGACATGTTCTTAAATACGCTGGAGGATAAGTATATGGACAGAATGATGGGAGCTAGTTTTCCTAGTTTCTCTGAAATCGTGTCCGTAGGGGAAAGAATCGAGAGCCAGCTGAAAAAAGGCAAAGGAGCAGCTACTTCTGCAAACACTGGCAAGAAACCTTTTTCTAATTTCCAAAAGAAAAAGGAAGGAGAGGCCAATGCTATCATGAGAGGAAGGGCTAACTTACCGTATAACATGCCTTATGGGCATGTGGCTAATGTTGCGCCAATTCCGTATCAACCGCAAGCTCCCCAACAACAACAATATCAACAGGCTCCTGCACAGCAGCCCAATCAACAATATAGACGGACTGGTCCGGCGCAAAGGCAGTTTAGGCAAAGAAGGCACATCGATCCAGTCCCCATGCCTTACAGGGATATCTTTAATTAGTTGAACCAACGTGGGCAACTGATTCTGAGGGATCTAAGGCCAGCCACTTTCCCGTATCCTCCAAATTACGATGCCAATGCCACTTGTGAATTTCACAAAGGCGCACCTGGGCACACTATTGACAAATGCTATGCATTTCAAAATCACGTTCAGGACCTGGTAGAGTCGAAGGATTTGACATTTACTCCAAGAGGTCCAAATATCAAAAACGACCCATTGCCGCCTCATGGGGGAGCAAATGTTAATGCCGTGGAGGAAGAGGACGATTGTGAGTTAATTTTGAAGGCAGAAGACGTCCAGACCCCATTGGCTGTGATTGGCGAACAGTTGGAGAAAGCAGGTTTGATGCTGGCAAGGGATGAGGGGGTTGATCATTCCAAAGAGAATATCAGGGAGTGCTTGCAAAAACTCCTCAATCAAGGTCTGATACAGATCGAAAGGCGTGGAATGGAGAAAATAATGGTGGGTGCAACAGAGGTGTTTTATGACGCACCTCAAACTCCAAACAATAGTACTCCTATGGTTATAGAGTACCCCGTTCACTACACTGGGGAAAATAACCAAGCTGTGCCATGGAGTTATGAACCAGCAAACGCTAGGCAAGGCCGGAGAAGGCAGCCTATTAATCTTGAATTTCCCATTGTCACAGCCATTGTCGGACCCAGTGGTATGACTCGCAGTGGAAGATTATTTGCACCAAGACCAGTGGAGTCATCATCCCAGCAAAAGCAAAAGACGACTGCTGCACCGGTTGTTACTCCTATTCCTCAGGGGTCACCAGAAGAACCGTCATCGCCCAAAGCTGCATTCTCTCAGAAAGAAGCGGAAGAGTTCTTGAGGATCATCAAGAAAAGCGACTACAAGGTGGTCGACCAGCTGAACCAAACTCCCGCCAAAATATCTATGTTAGCTTTACTACTTAGTTCTGAAGCACATAGATCCTCTCTGCTGAAGGTACTGAGTGCGGCGCACATCACCAAAGATATCACTGTGGCCCAATTTGATGACGTCATAGCCAGCGTTACCACTGGTAACTTCCTTGGTTTCAATGATGAAGAGCTCACTGTTGATAAGAAGAATCACAATAAGGCTTTACACATTTCCATAAGGTGTGAAGATACGTTGCTATCAAGGGTGTTGGTGGATACGGGCTCCTCCCTAAATGTGATGCCAAAAACGACATTGGAAAGAATGCCTGTACAAGGAGTGGTAATGAAGCCAAGCGCATTGATAGTTGTCGCTCCCGGGATTTTCATCCTAGTACAAACGCGAAAGTGGCGCGGAAAGGTTAGAGTCGCCAGCCAGACATTTTTATCCCAAAGGAGTGGGAAAGGTAATGTTGCACAAACCTGAGGAAGAAGGAAAGGACAAGGCCTTGCGAACCAAAGATCTGAGTTCGGGAGTCGGTTACGACCTGGGAAGGTATTAGCACCCCAGATCGTCCGCCGTACCCGACGGGATCCACGCTTGCTTGTTTGTTTCAAAGGGTGAGAAATAAAGTGCTGCTGAACAAATCCGCTAACTGGGATGGAAAATGAAATGAGAAGGGAACTGAAATAAGAAAATGGAAAGAAAAGGGGAAATGTAGGGAAAATAAAGAATGTGCTCGAACGGGCCCTACCCCGCTGCCTACGTACCTCATCGGGATAAATGAGGATCAGAGACGCCGTAGTTCGTCTAACTAAGGCGGGAACTATTTGTTTGTGTTTTTTACAGCTGGAACTGCGTATGTCTATGCTCAGGTGTTGCAGGCTCGTCTGGTACGAGTGCGTTTACCGTCTTGCATGCGAGACAAGTAGTCGCAAGTTCCCGTTGTGAATGAATGAGATGAGAAGAGAAGTTCCCGCAGGATAGTCGTTTGTTATTGTTTGTTTTTGTCTTTTAAAAGAAGTATTTTGAATTTTTGTTTGTGAACTGTCTTGCACTAAGACCTATCCATCGCGGGAAGTATGTACACCTCGCCCCGAAACAGGACGCGTATAAACACTCCGCAACAAAGTCTCGTGTCGTACAAGATTGTTCGGTTTTTATTAAGTATTTTATTGCTTTTCTTTTGAGATGAGAAAGAGAAAGACTCAAGTTGATAAAAGGAAAAAATCTAATGGGAACTAAGACACACCCTAAGTTAGTTATCATATACAAAAGGGAGATCCTATGGTTAATGAGGTATTCTAATCCTAATGAGAAAAGGAAAAGAAGAAAAAAGGAGCTTAGAAACTAACTTACTTCCTAAGGAAGTTAAGTTGTCTCTAAAGAAAGGGAAAGCCTAAAAGCAAAGCACAAAGTGCTAAGGCAAACAAAATTAAAATGCATAAGAGATGGGAATGAAGTAATGCTTACCTCAATCTTCCCCCCTACAAAACAAAAGTTAGCATGACAATGCATATTGGAATTAAAATCAAAGCATGAAAACGATTAAGTACCATAAACGTCCTAGAATGGAACTAGGCTCAAAACAAGACCTAAGTCTAAAGGTGAAGGTACCTAAAGGTCACATGACTTCTAAAGTCAGTAGCTACATGTTATAGGTCCCTAAGTATGCTAGGATACCTCACAAGATCAAACTATGTCAAACTATGTACAAAACGTTCACCTAAGTTCACATAAATGCAAATTAGGACTCATGGATGAAATATGAATGCATATGGCTTACAAAAATGGATTAATGCATAAAATGAACATCAAAGTCAGTAATGAATGCTTATGAAGATGGATGAATGAATATACAATCATGGATGCAATGAATTAGGCATATGGAGCAATGAGAAGAAGATATGAGAAGAAACGAGCAAAAATCGCATAAGATCGCACATGATGAAAGTTAAGGAAAAATGGCATGTGAATATGCATGAAATGATTATGGGTCAGTAGCATACAAGGAATGAGATGAAATTAGAATGCCTGAATAGGCATTAATGATTTCCACATAATTCAAGTTAAACATGAGAAGAGATTAACAAACCGTTTAAGTTAAACTAATTCACATAAGTATGCATTTTGAAACACTAAAACAAACCAAATGAATATGGTTCAAAAAGTGACCTATGACTGGAATCAAAGACATACAAATGACCTATAATCAACTCCTAAACGTTACCAAAAATTATTCCAAGCAAATGGCATGAATGCCTTCTTAACATTTAGGGTATGGAGCAAATACACACATGAATCAACCTAGGATCTAGGTGACATGGAAAAATAGCAAAAAGCATTTAAAAATTATGAAATTAAATACCTGGAATAATAAAGTCATTATCTCACATTGTCCAAAAGGATTCCACAAAATTATGCACCAAAGTGCCAAAATAATTACTTGACTAGCAAGGTAGCAATGAATGATCACCAAAAAACAACTCCACAAAGTGGATCAAAAAGGGCACTAAAAATTATGAAAAAAATTCCTAATGAGCATCAAAATGTCACAAATTACAGTGATTAATCACACACAAAAAATAGGTTTCACACCTATGGGGAAAAATCGATTTCGGTCCCTTATACCAAAACCTTCCTTTTTGGGACAGCTTGTGAACTAAAATCCAAATTAATTATTAAAACCACCCAAATCTGGAAATAAAAAATATGACAAATTAATTAAGAGGATGAGGATCACTCATGAATTTTTCCAGAATTTTATTTCACCTAAAACTATTTTTAATAAATGCGACGAAACGGACACAAAAGTGGATTTTAAAGGAAAGTGAAAGGAATCGATCTTAATGGTTCTTAACCTAATCCCTAAGTTCCGAAATCGATTCATATCATTAATAATCACAAATATAACCAATGCCTCAGGTGGGAGGGCTCAGATGCATCTTAAATTATATGGTCCTAAGCCGCATACGACTATAATGATGCTTAAAAGCCGAAAAAAAGCTCGAAATCACTTACTTGATCGAAGTGTCGATTCTTCACATAAAAGAAATCCGAAAAAATCCCCAAGCAAGGTCTTGTAGTCTCCTATGAGCAAAATAAATGCCCATCTTCCATAATTATTTGTGAAGCTTTGACCATAATCCAAATCGATTCAAATCGATTAAAAACTCATAAACACTTATCACAAGTTAATCCAAAAATTATTTAACAACCATCATTATAATTAAAATTAACGCCAACATTCTAATCAAAAATTAACAAGAAATATATAAAGAAGTTAATCCAAAAATTATTTAACAACCATAATTATAATTAAAATTAATGCCAACATTCTAATCAAAAATTAACAAGAAATATATAAAGAAGTTAATCCAAAAATTATTTAACAACCCTACTTATAATTAAAATTAATACCAACATTCTAATCAAAATTAACAAGAAATATATAAAGAAGTTAATCCACAAAAATTATTTTGGCAAGAAATCAATCATTAAATTTTTTATAAGAACAATATTAAATTGAGAAGTGGTGAAAATGGGGGGTAATTCAGGAATCATATGGTGCAGATGATAAAATATATGGCCCAAGGCCCAATTCTCTTCTAGCAATGCGCAGGAGGGGGTGAGTTGAGTGGAAACAGGGTGTAAACAAGAACCAGTATGGGCCTGTTAAGCCCAATCTGTTGCTGAATCCCTAATAACATCAATGAAACAAAAAACCCTAATTTACATGTAACCCTTCCGTCTTCTTCAACCCTCAATGCGCCACCCTTTCTTGCTCAACAAACCCGTCGACGACCTTGCTTCGTCGTCTTCTTCGTAACGCCTTCTTCGCCGTTGTCCTTTTGGCGCCGTGACCTCATCATCACTTCACCGAGCTCGCAGCGAAATCTCCATCTCCAACGGTGTCCTCTCCTTTCACAAACCGATGCCGACGAAGAAATTTCAAGCCTCTCCACCGTCGCTGCCAAACCAACTCCGATCCCCTTTCCTTTGATACAATCGACCGGCTCCCACTCCATTTGCCCAAACTTACTCACTCGTCGCTAACCGTACCGTCAAAGAGAACGACGCCGGCTCCACAAAGTTGTTTCAACCTCTCATGACGTTTCCGATTATGACTCAGCAGCGTCGCCTTCGCCTCCATGTTCGTCCATTCCTCGTGACCTTGATTCGAAGCTCCATATCATCGCTATTTCAAATACTCATTGTGTTTCTCGATTCGATGCTTTCTTGGTATGGATTCAAACTTATCTCTCTTCGATTTCTACAAATCTCCATTCTTCTCCGTGATCTTGAATCTCACAATGTTCTCACGTTGCAGGTTCGAGAACTTCTTTTTGATGAACTGCTATGGTTGATGATTTCAGTGGAGTTGGTTGATGCGGCTTGGTGATGAGTGATGAAGATGCCGATGAGTCTTGATGAAGATTTAAGCTATACCGTTACCGGATTGAAGGTATGATGATACTGATATTTGTTGTTTTGAATTCTTTCATCTTCTCCAATTTCGTTTCCGTGATGTCGACATTGTTGTGATTCTTGTATTGCAGGTTGTGGATTGATGGTGAGGGTGATGATTCAAGAAGAGACGTGTAAAGAAGATTGAAGGCGAAGTTGAGAAGAGTCAGAGAGTCTACGAAGGTTTGCGTACTTTGATCTCTGCTTTTCTCTCCCCTTTTCTAAGCGTGTGTGCCCTTGCATAATTTTGTTCTTGTTGCAGAGAATTGGTGAAGATGTAGGTGGAAGAGGATGGAGATTGATGAAGAGGTTGGTTGAAAGTGTTGGTTGAAACTCTTTGAAGCAGAACCAGGATTGAGTAGCTTCGGATTGAAAGAAAAAAGAGATTGGGTCCAAACTCAAGCCAACCCAATGAAGTTCTAACAACTCTGTTTTATAGAAGGGCGGAGGATGATCCTGGAAAGTTCCAATGTGAAGTTCTAGAATTTTCTAGAAACTAGTTTGTTGTTTTTCTGTTAGGGAATCAGTTATAGGTTAGTTTGAATGGTTTGTGACTTAGTTTGTTAAATTTTGGCTTCTATTTTTTGCCGCTATGCCTTTGCACTAACTTTCAGCTTATTTTGTTGTTGTAGGGTTTTGAAGTTAGTTAGCATTCTGTTAGGAAGATCCAACAGCTATCAAAAACTCAGAGGAGACCTCGATCTTAAAGGAGCGTGATCTGAAGAACCCCTTTTATCAAAATCATCTTTTTTCTGTTTTGTCTTTGTATTGTGAGCCCTAATGATAAATCATTGATGCTGTCAGGTACACGAATTCCAGTCACATCTCTACGCAGAGGCCTGGACATTCTTTATATCTAGCAGTTTGTTTGATGATAAACAATACGGTAAGTAACTTGCAATGCAAAACAAAATAGATTAATGGTTCTGTTATGCTTTGTGTAATGTGAGAGTGTGTGTGGTTGTGCTGTGAACTCTGCAGGTTATTAAAGAGATTTTGGCGATGATGAATGTGAGCAATGGAGGCTCTTGAAGTCGGTCGAGGGTTCCGAAATTGCAGATGGATGGTTATCGGATTTGGTGTCAAGTCATTGTTATGAAGCCTTGTAGTTGTTGATGCCGAATCTTGCAGAAGAATGTCGAGCGATGGCAGCGGTGTTATTCTGAATTGGTTTCTTTGATTTGAATCATTACGAATCACAAATCATTATTGTTGGAGATTTTACTGTGCGAATTGCTTGATTCGAAATTGTTCTTGATGCATTTTCTCTGTGATTTTGCAGGTTTGGGCATTTGGTTTCTAGTTGGTGATTCATGGAGTTGAGATGAAAGAAACCTGGTTGAGAACGAAGACTCAGGTTTTAGATGAATTTGTGAGATGAAGATGGATAAACAGGGAAGCCCTTTTTTCACTTTCTGTTTGGTGATCCTCGTGCAAGCCAAAAAAGAGAGTGATTAAGAAGAATCATAATGGGATCCATCAAGAGAGAGACCCCTGTTTTGTATATTTTGTCTATATATTCCTTTTTTCTTTTTGGATTATGAAAAATGCTTTTAAAGTGAATGGAATTGGAGATCCTACTTTTCTGTAACTGAATTCTTTTTTTTTTCACTGATTCTGATTTTTTTTTGTATAATGTGACCAAATAATCACTTGGTTTTGCTAATATGCCACTGATTGGGTTGAAACTTGATCCTCTTTTGAAAGGATTATCACAACTCACATCAGCATTGCTTGTGGTCCGTTATGAAATGTGCTTCTAAAATCTGAATTGTGAAGGGTGAAATGAATGTAATGGAAAAGATCTCTTGAAAAAAATCTCTGGGAAACTTTCTTGAATTTGATAGAACTTGGATAATGTAGTGACTTCATAAAAATGGATGAACTTGAATGATTTGGATTGTTGTAACTTGCACTTTGAATGTATTTTGAACTTTGCATGTCGAACAACTTTTAAAGGTCATGAACCCAAATTAAACTCCAATAAGGACAAATCCATTTAAATTTTAATGTCAAATGACCTTGGATCCTCTACCAATTAAACAAACAAATCTCACAATAATCCTTTGTATCTCTTGTCAAGATATGTGCCTTGCAATTCACTAAGTGGGTGACCAATGATTTTAAAACGAACACCCTAAGGAACTTCGAAGATGAACACGTACCCAAAGCACCAAGCATGTAAAAGCAACCTTTTCCATTCCCTATTAAATCTCTGCCTTTATTGGAGCTCTTGTATCCATGACAACTCGTATCTTGAGAAAACGATTGCGACAGTAAAAATCACCTTTGGTATCGACCTTGAGTGTAATGGCAATAATAGGAAACTCAACTATAAGGATAAGCCTCACTCACATGCCTCATGAAGTAATGAAATGCACTAATATGTTGTTAATGACTTAGTGGAATATGCAGATGAATGCAAAACAAAATGCCAGTTAAGGTAAAAAGAAAGAGGGCAAATTTTGAGGTATTACAGCTGCCCCTATTCAATCATCTGCATACCTGAACGAATAATTGCAACAGCTTTTAGACGTTCAAGGTATGGAGTGATTGAATACTCGAATAAAACCTGAAAATTTGCACACTGAGGGCAACAGAAATGCCATCTGCCCTTTATTTATTTATGATTTTTTATCTTGACCTCTGAATAGATAGCGGAACATAAGACCAGGTGAAAATATGCTAGGAAGAATGCCATCCTCGAACGACAACTCACAAGGGATCCTCGAATCCAATACTAAAACCATCCTGGAATAGAAACACGATAGTATATCGGCCGCAGGCGATAACCATCAACAACAAAGACTGACCTCGGACAGACTTTGCAAAAGAGACAAACTGACCTCGATCAATAAGCTCAACAAGTGAACCACTATCCTCGAATAATAGCCACACAACAAGACCAACCGCAGAAGAACTTGAAGAAAAGAATGCCATCCTCGAATGACAATCCAAAAGATCCTCGGATCTAACACGAAACCATCCTCGAATGGAGACGCAAAGGTATACCAGCCTCGACTGATAACCAAACACAAAGCTGACCTCAGACAGACTTTGCAAAAGAGACAAACTGACCTCGATCAATAAGCTCAACAAGTGAACTACTATCCTCGAATAATAGCCACACAACAAGACCAACCGCAGAAGGACTTGAAGAAAAGAATGCCATCCTCGAATGACAATCCAAAAGATCCTCGGATCTAACACGAAACCATCCTCGAATAGAGACGCAAAGGTATACCAGCCTCGACTGATAACCAAACACAAAGAAAAGAGAATAGGACGAGATGGAACGGGACCATTGTACTTAAATGATAACCCGAAACGTGACCGTTGTACTGAAACGGAGACATGAGGAAATGAGATTGTTGTACGGAAACAATACTCAAAGACGAGACCATTGTACTTAACTGGAGACTCGAATGAAATGGGATCGTTGTACTTAAACGAGAGCCCAAGCAAACAGGATCATTGTACTTAAATGATAACCTGAAACGCGACCGTTGTACTGAAACGGAGACGCGAAAAAATGAGACTGTTGTACTGAAACAAGACTCAAAGACGAGACCATTGTACTTAAATGGAAACTCGAAAGGAACGGGATCGTTGTACTTAAACGAGAGCCCAAGACGCGACCGTTGTACTGAAACGGAGACGCGAAAAAAAATGAGACTGTTGTACTGAAACAAGACTCAAAGACGAGACCATTGTACTTAAATGGAAACTCGAAAGGAACGGGATCGTTGTACTTAAACGAGAGCCCAAGACGCGACCGTTGTACTGAAACGGAGACGCGAAAAAATGAGACTGTTGTACTGAAACAAGACTCAAAGACGAGACCATTGTACTTAAATGGAAACTCGAAAGGAACGGGATCGTTGTACTTAAACGAGAGCCCAAGACGCGACCGTTGTACTGAAACGGAGACGCGAAAAAAAATGAGACTGTTGTACTGAAACAAGACTCAAAGACGAGACCATTGTACTTAAATGGAAACTCGAAAGGAACGGGATCGTTGTACTTAAACGAGAGCCCAAGACGCGACCGTTGTACTGAAACGGAGACGCGAAAAAAATGAGACTGTTGTACTGAAACAAGCCTCAATTGGGGATAACGACAAGACTTGGTAGAAGTATCCACCCTGGGAAATGAGGTTGTATTCTGTGGGGAACACTTCAATCTGATTGGGGATGTAACGAGTCTTATGTAATACCTCAAAACTGGCCCATGCTGGTATGCATATGTTTGAATTCATGGCGTAATGCTCCATGACGATGGAAATGCTACGCTTTGGGGGATACAAATGTAATGATGATTACTAGATGCAAATGCAAATGCAAAAGGGGTCTCCCGATAAGGAGACTGCAAGTATCCCATATGGCTTGGCTGGGGAGAAACGATGATCACTGGATTGATTTGGTTTATCCTGATGAGGAGGAAACATCTCTGCGGGGAAGGTTGTTGATGATACACCGGCTCTGAACAGCCGCCACTGCCAAAAATAAATTGGAGTTTGAGATTGGAGAACCAAGACCCTGCTGGAGATGGACTTTTCTTGAACTCTGATGGGGAAGTGAAGACTTCCTGACTTGGCTGAGAACCAAAGGCATGACACTGTTGAGGAAACACCTTGCTGGGGAGGAAAGAAGTCCTTATACGGCTGAGAATTGCCCCTGTCTGAAGGGAAACTTCTGCTTGGGGACGACACCCACTCTCTGCTACCTTGCGGGGTGAAATTTCAACTTCCACATGGCTGGGGATGACGGGTGATATCAATGATAAAGCTTCCTGCTGAAGATAAAAGTTCAAGCTGCCACTTGCTGGGGATAAGAGATAAATCCTCTCATGTTGAGAATGAGAGATGTAAGGCGTTTCAATGCTGGGGATAAGAGACGATGATACCTTTCTGATCAAGAAGTAACTTTCGCTTTGCCACACAGCTGGAGAAGGGATTGTCTAATGAGCCTAGCTAAGAAATTTTGATCAATGAAGCTTGCTGATGAAATAACTCTTGAAGTACTGTGCTGACAATGGCTTTGCCCCTAGCCCCGGGTTGATAGGTCGTCAACTAATCATGAGTGAAAAATGGTTATTTACAATCTTCAACTCGCCTTCTACTAGGATCTATCAAAAGATAATGTCTCAAGAGGATTTTACAGAAAACTGGCATACGAGATGCCTCAGTGTCTTCAAACTCTTGGAGAGATTCGTCGGATCTCGAAATAATTGCCCCTGACTGCATGGTCTGTGCAAGAATTTGCCTCGCAAGGATTCATGAAGAACCTCATATCACTGTGAGATAGTGTGTCCTAGTATTTTGCACCTTGGGTAGGTGCTCCTGATTAACCGTCTTCAGGAGAAAGTAACTTCCAGTGCTCTTGGGGTGGCCTGCCCCAGTACGAGCCTTGAAGTGATCACCTATGACTGACTGTGTTTAGAAGAAAACACCCAGATCAACTGTTCTTTGAGAGATTGGATCTCGAAGTAATTTCCCCAGTTTGGCTAAAATTTGAATGCATGCATCAGACTAACGGCTCTTTGAGAGATTTGAATCTCGAAGTGATTGCCCCAGTTTGGTTGAAATTTGAATGAAGGCATCAAACTCATGAGATTTGAATCTCGATGTGATTGCCCCAGCTTGGCTGAACTTTGAAGAGATTGCTCGACATGATTTCCCCAGATTAGTTGGCTCTTACCACGACTGTTGGGAAAGTCCCTACTCAATGGAGTTTTCTTGAAAAGTGCACCTCGACAGATTGTCCTTCGGAAGTTTCAGACTTCTCAACTTGGCAAGATTAAGCTTCTGGACTGAAGTTTCGTATGTGAATTTTTATGATGTCCAACAAATGTATGCAAGCAGAAAATGTTTATTCTAAGAATGAAAATTCTAATGCAACACACATGTTAATCTTGAAGTTTTACTGAAAAAGATGTCGCAAACCTTCGCGAGCGAGTCACTGGTTAAGATACGACATTAATAAATTTTTTTTTTTTGAATAATAGAAAGCATGCACATGCAACACCAACAAAGATCTTTCAACACCCCTCATAGGAGTCAGGAACGCGGTCTCGTGGTAGTACGCTCTCAAGATAACACTGTTTCAGTTAGGACTTTTAAGGGTTGTATCGTGGCCTGGTTCACGGTTATAGAAACAAAGGATATAGGCTCGAAGTTTATTTGTGCCCACCCATCTTCGTGATGTTCTCCGTTCCTATGGTCAGCTAGCTTGGCACAAGCGCTCACCTTTCCAAAAGGGTTTTGTGATGGTTGAGGAACCAATTACACTAACGGTTTAAGCACCAATCAGGTTGTTGTCGGGAGCCAACCACCCCTATTGTCTTTTGTGTCTGTATCACACGACTTTGTTCTTGTTCAAGGATATTTCTTGTGTAATCCTTTTCGTCTTTTTCTTTTGCATTATTTTTCTTATCCCTAACTTTTGCCTGGACTGATTCTTGTGAATCTTTGATTGTGAAGTCCAGCGGGATGCCCTAATTTCTGCCTAAGTCGCATGTTTTCAAGTTTCGACTTAGCGGGCTTTCTCATTCATTTTTTTTCAATTTTTTTTGAACAAATCGTGTGACACTGGTTGTCTTGAATGCTTTGTGAGGGTCGTGACTGTCTCACTCCTTTGTTGTTGAGGAATAACCATTGTGGTCTCCGGTCTTTGGACCTCTTGATCGGGATAACCATTGTGGTTTCTGGTCATTGGACCTCTTGATTTGGTACAACGAAAGGTAATGGATCCTCAGGTTTGCACTCCTTTTTGAAATTTGAACGCTCGGTCAACCTAACTGACGCCTACCCTGCCCATGGGTTAAGTGCAAAGGTTTTTTCATGCAAAAATAAACTTCTACTTCAAGGCTCAAATGGGTTGGCGAGGGTCTATCTCCCTTATATCTCCGGTGTTTAGGATTTGAAACAATGCCTGTACATCATCAACAGGGTCTTTCTCAAAAGCACACAATTAGAGATTCATGCATTTTCATTTCGTCATCCTCCCTGATAGGGTTTAAGCTCAACAGTTGGTATTGCAATGCACATACACAAAATCATGAGTGAATACGAATGGATTACTTCAAGAGAAACATGTGCATTTTATTATGGTTATCATTCAAAAACAAATAAGTTTCATGCATGCATACAAATGTTTAAACAAACAATATAAACTACCAATGAAAATGCAGTAAAGAAGCTGAACATTGTCGTCATTGAGGAGACTTGACTCCGTCTGGACTTATTGCTTCTGAAGATGCCCTTGCAAACTGAGATGTCAATTTGATGAGGAGACTTCATATCTGGGCAGACTTTCTGGTATGATGACCTTTGAGTCGATCAAATTCGGGACCTCGTCTTCGCTTTTGCCTCTAAAAGACTTGCAATCTTCAATTAAAAGGCTAGGTGCCCCAGAATGGTAATCATACTTGGCATTGAAACCCCAAAGGAAGCTTTGTCGGAGATGATCCTGATGCGGCTAGCTCAACCAATTTAAATCTGAGAAAATGAGGAGACTTGTTGCGCGTACGACCTCGGATTATGATTAAACTTCTTTTCAAGTGGTTTTGGCCTTTACCCTTATGCTCTGACCCTTAGGACTCTCTTGGGAAGCTGAAATTGGATGCCGACAAGTGACATCTGGAGGGAAGAGGTTGATAAATGAAGTTGATAAATAAGGTTGCTCGGAAAGATCTTGCACGATCTCCTGCCTACGTATCTCCATTGACCAATGGAGAATCAGAGCAGCGTAGTTCCCCTCACTAGGGATGAAAAAAGCTTCGTTTCCTTGACACCACATTCAAGATTTCCATAACCGGCTCATCTGAGTCTTCATCTGGTTGACTTCCTCTTTCAACAGTTTCTGATTCTGAAATAAAGCTTGTACCTCGGCTCTGAATTGCCCCAGTTGGGTCTTCCTTTCGGTTACCTCCACCCGGAGTTGCTTCAAATATATACCTTGATGAATGTGATTCAAGTTGTCCATTCTGATGAGAAATCAAGTCAGGAAAAGAATTTGTCCCTGAACACCTGTCAAGAATGCAAGGATGTATGCAAATGCCATGTTCAGTTATTTCTGAGGAATCTATCTGCTTTGATTCAAGTTTTGATACAGAAAAATCCAACAACATGATTTAGATATGTGATCCACAGAAATAACTGAACATGTGTGCAGAAATGCTATGATGTCATGTATGCAGCAGGCATGTGATCGATGATCTGATGTTGGTGCCGATGTTGAACAATGAGTCAAGTGTCTGAATAGAACCATAATAGTAGCATCATCTCTGTACAGAACCCCATAACTGAGAACCCAATAACTGTAGAACTGGATCATATAAAAGAATAGTCACTGATGGTGTTGAAGCTGAACAACGAGCCCAGTGTCTGTGGAGAGTCATAATAACAATCACAATATCAGGGTCACCATGGTAATCACAGTAAAAATCTCTCTGAATAGAAATCCCGGATCTCTGAATCAAAGAACCATAAAACACTGAACAATACTGGCAAAGTGGGTATGTTGAAGTTTAGGGTTCCTGCAAACCTGTAAACCCCTCCCAATCTCACGGGTGTGCTACTCGGGTCAACATCACGGACTCTCAAAGCCGAATAGCAATAATACGTTCACCATCTCCGAGAAATGGCTCATGACCAAATCAGGGAATCGGTTTGGTATTATATACTACGCAGGGAGGTCTCAGTTGAGTCCGGAAAAAACAAGCATCCCTCACAAGTCTCCAGCTTCAAGCACTGAATCGAGAAACAATAGTACATTCATCCCGAAGGGTACAATACTATCGTCATACGAACAGTTCGCTTTAACTGAATTCCTATGAGAGAACCAGGCCATCCTATGCGAGTTCCCAATGGACCCTCGGATGCGAGTGGGTTTGCCAACAAATGTGGTCTGCCACTGTCATCACTGGAGAGGGGTGTTTCCATTAAGGTCCTCGAAGATTGGTCACCAGATGCACATAACTATCAAGGTCGTACCCTGAAGTGAGGTAATCCCCACACAGAATAGTTCCAAGACGGTCGCAATCTGGGTGTGGAACACATCGCCACCCATCATGGTGAGATACCATAAGAGTACAATGTCTGTCCACGCTAATCCTATGGTGCACTCAAGCCGGGTAGTTGGCTTATCTCACAGTAACTCCCAACCCACAGAAAAAATGAAAACCAGCACAGCCAGACAGTCCAGTATAATATGATGCATGGAAAATAAAATACTGAAAGCGGTAAATAAATGCGATAAAGTAAAGCTGTAAATAAAACAGTAAAGCTAAACTAAAGCACTCAGCAGCAACATATATACACCCAAAGAAACACAACCAAACAGGCGCTAGGATTGACTCTACAAGGGAAACCGGAAGGATCAGGTTAAGTCCCCAGCAGAGTCGCCAGCTGTCGCTCCCGGGATTTTCATCCTAGTACAAACGCGAAAGTGGCGCGGAAAGGTTAGAGTCGCCAGCCAGACATTTTTATCCCAAAGGAGTGGGAAAGGTAATGTTGCACAAACCTGAGGAAGAAGGAAAGGACAAGGCCTTGCGAACCAAAGATCTGAGTTCGGGAGTCGGTTACGACCTGGGAAGGTATTAGCACCCCAGATCGTCCGCCGTACCCGACGGGATCCACGCTTGCTTGTTTGTTTCAAAGGGTGAGAAATAAAGTGCTGCTGAACAAATCCGCTAACTGGGATGGAAAATGAAATGAGAAGGGAACTGAAATAAGAAAATGGAAAGAAAAGGGGAAATGTAGGGAAAATAAAGAATGTGCTCGAACGGGCCCTACCCCGCTGCCTACGTACCTCATCGGGATAAATGAGGATCAGAGACGCCGTAGTTCGTCTAACTAAGGCGGGAACTATTTGTTTGTGTTTTTTACAGCTGGAACTGCGTATGTCTATGCTCAGGTGTTGCAGGCTCGTCTAGTACGAGTGCGTTTACCGTCTTGCATGCGAGACAAGTAGTCGCAAGTTCCCGTTGTGAATGAATGAGATGAGAAGAGAAGTTCCCGCAGGATAGTCGTTTGTTATTGTTTGTTTTTGTCTTTTAAAAGAAGTATTTTGAATTTTTGTTTGTGAACTGTCTTGCACTAAGACCTATCCATCGCGGGAAGTATGTACACCTCGCCCCGAAACAGGACGCGTATAAACACTCCGCAACAAAGTCTCGTGTCGTACAAGATTGTTCGGTTTTTATTAAGTATTTTATTGCTTTTCTTTTGAGATGAGAAAGAGAAAGACTCAAGTTGATAAAAGGAAAAAATCTAATGGGAACTAAGACACACCCTAAGTTAGTTATCATATACAAAAGGGAGATCCTATGGTTAATGAGGTATTCTAATCCTAATGAGAAAAGGAAAAGAAGAAAAAAGGAGCTTAGAAACTAACTTACTTCCTAAGGAAGTTAAGTTGTCTCTAAAGAAAGGGAAAGCCTAAAAGCAAAGCACAAAGTGCTAAGGCAAACAAAATTAAAATGCATAAGAGATGGGAATGAAGTAATGCTTACCTCAATCTTCCCCCCTACAAAACAAAAGTTAGCATGACAATGCATATTGGAATTAAAATCAAAGCATGAAAACGATTAAGTACCATAAACGTCCTAGAATGGAACTAGGCTCAAAACAAGACCTAAGTCTAAAGGTGAAGGTACCTAAAGGTCACATGACTTCTAAAGTCAGTAGCTACATGTTATAGGTCCCTAAGTATGCTAGGATACCTCACAAGATCAAACTATGTCAAACTATGTACAAAAAGTTCACCTAAGTTCACATAAATGCAAATTAGGACTCATGGATGAAATATGAATGCATATGGCTTACAAAAATGGATTAATGCATAAAATGAACATCAAAGTCAGTAATGAATGCTTATGAAGATGGATGAATGAATATACAATCATGGATGCAATGAATTAGGCATATGGAGCAATGAGAAGAAGATATGAGAAGAAACGAGCAAAAATCGCATAAGATCGCACATGATGAAAGTTAAGGAAAAATGGCATGTGAATATGCATGAAATGATTATGGGTCAGTAGCATACAAGGAATGAGATGAAATTAGAATGCCTGAATAGGCATTAATGATTTCCACATAATTCAAGTTAAACATGAGAAGAGATTAACAAACTGTTTAAGTTAAACTAATTCACATAAGTATGCATTTTGAAACACTAAAACAAACCAAATGAATATGGTTCAAAAAGTGACCTATGACTGGAATCAAAGACATACAAATGACCTATAATCAACTCCTAAACGTTACCAAAAATTATTCCAAGCAAATGGCATGAATGCCTTCTTAACATTTAGGGTATGGAGCAAATACACACATGAATCAACCTAGGATCTAGGTGACATGGAAAAATAGCAAAAAGCATTTAAAAATTATGAAATTAAATCCCTGGAATAATAAAGTCATTATCTCACATTGTCCAAAAGGATTCCACAAAATTATGCACCAAAGTGCCAAAATAATTACTTGACTAGCAAGGTAGCAATGAATGATCACCAAAAAACAACTCCACAAAGTGGATCAAAAAGGGCACTAAAAATTATGAAAAAAATGCCTAATGAGCATCAAAATGTCACAAATTACAGTGATTAATCACACACAAAAAATAGGTTTCACACCTATGGGGAAAAATCGATTTCGGTCCCTTATACCAAAACCTTCCTTTTTGGGACAGCTTGTGAACTAAAATCCAAATTAATTATTAAAACCACCCAAATCTGGAAATAAAAAATATGACAAATTAATTAAGAGGATGAGGATCACTCATGGATTTTTCCAGAATTTTATTTCACCTAAAACTATTTTTAATAAATGCGACGAAACGGACACAAAAGTGGATTTTAAAGGAAAGTGAAAGGAATCGATCTTAATGGTTCTTAACCTAATCCCTAAGTTCCGAAATTGATTCATATCATTAATAATCACAAATATAACCAATGCCTCAGGTGGGAGGACTCAGATGCATCTTAAATTATATGGTCCTAAGCCGCATACGACTATAATGATGCTTAAAAGCCGAAAAAAAGCTCGAAATCACTTACTTGATCGAAGTGTCGATTCTTCACATAAAAGAAATCCGAAAAAATCCCCAAGCAAGGTCTTGTAGTCTCTTATGAGCAAAATAAATGCCCATCTTCCATAATTATTTGTGAAGCTTTGACCATAATCCAAATCGATTCAAATCGATTAAAAACTCATAAACACTTATCACAAGTTAATCCAAAAATTATTTAACAACCATCATTATAATTAAAATTAACGCCAACATTCTAATCAAAAATTAACAAGAAATATATAAAGAAGTTGATCCAAAAATTATTTAACAACCATAATTATAATTAAAATTAATGCCAACATTCTAATCAAAAATTAACAAGAAATATATAAAGAAGTTAATCCAAAAATTATTTAACAACCCTACTTATAATTAAAATTAATACCAACATTCTAATCAAAATTAACAAGAAATATATAAAGAAGTTAATCCACAAAAATTATTTTGGCAAGAAATCAATCATTAAATTTTTTATAAGAACAATATTAAATTGAGAAGTGGTGAAAATGGGGGGTAATTCAGGAATCATATGGTGCAGATGATAAAATATATGGCCCAAGGCCCAATTCTCTTCTAGCAATGCGCAGGAGGGGGTGAGTTGAGTGGAAACAGGGTGTAAACAAGAACCAGTATGGGCCTGTTAAGCCCAATCTGTTGCTGAATCCCTAATAACATCAATGAAACAAAAAACCCTAATTTACATGTACCCTTCCGTCTTCTTCAACCCTCAATGCGCCACCCTTTCTTGCTCAACAAACCCGTCGACGACCTTGCTTCGTCGTCTTCTTCGTAACGCCTTCTTCGCCGTTGTCCTTTTGGCGCCGTGACCTCATCATCACTTCACCGAGCTCGCAGCGAAATCTCCATCTCCAACGGTGTCCTCTCCTTTCACAAACCGATGCCGACGAAGAAATTTCAAGCCTCTCCACCGTCGCTGCCAAACCAACTCCGATCCCCTTTCCTTTGATACAATCGACCGGCTCCCACTCCATTTGCCCAAACTTACTCCCTCGTCGCTAACCGTACCGTCAAAGAGAACGACGCCGGCTCCACAAAGTTGTTTCAACCTCTCATGACGTTTCCGATTATGACTCAGCAGCGTCGCCTTCGCCTCCATGTTCGTCCATTCCTCGTGACCTTGATTCGAAGCTCCATATCATCGCTATTTCAAATACTCATTGTGTTTCTCGATTCGATGCTTTCTTGGTATGGATTCAAACTTATCTCTCTTCGATTTCTACAAATCTCCATTCTTCTCCGTGATCTTGAATCTCACAATGTTCTCACGTTGCAGGTTCGAGAACTTCTTTTTGATGAACTGCTATGGTTGATGATTTCAGTGGAGTTGGTTGATGCGGCTTGGTGATGAGTGATGAAGATGCCGATGAGTCTTGATGAAGATTTAAGCTATACCGTTACCGGATTGAAGGTATGATGATACTGATATTTGTTGTTTTGAATTCTTTCATCTTCTCCAATTTCGTTTCCGTGATGTCGACATTGTTGTGATTCTTGTATTGCAGGTTGTGGATTGATGGTGAGGGTGATGATTCAAGAAGAGACGTGTAAAGAAGATTGAAGGCGAAGTTGAGAAGAGTCAGAGAGTCTACGAAGGTTTGCGTACTTTGATCTCTGCTTTTCTCTCCCCTTTTCTAAGCGTGTGTGCCCTTGCATAATTTTGTTCTTGTTGCAGAGAATTGGTGAAGATGTAGGTGGAAGAGGATGGAGATTGATGAAGAGGTTGGTTGAAAGTGTTGGTTGAAACTCTTTGAAGCAGAACCAGGATTGAGTAGCTTCGGATTGAAAGAAAAAAGAGATTGGGTCCAAACTCAAGCCAACCCAATGAAGTTCTAACAACTCTGTTTTATAGAAGGGCGGAGGATGATCCTGGAAAGTTCCAATGTGAAGTTCTAGAATTTTCTAGAAACTAGTTTGTTGTTTTTCTGTTAGGGAATCAGTTATAGGTTAGTTTGAATGGTTTGTGACTTAGTTTGTTAAATTTTGGCTTCTATTTTTTGCCGCTATGCCTTTGCACTAACTTTCAGCTTATTTTGTTGTTGTAGGGTTTTGAAGTTAGTTAGCATTCTGTTAGGAAGATCCAACAGCTATCAAAAACTCAGAGGAGACCTCAATCTTAAAGGAGCGTGATCTGAAGAACCCCTTTTATCAAAATCATCTTTTTTCTGTTTTGTCTTTGTATTGTGAGCCCTAATGATAAATCATTGATGCTGTCAGGTACACGAATTCCAGTCACATCTCTACGCAGAGGCCTGGACATTCTTTATATCTAGCAGTTTGTTTGATGATAAACAATACGGTAAGTAACTTGCAATGCAAAACAAAATAGATTAATGGTTCTGTTATGCTTTGTGTAATGTGAGAGTGTGTGTGGTTGTGCTGTGAACTCTGCAGGTTATTAAAGAGATTTTGGCGATGATGAATGTGAGCAATGGAGGCTCTTGAAGTCGGTCGAGGGTTCCGAAATTGCAGATGGATGGTTATCGGATTTGGTGTCAAGTCATTGTTATGAAGCCTTGTAGTTGTTGATGCCGAATCTTGCAGAAGAATGTCGAGCGATGGCAGCGGTGTTATTCTGAATTGGTTTCTTTGATTTGAATCATTACGAATCACAAATCATTATTGTTGGAGATTTTACTGTGCGAATTGCTTGATTCGAAATTGTTCTTGATGCATTTTCTCTGTGATTTTGCAGGTTTGGGCATTTGGTTTCTAGTTGGTGATTCATGGAGTTGAGATGAAAGAAACCTGGTTGAGAACGAAGACTCAGGTTTTAGATGAATTTGTGAGATGAAGATGGATAAACAGGGAAGCCCTTTTTTCACTTTCTGTTTGGTGATCCTCGTGCAAGCCAAAAAAGAGAGTGATTAAGAAGAATCATAATGGGATCCATCAAGAGAGAGACCCCTGTTTTGTATATTTTGTCTATATATTCCTTTTTTCTTTTTGGATTATGAAAAATGCTTTTAAAGTGAATGGAATTGGAGATCCTACTTTTCTGTAACTGAATTCTTTTTTTTTCACTGATTCTGATTTTTTTTTGTATAATGTGACCAAATAATCACTTGGTTTTGCTAATATGCCACTGATTGGGTTGAAACTTGATCCTCTTTTGAAAGGATTATCACAACTCACATCAGCATTGCTTGTGGTCCGTTATGAAATGTGCTTCTAAAATCTGAATTGTGAAGGGTGAAATGAATGTAATGGAAAAGATCTCTTGAAAAAAATCTCTGGGAAACTTTCTTGAATATGATAGAACTTGGATAATGTAGTGACTTCATAAAAATGGATGAACTTGAATGATTTGGATTGTTGTAACTTGCACTTTGAATGTATTTTGAACTTTGCATGTCGAACAACTTTTAAAGGTCATGAACCCAAATTAAACTCCAATAAGGACAAATCCATTTAAATTTTAATGTCAAATGACCTTGGATCCTCTACCAATTAAACAAACAAATCTCACAATAATCCTTTGTATCTCTTGTCAAGATATGTGCCTTGCAATTCACTAAGTGGGTGACCAATGATTTTAAAACGAACACCCTAAGGAACTTCGAAGATGAACACGTACCCAAAGCACCAAGCATGTAAAAGCAACCTTTTCCATTCCCTATTAAATCTCTGCCTTTATTGGAGCTCTTGTATCCATGACAACTCGTATCTTGAGAAAACGATTGCGACAGTAAAAATCACCTTTGGTATCGACCTTGAGTGTAATGGCAATAATAGGAAACTCAACTATAAGGATAAGCCTCACTCACATGCCTCATGAAGTAATGAAATGCACTAATATGTTGTTAATGACTTAGTGGAATATGCAGATGAATGCAAAACAAAATGCCAGTTAAGGTAAAAAGAAAGAGGGCAAATTTTGAGGTATTACAATAGTGAAAGCCTTCGATGGTTCCAGGCGTGCGGTCATAGGAGAGGTGGATCTCCCGATTAAGATAGGACCTGCTGTGTTCACCATTACCTTCCAAGTAATGGATATCCATCCAGGGTACAGTTGTCTCCTGGGAAGACCATGGATTCATAACGCAGGGGCCGTTACATCCACTCTCCATCAAAAATTAAAATTCCCTATGCAGACCCGAATTGTGGTGATTGGAGGTGAAGAGGATATCCTAGTGAGTCATTTGACTTCTTTTAGATATATTGATGTGGAAGGCGAAACTGTCGAGACACCGTTTCAATCTTTTGAAATAGTGAGCATGCTGGCAGTTCAACGAGAATCTGAGCGCCCACAGCCATCAATGTCAATGACATCACTGAAGGAAGCCTTGGCTGTCTTGGAGACCGGGAACACGCAAGGCTGGGGCAAAGTTGTCGAGATGCAAGACAAGAGAGACATGCATGGCATTGGCTACCAGCCATCTTCCAGTACAACAACGGTCTCAGCATATGAAGAACATGGCCAATTTCCTCGAGTGAGTGATACATTTATAAGCGCTGGATACATCTTTGAGGATCATGCTGCAATGATCTCAGACGAAGACCACCATGAAGCGACTTGCAATTGGATTCGTCAAGCCGGTCCAGGGGAAGAATTAGAGAACTGGAGAACTGTCGAGATTCCTCAGTTTATTTACCCTAAAAAGTAATTCTACTTCTTTTTCCAAAAAAAACCATATGCTCTGCCCAAGGCATATTGGGATGTTGTCGGGCCACCATTGTCTTAAAACTTTGATTATCAATATAATAAATCAGTTTGCATTCAATATTTGTTCTCTTTCTTTCATTCTTCTTTTATAATAAAATGGCAATGTTTTAATGCACATCACTTTTCTAAAATAAATGCATAAATCATAAACATGCAGAGACACTACCGAAGTCCTTGATAACGACGCTGCTATGGTCCCGTATAACTTTGATTATCCGATCAACCAAGAAGAGGAAGAAGGCGAGGAAGACTGCGAACTTCCTGAAGAGTTAGCCCGACTACTCAAGCAAGAAGAGAAGGTCATCCAGCCTCACCAAGAGGACATTGAAGTCATCAACTTGGGATCAGAGGAGGATAAGCGTGAAGTGAAGATAGGTGCTTCTTTGCAACCCGAAGTGAAGGCAAAACTGATAGAGCTCCTCCACGAGTACGCTGATGTGTTCGCATGGTCATATCAGGATATGCCTGGGCTAAATACTGATATCGTCGTGCACAAGTTGCCACTCAAAGAAGAATGTCCAGCAGTCAAGCAGAAGTTAAGAAGGACTCGCCCAGACATGGCCCTCAAGATTCGGGAGGAAGTAAGAAAGCAATTTGACGCCGGATTTCTAGCAGTAGCTAAATACCCACAGTGGATCGCCAACATTGTGCCCGTTCCAAAGAAAGATGGAAAGGTCCGCATGTGTGTCGACTACCGAGACTTGAACAGAGCTAGTCCCAAAGATGATTTCCCACTACCTCATATCGATGTATTGGTGGATAATACAACTCAGTTTTCAGTGTTCTCTTTTATGGACGGCTTCTCTGGATATAACCAAATCAAAATGGATCCAGAAGACATGGAGAAGACCACGTTCATTACGCCGTGGGGAACTTTTTGCTACAAAGTAATGCCATTCGGACTCAAAAATGCCGGAGCAACATATCAACGTGCAATGGTAACTCTCTTTCATGATATGATTCATAAAGAGATTGAAGTATACGTCGACGATATGATTGCAAAATCCCAAACGGAAGAAGAACACATTGTTAATCTGCAAAAATTGTTTGTACGATTAAGAGATTTCAAGCTCAGACTTAACCCGAATAAGTGTACCTTTGGGGTTCGATCCGGAAAATTGCTAGGATTCATTGTGAGCCAGAAGGGGATCGAGGTTGATCCTGACAAAGTCAGAGCCATTCAAAGTATGCCTGCACCAAAGAATGAAAAGGAGGTCAGAGGTTTCCTTGGAAGGTTGAACTACATTTCCAGATTTATCTCGCATCTCACTGCTACTTGCAAACCAATCTTCAAGCTTTTAAGAAAAGATCAAGCAATTGAATGGGATGATGAATGTCAAACAGCTTTTGATAGAGTTAAGGAATATTTGCAAGAGCCACCAATCTTGGTGCCTCCCGTTCCTGGAAGACCTCTCATTATGTATATGACAGTTCTCGACGAATCCATGGGCTGTGTGCTGGGGCAACAAGATGAGACTGGCAAGAAGGAGCATGCCATCTACTACTTGAGCAAGAAGTTCAACGATTGTGAAACAAGATATTCAGCACTTGAGAAGACTTGTTGCGCTCTTGCATGGGCTGCCAAGCGTCTCCGACAATACATGTTGACCCATACGACATATTTGATTTCCAAGATGAATCCTCTTAAATATATATTTGAGAAACCAGCTCTCACTGGTAGGATCGCCAGGTGGCAAATGCTTTTGTCGGAGTATGATATTCAGTATGTCACTCAAAAGGCTATCAAAGGCAGCATACTAGCAGATCATCTTGCTCACCAGCCTGTGGAGGATTACCAACCTTTGAAGTTCGACTTTCCAGACGAGGACATCATGTTGATTAGAGACAATGAAGAGCCTGGACCTGACGAAGGGCCTGAACCAGGAGAGCGATGGACTCTCATGTTCGATGGTGCGGCCAATGATCGAGGTTGTGGAATTGGGGCAGTGCTGACATCTCCTAAGGATTTCCATATACCTTTTACAGCTAAGCTTTGTTTTCCGTGTACAAACAATGTGGCTGAATATGAAGCATGCATTATGGGATTAGAGGAAGCCATTGATCTGAGGATTAAAACACTCGATGTATATGGTGACTCAGCTCTAGTGATCTATCAAACTACAGGAGATTGGGAAGTAAGATGTGACCATCTGATTCCATATCGGGATTATGTGTTGAAGCTACTCCCCAGGTTTGATGACATTACCTTCACTCATGTGCCTCGTAGTGAAAATCAAATGGCTGACGCTCTGGCAACTCTGGCGTCCATGTACCAGCTAATTTGGCCCAATCATCGGCCCTCCTTTGATCTCAAGCGCTTTGAAGAACCTGCTCATTGTCTGACTGCCGAAGAAGAATCAAGTGCCAAGCCTTGGTTTTATGATATCAAGCGCTACTTGGAGAAGAAAGAATACCCAAAAGGTGCTTTGAGTATGGATAAAAGAACACTAAGGAGATTGGCCTCAAATTTCTTTCTGAACGGGGAGGTGTTGTACAAAAGAAATCATGACATGATCCTGCTCCGATGTGTAGATGAACAGGAGGCCGAGCAAATTATAAAAGAGATACATGAAGGACTGTTCGGTACTCATATGAGTGGGCATACAATGGCAAAGAAAATCCTTAGAGCAGGATACTACTGGCTAACAATGGAGACTGATTGTCATTCTCATGTTCGAACATGCCACAAATGCCAAATTTATGCTGACAGGGTACACGTACCTCCTACTCCGTTGAACGTCTTGACTTCACCATGGCCTTTCTCCATGTGGGGAATAGACATGATCGGGATGATTGAACCAAAGGCTTCAAATGGGCATAGGTTTATACTTGTTGCCATAGATTACTTCACGAAATGGGTCGAGGCTGCCTCTTACGCTAATGTTACCAAGCAAGTGGTTGCTCGCTTCCTAAAGAATAACATCATATGTAGATACGGAGTTCCTCACCGGATCATTACCGACAACGGGTCAAATCTCAATAACAAAACAATTGAAGAGTTATGTACCAGTTTCAAGATTGAGCATCATAATTCAACACCATACAGACCCAAGATGAATGGAGCTGTCGAAGCTGCAAATAAGAATATCAAGAAGATCATTCAGAAAATGGTGATCACGTATAAAGATTGGCATGAGATGTTGCCTTTCGCATTGCACGGTTACCGTACTTCAGTACGTACTTCGACAGGGGCAAACCCTTTTTCTTTGGTATATGGCATGGAAGCTGTCCTCCCGATAGAAGTTGAAATTCCTTCAATGAGAGTTCTGATGGAAGCCAAATTAGATGAAGCTGAATGGGTCCGAACGAGGTTTGATGAGCTTAATCTTATTGAAGAAAAGCGTATGACGGCGCTATGTCATGGACAACTTTACCAGAGACGTATGAAGAAAGCTTTCGACAAGAAAGTACGTCCTCAGACTTACCAAGAAGGTGATTTGGTGCTCAAACGAATCACTACCATGCACAGAGAGCCCAGGGGCAAGTGGGCGCCTAATTATGAAGGACCATTTGTGGTGGTGAGAGCTTTCTCCGGAGGTGCCTTGATTCTTGCAAGAATGGACGGTGAAGAACTTCCTACCCCCGTGAATGCAGATGCCGTTAAAAGATATTATGCCTAAAAGATTGGAATAAAAGCCGCTAAGTCGAAAACCTGAAAAGGCGACTTAGGCAAAAATAGGCTATCCCGGTGGACTGAAAACCCGAAAGGGCGGTCCAGGCAAAAATTAGGGATAAAAATAAAATTTAGCCCGCTGAGTTGAAAACCCGAAAGGGCGGCTCAGGCAAAAAAAGGCGTCCCGGTGGATTGAAAACCCGAAAGGGCGATCCAGGCAAAAGTTAGGGACTAATTCCAAGGCAAATATTATGACCTGCACATTCAGGTGATTATGGGGAACTACGAAAGAAAAGGATCCATCCAATCGTCTTCTTACAAAGTTTAACTGATGAGATTTTCAGAGATATAGGGATCATAGCAATGTCGAGATTCAATGGAACTTCATTTATTATCATTGTCATTGTACTTTTCTTGCACAACAATTGCCTCATTAAGGAATTGCATCTGTATGTACATTTATACCCTTTTGCGGGTTTTGGCAATAAAAAGAGAAATTTCTCATCAAATTGTGCTCAATCGTTTTTTACTTTATCTGTTTGTTTGCAAAATGTTTTATTAATGATAAACTCTGTTTTGAAATTTTGGTAAAAAAATAATAAACAATGTTTGAAAAGTAGTACGATTATCTTTTTGGACGATAGAAGGAACGTGACAGTTTTCCCGTTAACTAATATCATTGCCAGTCATGGTGATCGTGTCCGCGTAGACAATATATCCCATTGATGAATGATAAACGTCAGTCGAAACTTTACCAGAAGGCACTCATATCTCTCTCTTTGTGGCTCACAACTTTATCAAGGTCTCATGTACTAAGTGTTGGAAAATCTAATGTCCTCCAAAACCTTTGAAAGTCCAATATTCATTGGCAACCACCAAAAGGCTTAAAGTCCACCATGTTGGCATCTCTCATAAAACCTAAAAGTCCAATTTCCTTGGCAACTACTAACCTAAAAGCCCAATCTTATTGGCACCCTCATAATTCCAGAAGCCCACTAATGTGGCAACTACCAGAAAGCTAAAAGTCCAACCTTGTTTGGCACACCTCCCAAAGCCCAATACTCTTGGCAATTATCAAATTTTATCTCCAGCATATGCAACCATTTGCATTATCATAAGCATGGCATACATAGCATTTTTTGTCCAAAAACAAGAATGTCATCAAACACAATCATATTAATCATTAGCATATAACAAAGCATTTGCATTAGAATCATTTGCGATTGCATTTTCATAAGAATCATCGTGCATCATGCAATGTACGAGGTCATATCAGGATAGCATAACAGGATCCAGGACATGCATCCAGGATTTTCCTCTCAAAGTTGATGGTATTCCTCTGAAAGGAGCAGATATCCTGCATACGCTTACGGATTTTATTCCCCAGCAAATTATTCTTCAAGCTTTATAGTTGATGATGAGGTTGTCCACCATCTTCGTTGCTCTCCAAGCAGAGAGCATCCTGGAAGATTTGATTGAGATACTGCTTTGGCATTCTCAGAAGAACCTTAATCGAAAAGGTACTGCTTCACAAGATCCGAAGAATCTCGTGTTGTGATAAAGATACTGTTCTAGTATCACTGAAGATCCTTAAATATGGGGAACTGCTTCACATCTAGAAAGTCTTGCACTATTTATTCGGGATACTGCCCTAAATATTTCCAAAGAGCCTTTATGGTAAGGTACTGCTTTGATGAGCTAGGGAATCTCAATTGTTCGAGATACTGCTTTGGCTTTCTCCGAAGAACCTTAATCGAAAAGGTACTGCTTCACAAGATCCGGAGAATCTCATGTTGTGTTTAAGATACTGTTCTAGTATCACTGAAGATCCTTAAATATAGGGAACTGCTTCACATCTAGAAAGTCTTGCACTATTTATTCGGGATACTGCCCTAAATATTTCCAAAGAGCCTTTATGGTAAGGTACTGCTTTGATGAGCTAGGGAATCTCAATTGTTCAAGATACTGCTTTGGCTTTCTCCGAAGAACCTTAATCGAAAAGGTACTGCTTCACAAGATCCGAAGAATCTCGTGTTGTGTTTAAGATACTGTTCTAGTATCACTGAAGATCCTTGAATATAAGGAACTGCTTCACATCTAGAAAGTCTTGCACTATTTATTCGAGATACTGCCCTAAATATTTCCAAAGAGCCTTTATGGTAAGGTACTGCTTTGATGATCCAGAAAATCTCATTTGTTCGAGATACTGCTTTGGTATTCTACAAAGAGCCTTAATCAAGAAGGTATCGCTTCGCGAGACCCGAAGAATCTCATGTTCGGTAAAGACACTGTTCTAGTATCACTGAAGATCCTATGTTTAAAGAACTGCTTCGCATGATATGAAAATCTTACCCCATTTATTCGAGATACTGCTCTAGGTATCCCCCAAAGAGCCTTCATTGGTAAGGTACTGCTTTGATGGACTAGAGAATCTCATTTGTTCGAGATACTGCCCTAAATATTCCCAAAGAGCCTTCATTGGTAGGGTACTGCTTTGGTGAACTAGAGAATTTCAATTGTTCGAGATACTGCTTTGGCCTTCTCCGAAGAACCTTAATCGAAAAGGTGCCGCTTCGCAAGACCCGAAGAATCTCATATTGTGATGGAGATACTGTTCTAGTGCCATTAAAGATCCTTGAATACAAGGAGTTGCTTCACATGATCTAGAAAATCTTACATTATTTATTCGAGGTATTGTTCTAACGTCAACAAAGAGCCTTCGTTGATAAGGTACTGCTTTGATGGACTAAAAGAGTCTCATGCTTTGTTAAGACACTTGTTCTAGATTCATTGAAGAGTCCTGACCAAAGGAAACTGCTTTGTATGACTTAGAAAATATTATGCCTTTGTTGAGATGTTTCTCTAAGTATCAATGGAGGGCCTTGAGTGTGAGGAGCTGCTTTGTTGGATCAGAGAACATCATCGATTAAGATACCGATTTGGGCATTTTCCGAAGAGCCTTTATTGTTAAGGAACTACTTTGCATGACCCAAAGAATCACATGTTTTGTTAAGATCTTGTCCCCGAAGATCCTTAATTCATAAGGAACTGCTTCGTACGACTTGAAGAAATTTATTCATCAAATTGGGATACTGCTTTGTTGGTACGAAGAATCTCAGACATTGTGTATAATTTGCCAAGTTCATCCTCATATCCCTTTCAGTGGTGTCGCATTTTCTCTCTTGCCGAACAAATTTCGGGGTCTTTTTATATCTAATCGACTTCTACCCTAAAAATTGAACTCCATGCAGCAGTTCACTCCTTCGGGCTCAAGGCAATTAGATAGGGGCATCTGTAGTACCCCAAATTTGTCCTACCTTTTCATTTCTCATACGAATTGGTTAGTAATTTGGTGACTATGCTCTGAATGAGTGTTTGGTCTCTGGCCATGATCTTCTTACCTGCAAACCATGGAGAGATTGTTTGTGATTGTAGGTTCTTAAAAGTGTGGAAAATTCAGATGGAGGTTAACGGAAGATGGGTTCTCATTCTTATGATTGTGACGTGAACATTCATTTTCAAGATAATTTTGTAACCTATTACAAGTTGCGCTTTAATGAATGTTGAATTACATTTCAAGGTCGACTTTAAAGCCATGAGGTGTTGAAAGTGATACTAAGTTAAATTTGGTTCAAAGTGGAGTTATGTGCAAAACATAATTGGAATGGTTGATTGAAACTCAAAAGCAAAATTGAAGGTTTAAGTTCTGTATGGTCTTTATAAGGCATAAAATATCTTCGTCTTTATGATTAAAATTAGGTTACAAGTTTGGTTGCAAGTTGCAAATTTAAGTTGATATCAAGAATTCAATGTCAAAAATTAGGAAGGTAAGGTCCAAATGTCGGGAAAAAAAAGGTTTAAGTGGTACGTGTAACACGGTGGGAGAACTGACTTTAAGTAATGTTGCGGATAGCAAGAGTCGCCACCGACTTTTATTTTATCCAAAAGGAAAGGGTATAAAAGAACAGGAAAGACCTTAAGAGAATATTTTGGGTCCGGGGGGTAGGTTATGTAAAGGGAAGGTGTTAGCACCCTTTACATCCATGGTTATCCATGGGCTCTTAGTTACTTAGCTCACTTTAAATTGTTTTTGAAATTGTAGTGTGTGAATAGAAAAATTTTCAGAATAGTTAATAATAATCCATGTACGGATGTGTAAAAACTTGTTTGAAAATTTGTTTGAAATTTGTGGAAAGTTTGAAAAGTTTTTGAAGTGAGCAAGTACATAAGAGGAACCTACCCTAGAGTTTAAAGTCTTTCTTGTTCTTTATCCTTTCATTGGTAAGACTATCCCTACTATTAAGGAGTAGGTAGTCATTACCTTGGATGTAAGGGACATGAGAGGGACATTCTGTTTTATGAAGGCAACTGTGGGGTGTATTAAGCACATAGGAGGGACTATCATCATTTATTCGAAGGCTCGATTCGTAAAGGCAACCATGAGGGACTTGATGATTTTTCTTTTAAGGGACTTGCTTTATACACCCCACTTGACCTTTATTCGTAGGCAACTCGAGGGATAACCTTAGAAAGTGAGACGGCGATTAAAATCGACTTACGTGTGTGTGAGTGTTTACTTTAATTATCTTATGATTAAAATTATCTAAATTAATTTTTAAATAACATACATGTTTTTCACTCCCTAATTACTAACCATAGCAAAAATAAAAATATTTACAAATTTACATCCAGGAGCATTTACATAATAATTATAATAAGCAAAAATAAATAAATAGCAAAAATAATTAATTAGCGAAATATAAATAAACAAGATAAAATAAAATAATAAATAAATAATAAATAGGGGTTAGTAAATAATAATAATAAGTAAGGTTAGCAAAATAATGATAATAAGCATAATTAAAATGTAAATGGATTAGTGATAATAAAATAATAATAATAGTGATTAGAAAAATAAACAAGGTTAGAGAAATAATAAGAATAAAATTAGTGAAAATAATTAAATGACACAATAATAATGAGAAAAATAAACAATATTAGAGACATAATAAAAATATGATATAATAGTAAAATAAAAATAAATAATAATAGTAAATCACAATAGAAAAATATTATAAATGATATGATTAGAATAATAAGCACAAAGTTTAATTTTAAATATATAATAAGAAAAATTTCTAAGCATAATATAAATCATTTACAACAATTCAATTATTTATCAACAATTATTAAAAGATATTTATATTTTATGAGAAAATAAATTTTAAATGTCATGGTCATAAAAATAATCATATTTATAAAATTTATAAGAATTATAATAAATATATATATATACATAATAATTACATTAGGAATTTAAAAGAAAATAGAATTAGGTTTTTTTAGAAAATATGCTTAGAATTTATAATATAATATACAAAACTATATATACCTATATTATAATTTTATTACATAAAAGAGATAAATTTTTTTTGAAGAGAAAATACATTTTTTAGAATTTTAAAGAATATTACATACTATCATGAAATTACTTAATTATATATTAATATTAAACAACAATTAAGCAAAACAAAATAAAATGATAAAAAAAAATACAAGACTTACCTGGCTGGGATTTGATCCCAGGATGCTCTAGTTACCAGTCAATAACACTTTCCACCAGGCCAGCCAAACGCAGGTGCTAGAGAATGAGCTTCAATTGGTTTTGTTCTCTATCTGGAAAAATCAGGAAAATGCAAGAAACAAAAAGGCCTGGTTCATGGTTTGAACCCAGGACCTCATAGCCATATACACACGCATGTTACCACCCGGCTGGAAGAGCCCACCTGGTTACAATCCAACAATAATGCATAATATATAATATTCAATATGTAATTGATAAAAACCAAAAAATGTTTGTCGTGACCAAGTTTCGATCCCACGCCCTCTCATCCAACGCATACGTGCTTTTCCACTGGGCCACTCATCAACCTGTACAATTTAAATATAAACAAAACTATATAATATAAGACGAAATTTGAATCCCAGGGACGCGCGCCAAACTTCATCTCCTTCATTCAAATTTCCTGCGAATTTTCTTTTGAATTTTCCTGCGATTCTTCCTGCAAGTTCATAATCCCGAAACCTATGTTTTTCAATCATCAAGCAAATCATGATATCAATGCAAATTTGAAGCCCAGATCAATTATACGAAGCTTATAGGTCACGGCCATGTTTTTATAATTCATTTAGGTGTCCTAAATGCTACGTTCCCGAAATTGATCTTCAAACCCTAACAATGGTGAATTTTGGTACAGTCCATAGTGTAACACCCCAAAATTTGCCCTCTTATTTATCATCAACCTCGAGCGATTCACGCTTCATTCTTGCATCATTCCGCATATCATCGCATCGCATTTGAAAAAATAAATAAGTCATTCATCGTCCTTTGCATGAGGTGTGTGGTCGATCGAGGCTTGGCAAACATTGGAGTTCGAGAGAAAATGATGTACCAAAAATAATCCACACCACTTTCAAGCTAACCCATTAAAAAGGAAGAATTCACCACTTTCCTCCCCTTTTCTTTCCGCTTTTCCTTCCACTTTCTTTCCACACTTCCTTTCATTCTTTCCATCTCATTTTTCCACTTCAATTCCACTCCATTTCCCTTGGAAACTTCCACCACCTTCCACCATCTTCTAGAGTGTTCCAAGGAATATTCCAAGGAATATTCCAAGGAATATTCCCTTTTCCAACCCTAACCCTAACTAACTTCCAAACCTAATTTTGGATCCCAAACCTAATTTTTGGGCCCCAAACCCAAACCTAGCTCCTAGCCTAGTCTCTATTTAAGCCATTTTCATCCAAACCAAAAGGGTTCCCACAATTCCAAATTTTTCACTTCTTCCATAATCACTTTTTCTCTCTCACTTTTCCTCCATTTTCCCTCCTTTCACCAAAGCTTCTTTGAATAAGCTCTTCAAGTTTCACATTGAAACTTGAAGATCTTGAAGCTTAAGCCTCCAACCTCCATTAATTGTGGATCGTAGAAGAAGAAGCTAGTGATTTTGTTGAAGATTTCGGCTTATCGGAAGTGTGTAAAGATTCAAGCATCAAGAACGCATTTATTTTGCGGTTTTCGGTTTTCGGTTTTCTCTTCGATCAAGCTCCGATTTTTGCAACAATTACCGAAGCACTCCTCCGCTTCGTAGGTTGGTGATCTTAATCACTTCTTCTTTAAGTTATTCTCTTCATCTCGCCACTTTTGGCATTCTTTAATTGCTTTTTTCGCTTTGCTTGAAATTGTTCCGTTTCGATTATGTTTACTTGTGATTTGTGATTTTTGTTGATTTAAAAGTTTAAGGTGTTAATAGATGTAGGTGCTAGCATGTGTAAATAAGCTCAAAATAAGTAGAAATTAGTGTTAGCATGTTCCTAGGTATGGTAGGGATCCTAAGAAGTGAGTTTGTGGCCAAAAGCACTTATTTCAAAGTTTTTTTTACTTTCTGTTCAGTGTTAACCGGTTAACGCATGGGGTTAACCGGTTAACACGTGCGTTTTGCCACAAATTGCTTCTGTTTTGGGTCTGTTAACCGGTTAACCCATATGGTTAACCGGTTAACGCTGTGGAATTTTGGATTCTTAGCTTATTTGAGTGATCAATCTTGCTTCCTAGTGCCTTTAATGTTCATACATGTTTAGGTAGTGATTTTAGGGAATTTTTGGGTCCATTTCCAGTAGCTCATTCCCCCATTTCGAGTCGTTTCGACACGATTCCGTTTATGTCGCATAATAGGCATTTTTTTGTGTTCTTTGTGCATATCTTGGTTTCTTGCATGTTGTTACCATGTTTGTGCATTATTTGACACATAATAATCATGTTGCATTCTGTTTTGTATGTTGGCATTGCATTAAATCATTTTTTGCATTTCATTATGTTGATGTATGTTGCATTTTGCATAATCATATATATGTGCATTTTGGTGGAATTTGTTGCATGTTTGATCATAGCATTTTATCCATTCAATTCTGAATTTTGCATTGAGTTTAGTATGTTTGTTGAGCTATCATATTGCATGTTCATAATCAATAATCACCATGTTCAAGTGCCATGTTCATATGCATGTTTAGGTGCTACTTTGTGCATTTATTTGTTGCATAATTAACCATGTGGTGTATTCTTGCATAATCATCAAAAATGTTCATGTTCTTGCATTTTTATATGATGATCCATGTTCAAAGGCATGTTTGTGATGTGTTTAGTGATTTTTGCATTGAGTTTGTGCATAAAACATAAAAATAATCAAATTTGGATTTTGCATTTCATAACTGTTTTTGTATATAGCTGCTGTAAATACTTGTTTGTTATATTAGCATGCTGCATTTGACTTTCTACACCTACTTTTTCATGCTGCATGCTGGCTGTAAAAGGCTGGTGGGTGTTAGGCTTAGTTTCATAGCTATTTGTGTATTAGGGGCTGTAATAGGTGCTGTATTTTTGTCCTAGCTTTTTCTAGTTCCTTTAGGATTAAAATAGAGTCTAGTTTAGGTCTAAGGTGCCTTAGGATTTAATTAGGATTTAATTAATGTGTGTTTGCCTTATTCTTTTTAATAAAAATGTGCATTAACACTTGTTTTGTAGTGGGGAAGATTGAGGTAAGTTTACTCCACTTTATCCTTTATTTTTTATGCATTTCTTTTAGGCTTTTTAATTCATTTTTCCTTCCATATTTGTGATTGGTAGGATTCCCCATTGTTAGGACCAACTTATCTTCCTTAGGAAGTAAGTTGCATCCTTTTTCTTTTTTTCTTTTCCTTTTTCCATTAGGATTAGAATACCTCATTAACCATAGGATCTCCCTTTGTGCATAAATAAATAACTTAGGGTTGTGTCTTAGTCCCCCTTAGTTTTTTTCCTTTTCCAACTTGAGTCATTCTTTCTCATCTCAAAAGAAAAACAATAAAACACTTAATAAAAACCGAACAATCTTGTACGACACGAGACTTTGTTGCGGAGTGTTTATACGCGTCCTGTTTCGGGGCGAGGTGTAAATACTTCCCGCGATGGATAGGTCTTAGTACAAGACCGTTCACAAACAAATTCAAAACATTTCTTCTAAAAAACAACAAACCAAGAAGTCACGTCTTCTTTCTCATCTCATACTCTTCATGACTTGTCTCGACAGTTCAAACAGCGATACGGTAAACACCCTCGTGTCAGAGCCGGTAACACCTGAGCTAGAGCTATGGCAACGTCATCCTAAAAACCACAAACGAATGTAAGCCTAGGTTAGGCGAACTACGTCGACTCTGATCCTCATTATCCCGATGAGGTACGTAGGCAGCGGGGTAGGGCCCGTTCGAGCACATTCTTTATTTTCCCTACATTTCCCCCTTTCTTTTCATTCTCATTTCAGTTCATTTCTCATTTTCCATTCCCTTTATTCCAGTAGCGGTTTTATTCAGCAGCATTCGTATTTTCTCACCCTTTGAAACAAAATAAGCAAGCGTGGATCCCGTCGGGTACGACGGACGATCTGGGGTGCTAATACCTTCCCAGGTCGTAACCGACTCCCGAACCCCGATCTTTGGTTCGCAAGGCCTCGTCCTTTTCCTTCTTCCTCAGGTTTGTGCAACATTACCTTTCCCATTCATTCGGGATAAAAATGTCTGGCTGGCGACTCTACCTTTCCGCGCCACTTTCGCGTTTGTACTAGGATGAAAATCCCGGGAGCGACAGCTGGCGACTCTGCTGGGGATCGAACCCGAGAATCTCCGGTTTCCCTTGTAGAGTCAATCCTAGCGCCTGTTTGGTTTTGTTTCTTTGGGTGTTTATCTGTTTGATGCTGAGTGCTTTAGTTTAGCTTTACTGTTTTTATTTACAGCTTTACTTTATCGCATTTATTTACCGCTTCCAGTATTTTATTTTCCATGCATCATATTATACTGGACTGTCTGGCTGTGCTGGTTTTCATTTTTTCTGTGGGTGGGAGTTACTGTGAGATAAGCCAAATACCCGACTTGAGTGCACCATAGGATTAGCGTGGACAGACATTGTACTCTTATGGTATCTCACCATGATGGGTGGCGATGTGTTCCACACCCAGATTGCGACCGTCTTGGAACTATTCTGTGTGGGGATTACCTCACTTCAGGGTACGACCTTGATAGTTATGTGCATCTGGTGACCGATCTTCGAGGACCTTAATGGAAACATCCCTCTCCAGTGATGACAGTGGCAGACCACATTTGTTGGCAAACCCACTCGCATCCGAGGGTCCATTGGGAACTCGCATAGGATGGCCTGGTTCTCTCATAGGAATTCAGTTAAAGCAAACTGTTCGTATGACGATAGTATTGTACCCTTCGGGATGAATGTACTATTGTTTCTCGATTCAGTGCTTGAAGCTGGAAACTTGTGAGGGATGCTTGTTTTCCGGATTCAACTGAGACCTCCCTGAGTAGTACATAATGCCAAACCGATTCCCTGATTTGGTCATGAGCCATTTCTCGGAAATGGTGAACGTATTATTGCTATTCGGCTTTGAGAGTCCGTGATGTTGACCCGAGTAGCACACCCGTGAGATTGGGAGGGGTTTACAGGTTTGCAGGAACCCTGGTACCTTCAGCATACCCACTTTGCCTTTGGTTCAGTTTTGTGATCTGGATTTCTGTTCTTAAGTTATGGACCCCGGATCAGAGGGATGATTATTGTGATATCTGGATTTTGAGACCATGCACCGACACCAACATCAGATCATTGATCACATACCAGTGCATTGCATCACATCATCCGCATACTTGCATTCCTAACGCATGTTTATTCATTTACAGGGCTGCATATTACATCCGTGATTCCGGTCGTGGGTATTGATCTATGAGCATGGAACCCAAGAAGTGTTATTTACAACAAAAGAGCTCCTGTCTTCATCAAACTCACAAAACTGGAATCAGGGGATGGGATGCCCTAAAAATGAATCAACATGCCATAGCATTCATTTCCTGCATACCATATTCTTGTATTTTTGCAGGTTACCCAGGGTTTCTAACTTATTTGATCGTAGGCAATATAGCTGGTCAACGCATTCACCGATATCCGACCAAAAGAAACCGAGTAAGGATGGCTGATCGAGTGCAGACCGATCTCAATGAGTTCCGACAGAGGATGGATCAGTTCATGGAAATGATGACTGGCATGGCCCAGAACCAGGAGCGTCTCCGGTTGATGGTTGAGCAACCTCATGGGAATGTTAATACGGGAACACCAGCTGAGAACGTGGATGCTAACGCTGCCCGTAACGGAGAGCCTCATCCAAATAGGACCGCAACACGTAATGCAGGTTTAGAAGACAATCAAGAGGACCAGTTCACTCTACTGGATGCTGATATGGGTAACATGAATGAGATCAACAATCGCAGGTATGAAGAGCTGTCAGAGAAGATCAAGGCCATGGAATGTCAGAATTCCTTGGGTATCGATGTAACCAGTCTCGGGTTAGTGCCAGGAGTCAGAATCCCTCCAAAGTTCAAGGCACCATCGTTTGACAAGTACAACGGCAGCACGTGTCCTAGGACTCACATTCATGCGTACTTCGGAAAAATCTCGGCTCATACTGATGACGATAAACTTTGGATGCATTTCTTCCAAGACAGTTTATCTGGAGCTTCGTTGAGCTGGTACATGAAGCTGAGTCGGGTCTCTATTCGAAGTTGGAAAGATTTAGCAGAGGCATTCCTCAAGCAGTATCAATACAATATTGATATGGCTCCGAATCGCACTCAGTTGCAGAACTTGTCTCAAGGACCTAAAGAGAGTTTTAAGCAGTATGCCCAGAGGTGGCGTGAGCTGGCCGCACAGGTTCAACCTCCCTTGCTGGATCGGGAGATGGCAGACATGTTTATGGGCACCTTGCAAGGTGTTTACTTGGATCGTCTGGCCGCCTGCCCGTCCATTGGTTTTTCTGATATCGTCATTGCTGGAGAAAGGATAGAGAATTTTCTGAAAATGGGAAAGATCCAGGATGCAAGCAGTGCTAGTTCTTCTGGTGTGAGAAAACCTTTTGGCAATGGCCAAAGAAGAAGAGAAGGCGAGACGAATGCTGTGTATAGGGGCCGAGACAGAAATTATTCTCAAGGTTACTACCAAACGGCTGCAGTGACTATTACTCCACAGGTTCAACAACCACGACCACAGGGTCAGCAACAACAGGTACTGAGACCGTTTCAAGAAAGAGCAAGAGCGAGAAATCGCAGACTCGACCCCGTCCCATGCCCGTATGCTGTATTGCTCCCAGAGCTGCTGAAGTTGAACCTGGTCGAGCTTCGTACCATGAGACCTCCCGCTCCTGACAATCTACCTCCGAATTTTGATGCTAACGCCAGGTGCGAATTCCATTCAGGTGCCCAGGGGCACAGTATTGAGAAATGTTGGGCCTTTCAGAACAAGGTACAGGACCTAGTTGACTCCAAGGCGATCAATTTCGCTCCTCTCCCCAATGTACTTCATAATCCGATGCCTAGTCATAATGGAACTGGTGTCACGGTCGTTCTACCAGATGGTTCACGTTAAGCTGAAGTCTTCAAGCTGACCACCCAGGACACCAGGGTATTCATGAAGCAAATAAAGCCAGCAGTATTCAAATACTCTCAGTGATGGCATTTATGTGATTGCCTTTCTTCATTGTTCGTTTTTCATCCCTATTGAGGGGAACTACGTCGCTCTGATTCTTCATTGGTCATCAGTCAATGGAGATACGTAGGCAGAAGATCGTCAGGTCTTTCCGAGCAAACTTTTGGGGCAACTTTACTCCCCAGCTTCACTCTTTCCTCCAGATGTCTCGCGTCAAAGTCAGTATAGCTAGAAGAGGAAGTGTTACTGCCATGGTTGAGCATGCAACTGCAAATTGAAGATCACAAGTCTGTGAAAAGAGCTATTGATCGTCGAAAGTATCCAAGACTGACAGGTCCAGACGGAGCCAAGCCTCCTCAACTATGGCAATATTCAGTTTCTGTACTACATTTCCATTTGTAGTTTCTTTTATGTGTTAAACATTTGTCAATGTAGGAAATTTGTTTGCTTTTGAATGTTAGAAATAATAAAACTCACATGTTTTTCTTGAAGTAAATTCATTTGCATTCCCTTATAATTTTGCATATGTATATCGCAATACCAATTGTCGTGCTTAAATTCTATGAGGGAGGATGACGAAACAAAAACGCAATATCTCTGAATTGTGTGCTCTCAAGTAAGACCCTGTTGACGATGTACAGGCATTGTTTCAAATCCTAGACATTGGAGATATAAGGGAGATAGACCCTCGCTAACCCCTTGAGCCTTGAAGTAGGAGTTTCTTTTCACACAAAAAAAAAAAAAAAAAAGAACCCTCACATGTAACCCAGGGGCAGGGTAGACGTCAGCTAGTCAGACCAAGCATTCAGACTTTCCTAAAGAAGTGTATTTGAAGATCCGTTGCATCCTAATATGCTAATCAAGAGGTCCAAAGACCCGAAACCACAATGGTTATCCAAGTCAAAAGGTCCAAAGATTGACAACCACAATGGTTATCCTTCGCCGACCCCAAAATGAGGCAGTCACAACCCTCGTGAAGCAATCAAGACAAGCAATGTCACGCGACTTGTTCACAATGCAAAAAAAAAAAAAGAAAAAAAGGCCCGCTAAGTCGAAACTTGAAAACAAGCGACTTAGGAAAAAGTTAGGGCATCCCGCTGGACTTCACAATCGAAGATTCACAAGAATCAGTCCAGGCAAAAGTTAGGGATAAGCAAAATAACGCAAAAACGAAAGACCGAAAGGATCACCAAGAAAGATCCTCAAATAAGAACAAAGTCGTGTGGCATAAACACAAAAGATAGAGGAGTGACTGACTCTCAATAATAACCTGATTGGTGCTTGAACGGATAGCAGCAATGGTTCCTCAATCAACACGAAACCCTTATGAAAGGTGAATGCTTGTGAAAACTAGCTGAACATAGGAATGGAGAACATCACGAAGAGCGGGTGGGCACAAATAAACTTTGAGCCTATATCCTTTGTTTCTACAACCGTGAACCAGGCCACGATACAACCCTTAAAAGTCCTAACTGAAACAGGGTTAAATTGAGAGCGTACTAACAAGAGACCGCGTTCCTGACTCCTATGAGTTGTGCTAAAAGACGTTTGTTGGTATTGCATGTACATACTTTCATTCAAATAAAGGTCGTATTTTAACCAGTGATTTGCTCACAAAGGTTAACGATCCGTTTTCAAAATTTCAAGATTAACATGTTTGTTGAATTAGGATTTTCATTCTAAGAATAAACATTTTCTCACTTGCATACATTTGTTGAGCATCATAAATGGTTCACATACGGAAATTCAATCCAGAAGCTCAAGCTTGCCAGGTTGAGGAGTCTAAAACTTCTGAAAGACTGTCACGTCAAGGTGCACTTATCCGAATAAAGCTTCATTGAGTAGAGATTTCCCCAGTTAGTCATGGTAAGAGCCAGCTAATCTGGGGCAGTTATGTTGAGCAATCCCTTCAAATTTCAGCTAATCTGGGGCAAGCACCTCGAGATTCAAATCTCTCCAAGAGCGAAGATTAGTCAGTCAAGAGCAAAACTATTCAAGTACTCATCCTGGGGCAGGCCACCCCAATAGTACGAGAATTCATTCTTTCCCGAAGACAGACGATCAGAAGCATTTACCCGGAGTCTAGAATACCGTGGTTACTTGTCAAGTCAACTATCTCGTTCAACACTTCTGACAGATACAAACTCATCTGCATTGACAATGGTTACTTCCTCAGCAAGGTTGTTACACTGAATCATGTAGTCGTTATGATACCTAAGAGTTTAAAGACGCCAAGTCTTTTGTAAAATCCTCTTAAGGTAAAATCCATACAGAAGCAACTGATCCCCAGCACGAGACAATTTGAAATCTTTCCTCCTCAGCAGGACGTGTCTCGGTGTTGTCATCACCAACAGGCAAGTAAAATCTATCCTCACTAAAGTCAGAAGTTTTTCCTTCAGAAGGTTTCCTTGATCTCGGTTCCTCAACAGGTCTAAGGCAATTCCTATTCCCCTAGAAGATTTCAGATAAATCATTCTCCTCCCCAGCAGATCCATAAGAGTGGATATTCCTCAATAGTCCGAGTATCCCCGGGCACGGCCCTCAAATCTAAAAGTCCAATTTATTTTTGGCAAAGGTGATAATTCGGGACAGATGAATTATTCACGCTCCTCTCCAACAGAGATGTCATCCCCACAGGGCTACTTGATATTGAATTCGCGATCATTGTGTTTCCCCACAGAGTCAACAGAGACTTATCACTTCCGCGTCAGGAATTTCTTTTACAGTCACCAGTTCATCAACAATACTCAAGACATAATATCCCCAGTGTCATGGGGCAATATACCATGCAATTCCATATGCAAAGTCCAGCCGCAGACTGGCCAAAGTCCATCTTCGGGTGGCAAGCTTCAAAGTCCAGCCGCAGACTGGCCAAAGTCCATCTTCGGGTGGCAAATCTCTAAAGTCCACCCGCAGTGTGGCAAACCTCTAAAGTCTCCCGTAGTGAGCAAAAGTCTCCCGTAGTGAGCAAAAGTCTCCCGTAGTGAGCAAAAGTCCAGCCGTAGACTGGCCAAAGTCCATCTTCGGGTGGCAAATTTCAAAAGTCTCCCGTAGTGAGCAAAAGTCTCCCGTAGTGAGCAAAAATCCAGCCGTAGACTGGCCAAAGTCCATCTTCGGGTGGCAAATTTCAAAAGTCTCCCGTAGTGAGCAAAAGTCTCCCGTAGTGAGCAAAAGTCCAGCCGTAGACTGGCCAAAGTCCATCTTCGGGTGGCAAATTTCAAAAGTCTCCCGTAGTGAGCAAAAGTCTCCCGTAGTGAGCAAAAGTCCAGCCGTAGACTGGCCAAAGTCCATCTTCGGGTGGCAAATTTCAAAAGTCTCCCGTAATGAGCAAAAGTCCATCCTCAGGGTGGCATCATATCCAAAGTCCACCCGCAGTGTGGCAACGTATTTTGAAGTCCAACCGCAGATTGGCGAAAGTCCATCCTCAGGGTGGCATCATATCCAAAGTCCACCCGCAGTGTGGCAACGTATTTTGAAGTCCAACCGCAGATTGGCGAAAGTCCATCCTCAGGGTGGCATCATATCCAAAGTCCACCCGCAGTGTGGCAACGTATTTTGAAGTCCAACCGCAGATTGGCGAAAGTCCATCCTCAGGGTGGCATCATTTCCAAAGTCCACCCGCAGCGTGGCAGGTTTCAGAAGTCCACCCGCAGTGTGGCAAACCTTCAAAGTCCACCCGCAGTGTGGCAAGTTATTCAGCAATCCACCCGCAGTGTGGTAAAGTATCTGAAGTCCAACCGCAGATTGGCAAAAGTCCATCCGCAGCGTGGCAATCTCAAAAGTCCACCCGCAGAGTGGCAATGTATTTTGAAGTCCACCCACAGTGTGGTAAGCCAGTAGCCTTCTGGCATCACTCAAAAGGCATCCCCCGTTCATGATTCTCACCATTATAATTATATCCAAGCGGAGTTTGTTTGGTTGAGCTTATTTCTCTGTTCTTCCAGTGCGAGTGCAAATTTTCGGGTTGTTTTAGTATTCAATCCCTGCATACTTCGAACGTCTGAAAGCAGCTGCTGTCATCCATTCAAGTCTACAGTGATTGAATAGGGGCAGCTGTAACACCCCAAAATTTGCCCTCTTATTTATCATCAACCTCGAGCGATTCACGCTTCATTCTTGCATCATTCCGCATATCATCGCATCGCATTTGAAAAAATAAATAAGTCATTCATCGTCCTTTGCATGAGGTGTGTGGTCGATCGAGGCTTGGCAAACATTGGAGTTCGAGAGAAAATGATGTACCAAAAATAATCCACACCACTTTCAAGCTAACCCATTAAAAAGGAAGAATTCACCACTTTCCTCCCCTTTTCTTTCCGCTTTTCCTTCCACTTTCTTTCCACACTTCCTTTCATTCTTTCCATCTCATTTTTCCACTTCAATTCCACTCCATTTCCCTTGGAAACTTCCACCACCTTCCACCATCTTCTAGAGTGTTCCAAGGAATATTCCAAGGAATATTCCAAGGAATATTCCCTTTTCCAACCCTAACCCTAACTAACTTCCAAACCTAATTTTGGATCCCAAACCTAATTTTTGGGCCCCAAACCCAAACCTAGCTCCTAGCCTAGTCTCTATTTAAGCCATTTTCATCCAAACCAAAAGGGTTCCCACAATTCCAAATTTTTCACTTCTTCCATAATCACTTTTTCTCTCTCACTTTTCCTCCATTTTCCCTCCTTTCACCAAAGCTTCTTTGAATAAGCTCTTCAAGTTTCACATTGAAACTTGAAGATCTTGAAGCTTAAGCCTCCAACCTCCATTAATTGTGGATCGTAGAAGAAGAAGCTAGTGATTTTGTTGAAGATTTCGGCTTATCGGAAGTGTGTAAAGATTCAAGCATCAAGAACGCATTTATTTTGCGGTTTCTCGGTTTTCGGTTTTCTCTTCGATCAAGCTCCGATTTTTGCAACAATTACCGAAGCACTCCTCCGCTTCGTAGGTTGGTGATCTTAATCACTTCTTCTTTAAGTTATTCTCTTCATCTCGCCACTTTTGGCATTCTTTAATTGCTTTTTTCGCTTTGCTTGAAATTGTTCCGTTTCGATTATGTTTACTTGTGATTTGTGATTTTTGTTGATTTAAAAGTTTAAGGTGTTAATAGATGTAGGTGCTAGCATGTGTAAATAAGCTCAAAATAAGTAGAAATTAGTGTTAGCATGTTCCTAGGTATGGTAGGGATCCTAAGAAGTGAGTTTGTGGCCAAAAGCACTTATTTCAAAGTTTTTTTTACTTTCTGTTCAGTGTTAACCGGTTAACGCATGGGGTTAACCGGTTAACACGTGCGTTTTGCCACAAATTGCTTCTGTTTTGGGTCTGTTAACCGGTTAACCCATATGGTTAACCGGTTAACGCTGTGGAATTTTGGATTCTTAGCTTATTTGAGTGATCAATCTTGCTTCCTAGTGCCTTTAATGTTCATACATGTTTAGGTAGTGATTTTAGGGAATTTTTGGGTCCATTTCCAGTAGCTCATTCCCCCATTTCGAGTCGTTTCGACACGATTCCGTTTATGTCGCATAATAGGCATTTTTTTGTGTTCTTTGTGCATATCTTGGTTTCTTGCATGTTGTTACCATGTTTGTGCATTATTTGACACATAATAATCATGTTGCATTCTGTTTTGTATGTTGGCATTGCATTAAATCATTTTTTGCATTTCATTATGTTGATGTATGTTGCATTTTGCATAATCATATATATGTGCATTTTGGTGGAATTTGTTGCATGTTTGATCATAGCATTTTATCCATTCAATTCTGAATTTTGCATTGAGTTTAGTATGTTTGTTGAGCTATCATATTGCATGTTCATAATCAATAATCACCATGTTCAAGTGCCATGTTCATATGCATGTTTAGGTGCTACTTTGTGCATTTATTTGTTGCATAATTAACCATGTGGTGTATTCTTGCATAATCATCAAAAATGTTCATGTTCTTGCATTTTTATATGATGATCCATGTTCAAAGGCATGTTTGTGATGTGTTTAGTGATTTTTGCATTGAGTTTGTGCATAAAACATAAAAATAATCAAATTTGGATTTTGCATTTCATAACTGTTTTTGTATATAGCTGCTGTAAATACTTGTTTGTTATATTAGCATGCTGCATTTGACTTTCTACACCTACTTTTTCATGCTGCATGCTGGCTGTAAAAGGCTGGTGGGTGTTAGGCTTAGTTTCATAGCTATTTGTGTATTAGGGGCTGTAATAGGTGCTGTATTTTTGTCCTAGCTTTTTCTAGTTCCTTTAGGATTAAAATAGAGTCTAGTTTAGGTCTAAGGTGCCTTAGGATTTAATTAGGATTTAATTAATGTGTGTTTGCCTTATTCTTTTTAATAAAAATGTGCATTAACACTTGTTTTGTAGTGGGGAAGATTGAGGTAAGTTTACTCCACTTTATCCTTTATTTTTTATGCATTTCTTTTAGGCTTTTTAATTCATTTTTCCTTCCATATTTGTGATTGGTAGGATTCCCCATTGTTAGGACCAACTTATCTTCCTTAGGAAGTAAGTTGCATCCTTTTTCTTTTTTTCTTTTCCTTTTTCCATTAGGATTAGAATACCTCATTAACCATAGGATCTCCCTTTGTGCATAAATAAATAACTTAGGGTTGTGTCTTAGTCCCCCTTAGTTTTTTTCCTTTTCCAACATGAGTCATTCTTTCTCATCTCAAAAGAAAAACAATAAAACACTTAATAAAAACCGAACAATCTTGTACGACACGAGACTTTGTTGCGGAGTGTTTATACGCGTCCTGTTTCGGGGCGAGGTGTAAATACTTCCCGCGATGGATAGGTCTTAGTACAAGACCGTTCACAAACAAATTCAAAACATTTCTTCTAAAAAACAACAAACCAAGAAGTCACGTCTTCTTTCTCATCTCATACTCTTCATGACTTGTCTCGACAGTTCAAACAGCGATACGGTAAACACCCTCGTGTCAGAGCCGGTAACACCTGAGCTAGAGCTATGGCAACGTCATCCTAAAAACCACAAACGAATGTAAGCCTAGGTTAGGCGAACTACGTCGACTCTGATCCTCATTATCCCGATGAGGTACGTAGGCAGCGGGGTAGGGCCCGTTCGAGCACATTCTTTATTTTCCCTACATTTCCCCCTTTCTTTTCATTCTCATTTCAGTTCATTTCTCATTTTCCATTCCCTTTATTCCAGTAGCGGTTTTATTCAGCAGCATTCGTATTTTCTCACCCTTTGAAACAAAATAAGCAAGCGTGGATCCCGTCGGGTACGACGGACGATCTGGGGTGCTAATACCTTCCCAGGTCGTAACCGACTCCCGAACCCCGATCTTTGGTTCGCAAGGCCTCGTCCTTTTCCTTCTTCCTCAGGTTTGTGCAACATTACCTTTCCCATTCATTCGGGATAAAAATGTCTGGCTGGCGACTCTACCTTTCCGCGCCACTTTCGCGTTTGTACTAGGATGAAAATCCCGGGAGCGACACATAGGAATCAAATTAAACCATCCATAAAGCTTCTAAACACCATAACAAACACAAATCCGGGGTTAGTTTTCATTATCAATGCATAAACAATTCAAATCGAAAAAAATTTAAACATGAACTATATGCTTTCGGATTCCTCATATGTGCATGAATTAGATGTATTTGAGGGTTGCTTTCGACTCAATGATGACCAAAGAACATTGCCATGTCTTCAAATTACCTTCTAACACCTTGTTTGTCTAAATCCGAATTTGAGTTTTCTTGAGATTTTTTGAAGTGTGAAACCTACCTTTGAGCTGCTGGCATTCGTCGTTTTAGGCTAGGGTTATCTTTAGTATATATATGAGAATGAATTAGGTCAGAAATATGGATTGGTTGTGTGAAAATTTGATCCAAAAAATATTGAAAAAGATCATGTTGTAAAAGTCAAATATTTGCTCATGAAGACTTGCTATCTTTGGATTAGTCACATGATTTCCTTCTCTTTAAGCTTCAATCACTAATTAAGAATTTCTAGAACCTCAATCTTCACCCAAAAATAGATTTTCATATTTTATATTTATTTAAAATGATTTTTATGAATTAAATCAATAATAAATAAAAATAAAATAATAAAAATGCTGAATTTTGGTCAATTGGGTCGTGCATAATGATATGAGATGGATTGGATCACAACTTAGCAAGCCCATTTGGAAAGAATTACTTTTAGGCCTCCATTTTCAACATAAACCATCACAAAATTTCTCAAATTTGCAAGGGCACATATCCCTCAATTTTAAAGGTATGAGGGTGTTCTTGGACTTTTTGGAAAGCTTGAAGAGTCCTCTAAACAACCCCATTGGTTTCAGGTCCATATCATTTACCAATCTCAAGTTATGCCCTTTTGAAGTTGTTGACTTTTTGTTGACTTTTGAAATGACCTATAATGTCTTAGATCATATCTTTCAAATGAAGCATTTTTGGGCTTAACTTTCAACATCAAAGTTGTAGAGAATTCAATTTCCTTCAAAATGAGCTTTGGATGGAGATTTGGTGATGAAGTATGTGAAAGTTATGATTGGTCAAAATTCAGTTGACTTTTACTGAGGAAACCCTAATTTAGAAACTCCTGATTATTGATGATCTGGAATCTCCTTGATGAATCATGATCAACCCTTGATCAAATGATGAATTTTACTTCATATACTTGATGTTGGCAAAAAATCATGAAGTTTGACTTTGGTTTGACCACAGTTGACCTCAGTTTGACTTTTTAACTGCACTGACTGATTTTGACTTATCTGATCATCTGACTGAGCAAACTTTTGAGAAAAGTCTTGAAACTTGTCATGGGGGTTCTTATACACATATAAGATATTATGAAGCTCACTTGAGGTATTGGAAGTCCATTTAGCCTGATTAAAATCAAAACCCTAGTTTTGGATGCCCTGCTTAGGAGGTGTATTGTCTGAGTGGATTGTCAACTCTTTTGACCAATTATGAACTTTGTGAACCTTGTGAACCATCATAAAATGTCTTGTGAATCTCATGGGAGGTATTGTGAAGCTTGTGAACCTTGTGAACCTCATGAAGTGGCTTTGTAGACCTCATGAACCTCAGGAGAGCTTTGTAATCATTGTGAATCTTGTGAACCTTGTGAACCTTCATAAAGTAACTTGTAGACTTCATGAACTTCATGAAAGGTCTTGAAGATGTTGAGAAACTTGTGAACCTTGTGAACCTTCAAGAAGTGACTTGTAGACTTCATGAATCTCATGAAAGGTATTGAAAGCTTTGTGGGACTTGTGAACCTTGTGAACCTTCAAGAAGTAACTTGTAGACTTCATGAACCTCATGAAAGGTTATGCAAGTGTTGGAGAACTTGTGAACCTTGTGAACCTTCTTAGAACACAAAGTTTTGTATTGTGAGGGCAAATTTTGGGGTGCAACAGCTGCCCCTGTTCAATTTTCTGAAACCTGAGGGGTTAGATTGGTATATTTGCCAGTCGTGACCTGGAAGGTTGAAGGGGATTGAACACAAAAGCCCAAAAATTTGCACTCACCAGTGCATAGAGTGATATTGATGGTTGGTTGAATATGATTGAGTGGGCTTAAAGATGCCACTAGTAGAAAGTTCTTGGAAGATAAAGCAATCCAAAATATGGAGATATAATGAAAGCTGTCAGGAATTTGGAGAGTCCTGAGGTATTGATGATATGTTTTCAGGATACTGGAGTAATCCTGATGTAACAGCATGTCTTCATGAGGATAGAGCAATCAATAATGATAACCCTAAAGCAGTCTTGAAGTAATAATAGGATTTCAGGAGGATAGAGCCATCAATAATGATAACTCTAAAGCAGTCTTGAAGTAATGATTTCAGGAGGATAGAGCAATGATAACTCTAAAGCAGTCTTGAAATAATAATATGACCTCAGGAGGATAGAGCAATCAATAGCTCTAAAGCAGTCTTGAAGTAGTGATATGACCTCAGGAGGATAGAGCAATCAATAGCTCTAAAGCAGTCTTGAAGTAGTGATATGACCTCAGGAGGATAGAGCAATCAATAGCTCTAAAGCAGTCTTGAAGTAGTGATATGACCTCAGGAGGATAGAGCAATCAATAGCTCTAAAGCAGTCTTGAAGTAGTGATATGACCTCAGGAGGATAGAGCAATCAATAGCTCTAAAGCAGTCTTGAAGTAGTGATATGACCTCAGGAGGATAGAGCAATCAATAGCTCTAAAGCAGTCTTGAAGTCATGAGAATTTATCAGGAGGATAAAGTGACCCTGAGGTAACAATAAAGCAGTCCCAAAGTAATAAGAAGCTTATCAGGAGGATAAAGTAACCCTAAGGTGACAATAAAGCAGTCCCGAAGATCATAAGTTTGTTTGTTGGATAGTTAACCTGAAAACAAAGTAGCATTCTGTATAATAACATTAGTTTATGCTTTATGTATGCATGTATGATATGATGTACTCAAGTAATGTACTATGTGCCTATGGGTATATATGCTATGGTATGATGTAAATGATGTATGTATGATATGATATTGCCGGAAGAGTCTGGATATCTTCGTATAACAACTGCTGGCCAGGGAAAATAAATCCCGATTCGTTGTTTGAAGAATATATAACCCTCTGTCTGCTGGGGAAAACAGGGTATAGATAACTTCCCGTATGCTGGGGATAGTAAGGTATAGATATACTTCCCGTATGCTGGGGATAGCAAGGTATATATAACCTTCGTCTTCGTTTGATAGTAGGATAAGTATAACATCCCGTCTTCGTTCGTCGTACCCTTATTGGAAAGTAATTTCCCGTACATCCGTATGAGGATAAAAGAGATGGATATAAATTCCAGGGGAGATGAGACTTTATGAAGATGAATTTGCCCTACTGAGGGTTTGTAACTGTCTTGTAAAGGTGAACCGGCGAAGCTTCGTTGAAATCCTTCCCTCGTTCGTCCTTAGTAAATACTATTACTGCATTTTCATGCATTTCTGGTAAACATTAATCATATTAAGCATACATGCATTTCTGGTAAACATCAATCATATTCAAAAGCATACATACATTCAAACACAACCAATGGACGTTTCGCTTATGTAAATAGGGTAAAAGTAAATCTGGATTCAAAAGATGGAATTTATTTATATCAAAAAGTGACCCATACACGGGTAAGTTTGTACACGGAGACATAAACCCTAGTAAGAAGATTTTGTCATAAAATTTTTACAAAAGAGAATCAGCTATGTGGGAAATAATCCTATTGAGTTTCAATTCTACTATTGCCATTCAAGTATCTCATCTTCTTGCTGTTGAGACGGAAATGATTGGATTGAGCTTTATCTGTTCGAGCTTGAGTAAGTAGTACAACTGGTTGCAGTTTCATGGGTGATCCAAACGAGACATAGCCATACGCTTTAATCCCTAACTTTTGCCTGGATTTCCCTTTCAGGTTTTCAATCCACCGGGATACCCTTTTTTGCCCAAGCCGCCTTTTCAGGTTTTCGACTTGCCGGGTGTACATCTTTTTATATATATCCCTAATTTTTGCCCAAACCCTTTTGGTTTGCCGGGATGCCCTTATTTTTGCCTAGGCCTGTCAACCTAGCGGGTCTCTTTTTATGCGTAGTATTTTTTAACTATGTCTGCGTTTACAGGCTGTGGGAAGTCTTCACCATCCATTGTAGTCAGTATCATGGCACCTCCTGAGAACACTGTCTTGACTACAAATGGTCCTTTATATGTTGGAGTCCACTTGCCCCTAGGATCACCCTGTGGTAATATGATACGCTTGATTACCAAGTCACCAGCCTGATATACCTTTGGCTTAACCTTCTTGTTAAAAGCTTTGATCATCCGTTTCTGGTACATCTGGCCATGACAAACTGCTGCTAACCTCTTCTCATCAATCAAATTTATCTGATCAAGTCGAGTCTGAATCCACTCATCTTCATCCAAGCCTGCATCCTTCATAATTCTCAAGGAGGGAATCTGAACTTCAATGGGCAGAACTGCTTCCATACCATAGACTAAGGAGAATGGGGTTGCCCCTGTTGAAGTACGTATTGTAGTACGATAACCATGAAGAGCAAATGGTAACATCTCATGCCAATCCTTGAAAGTAACAGTCATCTTCTGTACAATCTTCTTAATGTTCTTATTGGCAGCTTCAACTGCCCCATTCATCTTTGGACGATACGGAGAAGAGTTATGATGCTTAATCTTGAACTGCGTGCAGAGATCAGTAATCATAGTGTTGTTCAGATTAGAGCCATTGTCAGTGATAATCCTTTCAGGGATGCCATACCTACATATGAGATTATTCTTAATGAACCGAGCCACGACATTCTTAGTAACAGATGCAAATGAAGCTGCCTCTACCCACTTCGTGAAGTAATCAATAGCAACCAGGATGAAACGATGCCCATTAGAAGCAGTAGGCTTGATCTCACCAATCATATCAATGCCCCACATGGCAAAGGGCCAAGGATCAGTCAACACATTCAGTGGTGATGGAGGTACATGTACTTTATCAGCATAGATTTGACATTTGTGACACGTTCTGGAGTGTTGATAGCAATCAGCTTCCATGGTAGACCAGTAATAACCTGCTCTTAATATCTTCTTTTCCATAGTATGACCACTGGAATGAGTGCCAAAGGTCCCATCATGCATCTCTTCCATAATCTCAGTTGCTTCCTTCTTATCCACACAACGAAGCATAGTTGAATCATGATTACGCTTGTACAGAATCCCATTACTCAAAAAGAACTTAGCAGAAAACCTTCTCAGGAACTTCCTATCTTTGACAGATGCCCCTTCAGGGAATTCCTGATCTTCAAGATATCTTTTCACTTCATAGAACCAAGGCTTATCCTCTGCCCCTTCCGTATCAATCTCATTGCAGTATGCAGGCTTCTCAAATCTATCAATAGTAATCTTGGGAGCTTCATCATCCCAGCTGATCTCAAACATAGATGCCATGGTGGCCAATGCATCTGCCAACTGATTCTCTCTCCGTGAAATATGTCCAAAGGTAATCTCTTTAAAATATGGGGTCAAAGACAACACATGCTCTCTGTAAGGAATGAGATTATCATGCTTGGTATCCCAATCTCCTTTGATCTGACTAACTACCAGGGCTGAATCTCCATACACATCAAGGAACTGAATTTTCATATCAATAGCAGCTTTAATACCCAGGATACATGCCTCATATTCAGCCATGTTATTGGTACAATGGAAACAAAGTCTAGCAGTAATCGGGGTATGACAACCTTCAGGGGAACTAATCACAACACCAACACCATTACCAAGTGCATTAGAGGCACCATCAAAAACCATAGTCCATCGGGATCCTTGTTCAGGTCCGTCATATTGTCCAGGTTCTTTGGTAATAATCATGATATCTTCATCAGGGAATTCAAAATTCATTGACTGGTAATCATCCACTGCTTGATGAGCCAAATGATCAGCAACAACACTTCCCTTGAAGATTGGCTCACAGATGGTAGTTAACTGGGAAATAAATCTTGCAATGTAATTCAATCGTCCCAAGAAACCTCTAACCTCCTTCTCAGTACGGGGAGCTGGCATCTCTCGTATAGCTTTCACTTTCGCAGGATCCACTTCAATACCTTTTCTACTGACAATGAAACCCAGGAGCTTTCCAGATCTAACTCCAAAAGTACACTTGTTTGGATTCAATCTCAACTTATATTTCTTCAACCTCTCAAACAACTTGTGCAGATGATCAAGATGTTGCTCTTCATTCTGAGATCTGGCTATCATATCATCCACATATACCTCTATCTCATGATGAATCATATCATGAAACAAAGCCACCATAGCACGCTGATATGTTTCCCCTGCATTCTTCAAACCAAATGGCATCACCTTATAGCAAAAGGTGCCCCACTGTGTCACAAATGTTGTCTTCTCCATATCTTCAGGCGCCATCTTGATTTGATTGTAACCAGAGAAACCATCCATGAAAGAGAATACCTTATGCTGAGCAGTGTTGTCTACCAGAATATCAATATGAGGAAGTGGAAAATCATCTTTGGGGCTAGCTTTGTTCAAATCTCTGTAGTCCACGCACATACGTACTTTACCATCTTTCTTAGGAACTGGCACCACATTTGCAACCCACTGAGGATAAGAAGTCACTGCTAAGAACCCTGCATTGAACTGTTTCATTACCTCTGCCTTGATCTTTTCTGACATTTCAGGACGCATACGACGAACCTTCTGCTTCTTTGGACGACAATCTTCTTTCACTGGCAAACGGTGAACCACAATGTCTGTATCCAACCCTGGCATATCTTCATAAGACCAAGCAAAAATCTCCACATAGTCACGTAACATCTGAATCAACCTGCTTTTGACACTGTCCTCTAAATCAGCCCCTATCTTGACCTCTTTCTTGTTTTCTTCAGTTCCCAGATTCACAACTTCGACTGGCTCTTCATGTGGTTGTATAGCTTTCTCTTCTTGTTGTAACAACCTAACAAGCTCTACAGGTATTTCACAATCGTCCTCATTTCCGTCTTCAGTTTGATAGATCGGATTCTCGAAATCATAATTGGCAATAGTAGAACTGTTATCAACAGGATCCAGAGTGGATGAGGATCTGCATTTAGTGATGTGGGTGTGTGTAAGAACACATAGCTGATAAAACGAAAATAAAAGAAAAGAAAGACAAGGAACACAATATTTACGAAAACGAAACGTCCACTAATTTTATTGAATGAAGTATGCAAATGAAATGACAACCCGTAACAAGTACACCATTGTGCCCCGGGTAAGGCACATGGCTTGAAAGTTCAATTGTTCAGAAATTACAAACTCAAAACATAACACAGTAATAGTATTTACTCCTGACTATAGGAGATAGGGATAACATCTTCAGCTTTCCAATTATTGAGTCCAGCACCCTCAGTAGGAAAAATCCATGCATCCAAGTTGTAGTCTTCATCTTGATCTCCTACAGCATTAATCTGGTCCTTCACAACCCCTTGATTAGTGATACGGGCAGCACGAGCACGACGAACAACCTTCTGGGACTCTGCAGTGAAACCCAAACCAAACTTGTCAGACTTGTATGGAATATCAGGAAGCTGACCCCAAATAGTACAACCACCTTCATCCACCACAGCTCTAGCATCATTGAGGGAAGCCATCGCCATTGTTGGAGGTTTTCTGGTGACCACAGGAACTTTCTTCTCAACAGGAGGAGCTACATAATTATTAACAACCCAAGGAACCACTTCAAATGTCTGACACGGAGTCTCAATGTATTCACCTTCCATTTCCAGATACTTGAAAGTGTTTACATGGCTGACAAAGTATTCTTCTTCTCCATAGACAGTAACAACCTTTCCATTCACCGGATATCTCAACTTTTGGTGCAATGTAGAGGTCACAGCACCTGCCCCATGGATCCAGGGACGACCAAGCAGACAAGAGTACGAAGGACGAATATCCATCACAAAGAAGGTAGCAGTAAACACCTGGGAACCAACTTGGATTGGAAGATCAATTTCCCCATGTACTACTCTTCTAGAACCATCAAAAGCCTTCACCACAATATTACTGGGTTTCAGCACAACATCTTCAGGACTCAGCTTATTCAGGACTTCCTTGGGCAACACATTCAAAGAGGAACCATTGTCTATCAGCACATGAGATAGGGTAGTGCCCCTGCATTCAATTGAAATATGCAAGGCCCTGTTATGATCCCTCTTGGCAGGGGTCAAATCAGCATCAGAAAATCCTAACCCATTGTCGTAGGTCAGGTGGGCAACACAGTACTCAAATTGGTCAACAGAAATTGCACTGGGTACATGAGCCATCTTCAGAAACTTGATCAATGACTTGGCATGAGCCTCAGAACATAATAATAGAGAGAGCATAGAAATCTTTGAGGGAGTATGCCCCAACTGATCAACAATGTCATAGTCACTCTTGCGAATGATTTTCAATACTTCTTCCATCTGCTTAGAGAGATCATCAGCAGCTGGTGCATCAGTAGATACAGGCTCAATAACAGGACCCTTGCCCCGAGCATCAGTGGTGGAGGTAGCAGCAGGAGTAACTGCATTTTTGGAAGTATCTGGAGGAGAGAAGACTCTTCCACTACGAGTGATCTTGCTAGATCCAGCAATATTATCAACATCAACAGGTACATCAGCTACAGGCTCTTGCTTAACACCATGGATGTAAACATCAGATCCATAGTGCCAAGGTACAGCTTTGTCAGACGTATAGGGGATAGGACCAGGAGTAGTAATGACCACAGGAGCTACTCTGGCTTCAGCAACAACTTTCACAGGACCTTCAGCAGTAATCTTTATTGGACCCTGATGAGTGATTTTAATAGGAACCTTTGAAGTGATTCTTAGTGGTACTTTGTCAACCATGTCAACCTCTTCAATCTTCTTACCCCGAGTCAGATGATCCACCATACTTTCTACAGATGCTGGTCTTCTTTCAAACACTATAGTATACTTATCCATGAGACGTTGAATGCCATCTCTCAAAATGAAGCAGCTATACGGCTTATAGGTACAATACAAACAATCTTCACGACAACCTGGAAAGATCCCAGCTTGTACTAACCTCTTTTTGATAACAGACAGTGGTGTGGTCAACTCCATAACTGAATAGACATGCAGATCTTCATCAATGGCATTGACAGTCTTCTCGTGATTTGGCATTGGAGCTGTAATCACATTTGGAGTACCTGGTGGATCAAACTCAATCTCTCCAGCATCAATCATATCTTGAATTTTGTTCTTCAAGACCCAGCAGTTATTAGTATCATGTCCTGGACAGTTTGAATGATATGCACATCGTGCATTGGGATTGTACTTGGGAGAGGTAACATTGGGATTCTGAGGAGCCTCCTTCAGGGTAATAAGTTCAGCCTTCAACAAGTGTTGCAATGCCTGAGCCATTGACATGTTGATCTTCGTGAACTGCCTTCTAGCCCTCTGTTGGTTGCCCTGAGGCTGCTCTGTTGTTGCAGGAGTTGGATTTGAAATATGAACTGCACTAACAGACTGATGCCTTCTGTTACGATCAGGTTGACCATAAACAGCATTGGATTCCTTCTTCCCAGTGGGAGGCTTCTTTGCAGTACCTGATGAAGCAGTACCCACTTGGATCTTTCCACTCTTGATACCATTTTCTACCCGCTCTCCTGTCATGATCAACTCAGTGAAGCCAGATGATGAGCTTCCAATGAGATGACTGTAGAACGGACCATTCAGCGAACACATGAACATATCAACCAATTCCCTGTCAGTCAAAGGGGGTTGAACTCTTCCAGCTAAATCTCTCCACTTCTGAGCATACTCTTTAAAACTTTCTTTGGCACCCATAGACATGCTCTGAAGCTGCATGCGAGTGGGGGCTAAGTCAGCATTGTATTGGTACTGCTTATAGAAAGCTTCGGCAAGATCATTCCAGTCTCTGATGTTGACACTCTCCAACTGATAATACCACTCCAGCTGAGCTCCAGATAAGCTCTCTTGAAAGAAATGGATCCACAACTTCTTATCAGCAGTGTGGGGTTGAATTCTTCTGACATAGGACCTCAGATGCAGCTTGGGACAAGAGACCCCATCATAAACAACAAATGTAGGAACCTTGAAACCAATGGGTATGACTACCCCAGATATCAAACTCAAATCCTCAAAATCCAACCCAGATGATTTCTGCAACTCCATAGCATCCATCCTATCCACCAGCATCTTGAATTTGTCTTCATTAGGCTCATGGTAGTAATTAGCCTCAGAATCAGAGTCCCCCATAGTGTTGTGGAGACTGCCTTCCTCTTGCTCAGATTCTTCAGATTCATAGTCTTCAACTGGTTCTTTGGTCTTGTCAAGACCTTTGAACCTTCTTCCCATGTTGATCAACCCAGCAGACCTTCTAGTCTTCTTAGTCTTCTTGGCCAGCAGTGCCTTCAATTCATCCTGCCCCTTGGACAGGTTCAAGATCAGCTCTTGGAACTGTGCATTCTGTGCCTGAAGATCCTTAACTGATTGTTCGAGAGCCATTGCTGAAATAAACAGCGAGAAGATGAGAAACCTGTGCACAATTATAAACCTGTGATGCAATGAAATGATATGGGAATGCATATGCAATGTTTTCAAGGACCGCAGGATTTAAATTTGCTTAAACAAACAAGAAAGTAACTTTTTATTAGTAATAACTTGTTTTGCCTTTTAGGCTTACAAAAAATGAAAGTGAAATAAGTACAAAAGATGGGGTTTTAAGTCTCCCATGGACGTTTCCTCTTTATGTTGAGGTATGAATTGAGGTTTCGTTCCTCATGAAGTTGCTTTGTTAGCTCTAGGATTCTTGCTTGGCTTGCTTTTTAATGAGCCTCGAAAGTATCCCTTTGCCCATTCAGTTGGATCCATGATCTCTGCAAGTCTTCTTTATCAGTAGGCATGTCTGGGTGAAGGATGGTATAAGCTGTGTCTCCTTCAGCAACAGGTTCCATGGTAACTGGTAGGACGGCAGGATATGGCATCATGAGTGTCTGAGCACGAGATCGTACCCATCTGAGATAAGCCTCCATAGGAATAGTGTACTTAGGCTCCAGTGTCTTGCTGTCAACCCTGTTTACCTTTCCCCAAGCTCGTATGAATCTCTGACGGTAACCCTGAAGATCGTTGTCGTAATCAAACACAATGCCCTGAATCAACATGTCATGTGGACCATCGCTCCGGGCGTAACCAAACTGTCGTAAAGCTAGAGAGGGGTTGTAGGTGATGCCTCCTCTTATGCCTAGTAGTGGCACATTAGGAAACTCCCCACAACGGTCAATGATGGTGACATTCTCCATAGATCTGGAGCACCAATGGATGTCTGAGTGAGAAAGTGACATGATCCTCTTGGACCATCTGAAGCCTTGCTCATTCTTCATTACTGAGCGAGGAAGGTGAGAAATAAACCACCTGGATAGTAAAGGTATGCAGCACATCAAAGTTCCTCTTGCCCTTGTAGTACGGGTATGAAGAGAATGTAGGATGTCCCCAAGCAATGTAGGCACTGGATTGTGACTCAGGAAGATGTTGATGGCATGAACATCTATGAACTGATCTGGATTGGGGAACAATACTAAGCCATATATCAGCAAGGCTAAGATCTCCTCAAAAGCATCATAGCTCATGGCCTTCAAGAACATTTGAGCCTTATCCATTAGCACCTTGGCAAGAATACCCTTGACTCCACTTCTCGTTTCTAGAACAATGTCTGACTTCTTCAGATGTAGAGATGCAGCAATAACCTCTGGTTTAAGCTCCTTCTCCAGGCCTGTGAAGGGTCTTTGATCAAGAACAGGTATACTCAGAAGTTTAGAGAACTCCTCCATGGTTGGAACCAGCTGATAATCAGGGAATGTAAAGCAATGGTGCTTAGGATCAAAGAACTGAAATAGGACACTCATCATGTCTTCATTGAACCCTGAAGTGACCAGATCCAATAGGTGACCATGTCTCTTGTTGAATCGGGAGTGATCAGACACTTGAGAAACCAACTCTTTAAGCTTGGGAGGTATCCCCACGAAGTTGATCCTGATGGTGTTTCTACGAGCAGAAGCCATGACCCTGCAACAAAGAACAAAGATAAATCCTTTGGTCCTTGAAATGGTTAGGGAAAATGCTATGCTTATGATGCATGATGATGTCATGATGTTATGTTCAATCACAAACATGTGGCACACACAAACAAGTCACACAATTGCCCTAGGTTTAAAGGCTTGCATGAGGTTTAAAGGTAAGTACCCTCCCCTGAAGTTGGTTGGTTCATCCTGTCCTATAAAGTAACCAGGTTCTAAGGGATCTCAATATCATTGATCCTTCACAAGGGTGGTTGATCAGAAGGCAACTTACTTGCCAACCAAAACCCTCCAAGTTTAGAATCTCAATGAGCGTAGTATCGAGTGTCAACCAACTTCAGTCTGCACCAAAGCCGGTTACCTCACTACTTTCTAAAGGCCAAGATGAGTTAACTAGGGTTCTAAAAGTTAGTTAGTGCATTGACAACATATGGCAGCCTCAATATTATCCTCAACTTGACTTAAGGAATATAAGCACCAACCAAGAAGTCGCACTAACTATGGCCACCAGATCAACCGTATCGATATACGTCGTACAGTTTCCTTGGTCTATTGCCATTTACCTAAGGTACACTAGATCCGGGTTAGGACCTTTCACACATAAGAGCACCCCAACAAGTAATATAAAACAAACAAGGCAAACAATTTTAAAGTGATCTAATTCCTAAGGGTACCCCTCTTTAATATTAAATCCCCAGCAGAGTCGCCAGTTCTGTAACACGGTGGGAGAACTGACTTTAAGTAATGTTGCGGATAGCAAGAGTCGCCACCGACTTTTATTTTATCCATAAGGAAAGGTTATAAAAGAACAGGAAAGACCTTAAGAGAATATTTTGGGTCCGGGGGGTAGGTTATGTAAAGGGAAGGTGTTAGCACCCTTTACATCCATGGTTATCCATGGGCTCTTAGGTACTTAGCTCACTTTTGATTGTTTTTGAAAGTGTAGTGTGTGAATAGAAAAAATTTTCAGAATAGTTAATAATAATCCATGTACGGATGTGTAAACACTTGTTTGAAAATTTGTTTGAAATTGGTTAAGTTTTTGAAAATTGGAGTGAGCAAGCAACTAAGAGGTACCTACCCTAAAATTTAAAGTCTTTCTTGTTCTTTATTCCTTTCCTTGGTAAGACTATCCCTACTATTAAGGAGTAGGTAGTCATTACCTTGGATGTAAAGGGCCATGTGAGGGGCATTCTGTTTTATTAAGGCAACTGTGGGGTGTATTAAGCATATATGAGGGACTATCATCATTATTCGAAGGGACTCGATTCGTATAGGCAACCATGAGGGACTTGATGATTTTTCGTTTGAAGGGACTTGCTTTATACACCCCACTTGACCATTATTCGTAGGCAACTTGAGGGATAACCTTAGAAATGTGAGACGGCGATTAAAATCGACTTACGTGTGTGAGTGTTAATTTAATTATCTTTGATTAAAGTGATCTAATTTATTTTTAAACAAAATACATATTTTCACTCCCTAATTACTAACCATAACAATAATAATTAAATAATTACAAAATTACATCCAGGAAACAATTACAAGAAATTATAATAATAAACAATTTAAAATAAATGGCAAAAAAGCATAAATATTGTAGATGTTTAAGAATTGGCAGAATTTTTGACCAAACAAGAAGTGTTAAATTCAGTTCAGAATGTCCTATCAGATGTTGGGACATTAGCAAACAGAGTATGTGAACTTGGTTCAGGATGTCCTACCAGATGTTGGGACATTGTATAAATGACTAAGTTCAGTTTTGTCAGGATGTCCCAACAGATGTTGAGACATCTCAGACCTGCTACCAGAATTAATTATTGATTAACAGATCAGAGATATTTAAGGAGAATTATCTGGAATTAATTAATGCTGGATAAAACAGACCAAGGCGCATCTGTAGGGAGGTTTTAAATTGAAGATTCAGATTAAAACAGAAGACCTAATGCACCTAGAATATAGGAGGTAACAAACCCTAAATTCAAGGTGACAGCTGCTGCACATTAGGGCTGGATCATTCTACAGAAAGCCCAAAATTCAGAACCTATTTAAACAACAGAAAATCATAGAATTTAGCACGAATTTCAGAAGACTAAATAGGGTGTCTAGTGTTTTAATAGCAGGTTGCTTTTATGTACCACTTTATGAGCTTTTAAGCAAAAGTGCATTTGTGACTTGATTGAAACTGTGAAGTAAAATCAAGCTGTTATTTTTGAAGGATGTCTTCAACTTTTGTAAACTTGTAAACTTGATCACTGGGTGATTAAGGGGGAGTGAGTAGGGTACTCTTATCTAAGTGAGTCTTAGGTAGAAATTGCATTGGGTAAGTATTAAGTGATAGATTAAACAGGGTGGTTTAAGTCTAGAATTAATATTACTAATAGTGGATTTCCTCCTGGCTTGGTAGCCTCCAGATGTAGGTGTGGTTATACACTGAACTGGGTTAACAAACTTCTGTGTTGTTTATTTTTTCCTGCTGTTTAAGTTTTTGGTTAAATTTGTCAAATGTCCTATTAAGTGTTGGAACATCTCTTAGGACATCTCATTACAGAATTTCAATTGGCATCAGAGCAGGCACCCTGCCTGTTTATACTGGGTGAGATCTAGGGAAAACAAATTCTGTAACATGGACAGAGACATAGGGTCAGTAAATAGACCACCTATACTGGATGGTTCTAATTATGACTACTGGAAGCCAAGAATGATTGCATTCTTAAAGTCACTTGACAACAGGGCATGGAGAGCAGTAAAAGTTGGATGGAAACATCCTGTTCAAAACACCAAAGATGGATCAATAGTTCTGAAACCTGAAGAAGAATGGAGTAAAGAGGAAGAAGATTCAGAACTAGGCAACTCAAAAGCCCTAAATGCTTTATTCAATGGCATTGATAGAAATATTTTCAGATTGGTGCATCATTGTGAGCTGGCCAAAGATGTGTGGGATACCCTCAAGACAACTCATGAAGGAACATCAAAAGTAAAAATGTCAAGACTTCAACTTCTCACCACCAAGTTTGAAAACTTGAGAATGAAGGAAGATGAATCAATTCATGAGTTCTACATGAACATCTTGGATATAGCCAATACTTCTGGAGCCTTGGGAGAAAAGATGACTGATGAAAAGCTTGTAAGGAAGATTCTCAGATCTTTGCCAAAAAGATTTGACATGAAAGTCACAGCAATAGAAGAGGCACAAGACATATGCTCCATGAAAGCTGAAGAACTCATTGGTTCCCTTCAAACTTTTGAGATGGGAATGAATGACACACATGCTAAAAAGAACAAAAGCATTGCCTTGGTTTCAAATGCAGATGAAGAAGAAGATGATGAACCAGCAAATGATAAAAGCTTATCAGAAAACCTTGCATTGATTGGAAGACAATTCAAACAGATTCTCAGAGGAATGGAAGGAAAATCCAAACCTAGTGGAAGAAACACAAACTCTGAGAACAGAAGATCTTATGATGCTAACAAAAAGGTAAAGTATGCTGAAAAGACCAGTCAAGATAAAGGAGTCAAATGCCATGAATGTGAAGGATATGGACATATCAAGTTTGAATGTCCTACCTACTTAAAAAGGCAAAAGAAAGGACTCTCTGTGACCTGGTCTGATGAAGACTCAGGAGATTCAGAAGAAGAATCAGCTAAACACATTGCTGCTTTAGCTGGACTGTGTGAATATGACAGTGATTCCAGCTGTGAAGAGCTTACTTATGCAGATCTTGAGCAAGCCTTCAAGGATCTGTACAAGAGAAGTACTGAAGTATGCAGTGAGGTCATAAAGCTAAAGAAGCAGAATGAAGTACTAGAAGAAGAAAAAGCAAGTGATCAAGTAATCATTGATACCTTAAAAAGTGAAGTAACTCTTCTCAATTCTAAGCTGGAACATATGTCCAAATCTGTTAGAATGATGAACAGCAGCTCAAATACACTGGATGCTATTCTCTGCAATAATAAACATTCAGGGGACAAAAGTGGACTGGGATATAACAGAGATGAAGCAAGCTCTAGCAAAACTACTTCAAAAACTATACAGCCAAACAAGATGTCTCAACAGATGCTCCAACATCAGAACACAAAGACAAACATAATGTTCCAACAGATGTCTCAACATTCTGGAAAGAACAAAATGAAGAAAAAATATCAAAGATGGAGATGTCATCACTGTGGAAGATTTGGGCATATCAAACCTCACTGTTATAAGCTACATGGATATCCAAATCAGATGTATCAGCAACCTTCCAAACAGAAAGTAGAAGGTATCAACAAGGTGCTGCATAGACATCAAAGAGATCAGCAACCTCCTAAGCAGAAGACAGAGGTCATCAAGAAGGTTTGGAGACCAAAAGCTGACATTCAGACTGATCAAAGCCACATACTCAAGAACCAGATCAACAATCAAGCTTGGAAATCAGCTGAACAACACACAGGGCAGAGGCATCAAAAGAAATCTCAACTCATTTGGTCAAAGAAAAGTACTGCATATATAGCACATACATCACTAAGAGTATCAGCTAAAGAAGACTGGTACTTTGACAATGGATGTTCAAGGCACATGACTGGATTGAAGAACCTTCTAGTGAACTTAAAATCACATTCATCCAGGTATGTAACTTTTGGAGATGGAGCTAAAGGAGAAATCAAAGGAGTTGGAACCTTGAACTGTCAAGATGTTCCAAGACTAGATGATGTGCTGCTTGTTAAAGGTTTAACTGCTAACCTGATCAGCATAAGTCAACTATGTGATCAAGGATACAATGTAAACTTTACAAAAACTGAATGCATAGTGACTAACCAAGAGCAAGAAGTTGTCATGAAAGGTGCAAGGTCAAAAGACAACTGTTACATGTGGGAGCCATTAGACTTCAGTCCCACTTCAACTTGTTCTCTAGCTAGAGAAGAAGAAGTAAAACTATGGCACCAAAGGCTAGGTCATCTTCATTTCAGAGGCATAAAGAAGATCTTATCTATGGATGCTGTAAGAGGTATTCCCAAACTGAAGATTGATGATGGCAAAATATGTGGTGAATGTCAAATAGGCAAACAAACCAAGATGTCCCATCCAAAGCTCCAACATCTGACAACTTCCAAAGTTTTGGAACTTTTACATATGGATCTTATGGGACCTATGCAGGTTGAAAGTCTTGGTGGAAAGAGGTATGCCTATGTTGTGGTTGATGATTTTTCAAGATATACATGGATAAACTTCATCAAAGAAAAGTCAGATGTATTTGATGTATTCAAAGAATTATGTCAAAGATTGCAAAGGGAAAAATCCAGTTGTGTGATCAGAATAAGAAGTGATCATGGAAAAGAATTTGAGAATCAAAAGTTCTTAGATTTCTGTTCTTCAGAAGGAATCAACCATGAGTATTCTTCACCTATCACTCCTCAACAGAATGGGATTGTTGAAAGGAAGAATAGAACCATTCAAGAATCAGCAAGAGCTATGATCCATGCTAAGAAGTTACCTCTGTATTTCTGGGCTGAAGCTATGAACACTGCCTGCTACATCCATAACAGAGTTACCTTGAGAAAAGGAACCCTGTCCACAATATATGAAGTCTGGAAGGGCAGAAAACCCACTGTGAAGTACTTTCATGTGTTTGGAAGTAAATGCTATATTCTGGCAGATAGAGAGCAAAGGAGAAAAATGGATCCTAAAAGTGATGAAGGAATTTTCCTTGGATACTCTATAAACAGCAGAGCATATAGAGTATTTAACTACAGAACAAATACTATCATGGAGTCCATTAATGTGATAATTGATGATGCTCCTACAGATGTCCCAGAAGATGTTGGAACATCTGCTGATATCAAGATTGAAGCTGAAGAAAAGAATGATCAATATAACTTCACTCAAAATGATACAAGGCCAGAAGATTCAAGCAAACCTCCCTCCATCAGAATACAGAAGGATCATCCCAAAGATTTAATAATTGGTGATCCCAACAGAGGTGTGAGCACTAGATCAAGAGAAGTGATTTCAGGTTCTTGTTTTGTGTCCAAAATAGAACCTAAAAACATCAAGGAGGCTCTCACTGATGAATACTGGATTTATGCTATGCAAGAGGAATTAGGTCAATTCACAAGGAATGAAGTGTGGAATCTTGTTCCTAGACCTAATGACATAAATGTGATTGGTACAAAATGGGTGTACAAGAACAAGTCAAATGAACAAGGAATTGTTACAAAGAACAAAGCTAGACTTGTGGCTCAAGGATACACTCAAATTGAAGGGGTAGACTTTGATGAAACCTTTGCACCAGTAGCAAGGCTTGAATCAATAAGACTACTGTTGGGAATTGCTTGTATCTTAAAGTTCAAGCTATTTCAAATGGATGTGAAAAGTGCCTTTCTTAATGGTTATCTTAATGAAGAGGTATATGTAGAACAGCCTAAAGGATTTGTTGATCCAAGCTGTCCAAATCATGTATACAAACTCAAGAAAGCACTTTATGGTCTGAAGCAAGCTCCAAGGGCATGGTATGAAAGACTTACCACATTTCTTATCAAGCAAGGATACAGAAAAGGTGGGATTGATAAAACCCTGTTTGTTAAGGATGAAGAAGGAAATGTCATGATTGCACAAATATATGTTGATGACATTGTGTTTGGTGGGATGTCTGATAAGATGGTCAAACATTTTGTCAAGCAGATGGAAGCTGAATTTGAAATGAGTCTAGTAGGTGAATTAACCTATTTTCTTGGTCTGCAAGTTAAGCAAATGGAAGACTCAATGTTCATCTCACAAAGCAAGTACTCCAAGAACATAGTGAAGAAATTTGGAATGGAAAATGCTTCTCATAAAAGAACTCCTGCTCCTACACATTTAAAGCTGACTAAAGATGAAAAGGGTGAGAATGTAGATCAAAGTTTATATAGAAGCATGATTGGAAGCTTGTTATACTTGACTGCTAGCAGACCAGACATTGCATTTGCAGTAGGAGTTTGTGCAAGATATCAAGCTGATCCAAAAGTCAGTCATCTCAATCAAGTCAAGAGAATCCTTAAATATGTTAATGGTACTTGTGACTATGGCATAATGTACTTTCATGGGTGCAAACCAATTCTCACTGGCTTCTGTGATGCTGATTGGGCAGGAAGTGCTGATGACAGAAAAAGCACTTCAGGAGGATGCTTCTTTCTAGGAAACAATCTGATTTCTTGGTTCAGTAAGAAACAGAATTGTGTGTCATTATCTACAGCTGAAGCTGAGTATATAGCAGCAGGTAGCAGTTGTTCTCAGTTGGTTTGGATGAAGCTGATGCTCACTGAGTACAATGTCCCACAGGATGTCATGACATTGTACTGTGACAACTTAAGTGCAATCAACATATCTAAAAATCCTATCCAACACAGCAGGACAAAGCATATTGATATCAGACATCATTTCATCAGAGATCTTGTAGAAGAGAAGGTGATTTCATTGGAGCATGTTGCTACAGATCTGCAGTTAGCTGATATCTTTACCAAGGCATTGGATGCTACACAATTTGAGAACTTAAGGGGAAAACTTGGAATCTGTTTATGTGATATCTAGCAGTTAATGAGATGTGCCAACATGTCATATGACATTGCATGGCATAAGTTCCAAATGGCAAAGCTAGTCTGGACTAGATCCTTGGGAATTTCATTCCTAATCATTTGGACTGTAACGGCTACTTATTTAGTAATTCCTTATAAGCAGCTATCAAGAGTCTCATCACATCATCACAAGCAAATCACATTAACTAGTAATCCTTCAGAAATCTTAAACCCTAAAGCTGCACATTCATCTTCCTCAACAATGTCTCAAAACCCTAAAACAGCTGAAGAAGTTCTCAACCAGGAAGACGTGGTTCATGCCACTCCTATTTCTATGGTGCCAATGCAATCAACACCATTAGACGAGCTCAAGGGAAATGCCTCTCACTCTAAGAAGGCAAGAACACCAAAAAGAGGTAAAGATCAAATCAGAAGCAAAGCTAAAGAAATTCCTTCACATGTTAAATACTCCAAATATGTTGATGATTCTATCAAGGAGATTGTCAACCAAGTTTTCTCTGAACAAAGAGTAGTGAAAGGAATCTCTGTTCCCTTGAACACCATTCCTGCACCTCAAGAAGAACCTGCTCAAGATACAAAGAACACTGCTGCAGAACAAGATGTCCCAATGGATGTTGGAACATATGCAGATGAGAAAGCAAACTCATCTGATGCTGATACTGAACAGACTGAGGACAAGAAAGAGGTCTCAAGTGAAAGTGATAAAGAAGTTTCTATGGAACAGGCTAAAGACTCAAATGAAGATCAATCTTCTACTGATCAACAAGCTGATGAGGAGACTGTTCAATCCCCTCCAATAGTCAATCTGGAACAGGATTCTGATGCAGAGATCATATCATCTGTGAATCCCAGCATTGCCAAAAAGGCTAAGGTCCAGGAAAGGAAAGATGCAAGATGAACCTGTCATTCCTGAGAAGAAGAAGGCTAGTCCAAAGAAAGGCAAGGCTAAAGCCACTTTTGGTCCAGCAAAACCATGGAGCAAGGTTCAAACTCAGAAGAGAAAAGCTGCAACACCATCAGATTCAGATGTTGGATCAGATGTCCCAACATCTCCTCCCAAGAAAAGACCAACATCAGCAAGAGCTTCAACTGCTGTTCCAGAAGCTCCCTTGGACAACATATCATTTCACCATGTCTCTAGTGTGAACAGGTGGAAGTATGTGTACCAAAGAAGGGTTGTCCTGGAAAGAGAACTGAGCAGCAATGCACTTGAGTGCACAGAACTGATTGATCTCATCTCTGCTGCAGGACTGTTCAAGACAGTCTCAGACCTCTCTCCCTGCTATGAACTTCTTGTCAAAGAGTTCATTGTGAATCTTCAGGAAGATTGTTCACATGGTAAGTCCTCTGAATTCCAAAAAGTTTTTGTTAGAGGTAGATGTGTGGAGTTTTCTCCCCAAATCATAAATCAGTATCTAGGAAGAGAAACAGATGGACCAAATGAGCTAGGCAAGACAGATAATCAAGTCTGTAAGGTGATAACTGCTGACCAGGTCAAGGCATGGCCTGTGAAGGGAAAGCTATCTGTAAGCATGCTTACCAGAAAGTATGCCATGCTGAACAGGATTGGTACATCTAATTGGGTGCCTACCAACCACACTTCATCAATCTCAACTGGTCTGGCCAGATTCATCTTTGCTGTGGGGACTCAAACCAAGATGGATTATGGAGCTTTTATATTTGATCAAACCATGAAGCATGCCAGCTCCTCTGCAACCAAGCTACCAATTGCTTTTCCATCATTGCTGTGTGGTATTGTACTCAATCAATATCCTGGGATTTTAACTGACAAGGATACTGCCTGCAAGAGAGAGAGCCCCCTGGCTTTTCACTACAAATTATTTCTCAGTCACCATGCTGCAGATGTTGAAACACCTGCTGGGACATCTGCTGGTACCTCTACTGTTAAGAATCCAATCTCCAAGAAGGCCTTAATTGCTGAACTGAAAAGCACCTGCAAAGAGCTTGAAGCTAGAAAGCAGAAGCTTGAAGAAATAATTAAAAGATTGGAAAGTGAAGCAGATCAGAATGCTGCATCAGGTGAAGACAGTGAAGCTGAAAGTGAAGCTGATAAAGATGAAGACACTGAAGTGGAGGAAGCTACTGAGTATGATGAATCTGAGTGATCTTTGTATGTAAGGCATTTGTAATGACAGCAATGATTTGTAATTATGGATAATAGTTCTTTGGCCCCTAATTTTGTGCCTACCAAGGGGGAGAACAACATCAAATGTAATTGCTGTTTAAATGAATGAAATCTGTTTGTTTCTGACTGAACTGAATAAGTGTGAATATTTCTGTTGAAACAAGACTGGACTCATATATGTTTGAGGGGGAGTAAAACTCAAATATGAATCAACAGAATAGTAATGATATACTCTGATAAAAAGAACTTCTGCTGCACTCTGAAAACCAGAAAAGATGTTAGCCAAAAATTAGCCAAAGGGGGAGTTTGTAGATGTTTAAGAATTGGCAGAATTTTTGACCAAACAAGAAGTGTTAAATTCAGTTCAGAATGTCCTATCAGATGTTGGGACATTAGCAAACAGAGTATGTGAACTTGGTTCAGGATGTCCTACCAGATGTTGGGACATTGTATAAATGACTAAGTTCAGTTTTGTCAGGATGTCCCAACAGATGTTGAGACATCTCAGACCTGCTACCAGAATTAATTATTGATTAACAGATCAGAGATATTTAAGGAGAATTATCTGGAATTAATTAATGCTGGATAAAACAGACCAAGGCGCATCTGTAGGGAGGTTTTAAATTGAAGATTCAGATTAAAACAGAAGACCTAATGCACCTAGAATATAGGAGGTAACAAACCCTAAATTCAAGGTGACAGCTGCTGCACATTAGGGCTGGATCATTCTACAGAAAGCCCAAAATTCAGAACCTATTTAAACAACAGAAAATCATAGAATTTAGCACGAATTTCAGAAGACTAAATAGGGTGTCTAGTGTTTTAATAGCAGGTTGCTTTTATGTACCACTTTATGAGCTTTTAAGCAAAAGTGCATTTGTGACTTGATTGAAACTGTGAAGTAAAATCAAGCTGTTATTTTTGAAGGATGTCTTCAACTTTTGTAAACTTGTAAACTTGATCACTGGGTGATTAAGGGGGAGTGAGTAGGGTACTCTTATCTAAGTGAGTCTTAGGTAGAAATTGCATTGGGTAAGTATTAAGTGATAGATTAAACAGGGTGGTTTAAGTCTAGAATTGATATTACTAATAGTGGATTTCCTCCTGGCTTGGTAGCCTCCAGATGTAGGTGTGGTTATACACTGAACTGGGTTAACAAACTTCTGTGTTGTTTATTTTTTCCTGCTGTTTAAGTTTTTGGTTAAATTTGTCAAATGTCCTATTAAGTGTTGGAACATCTCTTAGGACATCTCATTACAGAATTTCAAATATAAATAATAAGCAACAATATAATAGGCAATAAATGAATAATTAAAGGGTTAGTAATAATAAAAAATTAAGAAATAGGATTAGTAAAATATATTAAGAATAAATAAAGTTAGTAATAAAAAAAAAGAGGTTAGTGAATAATAAAAATTAATGCAATAATAATAATATAAAATTGATAAAGCAAAATAAATAATATGGTTAGTAGTAATAATAATAAAAATTAATCAAAATATTATAAGAATAAGAAATTAACAAATTTTAATATGAACAATTATATTTAGAAACAAATATGAACAAACAATTATTTTAATTTACAAATTATTAAGTTATTATTTTTTTAAATGTATTATAATTATAAAATTAAAATATTATAGGCTCAATTTAGAACTATTTACATATAATTTAGATTATGAACAAAAATATTTACATATTATGATGAAAATACATTTTAAATAAACAATAATCATATTCACAAAATTTTATATTAAGTATTTATAAGATTTAATTTTATTTACAAAAAAAAGTTATAATAGGTACATACTAACTATATTAAGAATTAGAAATAAAAATTATTTGGAAAAATAAGATTAGGTTTGATTAAAGTTTATTTAGAAAATATTTTAAGGTTTGGAAAATTAGGGTTTATATTTTTTAGGGTTTATTTATATACAAAAAAAATGTTAAACAAACATACATCCTACAATTTAATTATATAACATAGAAAATAATTTGGAAAAATAACAATTTGAACTTTTTTAGAAAACATATTAGGGTATTTTAAATATATATACATGCATATTTTATTTTTAATTAAAATTACTAAGACAATTAAGTTAATTACATAAAGAAATAAAAATAGAAATAATAGTAAAAGAAAACTTACCTGGGCTGGATTTGAACCCAAGTCAGTCTGCCTGCAAGCATCAACACTTTCCACCAGGCCAGTCAAACACAGGTGCTAGAGAATGAGCTTCACTTGGTTTTGTGCCTTATTTTGAAAAATTCAGAAAAAACAATGAAAAAACAAAAGGCCTGGGGTGGTTTTGAACCCAGGACCTTATAGTTAAACATGCGCACGCTTTACCACCTGGCTGGGAGAGCCTTCCTGTTAGCTGAATGGCATTGAATCATAATATATTAAGTCTTCTATTATCCTGAAAAATAAAACAAAAATAATGGCCCAAGCAGGATTCGAACCCTGGCCTTTCCATCAAACGCATACGCATCCTTCCACTGGGACAACTCAATGGTTGTGATATACAAACAACAAAACAACATAAAATAAATTATCATTATTTGAATTTCTGGGCGCGCGGCAAACTTCATCTTCAACCTCCTGAGCTGCGAATTTTCTTACGAAAATACTTGCAAAGTTTCCTGCGAAAAACCATTCCCAGCAAAACCTACGAATATCAACAAGCAACAAAACTGTACAATTTTACAAAATTGAAGCCAGCATTATGATCCAGACATTCACACGATTAGTTCTATGTTTTTAGAATCAATTTATATTTGCTAAATCAAAAGTCCCTAAACCTAAGTCCAAACCCTAATAATGGCATCTGGTGAATTAGGTACGGGTTCTTGAGTTTTCCTGCCCAGAATCAAGCTACACATCATCATAAACAACATTAGACAATCAAAATCCATTTAAATGCAATGAATCATTAGAATCGAAAAAAAAATTATTCAAGAACAAATTGGCTTCGGGTTGCTCATATATGCATGCTATGGATGCGTATGGGCATTGGTTTTGCATCATGGAAGATCAAGGAACATCTCTATGATCATAGTTTACCTTCTAAAGTCTTGAATCTCCAAATCCGAATCTCACTTTTTGCTTGAAATTTTGAACAATGAAGCTTACCTTTGGCTGCTGGATTTCGTCCTCTCTTGTTAGGGTTATGTTTTGTATATATATGAGATTGAATTAGGTCAGAAACATGGATTGGTTGTATGAAAATTTGATCCAAAAAATATTGAAAAAGATCATGTTGTAAAATTCAAATATTTGATCATGAAGACTTGCTATCTTTGGATTAGTCATATGATTTCCTTCTCTTTAAGCTTCAATCACTAATTAAGAATTTCTAGAACCTCAATCTTCACCCAAAAATAGATTTTCACATTTTATATTTATTTAAAATGATTTTTATGAATTAAATCAATAATAAATAAAAATAAAATAATAAAAATGCTGAATTTTGGTCAATTGGGTCGTGCATAATGAGATGAGATGGATTGGATCACAACTTAGCAAGCCCATTTGGAAAGAATTACTTTTAGGCCTCCATTTTCAACATAAACCATCACAAAATTTCCCAACTTTACAAGGGCACATATCCCTCAATTTTAAAGGTATGAGGGTGTTCTTGGACTTTTTGGAAATCTTGAAGAGTCCTCTAAACAACCCCATTGGTTTCAGGTCCATATCATTTACCAATCTCAAGTTATGCCCTTTTGAAGTTGTTGACTTTTTGTTGACTTTTGAAATGACCTATAATGTCTTAGATCATATCTTTCAAATGAAGCATTTTTGGGATTAACCTTCAACATCAAAGTTGTAGAGAATTAAATTTCCTTCAAAATGAGATTTGGATGGAGACTTGGTGATGAAGTATGTGAAAGTTATGGCTGGTCAAAGTTCAGTTGACTTTTACTGAGGAAACCCTAATTTAGAAACTCCTGATTATTGATGATCTGGAATCTCCTTGATGAATCATGATCAACCCTTGATCAAATGATGAATTTTACTTCATATACTTGATGTTGGCAAAAAATCATGAAGTTTGACTTTGGTTTGACCACAGTTGACCTCAGTTTGACTTTTTAACTGCACTGACTGATTTTGACTTATCTGATCATCTGACTGAGCAAACTTTTGAGAAAAGTCTTGAAACTTGACATGGGGGTTCTTACACACATATAAGATGTTATGAAACTCACTTGAGGTATTGTAAATCCATTTAGCCTGATTAAAGTCAAAACCCTAGTTTTGGATGCACTGCTTAGGAGGTGCATTGTCTGAGGGGATTGTCAACTTCTTTGACCAATTGTGAACTTTGTGAACCTTGTGAATCTTCATAAAGTGTCTTGTGATACTCATGGGAGGTATTGTGAACCTTGTGAACCTCATGAAGTGGCTTTGTAGACCTCATAAACCTCAGAAAAGCTTTGTAATCACTGTGAAACTTGTGAACCTTGTGAACCTTCTTAGCACACAAAGTCTTGTATTGTGAGGGCAAATTTTGGGGTGCAACAGTCACCACTGCCCTTTAGACTTCCTTTGGTTCATGCGTTTGGTTATTTTTCATGGTTTACTGTGTTTTTTTCATTTATCCAACCGATGGATTAGAATCAGCTCATATCTTATTTAGGTCATTTTATTAAAGAAATCAAATATCAAAATCATAAAAACTTTTTTTTTATTAATTAATTGTTTTACATAAGTTTATTTAATCAAATTAGTTAATCGATTAACTAATTCTATTAAATGATTTTATTTAAAGAATTAATTAATATTCAAAAAATATTTTCTTGACTTTCTTTTCAAATTTCAAAATTCTCTATTAATTTCTCATCTTTATATTTCAAAAATAAAAAAAATTCATAGATTAATTTAATTAAATATCTTATTTGATTAGATTAGTTAATTTGATAATTAATCTAATTAAATATTATTATTTAATTCGGATTAATTAATTTTTTCACCTTTGCTCGATTATGTGTGTGATATGAGTTTTGCGTATGCTCGATTTCTATTTGCTTGTGACATGATACAATGCTTATTTGTGTGATTACTTTTCGCATTTTTGACGATAAATTGCTAAGTAAAAAAACGAACGCACATTAAGATTAGTCATTTAAAAGATCAACGAAATCTTTGGTCCAACGCCAAATAAACATCCATATGCACTTCACTTCATACACACACGTAAGTCGATCGTTCCTCGATCGCCATCTGCACGAACTTTGCACCTTACACTTTCAGCAATATTTTCCAACTTAATGAATCAACGCATTGCGCTTGTTTTCCATAGCTAGTCTTTAGCTTATTTCCTCAACTTTGCGAGTCGAGCACATTGTGCCTCGCTAACAAAACCAACAAATAAACTTCCATTTGCATTCACCTTAAACTTCAAAAAACCGAAATGTTACTTCTTAGATCCAAACCCTTGATCCAACATCAAGCGGTCTCAGGAAACAAAACACTTCAATAAATACGAGGAAAATTGCACGCCACGAGCCTTAAGCGATAGAAAGGGGGATAACGAGCTTTCGTTACTCGCTCCGATTATTTCGACGCAGGACACTCGTCTTGTTGGGCGAGATAAACTATCCATAGTCTTTAGTGCAAATGGACTCTAAAATCCTTTCATCGAAGAAAGGTAATAAAATCAACAACCAATACCCATATCAGGCCGAACTACGAAGCTCTGACTTTCCCATTGCACAAGGGAATACGTAGGCACGAGGATCTCAATCCTTGCCGAGCCCCTAGGATCAATAAACCCTTTAGTTCAACAAGTAATCATAAGTATAGACGTCCCTTCGCGCGTGACAATCTAGATGGTTCCCATCGAGTACGATGGATGTAGGAGGTGCTAATACCTTCCTCCTACATAACCGACTTCCGAACCCCGACAATGGTTTGTGATGACCTTGTTTTATCCCTTTTTGGTGGTTTTATCTATATTTTCCATTTCCCTCTTCGGGAATAAATAAAATTAGGTGGCGACTCTCAAGTCAGCCCAGCCGCGACCGCGTTCGCGAGGGATCGTATTTTTCGAGGTACGACACCCCCGAACCCAAAAATCTTTTAAAAGGTCTTTCCTGTTCTTTTATGCCTTTCCTTTGGATAAAATAAAAGTCGGTGGCGACTCTTGCTATCCACAACATAACTAAAGTCAGTTCTCCCACCGTGTTACAACTGCCACGCAGTCATCTTCAACCTCCAGCCCTGCACAATTTCCTGCGAATTTTGCTATGCAATTTCCTGCGAATATTTTTGTAACAAAACCTGCGATTTTCATAGGATACGAAATACACACAATTAATCCATAATTTTTATGGGGAATTAAAGCCCAGGTCTTATAGAATTCAAAAATCCCTTTGAAAGCCTCTTATGGTCCACGAATTGATTGACCCCAAATTCAAAGCTAAAACCCTAACAATGGCATTCTCTCAAATAAGCCATGAAATTTCAATCCAACCTGCCAGAATCGTTCTAGGCATCACAACAAACACATATCAATCATCAAAAATAGTTCATAATGCATATGTTAGTGAAATCGAAAATTTGAAATTCAAGATAAAAGTGAATTCGGTATTCATGGTTCATGATGTTTTTGATGCATATAATCATTCAAACATGTTCAAGCAACCTCAAGGAAACTTTCTCAACCTTAAAAACCTCTTTTAAATGGTTGAAATCGCAAAACCGATTTTTCAAATTTCTTGATTTTTTGAACCTTGTATGAGTGCTTTGGCTGCCCAATTTTTCGTCTCCTTTGTGTGTGTTTATGTTATACATATATAGTATGACCTAACTAGGTCAAACAATCAGATCCTCCTTTGGATTTTTGGATCACTTGAGATTGAAAAAGATATGCCTTCAAAATATTGAAAAAATTTGATATATCCTTGCTATTTTTGGTTGATCTGATTTTGTATGATCTCAATCACTTTTAATTGACCTTTAAGACTTTCTAGAACCAAAATCCTATCAAATATTGAAACTTTTATATTTTATTTTGATTTAAAATGATTTTTAATGTATAAAATCATAATATATAAAATAAAATGAATAAAAATTTGAATAAATGATTTTTAATTCGTGCATGATGTCATGGTAGTGTTTGGGTCATAAAAATGCAAACCCATTTGGAGAAATTTGGTTCTAAGGTCCCATTTGCTTCATAAACCTCTCAAAAATTTCCCAACTTGGCAAAGGAACAAATCCCTCAATTTTAAGGCTATGAAGGTGTTCTTGGACATTTTGGAAATCTTAAATAGTCCTCTAACAAACCTCTTTGGTCTCATGTCCATATCCTTTACCATTCTCAAGTTATGCTCTTTGGAAGATGTTGACTTTTTGTTGACTTTTAAAATGACCTATAATGTCTTAGCTCCTACCTTCCAAATGAAGCATTTTTGGGCTTGGCTTGTGAGACAAAAAGTTGTAGAGAATTCAATTTCCTTCAAAATGAGCTTTGGATGGAAAAAATTTGATGAAGCATGTGAAAGTTATGGCTGGTCAAAGTTCAGTTGACTTTTCCTATGAAAACCCTAATTTAGAAACTCCTGATTCTCGATGATCTGAAATCTCCTTGATGAATCATGATCAACCCTTGATCAAATGATGAATTTTACTTCATAAAATTGATGTTTGCAAAAAATCATGAAATTTGACTTTGGTTTGACCACAGTTGACCTCAGTTTGACTTTTTAACTACTTTGACTGATTTTAGCCTATCTGATCATCTGACTGAGCAAACCTTTTGGGAAAGCCTTGAAACTTGACATAGGGATTCTTAAAGACATATAAGGTGTTATGAAGCTCACTTGAAGCCTTGGAAGTCTATTTATCCTGATGAAAGTCAAAACCCTAGTTTAAGATGCATTGCTTAGGAGGATGCATTGTCTGAGGGAATTGTCAAACTTTCTGACTAATTGTGAACCTTGTGAACCTCTTCAGATACCTTGTAGATCTTGTGAACCTTGTGAACCTTTTGGGACACCTTAGTAAACAATTTCTTATCTTGGTGAGGGTAAATTTTGGGGTGTAACAGCTTCTACCTCACTGAACAAGTGATTGAAGCCAACCCCGAAAAATGTCGGACATTCTCGGAATTCCCAACCCCCAACTCGAAGAAATCATTTCAATCCTTTAACGAAATGCTCGCCTCCCTATCCCGTTTCGTAGCCAAATTCGTGCAATATGCCCTTCCTTTCTTCAAGCTACTAAGGAAAGAAGCCGCCTTTGAATGGAATGGAGAGTGCGAAAAGGTAGTCACTAAGGAAGCCATCTCTGTTCTCATCCGCAAAACCGACGACGGGCAGAAACCTATCTATTTCACGAGTAAAACCCTTCAGGGTCTCGAGCTCTGATATCAGCAGATCGAAAAGGTCGCTTTAGCCCTCATAAAGGTGGAAAAATATTACGACATTACTTCCTCGCCCATACAATAAAAGTCTGGATGGACCAACCCGTAAAATAGCTACTTGGACGACTAGATATGGTCGGCAGAATGCTAAAGTGGTCGTTAGAACTATCAGAGTTCGACATCCAGTACGAAAGCAGGAAAGCTTTAAAAGCACAAGTTCTGGCCGACTTCGTCGTCGAGATGACACATAGCCTAACCCCGACCAGCGGTGACCATAAATGGACGATCTTCGTCGATGGCACATCCAGCTCGACCGGGAGTGATGCAGGTATCATCCTCGAGAACGAGGACGTAATATTTATTGAAGTATCAATGGCATTAGCCTTCCAAACTTCCAACAACCAAGATGAATACGAAGCATTCCCGGGCTTGCGACTGGCCGAGGATCTTGGGGAAAAAGAAATGAATATATCCACCGATTCTCAGCTCATAGCATCCCAGGTACGAGGAGAATATCAAGAAAACAATGACAATCTCATCGAGTACCTGACCCTCGTGAAAAACAAATTGGAGAAGTTTGACTCCTGGGAAGTCCAACACGTTCCCCACCAACATAATACACGAGAGGACATCCTGTCTAAACTAGCAAGCACACGAAAGAAAGGCGGGAACAAATTCGTGATCCAAGAGATCCTATCACGGTCAAGTATCGAGAAACCTTCACCTCCACTTGAAGTGAACTCCATCGGCGACTCCCATTGCTGGATGACCCCCATCCATAATTACCTCACAAAGGACGAACTCCCAGTAGACCCCAAAGAGGAATCTGCTACTAAACGAAGGGCGTGTTCTTACGTCCTCCTCAAAGGCAAACTCTACCGATGAGGATTCTCTTTCCCACTACTTAAATGTGTCGAAGAGGAAAAAGTATCCGACATCTTAGGAGAGATACACACGGGAATTAATGCTCAACATCTCGACGAACGATCATTGGCACGCAAAGCATTGCGAGAAGGTTATTACTGGCCGACGATGCAACACGACGCAAACGAGCACGTCGGGAGATGCGAAAAGTGTCAAAGACACGTGGATATGCACCTGGCCCCTCCTAACGAGCTGAAGACATTCTCCTCCCCGTGGCCTTTCGCCTGGTGGGGAATGGACATCCTCGGTCCATTTGCGACCTTCTCTTACCAGAAAAAATACCTTAACATCGGCGTTGACTATTTTACGAAATGGATCGAGGCCGAATCCCTTGCCAAGATCACTACATAGAACATACTACGTTTATTCAAGAGAAATATCCTCTCTCTCTTCGACATACCCCAAGTCCTCATAACTGACAAAGGGACACAATTCACAGACAGGAGGTTCCAAGACTTCGTCGCCAACCTAGGCACGAAGCAACATTTCACGTCCATCAAGCACCCCCAAACCAACAGTCAAGCAGAGGCGGCCAATAGGGTAAACTTGAAAGGACTAAAGCACGGACTAGGTGAAGAAAAGAAAGTGTGGGTTGAGAAGCTACACAACATACTCTGGGCATATCGCACGACCCCACACTCTACGACCGGGGAAACCCCATTTCGACTAACATACATGACTGAGGCGGTCATCCCGATGGAAATACAAGAACCCTCCAGACGGACAGAAGCGCCCCTCGACGAAGATCTAAACGGCGAAGCATTACGAGTAGAGTTAGACCTCGTCGAGGAAATTCGTTTCGAGGCGGCCCTACGAGAAGCTTCACTGAAACAAAAAGTAGCCCTGTGCCACGACGCAAAAGTAATAAAACGAGAATTTCAAGTGGGTATCCTCGTCCTCCGACGAAACCAGAAGAACCCGCATGAGGGCAAGCTGGCTGTGAATTAGGAAGGCCCATATCGTGTCTGAGAAAAAACAAATAACAGGGCCTACTACCTCGAGAACCTGCAAGGAGAAGAACCTGCTCGACCATGGAATGTTGAAAACTTCAAGCAATACTATAGCTAAACAACTCATAAAGACATGGAAGGTACGCCCATGGCACTTCGTCACTAATAGAAAGGAAGGTCGACGTCCCTAGAATGCGGGCACGATCTCCTCCGACGCTGGACACTTCAAAACGAACTCCAGCGCCACAGTACCACGTCGGCAGGGCGCCCAGCTCGTGATGGGAAGGCCCAAGCCCCGGGAACAGAGCCACGACCATGGCCCTCGTCCCGATTTGCAGCGGACATAAAACCCGCCACCTCGCTGGTTCCCTAACCCACGAGTCTAAAACAGTCGAGCAAACGAGTTCATAATATCCTTAAACAAACTACCTCGCCGAATCCCTAAACCGACGAGCCTAAATAGTCGAACATACAAATTCACGATATAATCAACATTAGACACTTAACAAAAAGTAAACATTATATTATGAATCCGGCCAAAACGATCGGTGAAGTACATGCAGGGAAAATCTCAAAATACGAAAATAAGTAAAGGCACGCAGGCCATGAAAACAAAAACAAACTGGCACACAGGCCGAAAAAAACAAAGGCACGCAGGCCAGACCTACTCATTACCCTCCTCATCATCCTATTCTTCCCTCGAACCAGCATCAATGCAAATGATCTCCCTGTCAACCACTCCATAGTTGAAGGAAGTCCCTTCAGTGACGAGCCCAGGGTTGATGATCTTGAGTTGATCAGTAGCATTGTCAAAACCCTCTTTGAAGACCCCAACAACATCCCTCTTGAGCTCCCTGATCCGGTCGATCAGGTCACCCCGGTTCCGTAGAGCCAGCTCCCCCTCGCTTTCATCTTCCCCAAGGAGAGCCATCTTCTCCAGCATTTCAACCCTTGAATGGAGACGCCCATTCTCCGCCATGACCTAACTAAATTCGGCCTCTTGCTCCTTCAACATTTTGTTCTCCTCGACCAAGGTCTCGTGCTCGCGCTTCACCTTGTCTAGCTCAGACCTCAGACATTCTTGGATTTTTTACTCCTCTTTTTTTAATTAGCAAAGTTCTGGGAGAGTTTATTCTTTTCAGCGGTGACAGCTCGGAGTGCCTCATCTGCACCCTTCAACGCAGATAGCGAGCAGGAATTGTTGGATAGAACCAGGGCCGTTTCCATGAACCTAATCACTACAACAACGTCATGAGTTAGGCTGGCACGGCTACTCGCTACCTGCTGGTCGAGAATGGCCTTAGTCTCAACAGACATCACCGTGAAGGAACCTTCCAAGCTGAAAGCTTCTCGCTCTAAGTAACAAAGAGAAAGAACGTAGGCCCCTTGGTTCTTAGATGAACCCCCGTGCATAACAGCTGGTTTACCTTCAAGGCGGGGACGCTTGGGGCGTGGAGACTCATCCAGTAGGATGGTCTCGTTTGGGATTAATACGGGCGGAGAAGTTGGGAGGGGAGAATGTGGAGTGGGACTAGAGTTCCCAGAGCCGCCAGCCACATGCTCAATGACCACCTGTTGGATGCGACCCTTGCTTTTCTTCTTTTGTTTGGTTGGGGCCCCAGCCTGGTTGACTCACTTCAATGCTTGCTCCCTGAGTTTGGCCATGTCACCTACAAAATGAACAAGTCAGTAAGGCAGATTAAAAACAAAGAAAAGAGACATTCGGAGATAAGTTACCTAGAAGTCGGAGGGCTTCCTCATCCGACTTACACTCGAGCACAACCCTAGTGTTAATTATTCGAAGCTCTAATACGGGAAATCCATCGTCGCCTAGTATCAGATTATCTAGTCGATCTACACAGGTTGCAGGGTTGAACTCCGGACGTAGGCCACCAGCTTTTTGTAGGCCAACTTGTCCTCGACCCCTGGGTTCTCATGTTTTACCCTATAATGGCTGGTCGACAATTCAAAATGATCCGGCCTCTACTCAAGAGAAACCTTCGACACCAGGCGTTCCCTACCATCAGGCTTTCGTCGCCTGTCATATAGGTTGTCGAGGGCCTGCTAGGTGATGGGCTTCACTGTATACCACATGTCCTTGAAGTTTCAGACATAATCATGGTAGGTCTTGAATAACCTCAAAGGTTGTTTGAAAGAGACCCAATTGTGTCTACCTTCGCTGCCCAACCGTTGTAAGTGGAAGACTCTAAAGAAGAGGGGCAGAGTACAACAAATTCCAAGATGCCGACATACCATTTTAAATACCCGAATGAACGATATCACGTTGGATGGAATTGCGAGTGCGTTAGTCTAACTCACTTAAAAATCCCCCATCTAAAAGCCATTGAAAGGGAGTCGTATCCCCACTTCTTGGAAGGAGAACTCATACATTGCAAACCGCTTTCCCCGAAAATACGAGCAGATCCGCTTCTCGGGAAGGGGAGCATAACACTGCCAATTCAGGAGTTCGTCGGGGCCTACATCCTCGACTACTGTGTGGGCGTTGGAATGGTCGTCTATAAAGTAAGACTCTATTTCCATTGGCTCGTCGGCAACCCATGCACAATCTTCACTCTAAGACGAAGATGGTGCACTCCCTCCCGCGGGACGTCCCTGGTCCGTATTACCTGAAAAGCAGAAGGAAAAAGTGAATTCGACATTGCATCAAATCCACCCTTCCACCGCAGTTCAAGTGAAAGGGCGAGGAGGTCAATACCCAACACACACATACCGAACTACCCGAGACATTCAAAGAATGCCCGTGGAACCCAATGGACCTATGAAGGTTTCTCCCGGGACATATAAATAATGCCCAAGACATTCAAAGAATTCATGAAGATCCTGATCGGGTCATTCAAATGATGCCCGAGATCTTTATCTAAATCTCCTATTTTCTGTCCGGCACACACATAGTACAACCGGAGCATTCATCCAAAACCCTAAAAAACCGTCTAGAAGCATACATTCTACCTACTAAGACGAATGATTTGCTACTATAAATAACTAGTTGAATCCAAAATTACCAGAAACAGAGAAACAAAGGGTTACCTGACATAGTTCTAGGGATGTGATGACGGAGAATGACAACGACGGCGGTGGTTATGCTTGCGGGAGAAAAAATGAATATCCGTTAAGATGTCAAAGGAGAGAAAAGGGAAAATGAAATGGTCCCCTCGCTCCTCCCTTTATATACGTCACGTGGATGAATGCGCCCTAGGAAATCATTACCTAGATTCCCTAGGGCGGCCTGCATTTAATGCATGGGAGACGAAGTGACATCCATTAAAGACAAATGATACGTCACCCTAAAGAATTACAAACGACAGCGAGCATACACTACTTCCTCGACATCTAAAGAGGCCGTGCGCCACGAAATTTTCCCTGACGAGAACAGATCGTCGACTCAACAAGAAAAGATTCCCAACTTCTGCAAGAAGGAAGCCCAGGATCGTCAGATGCTTTCCACTCCTCGCCACTCAGGAGCTCGTGGTTTTCCCCGACGTTAAGAGTTATGCCCGACAAGTTATTAAGTCCTCACTCTGTCCCAGATTTTTGACTTAGGGGGCTACTATTCCAGACTGGGCCTCTAAGACTGCATCGGGTAGAGGCCCAATCAGTCGGGCATAGGCCCGACCCAACAAGAAAAAGGTTCACACCGTCGGGCAGGCTCATGGCCCATATGACTGGCAGTAGGGGAGACTACGTCTCCCCCACATATGACATGTCACCTAACTTCCCATTATTATCTCCTAGAATATAGGGGAAGTTGACCAAGGGCAACACCACGTGCTAGGTCTTACACGCTCCTACGTGTTCCTTGGCAGTTCTTCCTTGGGCCTATTTGATCCTGCCCAAGAAAGGACCTTGGCCCAATGCTAGGGGCACACTATAAATACCCTATTTTATTAGAGGGTCAGGTATTCAAAAACTATCATTATTATTCTACTGTACCCATACTCACTTAAGCATCAAAGTGCCTTGCAGGTACACCCTCACCTTCTCTCAATCAACCATTACGTTCGTTGCTCAGCACCTGGAAGGCCCTTCTGATCAAGTAAGATCAGTAACCAAGACAACTCCAAATCCAGGAACAACCCATCTAGATTTTGAAATATGCCATTAAGTACTTCTTTTGAGAGAAAGGAAGTATGGGACCAAGAAGTGTCACAATAATCCAATTTATAGGGAGCAATATTCTTTGAAAGTAACGAACCATCCATCAAAACGTTGGTCAATTCAAAGAGCCAATAACTTCACTAACTGCCCATAGGCCAAGACTGTTGATTGTTTCTTCTTTTAAGAGCACTGTCCAAGGAAATCTAGTTACATGTAAACATGTTTCAAGATAATGTCCTAACATCATGTCAGACAATGTCTTTGCTTTATTGGCCTTTTTCTGCTAAATTGACAAAACCACAACACTTTCACATGAATTTGCAGTGAAAAATAATTTATCCTAGACTGGTCAATGATTCTTTAAACATCCAACAAGAATCAGGTATTCAGTATTGTCAAGTCTCCCTCAACTTGCAACAATACAATGTCAAGACATCACAGTTGAGATCTCCATCCCTCCTGGATGGAAAAATCTGCTTGACACTCACCACAAGCTTGGTGTAGACTGCACCTCTACAGTAGATCCTTATATCAAGAGGCAACTCCCCTTATCTAAGACAATTTGTGCTCCCTTGAGAACCTACGTAGAAATTAATGGAAAACATAATACGCATCTTCAATGTCTTCAAGAGTTCACTCTCTGTCCAACCACCTGCTGAAACACATTCGTTTTGGCACCACTATCCCTTCTGACAAGAAATATCAGTCACTTACACATGAAAACCATCATGCTATCCATGAGTCACATAAGGATCACCATCCTCATAGTAACAAAATGATGGAAACATATCAAAGACAATTTTCTTTCCTCCCATTAGTGTCAGATACTGTACACATGCTTTAGAAAAGCATGACTTTCTAGACAAAGTCCTCCCACAAGATTTTAAAAAATAGACAGTTTCCCAAATCTTCAAAGACAGTCATTCCCTATAATTCTCCCATATGATAATCTGGAATACTCTTGATCAGTTTATGATTATCCACATGCAGACTTCTAGGCAATCAATACTTGATCTATTTCAGTCTTCTCTACATTCTCCTTCCAAGGCATACCTTATACTTCATCATTCTCCCTTATGACTATGCATACACTCCTTAGGAAATAATGTAGGTAATAAGCTTTAGAATTAGAGCACAATCATCCTTCACCAAGGATATCCCACCCAGATAATGTCTTAACACCAAGATAGAACATCTTCCACATATCAAGACAAAATTCTTGATATGCTCCACCAACTGGACTTACTATAGCATAGTAATCCAAAGAGCTGAAGAACTCCAATCATACAAGCGCCACCAGCTTGAATAAGAACTCCGGAAAGAGAGAAATAAACTCATATCCACCTTCAAGAAGAAATAATCTCCTTGATTCTTCAACTCATCACCCTTCTACCCAAGAGTAATTTGTTCCAAGACAATCCTCAAGACTAACTAGCTTCCACATGTTGATTAACTTTATTCTTCAAATCCATTTATGAGATCAACCAATTGCCACAATTTAATCACCTCCTTCATAAATCCTCATATGAAAAATACAATTGCCACATATTGTCTTCTTCACATTTGTCAGAACTCTCATAAAGATATGTTGATCTACAAAGAGAAACTTGATCTTCAATTTACACGTATCCACTTGCTCATAAGCAATACACACTTAGACTCCCTAAGCCATGGATAATGTAACATCTTCTCCTTCCTAGAGCTCCCGCAAACTTCCATGAGAGCGATCTTTTTGAAGCATCATTGTTCATTATTGTAGATCACCCTATCTTGAATTGATGTTCCACTCTACCAACTGAGATTCTGATGTTGAACTAGATGTTAGAACATTATGATTTGACATCTAGCTGTTGAATTCAACTCCTTCTTCTACCACTTGAAATAACTTCCTCCCTTTATAGAAAAATATTCACATGCTCCCATAGACTTGATTCACCAACCAAGTTTGAGTAGACAACCTCCATTATGTTGATTTTGCAATTATTCTAAACAATCTCACACATTGATGAATACCTGCCAGTGCTTCTCCAAAGACTTCAAACCCGCCACTGTTTGAATCTTCATAAGGACTAGTAAGAAACTAACCCCCATAGTTGTACCAAGGATGCGACCTTTCCTTGAGTAGAGTCGTCTTCACAAATTAGCTGAGGTTTCCACCTATCTTAACTCCATGATAAGCATTATAGAATGCCCTAAAGTACCTTGATCAGAAATAAACCAATCCAAGTAGTCATCAAGATTATGATGTCTTCATAGTATTCCATCTCTATCTTCAAAACTGAATCACCATCTGAACAAGTCTCAATGCTTTCCAGCAAAAGATGTGAAGCCAATAATCCTAGGTCAAGAGCCTAAGGGACTTCTTAGTGAATGTAGAACCCCTCCCATGATTCTCCAAACCTCTGATGAAAAGATATTAGAACATCTGATACAACATCCTCAACCTTGAATCATAAGGATAATCAAATATGCACAAAGCAATTGATTTTTTAATCATTATAGTTATAACCCTTGTTCGATTCCAGCATATTCTGAATATCACATAGATATTCCTCTTCATATTGTCTTCTTCTATTGTTGTGTAAGTTATTAAGATATCAAGGCTGCCCCCTTGACTCAAGCTCTTAAGATTCTCTCTGAATGAATCCTAATTACCTTAACTTTGTGAACTCATCCTTAGGGTTAAAAAGTATGAGTTCTTCCTTGCATGTTGTTTGTGGACGGTGAAAATAAATCACCTAACGTTGTCTTCACTTTTATGCTTCCAAGAAAGCACCTCTTACTCTGAAGAATAACTAGCAGACTCCAGAATATGGCTGAATTGCCTTGATTGGACTTGATCATCATATCAACTATCTTTAACAAATTAGCCAACAAGAAATCATTAAACCACTAGAGCATGAGTTTGATAATTCATCTTACCTCTTCTATCCAGTCTGACTTTAGCATACATGATGACACCATTCAACCATGTACCAAGTCACATAGGAATCAATCATCACAATAACATCCCTATGCTCCCGACTTTGGAATGCTATGTGTATTCAAACCGATTGACATCTACAAGAACAAAACCGAGTAAGGATAACTACATGTTTTCTTCAATCAATACTCCAATATCCCATACTATTGGAATTGTTTAATTAGAATATATGCAACAAAATCACTAGAGAACAACTTCAACTTGCCCTACACAAGATGTCAAGACATATTTAAGGAAACCACCCAAGAGAACTACCACTCCTCATGTTTGTTGTTGCAAAACCCTTCAAACAATAATATCTCCTTGTTTAATCACCAAAAAGTACTCCATAGATCTCATCTAGAAAACCGACCAGGATGTCTGCTCTGATACCACTTGAAATTATGGTTATCTAGATACTCCAATGTCATATCTCAAAGTTAAGACAATGATTACTGCATTTTAGGAAACAAGAGAAATACACAAGTGTTATTTTGAAGTGATGCAACACAATCACCAACAGATGTTGAGAGATCATGTTAGGACATCTCAGTCAAGAACACCATATAGAAAACTGTAAATTGCAGAATATAAAGTACACATAATATGTTGACCCAGTTCTATGTTAACAAACCTAAATATGGGGGATACAACCCCAAAATGAAGACTTCACTATTGCATAGTATTATCACAAAGCGAAACTCCCTCATTTACAAATTTGTTTCCTAATCACTGCCATAATGGACATCTTTGCCAAAGCTAAACTCTAGTCGTTTATAACTCTGATAAGAGAACCTACTCACATATTTAACAACCTGCGTTGCATCTGTCTTCTGCCATCACAGAACCTGTCATGGTTTCTTGACCAACAAGTTATCTTGGTGTTGGCTAGATATTTTGACTTGTTCAAAAAAATGAAGTTTGGAGGCAAAACCATGAGAATGCCATAAGGAAGGAGTTCGATCCAAGCAAAGAGAATGAAGCAACCATGGGTCTACAGTTGGATTCAGGAATCCAGAACCAAGTCGAAACGCTTCGATGCACCTCACTGAATCCACTATGTCAAAGCTATTTCGACGAAGAGGTCCAAAGAATTGTAAAGAAACTGCTCCAAGTAGTGGGACAAATTAATGGGTGGTTACCAAGAGAATGGGTTGACAAGTGTCAAAGCCTTGGAAAGTGTCTGACAATTATTTTATTTGTCTATATAAGTAGATTTTATTTTCATTATTCAAGGTCGCATTTCTTCACATTGAAAAAGGGACGAACTCAAAGCACTGAGCGTCAGAGAAACGAGTTAACCCCCTATGCAAATGTATGATAGCGTCCAAACACTTATGTATTTCAAGTCATTTTAATTCCGAGTTATTTTAAAATACTTGCCTTTTGTATTTATCCTTTTTATCCTGCCTTTATTCGCTTTTTTGTCTTTTCATTCAAGCATTCCGCGTATGTTTGCTATAAACACAAAAATACCAAAAATACACACAAGAACCCCCATTACTATTCTATATTACAAGAGTTTGAAGCATAAATAATCGGCCAGAGCAGTCATGGGACTTGTTTGGCCAGTCCCGCAATTAAACCTCGCGCAGAGGAGGCCAGCGAATTGTTCGCGCGAAATCCACGTGAGAACAAAATGGAACGCCCAATGGGACATGTTGGGTTAGTTATATGCACTTGCACAATGACAAAATGGTAACGCTATATCCGAACGAAGAACCGTCTTCGATAAGAAGTCTAGTTGTTACGAACACAACTGAACATGTTACAACAACAATACTGTCTGCTACTAGTGGATCAACCACTGCTCCGATTCAACCTGAACCAATCAGGCCAAATGTGGGTGGAACTTCGGGGCCACAGGGGCCTAGTTTCACCATGCCTTTTTCCAGAACCTTCGACATGCCTCCCGAATTCATGCCAAGTTTCCACAATTCTGTCTCGACATTTGCATATAGTTCGTCAAGAGCATTCTCTCCATACCAAGGGCTTGGGCCTTTGACGAACCACTACAATCAAACGACCGGGTACAATTTTTTTTATCTCAGTCGATGCCAACGTTTACTCCAAACAATGTGGCCTTCGTAAGGCAGCAGATGGATGAGAGTAACCATGAGATGGTCCACATGTTAACACAAAAAATGGGGACCATTTAAGATCTTTAATACAAGATTCGACACAGTGTTACCAACAGTTGGCAACTCAGATGACTCGAATAGGGGACTTTTTGGGGTCACCAACTACCCCACGACGTCGAACCCTACCTCCTCTTCCTAAGACACCGGTCCGACAGGAAGAGTAGTACGAAGAGATTTTAGAACAGCCTTATGAAGAGGTTGAACAAATACCCAGGATGGCCCAGAGGCCTCCCATCGTGATGTTACATTGACATCAAGACCAATGGGATGTGTTAGGACAAGTTCGTCAGGTTGCCATGGTCGGAGAGCCGAACCTTGAAACTATAGTAGAGAGGATTATGGTCCAAAATGGTGCCAACCCAAGCCTTCGACGACCAACTTACATGTCCCCATTACATAACTATGTGCTACAAACTGAACTTCCAAGGGGTTGGAAAGTCCTAAAGTTCACCAAATTACATAGAAAAATCCCCATTTCATGTCCGACGACGACCAACTTACATGTCCCCATTTCATGTCCGACGACGGAGAACTCCTCGATAAAAGTGGGGTTCATGTGACTGAACTTAAGTCAGGACCTACCTATAGGTGCAAAGTGTTGAAACCATCGATTGGAAAAAACCTTGTTGAAACAGGGAAATCCGACAAATATATCACTAAGACATATACCTTTGATATATCTAAATGTGATGAAATTTTGATTTGCCAGTAAAAGATGGTCACATTGTTGTTCCACCTGGTTTAAAAGATCCCCCTCTAGATCAAAAGAAAAAGAGGGGATTTTGCAAATTTCATAATTATGTTGGTCATAAAACTTCTCAATGTGTTCATTTTCAGGAATTTGGTGCAAAAGGCTTTGAAGGATAACATGCTTCAATTTGACGAGAAGCCAAAGATGCAGGTCGACTTCGACCCTTTGAAAGTCGAAGAAGCACTCTATTCTGAGTTGAATGATTGTATGATGGTGGAAGTTACTGAGGATTTCCCTAACACACCTCATATCGAAAACATGGAGTGTATGATGGTCGACACTACTGAAGGTGACGACAAGAACACTAAGGAGAAACTGTCAGTTTACCCAATGGCTAATGAAAGTTTGGATGAATTCCAAAATAAATGCCAAGTGGGTGGATCGAGGGCAATATTATGCCCAAGGTGAAATGTTGTGTTCGACGAGAAGGCAGCTAAAAAATATGAAGCTGGCAAAGGGAGACTTTAGCCGTTGAGGGGTCCCGTATCCCAAAGTTTGTGTTCGACCGGGATGGTAACCTTTGTCGAAATGAGGAATTCCAAAGACAAGCAAATTCAGGAAGGCCTAAAACTTTTGTGCCACCATTTGACACCCCACATGAGAAGTTGTCGAACCAGTCAATCAAAAGGGCAACAAGAGGCCGAAATGGAGGGTGTTGGACTTAGAGAAAGAGACTAGGAAGAAAAATGAGCATATGGGTTACATGGTTTCTCCTAATTACAAAGGGAAGAACCCAATGACCAGGACCCAGTGGAGCCGCTACCAAAGAAATAAGAAGGCCAAAAAAGGGGCGACAACATATCGACCAGGGCAAGGAGAAACCCCTAGACCAAAGAGTAACACCCAAAAGCAAGGTGGGTTGAGAAAGGAATATTGTGGCGAACCAGATGCTGACTATTGGAACCTCTGAGAGAAAATAGGTAATATCCAAACAAAAAGCAGAATGTACTCTTGCTGTTAGAAAAGGGAAGGAACCTAAATACACTCCCCAATATGACAAGGAAGAGCCTACATATTTGTAACACGGTGGGAGAACTGACTTTAGTTATGTTGCGGATAGCAAGAGTCGCCACCGACTTTTATTTTATCCAAAGGAAAGGCATAAAAGAACAGGAAAGACCTTTTACAAGATTTTTGGGTCCGGGGGGTAGGTTATGTAGAGGGAAGGTGTTAGCACCCTTTACATCCATGGTTATCCATGGGCTCTTAGTTACTTAGCTCACTTTAAAATGTTTTTGAAATGTGAAGTGTGTGAATAGAAATTTTCTTAAGAGTTTATAATGGCCCATGTACGGATGCGTATAAACCTTTGTTTTGAAAATTTTTGTTTGAAATTGTGAAGTGTTTGAAAAGTTTTTGAGAGCGAGCAAGTAACTATGAGGAACCTACCCTAAGTTTGAGTCTTTTCTGTTCTTGAATCCTTTAAATGGTAAGACTATCCCTATTATTAAGGAATAGGTAGTCATTACCTTGGATGTGAGGGACAAGTGAAGGGACATATGTTTATGTAGGCAACTGTGGGGTGTATTAAGCAATTTTGGAGGGACTGTCATCTTTATTCGAAGGGACAAGATCATTACGAAGGCAACATTCGAAAGGGACTTGATCTTTTATTCGTTAAGGGACTAGATGACTTTATTTTGAGGGAATTTTGCTTTATACACCCTACTTGACCTTTTGATTAGGCAACAATGAGAGGTATCCCTAAGGAAGTGAGATGGCGATCCAAGATCGACTTACGTGTGTGAGTGTTCAATTTTAAATATTTATCTTTTACATTAGTGATCTAAATTAATTTTAAAATACAAACATGTTTCACTCCCTATTTACTAACCATAAATAATTTAAACATTACTATTAAATATTACACCAAGGAGCAATTACAATAATAATAATAAAGCAATTTAAATACAATAAGCAAAATAAATAAATAATTATAATTGGGTTAGTGAAAATAATAATAATAAAAATAATATCAAATTAATGGGGTTAGTAATAAATAAATATCACAAGAATATAAATAATAATGAAATAAACAAACATATTATAATAATTAAAAAGAATCAAATTTTTTATATAAACAATTATTTTAAAAAATATGGGCAATTATACTAATTATTATAAAATTTTTAAGTTATGTGTATAAATTATAAAATTAAATTAGTTATGAACATATTATGAAAATAAATTATAATTAAATTAGCAATTTTAAACATATAGTAGAAATTATTTACATGCAAAATTAAATTATAAACAATTATAAAATATTTACGTATTATAAAAATAAATTAAGCATTTTAATTTTTAAACATATTTATGTACAAAAATTTAAATTATAAACAATTTATATATTAACAAAAATTAAATTAAGAATTTTAATGAAATTATAAATATAAATAATAGAATAAGAAAATTAGGGTTTGAAAAGAATATGTTTTTAGGGTTTTTAAAAAATAAATTAGGTTTCATACACAAAAATTTTAAATATTAAATATTAATTCAATTATACAAATATATAATACATACATATTAATAATTTATAAAATAAAGTATTGATACAAAATATATATATATATGATTTATTTTATAAAAAACATAATAATTAATTAAAATTTAAAAGAATAAGAAAAAGGAAAATATAAAGAAAATTGCTTGGTTTTTTTTAAAAATTGGGAGGCCTGGATTTGAACCCAGGACCTCCCTGGAACCTGAATGAAGAGTTGCCACTGGGCCAGCCTGCGCGCAGGTGATGAAGCATGGAGTCCAATTGCTTTTGTGCCTTATGCTTGAAAATCAGAGAAAAAGAAAGAAAAACAAAAGGCCTGGGGGGATCGAACCCAGGACCTTCACAATACACACAAACACCTTAACCAATCCAGCTGGGAGAGCGCACCTGTTGATATAATCATCACAATTCATAATATATTAAGGTTGTTAGTTATCTGGAAAAAATAAGAAAAAAATGGTGAAGCCAAGATTCGAACACAGGTCCTCTGGCTACACACGCGCGCTTCATACCACTGGGACAAGCACAAGCTTGTGATATAAAACAGAAACAAAACATAAAAATATTAAAACCAATTTCAAATTCCAGCTTGCGCGCGCTGAGCCTTCTTCTTCCTTGGGATTTCGCAGGTTTTCCTGCGAAATTTCCTTCAACTTTTCCTGCGTGCATAAACCTGCGAAACTCACAACATTTGGTATACATACAATTTTGCCAAATTGATCATGCCAACATGATCAATACAGTTCATTCATCTTATTTATGTCCTTAAAAGGTATTTATATAGGCTAAATCAGAGAACCCCAATTTCAAGCTCAAAACCCTAACATGGCATCTCACGGGTTATTCACGATTTCTTCAATTTCTTTGCCCAGAAACATTCTATACAACATCACAAACATGATTAGACAAACAAAATTCATCAAAACGCATTGAATTATTGAAATCGAAAAAAAATAGTTCATGGTCAAGAATGCTTCGGGATATGCATTATGTCATGGTCCAGAAACATGTATGCATTGGTTTCGATTCAGGGATGTGCAAGGATCATTGCTATGTCCTCAAAATACCTTCAAATGCTTTGTAGAGTAGAAATCGAATTTGAATTTTTGTGTGGTTTTTTGAAAATATGAAACTTACACTTTTGAGGCTGAATTTCGTGTGCAATCATTAGGGTTATGTTCTATACTTATAGTACAATGAATTTAGGTCAGAAAACTTAGTCATTGTGTGAGAGATTTGATTGGAAAAGATTCAAAAAGATTAGGCCTTAAAAATCAAATATTCTTGTATGAACACCTTCTATTTTAGGCAAATCACCATGATTCTCTTACCACTTTGATACCAATCATCTTTATGAATTTCTAGAAGCTCAATCCTTTTTAAATCTTTGACTTTTATATTTTATTTTAATTTAAAATGATTTTTAATGAATTAAATCAAAATAAATATAAATAAAATGATAAAAAAATCTGATTTTTATAGACTTGGGTCGTGCATGAGGTCATAGTATGGATTGGGTCATCATATGGCAAGCCCATTTAGAAAAAATTAGTTTTAAACCTCCATTTTCTTCATAAACCAACCAAAAATTTCCCAACTTTGCAAGGGCACACATCCTTCAATTTTAATGCTATGAGGGTGTTCTTGGACATTTTGGAAATCTTGAAGAGTCCTCTAACCAACCCCACTGGTTTCATGTTCATATCATTTACCATTCTCAAGTTATGCCCTTTTGAAGTTGTTGACTTTTTGTTGACTTTTAAAAGGACCTATAATGTCTTAGCTCATACCTTCCAAATGAAGCATTTTTGGGCTTGGCTTGTGAGACACAAAGTTGTAGAGAATTCAATTTCATTCAAAATGAGCTTTGGATGGAAACTTGGTGATGAAGCATGTGAAAGTTATGGCTGGTCAAAGTTCAGTTGACTTTTACTGAGGAAACCCTAATTTAGAAACCCCTGATTCTTGATGATCTGAAATCTCCTTGATGAATCATGATCAACCCTTGATCAAATGATGAATTTTACTTCATATACTTGATGTTGACAAAAAATCATGGAGTTTGACTTTGGTTTGACCACAGTTGACCTCAGTTTGACTTTTTAACTACTTTGACTGATTTTGACTTATCTGATCATCTGACTGAGCAAACTTTTGAGAAAGGTCTTGAAACTTGTCATGGGGATTCTTACACACATATAAGATGTTATGAAGCTCACTTGAAGTCTTGGAAGTTCATTTAGCCTGACTAAAGTCAAAACCCTAGTTTTTGGATGTACTGCTTAGGAGGTGCATTGTATGAGGGAATTGTCAACTATTCTGACCAATTGTGAACTTTGTGAACCTTGTGAACCATCATAAGATGTCTTGTGAACCTTGTGAACCATCATAAGATGTCTTGTGAACCTTGTGAACCATCATAAAGTATCTTGTAGACTTCATGAACCTCATGCAAGGTCTTGTAAGTATTGTGAATCTTGTGAACCTTGTGAACCTCATAAAGTGAATTGTAGACTTCATGAACCTCATGAAGGGTCTTGTGAACCTTGTGAACCTCATAAAGTATCTTGTAGACTTCATGAACCTCATGAAAGGTCTTGTAAGCATTATGAATCTTGTGAACCTTGTGAACCTCATAAAGTGACTTGTAGACTTTATGAACCTCATGAAGGGTCTTGTGAATCTTGTAAACCTTCTTAGCACACAAAGTCTTGTATTGTGAGGGCAAATTTTGGAGTGCAACAATATTCACCTCAGTTTGACGAGGAGTATACCCTGTTACTAGAAGATGACTTCGACGAAGACATGTATGATGATACCTATGGGGAAGACTTCATCGTCAACTGTGGCATCGTATGTTGCTAGTTGAATATGGCATTGTCTCTGAAGTGTCTGAAATGGAAAAAGACTTTGTGGAGAAGGAAATTCCTGAAGACAAACCCTTATGCTACTATGTCATGAACAACGTGGTAGTTGAATAAAAGAGAGAAGTGTTTGAGAAACCTAGCGCTGACATGGTGTATCATATGAAGCCTCTTTTCATAAAGGCAAAGGTCGACAAAATGGCGGTGAACAAAGTATTTATCGATGGTGGGAAAACTGTGAATTTAATGCTCTACATTCTGTTCAAGAAAATCGGAAAGACCAATGAAGACCTTCGACAACACAACATGGTTTTGTCCAATTATGAAGGCAAGACCAGTAACATTTTGGAGTAATCCAAGTCGACCTAGATATGGGAACAACCATAAGGTCGACATTATTCATGGTGATTAACTCTAAAGCAAATTTCAACCTATTATTAGGTAGAGAATGGATTCATGGTATAGGGGCAATATATTTGGAGAAAAGATGGTATCGTCGAGAACATCGAAGCCGAGCAAAGCTACTATAAGGTCAAAGACACCAGAGGATCGAAGAGGTCATTCGATCAAGCAAATGTGGCCCCTTGTGATTATGGATCAAGTTCTTACACCTTCATCAAAACTGGTCGCATGTTAAACTTGGATCCAGACCATGGTTTTTTCTGGGATGATGCTGACATACCAGAGGAGCCAAGTGAACTGCCACCTATTGGGTGGTCCGAGGTCGACAAAAACGACCTCTGAGTTAGGAAATTTGATTCGAATTTCGGCCTACTTGGCAGAAAACAAAAAAGAAATGGCGATAGAGAATAGGAAGCGTCAAATCCTAACTGACAAAGACAGAACACATGGCCTATCAGGCCAAACGACAACATCAACATATGGTTGTTTACCCTGAAAATTGTAAACAACCGCTAGTCCTCTAAAAACAACACAATGTTCTCAGTCACTCACATGATCGACCAGATTGATCATAGTACATATGCTATAAATATGTTTTAATTGATTTTTTAGGAATAATGTCATAAATTCTTCGACAGACTTTATGAAGTGCTTTGGTAAAAAAGAGAAAATAAAAATGAAACAAGACTAAAAAACAATTAAAGTCGAAAGTAAAGTGCAATAAAATGTAAAGAAAGCAAGTAAAAATACAATAAAAGGCTGAATAATAAACTTTCTCGAATATAAAGAGAATGCAAGACAAAAAGACTTTAAAATAAAAGCTTAAACATAAATTGCATTGATGTGAAAAAGGGCGGTGATCTCATCACGTACATTCTCGCCTTCACTCATTTCTCTACGCATGGGTACTTTGTGTGTTTAAGGAGTAACTTGTGCAATATGATTCACACACAATTCTAACACTAGAACTACTTTATTTATACTCGTCGAAAGTAACCGCCATTGGCAGTTTACTCCTAAAAATATGCCACTTGGCACTTTGCATGTTCTTGGACTTCCAATATATGCCACTTGTCTTTATTCAAAATTTAAAGAAACATAAGTTTTCCCTCCAATATTGATCTCAAATGCTGCACGTTTGTCATTCCAAGGATATGCGGTCAAAGACAACTCTTTTATACTTAGAAAATATTCTAAGTTCGCGTCCTTATATTCCCCGCATCTTCGATTCAGGCTTCTTCATCTTTAATTTAGTCGAATCCTTTTCCTTTCTACCAAAACATAACACTAAAGTTAATGTTTCCTAAAGTCAACTAGGTGTCAAAACTAAGAGCTAATAGTGGTATGGAAAGTCAACTCCCTGAGAGGGTTCATAACTAGCTCAAGTGGCAGGACAAAAGCGTTTTTTCCATCATTAACAATCAAGAAGAATAATGAATCATGTTGGAAAGCAAAAAGAGGTTTTCAAAAACCTCAAAGAATATCTGATGAAGCTTTTGTTGTGAGCCATTTAGGATGAATAAAATGTGATTGTTTAGTGTTGGGTCGAATATGACCATATAAATATATATTAGCATAAAAGGTCAATGTTGGTGTCGAAAGACCTGTTAATTACCTTTGAAAAACGTTGATAAATATGGAAAACTAGGTATATTGTGATCTTAGAGTTATGCCTATGAATGTATTGTTATGCATTGAGAATTAAAGCAATATACAAAGTTTGTCGCCGATTATAAAGTCTTGGATCATTTTATTTTACTTAGCACATTTGTCTAGGTGAATTCGACTCGGACCACAAACTTGTAAACATATCAAAAAATACCGCAAAGAACATAAGTTGAAAGCATATAGACGAAGTTCCATTAAATCAAATGGCCAAAGGCCAATATCCCATACATCAAAAATCTAAATGGCTAAAGGCCAATATCCCATATATCATAAAATGGTATCGAGAAACGTGATGCTAAAGAAAAGCCCTAAAATCAAAGGAACCTAAGAAGGAAACCTAGTCTTAAAATTTTCAAAGAGCGCATTCTCATGAAGGAGTTTGCTAGAAATTCTAGATCTTCTTGCGCGTATAAGTTTGATCCTTTCTTTGAGAGCAATATCCTTTTCAACATGAGAAATTCCTTGAGCTACCTCTTTGTCGATGTATTCTTGAGAGGTCAATGGTTCAGCAGAATCTAGAGAGGCTTTTTGTTCCTCAACATCAGCAATCTTACGATTCAATTCAGATATTTGAGCCTGATAATCTGAAATCTGTTGGTCAAATTTTTGTAGTTTATTGGATTGATCCTCTTTCTGACGTTCAAACTTGTTAGGTTTAGATTCAAAATGAGAACTGAAGCCCCACTCAAGGTCCATCTCGTTAATAGCTATTTTGATTAAGAGAACAACATTATGACAGCTCGACAGGTCCTTGACCAGCTGAGTAAAGAACGCTTCAAATTTGAGAAGATATTGGGTCGTGCTAGTCGGCAACTGGTATAGAGGTAGTTCGTTGATCATCTTGAAGATGCCTCTGGCAAACTCTGACTCGGTGGCAAGGGCGTCCAAAAATCCTTCTTGAAACAGGTACTCTTTGAGCTTATGCAGCTTAACATCGAAAGAGGCAGTAGCCTCAGGATCACGCAAAGGTACCAGGCCAACTTCAGAATAATCCCTGGTAGGAGGGAAAAATTGATGCAACAATTTTAACACCTCATCAGGATTTGTCTTATTTTGGGAAAGGATATCCTTTGGGGTGGATGTTTCGATGGTCTGAGGAGTGGCCATGTCGATATTTGACTCGTGCAAAGTTTGAACAGTCATTGGTGTTTGGATTGTTTAAGCAGGAGGAGTGTTTGGAAGGACGATTGCTTCATTAATTTTGACGGAAGGCTGATTATTTGTAGCGCCAGTTGGTTGAGGTATTGTTGTAGTTGTGGGAGTTTGTGGAGAAGCGGCTTTGATGGCCACAGCTGGTTGATTCTCAACAGCTGCAGTTACAAGGAGAAGTTGTGGTTGTTGTTGATCCTCGAGAATTTTGATATGAGGTGTTGTTGTTGTTAAAAACCGTTGAGAAGTGGTTTGGAACTCATCGACCTTCTGAGGACTGGGTGGAAGCTTCGACCTAGACGAGGGGTCAACTAAAACTTATGGAGTTGGAGTTTCAACAATAATGGTCGATTCAACCATTTTTACCTGTCAAAATCATAAGAAAGCACCAGTTAGTGGATCAAGAAAATGAAAAGAAGTCAAAAAAAGAGGGTTAGTCACCTCAAATACGGGTCTAAGTTTAAAAACCTCAGTTAAATCCTTAGGGACTACAGGAGAAGGTTTCACGACAGTCCTTTTCACTTTCTTGGCTCCCGTATTTTTCTTTTTCTTGGGATTTGGGGAAGAAATATACAGATCAGTGAGAAAAACATGAGAGTGAGTACTCCCATCAGAAGGACTTCTTTCTGAAGGTGGTACTGTTTCGACAATCTGGAAACAGAAAGGCATATAAGGGGATGCAAACATAAGCAGGGAAAACAATAATTAAAAGAGACTCACTTCTAAGTCTTGGACTTTGGTTTTATTTGCAGCCGGGGAAGGAGGAACAACGGTTGACCCTCGTTTCGAACCCTAACAAATGAAAAAATAAATACTACTTGCAATAAGATATATATCAGGAAATAAAGGATGTCGAAAGTTACCCTTCGAGGAGGTACGCCGGTGTCAGCAACCTAGTTGTCCGTCTTGGTAGTTTCGGCTAAGCTGGTAAAGGCATCTACCATATTTTCTAGGAAGAGATCCCCTTAGAAATGCTCAGTTTGGTAGTTCACCCACCAAATTTTGAACTCTTGAGTTGTACGAAACGAGGCTTCAAAACAAAAAGTTGGCAGCTCCAGGATTTGGCTCCTTGCAAATTGTTTGCATGTTTTGCTGGCCACAACATTAAGTCTTATTCCCGACCAAATGACGTCGGAAGGGGGCTTCACAAGAGATTTGGGCAGCATTTGGCTCAAAACAAATTGTCAAGCCACCAAGTTAGGCTGACAGTTGGTGTAGCCATAGGCCTCGTGCTCAATTTGGTAAGAGAGCATAGTAAGGGTCAAAAAGGCCCTCCAAACAACATTCTACTCCACTTCTACTGCCAGAGTAGTGCTAAGAAAAGGAATCCTAAACAAAGTAGGCCCAAACTTCCTTTCGACAAAAGGTGTCATACCTTCGACGGAAGTAATCATCTCAACGAACATATTAGGTACTTCATAAAGAGGTTTTTTGTGTAACCCTCCTGGAGGGTCATTAGGGCCAGTCGAACCCTTGGATGGGACGTTTCTCCATCAATTTATTCATTGCAGCCAAAGGAGGGTATCCCAGCTTATGTTCATAAACATCATTCAACCAATGTTGCAGCAGACATACATGTCCTGAAACATTCAGGGACCTATTAGCCTCAACCAATAAATTTATCTTGTGGGCTGACGTCCCCAAAATTTGGTTGAGGGAAGCTAACAACAACTTCCCTAAGGAAATCTTGTGGCATTCATGTATTTGGATTGCTAGGGGTATGTATTGTTTGGCCACTTGCAGCGAGCCTGAACAAAACAGATAATAAGACAACCATAGAGTTAGAAAGGATATGTGCTCTTGGTCAGACACTATGTCAGATTTAACGTGACGGTCTTCGATGAAGGCCTAATGGCCAGCACGAGTGAAGTCGAAAGTGTACTTCACCAAAAAGGTTGGATCATAAATTTCTCTTAAAGGAAAAAGGCCTGTAATAGCTGCCACGTCGAGCAAGGTTGGCGTCAACATGCCGCATGTAAGATGGAAGGTGTTGTTAGAACCTTCCCAAAAGTATAGAAATGCCAAAATCATGTTAGGGTTTACCCGATGGGAATTTTTGGATAGCTGAATGGCTTCATGGATTCCAGCTCTTTTCCATTGGTCACCACGTTGGCCTTGTACTATGTCGAGCCAAGCCAGATACTAGGGAATTCTATGGGTGGGCATAAATCGAAACACTATGGTCTCCCTTTTTAGAATGTTGGGGGACTAGCACGTTTAAAGCAAGGGAAGAAGGTAATAACCTCCTCATGTTGATTTTGTGTTTTGGGTAGAGGCCTATGGAATGCGTAAAGTTTGTCCTCGAGGGAATATGGGATCAACATTTGGTGTTTCAAAGAGGAAACCTGCCCAACATCTCCAGTAGGAGGTTGAGAAAGAAACTATGGGATTTTCTCTTATAAGAGAGAGAGAGAGAGAGAGAGAGAGAGAGAGAGAGAGAGAGAGAGAGAGAGAGAGAGAGAGAGAATCCAATGGACATTTGCCAATGGCGAAAGTTCCAGCAAGGGTTTGTTCAGCTTTGACATACATGGTTGTTGTTTAAGATAAGGGTGTAAGAGTAAGGGAGAAGGTGAACAGTTGATGAAGATGAACTGTTTTCGCAAAACGCAGAAATAGTTTTCAAGTGCAAAAGTATGTTTGGCAAAAAGAGAGAAAGTTTGTCTCAGCAAAGAAAGGGCTATTCCAAAACGTATGCAAAGGATTTTATGTTGGGAATGCGTGCAATTCCAGAAAATGGGATTTGTTAGGATTCCCCACAACCTAGGCCATCATTATCTATATTGGAAGTTGTGGCGCCAAAAGTTGAATCATGACGGATGTGACAGGTTGTCTCAGTTTGACAGAATGTGAACAGTTGATTGGTGCAAATCGATGATCAAAGAATGCATCGAAATCTCTTAGAAAATTCCAAAAGCCCAAGCTTCTTGATCGACTACCTCCCATCGAAACGTTCCTTTGGGGGGGCAATTGTTTGGCTGGAGATTTCATCTTGTTAAAAAAAAGGAAGTTTAGAAGAAAACCATGAGAATTCCCGAAGGAAGAGTTCGACCAAGACAAAGAGAAGGAAAAGCTAGCCATGGTCGATAGCCGGATGCAGGAATCCAGAACCAAGTCGGAGCACTTTGACGCACCTCACTAAATCCACTATGTCGAAGCTATCTCGATGAAGAGGTTCGTAGAATTGTAAAGAAACTGCTCCAAGTAGAGGGACAAAGTAGTGGGTGGTTACCAAAAGAATAGGTTGACAGGTATCAAAGCCTGATTTGTTGGAAAGTGTCAGATAATTATTTTATTTGTCTATATAAGTAGATTTTATTTTCATTATTCAAGGTCGCATTTCCTCACATTATAAAAGGGATACACTCAAAGTAACGAGCGTCAGAGAAACGAGTTAACCCCCTACGAAAATGTATGATAGCTTCCAAAAACTTATGTATTTCAAGTCATTTTAACTCTAAGTCAATTTAAAAACTTATATTATGTAAAATTATGGGTTTTCCGTTGCCCAAAGTCCATTTTTGAAAAACTGATAATATGAAACAGACATTCGTTTAGTTATTTTAAAGGAGAAAAATAATGATGACTTTTTTTTTGAAAAATGTTTTCTTTTGATGAATGTATGAATGCACAACACAAAAACACAGTAAAAACATGGGTTCCAGGGTTCAGTGTCATGAAGCTAGAGCTCTACCCGTTTCCAAAGGTTTATTCTACAGTAAAAGATTTTTGTACCTATAGATCATGTAAGCCAATGTCAAAGGGTAAATTTTTACTAAATCCTCAGAGTTATGAGTATCCAATTGGAAATCGTCGAGTTTTCACCGAGTACGCTATAAACATCGATTTCACACTGGATACCTAGACTGACTCAGGGACATTTGAGGTTTCACTTGATCAGGATTGGACTGCTAAAAAGCTATCTCAATTATTCCCCACTTATCTTTAAGTGAACTCAAGCTCACCTAGATGTGGATTAATCGCATTCCCATTTTTTAGAGACCACCCCAAAGGGTATCATTTGAACATATATTTTGCAGAAACAAAATCATAAAGCAGTATAAAAGCAATATAAAAATTGTATATATATATGTTCCTAAACCTAGGGTTTTTTTCTAACTAAAAAAAAGGTTAAAATAAAATTCTAACTTAACAAACAGTAAGAAGAAGTTCCTACAAACAGTGTCATTTTCTTGTTTGGCTTCATTTCTTAAATCTAAAAGTTTCTACTTAAAAGAAATGGGAGAATAAATATTTACTCCCACTATGGTCGCCATTTTTCCGTAGGCTCGATTTTTGTGGTTTCGAATCACTATCGCTTTGGTACTACAGTTCGATTCTTTTTTTTATCATATGAAGTTGTTTAAGGAAGGGAAATAGAAGTATCTAATTAACCCTGCTTGCAAACTGAGTTTAAACAGATGACTGTTGGTTACAGATGCTATCAAAAGTGTGGCTCTCTTTTAAGTTATTTTGTTTAGATAAAAGGGTATGTCGTAGTCTTTGTGTTTCTGTATTGTCATAATTTTCTGATGTTTTTCTTAGGTTTAGAAACCTAATTGTTGTTTTTTGTTTGGTGTGCTCGCAAAGATCTTACAACCTTTTGCTTGCGTACCCTAAAAACAAATTGAGCGATCAGAGCATCGTAGTTCCTCATAAAAGGATATAAATAGGAGGAAAGGTTTGATTTGTATCATGGTTAAAGCACAGGATGTTGATGCTCAAAAGTTTGTATTTGTGTCTTTGTAACACGGTGGGAGAACTGACTTTAGTTAAATGTTGCGGATAGCAAGAGTCGCCACCGACTTTTATTTTATCCAAAGGAAAGGGTATAAAAGAACAGGAAAGACCTTAAAAGATTTTTGAGTTCGGGGGTAGGTTATGTAAAGGGAAGGTGTTAGCACCCTTTACATCCATGGTTATCCATGGGCTCTTAGTTACTTAGCTCACTTTAAATTGTTTTGAGAAGTGTAGTGTGTGATTAAAAATTTTCTTAAGTACTTTATAATGACCCTTGTACGAATATATATAAAGACTTTGTTTTGAAAATTGTTTAAAATGTAAAGTGTAATGAAGTAATTTGATGAAAAAAGTGAGCAAGTACTTAAGAGGAACCTACCCTAAGTTAAATCTTTACTGTTCTTAAATGTTCTTTCAATGGTAAGACTATCCCTATTATTAAGGAATAGGTAGTCATTACCTTGGATGTATTAAGGGACAAACGTATGGTCATTGTTTGGTCAATGAAGGCAACTTAAAGGATGTCTTTAGTAATTCGTAGGGACTATCATCATTTATTCGAAGGGACAAGATCATTATTCCGTAGGCAACCTCGAAGAGACTTGATCTTTTAAACCGTAGGGACTATGATGATTTATATTCAAAAGAATTTTGCTTAAGACACCCCTATATTCGAGGGACTTGACCATGTTTAAGGCAACTGAGAGGGGTAACTTAGGAAGTGCAAGATGGCGATCAAAGATCGACTTACGTGTGTGAGTGTTTATATTCAGGTATTTATCTTATTTTAATTATCTAAGTTCAATTTAATTACATATAAGTTATACACACCCTAAGGTTACTAACCATATAGTAAAATATTTACAAAGAAAATAAAGACAGAAAAATAAATCTATAAGCTATTACAAGGCTTTAGCAGATACATAATAGTAGGATAAAAATAAATTATAAAGCAAGAATAATAAATAAGCAATAATAATAATAATGAAGCAAAAATAATAAAGCAATATTAACAATAAAGCAATAATAATAATTAAGTAATTATAATAATAATAAAGTTAAAATAAATTAAAGAAATAGCAATTAAACATTTAATTAAAAAACAAATATTTTAGGTTAGACAAGTTAGATTTTTTAGAAGTTATTAGAATTAATGGGAAAAAAAAGAATTAAGTTTTAGAGAAAAACCATTAAAGATTATTGAGAATTTTTTTAATTATTTACACTATATGATTATTACTATTATAATAAAATACTATTAATATATAAAATATTATTGACAAAATGTTATTGAGAAATTTTTTAGAAAGAAAAAAAAATTAATTTAATATGTACAAAATAATAAAAGAGTTAGTATTTACAAAATAAAGATTTATTGTTATAAATAAGTAGTAAAATAAGTTTATAAAAATAATTAGCATTTATTTATAAAAAAAAATATAAAGATTATAGAAAAATATTAAATAATTAATTTAGTAGATTTTCACGCCCTACATTACTAAACCACGCAGTTAATATAAGATCAATGGCAGGAATTTGAGTGACAGAAAAATAAAATGGCAGAAAATAAATAGCAGAAAATAAAATTCTAACTATTACAACGCTTTGGGGCAGTTACATAATAAAGATGGCGAAAAATAAAACTGAAAATATTACAAGTTAAAACTTAAAATATTACAAGGGCGAAGCAATTACCATGAATAACATAAACATGAGCGAAAATAAGAAATAATAAAGGTTTGTTAAGGTTTGAGAAAATGTTTATGGTTTAGAGGAAATAACACGGTTAAAATTTATGAGAAAGTTTTAAGGTTTACATGAAAAATTAAGGTTTATGAAATTATATAAAAAAAAAAGTTTTGTTGTTAAAAAAAAAACTATATTGAATTATTAATTTAATAAAATAAATAATTAATTAACATTATGAATGGATTATGAAGATAAGTAATTAAAAAAAAAGTTAAGAGTTTTTTTAAGAAAATAAACAAATAAAATTAATCTAAATATTTAAGGTTAGTTAATTTAAGAAATTAGAGAATTAAAAACAATAGAGGAAATTAGGAGAAATTAGGAAAGAGAAGATAAACCCATGTTTCTTTGTCAAAATGCCCTCAAAATTACCAGCTTTGCCTTCTTGACACTAAGACACGCGCGCACATATGAATGTACCTGGAACATAGTTGTTATATAATAAACTTGTTTCTTTGTCAAAATGCCCTCAAAATTACCAGCTTTGCCTTCTTGACACTAAAACACGCGTGCACATGCGCGCACATGTGAATGTACCTGAAAAATAGTTATTATATAATAAAACAAAACGTATAAAAAAATGGTTGAGGCAAAATCGCCAAGGCTTAGGAAAAAATCAGGGTAGTTAGTTATGAAAAAAAATGTGCAGATCTAAATATATGTGTATGAATAACATAAAAATGATATGAATTAAAAAAGAAACAAAGATGTTGCTAACGCAAAATTGCGATCATTGCAACTATATCAGATCAACACAAATGTCACGCATCATACACCCAGATGTGAAAATAGCGTATCGACACGATCCGATCCGAATAATCTAAATATATATATATATATATATATATATATATAATAAATATAAAAACTCGTATTAAGAACATAATAATAAAAAAGGTGTCACAAAATAAATTTATATATCTATACATGAATAACTTAACCATATAAATAACGAAGTGAGATGTACGCACTTATATAAACCATAACATGGTTTATCACCATAAAAAACATATACACGTTAACACATACATATGTTTGAAACAAGTGACACACATTAATACATATGTTTGAGACATGTGTGTTAGGAAGAACATGATAATAGAACCAATGATAAACAAACAGACCATATACAGTACAAAGAATAAAAGGAGGTTTTTTTTAGCAACAGAAACATAAGTTATATATTTAGGAACCAATTAGGGTTAGCATAATGGGCCTAAATATTTATTTTGGAACCCAATAAAATTTTAATATAAATAATTAAATAAAGTTTAATAAAAATAGTTAAAATTAAAATAAAAACTAACAAATTTATTTATTTATTCTAGACCCAATAAAATGCAATTTAAAACTAAATAAAGTTTAATAATTAAAATAGTTAAAATAAAAATAATAACTAATAATCCTATTTATTTATTCTAGACCCAACTAAATAAAATTTAATAATTAAAATAGTTAAAATAAAAATAATAACTAATAATCCTATTTATTTATTATAGACCCTGTATAAAAATAAATAGATTCAAAAAAATAAAAGTTGGGCAACAAAATGCTCGAAAAAATAAAATGAACACGTCAAAATAATCAGCGCAAAATAAATGACTCGGAAAAATACAGCGTTTGGTCGGATTTTGAAATAAAAATTATGACCGTATAAATTGCTCAGACTGATCAACATATGACCAAAAATAGTCGTAAAAATATTTTTAGCATGTTAAATTAAACCACGTGAACCGCAGATTAATGTTACCGACATTTGCAAACTTAAACTTGACATTTTTTCGTTGACTAATTTTAGGCACAGTTAAAAAGTTAATTTGACCAGTCTGTTTGTAAATTCCGAGAAATTATTCCGGCTAATATTAAGACAGAAAAAAATGTTATGCTATGAAGATGATGCAAATGAATGTGAAATAAAAAAATTGGTTAGAGTTAAAAATAGAGGGCAAATTTTGGGGTGCAACAGCTGCCCCTGTTCAATTTTCTGAAACCTGAGGGGTTAGATTGGTATATGTGCCATTCGTGACCTGGAAGGTTGAAGGGGATTGAACACAAAAGCCCAAAAATTTGCACTCACTGGTGCGTAGAGTAATACTGATGATTAGCTGTATATGTTTGAGTGGGCTTGAAGATGCCACTTGGAAGAACTGGAGATGGGCTTAGAGATGCCATTTTAAAATATCTGGATGTGGTGATTTCTTTATGTTGATACTGGATATCAGTACTAGGTCTTTGTATAAACCATCTCTGAATTATTTATGCAACATGATTTGAGTTGTTGAATGGACCAGTAGAAATAAATCTTGTGATGATTATCTCTTCTGGAGGTATCTTGGATTAGGGAATGGATCTTTGTACAGACCGTTTGCCTACTCTCCAAGGTCAAAAGAACGTCAGGATTAGTTCTTCTGAAAAATATCTTGAACCAGGGAATGGATCTTTTTACATACCGTTTGCCTGCTATTCGAGGGTCAAAAGAATGTCAGGATTTGTTCTTAAGGGTCAAAAGAACGTCATGATTTGTTTTTCTGAAAAAGTCTTGAACAAGGGGCCAAAAGAGCGTCAAGATTTGCTCTTAAGGGTCAAAAGAACGTCAGAATTTGTTCTTCTGAAAAAGTCTCGAACAAGGGGCCAAAAGAGCGTCAGGATTTGCTCTTAAGGGTCAAAAGAATGTCAGGATTTGTTCTTCTGAAAAAGTCTCGAACAAGGGGCCAAAAGAGCGTCAGGATTTGCTCTTAAGGGTCAAAAGAACGTTAGGATTTGTTCTTCTGAAAAAGTCTTGAACAAGGGGCCAAAAGAGCGTCAGGATTTGTTCTTAAGGGTCAAAAGAACGTCAGGATTTGTTCTTCTGAAAAAGTCTTGAACAAGGGGCCAAAAGAGCGTCAGGATTTGCTCTTAAGGGTCAAAAGAACGTCAGGATTTGTTCTTCTGAAAAAGTCTTGAACAAGGGGCCAAAAGAGCGTCAGGATTTGCTCTTAAGGGTCAAAAGAACGTCAGGATTTGTTCTTCTGAAAAAGTCTTGAACAAGGGGCCAAAAGAGCGTCAGGATTTGCTCTTAAGGGTCAAAAGAACGTTAGGATTTGTTCTTCTGAAAAATTCTTGAACAAGGGGCCAAAAGAGCGTCAGGATTTGCTCTTAAGGGTCAAAAGAACGTCAGGATTTGTTCTTCTGAAAGATGTCTTGAACCAGGGAATGGATCTTTTTACGGACCGTTTGCCTGCTATTCGAGGACATCTTGAGTAGTGTATGGATCATTTCTGACCCGTTGTAAGTTGTTGATATTATTTTACCTGCATATAACTATCCTGCAAGGGAAATATTAGTTTATGCATTATGTATGCATGCATAGTATGATGCACCTAAGTAAATGTATTATGTACTTATGTATGTGTATGTTATGGTATGATGTAAATGATGTATGTATGCATCATGCGGCCTGAAGCGTCTGGATATCTCTGTATAACAACTGCTGGCTAGGGAAAATAAATCCCGATTCGTTGCTGAAGAATATGAGAACCTCGTTTCCGTCTTGTTTGATAGTATAGTATTTATAACCTCCCGTCTTCGTTTGTCGTACTTCTATTGAAGGAATAAGTTCCTGAGTATCCCGACTGAGGATAAAAGAGATGGACATAAATTCAAGGGGAGATGTAACTCGAAGTATCTATAAAGATAGTTTTGCTCTACTGGAGATTTGTAGTTGTCTTGTGGGGATGAACCGGCGAAGCTTCGTTGAATTCCTTCCCTTGTTCGTCCTTAGTAAATACTATTACTGCATTTTTATGCATTTCTGGTAAACATCAATCATATTCAAAAGCATACATACATTCAAACACAACCAATGAACGTTTTTCGCTTTAGTAAAAGAGGAAAAGTAATCCTGAATAAAGAGGGAAAAGTAAAGCTGAACTCGAAAACAGAATCGTTTCAACTTTGAGAGTGTATAACCAATTGGATTTAGAGCTCCTGAAATTCTTAACTTTCCTGAATACCTTCCCAGAAATCCTCATAGCTGGATCTGAAGACATGATACTGACACCATCTAATACTAATGGCGTAGACAATTAATTTCCACAATGGCTTCTGCTGAGAATCCAATATCAAGGTAATACAATGAGAGGAACGCGTCTTCCAATTGTGATGGACCATATACGCTCCGGGTATTAGATTTGAAAAGAAAGCATTGCCCTTTGGTTGAGGATGAATTGTCCCATAATAGAAGTATCTGAATGTAGTTACCTCAAGAGAAATAAGCAGAATGCCCCACAATAATATGCCACTGACATCATGAACTTTATAATGTTACCCTTGGTAATTCAAATATATGAGGAGAGCTGCCCCTGGCTATTAAGCATTGTTGAATCTGGACCTGATTGCCCCGAATGAATTGAACAGTAACTTGGTATGCCCCCTTGATTGGGAAACAGTGACTATGCCCTTGGCATTATGAACTCTGTAATGTTACCCTTGGTAATTTAGATAGATTAGGAGATCTGCCCCTGGCTACTTAAACATAGTTGAATCCTGTCCTAATTGCCCCAAATGAGTTAGGCAGTATCATGGCCTGCCCCCTTGATTGGGAAATAATGATTATGCCCCTTTGTATACATGGACTTTGATCCAGGAAGCAACTTTGTTTATCGGAAGGACTTTGGTTTATTGAACATTCATCCTGTAAGTTTCTCTGTTTATCAAACACTCAGGTATATGCAAACAAATATATTCAAAAATGCAATGCTTATGTTTGTCTTGAAGTTTTGAAAAAAAGTTATTTTAGAAAAACAATTTTTATGAAAACTGTGATATTAACTCAAGTTTTATAATAAGCCCTAAAGGAGTCAGGATACCTTTTTGTAGCAGTACGCTTTCGAACTAACCATGCTTCAGTTAGGACTTTTAAAGGGTTGTAATGTGGTATGGTTCACGGTTTAAGAAACAAAGGATAAAGGATCAAATTTTATTTGTACCCAACCCAATCTCCATGATGTTCTTCAGTCCTATGCTTAGTTAACTTATGCATTGAGGCTCAAAGGAGTTTGGAATTGTAACACTGACATTTGTGATGGTTCAAAAACAAAAAATTTATTTGAACATTCAATCATCTTTCTTTGTTGAGGATTCATAGTGACCTCTTTTTTCTTTTGCCTTTGTTATCCCTTCTTTTTGCCTGAACTGTTTATTTCAAGGTTACAGTCAGCAGGATGTCTTAATTTTTTACTAAGTCTCCTTCATAGGTTTTGACTTAGTGAGCTTTTTCTTTTTTGCTAGATATTGACTGTCAGGTTTAATGATTACAGAGAACCATCATTAGTTGTGTACAACACAGATAATTGGCATATTTGAGTTAACCGAGTAACTACCCTGCCCCAGGTTATGAATAAGGGTTTTAATTTGTGCGAGAATAAAAACTCCTACTTCATAGGCTCAAAAGGGTTGACTAGGGATTAACTTCCTTATATCTCCACTGTTTAGGAATTGAAACAATGCCTGTACATCGTCAGCATAGTCTGTTCAAAAGCATACTACCTAATATTATGGTATTGTTTTCGTCATCCTCCCTCTACAGGCTTATAGCTTTATCAGGAGTTAAATATCACAAAATAGAAGTAAGAAGCATAGTTTTAAATATAGTGAAACAAATGGATTAATTCAAGACAAACATATACAATGCATTAATGAAAACAAACGTTTGACATAATAGTAAGTGTTTAAACAAAAGATATTACAAATGAAAATTCAAATGTTCTCAAAGCCTCTTCCTCTAAACCCGTCACTCCAGTTATCTGGAAACTTTGATGTTTGATGGACGATAGAAGAACTCAACCTGGCCTTCTGGAGTAACCTCGAGTATTCCTTCGTCGATTAGGTCTTGAATCTTATTCTTCAATGCCCAACAGTTATTAGTGTCATGACCAGGACAGTCGGAGTGATACATACACCTTGCCTTGGGATTATAGCGAGGAGAAGAGGTGTTAGGATTTTTAGGAGAATTTTCCAAGGAAATCAAATTCATCTCCAACAGGCATTGCAAAACTTGTGACATTGGTGTGCTGAACCGGATGAACTTTCTTCTACATTCCTTGTATAGAAGTGGATTAACCTTACAAGGCCTTCTTTCTTCCATTGAAGGATGATCAGGAGTAGCCTGTCTCTTTCCTTCTTTTATCCTTACTTTCCTTTCAGCCAAGTCGGCTTGTTTCAACGGAAGTTGACTGATGATTAGATTATTGGCTCCATTACTTTGAAATTTATGGACAAAGGTTCTTAACTCTTCTTGCCCCTGAGCTAAATTTTGAATAAGATCCACCTGGTCATTCATCTGGATCCTCATTTCTGTCATCTCAGCTTGTAGTTGTTTCAGATGATCATCCTTGTTGTCCTCAGGATTCTTCTTTTTAGCCAGTAGTGTCTTCAACTCATCTTGTCCCTTGGACAAGTTCAGATTCAACTCTTGGAATTGTGCATTCTGAGCCTGGAGATCTTTGATAGTCTGTTCAAGAGCCATTTCTGCTAAAAGAAACAACGAGAAGATAAGATACATGTTCATAAGAAACCTGTGATGCAATGATATGGTATGTAAATGCGTATGCAATGTTTTCAAGGACCGCAGGATTTAAATTTGTTTAAACAACCAAAGAGTAAACTTTTATTAGTAATAAATTTGTTTGCCCCTTGGGCGTACAATAAAAATGCAATGAATACAAAAGATGGGGTTTTAAGTCTCCCATGGACGTTTCCTCTTTGTGTTGAGGTATGAGTTGAGATTCCGCTCCTCGTGAAGCTGCTTTGTTAGCTCCAGGATTCTTTCTTGACTTGCTTTGTAATGAGTCTCAAAAGTATCCCTTTGCTCCCTCAACTGGATCCAGGACCTCTGTAGCTTTTCCATGTCAGTGGGCATGTCTGGGTGAAGGATGGTATAAGAAGTATCTCCTTCAGCAACAGGTTCCATAGTAACTGGCAGGATATGGCATCATAAGAGTCTGAGCACGAGATCGTACCCATCTGAGATAAGGTTCCATAGGAATGGTGTACTTGGGCTCCAAAGTCTTGATGTCAACCTTGTTCACTTTACCCCATGCTCGTATAAACCTTTGATGATAACCTTGCAGATCATTGTCGTAGTCGAACACAATACCCTGAATCAACATGTCATGAGGACCATCACTCCGAGCATAACCAAACTGACGTAAAGCTAAGGAAGGGTTGTAAGTAAAGCCCCCTCTTATGCCAAGGAGTGGCACATTAGGAAACTCCCCACAACGATCAATGATAGTAACATTCTCCATAGATCGAGAGCACCAATGAATATCTGAATGAGAGAGTGACATAATCCTCTTGGACCACCTGAACCCTTGTTCATTCTTCATCACTGATCGAGGAAGGTGAGAAGTAAACCACCGAGACAATAGAGGTATACAACCCATCAGAGTTCCTCGTGCCTTTGTAGTACGGGTATGAAGAGAGTGCAAAATGTCTCCAAGCAATGTAGGCACTGGATTGTGACTCAGAAATATGTTGATGGCATGAACGTCTATGAACCGATCTGGATTGGGGAACAACACTAAGCCATAAATCAACAAGGCTAAGATCTCCTCAAAAGCATCATAGCTCATAGCCTTCAAGAACACTTGAGCCTTCTCTATCAACACCTTAGCAAGAATACCCTTAACTCCGCTTCTCGTTTCTAGAACAATGTCTGACTTCTTCAGATGTAGAGCTGCAGCAATAACCTCTGGTTTAAGCTCTTTTTCCAAGCCTGTGAAGGGTCTTTGATCAAGAACAGGTATACCCAGAAGTTTAGAGAACTCTTTCATTGTAGGAACCAGCTGATAGTCGGGGAATGTGAAGCAATGGTGCTTAGGGTCAAAGAACTGAAACAGAACACTCATCATGTCTTCATTGAACCCTGAAGTGACTAGATCCAGTAGGTGACCATGCCTCTTGATGAACTGAGAGTTTTCAGAAACCTGAGAAACCAACTCCTTAAGCTTAGGAGGTATTCCTACAAAGTTGATCCTGATAGTGTTCCTACGAGCAGAAGCCATGACCTGCAACAAAGAACAAAGATAAATCCTTTGGTCCTTGAAATGGTTAGTGAAAATGCTATGCTTATGATGCATGATGATGCTATGATGTTATGCTCAATCACAAACATGTGGCACACACAAACAAGTCACATAATAGCCCTAGGTTTGAAGGCTTGCATGAGGTTTAAAGGTAAGTACCCTCCCCTGAAGTTTAGATGATTCATCCTGTCCTATAAAGTAACCAGGTTTTAAGGGATCTCAATATCATTGATCCTTCATAAGGGGGGTTATTCAGTGGGCAACTTACTTGCCAACCAAAACCCTCCAAGTTTAGAATCTCAATGAGTGTAGCATCGAGTATCAACCAACTTCAGTCTTCACCAAAGCCGGTTATCTCACTACTTTCTAAAGGCCATGATGGGATAACTAGGGTTCTAAAAGTTAATTAGTGTATTGACAACATACGGCAACCTCATATTATCCTCAACTTGACTTAAGGAACATAAGCACCAACCAAGAAGTCACACTAACTATGGCCACCAGATCAACCATATCGGTATACGTCGTACAATTTCCTTGGTCTATTGCCATTTACCTAAGGTACACTAGATCCGGGTTAGGATCTTTCACACATAAGAGCACCCAACAAGATAAGTATAAAGCAAACAAGGCAAACAATTTTAAAGTGATCTAATTCCTAAGGGTACCCCTCTTTTATTAAATCCCCAGCAGAGTCGCCAGTTCTGTAACACGGTGGGAGAACTGACTTTAGTTAAATGTTGCGGATAGCAAGAGTCGCCACCGACTTTTATTTTATCCAAAGGAAAGAGTATAAAAGAACAGGAAAGACCTTAAAAGATTTTTGAGTTCGGGGGTAGGTTATGTAAAGGGAAGGTGTTAGCACCCTTTACATCCATGGTTATCCATGGGCTCTTAGTTACTTAGCTCACTTTAAATTGTTTTGAGAAGTGTAGTGTGTGATTAAAAATTTTCTTAAGTACTTTATAATGACCCTTGTACGGATATATATAAAGACTTTGTTTTGAAAATTGTTTAAAATGTAAAGTGTAATGAAGTAATTTGATGAAAAAAGTGAGCAAGTACTTAAGAGGAACCTACCCTAAGTTAAATCTTTACTGTTCTTAAATGTTCTTTCAATAGTAAGACTATCCCTATTATTAAGGAATAGGTAGTCATTATCTTGGATGTATTAAGGGACAAACGTAGGGTCATTGTATGGTCAATGAAGGCAACTTAAAGGATGTCTTTAGCAATTCGTATGGACTATCATCATTTATTCGAAGGGACAAGATCATTATTCCGTAAGCAACCTCGAAGAGACTTGATCTTTTAAACCGTAGGGACTATGATGATTTATATTCGAAGGGATTTTGCTTAAGACACCCCTATATTCGAGGGACTTGACCATGTTTAAGGCAACTGAGAGGGGTAACTTAGGAAGTGCAAGATGGCGATCAAAGATCGACTTACGTGTGTGAGTGTTTATATTCAGGTATTTATCTTATTTTAATTATCTAAGTTCAATTTAATTACATATAAGTTATACACACCCTAAGGTTACTAACCATATAGTAAAATATTTACAAAGAAAATAAAGACGGAAAAATAAATCTATAAGTTATTACAAGGCTTTGGCAGATACATAATAGTAGGATAAAAATAAATTATAAAGCAAGAATAATAAATAAACAATAATAATAATAATGAAGCAAAAATTATAAAGCAATATTAACAATAAAGCAATAATAATAATTAAGTAATTATAATAATAATAAAGTTAAAATAAATTAAAGAAATAGCAATTAAACATTTAATTAAAAAACAAATATTTTAGGTTAGACAAGTTAGATTTTTTAGAAGTTATTAGAATTAATGGAAAAAAAAAAGAATTAAGTTTTAGAGAAAAACCATTAAAGATTATTGAGAAATTTTTTAATTATTTACACTATATGATTATTACTATTATAATAAAATATTATTGACAAAATATTATTGAGAAATTTTTTAGAAAGAAAAAAAAAATTTAATATGTACAAAATAATAAAAGAGTTAGTATTTACAAAATAAAGATTTATTGTTATAAATAAATAGTAAAATAAGTTTATAAAAATAATTAGCATTTATTTATAAAAAAAAATATAAAGATTATAGAAAAATATTAAATAATTAATTTAGTAGGTTTTCACGCCCTACATTACTAAACCACGCAGTTAATATAAGATCAATGGCAGGAATTTGAGTGACAGAAAAATAAAATGGCAGAAAATAAATGGCAGAAAATAAAATTATAACTATTACAACGCTTTGGGGCAGTTACATAATAAAGATGGCGAAAAATAAAACTGAAAATATTATAAGTTAAAACTTAAAATATTACAAGGGCGAAGCAATTACAGTGCATGAATAACATAAACATGAGCAAAAATAAGAAATAATAAAGGTTTGTTAAGGTTTGAGAAAATGTTTATGGTTTAGAGGAAATAACACGGTTAAAATTTATGAGAAAGTTTTAAGGTTTACATGAAAAATTAAGGTTTATGAAATTATATAAAAAAAAAAGTTTTGTTGTTAAAAAAAAACTATATTGAATTATTAATTTAATAAAATAAATAATTAATTAACATTATGAATGGATTATGAAGATAAGTAATTAAAAAAAAGTTAAGAGTTTTTTTTAGAAAATAAACAAATAAAATTAATCTAAATATTTAAGGTTAGTTAATTTAAGAAATTAGAGAATTAAAAACAATAGAGGAAATTAGGAGAAATTAGGAAAGAGAAGATAAACCGATGTTTCTTTGTCAAAATGTCCTCAAAATTACCAATTTTGCCTTCTTGACACTATGACACGCGCGCACATGTGAATGTACCTGGAACATAGTTGTTATATAATAAACTTGTTTCTTTGTCAAAATGCCCTCAAAATTACCAGCTTTGCCTTCTTGACACTAAGACACGCGCGCACATGCGCCCACATGTGAATGTACTTGGAAAATAGTTATTATATAATAAAACAAAACGTATAAAAAAATGGTTGAGGCAAAATCGTCAAGGCTTAGGAAAAAATCAGGATAGTTAGTTATGAAAAAAAATGTGCAGATCTAAATATATGTGTATGAATAACATAAAAATGATATGAATTAAAAAAGAAACAAAGATGTTGCTAACGCAAAATTGCGATCATCGCAACTATATCGGATCAACACAAATGTCACGCATCATACACCCAGATGTGAAAATAGCGTATCGACACGATCCGATCCGAATAATCTAAATATATATATATATATATATATATATATATATATATATATATATATATATATATATATATAGAGAGAGAGAGAGAGAATAAATATAAAAACTCGTATTAAGAACATAATAATAAAAAAGGTGTCATAAAATAAATTTATATAATAACTTAACCATATAAATAACGAAGTGAGATGTACGCACTTATATAAACCATAACATGGTTTATCACCATAAAAAACATATACACGTTAACACATGCATATGTTTGAAACAAGTGACACACATTAATACATATGTTTGAGACATGTGTGTTAGGAAGAACATGATAATAGAACCAATGATAAACAAACAGACCATATACAGTACAAAGAATAAAAGGAGGTTTTTTTTTTAGCAACAGAATAAAATTTTAATAAAAATAGTTAAAATTAAAATAAAAACTAACAAATTTATTTATTTATTTTAGACCCAATAAAATGCAATTTAAAACTAAATAAAGTTTAATAATTAAAATAGTTAAAATAAAAATAATAACTAATAATCCTATTTATTTATTCTAGACCCAACTAAATAAAATTTAATAATTAAAATAGTTAAAATAAAAATAATAACTAATAATCCTATTTATTTATTATAGACCCTGTATAAAAATAAATAGATTCAAAAAAATAAAAGTTGGGCACCAAAATGCTCGAAAAAATAAAATGAACACGTCAAAATAATCAGCGCAAAATAAATGACTCGGAAAAATACAGCGTTTGGTCGGATTTTGAAATAAAAATTATGACCGTATAAATTGCTCAGACTGATCAACATATGACCAAAAATAGTCGTAAAAATATTTTTAGCATGTTAAATTAAACCACGTGAACCGCAGATTAATGTTACCGACATTTGCAAACTTAAACTTGACATTTTTTCGTTGACTAATTTTAGGCACAGTTAAAAAGTTAATTTGACCAGTCTGTTTGTAAATTCCGAGAAATTATTCCGGCTAATATTAAGACAGAAAAAAATGTTATGCTATGAAGATGATGCAAATGAATGTGAAATAAAAAAATTGGTTAGAGTTAAAAATAGAGGGCAAATTTTGGGGTGCAACAGCTGCCCCTGTTCAATTTTCTGAAACCTGAGGGGTTAGATTGGTATATGTGCCATTCGTGACCTGGAAGGTTGAAGGGGATTGAACACAAAAGCCCAAAAATTTGCACTCACTGGTGCGTAGAGTAATACTGATGATTAGCTGTATATGTTTGAGTGGGCTTGAAGATGCCACTTGGAAGAACTGGAGATGGGCTTAGAGATGCCATTTTAAAATATCTGGATGTGGTGATTTCTTTATGTTGATACTGGATATCAGTACTAGGTCTTTGTATAAACCATCTCTGAATTATTTATGCAACATGATTTGAGTTGTTGAATGGACCAGTAGAAATAAATCTTGTGATGATTATCTCTTCTGGAGGTATCTTGGATTAGGGAATGGATCTTTGTACAGACCGTTTGCCTACTCTCCAAGGTCAAAAGAACGTCAGGATTAGTTCTTCTGAAAAATATCTTGAACCAGGGAATGGATCTTTTTACATACCGTTTGCCTGCTATTCGAGGGTCAAAAGAATGTCAGGATTTGTTCTTAAGGGTCAAAAGAACGTCATGATTTGTTTTTCTGAAAAAGTCTTGAACAAGGGGCCAAAAGAGCGTCAAGATTTGCTCTTAAGGGTCAAAAGAACGTCAGAATTTGTTCTTCTGAAAAAGTCTCGAACAAGGGGCCAAAAGAGCGTCAGGATTTGCTCTTAAGGGTCAAAAGAATGTCAGGATTTGTTCTTCTGAAAAAGTCTCGAACAAGGGGCCAAAAGAGCGTCAGGATTTGCTCTAAAGGGTCAAAAGAACGTCAGGATTTGTTCTTCTGAAAAATTCTTGAACAAGGGGCCAAAAGAGCGTCAGGATTTGTTCTTAAGGGTCAAAAGAACGTCAGGATTTGTTCTTCTGAAAAAGTCTTGAACAAGGGGCCAAAAGAGCGTCAGGATTTGCTCTTAAGGGTCAAAAGAACGTCAGGATTTGTTCTTCTGAAAAAGTCTTGAACAAGGGGCCAAAAGAGCGTCAGGATTTGCTCTTAAGGGTCAAAAGAACGTCAGGATTTGTTCTTCTGAAAAAGTCTTGAACAAGGGGCCAAAAGAGCGTCAGGATTTGCTCTTAAGGGTCAAAAGAACGTCAGGATTTGTTCTTCTGAAAAATTCTTGAACAAGGGGCCAAAAGAGCGTCAGGATTTGCTCTTAAGGGTCAAAAGAACATCAGGATTTGTTCTTCTGAAAGATGTCTTGAACCAGGGAATGGATCTTTTTACGGACCGTTTGCCTGCTATTCGAGGACATCTTGAGTAGTGTATGGATCATTTCTGACCCGTTGTAAGTTGTTGATATTATTTTACCTGCATATAACTATCCTGCAAGGGAAATATTAGTTTATGCATTATGTATGCATGCATAGTATGATGCACCTAAGTAAATGTATTATGTACTTATGTATGTGTATGTTATGGTATGATGTAAATGATGTATGTATGCATCATGCGGCCTGAAGCGTCTGGATATCTCTATATAACAACTGCTGGCTAGGGAAAATAAATCCCGATTCGTTGCTGAAGAATATGAGAACCTCGTTTCCGTCTTGTTTGATTGTATAGTATTTATAACCTCCCGTCTTCGTTTGTCGTACTTCTATTGAAGGAATAAGTTCCTGAGTATCCCGACTGAGGATAAAAGAGATGGACATAAATTCAAGGGGAGATGTAACTCGAAGTATCTATAAAGATAGTTTTGCTCTACTGGAGATTTGTAGTTGTCTTGTGGGGATGAACCGGCGAAGCTTCGTTGAATTCCTTCCCTTGTTCGTCCTTAGTAAATACTATTACTGCATTTTTATGCATTTCTGGTAAACATCAATCATATTCAAAAGCATACATACATTCAAACACAACCAATGAACGTTTTTCGCTTTAGTAAAAGAGGAAAAGTAATCCTGAATAAAGAGGGAAAAGTAAAGCTGAACTCGAAAACAGAATCGTTTCAACTTTGAGAGTGTATAACCAATTGGATTTAGAGCTCCTGAAATTCTTAACTTTCCTGAATACCTTCCCAGAAATCCTCATAGCTGGATCTGAAGACATGATACTGACACCATCTAATACTAATGGAGTAGACAATTAATTTCCACAATGGCTTCTGCTGAGAATCCAATATCAAGGTAATACAATGAGAGGAACGCGTCTTCCAATTGTGATGGACCATATACGCTCCGGGTATTAGATTTGAAAAGAAAGCATTGCCCTTTGGTTGAGGATGAATTGTCCCATAATAGAAGTATCTGAATGTAGTTACCTCAAGAGAAATAAGCAGAATGCCCCACAATAATATGCCACTGACATCATGAACTTTATAATGTTACCCTTGGTAATTCAAATATATGAGGAGAGCTGCCCCTGGCTATTAAGCATTGTTGAATCTGGACCTGATTGCCCCGAATGAATTGAACAGTAACTTGGTATGCCCCCTTGATTGGGAAACAGTGACTATGCCCTTGGCATTATGAACTCTGTAATGTTACCCTTGGTAATTTAGATAGATTAGGAGATCTGCCCCTGGCTACTTAAACATAGTTGAATCCTGTCCTAATTGCCCCAAATGAGTTAGGCAGTATCATGGCCTGCCCCTTGATTGGGAAATAATGACTATGCCCCTTTGTATACATGGACTTTGATCCAGGAAGCAACTTTGTTTATCGGAAGGACTTTGGTTTATTGAACATTCATCCTGTAAGTTTCTCTGTTTATCAAACACTCAGGTATATGCAAACAAATATATTCAAAAATGCAATGCTTATGTTTGTCTTGAAGTTTTGAAAAAAAGTTATTTTAGAAAAACAATTTTTATGAAAACTGTGATATTAACTCAAGTTTTATAATAAGCCCTAAAGGAGTCAGGATACCTTTTTGTAGCAGTACGCTTTCGAACTAACCATGCTTCAGTTAGGACTTTTAAAGGGTTGTAATGTGGTATGGTTCACGGTTTAAGAAACAAAGGATAAAGGATCAAATTTTATTTGTACCCAACCCAATCTCCATGATGTTCTTCAGTCCTATGCTTAGTTAACTTATGCATTGAGGCTCAAAGGAGTTTGGAATTGTAACACTGACATTTGTGATGGTTCAAAAACAAAAAATTTATTTGAACATTCAATCATCTTTCTTTGTTGAGGATTCATAGTGACCTCTTTTTTCTTTTGCCTTTGTTATCCCTTCTTTTTGCCTGAACTGTTTATTTCAAGGTTACAGTCAGCAGGATGTCTTAATTTTTTACTAAGTCTCCTTCATAGGTTTTGACTTAGTGAGCTTTTTCTTTTTTGCTAGATATTGACTGTCAGGTTTAATGATTACAGAGAACCATCATTAGTTGTGTACAACACAGATAATTGGCATATTTGAGTTAACCGAGTAACTACCCTGCCCCAGGTTATGAATAAGGGTTTTAATTTGTGCGAGAATAAAAACTCCTACTTCATAGGCTCAAAAGGGTTGACTAGGGATTAACTTCCTTATATCTCCACTGTTTAGGAATTGAAACAATGCCTGTACATCGTCAGCATAGTCTGTTCAAAAGCATACTGCCTAATATTATGGTATTGTTTTCGTCATCCTCCCTCTACAGGCTTATAGCTTTATCAGAAGTTAAATATCACAAAATAGAAGTAAGAAGCATAGTTTTAAATATAGTGAAACAAATGGATTAATTCAAGACAAACATATGCAATGCATTAATGAAAACAAACGTTTGACATAATAGTAAGTGTTTAAACAAAAGAAATTACAAATGAAAATTCAAATGTTCTCAAAGCCTCTTCCTCTAAACCCGTCACTCCAGTTATCTGGAAACTTTGATGTTTGATGGACGATAGAAGAACTCAACCTGGCCTTCTGGAGTAACCTCGAGTATTCCTTCGTCGATTAGGTCTTGAATCTTATTCTTCAATGCCCAACAGTTATTAGTGTCATGACCAGGACAGTCGGAGTGATACATACACCTTGCCTTGGGATTATAGCGAGGAGAAGAGGTGTTAGGATTTTTAGGAGAATTTTCCAAGGAAATCAAATTCATCTCCAACAGGCATTGCAAAACTTGTGACATTGGTGTGCTGAACCGGATGAACTGTCTTCTACATTCCTTGTATAGAAGTGGATTAACCTTACAAGGCCTTCTTTCTTCCATTGAAGGATGATCAGGAGTAGCCTGTCTCTTTCCTTCTTTTATCCTTACTTTCCTTTCAGCCAAGTCGGCTTGTTTCAACGGAAGTTGACTGATGATTAGATTATTGGCTCCATTACTTTGAAATTTATGGACAAAGGTTCTTAACTCTTCTTGCCCCTGAGCTAAATTTTGAATAAGATCCACCTGGTCATTCATCTGGATCCTCATTTCTGTCATCTCAGCTTGTAGTTGTTTCAGATGATCATCCTTGTTGTCCTCAGGATTCTTCTTTTTAGCCAGTAGTGTCTTCAACTCATCTTGTCCCTTGGACAAGTTCAGAATCAACTCTTGGAATTGTGCATTCTGAGCCTGGAGATCTTTGATAGTCTGTTCAAGAGCCATTTCTGCTAAAAGAAACAACGAGAAGATAAGATACATGTTCATAAGAAACCTGTGATGCAATGATATGGTATGTAAATGCGTATGCAATGTTTTCAAGGACCGCAGGATTTAAATTTGTTTAAACAACCAAAGAGTAAACTTTTATTAGTAATAAATTTGTTTGCCCCTTGGGCGTACAATAAAAATGCAATGAATACAAAAGATGGGGTTTTAAGTCTCCCATGGACGTTTCCTCTTTGTGTTGAGGTATGAGTTGAGATTCCGCTCCTCGTGAAGCTGCTTTGTTAGCTCCAGGATTCTTTCTTGACTTGCTTTGTAATGAGTCTCAAAAGTATCCCTTTGCTCCCTCAACTGGATCCAGGACCTCTGTAGCTTTTCCATGTCAGTGGGCATGTCTGGGTGAAGGATGGTATAAGAAGTATCTCCTTCAGCAACAGGTTCCATAGTAACTGGCAGGATATGGCATCATAAGAGTCTGAGCACGAGATCGTACCCATCTGAGATAAGGTTCCATAGGAATGGTGTACTTGGGCTCCAAAGTCTTGATGTCAACCTTGTTCACTTTACCCCATGCTCGTATAAACCTTTGATGATAACCTTGCAGATCATTGTCGTAGTCGAACACAATACCCTGAATCAACATGTCATGAGGACCATCACTCCGAGCATAACCAAACTGACGTAAAGCTAAGGAAGGGTTGTAAGTAAAGCCCCCTCTTATGCCAAGGAGTGGCACATTAGGAAACTCCCCACAACGATCAATGATAGTAACATTCTCCATAGATCGAGAGCACCAATGAATATCTGAATGAGAGAGTGACATAATCCTCTTGGACCACCTGAACCCTTGTTCATTCTTCATCACTGATCGAGGAAGGTGAGAAGTAAACCACCGAGACAATAGAGGTATACAACCCATCAGAGTTCCTCGTGCCTTTGTAGTACGGGTATGAAGAGAGTGCAAAATGTCTCCAAGCAATGTAGGCACTGGATTGTGACTCAGAAATATGTTGATGGCATGAACGTCTATGAACCGATCTGGATTGGGGAACAACACTAAGCCATAAATCAGCAAGGCTAAGATCTCCTCAAAAGCATCATAGCTCATAGCCTTCAAGAACACTTGAGCCTTCTCTATCAACACCTTAGCAAGAATACCCTTAACTCCGCTTCTCGTTTCTAGAACAATGTCTGACTTCTTCAGATGTAGAGCTGCAGCAATAACCTCTGGTTTAAGCTCTTTTTCCAAGCCTGTGAAGGGTCTTTGATCAAGAACAGGTATACCCAGAAGTTTAGAGAACTCTTTCATTGTAGGAACCAGCTGATAGTCGGGGAATGTGAAGCAATGGTGCTTAGGGTCAAAGAACTGAAACAGAACACTCATCATGTCTTCATTGAACCCTGAAGTGACTAGATCCAGTAGGTGACCATGCCTCTTGATGAACTGAGAGTTTTCAGAAACCTGAGAAACCAACTCCTTAAGCTTAGGAGGTATTCCTACAAAGTTGATCCTGATAGTGTTCCTACGAGCAGAAGCCATGACCTGCAACAAAGAACAAAGATAAATCCTTTGGTCCTTGAAATGGTTAGTGAAAATGCTATGCTTATGATGCATGATGATGCTATGATGTTATGCTCAATCACAAACATGTGGCACACACAAACAAGTCACATAATAGCCCTAGGTTTGAAGGCTTGCATGAGGTTTAAAGGTAAGTACCCTCCCCTGAAGTTTAGATGATTCATCCTGTCCTATAAAGTAACCAGGTTTTAAGGGATCTCAATATCATTGATCCTTCATAAGGGGGGTTATTCAGTGGGCAACTTACTTGCCAACCAAAACCCTCCAAGTTTAGAATCTCAATGAGTGTAGCATCGAGTATCAACCAACTTCAGTATTCACCAAAGCCGGTTATCTCACTACTTTCTAAAGGCCATGATGGGATAACTAGGGTTCTAAAAGTTAATTAGTGTATTGACAACATACGGCAACCTCATATTATCCTCAACTTGACTTAAGGAACATAAGCACCAACCAAGAAGTCACACTAACTATGGCCACCAGATCAACCATATCGGTATACGTCGTACAGTTTCCTTGGTCTACTGCCATTTACCTAAGGTACACTAGATCCGGGTTAGGATCTTTCACACATAAGATCACCCAACAAGATAAGTATAAAGCAAACAAGGCAAACAATTTTAAAGTGATCTAATTCCTAAGGGTACCCCTCTTTTATTAAATCCCCAGCAGAGTCGCCAGTTCTGTAACACGGTGGGAGAACTGACTTTAGTTAAATGTTGCGGATAGCAAGAGTCGCCACCGACTTTTATTTTATCCAAAGGAAAGAGTATAAAAGAACAGGAAAGACCTTAAAAGATTTTTGAGTTCGGGGGTAGGTTATGTAAAGGGAAGGTGTTAGCACCCTTTACATCCATGGTTATCCATGGGCTCTTAGTTACTTAGCTCACTTTAAATTGTTTTGAGAAGTGTAGTGTGTGATTAAAAATTTTCTTAAGTACTTTATAATGACCCTTGTACGGATATATATAAAGACTTTGTTTTGAAAATTGTTTAAAATGTAAAGTGTAATGAAGTAATTTGATGAAAAAAGTGAGCAAGTACTTAAGAGGAACCTACCCTAAGTTAAATCTTTACTGTTCTTAAATGTTCTTTCAATAGTAAGACTATCCCTATTATTAAGGAATAGGTAGTCATTATCTTGGATGTATTAAGGGACAAACGTAGGGTCATTGTATGGTCAATGAAGGCAACTTAAAGGATGTCTTTAGCAATTCGTATGGACTATCATCATTTATTCGAAGGGACAAGATCATTATTCCGTAAGCAACCTCGAAGAGACTTGATCTTTTAAACCGTAGGGACTATGATGATTTATATTCGAAGGGATTTTGCTTAAGACACCCCTATATTCGAGGGACTTGACCATGTTTAAGGCAACTGAGAGGGGTAACTTAGGAAGTGCAAGATGGCGATCAAAGATCGACTTACGTGTGTGAGTGTTTATATTCAGGTATTTATCTTATTTTAATTATCTAAGTTCAATTTAATTACATATAAGTTATACACACCCTAAGGTTACTAACCATATAGTAAAATATTTACAAAGAAAATAAAGACGGAAAAATAAATCTATAAGTTATTACAAGGCTTTGGCAGATACATAATAGTAGGATAAAAATAAATTATAAAGCAAGAATAATAAATAAACAATAATAATAATAATGAAGCAAAAATTATAAAGCAATATTAACAATAAAGCAATAATAATAATTAAGTAATTATAATAATAATAAAGTTAAAATAAATTAAAGAAATAGCAATTAAACATTTAATTAAAAAACAAATATTTTAGGTTAGACAAGTTAGATTTTTTAGAAGTTATTAGAATTAATGGAAAAAAAAAAGAATTAAGTTTTAGAGAAAAACCATTAAAGATTATTGAGAAATTTTTTAATTATTTACACTATATGATTATTACTATTATAATAAAATATTATTGACAAAATATTATTGAGAAATTTTTTAGAAAGAAAAAAAAAATTTAATATGTACAAAATAATAAAAGAGTTAGTATTTACAAAATAAAGATTTATTGTTATAAATAAATAGTAAAATAAGTTTATAAAAATAATTAGCATTTATTTATAAAAAAAAATATAAAGATTATAGAAAAATATTAAATAATTAATTTAGTAGGTTTTCACGCCCTACATTACTAAACCACGCAGTTAATATAAGATCAATGGCAGGAATTTGAGTGACAGAAAAATAAAATGGCAGAAAATAAATGGCAGAAAATAAAATTATAACTATTACAACGCTTTGGGGCAGTTACATAATAAAGATGGCGAAAAATAAAACTGAAAATATTACAAGTTAAAACTTAAAATATTACAAGGGCGAAGCAATTACAGTGCATGAATAACATAAACATGAGCAAAAATAAGAAATAATAAAGGTTTGTTAAGGTTTGAGAAAATGTTTATGGTTTAGAGGAAATAACACGGTTAAAATTTATGAGAAAGTTTTAAGGTTTACATGAAAAATTAAGGTTTATGAAATTATATAAAAAAAAAAGTTTTGTTGTTAAAAAAAAACTATATTGAATTATTAATTTAATAAAATAAATAATTAATTAACATTATGAATGGATTATGAAGATAAGTAATTAAAAAAAAGTTAAGAGTTTTTTTAAGAAAATAAACAAATAAAATTAATCTAAATATTTAAGGTTAGTTAATTTAAGAAATTAGAGAATTAAAAACAATAGAGGAAATTAGGAGAAATTAGGAAAGAGAAGATAAACCGATGTTTCTTTGTCAAAATGTCCTCAAAATTACCAATTTTGCCTTCTTGACACTATGACACGCGCGCACATGTGAATGTACCTGGAACATAGTTGTTATATAATAAACTTGTTTCTTTGTCAAAATGCCCTCAAAATTACCAGCTTTGCCTTCTTGACACTAAGACACGCGCGCACATGCGCCCACATGTGAATGTACCTGGAAAATAGTTATTATATAATAAAACAAAACGTATAAAAAAATGGTTGAGGCAAAATCGTCAAGGCTTAGGAAAAAATCAGGATAGTTAGTTATGAAAAAAAATGTGCAGATCTAAATATATGTGTATGAATAACATAAAAATGATATGAATTAAAAAAGAAACAAAGATGTTGCTAACGCAAAATTGCGATCATCGCAACTATATCGGATCAACACAAATGTCACGCATCATACACCCAGATGTGAAAATAGCGTATCGACACGATCCGATCCGAATAATCTAAATATATATATATATATATATATATATATATATATATATATATATATATATATATAGAGAGAGAGAGAGAGAGAATAAATATAAAAACTCGTATTAAGAACATAATAATAAAAAAGGTGTCATAAAATAAATTTATATAATAACTTAACCATATAAATAACGAAGTGAGATGTACGCACTTATATAAACCATAACATGGTTTATCACCATAAAAAACATATACACGTTAACACATGCATATGTTTGAAACAAGTGACACACATTAATACATATGTTTGAGACATGTGTGTTAGGAAGAACATGATAATAGAACCAATGATAAACAAACAGACCATATACAGTACAAAGAATAAAAGGAGGTTTTTTTTTTAGCAACAGAATAAAATTTTAATAAAAATAGTTAAAATTAAAATAAAAACTAACAAATTTATTTATTTATTCTAGACCCAATAAAATGCAATTTAAAACTAAATAAAGTTTAATAATTAAAATAGTTAAAATAAAAATAATAACTAATAATCCTATTTATTTATTCTAGACCCAACTAAATAAAATTTAATAATTAAAATAGTTAAAATAAAAATAATAACTAATAATCCTATTTATTTATTATAGACCCTGTATAAAAATAAATAGATTCAAAAAAATAAAAGTTGGGCACCAAAATGCTCGAAAAAATAAAATGAACACGTCAAAATAATCAGCGCAAAATAAATGACTCGGAAAAATACAGCGTTTGGTCGGATTTTGAAATAAAAATTATGACCGTATAAATTGCTCAGACTGATCAACATATGACCAAAAATAGTCGTAAAAATATTTTTAGCATGTTAAATTAAACCACGTGAACCGCAGATTAATGTTACCGACATTTGCAAACTTAAACTTGACATTTTTTCGTTGACTAATTTTAGGCACAGTTAAAAAGTTAATTTGACCAGTCTGTTTGTAAATTCCGAGAAATTATTCCGGCTAATATTAAGACAGAAAAAAATGTTATGCTATGAAGATGATGCAAATGAATGTGAAATAAAAAAATTGGTTAGAGTTAAAAATAGAGGGCAAATTTTGGGGTGCAACAGCTGCCCCTGTTCAATTTTCTGAAACCTGAGGGGTTAGATTGGTATATGTGCCATTCGTGACCTGGAAGGTTGAAGGGGATTGAACACAAAAGCCCAAAAATTTGCACTCACTGGTGCGTAGAGTAATACTGATGATTAGCTGTATATGTTTGAGTGGGCTTGAAGATGCCACTTGGAAGAACTGGAGATGGGCTTAGAGATGCCATTTTAAAATATCTGGATGTGGTGATTTCTTTATGTTGATACTGGATATCAGTACTAGGTCTTTGTATAAACCATCTCTGAATTATTTATGCAACATGATTTGAGTTGTTGAATGGACCAGTAGAAATAAATCTTGTGATGATTATCTCTTCTGGAGGTATCTTGGATTAGGGAATGGATCTTTGTACAGACCGTTTGCCTACTCTCCAAGGTCAAAAGAACGTCAGGATTAGTTCTTCTGAAAAATATCTTGAACCAGGGAATGGATCTTTTTACATACCGTTTGCCTGCTATTCGAGGGTCAAAAGAATGTCAGGATTTGTTCTTAAGGGTCAAAAGAACGTCATGATTTGTTTTTCTGAAAAAGTCTTGAACAAGGGGCCAAAAGAGCGTCAAGATTTGCTCTTAAGGGTCAAAAGAACGTCAGAATTTGTTCTTCTGAAAAAGTCTCGAACAAGGGGCCAAAAGAGCGTCAGGATTTGCTCTTAAGGGTCAAAAGAATGTCAGGATTTGTTCTTCTGAAAAAGTCTCGAACAAGGGGCCAAAAGAGCGTCAGGATTTGCTCTAAAGGGTCAAAAGAACGTCAGGATTTGTTCTTCTGAAAAATTCTTGAACAAGGGGCCAAAAGAGCGTCAGGATTTGTTCTTAAGGGTCAAAAGAACGTCAGGATTTGTTCTTCTGAAAAAGTCTTGAACAAGGGGCCAAAAGAGCGTCAGGATTTGCTCTTAAGGGTCAAAAGAACGTCAGGATTTGTTCTTCTGAAAAAGTCTTGAACAAGGGGCCAAAAGAGCGTCAGGATTTGCTCTTAAGGGTCAAAAGAACGTCAGGATTTGTTCTTCTGAAAAAGTCTTGAACAAGGGGCCAAAAGAGCGTCAGGATTTGCTCTTAAGGGTCAAAAGAACGTCAGGATTTGTTCTTCTGAAAAATTCTTGAACAAGGGGCCAAAAGAGCGTCAGGATTTGCTCTTAAGGGTCAAAAGAACATCAGGATTTGTTCTTCTGAAAGATGTCTTGAACCAGGGAATGGATCTTTTTACGGACCGTTTGCCTGCTATTCGAGGACATCTTGAGTAGTGTATGGATCATTTCTGACCCGTTGTAAGTTGTTGATATTATTTTACCTGCATATAACTATCCTGCAAGGGAAATATTAGTTTATGCATTATGTATGCATGCATAGTATGATGCACCTAAGTAAATGTATTATGTACTTATGTATGTGTATGTTATGGTATGATGTAAATGATGTATGTATGCATCATGCGGCCTGAAGCGTCTGGATATCTCTATATAACAACTGCTGGCTAGGGAAAATAAATCCCGATTCGTTGCTGAAGAATATGAGAACCTCGTTTCCGTCTTGTTTGATTGTATAGTATTTATAACCTCCCGTCTTCGTTTGTCGTACTTCTATTGAAGGAATAAGTTCCTGAGTATCCCGACTGAGGATAAAAGAGATGGACATAAATTCAAGGGGAGATGTAACTCGAAGTATCTATAAAGATAGTTTTGCTCTACTGGAGATTTGTAGTTGTCTTGTGGGGATGAACCGGCGAAGCTTCGTTGAATTCCTTCCCTTGTTCGTCCTTAGTAAATACTATTACTGCATTTTTATGCATTTCTGGTAAACATCAATCATATTCAAAAGCATACATACATTCAAACACAACCAATGAACGTTTTTCGCTTTAGTAAAAGAGGAAAAGTAATCCTGAATAAAGAGGGAAAAGTAAAGCTGAACTCGAAAACAGAATCGTTTCAACTTTGAGAGTGTATAACCAATTGGATTTAGAGCTCCTGAAATTCTTAACTTTCCTGAATACCTTCCCAGAAATCCTCATAGCTGGATCTGAAGACATGATACTGACACCATCTAATACTAATGGAGTAGACAATTAATTTCCACAATGGCTTCTGCTGAGAATCCAATATCAAGGTAATACAATGAGAGGAACGCGTCTTCCAATTGTGATGGACCATATACGCTCCGGGTATTAGATTTGAAAAGAAAGCATTGCCCTTTGGTTGAGGATGAATTGTCCCATAATAGAAGTATCTGAATGTAGTTACCTCAAGAGAAATAAGCAGAATGCCCCACAATAATATGCCACTGACATCATGAACTTTATAATGTTACCCTTGGTAATTCAAATATATGAGGAGAGCTGCCCCTGGCTATTAAGCATTGTTGAATCTGGACCTGATTGCCCCGAATGAATTGAACAGTAACTTGGTATGCCCCCTTGATTGGGAAACAGTGACTATGCCCTTGGCATTATGAACTCTGTAATGTTACCCTTGGTAATTTAGATAGATTAGGAGATCTGCCCCTGGCTACTTAAACATAGTTGAATCCTGTCCTAATTGCCCCAAATGAGTTAGGCAGTATCATGGCCTGCCCCTTGATTGGGAAATAATGACTATGCCCCTTTGTATACATGGACTTTGATCCAGGAAGCAACTTTGTTTATCGGAAGGACTTTGGTTTATTGAACATTCATCCTGTAAGTTTCTCTGTTTATCAAACACTCAGGTATATGCAAACAAATATATTCAAAAATGCAATGCTTATGTTTGTCTTGAAGTTTTGAAAAAAAGTTATTTTAGAAAAACAATTTTTATGAAAACTGTGATATTAACTCAAGTTTTATAATAAGCCCTAAAGGAGTCAGGATACCTTTTTGTAGCAGTACGCTTTCGAACTAACCATGCTTCAGTTAGGACTTTTAAAGGGTTGTAATGTGGTATGGTTCACGGTTTAAGAAACAAAGGATAAAGGATCAAATTTTATTTGTACCCAACCCAATCTCCATGATGTTCTTCAGTCCTATGCTTAGTTAACTTATGCATTGAGGCTCAAAGGAGTTTGGAATTGTAACACTGACATTTGTGATGGTTCAAAAACAAAAAATTTATTTGAACATTCAATCATCTTTCTTTGTTGAGGATTCATAGTGACCTCTTTTTTCTTTTGCCTTTGTTATCCCTTCTTTTTGCCTGAACTGTTTATTTCAAGGTTACAGTCAGCAGGATGTCTTAATTTTTTACTAAGTCTCCTTCATAGGTTTTGACTTAGTGAGCTTTTTCTTTTTTGCTAGATATTGACTGTCAGGTTTAATGATTACAGAGAACCATCATTAGTTGTGTACAACACAGATAATTGGCATATTTGAGTTAACCGAGTAACTACCCTGCCCCAGGTTATGAATAAGGGTTTTAATTTGTGCGAGAATAAAAACTCCTACTTCATAGGCTCAAAAGGGTTGACTAGGGATTAACTTCCTTATATCTCCACTGTTTAGGAATTGAAACAATGCCTGTACATCGTCAGCATAGTCTGTTCAAAAGCATACTGCCTAATATTATGGTATTGTTTTCGTCATCCTCCCTCTACAGGCTTATAGCTTTATCAGAAGTTAAATATCACAAAATAGAAGTAAGAAGCATAGTTTTAAATATAGTGAAACAAATGGATTAATTCAAGACAAACATATGCAATGCATTAATGAAAACAAACGTTTGACATAATAGTAAGTGTTTAAACAAAAGAAATTACAAATGAAAATTCAAATGTTCTCAAAGCCTCTTCCTCTAAACCCGTCACTCCAGTTATCTGGAAACTTTGATGTTTGATGGACGATAGAAGAACTCAACCTGGCCTTCTGGAGTAACCTCGAGTATTCCTTCGTCGATTAGGTCTTGAATCTTATTCTTCAATGCCCAACAGTTATTAGTGTCATGACCAGGACAGTCGGAGTGATACATACACCTTGCCTTGGGATTATAGCGAGGAGAAGAGGTGTTAGGATTTTTAGGAGAATTTTCCAAGGAAATCAAATTCATCTCCAACAGGCATTGCAAAACTTGTGACATTGGTGTGCTGAACCGGATGAACTGTCTTCTACATTCCTTGTATAGAAGTGGATTAACCTTACAAGGCCTTCTTTCTTCCATTGAAGGATGATCAGGAGTAGCCTGTCTCTTTCCTTCTTTTATCCTTACTTTCCTTTCAGCCAAGTCGGCTTGTTTCAACGGAAGTTGACTGATGATTAGATTATTGGCTCCATTACTTTGAAATTTATGGACAAAGGTTCTTAACTCTTCTTGCCCCTGAGCTAAATTTTGAATAAGATCCACCTGGTCATTCATCTGGATCCTCATTTCTGTCATCTCAGCTTGTAGTTGTTTCAGATGATCATCCTTGTTGTCCTCAGGATTCTTCTTTTTAGCCAGTAGTGTCTTCAACTCATCTTGTCCCTTGGACAAGTTCAGAATCAACTCTTGGAATTGTGCATTCTGAGCCTGGAGATCTTTGATAGTCTGTTCAAGAGCCATTTCTGCTAAAAGAAACAACGAGAAGATAAGATACATGTTCATAAGAAACCTGTGATGCAATGATATGGTATGTAAATGCGTATGCAATGTTTTCAAGGACCGCAGGATTTAAATTTGTTTAAACAACCAAAGAGTAAACTTTTATTAGTAATAAATTTGTTTGCCCCTTGGGCGTACAATAAAAATGCAATGAATACAAAAGATGGGGTTTTAAGTCTCCCATGGACGTTTCCTCTTTGTGTTGAGGTATGAGTTGAGATTCCGCTCCTCGTGAAGCTGCTTTGTTAGCTCCAGGATTCTTTCTTGACTTGCTTTGTAATGAGTCTCAAAAGTATCCCTTTGCTCCCTCAACTGGATCCAGGACCTCTGTAGCTTTTCCATGTCAGTGGGCATGTCTGGGTGAAGGATGGTATAAGAAGTATCTCCTTCAGCAACAGGTTCCATAGTAACTGGCAGGATATGGCATCATAAGAGTCTGAGCACGAGATCGTACCCATCTGAGATAAGGTTCCATAGGAATGGTGTACTTGGGCTCCAAAGTCTTGATGTCAACCTTGTTCACTTTACCCCATGCTCGTATAAACCTTTGATGATAACCTTGCAGATCATTGTCGTAGTCGAACACAATACCCTGAATCAACATGTCATGAGGACCATCACTCCGAGCATAACCAAACTGACGTAAAGCTAAGGAAGGGTTGTAAGTAAAGCCCCCTCTTATGCCAAGGAGTGGCACATTAGGAAACTCCCCACAACGATCAATGATAGTAACATTCTCCATAGATCGAGAGCACCAATGAATATCTGAATGAGAGAGTGACATAATCCTCTTGGACCACCTGAACCCTTGTTCATTCTTCATCACTGATCGAGGAAGGTGAGAAGTAAACCACCGAGACAATAGAGGTATACAACCCATCAGAGTTCCTCGTGCCTTTGTAGTACGGGTATGAAGAGAGTGCAAAATGTCTCCAAGCAATGTAGGCACTGGATTGTGACTCAGAAATATGTTGATGGCATGAACGTCTATGAACCGATCTGGATTGGGGAACAACACTAAGCCATAAATCAGCAAGGCTAAGATCTCCTCAAAAGCATCATAGCTCATAGCCTTCAAGAACACTTGAGCCTTCTCTATCAACACCTTAGCAAGAATACCCTTAACTCCGCTTCTCATTTCTAGAACAATGTCTGACTTCTTCAGATGTAGAGCTGCAGCAATAACCTCTGGTTTAAGCTCTTTTTCCAAGCCTGTGAAGGGTCTTTGATCAAGAACAGGTATACCCAGAAGTTTAGAGAACTCTTTCATTGTAAGAACCAGCTGATAGTCGGGGAATGTGAAGCAATGGTGCTTAGGGTCAAAGAACTGAAACAGAACACTCATCATGTCTTCATTGAACCCTGAAGTGACTAGATCCAGTAGGTGACCATGCCTCTTGATGAACTGAGAGTTTTCAGAAACCTGAGAAACCAACTCCTTAAGCTTAGGAGGTATTCCTACAAAGTTGATCCTGATAGTGTTCCTACGAGCAGAAGCCATGACCTGCAACAAAGAACAAAGATAAATCCTTTGGTCCTTGAAATGGTTAGTGAAAATGCTATGCTTATGATGCATGATGATGCTATGATGTTATGCTCAATCACAAACATGTGGCACACACAAACAAGTCACATAATAGCCCTAGGTTTGAAGGCTTGCATGAGGTTTAAAGGTAAGTACCCTCCCCTGAAGTTTAGATGATTCATCCTGTCCTATAAAGTAACCAGGTTTTAAGGGATCTCAATATCATTGATCCTTCATAAGGGGGGTTATTCAGTGGGCAACTTACTTGCCAACCAAAACCCTCCAAGTTTAGAATCTCAATGAGTGTAGCATCGAGTATCAACCAACTTCAGTATTCACCAAAGCCGGTTATCTCACTACTTTCTAAAGGCCATGATGGGATAACTAGGGTTCTAAAAGTTAATTAGTGTATTGACAACATACGGCAACCTCATATTATCCTCAACTTGACTTAAGGAACATAAGCACCAACCAAGAAGTCACACTAACTATGGCCACCAGATCAACCATATCGGTATACGTCGTACAGTTTCCTTGGTCTACTGCCATTTACCTAAGGTACACTAGATCCGGGTTAGGATCTTTCACACATAAGATCACCCAACAAGATAAGTATAAAGCAAACAAGGCAAACAATTTTAAAGTGATCTAATTCCTAAGGGTACCCCTCTTTTATTAAATCCCCAGCAGAGTCGCCAGTTCTGTAACACGGTGGGAGAACTGACTTTAGTTAAATGTTGCGGATAGCAAGAGTCGCCACCGACTTTTATTTTATCCAAAGGAAAGAGTATAAAAGAACAGGAAAGACCTTAAAAGATTTTTGAGTTCGGGGGTAGGTTATGTAAAGGGAAGGTGTTAGCACCCTTTACATCCATGGTTATCCATGGGCTCTTAGTTACTTAGCTCACTTTAAATTGTTTTGAGAAGTGTAGTGTGTGATTAAAAATTTTCTTAAGTACTTTATAATGACCCTTGTACGGATATATATAAAGACTTTGTTTTGAAAATTGTTTAAAATGTAAAGTGTAATGAAGTAATTTGATGAAAAAAGTGAGCAAGTACTTAAGAGGAACCTACCCTAAGTTAAATCTTTACTGTTCTTAAATGTTCTTTCAATAGTAAGACTATCCCTATTATTAAGGAATAGGTAGTCATTATCTTGGATGTATTAAGGGACAAACGTAGGGTCATTGTATGGTCAATGAAGGCAACTTAAAGGATGTCTTTAGCAATTCGTATGGACTATCATCATTTATTCGAAGGGACAAGATCATTATTCCGTAAGCAACCTCGAAGAGACTTGATCTTTTAAACCGTAGGGACTATGATGATTTATATTCGAAGGGATTTTGCTTAAGACACCCCTATATTCGAGGGACTTGACCATGTTTAAGGCAACTGAGAGGGGTAACTTAGGAAGTGCAAGATGGCGATCAAAGATCGACTTACGTGTGTGAGTGTTTATATTCAGGTATTTATCTTATTTTAATTATCTAAGTTCAATTTAATTACATATAAGTTATACACACCCTAAGGTTACTAACCATATAGTAAAATATTTACAAAGAAAATAAAGACGGAAAAATAAATCTATAAGTTATTACAAGGCTTTGGCAGATACATAATAGTAGGATAAAAATAAATTATAAAGCAAGAATAATAAATAAACAATAATAATAATAATGAAGCAAAAATTATAAAGCAATATTAACAATAAAGCAATAATAATAATTAAGTAATTATAATAATAATAAAGTTAAAATAAATTAAAGAAATAGCAATTAAACATTTAATTAAAAAACAAATATTTTAGGTTAGACAAGTTAGATTTTTTAGAAGTTATTAGAATTAATGGAAAAAAAAAGAATTAAGTTTTAGAGAAAAACCATTAAAGATTATTGAGAAATTTTTTAATTATTTACACTATATGATTATTACTATTATAATAAAATATTATTGACAAAATATTATTGAGAAATTTTTTAGAAAGAAAAAAAAAATTTAATATGTACAAAATAATAAAAGAGTTAGTATTTACAAAATAAAGATTTATTGTTATAAATAAATAGTAAAATAAGTTTATAAAAATAATTAGCATTTATTTATAAAAAAAAATATAAAGATTATAGAAAAATATTAAATAATTAATTTAGTAGGTTTTCACGCCCTACATTACTAAACCACGCAGTTAATATAAGATCAATGGCAGGAATTTGAGTGACAGAAAAATAAAATGGCAGAAAATAAATGGCAGAAAATAAAATTATAACTATTACAACGCTTTGGGGCAGTTACATAATAAAGATGGCGAAAAATAAAACTGAAAATATTACAAGTTAAAACTTAAAATATTACAAGGGCGAAGCAATTACAGTGCATGAATAACATAAACATGAGCAAAAATAAGAAATAATAAAGGTTTGTTAAGGTTTGAGAAAATGTTTATGGTTTAGAGGAAATAACACGGTTAAAATTTATGAGAAAGTTTTAAGGTTTACATGAAAAATTAAGGTTTATGAAATTATATAAAAAAAAAAGTTTTGTTGTTAAAAAAAAACTATATTGAATTATTAATTTAATAAAATAAATAATTAATTAACATTATGAATGGATTATGAAGATAAGTAATTAAAAAAAAGTTAAGAGTTTTTTTAAGAAAATAAACAAATAAAATTAATCTAAATATTTAAGGTTAGTTAATTTAAGAAATTAGAGAATTAAAAACAATAGAGGAAATTAGGAGAAATTAGGAAAGAGAAGATAAACCGATGTTTCTTTGTCAAAATGTCCTCAAAATTACCAATTTTGCCTTCTTGACACTATGACACGCGCGCACATGTGAATGTACCTGGAACATAGTTGTTATATAATAAACTTGTTTCTTTGTCAAAATGCCCTCAAAATTACCAGCTTTGCCTTCTTGACACTAAGACACGCGCGCACATGCGCCCACATGTGAATGTACCTGGAAAATAGTTATTATATAATAAAACAAAACGTATAAAAAAATGGTTGAGGCAAAATCGTCAAGGCTTAGGAAAAAATCAGGATAGTTAGTTATGAAAAAAAATGTGCAGATCTAAATATATGTGTATGAATAACATAAAAATGATATGAATTAAAAAAGAAACAAAGATGTTGCTAACGCAAAATTGCGATCATCGCAACTATATCGGATCAACACAAATGTCACGCATCATACACCCAGATGTGAAAATAGCGTATCGACACGATCCGATCCGAATAATCTAAATATATATATATATATATATATATATATATATATATATATATATATATATATATAGAGAGAGAGAGAGAGAGAGAGAGAGAGAGAGAGAATAAATATAAAAACTCGTATTAAGAACATAATAATAAAAAAGGTGTCATAAAATAAATTTATATAATAACTTAACCTTATAAATAACGAAGTGAGATGTACGCACTTATATAAACCATAACATGGTTTATCACCATAAAAAACATATACACGTTAACACATGCATATGTTTGAAACAAGTGACACACATTAATACATATGTTTGAGACATGTGTGTTAGGAAGAACATGATAATAGAACCAATGATAAACAAACAGACCATATACAGTACAAAGAATAAAAGGAGTTTTTTTTTTTAGCAACAGAATAAAATTTTAATAAAAATAGTTAAAATTAAAATAAAAACTAACAAATTTATTTATTTATTCTAGACCCAATAAAATGCAATTTAAAACTAAATAAAGTTTAATAATTAAAATAGTTAAAATAAAAATAATAACTAATAATCCTATTTATTTATTCTAGACCCAACTAAATAAAATTTAATAATTAAAATAGTTAAAATAAAAATAATAACTAATAATCCTATTTATTTATTATAGACCCTGTATAAAAATAAATAGATTCAAAAAAATAAAAGTTGGACACCAAAATGCTCGAAAAAATAAAATGAACACGTCAAAATAATCAGCGCAAAATAAATGACTCGGAAAAATACAGCGTTTGGTCGGATTTTGAAATAAAAATTATGACCGTATAAATTGCTCAGACTGATCAACATATGACCGAAAATAGTCGTAAAAATATTTTTAGCATGTTAAATTAAACCACGTGAACCGCAGATTAATGTTACCGACATTTGCAAACTTAAACTTGACATTTTTTCGTTGACTAATTTTAGGCACAGTTAAAAAGTTAATTTGACCAGTCTGTTTGTAAATTCCGAGAAATTATTCCGGCTAATATTAAGACAGAAAAAAATGTTATGCTATGAAGATGATGCAAATGAATGTGAAATAAAAAAATTGGTTAGAGTTAAAAATAGAGGGCAAATTTTGGGGTGCAACAGCTGCCCCTGTTCAATTTTCTGAAACCTGAGGGGTTAGATTGGTATATGTGCCATTCGTGACCTGGAAGGTTGAAGGGGATTGAACACAAAAGCCCAAAAATTTGCACTCACTGGTGCGTAGAGTAATACTGATGATTAGCTGTATATGTTTGAGTGGGCTTGAAGATGCCACTTGGAAGAACTGGAGATGGGCTTAGAGATGCCATTTTAAAATATCTGGATGTGGTGATTTCTTTATGTTGATACTGGATATCAGTACTAGGTCTTTGTATAAACCATCTCTGAATTATTTATGCAACATGATTTGAGTTGTTGAATGGACCAGTAGAAATAAATCTTGTGATGATTATCTCTTCTGGAGGTATCTTGGATTAGGGAATGGATCTTTGTACAGACCGTTTGCCTACTCTCCAAGGTCAAAAGAACGTCAGGATTAGTTCTTCTGAAAAATATCTTGAACCAGGGAATGGATCTTTTTACAGACCGTTTGCCTGCTATTCGAGGGTCAAAAGAATGTCAGGATTTGTTCTTAAGGGTCAAAAGAACGTCATGATTTGTTTTTCTGAAAAAGTCTTGAACAAGGGGCCAAAAGAGCGTCAAGATTTGCTCTTAAGGGTCAAAAGAACGTCAGAATTTGTTCTTCTGAAAAAGTCTCGAACAAGGGGCCAAAAGAGCGTCAGGATTTGCTCTTAAGGGTCAAAAGAATGTCAGGATTTGTTCTTCTGAAAAAGTCTCGAACAAGGGGCCAAAAGAGCGTCAGGATTTGCTCTTAAGGGTCAAAAGAACGTCAGGATTTGTTCTTCTGAAAAAGTCTTGAACAAGGGGCCAAAAGAGCGTCAGGATTTGTTCTTAAGGGTCAAAAGAACGTCAGTATTTGTTCTTCTGAAAAAGTCTTGAACAAGGGGCCAAAAGAGCGTCAGGATTTGCTCTTAAGGGTCAAAAGAACGTCAGGATTTGTTCTTCTGAAAAAGTCTTGAACAAGGGGCCAAAAGAGCGTCAGGATTTGCTCTTAAGGGTCAAAAGAACGTCAGGATTTGTTCTTCTGAAAAATTCTTGAACAAGGGGCCAAAAGAGCGTCAGGATTTGCTCTTAAGGGTCAAAAGAACGTTAGGATTTGTTCTTCTGAAAAATTCTTGAACAAGGGGCCAAAAGAGCGTCAGGATTTGCTCTTAAGGGTCAAAAGAACGTCAGGATTTGTTCTTCTGAAAGATGTCTTGAACCAGGGAATGGATCTTTTTACGGACCGTTTGCCTGCTATTCGAGGACATCTTGAGTAGTGTATGGATCATTTCTGACCCGTTGTAAGTTGTTGATATTATTTTACCTGCATATAACTATCCTGCAAGGGAAATATTAGTTTATGCATTATGTATGCATGCATAGTATGATGCACCTAAGTAAATGTATTATGTATTTATGTATGTGTATGTTATGGTATGATGTAAATGATGTATGTATGCATCATGCGGCCTGAAGCGTCTGGATATCTCTGTATAACAACTTCTGGCTAGGGAAAATAAATCCCGATTCGTTGCTGAAGAATATGAGAACCTCGTTTCCGTCTTGTTTGATAGTATAGTATTTATAACCTCCCGTCTTCGTTTGTCGTACTTCTATTGAAGGAATAAGTTCCTGAGTATCCCGACTGAGGATAAAAGAGATGGACATAAATTCAAGGGGAGATGTAACTCGAAGTATCTATAAAGATAGTTTTGCTCTACTGGAGATTTGTAGTTGTCTTGTGGGGATGAACCGGCGAAGCTTCGTTGAATTCCTTCCCTTGTTCGTCCTTAGTAAATACTATTACTGCATTTTTATGCATTTCTGGTAAACATCAATCATATTCAAAAGCATACATACATTCAAACACAACCAATGAACGTTTTTCGCTTTAGTAAAAGAGGAAAAGTAATCCTGAATAAAGAGGGAAAAGTAAAGCTGAACTCGAAAACAGAATCGTTTCAACTTTGAGAGTGTATAACCAATTGGATTTAGAGCTCCTGAAATTCTTAACTTTCCTGAATACCTTCCCAGAAATCCTCATAGCTGGATCTGAAGACATGATACTGACACCATCTAATACTAATGGCGTAGACAATTAATTTCCACAATGGCTTCTGCTGAGAATCCAATATCAAGGTAATACAATGAGAGGAACGCGTCTTCCAATTGTGATGGACCATATACGCTCCGGGTATTAGATTTGAAAAGAAAGCATTGCCCTTTGGTTGAGGATGAATTGTCCCATAATAGAAGTATCTGAATGTAGTTACCTCAAGAGAAATAAGCAGAATGCCCCACAATAATATGCCACTGACATCATGAACTTTATAATGTTACCCTTGGTAATTCAAATGTATGAGGAGAGCTGCCCCTGGCTATTAAGCATTGTTGAATCTGGACCTGATTGCCCCGAATGAATTGAACAGTAACTTGGTATGCCCCCTTGATTGGGAAACAGTGACTATGCCCTTGGCATTATGAACTCTGTAATGTTACCCTTGGTAATTTAGATAGATTAGGAGATCTGCCCCTGGCTACTTAAACATAGTTGAATCCTGTCCTAATTGCCCCAAATGAGTTAGGCAGTATCATGGCCTGCCCCCTTGATTGGGAAATAATGACTATGCCCCTTTGTATACATGGACTTTGATCCAGGAAGCAACTTTGTTTATCGGAAGGACTTTGGTTTATTGAACATTCATCCTGTAAGTTTCTCTGTTTATCAAACACTCAGGTATATGCAAACAAATATATTCAAAAATGCAATGCTTATGTTTGTCTTGAAGTTTTGAAAAAAAGTTATTTTAGAAAAACAATTTTTATGAAAACTGTGATATTAACTCAAGTTTTATAATAAGCCCTAAAGGAGTCAGGATACCTTTTTGTAGCAGTACGCTTTCGAACTAACCATGCTTCAGTTAGGACTTTTAAAGGGTTGTAATGTGGTATGGTTCACGGTTTAAGAAACAAAGGATAAAGGATCAAATTTTATTTGTACCCAACCCAATCTCCATGATGTTCTTCAGTCCTATGCTTAGTTAACTTATGCATTGAGGCTCAAAGGAGTTTGGAATTGTAACACTGACATTTGTGATGGTTCAAAAACAAAAAATTTATTTGAACATTCAATCATCTTTCTTTGTTGAGGATTCATAGTGACCTCTTTTTTCTTTTGCCTTTGTTATCCCTTCTTTTTGCCTGAACTGTTTATTTCAAGGTTACAGTCAGCAGGATGTCTTAATTTTTTACTAAGTCTCCTTCATAGGTTTTGACTTAGTGAGCTTTTTCTTTTTTGCTAGATATTGACTGTCAGGTTTAATGATTACAGAGAACCATCATTAGTTGTGTACAACACAGATAATTGGCATATTTGAGTTAACCGAGTAACTACCCTGCCCCAGGTTATGAATAAGGGTTTTAATTTGTGCGAGAATAAAAACTCCTACTTCATAGGCTCAAAAGGGTTGACTAGGGATTAACTTCCTTATATCTCCACTGTTTAGGAATTGAAACAATGCCTGTACATCGTCAGCATAGTCTGTTCAAAAGCATACTGCCTAATATTATGGTATTGTTTTCGTCATCCTCCCTCTACAGGCTTATAGCTTTATCAGGAGTTAAATATCACAAAATAGAAGTAAGAAGCATAGTTTTAAATATAGTGAAACAAATGGATTAATTCAAGACAAACATATGCAATGCATTAATGAAAACAAACGTTTGACATAATAGTAAGTGTTTAAACAAAAGAAATTACAAATGAAAATTCAAATGTTCTCAAAGCCTCTTCCTCTAAACCCGTCACTCCAGTTATCTGGAAACTTTGATGTTTGATGGACGATAGAAGAACTCAACCTGGCCTTCTGGAGTAACCTCGAGTATTCCTTCGTCGATTAGGTCTTGAATCTTATTCTTCAATGCCCAACAGTTATTAGTGTCATGACCAGGACAGTCGGAGTGATACATACACCTTGCCTTGGGATTATAGCGAGGAGAAGAGGTGTTAGGATTTTTAGGAGAATTTTCCAAGGAAATCAAATTCATCTCCAACAGGCATTGCAAAACTTGTGACATTGGTGTGCTGAACCGGATGAACTGTCTTCTACATTCCTTGTATAGAAGTGGATTAACCTTACAAGGCCTTCTTTCTTCCATTGAAGGATGATCAGGAGTAGCCTGTCTCTTTCCTTCTTTTATCCTTACTTTCCTTTCAGCCAAGTCGGCTTGTTTCAACGGAAGTTGACTGATGATTAGATTATTGGCTCCATTACTTTGAAATTTATGGACAAAGGTTCTTAACTCTTCTTGCCCCTGAGCTAAATTTTGAATAAGATCCACCTGGTCATTCATCTGGATCCTCATTTCTGTCATCTCAGCTTGTAGTTGTTTCAGATGATCATCCTTGTTGTCCTCAGGATTCTTCTTTTTAGCCAGTAGTGTCTTCAACTCATCTTGTCCCTTGGACAAGTTCAGAATCAACTCTTGGAATTGTGCATTCTGAGCCTGGAGATCTTTGATAGTCTGTTCAAGAGCCATTTCTGCTAAAAGAAACAACGAGAAGATAAGATACATGTTCATAAGAAACCTGTGATGCAATGATATGGTATGTAAATGCGTATGCAATGTTTTCAAGGACCGCAGGATTTAAATTTGTTTAAACAACCAAAGAGTAAACTTTTATTAGTAATAAATTTGTTTGCCCCTTGGGCGTACAATAAAAATGCAATGAATACAAAAGATGGGGTTTTAAGTCTCCCATGGACGTTTCCTCTTTGTGTTGAGGTATGAGTTGAGATTCCGCTCCTCGTGAAGCTGCTTTGTTAGCTCCAGGATTCTTTCTTGACTTGCTTTGTAATGAGTCTCAAAAGTATCCCTTTGCTCCCTCAACTGGATCCAGGACCTCTGTAGCTTTTCCATGTCAGTGGGCATGTCTGGGTGAAGGATGGTATAAGAAGTATCTCCTTCAGCAACAGGTTCCATAGTAACTGGCAGGATATGGCATCATAAGAGTCTGAGCACGAGATCGTACCCATCTGAGATAAGGTTCCATAGGAATGGTGTACTTGGGCTCCAAAGTCTTGATGTCAACCTTGTTCACTTTACCCCATGCTCGTATAAACCTTTGATGATAACCTTGCAGATCATTGTCGTAGTCGAACACAATACCCTGAATCAACATGTCATGAGGACCATCACTCCGAGCATAACCAAACTGACGTAAAGCTAAGGAAGGGTTGTAAGTAAAGCCCCCTCTTATGCCAAGGAGTGGCACATTAGGAAACTCCCCACAACGATCAATGATAGTAACATTCTCCATAGATCGAGAGCACCAATGAATATCTGAATGAGAGAGTGACATAATCCTCTTGGACCACCTGAACCCTTGTTCATTCTTCATCACTGATCGAGGAAGGTGAGAAGTAAACCACCGAGACAATAGAGGTATACAACCCATCAGAGTTCCTCGTGCCTTTGTAGTACGGGTATGAAGAGAGTGCAAAATGTCTCCAAGCAATGTAGGCACTGGATTGTGACTCAGAAATATGTTGATGGCATGAACGTCTATGAACCGATCTGGATTGGGGAACAACACTAAGCCATAAATCAGCAAGGCTAAGATCTCCTCAAAAGCATCATAGCTCATAGCCTTCAAGAACACTTGAGCCTTCTCTATCAACACCTTAGCAAGAATACCCTTAACTCCGCTTCTCGTTTCTAGAACAATGTCTGACTTCTTCAGATGTAGAGCTGCAGCAATAACCTCTGGTTTAAGCTCTTTTTCCAAGCCTGTGAAGGGTCTTTGATCAAGAACAGGTATACCCAGAAGTTTAGAGAACTCTTTCATTGTAAGAACCAGCTGATAGTCGGGGAATGTGAAGCAATGGTGCTTAGGGTCAAAGAACTGAAACAGAACACTCATCATGTCTTCATTGAACCCTGAAGTGACTAGATCCAGTAGGTGACCATGCCTCTTGATGAACTGAGAGTTTTCAGAAACCTGAGAAACCAACTCCTTAAGCTTAGGAGGTATTCCTACAAAGTTGATCCTGATAGTGTTCCTACGAGCAGAAGCCATGACCTGCAACAAAGAACAAAGATAAATCCTTTGGTCCTTGAAATGGTTAGTGAAAATGCTATGCTTATGATGCATGATGATGCTATGATGTTATGCTCAATCACAAACATGTGGCACACACAAACAAGTCACATAATAGCCCTAGGTTTGAAGGCTTGCATGAGGTTTAAAGGTAAGTACCCTCCCCTGAAGTTTAGATGATTCATCCTGTCCTATAAAGTAACCAGGTTTTAAGGGATCTCAATATCATTGATCCTTCATAAGGGGGGTTATTCAGTGGGCAACTTACTTGCCAACCAAAACCCTCCAAGTTTAGAATCTCAATGAGTGTAGCATCGAGTATCAACCAACTTCAGTCTTCACCAAAGCCGGTTATCTCACTACTTTCTAAAGGCCATGATGGGATAACTAGGGTTCTAAAAGTTAATTAGTGTATTGACAACATACGGCAACCTCATATTATCCTCAACTTGACTTAAGGAACATAAGCACCAACCAAGAAGTCACACTAACTATGGCCACCAGATCAACCATATCGGTATACGTCGTACAATTTCCTTGGTCTACTGCCATTTTCCTAAGGTACACTAGATCCGGGTTAGGATCTTTCACACATAAGATCACCCAACAAGATAAGTATAAAGCAAACAAGGCAAACAATTTTAAAGTGATCTAATTCCTAAGGGTACCCCTCTTTTATTAAATCCCCAGCAGAGTCGCCAGTTCTGTAACACGGTGGGAGAACTGACTTTAGTTAAATGTTGCGGATAGCAAGAGTCGCCACCGACTTTTATTTTATCCAAAGGAAAGAGTATAAAAGAACAGGAAAGACCTTAAAATATTTTTGAGTTCGGGGGTAGGTTATGTAAAGGGAAGGTGTTAGCACCCTTTACATCCATGGTTATCCATGGGCTCTTAGTTACTTAGCTCACTTTAAATTGTTTTGAGAAGTGTAGTGTGTGATTAAAAATTTTCTTAAGTACTTTATAATGACCCTTGTACGGATATATATAAAGACTTTGTTTTGAAAATTGTTTAAAATGTAAAGTGTAATGAAGTAATTTGATGAAAAAAGTGAGCAAGTACTTAAGAGGAACCTACCCTAAGTTAAATCTTTACTGTTCTTAAATGTTCTTTCAATAGTAAGACTATCCCTATTATTAAGGAATAGGTAGTCATTATCTTGGATGTATTAAGGGACAAACGTAGGGTCATTGTATGGTCAATGAAGGCAACTTAAAGGATGTCTTTAGCAATTCGTATGGACTATCATCATTTATTCGAAGGGACAAGATCATTATTCCGTAAGCAACCTCGAAGAGACTTGATCTTTTAAACCGTAGGGACTATGATGATTTATATTCGAAGGGATTTTGCTTAAGACACCCCTATATTCGAGGGACTTGACCATGTTTAAGGCAACTGAGAGGGGTAACTTAGGAAGTGCAAGATGGCGATCAAAGATCGACTTACGTGTGTGAGTGTTTATATTCAGGTATTTATCTTATTTTAATTATCTAAGTTCAATTTAATTACATATAAGTTATACACACCCTAAGGTTACTAACCATATAGTAAAATATTTACAAAGAAAATAAAGACGGAAAAATAAATCTATAAGTTATTACAAGGCTTTGGCAGATACATAATAGTAGGATAAAAATAAATTATAAAGCAAGAATAATAAATAAACAATAATAATAATAATGAAGCAAAAATTATAAAGCAATATTAACAATAAAGCAATAATAATAATTAAGTAATTATAATAATAATAAAGTTAAAATAAATTAAAGAAATAGCAATTAAACATTTAATTAAAAAACAAATATTTTAGGTTAGACAAGTTAGATTTTTTAGAAGTTATTAGAATTAATGGGAAAAAAAAGAATTAAGTTTTAGAGAAAAACCATTAAAGATTATTGAGAAATTTTTTAATTATTTACACTATATGATTATTACTATTATAATAAAATATTATTGACAAAATATTATTGAGAAATTTTTTAGAAAGAAAAAAAAAATTTAATATGTACAAAATAATAAAAGAGTTAGTATTTACAAAATAAAGATTTATTGTTATAAATAAATAGTAAAATAAGTTTATAAAAATAATTAGCATTTATTTATAAAAAAAAAATATAAAGATTATAGAAAAATATTAAATAATTAATTTAGTAGGTTTTCACGCCCTACATTACTAAACCACGCAGTTAATATAAGATCAATGGCAGGAATTTGAGTGACAGAAAAATAAAATGGCAGAAAATAAATGGCAGAAAAATAAATGGCAGAAAATAAAATTATAACTATTACAACGCTTTGGGGCAGTTACATAATAAAGATGGCGAAAAATAAAACTGAAAATATTACAAGTTAAAACTTAAAATATTACAAGGGCGAAGCAATTACAGTGCATGAATAACATAAACATGAGCAAAAATAAGAAATAATAAAGGTTTGTTAAGGTTTGAGAAAATGTTTATGGTTTAGAGGAAATAACACGGTTAAAATTTATGAGAAAGTTTTAAGGTTTACATGAAAAATTAAGGTTTATGAAATTATATAAAAAAAAAAGTTTTGTTGTTAAAAAAAAACTATATTGAATTATTAATTTAATAAAATAAATAATTAATTAACATTATGAATGGATTATGAAGATAAGTAATTAAAAAAAAGTTAAGAGTTTTTTTTAGAAAATAAACAAATAAAATTAATCTAAATATTTAAGGTTAGTTAATTTAAGAAATTAGAGAATTAAAAACAATAGAGGAAATTAGGAGAAATTAGGAAAGAGAAGATAAACCGATGTTTCTTTGTCAAAATGTCCTCAAAATTACCAATTTTGCCTTCTTGACACTATGACACGCGCGCACATGTGAATGTACCTGGAACATAGTTGTTATATAATAAACTTGTTTCTTTGTCAAAATGCCCTCAAAATTACCAGCTTTGCCTTCTTGACACTAAGACACGCGCGCACATGCGCCCACATGTGAATGTACCTGGAAAATAGTTATTATATAATAAAACAAAACGTATAAAAAAATGGTTGAGGCAAAATCGTCAAGGCTTAGGAAAAAATCAGGATAGTTAGTTATGAAAAAAAATGTGCAGATCTAAATATATGTGTATGAATAACATAAAAATGATATGAATTAAAAAAGAAACAAAGATGTTGCTAACGCAAAATTGCGATCATCGCAACTATATCGGATCAACACAAATGTCACGCATCATACACCCAGATGTGAAAATAGCGTATCGACACGATCCGATCCGAATAATCTAAATATATATATATATATATATATATATATATATATATATATATATATATATATATATATATATATATATATATATATATATATATATATAGAGAGAGAGAGAGAGAGAGAGAATAAATATAAAAACTCGTATTAAGAACATAATAATAAAAAAGGTGTCATAAAATAAATTTATATAATAACTTAACCATATAAATAACGAAGTGAGATGTACGCACTTATATAAACCATAACATGGTTTATCACCATAAAAAACATATACACGTTAACACATGCATATGTTTGAAACAAGTGACACACATTAATACATATGTTTGAGACATGTGTGTTAAGAAGAACATGATAATAGAACCAATGATAAACAAACAGACCATATACAATACAAAGAATAAAAGGAGGTTTTTTTTTAGCAACAGAATAAAATTTTAATAAAAATAGTTAAAATTAAAATAAAAACTAACAAATTTATTTATTTATTCTAGACCCAATAAAATGCAATTTAAAACTAAATAAAGTTTAATAATTAAAATAGTTAAAATAAAAATAATAACTAATAATCCTATTTATTTATTCTAGACCCAACTAAATAAAATTTAATAATTAAAATAGTTAAAATAAAAATAATAACTAATAATCCTATTTATTTATTATAGACCCTGTATAAAAATAAATAGATTCAAAAAAATAAAAGTTGGACACCAAAATGCTCGAAAAAATAAAATGAACACGTCAAAATAATCAGCGCAAAATAAATGACTCGGAAAAATACAGCGTTTGGTCGGATTTTGAAATAAAAATTATGACCGTATAAATTGCTCAGACTGATCAACATATGACCGAAAATAGTCGTAAAAATATTTTTAGCATGTTAAATTAAACCACGTGAACCGCAGATTAATGTTACCGACATTTGCAAACTTAAACTTGACATTTTTTCGTTGACTAATTTTAGGCACAGTTAAAAAGTTAATTTGACCAGTCTGTTTGTAAATTCCGAGAAATTATTCCGGCTAATATTAAGACAGAAAAAAATGTTATGCTATGAAGATGATGCAAATGAATGTGAAATAAAAAAATTGGTTAGAGTTAAAAATAGAGGGCAAATTTTGGGGTGCAACAGCTGCCCCTGTTCAATTTTCTGAAACCTGAGGGGTTAGATTGGTATATGTGCCATTCGTGACCTGGAAGGTTGAAGGGGATTGAACACAAAAGCCCAAAAATTTGCACTCACTGGTGCGTAGAGTAATACTGATGATTAGCTGTATATGTTTGAGTGGGCTTGAAGATGCCACTTGGAAGAACTGGAGATGGGCTTAGAGATGCCATTTTAAAATATCTGGATGTGGTGATTTCTTTATGTTGATACTGGATATCAGTACTAGGTCTTTGTATAAACCATCTCTGAATTATTTATGCAACATGATTTGAGTTGTTGAATGGACCAGTAGAAATAAATCTTGTGATGATTATCTCTTCTGGAGGTATCTTGGATTAGGGAATGGATCTTTGTACAGACCGTTTGCCTACTCTCCAAGGTCAAAAGAACGTCAGGATTAGTTCTTCTGAAAAATATCTTGAACCAGGGAATGGATCTTTTTACAGACCGTTTGCCTGCTATTCGAGGGTCAAAAGAATGTCAGGATTTGTTCTTAAGGGTCAAAAGAACGTCATGATTTGTTTTTCTGAAAAAGTCTTGAACAAGGGGCCAAAAGAGCGTCAAGATTTGCTCTTAAGGGTCAAAAGAACGTCAGAATTTGTTCTTCTGAAAAAGTCTCGAACAAGGGGCCAAAAGAGCGTCAGGATTTGCTCTTAAGGGTCAAAAGAATGTCAGGATTTGTTCTTCTGAAAAAGTCTCGAACAAGGGGCCAAAAGAGCGTCAGGATTTGCTCTTAAGGGTCAAAAGAACGTCAGGATTTGTTCTTCTGAAAAAGTCTTGAACAAGGGGCCAAAAGAGCGTCAGGATTTGTTCTTAAGGGTCAAAAGAACGTCAGGATTTGTTCTTCTGAAAAAGTCTTGAACAAGGGGCCAAAAGAGCGTCAGGATTTGCTCTTAAGGGTCAAAAGAACGTCAGGATTTGTTCTTCTGAAAAAGTCTTGAACAAGGGGCCAAAAGAGCGTCAGGATTTGCTCTTAAGGGTCAAAAGAACGTCAGGATTTGTTCTTCTGAAAAATTCTTGAACAAGGGGCCAAAAGAGCGTCAGGATTTGCTCTTAAGGGTCAAAAGAACGTTAGGATTTGTTCTTCTGAAAAATTCTTGAACAAGGGGCCAAAAGAGCGTCAGGATTTGCTCTTAAGGGTCAAAAGAACGTCAGGATTTGTTCTTCTGAAAGATGTCTTGAACCAGGGAATGGATCTTTTTACGGACCGTTTGCCTTTTATTCGAGGACATCTTGAGTAGTGTATGGATCATTTCTGACCCGTTGTAAGTTGTTGATATTATTTTACCTGCATATAACTATCCTGCAAGGGAAATATTAGTTTATGCATTATGTATGCATGCATAGTATGATGCACCTAAGTAAATGTATTATGTACTTATGTATGTGTATGTTATGGTATGATGTAAATGATGTATGTATGCATCATGCGGCCTGAAGCGTCTGGATATCTCTGTATAACAACTGCTGGCTAGGGAAAATAAATCCCGATTCGTTGCTGAAGAATATGAGAACCTCGTTTCCGTCTTGTTTGATAGTATAGTATTTATAACCTCCCGTCTTCGTTTGTCGTACTTCTATTGAAGGAATAAGTTCCTGAGTATCCCGACTGAGGATAAAAGAGATGGACATAAATTCAAGGGGAGATGTAACTCGAAGTATCTATAAAGATAGTTTTGCTCTACTGGAGATTTGTAGTTGTCTTGTGGGGATGAACCGGCGAAGCTTCGTTGAATTCCTTCCCTTGTTCGTCCTTAGTAAATACTATTACTGCATTTTTATGCATTTCTGGTAAACATCAATCATATTCAAAAGCATACATACATTCAAACACAACCAATGAACGTTTTTCGCTTTAGTAAAAGAGGAAAAGTAATCCTGAATAAAGAGGGAAAAGTAAAGCTGAACTCGAAAACAGAATCGTTTCAACTTTGAGAGTGTATAACCAATTGGATTTAGAGCTCCTGAAATTCTTAACTTTCCTGAATACCTTCCCAGAAATCCTCATAGCTGGATCTGAAGACATGATACTGACACCATCTAATACTAATGGCGTAGACAATTAATTTCCACAATGGCTTCTGCTGAGAATCCAATATCAAGGTAATACAATGAGAGGAACGCGTCTTCCAATTGTGATGGACCATATACGCTCCGGGTATTAGATTTGAAAAGAAAGCATTGCCCTTTGGTTGAGGATGAATTGTCCCATAATAGAAGTATCTGAATGTAGTTACCTCAAGAGAAATAAGCAGAATGCCCCACAATAATATGCCACTGACATCATGAACTTTATAATGTTACCCTTGGTAATTCAAATGTATGAGGAGAGCTGCCCCTGGCTATTAAGCATTGTTGAATCTGGACCTGATTGCCCCGAATGAATTGAACAGTAACTTGGTATGCCCCCTTGATTGGGAAACAGTGACTATGCCCTTGGCATTATGAACTCTGTAATGTTACCCTTGGTAATTTAGATAGATTAGGAGATCTGCCCCTGGCTACTTAAACATAGTTGAATCCTGTCCTAATTGCCCCAAATGAGTTAGGCAGTATCATGGCCTGCCCCCTTGATTGGGAAATAATGACTATGCCCCTTTGTATACATGGACTTTGATCCAGGAAGCAACTTTGTTTATCGGAAGGACTTTGGTTTATTGAACATTCATCCTGTAAGTTTCTCTGTTTATCAAACACTCAGGTATATGCAAACAAATATATTCAAAAATGCAATGCTTATGTTTGTCTTGAAGTTTTGAAAAAAAGTTATTTTAGAAAAACAATTTTTATGAAAACTGTGATATTAACTCAAGTTTTATAATAAGCCCTAAAGGAGTCAGGATACCTTTTTGTAGCAGTACGCTTTCGAACTAACCATGCTTCAGTTAGGACTTTTAAAGGGTTGTAATGTGGTATGGTTCACGGTTTAAGAAACAAAGGATAAAGGATCAAATTTTATTTGTACCCAACCCAATCTCCATGATGTTCTTCAGTCCTATGCTTAGTTAACTTATGCATTGAGGCTCAAAGGAGTTTGGAATTGTAACACTGACATTTGTGATGGTTCAAAAACAAAAAATTTATTTGAACATTCAATCATCTTTCTTTGTTGAGGATTCATAGTGACCTCTTTTTTCTTTTGCCTTTGTTATCCCTTCTTTTTGCCTGAACTGTTTATTTCAAGGTTACAGTCAGCAGGATGTCTTAATTTTTTACTAAGTCTCCTTCATAGGTTTTGACTTAGTGAGCTTTTTCTTTTTTGCTAGATATTGACTGTCAGGTTTAATGATTACAGAGAACCATCATTAGTTGTGTACAACACAGATAATTGGCATATTTGAGTTAACCGAGTAACTACCCTGCCCCAGGTTATGAATAAGGGTTTTAATTTGTGCGAGAATAAAAACTCCTACTTCATAGGCTCAAAAGGGTTGACTAGGGATTAACTTCCTTATATCTCCACTGTTTAGGAATTGAAACAATGCCTGTACATCGTCAGCATAGTCTGTTCAAAAGCATACTGCCTAATATTATGGTATTGTTTTCGTCATCCTCCCTCTACAGGCTTATAGCTTTATCAGGAGTTAAATATCACAAAATAGAAGTAAGAAGCATAGTTTTAAATATAGTGAAACAAATGGATTAATTCAAGACAAACATATGCAATGCATTAATGAAAACAAACGTTTGACATAATAGTAAGTGTTTAAACAAAAGAAATTACAAATGAAAATTCAAATGTTCTCAAAGCCTCTTCCTCTAAACCCGTCACTCCAGTTATCTGGAAACTTTGATGTTTGATGGACGATAGAAGAACTCAACCTGGCCTTCTGGAGTAACCTCGAGTATTCCTTCGTCGATTAGGTCTTGAATCTTATTCTTCAATGCCCAACAGTTATTAGTGTCATGACCAGGACAGTCGGAGTGATACATACACCTTGCCTTGGGATTATAGCGAGGAGAAGAGGTGTTAGGATTTTTAGGAGAATTTTCCAAGGAAATCAAATTCATCTCCAACAGGCATTGCAAAACTTGTGACATTGGTGTGCTGAACCGGATGAACTGTCTTCTACATTCCTTGTATAGAAGTGGATTAACCTTACAAGGCCTTCTTTCTTCCATTGAAGGATGATCAGGAGTAGCCTGTCTCTTTCCTTCTTTTATCCTTACTTTCCTTTAAGCCAAGTCGGCTTGTTTCAACGGAAGTTGACTGATGATTAGATTATTGGCTCCATTACTTTGAAATTTATGGACAAAGGTTCTTAACTCTTCTTGCCCCTGAGCTAAATTTTGAATAAGATCCACCTGGTCATTCATCTGGATCCTCATTTCTGTCATCTCAGCTTGTAGTTGTTTCAGATGATCATCCTTGTTGTCCTCAGGATTCTTCTTTTTAGCCAGTAGTGTCTTCAACTCATCTTGTCCCTTGGACAAGTTCAGAATCAACTCTTGGAATTGTGCATTCTGAGCCTGGAGATCTTTGATAGTCTGTTCAAGAGCCATTTCTGCTAAAAGAAACAACGAGAAGATAAGATACATGTTCATAAGAAACCTGTGATGCAATGATATGGTATGTAAATGCGTATGCAATGTTTTCAAGGACCGCAGGATTTAAATTTGTTTAAACAACCAAAGAGTAAACTTTTATTAGTAATAAATTTGTTTGCCCCTTGGGCGTACAATAAAAATGCAATGAATACAAAAGATGGGGTTTTAAGTCTCCCATGGACGTTTCCTCTTTGTGTTGAGGTATGAGTTGAGATTCCGCTCCTCGTGAAGCTGCTTTGTTAGCTCCAGGATTCTTTCTTGACTTGCTTTGTAATGAGTCTCAAAAGTATCCCTTTGCTCCCTCAACTGGATCCAGGACCTCTGTAGCTTTTCCATGTCAGTGGGCATGTCTGGGTGAAGGATGGTATAAGAAGTATCTCCTTCAGCAACAGGTTCCATAGTAACTGGCAGGATATGGCATCATAAGAGTCTGAGCACGAGATCGTACCCATCTGAGATAAGGTTCCATAGGAATGGTGTACTTGGGCTCCAAAGTCTTGATGTCAACCTTGTTCACTTTACCCCATGCTCGTATAAACCTTTGATGATAACCTTGCAGATCATTGTCGTAGTCGAACACAATACCCTGAATCAACATGTCATGAGGACCATCACTCCGAGCATAACCAAACTGACGTAAAGCTAAGGAAGGGTTGTAAGTAAAGCCCCCTCTTATGCCAAGGAGTGGCACATTAGGAAACTCCCCACAACGATCAATGATAGTAACATTCTCCATAGATCGAGAGCACCAATGAATATCTGAATGAGAGAGTGACATAATCCTCTTGGACCACCTGAACCCTTGTTCATTCTTCATCACTGATCGAGGAAGGTGAGAAGTAAACCACCGAGACAATAGAGGTATACAACCCATCAGAGTTCCTCGTGCCTTTGTAGTACGGGTATGAAGAGAGTGCAAAATGTCTCCAAGCAATGTAGGCACTGGATTGTGACTCAGAAATATGTTGATGGCATGAACGTCTATGAACCGATCTGGATTGGGGAACAACACTAAGCCATAAATCAGCAAGGCTAAGATCTCCTCAAAAGCATCATAGCTCATAGCCTTCAAGAACACTTGAGCCTTCTCTATCAACACCTTAGCAAGAATACCCTTAACTCCGCTTCTCGTTTCTAGAACAATGTCTGACTTCTTCAGATGTAGAGCTGCAGCAATAACCTCTGGTTTAAGCTCTTTTTCCAAGCCTGTGAAGGGTCTTTGATCAAGAACAGGTATACCCAGAAGTTTAGAGAACTCTTTCATTGTAAGAACCAGCTGATAGTCGGGGAATGTGAAGCAATGGTGCTTAGGGTCAAAGAACTGAAACAGAACACTCATCATGTCTTCATTGAACCCTGAAGTGACTAGATCCAGTAGGTGACCATGCCTCTTGATGAACTGAGAGTTTTCAGAAACCTGAGAAACCAACTCCTTAAGCTTAGGAGGTATTCCTACAAAGTTGATCCTGATAGTGTTCCTACGAGCAGAAGCCATGACCTGCAACAAAGAACAAAGATAAATCCTTTGGTCCTTGAAATGGTTAGTGAAAATGCTATGCTTATGATGCATGATGATGCTATGATGTTATGCTCAATCACAAACATGTGGCACACACAAACAAGTCACATAATAGCCCTAGGTTTGAAGGCTTGCATGAGGTTTAAAGGTAAGTACCCTCCCCTGAAGTTTAGATGATTCATCCTGTCCTATAAAGTAACCAGGTTTTAAGGGATCTCAATATCATTGATCCTTCATAAGGGGGGTTATTCAGTGGGCAACTTACTTGCCAACCAAAACCCTCCAAGTTTAGAATCTCAATGAGTGTAGCATCGAGTATCAACCAACTTCAGTCTTCACCAAAGCCGGTTATCTCACTACTTTCTAAAGGCCATGATGGGATAACTAGGGTTCTAAAAGTTAATTAGTGTATTGACAACATACGGCAACCTCATATTATCCTCAACTTGACTTAAGGAACATAAGCACCAACCAAGAAGTCACACTAACTATGGCCACCAGATCAACCATATCGGTATACGTCGTACAATTTCCTTGGTCTACTGCCATTTACCTAAGGTACACTAGATCCGGGTTAGGATCTTTCACACATAAGATCACCCAACAAGATAAGTATAAAGCAAACAAGGCAAACAATTTTAAAGTGATCTAATTCCTAAGGGTACCCCTCTTTTATTAAATCCCCAGCAGAGTCGCCAGTTCTGTAACACGGTGGGAGAACTGACTTTAGTTAAATGTTGCGGATAGCAAGAGTCGCCACCGACTTTTATTTTATCCAAAGGAAAGAGTATAAAAGAACAGGAAAGACCTTAAAATATTTTTGAGTTCGGGGGTAGGTTATGTAAAGGGAAGGTGTTAGCACCCTTTACATCCATGGTTATCCATGGGCTCTTAGTTACTTAGCTCACTTTAAATTGTTTTGAGAAGTGTAGTGTGTGATTAAAAATTTTCTTAAGTACTTTATAATGACCCTTGTACGGATATATATAAAGACTTTGTTTTGAAAATTGTTTAAAATGTAAAGTGTAATGAAGTAATTTGATGAAAAAAGTGAGCAAGTACTTAAGAGGAACCTACCCTAAGTTAAATCTTTACTGTTCTTAAATGTTCTTTCAATAGTAAGACTATCCCTATTATTAAGGAATAGGTAGTCATTATCTTGGATGTATTAAGGGACAAACGTAGGGTCATTGTATGGTCAATGAAGGCAACTTAAAGGATGTCTTTAGCAATTCGTATGGACTATCATCATTTATTCGAAGGGACAAGATCATTATTCCGTAAGCAACCTCGAAGAGACTTGATCTTTTAAACCGTAGGGACTATGATGATTTATATTCGAAGGGATTTTGCTTAAGACACCCCTATATTCGAGGGACTTGACCATGTTTAAGGCAACTGAGAGGGGTAACTTAGGAAGTGCAAGATGGCGATCAAAGATCGACTTACGTGTGTGAGTGTTTATATTCAGGTATTTATCTTATTTTAATTATCTAAGTTCAATTTAATTACATATAAGTTATACACACCCTAAGGTTACTAACCATATAGTAAAATATTTACAAAGAAAATAAAGACGGAAAAATAAATCTATAAGTTATTACAAGGCTTTGGCAGATACATAATAGTAGGATAAAAATAAATTATAAAGCAAGAATAATAAATAAACAATAATAATAATAATGAAGCAAAAATTATAAAGCAATATTAACAATAAAGCAATAATAATAATTAAGTAATTATAATAATAATAAAGTTAAAATAAATTAAAGAAATAGCAATTAAACATTTAATTAAAAAACAAATATTTTAGGTTAGACAAGTTAGATTTTTTAGAAGTTATTAGAATTAATGGAAAAAAAAAGAATTAAGTTTTAGAGAAAAACCATTAAAGATTATTGAGAAATTTTTTAATTATTTACACTATATGATTATTACTATTATAATAAAATATTATTGACAAAATATTATTGAGAAATTTTTTAGAAAGAAAAAAAAAATTTAATATGTACAAAATAATAAAAGAGTTAGTATTTACAAAATAAAGATTTATTGTTATAAATAAATAGTAAAATAAGTTTATAAAAATAATTAGCATTTATTTATAAAAAAAAAATATAAAGATTATAGAAAAATATTAAATAATTAATTTAGTAGGTTTTCACGCCCTACATTACTAAACCACGCAGTTAATATGAGATCAATGGCAGGAATTTGAGTGACAGAAAAATAAAATGGCAGAAAATAAATGGCAGAAAAATAAATGGCAGAAAATAAAATTATAACTATTACAACGCTTTGGGGCAGTTACATAATAAAGATGGCGAAAAATAAAACTGAAAATATTACAAGTTAAAACTTAAAATATTACAAGGGCGAAGCAATTACAGTGCATGAATAACATAAACATGAGCAAAAATAAGAAATAATAAAGGTTTGTTAAGGTTTGAGAAAATGTTTATGGTTTAGAGGAAATAACACGGTTAAAATTTATGAGAAAGTTTTAAGGTTTACATGAAAAATTAAGGTTTATGAAATTATATAAAAAAAAAAAGTTTTGTTGTTAAAAAAAAAACTATATTGAATTATTAATTTAATAAAATAAATAATTAATTAACATTATGAATGGATTATGAAGATAAGTAATTAAAAAAAAGTTAAGAGTTTTTTTTAGAAAATAAACAAATAAAATTAATCTAAATATTTAAGGTTAGTTAATTTAAGAAATTAGAGAATTAAAAACAATAGAGGAAATTAGGAGAAATTAGGAAAGAGAAGATAAACCGATGTTTCTTTGTCAAAATGTCCTCAAAATTACCAATTTTGCCTTCTTGACACTATGACACGCGCGCACATGTGAATGTACCTGGAACATAGTTGTTATATAATAAACTTGTTTCTTTGTCAAAATGCCCTCAAAATTACCAGCTTTGCCTTCTTGACACTAAGACACGCGCGCACATGCGCCCACATGTGAATGTACCTGGAAAATAGTTATTATATAATAAAACAAAACGTATAAAAAAATGGTTGAGGCAAAATCGTCAAGGCTTAGGAAAAAATCAGGATAGTTAGTTATGAAAAAAAATGTGCAGATCTAAATATATGTGTATGAATAACATAAAAATGATATGAATTAAAAAAGAAACAAAGATGTTGCTAACGCAAAATTGCGATCATCGCAACTATATCGGATCAACACAAATGTCACGCATCATACACCCAGATGTGAAAATAGCGTATCGACACGATCCGATCCGAATAATCTAAATATATATATATATATATATATATATATATATATATATAGAGAGAGAGAGAGAGAGAGAGAGAATAAATATAAAAACTCGTATTAAGAACATAATAATAAAAAAGGTGTCATAAAATAAATTTATATAATAACTTAACCATATAAATAACGAAGTGAGATGTACGCACTTATATAAACCATAACATGGTTTATCACCATAAAAAACATATACACGTTAACACATGCATATGTTTGAAACAAGTGACACACATTAATACATATGTTTGAGACATGTGTGTTAGGAAGAACATGATAATAGAACCAATGATAAACAAACAGACCATATACAGTACAAAGAATAAAAGGAGGTTTTTTTTTTTAGCAACAGAATAAAATTTTAATAAAAATAGTTAAAATTAAAATAAAAACTAACAAATTTATTTATTTATTCTAGACCCAATAAAATGCAATTTAAAACTAAATAAAGTTTAATAATTAAAATAGTTAAAATAAAAATAATAACTAATAATCCTATTTATTTATTCTAGACCCAACTAAATAAAATTTAATAATTAAAATAGTTAAAATAAAAATAATAACTAATAATCCTATTTATTTATTATAGACCCTGTATAAAAATAAATAGATTCAAAAAAATAAAAGTTGGGCACCAAAATGCTCGAAAAAATAAAATGAACACGTCAAAATAATCAGCGCGAAATAAATGACTCGGAAAAATACAGCGTTTGGTCGGATTTTGAAATAAAAATTATGACCGTATAAATTGCTCAGACTGATCAACATATGACCGAAAATAGTCGTAAAAATATTTTTAGCATGTTAAATTAAACCACGTGAACCGCAGATTAATGTTACCGACATTTGCAAACTTAAACTTGACATTTTTTCGTTGACTAATTTTAGGCACAGTTAAAAAGTTAATTTGACCAGTCTGTTTGTAAAATTCCGAGAAATTATTCCGGCTAATATTAAGACAGAAAAAAATGTTATGCTATGAAGATGATGCAAATGAATGTGAAATAAAAAAATTGGTTAGAGTTAAAAATAGAGGGAAAATTTTGGGGTGCAACAGTCTTGATTAAAGCCCAAGATTAAACCTGAAAAGTCTGTTTGTTTCTTGATCAAAGCCAAGGATTGAAGCTGAAAATAGTTGTTTGTATCTGGTTGGTTGGTTTCTTGAATTGCATAGCTCAAGGCATAAGCTGAATGGTATCTTGATTTGCATAACTTAAGAGGGGCTGAATGGATACCTTGAATTGCATAGCTCAAGGATAACTGAATGGTTGACCTGAATTGCATAGCTTAGGAAAGCTGAATCGGTTATCTTGATTTGCATAGCTCAAGAAAGGATGAATGTTTAGCTTAGCTAGAGTCTAAGACTATGACTGTAATGTTGTTGTTAGCTTAGTTAAAGTCCAAGACTATGACTCTAATGAAAGAATTAGCTTATTTAAAGCCAAAGGCTATGACTGATTTTGATTGACTGTATAGTGTTTGAGTGTTTGTACCTTGACTAAAGCCCAAGGTTTAAGCTAAAGGGTACTCAGTAGAGAGAATTTGTCATCTCTAAGAGGGAAAATTTGATTCATCTGTGCCTTGATTGAAGCCCAATGTTGAAACTAAAGGATGAAAACTGACTCTTGTTGGGAAAGTTTTATCGGTGTCCTAATTTGGAAGCCCGGGTGTGAAGCCTATTTATGAGAGACTAACTATATATCTTATATGAAGCCTAAGATGGGAGGATGAAAATTGTCGGTAGACTGACTCTGTATGAAGAGTGTTCTGTCTGTTGGAAATTTTATGAGAGATGTGGTCATCAGACATTCCTTTATCTGGGGTGGATTCAATTGTACAAATCCCAAGAGGAAGTTAGCTTGGTCATCCATCAGGGAGAGGGAGACTAATTTTGTTTAAGCCCAAGAGAATGCTAGGTTACCTGTATGTGGCCCATGGGTCCTTGGATAAAGCCCAAGAGGAGGCTAGGGAAGGTTGAGTAACACCTAATCCTGAGATAAGGCACCTTTAAGAGGCTTGAGGGTCCTTGAATGAAGCCCAAGAGGAGGATATGTTTTGCCCTAGTTTTTTTTCTAGTTATTCAGAGGTTAGGTCTGGTGATAATAACCCGATTACTTAAATTCTAGTAGAGATACATATATAAATAGTGAATATGCATTCAGACAAATAAAAGGTGTTAGTGAATGTGATTAACAACTTTTAATATTGTCGTTGCTATGGTTTGAGTATTCTTAAGTTGTTTTATTAAGAATGAAGCTGGGTGTTACACTGGGAAGTAGAGGCCCAAAATCCCGAGGGAGAAAGATTACATAGGTTTTTTTAGATTGTATTCTCTTTGTCATTAAGAAGTTTATTATTATCTTTGCTTTAGTATGAGGTGAAGAAAGATAATTTTGGCAAACAGTTATATTCTAAGCAAGCACATCAGTTTAAGAAATCAACGAGAAGTTAGAAAGAGAAAAGATGGCTCAGAAGCCAATAATATGGCTTAAACATAAGGATTCCTATGGAATTTGTTTTGTTGATTAATTATCTGATGATTTCATACACAAAGTAGGACTTGGGTGCTGAAAAGCTGCCTACAGCCTAGAAAGCAGTTCACCGGAGTGAAGCTCAGTCTAGTTGCTGGTGTATTAAATATTTAAGCATAAAGATGAAAAAAGATAAAGAGATGAGTTTTGTAAACAAATGCTCATGAATCTCTATATAGGAGATTAAAAACTATTTAAGAAACAATTGATGGGTTCAAGACTTATACGGAAGCCTGGCAGAGTTTTAAAACAGACCAGAGAAAGTTTAAAACAAAAAGAATGAGTCCTAAACACAAAGGATTTCTCATGACACATTTTGACAATTTATTTTAGAAAATAAATGGTTATGTGTAAAGATATTCACAGAAAAAGATTCACAGATGAAAACTTAATACGATGAAAAAGGCGATCGCGCCAAGTATTTGAAAATGGATCAGATGAACCCTAATGGTTCATTTTTCAAAAATGGATGAGTCTTACACTCTAATAGATACCCAAGAGTGTGACAAAAGTCAAAATTAGGGTATGAAACTCAAAACCCTAATTTTGGAATATTTTGAATATTTATTTGGATTAAAATATTTGATAAATTTCAAACACTAATGAAAAACAAGTTGAAACCTTGGATCAATGTTTGAAAAATTATGTTTTATCCATGAGACAACTTGAATATCATTTATGTTTGAAAAATCAAGTGAAAGAATTGAATTTTAAAATGTTTAGAAACAAATAAAATTAATTCTTTAAGAAAAGAATAAATATATTTTTTGGATATTTTTTCGTGGAATAAAATATTTAAACATTTTTGAGAATTAATGAAAAAAGAATCATTTAAAAACTCAAAATAATCATAAAGTTCTTAATTTTTGAATAAAGTGCATAACGTTAGCGGAGTATTACTCCACACTAGAGAGCTCCCTGCTGGATGTTTGAAGGTATCAGTTGATATTGCAGTTGAGCCGAATGCAGCATTACCATATCCTAGCGATGATTCGGATGCAACAACGGTGCACGAAGCAGTAGGTTCGTTTGTTGCATGGCCGACAAACCTCATATGCGTAGGATATGAGGTATGATTAAAACTTATGTTAACTTTCCTTGGTATATTCAAAGTTTAAAATTTATGCTTAAAATTTTACTTACATATTTTCCTATGTTAAATAGACTCCCACACAATCCAAATCAAAAGAAACTGCGATTCCACGGCATACCGAGTCCACGGTTTCAAGAAAAGAGGTAATATACAATTATATGACATATATTCATGGAAGTTGTTACATTCTTAATTTGATCTAACTATTTATATGACATGTAGGTTCAAGAAAATGAGGCTAGCAATGCCTCCGCACAACAAAAAAAGGAGGTTAGCAACGCCTCCGCACGGGTACAAAGTTCTGGTGCTAAGAAGTCCGTAGCTAGGAAAAAACCTACCACCAAGTATAGGTCGTGCCTCAGGACATTTCTAGAGATGACCGATATACCGACCGGAGGTGTTCGGACTATACCTATGGAGGTAGGGATTTTCGGCTTTGATTACGAACAAATGATTGGTAATGAGGACTTCATGCAAGTTTTTGGTCGTGAAGAAATCGGCGTCAACGTTGTCAATACATATGTTAGGTAAATTCGGCATACTTTGTTTTATTAATTAAACAACTTATTTTAATGATGTTTACTTTATGTTAATGATGTTTTTATATTAGGTTTTTGTATGACAAATTGATGCGCCCCAATGGTTTGGACGTGTCATTCGGATTCTTAGCACCCGCGACCGTCAACTATACTTTAATGATAAGTAGACCGGATACCGTGACGGAGTACGTTCTTCGGATCCTCGTGGAGAATAAAAATGCGGAGAAGTTGTTTTTTTTACCGTTTAATACCGGGTTAGCATTTCATTCTAAATTCATCTATAATAATTATTTTCCAAGTTACCATCTAACATTTGCCTAATCATTACAGTGGACATTGGTTGTTGCTCGCAATCAATCCTATCCGAGAAATTGTGTATTATCTTGACTCGTTAGGAAATGATTGGACAACATACCCGGTTATGAAGGACCTAATTGACACGTAAGTGAGAATGTTCAAAATTTTTCTTAGTTTATGTGAATTGTTCTAATTGCTTCATTTTTATTTTATTAGCGTCCTACAAGCTTTTCGTGCCCAACGAGTTATCCAGACCTCAAGGAGGGGCGCCAACTCCATTTCATGGATTAAAGTGGCGGTATATTTTTAATTACCGCGTTTTTTATTATGTTAGTGATGACTACACTTGATAAAACTTAGGATTTATAATTCATATTTTTTTTTCATATGTAGTGTCCTCTTCAACGTAATGAAATAGATTGCGGGTATTTCATGTTGAGGTTTATGCGAGATACTCTCATGTTGGGCCGATTAGAGATTCCCACCGATGTATGTATTTCTAACTTATGAGTTATTTTTATATTTACACATATCTCATATAATTAAATAGTTGGAATTAATTCAAAATATGTTATATTATTATGTAGTACTTTGATGAATTCAAGTGTGCATCTTATACAAAGGATCAAGTGGACGAAATCAAAGAGGAGTGGTGTCAATACATGATAGAGCTCAAAGTGTGTAATTAATGTGTACATTTGTAGTAGTATATGTAATGACTTATAAATGTAAACATAAATTTGTATATATTTTGATACATTTATGGCAAATTTGGTTTGAATTGGTTTGAATTGGTTAGCCAAATTTTGGTAAAAAAAGGCCAAAATGGCATATATAAAATGTGATAATTGACTGCAAAAATCTGGTTGAAAACAGGTACCAATTCTGGTTTATAAACCTGGAAAAAATGTGGTTACAAACAAATCCTACAAAAAATTTCGTATACTTTAGACAGCGCTTTTGGCAAAAGCGCTGTCTAAGGGGGGGATTAGAAAGCGCTTTAGGCAAAAGCGCTGTCTAAGGTGGGGGCTTAGACAGCGCTTTTGGCCAAAGCGCTGTCTAAGGTATACCTAAAAAAATTAAAATAGGAGGGGCTTAGACAGCGCTTTTGGCCAAAGCGCTGTCTAAGGTAGGGGCTTAGACAGCGCTTTTGAAAAGCGCTGTCTAATGTGTACCTAAAAAATTTAAATTAAGAGGGTCTTTTAAAGCGCTTTTGGCCAAAGCGCTGTCTAAGGGTGGGGGATTAGACAGCGCTTTTCACATTTTAAAAAGCGCTGTCTAAACCTTTAGCAGCGGAGGTTTAGACAGCGCTTTAAAGCGCTGTCTAAGGCTAAAAAAAGCGCTGTCTAAGATCTTGTTTGTTGTAGTGAAGGCGCCAAGAACACCTTGGGCAAGAACACGCGCGAAGCAGTTTTCCCAGGATTTTCAAAATGGATCGTATCTCATGGAACAGGCATCCATTTGAGATCATTTAAACATCAAAATCACTCGTTTTGATCCCACGAACCCAATGGTACCAATTAATTTCATTTATTTTGTGTGTGGAGTGAGAAATCAGTGATGAACACTGAAGAACCCTAATTTAGCCTGAGCCTCATGAAATTTTACATGATGATTATTTATGAATTGATTGAGGAGAATCTTTTAGAATATGATTACACACATATGGCAAAAAAGATAGTGCGAGGAAATTTACATGGATTATGATTTGGCCTAGTTTGAGGCTTACCTGAACTTGGAGTTGCAGCTGGAGTTGTTATTTCGAGCTGGAGGTGATACACAATTGTTGTGATGATCTAGACAGCTTCCCTACACCATATGGAGTGTGTTTGAACACTTGGACTTGATTGCAAATGGCTGGATCAACTTATGATCTTCAAGTTGTAGAAACAAGGACTTTTGGAGGTTTTGATGTGTGATTTTGGGTTAGAAGTATTTTTGAGGTGATCTTAGTGTTTGAACACCTCATAAACATCATATGTGATGTGTGTGAGCAATTGGTTTGAGTTTGTGCTAGCTCAAACTCAAAAACCAGAAGTGATTGCTCAAAATATTTAGTTTTAAGTCTTTGAGAGCAAAAGAAGAGAAAGCTTAGTGATCAGACACCTTAGTGTAATTTTTATGATGAAATGGAGTCTCTATTTATAGGCAAACATGTTGAACAATTTTGTCCTCTAATATTTGAAGTGCTGAGATCACAATGGTGAGTCATTATTTATGAAAAATATCTCTTACAAGTGAATGATGATTTTGTGAAATAGCTCAGCTATGCAACAACAAAATTCACATTCCTCAGAAGTTTGATGCTTGGATTGTGTCCACCTATTGCTTGTTGAACAAGAGATCCAAGAATATGTCTTTTTGAAGCTTTGTGGCCCTTGGATCAAAATGCATAAGGTTGAGTTATATGAATGTCATTTTGGTGAATTTCGTGGTGCGATCATGAATTTGCAGTTTGGATCAGACTTGTAATCATTTTTTAGATGCTTAAATACACTTGACAATGTACTTTGACTAAAAAAATCAGATTTCACAAGTTTGTGAAAATTTTGTTTTTGCAAAACAGATTGAGATGCTTACTTTGATCCATGATTTCTTCATGTACAAGCAAGATCTTTTCATGCCAATTTGTTATTTGAATTGTTGGCAACATTTGCAACAACATTGATGTTTTGGAAATGATCCAAATCATCTTGGAACTTGGTGTAAAATCCCTCAAAGTTTTGATGCTTTGTTGATTTTACACTCAGGCAGATTTTTTCCAAGTGTTGAAAATAAGTATTTTTCTTGATTTTGATCCATCTTCAACTTGAAATCCATAAGGAATTGGAGTTTCTCCAAGTTGAATCATTTGCAGTTTGTAGAAAGATCTTTCATTTGAGCTTTGGTTCACCAAAATCAGATGCTTGGATCATAAGTTATGATGCTTGGAAGTAGGGTACTTTAACACGTTTTTCCATAACTTCGAAAATTTTCTATGAGTTTCAAAGTTTTCCCCTTTTACAAGTTATCTTCAAATTTTTGATTTTTTGTGATCAAATGAATTCATGGGCCATATATTCTTGAAATATAGGTCATGAGAATCATTTTGGGTGAAAAAGTCAAACTTTGACTTTTTGGTCCAAATGGAAGTTACACTGGATACCCCTGGATTTTTTATTTTCTAACTGGACATACTCTGAGATATTTTGTCCTTATGAATGAACTTATATGATGTATATGAGCTACTTAAACCATTACCTATGGTATATGCTCTTGTCCAGATGAAAATATTGACTTTTGGTTCCCCGATTAGTCAGAAACCCTAATTTGGGCACTATGAAACCCTAATCTTGCAGTCCTTGATCTTTGCACCTTTTGTACTTGTAAATGGCTTGTCATGGTCATGTCAACATTCTTGAGGATATGTCAATGTCTTGACTCCTTTTCCCATGAAAAGTTTCATCTGGAGGGCTTAAAGGACTGAAACCCTAATTGGTGGTTATGATGGCTCGAGGCCCAGATCACTGAGACTTTTGTACAGTCTTTGAAAGATTTTCTATCATTTGACATTCTTTAATACTTTGATTGGTGATTGAAAGTTTGAAAAACTTGTATTAATGATTGGTCTTTTGCCTGAATCCTCTGAGGGACTCAGGAATCCTGATCCATTGCGGGGATACTGGTCAAACTAGTCTGGCACAGTTCTTTGGTCAGTGGATTTCTTCTGATGATGTACATATCTTTGGGTCAAAATTTAGGGTATGACAGTTAGATAATATGAAAAATTCCGAACTTTAAAATTTGAATATATTTTACATTTGATTTTTGGTGTTTCAAGATGTGTTGTATATTATTACAGTTGAATTTTACATTTGACTTTTTTGTTTTCGTCCCTGTAATTTGTTTTCAGTCCCTATATTTCACATTCTCGTTTGTTTTAGTCTCAAAAACTAAAATTTGCAGGAAAATTTGCAGGAAACTTGCGGATTTTGACTTTCAGGACTAAACCGCAAACAAAAAGTAAGATATAGAGATAAAACCAAAAAAAAAATACTTACAAGGATAAAAACCTAAAAACTCGCTAACTTACGGAGACGATAATACTATTTAGGCCATTGAATTTTAAAATTCAAAATTTAAAGACATTTTTAGAGTTTTCAGAATGTATAAGTAAGTCGTAGAATATATTGAATTATCCCTTCTATTAATAGCATTTTCTTCGTATAATTAGGCTAAGATGTTCAATCGTCCAGCCTTATATTGTTGTACCAAGAGATTGTTAGTTATTATATTTCTAAACAGCTCTAACGAGCTTCTGACTGAAGGAATGAGACCAAGTTGGTAGCTTCCAAAACTTCACGGTTAACTTGGCTTTGTTGTTAATATATATAAGTGGTGGTTGGTGTGTTGTGAGATTCAACATTTACAAATTTATAAGTAATTCCGAAACACGTATAGTTAGGTGTTGTTTAGCTGCTCGCATAATCTTTCACTTGTTTTAGGTACGTGCCTTTCCTTTAAAGCGAGTTCACTTACCACTAGATTGCTCTCACCCAGTGTACAAAAAAGCAGGGAATAATAAATGTAATCTCGAGAAATAAATAGTAGTATATACTTTTGGTGAAAAAACTTTTTACATCGTCAATCATTTGTAACGGTTAAATCTTTAAAGGTATTCAATTTTTATTATAAATCCTATGATTGTTCGAATGAAGACCCATACAATCGTGACCTACAAAGATAATGCGTTAATGTTTCATATATATATATATATATATATATATATATATATATATATATATATATATATATATATATATATATATATATATATATATGCCTATTCCAATTTATCTATTTTTAGGTGTAGGAAATATGTTGCATTATCAACTAACTTCAGCGTGTGAGATGAGTTTGTATAAACAATCATTACTACATGTAAATAATGGGCATCTTTGTGCCATAAAATAGAAAACTATTTGTTATAAATCCTACTTGACCTACGAAAGGACAATGGCGTGATATATCTAATTTTTCCAACAATTACCTAACTCTCTTGAACTTTATAAATATTTGTTTGCCTATTTTTCAAGACCTTCATTATAAACTTCATATTGCTTTTCACACCTCCCCGAATTTGCTTTCTCAGAATAAAAGGCATCCTTCTAACAATGTTTTTATATGATTCTAAAAACCATAATTATGGCTATGGTGGTGATGATTACTTGGACTCAACCTTCTCGGCGTCATCTGTAACACCCTAAAATCGATTTAATTATATTAATGTGTTTTCTTGTGAATTTTGATGTTTGTGAAATTTGAGGGTAGCTTAATATTTTAATAATAATTAGAATAATTAAGTACATGGAGTTTAGTTTATTATTTTAGATTAAATTAAATTAAATAAAAGGAATTAGAGGATAAGGGCATTGTGGTCTTTTGGTTGAGGATAGGTGAGGGTTTTATGGGGAAAGACTAAAATAGATCCTAGGGGCAAGAGTGAAAAAAGAAGGGAAAGTTGGAGAGTGCAATTATTTGGAACGATCGCACTTTTTGGAAAGGATATCTAGAGAAGAGGGAAAAGTTAGGGCTTGAAAGTTGGAAGGAATTGCGAAGAGTTTATCGAAAACTTACGGAAATTAAGGTATGAGGAGTATTTTCCTTTCGATAGTATAATATGAGAATGGAATTGGGGGTTTTGTGGTGTAGTTTAGGGAATAGAGTTTTCGATTGATGATTTTGTGTTGTTAATGATGAATTCATGATGATTTTGATGAATACAGTGATTTACATGATGTAGATGATGTTATTATGATGAATGTTAATGTTAATGAGGTTTTCTGATGTGATGCTGCTGAATTATGAGTTTTGGAGGGGTTTTGTCGCAGAAGGAGAAGGTTGAAATTGCAGAAATTTTTTGCATAATCGCGAAGCTCGCTTAGCGAGAAGAGTCGGTGAATTGGGCGCTTAGCGAGCGTGATGTCTCGCTTAGTGAGCACTGGAAAACTTGGAAAAATGTATTTATTTTAAAAACTGTTTTTAAGGTAGTGTGTTCTAGATTCCTATGACGTTGTGAAATTTTCAAATGATGTGTCTTGGAGGTTATATGACTAGGGTTAATAATTAAGTGATGAACGATGAATTATTTGATTTTCTTCGAGTTATGATGTATGGTTTTCATGATATAGAGGTATGATGTAGGATGAGTGTGTTATATGATGTCCCATGAGTATGTATTTGATGTTATGAATGGGTATGAGGAATAGTTGATTAATAATGAATGCGGATGCAATGTTATGATGTTTTGAGGATGATGTATGTATATTGCGTCTTGCATTCATGGAATTGAATTTATGAGGGGACTTTGGTCCAATGGTAGCTTCAATCCCATTGTGTGGATTAAAGTGATATGATGTTTATGATGTGCTCCCTTAAGGGAGGGTTGATGGCCCAGTGTCCATCACATGAGGATGTTTCGGTACCACATGCATTTAGTAAGAGGTTGCATTTCATTCTAAATGACATAGCATGAGTGCATTGATGTTTTGTGTGATGATGAGACGTATTTGATGATATGTATTAAATGAGCATGATGAATATTCTATGATGTGATGATGATGATGCTATGTGTAAATGAGCAGTAAATGATTTTTTTGTTGGTGTTGTTTTGCTTTAAATTCTTATTTCTATATTATATTATGGAATGTGAATTTACTCACCATGTCTGCCTTTTGGTGATGGTCTATCATGCCATCCTGTAGATAATCAAGGTTAGCTCTGTGCGTGCTTAACTCAGAGATGGTGAGTCGTCGAGTTAGTTAGAAGTGGAGTCCTACTCTGTGTCCAGTAACATCAGGATGGGTTTCGCTTGAACGTTCTTATTTTAATTGGATTAAGATGTTAAGTTTTATTTGAGTGAAGAGGCTGAGGATTGGTGAGATAATACCCGTCAGAGATTGGAAGGGGCTAGGGTTGTCATTACTTGGATTGTGTTCAGGAGAGAATTTCTGAGTAAGTACTTTTCTGAAGACGCTCGTGGAAAGAAAGAGTTAGAGTTATTGGAACTGAAGCAGGGGTACATGACGGTAGCAGAGTATGCTGCCAAGTTCGAAAGGTTGGTGAAGTTTTGTCCTCACTACAACTGTGATGATGCTGAGTTGTCCAAGTGTTTGAAGTTTGAGAATGGGTTGAGACCGAAAATCAAGCAAGCGATTGGTTGTCAGAAAATCCTCAGGTATGCTGAACTTGTGGATAAGAGTAAGATATATAATGAGGGTAGTCGAGCTCGATCTGCTCACTATAAGCAGGTGAGTGAGAAGAAGGACAAGGGTCAGTTCCGAGGAAAACCTTATGCAACTCCAAATGACAAGGGGAAGCAGAAGGGTAATGATGGGAAGAAGCCAAGTGGGGGAGCGGGTTCCACTCCTCTCAAGTACTATAAGTGTGGTGAAGCATGTCACAAATATGATGTGTGTACTGGTACTGTGATAAGATGTTATAAGTGTGGTAAGAAGGGTCATATGAAGAATGAGTGCACGAATGCTGAACTAACTTGTTTCAATTATGGTGAAGAGGGACATATCAGTACTCAGTTCCAGAAACCAAAGAAGGTTGCTATTGCAGCTCAGACTACTGGTAGAGTGTTTGCTTTGAGTGGCTCAGATGCTCAAAAGAAAGACATATTGATTAGAGTTACTTATTTTATGATTGATGTTGAATTGGTTTCTATGATTGATATTGGAGCTACTCATTCGTTTATTCCGATTGAGTGTGCGACCAGGTTGAATTTATCTTTGACTCTTATGAATGGTAATATGTTGATTGAAATTCCTGTTGACGGTTTAGTTACGACTAACCGTGTGTGTTTGAAGTGTCCTTTGACCATTTATGGTAAGGCTTTATTGATGGATTTAGTGTGTTTGCCTTTGCGCCATATGGATGTTGTGCTTGGAATGAATTGGTTAGAATTTAACTTTGTGCATATCAACTGTTATGCAAAGACGGTAGAGTTTCCAGAGTTTAGTGATTGTGGGGAGATGATATTTCTATCTGCGAAGCAAGTGGATGAGCTTCTAGCGGATGAAGCCCAGATGTTTGCTTTGTTTGCAGCGTTACAAGTTGACCATGAACAAGTGGGTATGGAGTTACCTGTTGTCCGAGAATTTTTTGTTGTGTTTCCGGATGACATTAGTGATTTACCACCGGAGCGTGAAGTAGAGTTTGTTGTGGATTTAGTACCGGGTACTAGTCCAGTGTTGATGGCTCCTTATCGGATGTCAACTTCAAAGCTGAGTGAGTTGAAGAAACAACTTGAAGAATTTTTTGAGAAGAAATATGTCGTCAGAGTGTTTCTCCATGGGGTGCTCCTGTGTTGTTGGTTAAGAAGAAGGATGGTAGCATGGGGTTGTGCGTCGATTATTGACAATTGAATAACGTGACGATTAAGAATAAATATCCACTTCCGAAGATTGTTGATTTGGTGGATCAGTTGGTGGGAGCTTGTGTTTTTAGCAAGATTGATTTGAGTTCGGGGTATCATCAGATTAGAGTTAAAGTAGATGATATTCCAAAGACAACTTTCAGAATGAGATATGGTCACTATGAATATACTGTGATGCCTTTTGGTGTATCCAATGCACCTGGTGTATTCATGGAGCATATGAACCGGACTTTTCATGAGTATTTGGATACGTTTGTGGTGGTTTTTATTGATGACATTCTGATTTATTCAAAGTCAGAAGAAGAACATGAGGGACATTTGAAGATTGTATTACAGGTGTTGAGAGAGAAGAAGCTTTATGCTAAATTGTCTAAGTGTGAGTTTTGGTTGAAGGAAGTGAGTTTCCTTGGCCATGTGATTTATAGTGGTGGAATTTATGTGGATCCTTCGAAAATTGATGTTGTATTGAATTGGGAGACTCTGAAGTCTGCTACGGAGATCAGAAGTTTTCTCGGGTTAGCCGATTATTACCACAAGTTTATAGAGGGTTTTTCTAAGTTGGCTTTGCCTTTGACGCAGTTGACTCGTAAGGTCCAAGCTTATGTGTGGGATGTTGCTTGCGAGAAGAGTTTTGTTAAGTTGAAGAAGAGGTTAATGAGTGCTCCAGTTTTAATTTTGCCGAATCCGAATGAATATTTTGTGGTGTATTGTGATGCTTCGAAGATGGGTCTTGGTGGTGTTTTGATGCAGAATGGTCAAGTGATTGCCTATGCTTCTATACAGATACGTGTTCATGAGAGAAACTATCCTACACATGACCTAGAGTTAGCGGTTGTGGTTTTTGTGTTAAAGATTTGGAGACCCTATCTGTTTGGATCTAGGTTTGAGGTTTTCAGCGATCATAAGAGTTTGAAATACTTGTTCGATCAGAAAGAACTAAACATGAGGCATAGGAGATGGTTAGAAATGTTGAAGGACTTTGATTTTGAGTTGAGTTACCACCCTGGTAAGGCTAATGCAGTTGCAGATGCTTTGAGTAGGAAGACTTTGCATATGTCGACAATGATGGTAAGAGAACATGAGATGATTGAGAAATTCAGAGACATGAGTTTGTTGTGTGAAACTATGTCTGAGAGTGTGAAACTAGGTATCCTGAAATTGACTAATGATATTATGGAAGAGATCCGTTTAGGACAACAATTAGACTTGAAGTTGGTTGATCATATGACTTTTATTAACCAAGGTAAGGGAGGAGAATTCTGAATTGATGAGAATGGTATGACGAGGTTTCGGGATCGTGTGTGTGTTCCTGATATCCCAAAGTTGAAGAAAAGTATTCTAGAGGAAGGGCACCGAAGTAGGTTGAGTATTCATCCTGGTGCGACTAAGATGTATCATGACCTACAAAAGTTGTTTTGTTGGTGTTCACTGTCAAATTTTACAAACAATCGTTGGTTTCTAATTTATGTTTAAATTAGTTTAGTTGCAGGACAACCATACAAGTCCTAGGACATAAGTGCGAATTTTGGTCGACAATATAGTGATCTTAACAATCTCGTGTTTTCAATCTTTTATAAAGTTTTGTATATGTTTGTATGATTAAAAGAAAAAATAAAATGTGTTTGACAAAAACTTAAAAGAAATAAAATTCTGGAATATATAAAGTAAATTGACTGAAAAAAAGTAAAAGACTTATAAATGTAATAAACTTGCAGAATACAGAAATATAAATGAACTTGAACTTTCATTAAACTTGATAAATATAAAAAATGGTGTTCACACATACATTTTTTCAGAAATCAAACTCTTTTCTCTCACACTGTTACTTTGAGTATATTACAGGAATTTGTACAATATTTTCACACACTAAAATCTAACAAGAATTAACTTATTTATACATAAACAAAATAACTGTCCCTAATGGGAAAATCCTACAACTACGACACTTAGCCTTCGGCATGCCTTCTTTCTACCAAACACCTCCACGCGTCCTTTTGTCAAACGTATATAATCTTTGAATTTTGAATTCCTTCTTTTGCATCGAAGCAACGCATCCCTTCAAGGTTGTCGAAATTATCGAAACATCATCATTATCTAGCTCTGTCGAAAATGTCGAAAACGTCTTTCAAACTGACCTAGTCGAAATTGGTTTCTGAAATCATTATCTTTCTAGTCGAAATGCACCATTTTGAACTTCAATTTCATGGCGTCGAAAATCCCTGTCTTCAAATTTCCCCCCAGCAAAGGTGTTTTTGACTATTTGGAGAAAAGATCATTTGCTGTCGAGAATCATTTCGATGCCATATCACTTTTATTATTTTCATCATTTCCAAGACGAGATATTCCAAATCCCTAGAAATCTTCATCATCATACTTTTTTTCAGAAATGTCAACTCAGCCCATGTTGCTTACACTACTCTATCATCTCCTAAAAGCTAGGAATCATAGACTTTCCAACTGCCATCAATCCCACTTTCTTCATGAAATTGTTTGCCACATGGCCCATGATTCAAACTAAACTTAACCGTTTCAGTTCTTTTTCTTTTGTCTATAAATATCAGTTCATCTCTTCCTTCAAGCTTTTTACGTAATCTTCTTCTTCTCTAAGATAAAATAGATCCTTTCAACTGCAAAGACTTCCTTCAAAATACAAATGGCCTCAATCAAATCTTACAGCATCAAGAAAACCAAGAGCTCCACTTCACTCCCATACGCACATAGGTTGAATGAGCGTAACATTGTTGGGAATCAACAATATATCCCAGAGCCTCCTAATGAGAAAGAGAAGGCAAACATCTATAAGTCCCAGGTATTAATTCCAATTCTTGTTTCTGGTACTTGTCATTCTAAACCCAGACTCTAACCCAGATAGGTTAAAAGAATACTTCCCTTCGTACCAACGCCTAAAACCCATAGGAGCAGGGGTTAAACCCAAGTAAACTGAAGAACAAACTGAAGGTTCAAATTCGACCACTGATGATGGTCTGAATTTGCTCCACCTAAACAATGCTAGGATTTTTAGAACTAGTCCCATGGCGAAAGACCCATCTGACTATCTTGCTTGGTTAGCAAAGATTGAAAAAGCCTGACACCCTTTTGGAATGAGATAGGGATCTTTGACTTAATCCAGATGTCGAAAATAGGACCCAGCTACTGCCCCAACATGATTTTAGCTTCCCTCTTTTTCTGGGATAGCACTTATAACAATTTTCACCTCCCATGTGGAATGATCACACCAACCCTTTTTGACATAGCATCCATTTGTGGGCTTAGTCCCCTGGGTCGGAATTTCAACCCTACTGTTCAAAACCATGACTCCATTGGTTTCGACACCAACAAAGCCTCATATTCCATCTTCATCAACCATTACCACGATAAGACGACTGATACGGTGTCTAAAGAAGAACACATAGCCTTCTTAACTATGTGGTTGTCGAAGTATGTCTTTTGCTCCCGCTCTCTACAAGTGGCGAAAAAATTCGTCACCGTAGTTAATCAACTCGAAGATGGAATCAGATTATGCCTGAGCGAGATGATCCTGGAAAACATGTATGAGTCCTTGAGCGAAAGTGTAGACTTTCTGAAAACTGCCACCGACAAAGATAAACATAGCATTTCAGGACCCCTTTGGCTATTACAATTGTGGCTTAATGGCACTTTTGAAACCTCTATTCCTTTCAAGAATGTGGTGGATGAAGAAGAAGTAAAAAAAGGACTGTCGAATGGCCCAGGCTAGCACAACTAACGCCATCTGATAAAGGGCTCAGTCTTCGACAGGCTTTCACAAGTTACGTCATGATATTCGCCAAGAGATATAACTTTACTCCTTCCATGGAACCTTTCGCTAACAGAGCAGTTGGTCCTGAATGGTTTACCACAAAACCACCTTTTGAGATGGAGAAATAGGAAAGTAGATTTCTCGACATTTAGGAATCATTATTGGTCCCTAGGCTCTTTCCCTCTCACTACAATATGACAAAGACCAAAATTTCCCTAATCGTTTATCAACTCAACTTAGTTGATAGACAATTTGGATTGGTCCAGCCGAAACCAAAATCCATCTTTCCGAAGAAAGGCTCCATCCTCTTCTACAACTCCTACCATTATGAAAAACAAAGCCTCCAATTGGCGAATAAATTTTTCGATGATTCTCTTGATATCTGCCCAGTGGTTTTCCGATCTTCTTTTCTTTGTACCCATGAATTTGATATTTGGTGGAGGGAATACTACCGCACCAAATTCTATGATGTAAAAGCATTCACAACACACCTAACAAATGCATTTATTCTTGTGCAGGATCGGATGAAAAAAGGTAAAGAATAACATATTAAAGAAATACAAAAATTTCAAAAATATTTTGAAACCATCTATAGACCAGAGGAACTTAGTCGAACCATGGGCGAAGTAGCAGTGACTTTAAAACATAAGTTGACAGAAAGATTGGATAAGTTGAAATTTCCTTCATATGTTCGTCCAGAACAACGATATGAACTGGCTTTCAATATTTATCCACCAAGGTTTTCCCCTCTTCCTTCTATTGACTTTGGCCTGGCGTTGAGCCCTCCATTTCCAGATTGGTTCATTTTGTGGGACTCTTTGAAAATCCTTCGACAACAATAAAAAAAACCTACTGAGCGGGTGGTTCCGACTAAGTTCACTTTGGATAATTACAAAGGACACCTTCATATTGGAATAGAAAACGTTCGCATGGAAACTCCCATTCTTTAAGGTTTTTAAATGAAAACATTTTATTTATTTCGATATTATAATCTTGTCTCTTTTTGTATTTATTTCTAACTCTATTTTGTTTTCTTAGCCACCAAAGTCTAACCCAAGAAGGTTACTATCAAAAGCATTGCTGATATGATGGAAGAAGACCCACCAGTGGCCATCAAAAAGACTTCGACAAAGGTAAAATTCCCTCCTCTTTGATCAGTCAATTTATCATTTTTGAAACTGAATCATCTTTACTTTTATGTCCAGGTGAGTCGAAAACCGCCACCTACGCCCAAAAGAAAACAACCAGAAGAAAGTATTTCTAACGAAGAATCAGGTGATGAATCACCAGAACCAAACCAGCCCCAAAAAAAGAAGAAACTTACAAAAGCTCCCGCTCAAAAATCCAAAGTCAAAGTAGAGAAAGAAACTCCTCCACCAAGTCCAGTTGCAAAAGTGAAAATAAGGGACTCAGAGAGTGGGAACTCCAGTTTTCACACTGAGATTCCTCGTGTAATTTCTTGTTTCGACTGTTAACCTTTATCTTCTTATAGTATTTTTCTTTCTTAATTTTGGGCAATTCGCATATCAATTTCGACGACACTCCTGAAAATAAGAAAATAGAACAAGATGCTCCAACTCATCAAACTACTAGCCCACCGCCTTTTTCTCCTCAAAATCTAACAAAGGGACCAGAGGCAGAAGAACCGCCATCGCCTGATTCTCCTCAATACTCTGACGACCACTCTCCTTCTCCTCCTCCAAAATCAGATGCTCACCAGAAAAGTGAAGACCTGAAAGTTGACGCTGAGGTCGAAGATGATAATGTCAAAAGAAGAGTAACTGGTAGTGGTGATGACAAGTCGAAGAACGAACACGTTGGCTCACACTAAGGACAACAAAGTCAACCAAATCCTAACTTACAAAAAGGAGGGTCAACTGGTTCGACAAGTCTTTCTCGTGAAGAGATTGAAAATCTTAAAGTGCAAAAGCCCTTGGAGTATCTCAAAGTTGTACTCAGTGCCCATTTCAACTTCCAAGACTCCTCACTAAGTACTTCGACTACTTCAGGAGACACTTCCAGTGCGCATTCTCTTGAAGCTACGATGGCTAAGATCAAGACGCAAATTCATGATGTGGACTTGTTCAAGGTTTTAGAGGAAAATTCGACTGCTTGATTCGACTTGAAGAAGATCCTGAAACAAGTCAATGTCTTGGAGTCTCCTACTGAAGTGAGTAGCTTTGTGATGGACTTGACTACTCTGATCGACATGGTGAGTGCTGACCTGAACCGTCTTAAGGACTTTGCAAAACAAATCTGCATCAAATCTAAAACCAAACTTGCTGAATGGGATGTTGCAGCTGCTTCAACCAATAAAATCATGGAGCTGCAGCAGGTTTTTGAGGCGTATGCCAAAGAAATTGTCGAATGCGACAACAACATTCAGAAGTGGGAGAAGGAAATATCTGAACTTCAAAAGAAAATCTCCCAGGAGAAGAAGCACAAAGAAACTCTTCAGAAGCCTAATCAGAAGGAGATCAACGAAGAGCTAAAGGTGAGGGTTTATCATGCTGAAAGGGCTCAGCTACTTACCTAAGAAATTGAAACTCTTTTGACCAGCAGGAGCTTCTGTGATCGTCGAATCCATATTCAAAGGAAGATGTTTGATGAATAGAAGAAATCTTTTGGCAAAATTCAATTGTAATAGGAATAGTTTTGCTTTATTTATCTTTTAGTAACTTTTATGAGAATCTTAATTTTGTAATGACATTAATTCTATTTTCCTGGCGAAAAAACACCATTATTTTATGTTATGTGAAGTTATTCTACGCTTATTTTGATTTCTTGCAATGTTGGTTTGTATTTTTTCAAATACTTTCCATTTATCTTCAGGATTCTCATATCCTTTCCTATTTCTTCAATTTTAAATGTGCCATTAGAAAAAAAATTCAAAACTTGGAAAGGTCCTTCCCACTTAGGAGACCATTTTCCCATTTATTTATCTTTTCGATCCATAGGGAGCATCACCTTCCACACCAAGTCACCAACCAAAAGAGTTTTACGTTTTACTTTCTTGTTATAAAACTTTTTGACTCTTTGCTTTTGCCTCTTCACCAAATCCAGTGCACGCAACCTCTCTTCATCTAAATCAACTAATTCATCCATCATCATACTCCAATATACGTTTGATGGGATTTCATGATACCTCTGAATTTGAATTGATTGTAAATAAATTTCGATTGGTAAAGCTACATCATGACCATAAGTTAATCTAAATGGGGTAGAGTTTGTAGCTTCTTTAGGAGACGTTCGACAAGCCCATAAAGCTTGATCCAAAGTTTTATGCCAATTTCTAGGTTTCTTGACCACGTGCTTTTTAATCAAATTAATCACAACTTTATTACACCCCAAAGGAGAAGGTCCAACTCTTAACCTAAAAGAAGTTATGATTTTCCTAAGTTAACTAGGGTTTTAGGGTACCTTAAGAGGAAAAATGAAAATCAATTTGAAAATGAGGTATAAATTCATGACAAAAATATCTTAGAAACTACATACTATATGGAAAACAATGCAAAAAGAATCATTGTCAAACCCTTCATGGTTAGGCAGAAAAGAAATTTCAAAGTTAGGGTTCCAAAAAGGGAATTTTATGAACCCTAAATTCAAGAAAAATGTCAAAGTTAGATCAAAACCAAAAAGAAATTTGTATGAATGGTTTGACAATGTTTCTAAATGTCCTAAGATGCAATGCGAATTATTTTGTGATTTTTAGAAACCTAAATGGTATTTTAATTAATTAATTTCCATTAATTAATTAAAATAAACATTTAAATATTTTTAAAATGATTTTAGAATGCAAAAAATAAAAATAAAAATGTTTTTGGGTGAAGAAAAATATTTGAAATTAAAATGCAGAAGAAAATATTTTTTGGATGATTTTTGCTATTTTTAATAAAATGACAAAGAAAATAGGATTTAAATGAAAATAAAATGAAAATAAGGGAAAGTAATCCAATCCAAGGGATCAGATTCAAACTGGGGGAAAATGCTTTGACCAGCGCGCAATCTAAAGGTCCAGATTCAATCTGGCCTAATTCTAATTAATTAAATAAATTAAAATGATTAGGGTTAAGTGAAATGATCCCAGCCCTCCACACACGCGCGAAACTCACATCCTACGCTCCAGATTCAAACTCAGCTAATCACCTGAGATTAGCCATAATCAAACTCAGACGGCCGGAACAGTGCTCCGGTCGTCTTCTCCGGCAGGGTAGTTTCTCAAACTCTCTCCCTAGGTCATTTCAGGAGCTCTAAAGCTCCGGATCAACTCCTCACCTCACCCTAAACACGAATCCACCCTCAAAACTAATTTATTTTGCATCAATCATGAGAATCAAACAAGAACATGTTTCACGGGCAAAGTTTCAGAAGTCAAATACAAGCTTATTTTCAACTCATTTTCAAAACAAATTATATCACAGTGATCAGCATAACATGGAGAACAATTTAGAAACTTAAAATCATGCTTCTGGAAAACAGTTTGAAGATGGATACCTGAGCTGGAGCTTTCACTTTTGGAGCTTTCAGACCTCTTCTCTTGTGCAAATCCACCTCACTTGACCTCCTGATGATGTTGGAATGCTTTGATGGAGTTTAGAATGGCTGGAATGAGAGGTTACACTCCAACTAGTCTGAAATCGTGTTTTTGTTTGGCTGGCTTTCAGGCTTGTTTGATGGTTGGGAAATGTTCTAATGATGATGGTGAGTTGAATGGTGAAGTTGGTTTGAAGTTTGAGGGGCTGGACAGAGAGTTTCGAAAGTTTTTGCTTGAAGGTAATTTTTGTGAAACTTGGTGTATGAACTGATTCAGGCTTGTGTGTGTCATGGATTGGCTTGCTTTTGGTCCACATAACATAACCCTATTGGCCATAGAGTGGTTGTGGCTGCAGCTGATTGGTATGGATCCTTTTGCAAAAAGTCAACAAATTGTGTACTTGAGGTATGGGCTCATGTTGCAGCTGTTTTAGGGTATGTCCTGGTTCAGCATTGATCAAGGAGAGCCATGGAAAATGATTTGGGGTGTTGCAGCAAGTTTATGAGAAGATTCATCCCTTTTTGCAAATTTGAAGAATTTTGGCCCCTTTTGAATTACTTGAAGTTCAAGGCATGAAATAGAATGATTCTTTGGGAAATTTTGATCACAATGCATTGTATTATGTTTGTGTGATGCTTAGAGAGTGATTAGAGGTCACAAAATGACTTGGTATGTGAAATTGCACAAAATCCTCTTTGGTGTGAAAGTGAAAATTATAGGATTTTTGCCAACTTTGCAAGCCATAACTTGAGTTCCATAATGAATTAGGACTTGTTCTTGTACTTTTTGAAAAGGGAATGATCCAATCTACAACTTCCATGACCAACAATTTTTCATTTGAAGCATTTTTGGTTGAGAAAGAGGAGGTTGAAAAACTTTCCCAAAATGGAAAGTTTCCATTACAAGTCATTTCCAATTTTGGCAATTTTTGGTTTAGCTCAAATTTCTTCAATTTTGTGAACTTCAAAGCACTTCAATGATCAAATAAAGATCATATAACTTCAATTGGATGAAAAATCCACTTTGGTTCCATTGTTGGGGGCCTCAGATGCCCTGATTTTGCTCTTACTTGCTCAAGAAGTTACCTAATGAACAAATGACTTCTACAATGAATTTCTTCATCAAACTTGGTACATATGATCCTTGTAAAATATTGAGGCTATTAGAAACAATAATGACCAAAACAAATTGGGGTTATGGCCTCTGAAACCAAAACCCTAATTTCAGGTCATCTGTGCAGTGAAACCCTAGCTCTGCTTCCATGCTTTCCAAGTTCTTGTGATTTCTTGACTTCCTTGATCTTTGAGGGATATAATATGATGATAGAACACACATGGACCCTCTTGGAATTATTGGAGACCTTTGGAGTGGCTCAGATGGATCCTTGGATTGCTCAGATCACAAACCCTAGATGCAGATGAACTTGAACTATGCAGATGAAACAAATATGCAATATGAGATGATATGCTTATACTAATGCAAATATGAGAGATCACAAGCCAATGGTGAAATGAGTGAGGGAAAATTTGGGGTGTTTACAATATGCCTTGCTTGATTACTTATTTCTTGTATGCTTACATATATACCGATATTGCTTGTTATGGTTTGAAAGCTTCTTCCTTTTTGCTAATGACAAAGGGGGAGAAGAGCTTGGTTCTCTAATATCTCTCTGTGCAGATTTTTTTTTTGCCTCTGTTAAAATAGGGGGAGTTATTGAACATAGGGGGAGGAGCAAGCTTAGACGTAACATCGATCAAAGCTATCGCACGAACTCAATTGGTTGTCATCATCAAAAGGGGGGGGATGTAGAAGCATGCTTCAATCTAAAGATTTTGATGAAGACAACAAGATTCAAGCTCATTTCGTGTTTGCAAAAAGTCAAGCTTTCAATAAGATCAAGTACAAGGATATGCATCATCAATGGAAATGTTATCATGCGAATCAAGCTCTGTCTGCAAATGTTCTTAAGCTTTCAAGACTTGGACATAAGACTTAGGTATATAAAAACTCACCTCTTAATTGATATACAAGTGTTCAAATATAGTTTTTCACATTAGCATATTGCATACACCTTTTTTAGAAATTTGGTTAACCGGTTAACGGTTCAAAATTTTCAATTTCCTCAGTTAATGTTACAGCGTTAACCGGTTACCCCTTTTGGTTAACCGGTTAACACTGAACGAATTTTGAAAATTTGTTTCTTTTCATTTGAAATATTTTTTGAATGTTATACCTTTTTAATGGTTGTTTCATAAACAATTCATACCCCTTTGAATGAGTGTTTTTGAAATATATATTCTGAATATTTTCAAATGTAAAAGATACCTCCAAACATTTTTTCATAGAATTTTTTATTCAATCAAAGTCACTCCTTTTTCAAATATTTTCAAATATTTCAAAAGTGTTCATCTTGTTCATACCATTTCACATTCATAGATATTGAACACCTGCATTGATATTGTGAAGTGAACTTTGATTAAAAGGAGAAGATCAATCTTGTATTGATATTGTACATTTCATTATTCTCAAAAACAAACTCATAGAATTATTTCTAATTTTGACTTGTGATCCAGGATAGTTGGACGCAAGGGTTAGTGCTTCCAAGAGGATTGTTCTTGCACACTGTTTGTTGTATAGTTGTTAGGTAGTAGGCCTCATCGGTTTATGGTGCGATAGGTTGTACAATCTAAAACTATAGTAGAAAATCTCTTACGAGGTGTAAGGGGACTGGATGTACCTTCGGATTGTGAAGGGAACCAGGATGAATCTTTGTGTCTTTTTACTTTCTGCTTTACCGCTTTCATATCTTAGACACTTAGAGGATAAAAATTCATCCACCGATAAAATAACCGAGAAAAGTTTATAAAACCTAATTCACCCCCCCCCCCTTAGGCTATCTCTAAAACTACATAGACACTAGCGCCACTCATCATGTCTGCTACAATCGTGCTATGTTCAAGACATACATGATTGCTGAAGATAAGAAAGTGTTGTTGGGAGATGCTCACACCACTAATGTTGCTGGAATTGGAAATGTATAGCTGAAGTTCACCTCAGGAAGGACTTTGATCTTGAAGGACGTCATGCACATTCCTGAAATTAGGAAGAATCTTGTTTCTGGTTTTCTTTTGAATAAGGTTGGGTTTAGTCAAACTATAGGGGCAAATTTGTACACCATCACTTAGAATGGTATTTTTGTTAGGAAAGGGTACGCCACTGATGACAAGTTTAAGTTGAATGTTGATTTGAATAAAATTTGTCCTTCTGTTTACTCTTTGCGTGATTTTAATATTTGGCATGGTAGACTTTGTCACATTAATAAACGAATTATTTCTAATGCAAACAACTTAGGCCTAATCCCAAAAAATGCCAATGATTCTAATAAATGTGAATTTTGTAGTCAAGCTAAAATAACAAAGACCTCACATAAATCAATTATAAAAGAATTGATCCCCTATGTCTTATGCATTATGATATATGTGAATTGGATGGAAGTTTAGCTAGAAATAGTAAACATTATTTTATCACTTTTATTGACGATTTTTCTGATTATACTTATGTATACCTAATGAATAATAAAAGTGAAGCGCTTGATATGTTTAAGAAGTATGTAAATGAAATTGAGAATCAATTTAACAAGAAGATTAAGAGACTTGGGAGTGATAGGGGAACTAAATATGACTCTAGTTTATATAATGATTTTTATATTGAACATGACATTGTGCATGAAACAACTGCTCCATATTCTTCTGAAATGAATGGTAAAGCAGAAAGAAAGAATATAACTCTTAATAAACTTGTTTTTGCAATTATGTTTAATTCTATTGCTGCACCTCACTGGTGGGGGGAAATTTTATTGACTATTTGCTATGTCCTGAATAGAGTTCCCAAGTCAAAAAGTAAGATCTCAACTTATGAGATATTAAAGAAAAGGCAACCAAATTTGTCTTATTTGAGAACTTGGGGTTGTCTGGCTTATGTCAAGATTCCGGATCCGAAACGAGTTAAACTCGCTAGTAGAGTCTATGAATATGTATTCATTAGGTATGCAACAAATAGTAAGGCATATAGGTTTTATGACCTAAATGCCAAAGTGATCATAAAATCAAACGATGTTGAATTCTATGAAGACAAATTTCCTTTCAAATCGAGAAATAGTGGGGCACCCAATCGAGTCACATTCATGTGACAAATAGTCCTGAAAGCAGCGACAATGTAGAAATAAAACTTCGAAGAATTAAAAGAGAAAGAGTTGCTAAAGATTATGGGCCCGATTATGCGGCTTATAATGTAGAAGAAGATCCAATAAATCTTCAAGAAGCATTGTCATCTCTGGATGCAGATTTATGGAAAGAAGCTATTAATGATGAGATATAATCACTAGAGTCTAACAAGACCTGGCACTTAGTAGACTTACCTCCTGGTTGCAAACAAATTGGTTGTAAATGGGTTTTGAAAAAGAAACTAAAACCTGAAGGAACTATTGATAAATACAAGGCTCGCCTTGTAGCCAAGGGTTTTAGACAAAAAGAAAATATAGATTTCTTCGACACATTTCTCCAGTCACTAGAATTACATCCATCAGGGTACTCATTTCAATAGTTGCTATTTATAACTTATTAGTACACCAAATGGATGTTAAAACAACTTTTTTAAATGGTGACTTAGAAGAAGAAATCTATATGGAACATCCGAAAGGGTTTGTGATCCAAGGACTAGAAAACAAGGTCTATAAGTTAGATAAGTATTTGTATGGACTAAAACAAGCTCCTAAACAATGGCATGAAAAGTTTGATAACTTAATGATTATTAATGGGTACAAAGTGAATGAAAGTGACAAATGTGTTTATTACAAATCCGATAATCGCATTTGTACTATCATATGTCTATATGTAGACGATCTACTCATATTTGGATCAAACATTAATGCCATTAATGATACGAAATCATTGTTGTGAAATAACTTTGATATGAAAGACCTCAGAGAAGCAAGCGTGATCCTGGGTATCAATATCACGAGATCCGAACAAGGAATTTCTTTGGATCGATCTCACTATGTGGAGAATATCTTAAAGAAATATAAATAATTTGATTGTAAACCTGCGTGCACTCCGTATGATCCAAGTGTGAAACTGTTTAAGAACACTGGAGAAGGTGTCAGACAAACAGAATATGCGAGCATCATTGGCAGTCTTAGGTATGCTACTGATTGTACTAGACCCGACATTGCATATGTCATAGGATTGTTGTGCAGATTTACAAGTAAGTCGAGTAACGAGCATTGGCAAGCTATTGAGTGAGTTATGAGGTACCTTAAAAGGACTATGGACCTCGGCCTACACTATCATAAATTTCCTGTTGTACTAGAAGGGTATAGTGATGCAGATTGGAACACCTTATCGGATGATTCCAAAGCTACTAGTGGCTATATATTTAGTATAGATGAAGGAGTTGTATCTTGGAAATCAAAGAAACAGACCATCCTAGCACAGTCCACAATGGAGTCTGAGATGATAGCACTGGTTATAGCTAGTTGTAAACACCCCAAATTTTCCCTCACCCATTCACACCATGGCTTGTGATCATTTCATATGCATAAACTCAATCATACCATCTCATACCTCATTGTTGATTCACTGCATAGTTTCTAAGTCATCTGCACCTAGGGTTTGTGATCTGAGCAATCCAAGAGCCACTTGAGTCACTCCAAAGGCCATCAATCACTTCAAAGGGGTCTACATGTGTTCAAGTATCATATTACATCCTCTCAAAGTCAAGAATGCAAAAGAATCACAAGAACTGGGATTGGTATGGATGCAGAGCCCAGTTTGACTGCACAGTTGACCTAAAATTAGGGTTTTGGTTTCAGAGGCCATAACTCCAAATTTTTTGGTCATTCTTGTTTCCATTGGTCTCTATATGGTATAGGGAGTATGCATATAAAGTTTCATGAAGAAATTCCATGGGGAAGTCATCTGATCAAGAGTTGACTTTTCAGACAAGTCAGTGCAAAATCAGGGCATCTGAGGCCCCCAATGACCCAACCAATGGGCATTCTTCATCAATTTGAGTGTATATGATCTTTATTTGATCATGGAAGAAGTTTGAAGTTCACAAAAATCAAGAATTTGAAGATTTTGCAAAGTTGACTTTTTAGGGCATGTTTGACTTTTCAAGAATATGTCATTTTAGGTCATTTTTAAAGCCTTGATTTTTGATCCAAGAAAGCTTCAAATGGAAAAACCTTGGTCATGAAAGTTGTAGATCACATTTTTCCCTTTTCAAAAAGTACAAGAACATGACCTAATTCATCTTGGATCAAAAGTTATGGTGTGTTGAAATTGGCAAAAATCACTAATTTTCAAGTTGTGCACTAAATGGAAAATTTGCAAAATCATGTTTCAAGGCAAGTTGTAACTTCTAGTTGGCATCAAACCATTACACAAACATTCTATGTGACATAAAAGTCAGAATTGAACCAAAATGCTCATGTTTCATGGCTTATGGAATGAGAAAATCACATGTGAACCAAAATGAGCCAACTTGCAAAACTCATGATCACACTTCCTACCACTTGCTACATTGGATGCTGAGCTTTGCTAGCCCTTCCCCTCACCCTTGCTGCGCCAGCCCCATGCTTGTACTAGCCTAGAACCAAGCCATACCTCTCTTACACAAAGAGTGGACTTTTGGCAAAAGTGAACTTACCAATCAATAAAGGCCATGTCAAATCATCTGACCTATAGGATTATTTTATACTATCCTTTGGCAAGCAAAACATATCAAGAAGCAAGGCTGAAACAGATCACAACACACCATACAAAAAACTCACCCCATTTGCATTTCTCTTCGAATCTCTCTGCCCAGCTCACTAACATTCAAACCAGCTTCACTAATCATCTCACCATACTCCATTAAGCCTAACCCAACAAAGAACCAAGCCTGAATCAAGCAAGAACTCCACTTCTCCATTTTCACTCCAACTTGCAGTTTCTTTCGAAACTCACTCCACAAGCCATAAACATCCAAACTCACTCCACAAACCTTCTTAAAACATCACCCTGATCACAAAGAACCACCCACATTGGCCTGAAACTACCTGAATCACCATTGCCATTTTCAACTGAGCTTGAGCAGAAGCTGTTCAAACTCTTCATCTAGCCAGCATAAACTTCTCCAAAGCATTCAAGCATCATCAAGAGGTCATAAGGAGTGGATTTCACAAGGAGGGGAGGTCAGAAAGTTGCTGGAGTGAAAGCTTCGAATCTCAGGTAGCTCAAGAAATATTTTTCCAGAAATCATTTTTTATGTTCTAAATTTGTTCTCCATGCTTCACTGATTATCCTGATGCTTTTAGTTTTGAAAATGGTAATGAAATGAGAATTTAATTGATCTCTGAAACTCTGTGACCTAAAAATTTGTTTTGCTCGATTCATGAGTTTGGGGAAGAATAAATTTGTTTTGATTGGGGGTTTTGGTTCGTGAGTGAGTGGGAATCATTTCCATGTTTTTAGATTTCGTTTTAGTTAGGTTTTGAGAGAGTTTGGAGATTTTCAGGTGGGCTTCCCACCGGAGAAGACGACCGGAGGTCTTCTCCGGCCACCTGAAAGTCATTATGCCCTAATCCTGTAATTAAATGCCATTTGAATTTGGACCGTAGGATCAGTTGACTCCATTGACCTCCCGCGCGTGTGAATGGCTCAGATCTGATCATTATGCCCTAATCCATTTAATTAGTTTTAATTAATTATGATTAAATTAATTCGTCCAGAGTGAATCTAGACCCTCCATTCACGCGCGCAGTCCACCCATTCAAACCCAGAATCAATCTCAGCCACTCTTTCTGTTGACTTTTCCTTTTTCTTTATTTTAATTCATTTCTTTTCATTTTATTTGCATAATTTATTAAAAATAGCAAAATTTGTCTAAAAATTATGAAACTTTTTCTCAGGAGTTTCATTAATTTTTATGACACAAAAATATTTTTATTTTTATTTTTAGCATTAAAAAGTATTTTTAAATATTTAAAAGATTATTTTTAATTGATTAATGAGAATTAATTTATTAAAAATACTTTTAGGTATTTAAAAATCACCAAAAAATTCATGAAATGTTCTAAGACATTTAGAAACATTGTCCAACCTTCAAACCAAATTTCTTTTTTGATCTTGATGCATTTTGAGAATTTTTCATTGAATTAAAATCATTTTTGTGCATTATTTTGATCCTAAGTTCAAAAAATCATTTCTGCTTATCCATGAAGAGTTGGACATTGATTCTTCTTGAATTGCATTGTGTTTAGCATGTAGTTTTTGAGATAAAAATACCATGATTTGATCTTTCATTTTCAATTTGTTTGGCATTTCTTTTGTTTGGAAACCCTAAAAACCCTAAAAACTTGTGAAAATCATAACTTAAGATTAGTTAAGAGTTGAGACCTCTCCTTTGGACAGTGGTTTAGTATGGGATTAGGGGTCCTTTGTGTGGCATTTTCCATTTTTTATCTTAGGGTTTGCTTCTGGTTTTGGTTTGTGTTTGATGTTTGATTCATAAACCCTAATTTGGGCTTCCATATGCATCCATCTTGCATTCTCTTGCATAGCATGACTTGCCATGACATTCCATGTTTCCATGTGATTCATTTGACATCATAAGACATATAGAAAGCATGTTTGATCATTGCATCATGTATTTGCCATGTTGTAGGCCATGTGCACTTCATAACTTTTCATGTATGTTCATGCTTCCTAACTTGCTTCATTTGCATTCATAAGCTTGTATGATCATTTCCATGTGCTGCCTCATGTTTGTAGCATCTCATAGCATCTTTAGCATCATGTATGTGCTTCTGGTTTTGTTTTTCATCATATCATTTCATCTCATCTTGCATTGCATTTTCTTTTCTTTTCTAACTTTTCAGGTGGTAAGTGGCTTTGAGAAGTGAATTTGCCTTCACTTCTCATAACTTTTCTTTTCATCTCTCTTACATCCATTGCTGCATTTTTGTTTGTGTTTGAGTTTGAGCTTGCTCATTCTTCTTCTTCCCACTTTCTCTCTTCAAGTGACTTGACTTCTTGAATGAAGCAAGTCACTTTGCTTCTCTTGATCCTGTTCATCTGCTTCCTGGTGGTTCCATTGGAGATTTCTCTTGTATACCTCACAAACCTTAGGAACAACCAAGCATGACAATGATTAGGGTTTTGATTAGTCTCCCCTCTTAGCTTCACCTTTGTGTCTCTTTTGAGTCTTCTCTTTCTCACCTCATAATCAGGGACTAAACCCTAAAGGCTTTAAGGCTTTGTGATTAAACTTATGCCTGCATCCTTCTCTTAGGATGGAGTGTATAACTTTAATCCTAAGTGTTAAACCCTTAATGTGTTTAAATCTCTTAATCAATCCACTTAATGAGTATCAAGACATCACACTTGTAACTTGGGCCTTGCATTAGGGTTCTAATTCTTCCTTAATTGGTTAAGAAGGACTAACCCTAGTGTTAATGGACAAGTCCCCCTCAAGTTGTCTTACAAATCATAAAATCCACTTCATCATCATACCATTAATTAAAATCCACTTAATCAAAGGCTTGTTTTGTCATGAGTTTAATCCCTAATCATGGATTAAGTTGAGGAGCTTTCCTCAGCTTAAACATTCTCATCTATTATCCTTCTATTAGGATGGTGTAATGAGTCTGTTTAATCCTTGATTATGGCTTAACCTCATTACTTAACACTAAACAAAAACCACAAAAACATCTAATTAATCACAAGTAGGTTAATGATCTTAATCCTACACCAAAGGTGTTTAAGTGTGAGAAGCTGACTTCACACTTAAGGTATTCTCACTACCCCTAATCAAAGGGAAGATGTGATGAGTTTACTAAATCCATTGGTTTAGACTTAAGCTCATTAACTTATGACAAAATCCAAAAACAATAAAAGACTGAAAACACAAAAAACAAACAATAATCGTCTCCTTCGGGATTCTTTTCTCATCACCTTCACTCACAAACGAGAACTTGCTTCTTCCGTCTAATGCAAGACAGTTAGCACCTGAGCCAGACAGGTCATACACTTGAGCATTGACAAGCAAGCAGTTCACAAGTCAATTTATCTTTCAGTCTCTTTGGGTCGAACTACGGTGTTCTGACTTCCTCATTGCACGAGAGGATACGTAGGCATAACTTAACAGTTATCGAACAAAAGTCTCTGTATGTTCCCCCTCTTTCCAGCCTCATTCTTTTAGCCTCATGATCTTGAGCATTTCACTCCTATTCTTACACTGACACTTCACTTATATACTTCACTTTTCTCTTACACTGACACCTGTACATTTTCTTTTCCAGCTCTTTTATACACAAATTGCACTGACACTACCCCTTTAAAACACAAATCTTTTAAGCGTGGATCCCGTCGAGTACGACGGACAATCTGGGTGCTAATACCTTCCCAGGTTGTAACCAACCCCCTTTCTCAGTCTCTCTGGTTCGCAACCGTCTTATCCATCTTTTTCTAGGTCTATGCAGCATTGCCTTTCCTTCGGGATAAAAATGCCTAGCTGGCGACTCTATTCATCTCCAGTGAGTTCACGGCAGTGTGTTCTCATTGTCCCTCTCGCCGACCGTTCGCGTCTGTACCTTTATCTGGACTTAGCTTCATTTATCGGGAGCGACAGCTTGGCGACTCTGCTGGGGACCCTTATACTACAACCAGGGCTTCTGGTTCTTTTTGTGGGTTCCTCCTAGCGCTTGTTTGATTTATGTTTACTGGGGTGTTATGTGCTTATTTGTGTTTGTGTATTTGTATTTATTTTGTACAGTTTTGTTTATTGCTTTCTTTATAGCTTTATGCATATATTATCATATTGTCATACTGTGCTGGCTGGATCTGTTGTTTGCTTTGGTGGTTGGGTTTCTATTGAGAGTTAAGGTCCTATACCTGGAACCTGAGTGACACCTAGGCTAGAGTGAATCATATTCTTTCCCATTCCATCTCGGTCTGGTGCGGGAATATGAAACACGGTTCAGATATGGGTTTCTTCTTGAGAACTCTGTGTTGCAGATTTCCTGCAATGCTAGGGCTATCTGGGAAGCCTGCTAAGTCTGGATGACCTTTTAGTATTGACCTTCAGAAACTAAGGTGAATTAGAGGAGGAATTCTTATGGTTATTGTAAACACTGTACCTCCGGGTTGGAAGTGTTTACACTTCTCATAATTGATCCAAGTCTGAGGATCCTTGTTTTAGAACACCACCTGTGAGGGGGTTGGGCTGTTTACAGGTTTGCAGGTACCTTGACCTCAGAATACCCTGTTACCTTGTTTGTTTAAGAGTACTTCATTTTGGGACAGTTCTTGTGATTCTAAAACCCTGGACATGTGGCTCTTTATTTGAGTCCCCCACCTTGGTCACTGGATTTATAGACCTCCATCTGGTATTCTTGAATATGTCTTGGACTTATATCAGAGCTCTTGATCAGATCCAGCTCAGTCACAGACCCTTGCATATCATTTGCATACATAAACATTGCATCATATTGACATTTGCTTATATGTGTTTCAGGGTATCCACTTTCATCTTTGGTTTTGGTTTTGACCCCATCTTCAGCATTGACCTATCTTCATCAGCATTTGCTTCAGCTATCTACTTCAGTCACCTGCACCAGCCAACCAGTGGCTCATTCTTCAGTATTATCATCAGCACCTGTCACCACTCATCTTCAGCATCATGGCTCCTAAAAAGAGCAACATCACCTATCACTTCTTCCAGCCAGAGCTATCTGACATCAGGAGGATTCAAACCCTGATCACTCCAGATCACATACCATTGTTCAGGGAACATTATGGAGATATACTCGATATGGTTATGGATCTGGACCCTTCATAGAGAAGCCTGATCCACACTTGCATTCAGTTCTATGATCCCCCACTGAGATGTTTCACTTTTCAGGACTTTCAGCTAGGCCCTCTATTAGAAGAATACTCATCATTGGTTGGTCTGCCTATCAGGGGTGGAATCCCTTTCAACCCTGAGATGGTCTTTCCTGGTAATGGAGAAGTAGCAAAGGCTCTGCATTTGGAGCCTGTTCTGGTTGAGCAGCATATGACTTCTAAAGCTGGAATCCCTGGCTTCCATCTGGATTTCCTGATTTATCAAGCTACCCTGAAAGCTTCTTTAGGAGAGTGGAAGGCTGTTTGTGCCTTGTTGGCTTTGAGCATATATGGAATTGTGTTGTTTGCAGATGAGCCTCGATTCATTAGCAAGAATGCAATCCATCTGTTCATCTTGAAGAACCCAGTGCCCACTTTATTGGGGGATCTCTACTATTCAGTGCATCAGAGGAATGAAAAGCAGAGGGGAAGATTAGTGAGGTGTTGTGCTCCATTATTCCATACTTGGCTTCTCAAGCATCTACCCAGGACAGATGCATTTTTGAACCCTCATCAGCAGAGTAACTGGGCTAAGAGACTCACTGCTCTAACTTCAGCCGATATCAGATGGTGCACCCAGAGCACCAAAGGCAGGGATATCATCACTAGCTGTGGGCATTTTCCCAATGTGCCCCTAATAGGAGTTAAGGGTAGTATCAATTACAACCCTCTGCTGTTTAGAAGACAACTGGGCTATGCACTGGTCCACACTCCTAAGGCACAGGACCTGGTTGAAACTCTTTATTGCGAGAACAAGATTAATCTGGCTATTGTTAGGCAGGCAGCCTGGGCCTGGGATAATGTTCAAACCAAGGGAATAACCATTTTGGGGAAGTGCAACAATGTGGCATCAGCACAATATCATGAATGGTCCCGTGCCAGGGCCCAATTCTCCGGGATGCCCTTTACTATAGAAGATATGCCTGAATCATCTTCAGCACCACCTGCCACTGTCAGTTTGGAGGAGTTTGAAAGTTTGAAAGAAAGAAATGAGAAGTTAACTCAAGCTTTGCAGAAGACCCTCCGGGAAAGGAGTGATGGTATGAGGGAGGTTGAGAGATTGGAGAAGATGAGAGTGGAGCATCTGGTTAAGATTGAGAAGTCTGGGGATTATATCAAAAAGTCTAAAGCTGGAGAACAAATTCTGAAGAATGCTTGCAAAGAAGCCCAGTTCCAGAGAGCAAGGACAGACTTGTATCTGAAAGAGAGTCAAGCCCGGTGGGTCAGGATCACCGAGGCTCGTACTCTGGAGGACAAGAGAGTTCAAGACAAGATGGAGCAACTGGAAGCTAGTGCAAAAGAACAGCAAGAAGCCCTGGCAGCAGCCCAGAGGGAGATATCAGAACTGAAGATCAAAGCTGGGGTGAAGAGGTCAAAAGACCAAAGCCAGCACAAGAAGCTAACAGCAGCTATTACAACCCGGAATCTCCTCATCAGGAATCTCACGGAGCGTCCGGCTGATCCTGTGACCGAAGCACTTCTCAAGGAAGTTCGTGAGGATGAGTTTGGTCTTGGTGTTTGACCATTTGTTTGTTGTTTCTTTCATTCCGTGTATTTTTCATTTTTCTTGTAATGTATTTCGACCCCTCAGAGGGGTTGTATTTGTAAACAAACTATGTACCATTTTGTCTTTTGTAATATATGCATTGGTTTGTTCCATCCGGGTTTCACTTCAAAAGCAGCATCAACAGCATCTTCAAGGGTCTGGAAGGGTCAAAACTGAATGCCAAACCGGATACCTTGAAAACAAATAGGCATACTGCATTGCATGCTAACACTTTTGTTTGTTTTGTAGGTTTTTGTTTTATTGCCACTAATTCTGTTGTGATGTTCAGGAACTATTGCTCGGCGCCGAGTATTTCCCCTCAACCGTCCGCACCGTTATCCGACCCGTAGCAACCTTCCGGGCATTCAAATGGATCAGATGCAGCAGGACCTTACCGAGGTCAGAAATCAAATGGCAAACGAAAGGCTAGAAATGAGGAATCAAATGACTCAGTTTATGGAAGTGATGAACAACATGGCTCAGAGCCAAGAAAGATTGAGGGCCATGGTGGAAAGGCAGAATCAAGAAGATCCACATATAGGGACTGCCGAGACCAGCAACAATGAAAGGGTCCAACCTCATGTTAACCCCCCTGTATTTGGACCACACCTCCATCCTGAGGTCAACATCCCTGCAAATGTTCAAGGGACTGCCACTGCAGCCAGGGTACTTCAAGAAGACCCCCAAGAGGATCAGTTTACAGTAATGGGTGCTGGGGAAGAAGCTTATGATAGAAGGTTGGATGAGATAGCTGAGAAATTGAGGTCCTTAGAGTCTCAAAACTCTTTGGGATTCGACGTCATGGACATGGGCTTGGTAGACGGGGTCAGGATCCCCCATAAGTTCAAGCATCCTTGTTTTGAAAAATACAACGGGACTTCATGCCCCCGGACTCATTTACAGTCATTTCTGGGAAGGCTGAAGGCCTATACAATGGATGAGAAGCTCTGGATGTTCTATTTCGAAGACAGCTTAACTGGAGCATCAAGAGAATGGTACTCTCACTTGACAAGGGCAACTATTAGATGCTGGAAGGACCTGGCAGAGGCCTTCATCAGACAGTATCAGTACAACTTAGACATGGCACCCAACAGGACCCTCCTAATGGGAATGTCACAGTCGTCAAGGGAAAGTTTCCGAGAATATGCCCAGAGATGGAGGCAATTGGCTGCTGCTGTTCAACCACCTATGTCTGAGAGGGAAATGGCAGATATGTTTATGAACACCCTTCAGGGGACTTATATTGACAGGTTGGCTGCTTTCTCTTCCACCAGCTTTGCGGATGTTGTCATAGCCGGGGAGAGAATTGAAAGCCTATTGAAGATGGGCAAGATCTCAGACAATGGTGCAAGCTCGTCCAGTAGCACAAGAAAGCCTTTTGTAGGCCCGAGAAGAACTGGCGAGACCAATGCCATCCACACCAACAGGGGCAGGCCCCAATATGTTCACAGATCAGTGGCGGCAGTCACCAATCCCGCTCCAGCTCATCCTCTGCCAGTTTATCAACCTCCGCAGCAAAACTATCAGCAACAACCTCTGTACCATCAACAGAATCAGTATCCTCCGAGAAATTACAACAACAGCAACACCAACAGCAATAACCAGCAAAGGCCTTTCCAACAGAGGCCTTCTCAAGCCAACCGAGCAATCGATCCGATCCCTATGCCATATGCTACATTGCTGCCACAACTCCTGAAACTCAACCTAGTTGAGCTAAGGACGTTGGCACCCCCAGATCCCAACAGTCTACCCAGGAATTATGACTCCAACGCCAGATGTGCCTTCCATTCAAATGCACCTGGCCACAGTACAGAAAAGTGCAGAGCTCTGCATATGAAGGTACAAGACCTGGTAGACTCAAAAGCTCTGAATTTTGCACCACCACCCAATGTCAATAAGAACCCCATGCCAAACCACGGCGGTCCCAGAATTAACGCTATTGAAGAAGACAAGCCGTCTTATTTAATAACCAGTGTGGGTCAAATCCGGACACCGTTGGTAGAAATTAAGGCTCAACTCCTCGAATGTCAAATGTTCCCGGGATGTGAGTTGGGGTGTGCTTACTGCAATATTTCAGTCAATGGGTGCGATAACTTGAGGAATGGCATAGACGGTCTCATTCAGAGTGGCCAACTTCAGATCACCACATCATTTCCTACAAATCCAGCAATCTCATCAGCAACAACTCCAGAACCTCCTACAACCGCAACGACCATTGTTCCTGACAATTCTTCGGCTTCATCAACAAGTACTTCATCTATCATCTCAACAGATCAGTTATCAACAAATTTTTCTTCTACAACTCCAGCACCACTCCATTATGAAGCGCCTACAACAACAACATCCATCCTTCCACCAATGTCTCCTACAACACCAGCAACAAAACATGAAGATGTCTCAACTGTCACAATATTTTATGATCCTGAAAGCAACTCTGCCTACAACTCAGAAAGTGTTGCTCCCATCAGGGCACCGGTCACAATTTATTATGATCCACAGACTATCGCAATTCCTTCCGCAGCTGCAGTCAGTCCAGTCACTATCACGGTGCCTGGACCAGTACCTTATGAAAGCAGTAATGTTATCCCCTGGCATTACGGCTCTGACCTGTACTGTGAAGGACAAAGAATCACTTTTGAATCATCAACCCCTGTACCACAAATTGACAATGTGGGAGGAGGCGGAGGCTTCACTCGAAGCGGACGTCTTTTCGCTCCACAAATTCAGAGACCCACTGCCGAAGCAGAAGCTGCTGCTAAAGCAAAAGGAAAAGGCTTGGTGCAGGAAGAACAGACTGTTAAAGAAGCCTTGAAGACACCCTTTGACCAAGAGGTTTATGAGTTCATGCGAATCATCAAAAAGAGTGATTATAAAGTAGTGGATCAGCTTCATCAGACGCCTTCCAAGATCTCAATCCTATCACTGCTTATGTGCTCCGAAGCCCATCGGAATGCACTACTCAAAGTCTTGCACGCAGCTTACGTGCCTGAAGAGATCACTGTCAATCAGCTGGAAGCTGTAGTTGGAAATGTTAATGCTAGTCATGGACTAGGTTTCACCAATACTGATTTGACAACGGAAGGCCGCAACCATAACAAAGCCTTGCACATAACCATGGAATGCAAAGGTGCTGTCCTTTCCCATGTGCTGGTGGACACAGGGGTCATCCCTCAATGTCTTGCCTAAGAAGGCCCTGGTGAAGCTAGAATATGATGGGTTGGCATTGAGACCCAGCAACCTGGTGGTGAGAGCCTTTGATGGTTCAAAGAGATCGGTTCTGGGAGAGATTGAGTTACCCATAACGATTGGCCCGCAGACCTTCAAAACTATCTTCTACGTGATGGATATACAGCCTGCCTACAGCTGTCTATTGGGTAGGCCATGGATTCACGCCGCTGGCGCCGTGACCTCTACCCTTCACCAGAAGTTAAAATACGAGTGGGAGGGTCAAATCTTTACAATCTGTGGAGAGGAGGATATTTTTGTCAGCCACCTGGCTACCTATAAGTATATTGAGATGGATGGGGAGATCCATGAAACAATGAGTCAGGGGTTCGAGGCCTTGAATGTGAATGAAACATCTGCTGTGCCTGGTACTTCGATATCATCATACCAACAAGCCCGGAAGGTTGTTGAGGGAGGAAACGCCCAAGGCTGGGGCAAACTGCTATCGGTGGAGAAGAAAGAGGACAGATTTGGGTTGGGTTACGAACCGACTCAACAAGATCAAGCAGAGGCTGCAAGGGAGCCCAACTTTGTGAGTGGGGGGATGCTCACCCCTGATGCTATCAACTGTTTGGAAGACGAGCTGGAAGAAGAACGCAACCTGGAAAGCTGGATTCGTCCAAAGATCCCGGGGAGCAGTATCTCAAACTGGTCTTCCCAGGAAATTATAAGAGTTACTCATGCAGAGTAATTATTATTTCCTGTATTTTATAGCATGCATCAAAGTCTTGCATCTTGCCCAAGATGACAAGACTCATTTTGTAATCGGGCCATCTGTACTTTTTGTGCAACAAGATTAATCAATGAAATATCAGGCATCTTTTTGCAAATGAGTCTTTTTCTTTACCATTCACTGTTTTTCTATTTTTCTTTTTATACAAAAAATAAATGGCAGTGTTTTCAAAATGACAACTCTATTTCACTTTTTTAAGCAAGATTAAAATCAAATCACTAAAATGAACAAACTGAACCCTTGCAGAGTGTGCCTTCCAGACAGCACCGACAACAGCACGGCTATGACTTCGTATGACTTTGACAATCCAATCAATCAAGCTGATGAAGGGGTTGAAGAAGAATATGAGCTTCCTGAAGAGCTAGCCAGATTGTTGAGACAAGAGGAAAAGGTTATTACTCCTCACCAGGAGGAAGTTGAAGTGATCAATCTTGGTACAGATGAAGACGTGAAAGAGGTTAAAATCGGGGCCTGCTTACAAGACTCAGTGAAGAGACAATTGGTTGACCTGCTTCAGGAGTATGTGGACGTGTTTGCTTGGTCTTATCAAGATATGCCAGGGTTGGATACCGATATTGTTGTGCACAAGCTGCCTCTGAGGGAAGAATGCCCGCCGGTCAAACAGAAACTGCGCCGAACTCGTCCCGACATGGCTATGAAAATCAAGGAGGAGGTACAAAAGCAATGGGACGCCGGGTTCCTTGCTGTAACTAGTTATCCACCGTGGGTTGCTAATATAGTACCTGTGCCTAAGAAAGACGGCAAAGTAAGGATGTGTGTTGACTACCGGGATCTGAACAGAGCCAGCCCGAAATATGACTTCCCATTACCTCACATTGATGTATTGGTAGATAACACGGCTCAGTTCTCGGTATTCTCCTTCATGGACGGATTTGCAGGATATAATCAGATCAAGATGTCACCTGAAGACATGGAGAAGACAACATTCATTACACCCTGGGGCACGTTCTGCTACAAGGTAATGCCATTTGGGCTCAAGAATGCTGGTGCGACATATCAACGGGCTATGGTAACATTATTCCACGATATGATCCATAAGGAAATCGAGTGTTATGTGGATGACATGATTGCCAAGTCCCTTACAGAGGAAGATCACCTGGTGAATCTACTGAAGTTATTCAAGCGTCTGAGGAAGTACCAGTTGAAGCTGAACCCCAACAAATGCACATTCGGGGTGAGATCTGGTAAGCTGCTGGGATTTATTGTAAGCGAGAAAGGGATTGAAGTTGACCCTGATAAAGTCAAAGTTATTCAAGAGATGCCTGCACCGAAAACAGAGAAAGAAGTTCGAGGGTTCTTAGGTCGATTGAAATACATCTCACGGTTCATATCTCACCTTACTGGAACCTGTGAACCTTTGTTCAAGCTGTTAAGAAAGGAACAGACGGTCAGGTGGAATGAAGACTGCCAGAAGGCTTTTGACAAGATCAAAGAATACTTACAGGAACCTCCAATCCTTATGCCACCAGTTGAAGGAAGACCTCTAATAATGTACTTGACAGTATTAGAAGAGTCAATGGGGTGTGTGATGGGCCAGCATGACGAGTCTGGTCGAAAAGAGTATGCAATATACTACCTAAGCAAAAAGTTTACCGACTGTGAACAACGTTATTCACTGCTGGAGAAAACTTGCTGTGCTTTAGCGTGGGCTGCTCGCCGACTGAGACAGTATATGTTGACCCACACTACTTTGTTGATCTCAAAGATGGATCCAGTCAAGTACATATTCGAGAAGCCAGCACTTACCGGACGGGTTGCAAGATGGCAGATGATTCTCACAGAGTATGACATCCAATACACATCTCAAAAAGCCATCAAGGGCAGTGTATTGTCTGAATATCTTGCTGAGCAACCCATTGATGACTACCAGCCTATGAGATTTGACTTCCCTGATGAAGACATCATGTTCATAAAAGCAAAAGATCATGAAGAGCCCATTCACACTGAAGGGCCTGACCCGGAAGAAGAATGGACTATGATGTTTGATGGGGCTGTTAACATGAATGGTCGTGGTGTTGGTGCAGTACTCATTACACCCAAAGGAGTTCACATGCCTTTCTCGGCAAAGCTCACTTTCAACTGCACTAACAACGAAGCTGAATACGAAGCTTGCATTATGGGTCTTGAGGAGGCCATTGACCTCAGGATCAAGACTTTGACTGTATTCGGAGATTTAGCTTTGGTAGTCAATCAAACCAACGGCAAATGGTACACACACCAGGATCATCTGATACCTTATAGGGACTATACGAGGAGGTTGTTGACTTTCTTCACAACAGTCAAGCTTGAGTATATCCCTCGGGACGAGAATCAGTTTGCAGATGCTCTTGCTACCATTTCATCCATGATCAAAGTTCAGGCTGCCAACTTTGTACCTCATATTTCAGTGTCCAGACTCGATAGACCAGCATATGTATTTGCAGCAGATATTGTCAAAGATAATAAGCCTTGGTTCCATGACATTAAGTGCTTCTTGGAGGATCAAACATACCCACCTGGGGCATCTTCCAATGATAAGAAGACTTTGAGAAGGCTTGCTGGTAGTTTCTTTCTGAACACTAATGGGTCTTTATACAAAAGGAACTTTGATATGGTACTCCTCAGATGTGTTGATAAGACAGAAGCATACTTGTTGATGCATGAAGTGCACGAAGGATCTTTTGGTACCCATGCTGGAGGGCATGCCATGGCTAAGAAATTGCTAAGATCAGGTTATTACTGGATCACGATGGATGCTGACTGTTGTGCCTACGCCAGAAAATGCCATAAATGCCAGATTTATGCAGATAAGGTGCATGTGCCTCCCAATCCCTTGAACATCATGTCTTCACCATGGCCCTTTGCCATGTGGGGCATTGATATGATTGGCAAGATCGAGCCAACTGCTTCAAATGGCCACAGATTCATCCTGGTCGCCATTGACTATTTCACCAAATGGGTTGAAGCAGCCTCATATGCAAACGTCAAAAGACAAGTGGTAGCCAGATTTCTGAAAAGGGATATCATCTGTCGATATGGAGTTCCCGAGCGAATCATTACTGATAATGGTTCCAACTTAAACAACAAGATGATGGCTGAGCTGTGCCGGGACTTCAAGATTCAACATCACAATTCTTCTCCTTACAGGCCAAAGATGAATGGCGCTGTTGAGGCAGCAAATAAGAATATCAAGAAAATTGTACAGAAGATGGTAGTCACTTACAAAGACTGGCACGAAATGCTACCGTTTGCCTTGCATGGGTACCGCACGTCAATCAGAACATCCACTGGGGCAACACCGTATCAACTTGTGTATGGTATGGAAGCAGTCCTACCTGTTGAAGTTGAATTACCCTCCCTACGGGTACTGATGGATGTTAAACTGAGCGAAGCAGAATGGGTTAGGTCCCGATACGAGCAACTGAGTCTGATTGAAGAGAAAAGATTGGCCACAATCTGTCATGGGCAGTTATATCAGAAAAGAATGAAGAAGGCCTTCGATCAGAAAGTCAGACACCGAGGGTACCAAGTAGGAGATCTTGTGCTGAAGAGAATCCTCCCTCCTCATACAGACCACAGGGGCAAGTGGACTCCAAACTATGAAGGACCATTTGTGGTAAAGAAAGTTTTCTCCGGTGGAGCACTGATGCTCAGCACCATGGATGGTGAAGATTTCCCATCCCCTGTGAATTCAGATGCAGTTAGAAAATACTTAGCATAAAAATGACCCGCTGGACATAAAAACAGAATGTAGGTCCAGACAAAAATAGGGCATCCCGGCGAGTCAAAAACAGAATAAAAGACTCGGGCAAAAAAAAAAAGGGAAAATAAACAAAAAAATGTACACCCGCTGAGCTGAAAAGCCGCATTGGACAGCTCAGGCAAAAATGGGTATCCCGATGGATTGAAAACCTGAAAGGGTGATCCATGCAAAATAAGGGAATAAGCGAACAACTGCACTCTGAATTCGTCTGTATCATCTACAACATGGTGAGCTTCGAAAAGATCAAGCTTCAATCAAAATCAACATTCTTCAAAAAGCAAGATGAGAAGAACGTCAAAAGTCATACGGGTCGTAGTGAAGAGGAAGCTCCTCAAAGCGTCATCAACACTGCCAACATTTTGTTTCTCAATTTGTAACAATCTCCTCATTTCAGGGGATATGTTCCTTTGACTGTATCTCGCCAATTCAGGGCATATGAATTAATAAAATCAGATTTTCAATCATGTCTCGTTTTGTACATTTTATTTGCAAAAAATGTCTGATGTCTCGAAAGGAAAAAACTGATTGCATAAGAATACAGATGCTTATCTTCAAATAAAAACATGCTTGCAGGAAATATGCTTACTCTCAGAAGTATCCTAACTCCTATGACAGAATCCAGTAAGGGATACCTCGGGATTATCTTGTGCGTTTCTCTATCCTTTTCAGGATTGCAGGTATCCAGAACGCAACTTGGGGCATGAAAACTTTATCCCAGCAAGCTGGCAAATCAACACCCAATTTTAGCACCCGAAGTGCTCTCTCCCCAGCTGAGTTGCCTCCCATGACTTCCCCCAGCTGAGATTGCCACTTATTACTTATCCCCGTCAGAATGGGTAGGTATCACAAAAGGCACCTATATCCCCGGCTGAGTCAGGGATCCTCTTCAATAGAATCCTTAGGGAGGTCTCCCAATGACTTCTCTTTCTCCCCAGCCGAGTTGCCTTTTTATCCTCAGCCGGAGCACAAAAGTCAGGGAACCATCTCCCCACAGAGTTCCAGCCTCTATCCAGAAGAGCACCGCACGAAGGAATCACAACAGAGTGAAGAAAGCTTCTACAAACCCCAGCTGGGTCCCTCATTTATTGGGATAGGTCTATCAGTGACCCGTATCCCCAAGCAGATATCATCTTATTGGATCTACCAATGTTCTCCTCCCCAGCTGGGATGTCTGCTACAAACGGATCGACCGAAGATCTTCGCGGCAACGGGACCCGGATCCCGGTTTGGTATCTTTGCACAATCATAGCATTCGCATCATATTCACCCACAAAGCGTAGCATTCCGTCTAGTACGGAGCATTACGGCAAAAATCCAACACATAGCATAATCATAAGCCATGTTTTGAATCAGCACTTGTGACCAGTAACCATTCATCAGGATGCAGAATATTTTCCCCAGAGTCCCCACCGGATTCCCAGCAAAAGCAGCTGCCTCACAATCCACAAACACCAGTATATACTCGTTTTGACACCCAGTAAAGTCGCCTGAACACTCTTTACGAAAAAGATCACCCGTATTACAGATATTTTTATGACACCCGTCCGTGTCATACCCCAGCAGAAATCCAAAGACATCCTCTTTGCACTCACATATACCTATATACACTTTTTTTCGCCACCCGTCCGTGTCATATCCCCGGCACAGTCATCTACACTTTTACAACCCGCATACTTGTTGATATTATTATACTTTTCTTGACACTCGACCGTGTCACTATCCCCAGCAGATAAATACTCATCTATACAATACTCATACTCGTTACTCATGTTACACTCATACAGATACTCGTCCGTATCTTGTATATACCATTCATATCCCCACAGATTCGACTTCGGTCCTTGTTCTTTGTTAACCAGATGGTACTCGTCCGTATCATCATCTCAGAGCATGCGTCAAGAGTTTGTTTCTACATGATACTCGTCCGTATCATAGTATTAAGGATGCTCGTCCTCATCTTTAATCCATACACTATGTCAAACACTTTTGTCCTCTTGAATATAGATACTCGCCTGTGTCTATTATTCCCCAGAAGAGCCCCCTTCAGATTCAACACTCGTCCGTATTCTCTGTTAACCAGTTGATACCCATCTGTATCATCATCTTTGAACACGCGTCGGTATTTGTTTCTACCCGATACTCGTCCGTATCGTAGTCTTAGGGATGCTCGTCCGCATCTTTAATCTATACACAATACCAAACACTTATACCTTTTGTTTCTTGGATGTAAACGCTCGTCCGTGTTTACTACTCCCCAGTAGATTGTCAACAGAGCAAATTTTCTTCTTTATCTGACACTCGTCTTGTGTTGAGATAAACCCTGAGAGCAGCCGTACCCTGCTAGGTGGTCGTCCTCCACCTCTTGATGGTCGTCCTCCATCATGCTCATCTGATGGCCGTCCCCATCGTTGATTTTAGCAGCCGTCCCCTGCTAGGTGGTCGTCCTCCACCTCTTGATGATCGTCCTTCATCATTTTATCCAATGGCCGTCCCCATTGTTGATTTTTGGTTACCCGACATTCGTCCTATGTCTTGATAAACCCTGAGAGCAGCCGTCCCCTGCTAGGTGGTCGTCCTCCACCTCTTGATGGTCGTCCTCCATCATGCTCATCCGATGGTCGTCCCCATCGTTGATATTTTCGGCAGCCGTACCCTGCCAGGTGGTCGTCCTCCACCTTTGATGGCCGTTCCCCATCATATTTCTTTTATTCCCCAACAGAGCAGCCGTCCCCTACTAGGTGATCGTCCTTCACCTTTGATGGCCGTACCCCATCATCTGTTTATTTCATTCATTCTTTCACCCGATGGCCGTCCCCGTCGTGGTCCCTTTCCTTTTTTTAGCCCGATGGCCGTCCCCATCGTTGATTGTTTTACTTTATGAACTTGATGGCCGTCCCCGTCATGTTTCATCAATTCCCAGAGAATCTTACTTTATCTTGATGGCCGTCCCCATCATAATTTGATTTTCCCCAGCTAGTCGGCCGTCCCCGTCTTGGCTTTACCTTTTATCCCCAGCACGTCGGCCGTCCCCGTCATTGCTCTTTACCCAGCAGTCGTCCTTTGCTCGACGGTCGTCCTCCGTCGCTCACACTTTACAATATACTTTATTTTCCTTTACAATCTATATCCCCTTTCTTCTTCATTCTGTGAGTGCAAATTTTGGACTGTCTTTGGTATTCAACCACAAGTTATCTTGTTTGCCTGTTAAGCCGTTGCTTACAACCTGCACAGCTAACTCATGTTTGAATAGGGGCAGCTGTAAACACCCCAAATTTGCCCTCACCCATTCACACCATGGCTTGTGATCATTTCATATGCATAAACTCAAGCATACCATCTCATACCTCATTGTTGATTCACTGCATAGTTTCTAAGTCATCTGCACCTAGGGTTTGTGATCTGAGCAATCCAAGAGCCACTTGAGTCACTCCAAAGGCCATCAATCACTTCAAAGGGGTCTACATGTGTTCAAGTATCATATTACATCCTCTCAAAGTCAAGAATGCAAAAGAATCACAAGAACTGGGATTGGTATGGATGCAGAGCCCAGTTTGACTGCACATTTGACCTAAAATTAGGGTTTTGGTTTCAGAGGCCATAACTCCAAATTTTTTGGTCATTCTTGTTTCCATTGGTCTCTATATGGTATAGGGAGTATGCATATAAAGTTTCATGAAGAAATTCCATGGGGAAGTCATCTGATCAAGAGTTGACTTTTCAGACAAGTCAGTGCAAAATCAGGGCATCTGAGGCCCCCAATGACCCAACCAATGGGCATTCTTCATCAATTTGAGTGTATATGATCTTTATTTGATCATGGAAGAAGTTTGAAGTTCACAAAAATCAAGAATTTGAAGATTTTGCAAAGTTGACTTTTTAGGGCATGTTTGACTTTTCAAGAATATGTCATTTTAGGTCATTTTTCAAGCCTTGATTTTTGATCCAAGAAAGCTTCAAATGGAAAAACCTTGGTCATGAAAGTTGTAGATCACATTTTTCCCTTTTCAAAAAGTACAAGAACATGACCTAATTCATCTTGGATCAAAAGTTATGGTGTGTTGAAATTGGCAAAAATCACTAATTTTCAAGTTGTGCACTAAATGGAAAATTTGCAAAATCATGTTTCAAGGCAAGTTGTAACTTCTAGTTGGCATCAAACCATTACACAAACATTCTATGTGACATAAAAGTCAGAATTGAACCAAAATGCTCATGTTTCATGGCTTATGGAATGAGAAAATCACATGTGAACCAAAATGAGCCAACTTGCAAAACTCATGATCACACTTCCTACCACTTGCTACATTGGATGCTGAGCTTTGCTAGCCCTTCCCCTCACCCTTGCTGCGCCAGCCCCATGCTTGTACTAGCCTAGAACCAAGCCATACCTCTCTTACACAAAGAGTGGACTTTTGGCAAAAGTGAACTTACCAATCAATAAAGGCCATGTCAAATCATCTGACCTATAGGATTATTTTATACTATCCTTTGGCAAGCAAAACATATCAAGAAGCAAGGCTGAAACAGATCACAACACACCATACACAAAACTCACCCCATTTGCATTTCTCTTCGAATCTCTCTGCCCAGCTCACTAACATTCAAACCAGCTTCACTAATCATCTCACCATACTCCATTAAGCCTAACCCAACAAAGAACCAAGCCTGAATCAAGCAAGAACTCCACTTCTCCATTTTCACTCCAACTTGCAGTTTCTTTCGAAACTCACTCCACAAGCCATAAACATCCAAACTCACTCCACAAATCTTCTTAAAACATCACCCTGATCACAAAGAACCACCCACATTGGCCTGAAACTGCCTGAATCACCATTGCCATTTTCAACTGAGCTTGAGCAGAAGCTGTTCAAACTCTTCATCTAGCCAGTATAAACTTCTCCAAAGCATTCAAGCATCATCAAGAGGTCATAAGGAGTGGATTTCACAAGGAGGGGAGGTCAGAAAGTTGCTGGAGTGAAAGCTTCGAATCTCAGGTAGCTCAAGAAATATTTTTCCAGAAATCATTTTTTATGTTCTAAATTTGTTCTCCATGCTTCACTGATTATCCTGATGCTTTTAGTTTTGGAAATGGTGATGAAATGAGAATTTAATTGATCTCTGAAACTCTGTGACCTAAAAATTTGTTTTGCTCGATTCATGAGTTTGGGGAAGAATAAATTTGTTTTGATTGGGGGTTTTGGTTCGTGAGTGAGTGGGAATCATTTCCATGTTTTTAGATTTCGTTTTAGTTAGGTTTTGAGAGAGTTTGGAGATTTTCAGGTGGGCTTCCCACCGGAGAAGACGACCGGAGGTCTTCTCCGGCCACCTGAAAGTCATTATGCCCTAATCCTGTAATTAAATGCCATTTGAATTTGGACCGTAGGATCAGTTGACTCCATTGACCTCCCGCGCGTGTGAATGGCTCAGATCTGATCATTATGCCCTAATCCATTTAATTAGTTTTAATTAATTATGATTAAATTAATTCGTCCAGAGTGAATCTAGACCCTCCATTCACGCGCGCAGTCCACCCATTCAAACCCAGAATCAATCTCAGCCACTCTTTCTGTTGACTTTTCCTTTTTCTTTATTTTAATTCATTTCTTTTCATTTTATTTGCATAATTTATTAAAAATAGCAAAATTTGTCTAAAAATTATGAAACTTTTTCTCAGGAGTTTCATTAATTTTTATGACACAAAAATATTTTTATTTTTATTTTTAGCATTAAAAAGTATTTTTAAATATTTAAAAGATTATTTTTAATTGATTAATGAGAATTAATTTATTAAAAATACTTTTAGGTATTTAAAAATCACCAAAAAATTCATGAAATGTTCTAAGACATTTAGAAACATTGTCCAACCTTCAAACCAAATTTCTTTTTTGATCTTGATGCATTTTGAGAATTTTTCATTGAATTAAAATCATTTTTGTGCATTATTTTGATCCTAAGTTCAAAAAATCATTTCTGCTTATCCATGAAGAGTTGGACATTGATTCTTCTTGAATTGCATTGTGTTTAGCATGTAGTTTTTGAGATAAAAATACCATGATTTGATCTTTCATTTTCAATTTGTTTGGCATTTCTTTTGTTTGGAAACCCTAAAAACCCTAAAAACTTGTGAAAATCATAACTTAAGATTAGTTAAGAGTTGAGACCTCTCCTTTGGACAGTGGTTTAGTATGGGATTAGGGGTCCTTTGTGTGGCATTTTCCATTTTTTATCTTAGGGTTTGCTTCTGGTTTTGGTTTGTGTTTGATGTTTGATTCATAAACCCTAATTTGGGCTTCCATATGCATCCATCTTGCATTCTCTTGCATAGCATGACTTGCCATGACATTCCATGTTTCCATGTGATTCATTTGACATCATAAGACATATAGAAAGCATGTTTGATCATTGCATCATGTATTTGCCATGTTGTAGGCCATGTGCACTTCATAACTTTTCATGTATGTTCATGCTTCCTAACTTGCTTCATTTGCATTCATAAGCTTGTATGATCATTTCCATGTGTTGCCTCATGTTTGTAGCATCTCATAGAATCTTTAGCATAAAGTATGTGCTTCTGGTTTTGTTTTTCATCATATCATTTCATCTCATCTTGCATTGCATTGCATTTTCTTTTCTAACTTTTCAGGTGGTAAGTGGCTTTGAGAAGTGAATTTGCCTTCACTTCTCATAACTTTTCTTTTCATCTCTCTTGCATCCATTGCTGCATTTTTGTTTGTGTTTGAGTTTGAGCTTGCTCATTCTTCTTCTTACCACTTTCTCTCTTCAAGTGACTTGACTTCTTGAATGAAGCAAGTCACTTTGCTTCTCTTGATCCTGTTCATCTGCTTCCTGGTGGTTCCATTGGAGATTTCTCTTGTATACCTCACAAACCTTAGGAACAACCAAGCATGACAATGATTAGGGTTTTGATTAGTCTCCCCTCTTAGCTTCACCTTTGTGTCTCTTTTGAGTCTTCTCTTTCTCACCTCATAATCAGGGACTAAACCCTAAAGGCTTTAAGGCTTTGTGATTAAACTTATGCCTGCATCCTTCTCTTAGGATGGAGTGTATAACTTTAATCCTAAGTGTTAAACCCTTAATGTGTTTAAATCTCTTAATCAATCCACTTAATGAGTATCAAGACATCACACTTGTAACTTGGGCCTTGCATTAGGGTTCTAATTCTTCCTTAATTGGTTAAGAAGGACTAACCCTAGTGTTAATGGACAAGTCCCCCTCAAGTTGTCTTACAAATCATAAAATCCACTTCATCATCATACCATTAATTAAAATCCACTTAATCAAAGGCTTGTTTTGTCATGAGTTTAATCCCTAATCATGGATTAAGTTGAGGAGCTTTCCTCAGCTTAAACATTCTCATCTATTATCCTTCTATTAGGATGGTGTAATGAGTCTGTTTAATCCTTGATTATGGCTTAACCTCATTACTTAACACTAAACAAAAACCACAAAAACATCTAATTAATCACAAGTAGGTTAATGATCTTAATCCTACACCAAAGGTGTTTAAGTGTGAGAAGCTGACTTCACACTTAAGGTATTCTCACTACCCCTAATCAAAGGGAAGATGTGATGAGTTTACTAAATCCATTGGTTTAGACTTAAGCTCATTAACTTATGACAAAATCCAAAAACAATAAAAGACTGAAAACACAAAAAACAAACAATAATCGTCTCCTTCGGGATTCTTTTCTCATCACCTTCACTCACAAACGAGAACTTGCTTCTTCCGTCTAATGCTAGACAGTTAGCACCTGAGCCAGACAGGTCATACACTTGAGCATTGACAAGCAAGCAGTTCACAAGTCAATTTATCTTTCAGTCTCTTTGGGTCGAACTACGGTGTTCTGACTTCCTCATTGCACGAGAGGATACGTAGGCATAACTTAACAGTTATCGAACAAAAGTCTCTGTATGTTCCCCCTCTTTCCAGCCTCATTCTTTTAGCCTCATGATCTTGAGCATTTCACTCCTATTCTTACACTGACACTTCACTTATATACTTCACTTTTCTCTTACACTGACACCTGTACATTTTCTTTTCCAGCTCTTTTATACACAAATTGCACTAACACTACCCCTTTAAAACACAAATCTTTTAAGCGTGGATCCCGTCGAGTACGACGGACAATATGGGTGCTAATACCTTCCCAGGTTGTAACCAACCCCCTTTCTCAGTCTCTCTGGTTTGCAACCGTCTTATCCATCTTTTTCTAGGTCTATGCAGCATTGCCTTTCCTTCGGGATAAAAATGCCAAGCTGGCGACTCTATTCATCTCCAGTGAGTTCACGGCAGTGTGTTCTCATTGTCCCTCTCGCCGACCGTTCGCGTCTGTACCTTTATCTGGACTTAGCTTCATTTATCGGGAGTGACACTAGTGAAGAAGCAAGTTGGTTAAGATGCTTGCTAGTTGAGATTCCCTTATGGGAAAAACCTATGCCAACTGTGTTGATCCACTACGATAGTACCACGGCTATTGAAAAAGTTGAGAACCATTATTATAATGGTAAAAGACGTCAAATTAGAAGAAAGAACAACATCGTTAGAGAGTGTATCTCCAAAGGAGCTGTGAGTGTGGATCATGTATGCACTGATGAAAACTTAAAGGATCCTTTGATGAAAGGATTAGCTTGAGAGAAAGTCCATAATACATCCAAGAAGATGGGACTAATGCCTTTAAAGAAATGATTTACTCATGATGGTAACCCGACCTAAATGACTGGAGATCCCAAGAACTAGGTTCAATGGGTAATAACAAGTTGTGAGTAATATGAAATGACCATGCAAGTGAAGCATGAATCCTAAAGTAATAAGAGGATAAGATAATAGAAACTTTTAATGAGATTTATACTCTGTATGAGGGAGTACCTAGGCTACAGGAGTACTCTTGATAGACTTACCTATATGACTGTGGAACTGAGGTCGGTTCCTATGGAATTTCAAGGCAGAATTCCAAGAGCCTTCACTAAACCGGGATACACGTGCAGGGCCATTAAGGCATGGGTTATTAGAATACACCTTACGAAAAAGGTTGTGTGCGGGTCTGATGTCTGAGATAGAGTTTAAGACAATAATGTCACTCTTGTTGAATCAAAATCCTACTTGCTACGCTAAGGTTCAAGTCGTAGACACCTTTGCTTATGCACAATCTTAGAAACGTCTGAAGTATTTCTAAAATCACCTTTTAAATTCAAGTGGGGGATTGTTGGGATGATGTTAATTTGGAGTGGGAGTTGGAATGATTTATTGACATTAAATGGGCAATAAAAGCACACAAGGTAGAACTAATATGGAAGTGAATTTGAAAGGATTTATTTTAGTCTCACATAGGAGGGAATACAAATATTAGTAGTGTATAATATATATATATATATATATATATATATATATATATATATATATATATATATATATATATATATATATATATATATATATATTCTAACTTGGCAAATTAGGATTGGGCCCCAATGGGCACCCAATTTTGTAAAAGGAGTGAGGACACACCCATAAGCCATCTAGACATGTGCGCACCGGTGCCGTCGTTCGTCCTACTGGCCGGCTCGGTCCGGTCTGGTCCGGTCTAGATGAATTAATTTTTTTAAAACCCGAATTAGCAATAATTAATTATCATTAATGAATTAATTCGGTAGAAATTAAATATTGTTATTTAATTATTTAGTAGAAAATTAATTAATATTAAATATTAATTAATTACAAAATGGTGACGTGTCATTCTCCAAAAACCAAGTCTTAACCTAAATTTTGACTGGCTCCAAGTTCTGACCAATTGTGTAACCGCCATTTTGACTGGGCCGGTTCCACTCTCCCACGTTTTTCTCCACGAATTTCTCCCACTATTTTTTCCACTAAGTTGATTCGCTCCTTATAAATTCAGGTTTTCAATTCATTTGGAACGGCTCCGAATTTTCGAATTCTCTCTTTGCTCACTTCATCTCATAATTTTCTTATTCTTGATTGGCCTTTCTGCTAGATATTGTGACTAGTTTATTAACCATTTGAAGGTGTAATTTGTAGATGTTTAGAATTGGCAGAATTTTTGACCAACAAGAAGTAATGAATTTAGTTCAGGATGTCACACCAGATGTTGTGACATTATCAAACAGAGTATAAATAAAAGAACTGAATTCAGGATGTCACACCAGATGTTGTGACATTGTATCAGTTAATGAAGTAAGTTCAGTTTACAGGATGTCACACCAGATGTTGTGACATTGTATCATGCAATGAAGTAAGTTCAGTTTTCAGGATGTCACACCAGATGTTGTGACATCTCAAACCTGCTTCCAGAATTAGTTAATGATTAACAGAACTGAGTAAATTCAGGGAAGTTATCTGGAATTAATTATGGTTGGATAAAACAGAAGAAGGCGCATATGTAGGGAGATTTGTTATGTGACTTCAGCATAATCAGAAGAACTGAATCACCTAGAATCTAGGAAGTAACAAACCCTAATTCAAGGTGATGGCAGCATGCGTATCAGGATTGGATAAACCTACAGAAAGCCCAAAATCCAAACACCTATTTAAGCAACAGAAACTATCAGAATAGAGTACGAAAATAAGAAGACCAAATAGGGTGTTTTGTGTTTTAATAGCAGGTTGTTTTATATGTACCACTTTATGAGCTTTTAAGCAAAAGTGTATTTGTGTCTTGATTGAAACTGTGAAGTAAGATCAAGCTGTTTTGTTTGAAGTATGACTTCAATTTTATTAAACTTGTAAACATATCACTGTGTGATTGAGGGGGAGTGAGTTGGTACTCATATCTAAGTTGTGTCTTAGGTAGAAATTACCTTGGGTAGATATTAAGTGAAAGATTAAACTGAGTGGTTTAAGTCTAGAATTAATATTACTTATATTGGATTTCCTTCCTGGCTTGGTAGCCCCCAGATGTAAGTGTGGTTATACACTGAACTGGGTTAACAATTTCCTGTGTTGTTTAATTTTCCTGCACTTTAAGTTTTGGTCAAGTTGTCAAGTGTTTAAACATCTCATTCGACATCACGTACCTGATCACAGAATTTCAATTGGCATCAGAGCAGGCACCCTGCCTGTTTAACTGGGTGAGATCTAGGGACTGCAAATTCTGGAAACATGGACAGAGATGTAGGATCTGTAAACAGACCACCTATATTGGATGGATCTAATTATGACTACTGGAAGCCAAGAATGGTAGCATTCTTAAGATCACTTGACAATAGGGCCTGGAAAGCAGTCAACAATGGATGGGAGCACCCTGTCCAAGACACCAAAGATGGAGCAAAAGTGTTGAAACCTGAAGAAGAATGGAGTAAGGAGGAAGAAGATTCAGCACTTGGCAACTCCAAGGCCTTAAATGCCTTATTCAATGGCATTGATAGGAACATCTTTAGACTTGTGCATCACTGTGAGCTGGCCAAAGATGTTTGGGACACTCTAAAAACAACTCATGAAGGAACATCAAAGGTGAAGATGTCAAGACTTCAACTTCTCACCACCAAGTTTGAAAACTTGAGAATGAATAAAGATGAGACAATTCATGAGTTCTACATGAACATCTTAGAAATAGCCAATACTTCTGGTGCTTTGGGAGAAAAGATGACTGATGAAAAGCTTGTAAGAAAGATTCTCAGATCTTTGCCAAAAAGATTTTACATGAAGGTCACAGCAATAGAAGAAGCTCAAGACATATGCAAAATGAAAGTTGAAGAGCTTATTGGTTCTCTTCAAACATTTGAGATGGGAATGAATGACACAATTGTAAAGAAGAACAAAAGCATAGCCTTGGTGTCAAATACTGATAAAGAAGAAGAAAATAATGAATCAGAACCTGAAGAAAATTTATCAGAAACCATTTCTATGCTTGGAAGACAATTCAAAAAGATTCTCAGAAAGATGGAAGACAAGTCCAGACCAAGTGGAAGATACACAAACTCTTCTGAGAACAAAAGACCTTATGATGCTAATAAAAGGTCAAATTATGATGAAAAGACCAGTCAAGAAAAAGGGATTAAATGTCATGGATGTGAAGGATATGGACACATCAGAAATGAATGTCCTACCTATTTAAAAAGGCAAAATAAAGGTCTCTATGTAACCTGGTCTGATGAAGACTCAGGATGTGATTCAGAAGATGAATCAGCTAAGCATATCACTGCTCTAGCTGGATTATGTGAATCTGAAAGTGAATCCAGTGATGGGGAGCTTACTTTTGAAGAGCTTGAGCAATTATACAGAGAACTGGTTAAAAGGAGCACTGAAATATGCATGGAGAGTATAAAGCAAAAGAAGCAGATTAAGGCACTAAAGGATGAAAAAACAAGTGATCTAGAGATCATTGACACCTTGAAAAGTGAAGTAAGTCTTCTCAACTCCAAGTTGGAGCATATGTCCAAATCTGTTAGAATGCTGAACAGTAGCTCAAGCACACTGGATGTTATTCTCAACAACAATAAGCATTCAGGGGATAGAAGTGGACTGGGATTTAACAAAGTTCATAAGGTTGAAGCTAGCACCAGCAAAACTACTTCAAATTCCATACAGTCAAATAAGATGTCCCAACAGATGCTTCAACATCATGAAAAGAACACAAAGTCAAACATAATGTTCCAACAGATGTCTCAACATCATGAAAAGAACATAATGAAGAAGAAGTATCAAAGATGGAGATGTCATCATTGTGGAAGGTTTGGACATATCAAACCTCATTGCTACAAGTTGCATGGATATCCAAATCAGATGTATCAGCAACCTCCTAAGCAGAAGATAGAGGTTACCAAGAAAGTGCTACATAGACATCAACATCAAAGATATCAGCAACCCCCTAAGCAGAAGACAGAGGTCATCAAGAAAGTATGGGTACCTAAAGCTAGTCTTCATGCTGATCAAAGCTACATGCCCAAGAACAAGTTCAACAAACAACCTTGGAGCTCTACTAATGGACACTGCACAGGGCAGAGGTATCAAAAGAAACCTCAATAAAAATGGTCAAAGAAAGGTGTTGCATATATAGCTCATACATCCCTAAGAGTATCAGCTAAAGAAGACTGGTACTTTGACAGTGGATGTTCAAGACACATGACTGGATTGAAGAATCTGCTAGTAGACTTAAAGTCATATTCATCCAGATATGTAACATTTGGAGATGGAGCTAAAGGTGAAATCAAGGGAGTTGGGACCTTGGACTGTCCAGATGTACCAAGACTAGATGATGTGCTGCTGGTAAAATGATTGACTGCTAACTTGATCAACATAAGTCAATTATGTGATCAAGGTTACAGTGTAAACTTTACCAAAACTGAATGCATAGTGTCTAATAAAGAAGAGAAGGTTGTCATGAGAGGAGCCAGATCTAAAGACAACTGTTACATGTGGGAACCTCAAGATTTCAGTCTCACTTCAACTTGCTCTTTAGCCAAAGAAGAAGAAGTGAAACTATGGCACCAAAAACTGGGTCATCTTCATTTCAGAGGCATAAAGAAAATCATATCTATGGAAGCTGTGAGAGGTATTCCTAAACTGAAGATTGATGATGGCAAAATATGTGGTGAATGTCAAATAGGCAAGCAAACCAAGATGTCCCATCCAAAGCTCCAACATCTGACAACTTCCAAAGTTTTAGAATTATTGCATATGGATCTTATGGGACCTATGCAGGTTGAGAGCCTTGGTGGTAAGAGGTATGCCTATGTGGTGGTTGATGACTTTTCAAGGTATACATGGATAAATTTTATCAAAGAAAAGTCTGATGTATTTGATGTATTCAAAGATTTATGCCAAAGAATACAAAGAGAAAAAGCCAGTTGTGTGGTCAGAATAAGAAGTGACCATGGAAAGGAGTTTGAGAACCAAAAATTCTTAGATTTCTGTTCTTCAGAAGGAATCAATCATGAATACTCTTCACCAATCACTCCTCAACAGAATGGGATTGTTGAGAGGAAGAATAGAACTATCCAAGAATCAACAAGAGCTATGATCCATGCTAAAAAGTTACCATTGTATTTCTGGGCTGAAGCTATGAACACAGCTTGTTACATTCATAATAGAGTCACTCTAAGGAAAGGAACCTTGTCCACAATCTATGAAGTCTGGAAGGGCAGAAAACCCACAGTTAAGTACTCCCATGTTTTTGGAAGTAATTGTTATATTCTGGCTGATAGAGAGCAAAGAAGAAAAATGGATCCTAAAAGTGATGAAGGGATTTTCCTTGGATATTCTATAAAAAGCAGAGCCTATAGAGTATTTAACTCTAGAACCAAGGTTATCATGGAGTCCATAAATGTAATAATTGATGATGCTCCTGCAGATGTTACAGAAGATGTTGGAACATCTGCTGACAGCCAAACTGAAGCTGAAGAAAAGAGTGATCATCCTGACTCCACTCAAACTGATGCAAGGACAGAACAATCCAGCAAACCTCCCTCCATCAGAATCGAGAAGGATCATCCCAAAGATTTGATAATTGGGGATCCCAACAGAGGTGTAAGCACTAGATCAAGAGAGGTGATTTCAGGTTCCTGTTTTGTCTCAAAAATAGAACCTAAAAACATCAAGGAAGCTCTTACTGATGAGTACTGGATTTGTGCTATGCAAGATGAATTAGGTCAATTCACAAGGAATGAAGTGTGGGATCTTGTTCCTAGACCTGATGACATAAATGTGATTGGCACTAAATGGGTGTATAAGAACAAGTCAAATGAGCAGGGAGTTGTTACAAAGAACAAAGCTAGACTTGTAGCTCAAGGATACACACAAATTGAGGGAGTAGACTTTGATGAAACCTTTGCACCAGTAGCAAGGCTTGAATCAATCAGACTACTTTTGGGAATTGCTTGTATCTTGAAGTTCAAGCTATTTCAAATGGATGTGAAAAGTGCCTTTCTAAATGGATATCTTAATGAAGACGTATATGTAGAACAACCTAAGGGATTTGTTGATCCAAGCTGTCCAAATCATGTGTACAAACTAAGGAAGGCTCTTTATGGACTGAAGCAAGCTCCAAGAGCATGGTATGAAAGGCTGACTACTTTTCTTATCAAGCAAGGGTACAGGAAAGGTGGAATAGACAAAACCTTGTTTGTTAAAGATGAAGAAGGAAATGTCATGATTGCTCAAATATATGTAGATGACATTGTTTTTGGTGGGATGTCAGACAGGATGGTTAAACATTTTGTCACTCAAATGGAATCTGAATTTGAGATGAGCCTAGTAGGAGAATTAACCTACTTTCTTGGACTGCAAATAAAGCAAATGGAGGACTCCATGTTCATTTCCCAAAGCAAGTATGCTAAGAACATTGTCAAGAAATTTGGGATGGACAATGCTACTCATAAGAGAACTTCTGCCACCACACACTTAAAGCTGACTAAAGATGACAAGGGTGAGAATGTAGACCAAAGCCTATACAGAAGTATGATTGGAAGCTTATTATATCTGACTGCTAGCAGACCAGACATAGCCTTTGCAGTAGGTGTATGTGCAAGATATCAAGTTGATCCAAAAGTTAGTCATCTAAACCAAGACAAGAGAATTCTGAAATATGTCAATGGTACTTGTGACTATGGCATAATGTACTTTCATGGATGCAAACCAATTCTCACTGGCTTATGTGATGCTGATTGGGCTGGAAGTGCTGATGACAGAAAAAGCACATCAGGAGGATGCTTCTTTCTAGGAAACAATTTGATTTCTTGGTTCAGTAAGAAACAAAATTGTGTATCCTTATCTACTGCTGAAGCTGAATATATTGCAGCTGGAAGCAGTTGTTCACAGTTGGTTTGGATGAAGCAAATGCTCACTGAGTACAATGTCCCACAAGATGTCATGACATTGTACTGTGACAACTTAAGTGATATTAACATATCAAAGAATCCTATTCAACATAGCAGGACCAAGCATATTGATATCAGGCATCATTTCATTAGAGATCTTGTGGAAGCGAAAGTGATCTCATTGGAACATGTAGCTACAAATCTGCAATTGGCTGATATATTTACTAAAGCTTTGGATGCTACCCAATTTGAAAACCTAAGGGGTAAATTGGGAATCTGTTTATGTGAAATATAACAGTTATGGAGATGTGCCAACATGTCATATGACATCGTGTGGCATGATCACCAGATGGCAACACCAGTCTAGTCAATGAATCTGGGTATTCCACTCCTAAAATTTCTCCAAGTAACGGCTACTTATAAAAATATCAGCTTGTTCTCAGCTATCCATCTTCTCATCATCCTCTCAAAATGAATTGCATTCTCTAACTGCTTGTTCAGAACTCATCAAAATCATTCAAACCTAAACTCTTCATCCACCTCTTTTGAAAATGTCTCAACATCAAAACCCTAATCTCTCTGAAGAATTTCTCAACCAAGAAGATGTGGTGCATGCAACCCCCATCTCTGTAGTACCTATGGATTCGACTCCAATAGATGAAATCAGAGGAAGTGTTCCTCTTGCTCAAAAGCCAAGAACCCCTACTGTAAGAAGGGCAAAGGAACCTATATTCAGCAAAGCTAAAGGCATGCCTTCATCCTCAAACACTACTCCAAAAGCTTCTGAATATGTGGATGATTCTATAAAGGAACTGGTGAACAAGATTTTGTCTGAGCAAAGAGTTATGAGTGGCATATCTATCCCTCTGAACACCATGCCAGCTCCACAAGAAGAACAACAAAATCAGGCTGAAAAGGACACTCCTGCTCAACAGGATGTCCCAATAGATGTTGAAACATCTGAGGACCAGCAGAAGGCCTCCACTAATGATGCTGATGAAACATCTGAGGACCAGCAAAAGGCCTCCACTGATAGTGATGATGAAACATCTGAGGTCCAGCACAAGGCCTCTACTGAAGATCAAGCCTCTTTTGATCCACCTGCTAAAGAGGAGACTGCTCAACCTCCTCCTGTTGTAAACATAGAGCATGATTCTGACACAGAAATCATTGCTTCTGTAAACCCTAGCATAGCCAAAAGGCTTAGGACTAGGAAGGAAAAGAAGACTGCAGGACATGCAACTCCTGAGAAGAAGCAACCTACACCAAAGAAGGATAAAGCTAAAGTTGCTTTTGGTCCTACCAAACAATGGAGCAAAGTGAATACACAGAAGAGGAAAGCTATCACCCCTCCAGATTCAGATGTTGAAGAGGATGTCCCAACATCCCCACCAAAGAAGAAACCAGCTCCCTTAAGGTCCTCCTATGCTGTTCCAGAAGCTCCTCTGGACAACATCTCTTTCCATCATGTGTCAAGTGTGAACAGATGGAAATTTGTCTATCAAAGAAGGGTAGCACTTGAAAGAGAGCTGAGCAGTAATGCACTTGAGTGCACAGAGGTAATTGATCTCATCTCTTCTGCTGGCTTGTTCAAAATAGTGTCAAGCTTCTCTCCTTGCTATGAGCTGCTAGTCAAGGAATTCATTGTAAACCTTCAAGAAGACTGTGCTGATGGTAAGTCAGCTGACTTCAGAAAAGTATATGTAAGAGGGAGATGTGTGGAATTCTCTCCTAGGGTTATCAACCACTATCTAGGAAGAGAATCTGATGGTCCTAATGAGTTAGGGAAGACTGATAACCAGGTTTGCAAGGTCATCACTGCTAATCAGGTCAAGACTTGGCCAGTCAAGGGGAAGCTTTCTGTTAGCTTGCTGACAAGGAAGTATGCAATGCTGCATAGGATTGGCACTGCAAACTGGGTCCCTACCAACCATACCTCCTCAATAGCAACTGGATTGGGCAGGTTTATATATGCTGTGGGCACCCAAAGAAAGCTGGATTTTGGGGCTTATATTTTTGATCAGACATTGAAGCATGTTGCATCATCTGCAACAAAGCTGCCTATTTCCTTCCCTTCTCTGCTGTGTGGATTAATACTCAGCCAGTATCCAGGTATCCTCACTGAGAAGGATTCAATCTGCAAAAGAGAGAGTCCCCTGGCCTTCCACTACAAGCTGTTCTTGAGTCATCATGCAGCTGATGTTGAAGCTCCCTCTGGGACATCTGCTGGATCTTCAAAGGCAAAGACTCCAATCTCCAAAGCTGCTTTGATTGCTGAGCTGAAGAACACATGCAAAGAACTGGATGCCAGGAAGCAGAAGCTTGAGGAGATTATCCAAAGGCTGGAGATTGAAGAGAATGCTCAGAAAGCTGTTGCTTCTGATGAAGAAACTGAAGAAGAGGAAGACACTGAATATGAGGATTCTGAGTGAAACTTGTATGTGAGGAATATGTAATGTCTGCTTCTGCATTGTAATTTTGAATTAGTAACTTTGGCCCCAATTTATGTCTAACAAGGGGGAGAAGAGAACTGAACAACAACAACAATGTATGATGATGCTTACTGATTAATGAAAAACTTTTGTTTGCTTCTGAACTAAAGCTGTTGTTTTTTTTAAAATATTCTGTTGCAACAAGTCTGAACACATGTAGGTTTGAGGGGGAGTAAACTCTCACATGACTCAACAGAAAAGAACTGTTGTACTCTGATAAAAGAAATTCTGCTGCACTCTGATAAACCAGAAAAGTATGTTAGCCAAAAATTAGCCAAAGGGGGAGTTTGTAGATGTTTAGAATTGGCAGAATTTTTGACCAACAAGAAGTAATGAATTTAGTTCAGGATGTCACACCAGATGTAGTGACATTATCAAACAGAGTATAAATAAAAGAACTGAATTCAGGATGTCACACCAGATGTTGTGACATTGTATCAGTTAATGAAGTAAGTTCAGTTTACAGGATGTCACACTAGATGTTGTGACATTGTATCATGCAATGAAGTAAGTTCAGTTTTCAGGATGTCACACCAGATGTTGTGACATCTCAAACCTGCTTCCAGAATTAGTTAATGATTAATAGAACTGAGTAAATTCAGGGAAGTTATCTGGAATTAATTATGGTTGGATAAAACAGAAGAAGGCGCATATGTAGGGAGATTTGTTATGTGACTTCAGCATAATCAGAAGAACTGAATCACCTAGAATCTAGGAAGTAACAAACCCTAATTCAAGGTGATGGCAGCATGCGTATCAGGATTGGATAAACCTACAGAAAGCCCAAAATCCAAACACCTATTTAAGCAACAGAAACTCTCAGAATAGAGTACGAAAATAAGAAGACCAAATAGGGTGTTTTGTGTTTTAATAGCAGGTTGTTTTATATGTACCACTTTATGAGCTTTTAAGCAAAAGTGTATTTGTGTCTTGATTGAAACTGTGAAGTAAGATCAAGCTGTTTTGTTTGAAGTATGACTTCAATTTTATTAAACTTGTAAACATATCACTGTGTGATTGAGGGGGAGTGAGTTGGTACTCATATCTAAGTTGTGTCTTAGGTAGAAATTGCCTTGGGTAGATATTAAGTGAAAGATTAAACTGAGTGGTTTAAGTCTAGAATTAATATTACTTATATTAGATTTCCTTCCTGGATTGGTAGCCCCCAGATGTAAGTGTGGTTATACACTGAACTGGGTTAACAATTTCCTGTGTTGTTTAATTTTCCTGCACTTTAAGTTTTGGTCAAGTTGTCAAGTGTTTAAACATCTCATTCGACATCACATACCTGATCACAGAATTTCATAATTTCTAGATCGATTATCAAACTGCAACTGATAAATTGTATTTTTCGACGGGTTGTTTTATCCTGGAGACGTCGTCGCAAATCGACTGCTTTGCATACTTTTTGCAGTACGACGAAACGTCTTAAAGAAAGTGACCTAGTACGCGACTCGTCCCGATAATTTCTCTGTGCCAATTTTATTTTTCAAAAACCGGAAACAACAGGAACGAAACTTGATTGCATGGAGCAATTAAGAGTTAGTAAAGGGGCATTTTTTAAATTTTGTAGAATTTTATAAGAAAAAGGGCAATTGGTAAAGACAAGAAATGTCCCTACAACTGAAGCGGTGGCAATCTTTTTGCATATCTTTGCTCACAACCTAAAATATAGAGTCATACACTTTAACTACTGTAGATCGAAAGAAACAGTGAGTAGACAATTCAATAATGTCCTTAGAGCTATAATGAAAGTAAGTCGAGATTATTTGAAGTTTCATGACTATAATCTAGATGACCTTGAGGCAAATAAATGGAAATTGTTTGAGGTAAGTTTGAAATTTGTTTTACAACTTCTAACCCTTTTTAGGTATCTATAGTTGTAGTAATTTTTAAAATTGTTTTTAGAATTCAATTGGAGCACTTGATGGGACACATATTCTAGTAACATTTGCTGCAGAAGATATGCCTAGATACCATAATAGAAAGGGTGACATATCTACAAATGTGTCAGAAGTTTGTAGCCCGGATTTAAGGTTCCTCTATGTGTTACAGGGTTGGGAAGTGTCTGCAGGAGATTCTCGAGTATTGCGAGATGCTTTACGTCGTCAAAATTGTCTCTAAATTCCCAATGGTAATAGATTGGCATTTTATTTATTTAGTGGATCAAATGTAACTATATGATATTTTTCTTTATTTTGAAAAAACAAATTGTAGGTAAATACTTTCTTGTGGATGCGGGATATGAAATTCTGTGATCAGGTATGAGATGTCCTAAGAGATGTCCCAACACTTGATAGGACACTTGACAAATTTAACCAAAACTTAAATAGCAAGAAAAGTAAACAAAACAGAAGTTTGTTAACCCAGTTCAGTGTATAACCACACCTACATCTGGAGGCTACCAAGCCAGGAGGAAATCCACTATAAGTAATATTAATTCTAGACTTAAACCACCCTGTTTAATCTATCACTTAATAACTACCCAATGCAATTTCTACCTAAGACACACCTTAGATAAGAGTACCCTACTCACTCCCCCTCAATCACACAGTGATCAAGTTTACAAGTTTACTGAAATTGAAGACATCCTTCAAACAATACAGCTTGATCTTACTTCACAGTTTCAATCAAGTCACAAATGCACTTTTTGCTTAAAAGCTCATAAAGTGGTACATATAAAAACACAACCTGCTATTAAAACACTAGACACCCTATTTGGTCTTCTGAAATTCGTACTCAATTCTATGAGTTTCTGTTGATTAAATAGGTATCTGAATTTTGGGCTTTCTGTAGAGTGATCCAGCCCTAATGCGCAGCAGCTTCCACCTTGAATTTAGGGTTTGTTACCTCCTAGATTCTAGGTGATTTAGGTCTTCTGTTTTAATCTGAATCTTCAATATAAAACTCCCTACAGATGCGCCTTGTTCTGTTTTTATCCATCATTAATTAATTCCAGATAATTCTCCTTAAATATCTCTGATCAGTTAATCAATAATTAATTCTGGTAGCAGGTCTGAGATGTCTCAACATCTGTTGGGACATCCTGAAAAATTGAACTTAAGTTATTTACACAATATCCCAACATCTGATGAGACATCCTGAAATAAGTTCATATACTCTGTTTGATAATGTCCCAACATCTGATAGGACATTCTGAACTGAATTTAACATTTCTTGTTTGGTCAAAAATTCTGCCAATTCTTAAACATCTACAGGATATACAAATGGTCCTGGATTTTTAGCACCATATAGAGGGACTAGATATCATCTAAAAGATTGGGTTGGAAACACTCCTCAAAATTACAAAGAATTATATAATCTTCTCCATTCAAGTGCAAGGAATGTAATTGAAAGGTCATTTGGGATATTGAAGAAAAGATGGAGTATATTAAGAACTCCTTCTTTTTTGATATAAAAACTCAAATTAGAATTATTAATGCTTGTTTTGTGTTGCACAATTTCATAATAAATGAAAAACAAAGTGATCATTTTTTAGAGGCTCGAGACCTGGATCTTTTATCTATTGTTGATGAAGAGTTAACCAACCAACAAACATAAAGATGATCAACTAATGGTGTGGATGAGGTCGCAACTGTTCAAGTGACTGAAGAGTGGACAACATTTCATGACACATATGCGATGAAAATGTTTGTTGAATATCAAGAGAGAAGAAATATTTGTTAGACGTAGTGGATTATAGATTGGTTTCCTTTTTATTTGTTACATGCCTTTATTTGGAATCTCTTGTTGATTAGAATTTTGATTGACATTTTATTATGTGACTACTTTTGATTGCTAATGAATATCTTATATATTATATGTCTACTTTTGATTGATATCTTATTAATATAATTAAGTTTCTATATTATTGAGATTTGATTGTTCATATCTATGTTCAAGAAATGGATTCTAGTTTAGGCAATGCAAGAAATTTGAGCCGCAAGGCACGGGGTAAAAGTACGATAGAAGACAGAAATGTTGGGGATAAGAAAGATGATGTAAGAGGTTACTTCACATGGAATTTGGACATGGAGCGTGTTTTAGCTGAAGCACTTAAAGATCAAAGAAGGTTGGACCGCCAAAGTGACGGAGCTTGGAAAACAGTTGCATACAACGCTACAACTGTTGTTTTGTCTACACACTTTAATGTCCAGGTTACATGAGAGAACGTCAAAAACCGCATCAAACTTTGGAGAGGATGGTATGGGATATTTAGTGATATTCTCAGTCAAAGTGGGTTTTATTGGGACGGCACAAAATGCATGATAAGTGTCGAAGATGAAAATGCATGGAATGAATATATCAAGGTACTCATTTTTAACTAATGCTATATCTTTTTTGCTCTATAATTTTTTGCTTTCTCTTCTATACTAATCAGTAGCAAACAACAATAAAATTTCATACCAAATAAGATAGGTATATGTCTATAAGTTTCATGAAAAGGGTAGGTAGTATTGCTTCTGTCATTGATGAATTGAACCATAAGCTAGCCACGAAGAAAAAGAAGACATTATTAAAAGATTTACAAATGTAACTAATTGTGTATTAGTTATGGTATATAGCAACCTCATAGGAATGGACAATTGATTTCCTGATATTTAGGGGGCATGGTTACTTCCTACGACTCCTTCTGCAAAGTTGTGGACTAAACGCAAGTCATCCCCAAAATCATTCGATATGGATAGAATATGGATGATTATGGAGATGTATCTAATGAAGGGCATCTTATCCCATAAATTGATGCTCGAATCATAAAACGAGACGATAGACAAAACACATACCTTCGCCATGCCCTCGCGAGCCCTTTAAATTATATCATTACAAGTTAGGTTATCCATCTACACACATCATTTTTTCTCTATATTTTTCTTACATTTATGCAAAATTTATTTTATTAAAAGAATCTAGAATCAAAATAATCTAATTAAAAAGACTACTTCTAACTAGTTAAAATTTATATCTTCTAAAAATTAGAATCAAATTAACTTGTTATACACCTAATTAAAAATAATGACACATGTTGTATTTTTTTGTTATTATTTTGTTTTAAAAGTTCATTAAAATTAGGCCAATATGGTTCTTAATCTATATTTATTGATAAAAAAAATTAACTTTATAACATGCATTAAGTTTGTTAGATAATATGTAATGAACATTTTACTATAATTGGGTTTAGAATTATTCAGTCTATTTATGTTTTACAATATATTCTTATTGTATCCCTTATTTTCACAATAAATGTTATTCAATTTGTTGAAACCCTAGTTTATTCCTCTTTTCCTACTTTGTCATCTCCATTGTTAACATGATAATTGAGCTTGGTTCGATCATTCTTAAAATAATTGTTGCTTTCGATGTTAAAAAAATCATTATGTTAAATAGCTAGGTTATGATATTAGTTTATTTAGGTTGTTCTCTTATTTTTAGGGTTAGTTTGTAACAAGGTTAAATTTTAGAAAACTTTAATGTGAAGAAGAGTGTTAAAGTTTTAAATTTATATTGTTTATTACTAAGTATATTTTTATCTGTCAAACTCTCAATGATTCATGCTAATGCATTGTGAGTTTGAGAGGAGATGTTAGATAATATGTAATTGACCTTTTGAACCACATCATGATAACCCCTTTGAGAGTTAATACAAACAAGTAGCATTTCACAATGCTTCTAACATGAGGATAGTCGAGCATAGTGTCCACATACTCTACATGTTCATGTGGATCCTCGATTTTGTCGTTATTGTCTAACCTTGGTGGTATCTCGAGGGATTTAGGAATTATGCAGTCAACAATGTGCTTGGTAAATGGATTTTTTCAGTGATGAAAGGGAACATGGTGGGAGGTGCCTTGTCCATTCCTCCTTTGAGAGTGGCACAAAAGGGATCTTCTGGGACAATGATCTTCTGGAGGAGTATGGTACCATCACCCCCTGAGTCATGAGATTATGAGTTACAATCATGATGATGGCGACACTCTGGTGATTTAGGTGCCCTCTTTTGTTGCAATGTGGTGTCACCAGGTATGTCCTTAGGCATGACCCCGAGCATAACATAATTTCCCATTTTTTTTCTTCTATACAAAGAAGATGTGTGTTTTGTTGTTGCACCAGAATATAGATATTGATTATGAGTTTGTTTGCGCCTTACATTCTGAGTGTATCTTGGAGTCATTAGAGGTTTAGAGACATTTTTTGTTCCTACAATTACAATCGATGCGGGGGCAGAGGTTACTTTGACGTTTGTCCTTGGAATTTCTTTTGAAACGAATGAATTAATGATCAAACCTAAAAAGTTCCATATCTAACCAGTTGAGAGATCGTGATCTTGAGAGAGGTATGACTGAGGAAGTTACCAGAATCAGACCATCTGCCCACGAGAGAGAAAGTGACTCTTTAGACACGAGGGTGAGGACCAGTGTGATGATGTCAGGTGTATGGTCAATGTCACAATGAGCAAAAGGTCTAGTCGTTTTGGAAGCTATCATTGATGACAATTATAAAAGTTAAGATGACAATATCAGTTATTAAAAACGGTTCCGATAACACAACATAGAAAATCAGAGAAGTTAGACATGGAATTTTGTTAGAATCAAGAGACATTTTCCACTGATGGCGCCAATATTCTGATGTGAAGCAAAAATAATCGAAATTAGATTGGTAAAGTCTAATGTGAATGGTCTATGAAACAATGGTGGAGATCTCTGATGAACTGAGAAGAGGTGTATCTAAAAGATTCTCACTTCATGTTCAAGTCAATAAAGTTACAGAAGAATAACTTACAAGTATGTAACCAATTATATCTTGGTGTTACACGAAGTCATAGTTATATATAAACAACAGTTAAAACTATTCCCGATTAATATAATACTCTATACAATGAACCATTATATGGATTTCAACTTTTAAATCATGAGCACATAGTCAGGTTGTGATGCGGAACTTCCGACAAATTAAAAAAAAATTATACAACTCAAAATAAAATAAAAAGAAAACACCTTTTAAGTTATTGATTTTAAATATTAAAATATAATTTTTCATAAGGAAAAAATAGGCGATGAATTGAAATGAAATTGAAAAGTATGTCAGCCCCACGTGGAAAACTCAAAAGTTTAAATGCGTAGGCTTCTTCCAACTGGGTGCCATTTAATTCGTCAGAGTTTAAGAAAAAGGTTAAGCAAAAGGTTGGAGGAGAGACTGTGAAGGAAAGCAAAGCTAGAAGGCGGTTTCAAGCCTAATATGGAGCATACTTTATTATATATATTTTTAATTAATAATTCGATTTTGTTCCATAAAAATAATTTATAATTTATAATGCATTGAATATAAGAGGATGTTAATGTGCATATACACACATATAATAAAAAAGTGAAGAGAAACTAAAAAAATGGGGCAAGTCTAAAAATTAGAGTAGAGAAGTATTAATGGCGAAGTGTATGGTGGCAGATAGACATTGAAGAAGTGCAATAAAAGGGTGATTGTTTCAGTTGGGTAGGTCTACCTTTCATAATTTCAAATCACATCTTCTCTTCCTCACACAAACTCCCCCTTATTCATTCCCAAATATTAAATTCTTCAAACTGCAACCTGAGCTTCATCAAATGCACACAATCATGATCTTCATGATGCTGAAAGCTCAAAACAATCTCTGAACAACACAACAAACACCTTTGTTATAAATTCATCTCACCAACCTTTCCCTCTTTATCATTAATATTTCATCACCTCACAAACTTTGAAACAAAACAAGTCATTTTCCAACTTTTTTCTTTCCACTTGTTGTTTTTTGAACATGGTAATGCACATGAAAATCACATTTTTGTATTTGTGCTTTTTGTATTTCTTGCCTGAATCCTCATCATCTTCATCATCTACTAGCCAAAACTACACAAGGTATAAACAAATCAGTAGCTTGAGGCTTGAAAGGATTAATAATCACTTGGAAAATATTAACAAGGTTCCTGTTCTCACCATAGAGGTAATGTTATTTATTGTCATTAATGTTTCTGTTTATTTATTGTTCATAGTGGTTGAGATTTTAATATCATTCATTAATGTTTTTATTAAATGTTGGATGAAATTAATTTCAGAGCCCAGATGGTGATCTTATAGATTGTGTCCACAAAAGAAAACAATTAGCTTTGGATCACCCACTTTTAAAAAATCACAAGATCCAGGTACAACAACTAGTACTTAATTAATTTTGTTATTTCCTATTTTCAATTCAAGTTGACTATTGGATGAATATATTTAATTTATTTTTATAAAATCAATTTAATAACTTTTTATAATTTTTTCATTAATACAGAAAATGCCGAGTGAGATACCGAAAGGGATAAAAATAAAGTTAAATGACAATGATGATAGTAATAATAATACTAAGACTAATGTGGGGGGTGGAGAAGGAAAAGGGAGGGTAAGAAGAGATGTGTGGCAAATGTGGCATAGAAATGGAACAAGGTGTCCTAAAGGGACTGTTCCGATACGGAGGAATACGGTGCATGATGTGTTGAGGGCGAAATCTTTATATGATTATGGTAAGAAACAACAGACACAAATTCCGGTTGCTCGCCGGAATAATGCCCCTGAGCCTGATATACTTGCCGCCGGCAATGGTCACGAGGTATGTATGTGTGTGGTTCACTACAATAATATTATTAATTTTATAACATGCCTATTATTTTGGTGCATTGTAAAATTTGTTTTACATTATCATTTATATTAATATTAAATTGCTCGTGTAAAAAAGAACGAAGGATTTAGAAGTGATGATAACTAAATGATGTATGCAAGGGTTGGAATATAATAAAATATCATAGAAAATGTAATTTTCACAGATAGATCAATCTATCTAGCTAATCAAATGATTAAGTGGTTCCATTGATTATTGATTAAGCTTCAAGTTGTTATCTTCTCATTATATTAAACAACTTTTGAAAAAGAAAAATAATATAAAAAAATGCCAATTTTCTTTTCAACACTCCATACAGTTGTAATTCAAAAAGATTGCTTAATTTGTACTTCAACTAATATTATCTTTTCTTACACTCTTAAACTTTGTTTTTGTTTAATCATAATAGTACTAGTTAATTGATGGAAGAAGACTTTGCACTAATCATATGAATTAAAATTAATAATTAATTAAAATAAAATTGTTGGTGTTTAGCATGCGATAGCATACACAGGATCATCATCACAAGAGATGTACGGTGCAAAAGCATCGATAAGCGTGTGGGACCCATCAATTGAAGTGATGAACGAGTTCAGTCTCTCGCAAATTTGGGTTCTTTCTGGATCGTTCGATGGTCCTGATCTTAATAGCATTGAAGCTGGATGGCAGGTACTCCTAATAAATTCTAATTCAATTCTTTAATCTAGCTATAAAAATATACTTTTAAAAATAAAGTAAAATATTGACGGTGGTTTATAAATATAGATACACTCATTTCATGAATTGATTAATTAGATTATACTATGTGATACTTACTGTAACACGGCATATTATTATATTCAATGTACATAAATACTTCTAATTAATTTGATGAAATAGTCTCTAAAGTTTTGATTATTCTACTAGTCAGGTCAGTCCGGAGCTTTATGGTGACACCAGACCCAGATTATTCACTTATTGGACGGTCAGATTTCTTCTTTCCTTCACTTCATCTGAAACTGAAGATTTATATCTTGAATTCCATTAAATAGTTGTATTTTATTTTTAAAGATTTTTAAAAAGTAAGTTAAGAACAGAACAATATTTATAATAACTATCCAATAGAAACAAAAGAAGAACTTATGTTTTATACCGAATATGCAAAAAATTTAGTGGCTTTATTTCTTTTATTAAAATGTCTTAAATGAATGAATATGAGATCGATGGAGCTCTAAAAGATTTTAAATAATTTTTCATCATTACAGAGTTATGTGTTACTTACACGCTTTAGTTTAATCAAATTATAGAAGTCTATGAGTAATTTATTTTATGTTTTAATTGGCAGATATTTTTCTTTTTGATAGAAGTGTTATAATGGATACAATATATTAGGTGACAACATAATTTATACTAGTTATTTGATTCTAATACATCAAATGTGCTAAGAGATCAGAACAATTTGTGACCAACACTTATCAAATTCTCAACATTTCTATCTTTCAATGCACTCATTATGTACCTCAGTGTCATATTATATTTTATTATGTCATTCACAAACTATCTTTCTTCGAGTTTTAAATGAATTAGTATGTCACGAAGGTCTAAATACTAAATTAGACTATAGTTGTAAATACCATATATAACATTTATATTTTAATCACAACCACTTAACACATATCTACGCCGAAAGAGACACTTAAGCTTTCTACTAAAAGTAATTTCATACTATTTTTGTTCTTGTAATTTCTCCCACTCTCAAAAACAAGAATAAATTTATTACTCATGTCTCTTAGCCCATTTGTTGCATTAGAACAAATAGTAACTACTATAATATTATGACGTTGATCAAAATATTTTGTCCATGATAACACTTTTGTTTAAGTGAAAAATATCTATCAATTATAACGTAAAACAAATTATTTATAGATTTCTATAATTCAATTAAAATTTTCAAAAGTTCAAATAAAATATATAAGTGAAAAATATATATAGTGGTGAAGAATTATGTAAATTCATTTAGAGCTCCATTCATCTCAAATTCATGCCCACTTTATTAAAATAAACTAGGCCATCGAATTTTCAGAGAAAGAGAAAAAAAAAAACAATACACCAATAAATTCGATGAAGACAAAATTTGTACCAGATTAATCAACCGGGTGCTTTATAAAACCTTGAAAAGTTTTTCTTTCTGATGCAGAGTGACTCTTATCAAGCAACCGGATGTTACAATCTTCTTTGTGCTGGTTTTATTCAAACCAATAGCAAGATAGCCATTGGTGCTGCAATTTCTCCTGTCTCTTCTTATGCTGGCAGCCAATACGACATTTCAATCCTCATTTGGAAGGTCTATATTTCTTCCATATACAAAAATCATTTTGGATCATATTTTTTTTTGTTCACTTTTATATTGTTGTGAATTTGAATTAGGATCCCAAGGTAGGAAACTGGTGGATGAGTTTTGGCGACAACACATTGGTAGGATATTGGCCATCAGAGCTATTCACACACCTCGCCGGTCACGCCACAATGGTGGAATGGGGCGGCGAGGTGGTGAACTCGCGCTCCAACGGCCGACACACCTCCACACAAATGGGCTCCGGCCATTTCGCCGGAGACGGATTCGGAAAAGCGAGCTACTTTCGTAATCTCGAGATAGTGGACATTGATAACACTCTTAGCTCAGTGCAAAGCATTTCAACGCTAGCAGAAAACACAAACTGTTACGATATTCAAAGCTCCTATAGTAAAGAATGGGGTACTTATTTCTATTATGGTGGGCCTGGGAATAATCCACAGTGTCCATGATTTTTAATTGACGTACATATAAGTTTCAAATTGAAGTAATGTTTTATTTTCTTGTTACATTCTTTACTTGTACGTAATTACAGAATTATTGTTCTGCTGTTTGCATTCTTGTTTGGTTTTCTTTTTCGGAAGTATATGTGAATGAGCAGAACACAAAAAATTGATAAGATATGCCAAATTTTGAATGTGTGAACTTTTATATACATGATATCTTTTTCACCTTACTTTTGCTTCTTAATATATACACTAAAAGTTATAGTTACAAATTACTAGTATATCACATATAGTTTTAGTTTTGTTAAAGCTATCGATGATCAATAGTTTAGAGTACAAACCACCAAACTTTCACCATTGTTAAGCTGCATCACATTAGTGTATCACAACTTTTGTGACAGTTGTTAGGATCAGTTATAGAATCTAGTAGCTTATAAATATCAACGTAACTAACTTGCAAGTTAGATTCAATGAGAAGTTTTTTTTTCAACTTTCTCTCTTTATTGAATTCTCAATCTTTCTTCATTTTAATAACACTTTCATTGAAAATTGGGTTAAATAATTTTTTAAAAAAAGAAAAACATTTATATATTAAGATTATAAATTTATCGAATATACTTTCTAAAATCACTTTTTATAATATATATTCAAAAGATATATATGAGATCGAAATTAACTTTTTAATTTACAAAAAATAGATTAAAATAATTTCTATTTTTTTAAAGAAATTGTTTTCATAAAACGTTTTTAAAACTTTGAAGATAAATGATTTATTTTATCATTTTATAAAAAATGATCCTAAATATTTAATTTAATATTAAATTTATTTTATTTTCCTTAAATAAATTCTGACGATTATTATAAAAGAAATAATTGTTTTCAAATTAGGAAATTTTTTTGTGCAATAATTAAAATAAAAAGTTGCACAAAAAATAATGGTTTTAAAAAACAAATTTGATACTATATTATCTTACCATTTATTATTTTTATTAAGGAGTTTGTACAAAAATGTATGTGTTTAGAACAAATTAAAAAACTACCAAATTTATATTATTATTATTAGTAGTATAATAAATGATATAAAAATGATTTTTATTATGCAACCTCAAATCCTAAATTAGTTTTGCGTCCTGTTCCTTATTATCGTCGCACCTGGTCATCGAGTTGTATCACTCCTGAATCACACTAGATTTCCACACCAACAAGAAGATTCAAGAGGAGGTTGTTTTGATTCCATCATAGAGGCTTCGGAACAAGATTGAAAGATTCTCCACTCATCTAATGAAATATCCAGAAAGTTCCAATTCGTGGAATCTCCCTAGATCTGCAGGAGGAAGAACGTGAGCATCGTATGAACTTTGTCCTCATATCTCTGCCATTTGGAGCGACCAGATTCGAAGTCAATAAAGACATTTTTGTAATGCTTCATTCTCTGTATGTCTTCCCAGCGTCGTTCATGTTGATCGACTCCCTGATTCTCTTTGGTGTTGCTAGAAGGATGTTTTAAGTTTAGATTTTCGCTAATTTTTTGTCAAGAACTATTAGATCTATCTTACTTTTGCAAAATATTTTGCTACTGTTCAACTAGTTTAAGTTAATGTAATGGAATTTATTTATTTATTCTTAAAAAAGACTTTATTTTATTATTTTTATTTTATTTATATTTAAAGTCCTTTTTGCAATTGTAAAATTAATGGTGTCTTAGGATTTGTGGTTAGTGTTTAGTTCTCCTTCGTGGCTGGATCTTTAGGATGCCTAGTTTGTAATTATATTTTTGGATATATATATATATATATATATATATATATATATATATATATATATATATATATATATATATATATATATATATATATATATATATATTATCTTTCTAAAAAATAACTCCTATTATAAAGAGATGAGATTAGAAAAAATTGAATTTTGGTACTTGTATAAATTAAATTGGATTATGAGCTATAATTTTGTTTTCTTTATATAGGTCGTAATATTCTTTGAACATGGAGATGGATACTTGTCATCATAATGGCACTTTTTATCCAGTATTTTATTGATTGTTCGTTGTTGCCTTCAGGGTGGTGTAAAAGCAGTCATCAATAGTGTTGGTAATGTTGCAGTACCAATAGCTCCGGTTCAAGATCCCTCTCTGGTCTCCGTAACCTAAAAATGTTTACTATATTCATCCTTAAGATGGTCTATCATCAGTGTCCGTTACAGAAGGCTTTACCATATACCCCCATGTACTCCCACAATTTTTTCAAAATGCTCATTTTAAACTTATTATATTTTATTATATTATTATTTTATTAACTTTTTTTTACCATTTGTGTCAGACCGTCAGATTAAAGTAAAAATTTGTCCTAAAATAGACATTCCGAAAGATTTTGGAGATGAGTTCCGGTACGTTAATTAACATACCGGAAGACTTTATGTAAGTCTTCCGGTATTGTGATGTTTGCTCACCGGAAGACTTAATAAAAGTGTTCCGGTACGGAAGACTTTTATTAAGTCTTCCGGTATCAATGAATATGTGTACCAGAAGACTTTATGTAAGTGTTCCGGTATTGTAAGAGTACAATACCGGAAGACTTTCATAAAGTCTTCCGGTTTATAATTTTTTTTTAATTATTTTAGTTTTTTTTATTCTTTTTTTAAAAAAATATTTTTATTTTGTAGGTGCAGTACCTTTATACGAAAAAGAACCGATATGTGTGAATACATCAGATGTATTTACAACGACAGAGAGATTTGGTACACGAGAAGAGGTGATAAGATGAGTCAAAGACACCGGATTACGAAATAAAGTGACGGTCGTCATCACTCGTTCAGATACACAAACAGGCAAGAGAGGAAGAAAGAACAAAATAATATTTGGTTGCGATAAAGGTGGGAAATACAAGGATATTCGTAGTGGAATAGAAAGTGCGACCAAAAAATGCGGATGTCCATTTAAGATCAGGTCAACTCCGACAAAAGATGGATCTGGATGGAAGATTGATGTAAAATGTGGCGTTCATAACCATGATTTACCCGATAGATTAGAAGGTCACTCATTTGTTGGTAGGTTGACAGCGGATCAGAAGCAACATGTTGCTGATTTAACAAAGAGAAAGGTTGCACCCAGAAATATATTGCATTCCTTGTACGAGCGAGATCCAGATTGTGTCACTCGTATCACACAAATATACAAGCAAAAGAGTATGATGGAAAAAGAGATAAGAGGTCCTAGAAGTGAGATACAACATTTGTTTAAGCTTATCGAGGTTGCAGGTTATGTTTATTGGAGTAGAAAAAGAGATGACTCTGAAGTTATTAAAGATATATTTTGGGCACATCCAGATTCAGTTAAGTTGTTGAATATGTTTCCTATTGTGTTAGTTATGGATAGCACTTATAAGACAAACAAATACAGGCAACCTTTGTTTGAAATTGTTGGCATGACATCAACCGAGTTGACTTTTGTTGTCCCATTTGCGTATATTGAGTCTGAGCAGACTGAGACTTTTTGTTGGGTGTTAGATAAACTTAAACAATTGTTTGTGAAGAAAGATTTATTTCCACAAGTTATGATGACAGATAGAGATCTTGCTTTGATGAAAGCCATTGAGACTGTGTTTCCAAGGACAAATAATTTGCTATGTCAGTCTCACATTAACAAAAATGTTGGTGCAAAAAGGAAACTATTAGTGGCTCCTGATATGCAGGAGTCAATTGGCAAATTATGGACGGATGTTGTATGGGCTAGTGATGAGGTTAAGTATGCTCAACATTTAAAAGAACTTGAGCAAGAGTGTGTTGATTGTCCTAAATTTTTTTAGTACGTGAACGACACATGGTTGACACCACATAGACAAAGGTTTGTTTGCGCATGGATTAATCGAGTCCTACATATGGGTAACACGACGACTAATCGGTATGTTTTGATTTAGATCCCAAAATATACTTTTTGTGAATTTTGTATTTTTCTTACTTAGTTTAAATATGTATTATTATAGGGTTGAGTCTGCTCATTGGAAGTTAAAGCAGATGTTGGGTAACAGTATTGGTGACATGGTCAAATGTTGGGAGGCCATGAATGACAACTTAAAGATACAAATTAGCAACATTCGAGCTTCTTTTCAAAAGAGTGTGTATGAAGTTGCACATGTCTATTCAAGTCCATTTTACACATATTTACGTACTTCAGTGTCGCGAGCTGCATTGAGGCGCGTTTTTGAAGAGTTAACTAGAGTTGATTATATTGGAACTAACAAAGACAGATGTCGATGTACTCTTAGAACAACCTATGGATTACCTTGCGCGTGTGAGTTGGCAGGGTATAAAATTAGTGGTATTTGTAAACACCCCAAATTTTCCCTCACCCATTCACACCATGGCTTGTGATCTTCTCATATGCATAAACTCAACCATAGCATCTCATACCACATTTTTGATTCACTGCATTGCTTCTAAGTCATCTGCATCTAGGGTTTGTGATCTGAGCCATCCAAGAGCCATTTGAGCCACTCCAAAGGTCATCAATCACTTCAAAGGGGTCCATGTGTGTTCAAGCATCATATTGTATCCTCACCAAGTCAAGAAAGTCAAAAAATCACAAGAACTGAGAATGGCATGGAAGCAGAGCCAGGTTTGACTGCACAGATGACCTAGAATTAGGGTTTTGGTTTCAAAGGCCATAACTCCAAATTTTTTAGTCATTCTTGTTTCTATTGGTCTCTATATGGTATAGGGATCATGCATATAAATTTTCATGAAGAAATTCAATGGGGAAGGCATCTAACCAAAAGTTGTCTTTTTAAGCAAGTCAGTGCAAAATCAGGGCATCTGAGGCCCCCAATGACCCAACCAAAGGGTGTTCATCATCATTTTGATTATGTATGATCTTTATTTGATTATAGAAGATGTTATAAATTCACAAAATTGAAGAATTTCAAGCCATTTGTAAAGTTGACTTTTTGGGAAAATGACTTGTAATGGAAACTTGCCATTTTGGGAAACTTTTTCAACCCTTGCTTTTTGGTTCAAAAATGCTTCAAATGAGAAAACTTTGGTCATGAAAGTTGTAAAATGGATCATTCCTTTTTCAAAAAGTACAAGAACTCATTCTAATTCATTTTGAATCAAAAGTTATGGCTTGTCAAAGTTGGGAAAAATCACATAATTTCAAGTTATGCACCAAAGAGGCAAAGTTGCAAAATCACTTGCCAAGACAAATTGTGCTATCAAATGGACTTCTAATCTTTACACAAACATAAACCAAGGCCTAAAGATCAGATTTCATCAAAAGTTCACTCATTTTCATGACTTGTGGATCAAGAAACTTCAAAAGGGCCAAAGTTGATCAAAGTTGCAAAACCTCACTCAAACCCTAATCCATGTGCTGGCTGACTTCAAAATTGATCCTATGGTTCTCCTCACTTCTTGCTGCGCAGGACACCCCTCTTGTCCTTGGCTAGCCATGAGCCCATACCTCTCTTACACAAAGCTTGACTTTTTGGCAAAAGACCCATACCAATCACAATAGGGCACACCAACTCTACAGACTTATCCATGAGTGATAAGTGGACCAAAGGCAAGCCATAACACATAACAACTCAGCCTGAAACACTCTCCAAGCCAGCATACTCAAAAATCCTCATTGTTGCAAAAGCCTTCGAATCCCTTGATTCAGCCATCAAACCTTCAAACTTTTTCCACCATTCAACTCCAAAAACCTCACTGATCATTTCCCACCCTCCATCTTGCCCTAAAACCTCCACAATCAAAAACACGATTTTCACATTTCATGAACTGAGATTCTGCAAACTCTCTCTAGAGGCCATTTAAACTCCAGCTAAGCATCACAAACACTTGGAGGGAATCATTGGAGTGGATTTGAAGCAAAGAACTGGCCAGAAAGTCCCTGATTCGAAAGCTCAAGCTCAGGTAGCCATGGCATTTATTTTTCCAGAACTCTCATTTTATGTTATAGGATGATTCTACATGTTTCACTGATTGCCATGATGTGTTTAGTTTTGAAAATAGTTGAGAAATAAGCATTTCATGAGCTTCTGAAATTTCTGAGTTCTTTTCCGTTTTGCTTTGATTCATGGATTTGATGATGAATAAATGGATTTTGATGACTGATTCTTATTGGGGTTGGGGAGAGGATCATTTCTGGAGAGTTTTAGGGCTTAGGGATGCGTATTGAGAGAGATTGGGATTTTGGCCTGCCGGAGAAGATGACCGGAACACTGTTCCGGTCATCTGAAAGTAATTAGGGTTTTGGATTAGGGTTTAATCATAATTAGGCCAGTTTGAATTTGGGCCGTCCATTAGCGCGCCAAGTCAATTCCCGCCCCTGTGACTTTGAATCTAGACCCTTGGATTGGCTGACTTTCTCATTTTTCATTTAAAATTCATTTTATTTTCATTTGTTTTGATTTATTTTGCACGAATTTTTAAAAATAGCAAAAAATGTTTAAAAATTATGAAAATTTTTGTCAAGGTTTTCATTATTTTTCAGAACACAAAAATATTTTTATTTTTATTTTTTGCATTAAAATTTATTTTTAAATCATTTAAAAGTTTATTTTTAATTAGTTAATGAAAATTAATTAATTAAAAATACTTTTAGGTATTTAAAAATCACAAAAAAAATTCACATAGCATTTAGGAACATTTAGAAACATTGTCCAACTCTCAAACCAAATTTATTTTTTGTTCTTGATGCCTTTTGATTATTTTCTTTGGAATTAAATTCATTTTGAGGTAATATTTTGGTTCAAACTTCAAAAATTCATTCTTGCCTAACCATTGAGAGTTGGACAATGATTCTTTTTGCATTGCATCTTGAATAACATGTAGTTTATAGGATAAAATTGGTTTGAATTGATCTTGCATTTTCAATTTGTTTGGCATTTTTCTTGATGAGGTACCTTAAAACCCTAGCAATCTTAGGAAATTCATAACCCTCATTAGGTTAAGAGTTCGAACCCCTCCTTTGGGCAGTGAGTTTGTATAGGTCTTGGGTACCTTTGTTTGCATTTTCAAATTTTTATCATGTCATTTGCTTTTGGATTTGGATTTTTGCTTTGTGTGTTGCATATAACCCTAATTTATGCTTTCCTCTGCATCCATCTTCCATTTGCTTGCATACCATGACTTTCCATGACATTTTGTGCATTCATTTGATTCATAATGCACCTTAAGACATATTAGAATCATGTTTGATCTTTTCATCTTTCATTTGCCATGTTATATGTCCATTGCATTCCATAACTTTTCATGAACATCCATGGTTCAAAACATGTTTCTCTTGCATCCATATGTTTGTATGATCATTCTAATGCTTTGCCTCATGTTTATATCATCTCTTAGCATCAATAACATCATGTTTATGCTTCTGGTTTTGGTTTACATCATGACATTGCATCTCATTTGCATTGCATTTCATTTCTTTTGCTAACCTTGCAGGTGGTAAGTTGTTTTGAGAAGTGGATTTGCCTTCACTTCTCACAATCTCTTTTCATCTCTCTTATGCATCATTGCTGAATTTTATCTTGTGCTTTGGATTGAGCTTGCTCATTCTTGTTCATCTTACCTTCTTTCTTCAAGCAACTTGACTTCTTGAGTGAAGCAAGTTGTTTTGCTTCTCTTTGCTTCTTGCTCCTTCCATTTGCTTCCTTCCTGGTGGTTTCTCTGAAGATCCTCTTGCAAACCTCATTAACCCTAGGATCTCCAAGTATGATAACAATTAGGGTTTGATTAGTCCCCCACTTAGCTTTTACCTTTGTGTCATCTTTGAGTCTTCTCTTCTCATCTCATAATCAGGGACTAAACCCTAAAGGCTTTAAGGCTTTGTGATTAAGCTTATGCCTGCATCCTTCTATTAGGATGGAGTGTATGACTTTAATCCTAAGTGTTAAAACCTTAATGTGTTTAAATCCTTTAATCAATTCATTTAATAATCATCAAGACATCAAACTTGTAACTTGAGCCTTGCATTAGGGTTCTAATTCTTCCTTAATTGGTTAAGAAGGACTAACCCCAGTGTTAATGGACAAGTCACCCTCAAGTTGTCTTACAAACCATAAAAATCACTTCTTCATCTTATCATTAACTAAAATCCATCTAATAATGGCTTTGTTTTGTCATGAGGTTAATCCCTAATCATGGATTAAGTTGAGGAGTCTTCCTCAGCTTAAACATTCTCATCTATTATCCTTCTATTAGGATGGTGTAATGAGTCTGTTTAATCCCTGATTATGGCTTAAACTCATTACTTAACACTAAACAAAAAACAACAAAAACATCTAAATAAATGCAAGTAGGTTAATGATCTTAATCCTACATCAGGGTGATTAAGTGTGAGATACTGACTTCACACTCAAGGTATTCTCATTACCCCTAATCAGAGGGAAGATGTGATGAGTTTACTAACCCATTGGCTTAGGCTTAAGCTCATCAACTTATGACAAACTTTCAAAAACAATAAAAGATTGAAAACTCAAAAACAAACAATAATCGTCTCCTCCGGGATTCTTTTCTCATCTAATTCACTCACAAACGAGAACTTGCTTCTTCCGTCTAATGCAAGACAGTTTGCACCTGAGCCAGACAGGTCATACACTTGAGCATAGACAAGCAAGCAGTTCACAAGTCAATTCATCTTTCAGTCTCTTTGGGTCGAACTACGGTGTTCTGACTTCCTCATTGCACGAGAGGATACGTAGGCATAACTTAACAGTTATCGAACAAAAGTCTCTGTATATTCCCCCTCTTTCCAGCTATTCTTTAAACCTCATTATCATGAGCATACTCTTTCCTTACACTGACACTTCATTTATACACTTCACACTTCTTTTACACTGACACTTGCATTCTTTCCAGCTTTGATACACAGATTGCACTGACACTACCCCTTTAAGCACAAATCTTTTAAGCGTGGATCCCGTCGAGTACGACGGGCAATCTGGGTGCTAATACCTTCCCAGGTTGTAACCAACCCCCTTTCTCAGTCTCTCTGGTTCGCAACCGTCTTATCCATATCTTTTCCTAGGTCTATGCAGCATTACCTTTCCTCTGGGATAAAAATGCCTATCTGGCGACTCTTTTCTTTCTCCTGAGTACACCCCTATGTGTTCTCTTCCTCTTTTCGCCGACCGTTCTCGTATGTACCCCTTCTGACCCTGAGGTGTCATTTGGTGGGAGCGACAGCTTGGCGACTCTGCTGGGGACCCTTATACTGTAACCAGGGCTTCTGGTTCTTTTTGTGGGTTCCTCCTAGTGCTTGTTTGATTTGTGTTTACTGGGGTGTTATGTGCTAATTGTGTTTATATAGTTGCTTTATTTATTACTTTATGTACAGCTTTATTTATTGCTTTCTTTACAGTTTTACATTTTTCATACTGTCATACTGTTATCTGGCTGGATCTGGTTTTCTGTTTTGGTGGGTGGGGTTTCATTGAGAGATAAGGTCCTATACCTGGTACCTGAGTGACACCTAGGCTAGAGTGGTTCATGTACTTTCCCATTCCATTTCGGTCTGGTGCGGGAATATGAAACACGATTCAGATGTGGGTTTCTTCTTGAGAACTCTGTGCTACAGATTTCCTGTAGTGTTAGGGCTATCTGGGAATCCTGCTAAGTCTGGATGACCTTCATTATGACCTTCAGAAACTGAGGTGAATTAGAGGAGGATCTTTTATGGTTATTGTAAACAATGTACCTCCGGGTTAGAAGTGTTTACACTTCTTATAACTGATCCAAGTCTGAGGATCCTTGTTCTAGAACATCACCTGTGAGGGGGTTGGGCTGTTTACAGGTTTGCAGGTACCCTTGGCCACATCATACCCTGATATTTGTTTTGTTTAAGAATGTTTCACTTTAGACAGTTCTTGTGATTTAACCCAGGACATGTGACTCTTTATTTGAGTCCCCCACCTTGGTTACTGGATTTCTGAACCTCCATCTGGACTTCTTAAACATACATGGGCCTTTTATATCAAGACAAATAATCAGATTCAGCTTGATCACAAACCCTTGCATATCATTTGCATACTCATCATTTGCATCATTTAACATTTGTTTATTTGTTTTTAGGGTATCCATTTTACATCTGGCTTGGTTTTGACCCCTTCATCTGCATAGACCCCTGTTCATTAGTTATCAGCTTCAGCTATCTTCATCAGTTGCCTGCTTCAGCTACTTTTATCACCAGTCATCAGCCTATTAGTGGTTCATCTCCAGTATCAGTCTTCATCATCAGCATCTGCTTTCAGCTCTTCATCAGCAGTCATGGCACCCAAGAAGAGCAACATTTCATACCATTTCTTTGAGCCTGTGCTGGCTGGCATCAGGCAGGTCCAGGCACTTATCACTCCAGGCCACATCCCATTATTCAGAGAACATTATGGAGGCATCCTTGATATGGTTATGGACTTAGACCCTTCTCAGAGGAGTTTGATCCACACTTGCCTACAGTTTTATGACCCTCCCTTGAGGTGTTTCACTTTCCAGAACTTTCAGTTAGGACCTCTGCTGGAGGAGTTCTCATCACTAATTGGAGTGCCTGTTAGGGGTGGTGTCCCCTTCAACCCTGAGATGACTTCTCCCAGCAATGGAGAGGTGGCAAAGGCACTGTACCTAGAGCCTATATTGATTGAGCAGAACATGACAACAAAGGCTGGGATCCCTGGTTTGCACCTAGATTTTCTGACTTCTCAGGCCATCCTGAAGGCCTCCTTGGGAGAATGGAAGGCAGTTTGTGCATTGTTAGCCCTCAGTATATATGGGGTTATACTATTTGCAGATGAGCCCAAGTTTATCAGCAAGAATGCCATTCATCTCTTCCTTCTGAGGAACCCAGTGCCCACATTGCTGGGAGATTTCTATTATTCTGTTCATCAGAGGAATGAGAAGCAGAGAGGGAGATTGGTGAGATGCTGTGCTCCTCTATTTCACACCTGGCTGCTTAAGCACTTACCCAAGACTGATGCCTTCCTGAACCCTCACCAACAGAAGAATTGGGCCAGGAGGCTTATTGCTTTGACTTCAGATGACATCAGATGGTGCACCCAGAGCACCAAAGGCAGAGATATAATCACTAGCTGTGGGCAGTACCCCAATGTACCTTTAGTAGGAGTGAAGGGTTGCATCAACTACAATCCTTTGCTGTTCAAAAGACAATTGGGCTATGCTTTGGTTCACCCTCCAAGAGTGCAAGACTTGGCTGAAACCCTGTATTGTGAGATAAAGCCTAATCTAGCTGTTGTCAGACAAGCATCTTGGGCTTGGGACAACATCCAGACCAAAGGGATGGCCATTTTTGGGAGATGCAACAATGTGGCTTCAGCTCAGTATTATGAGTGGTCTCATGCTAGGGCTCAGATTTCTAGGATGCCTTTCACCATTGAGGATACACCTGGACCTTCCACAATGCCACCTCCAGCCACTGTCAGCCTGGAAGAATTTGAGAAGCTGAAGGAAAGGAATGAGAATCTGTCTCAAGCTCTGAAGAAGACCCTCTGGGAGAGGAGTGATGGTCGTATAGACATTGAGAGGTTGGAGAAGCTCAGAGTGGAACATCTGGCCAAGATTGAGAAAGCAGAAGACTACATCAAGAAATCAAGAGCTGGGGAGCAAATATTGAAGAATGCCTGTAAAGAGGCTCAGTTTCAGAAGGCTAGGACTGATCTCTATCTAGAGGAAAGTCAAGCTAGGTGGGTCAGGATCACTGAAGCTCGCACTCAAGAAGATAATAGAACTCAAGTCAGGATTGAGCAGTTGGAGGCTAATGAGAAGAAACAACAGGAGGCTTTATTGGCAGCCCAGAAGGAGATCTCAGAATTGAAGCTTAAGGCTGGTGTGAAGAGGTCAAAGGACCAGGACAGGCACAAGAAGTTGACCACTGCTATTGCCACCAGGAACCTTCTTATCAGAAACATCACAGAGCATCCGGCTGGTCCTGTAACTGAAGCACTTTTGAAGGAGGTTAAGGAGGATGAGTTTGGCTTAGATGTTTGACCACTTTGCTTGTTGTTATTTCCATTTGATGTACTTTTCTTTTATGTTGTATTTTGACCCTTCAGGGGTGTATGTTGTAAGAACAGACTATGTATTATTCAACATTTGTAATATATTTGTTAGTTTGTTTTACTGGGTTTCTTTCTCTCAAGCAACATCAAAGCATCTTCCTCAGGGTCTGGAAAGGTCAAAACCAAGTGTAACACGGTGGGAGAACTGACTTTAGTTAAATGTTGCGGATAGCAAGAGTCGCCACCGACTTTTATTTTATCCAAAGGAAAGGGCATAAAAGAACAGGAAAGACCTTAAAAGATTTTTGGGTTCGGGGGGTAGGTTATGTAAAGGGAAGGTGTTAGCACCATTTACATCCATGGTTATCCATGGGCTCTTAGTTACTTAGCTCACTTTAAACTGTTTTGAAAAGTGTAGTGTGTGATTAAAATTTTTCTTAAGTTCTTTATAATGATCCTTGTACGGATATATATAAAGACTTTGTTTTGAAAATTGTTTGAAAATGTGAAGTGTAATGAAGTATTTTTGAATAAGTGAGCAAGTACTTAAGAGGAACCTACCCTATGATTAAATCTTTATTGTTCTTGAATGTTCTTTCAATGGTAAAACTATCCCTATTATTAAGGAATAGGTAGTCATTACCTTGGATGTATGGAACAAGTGAAGGGACATCTGTTTATTTAGGCAACTGTGGGGTGTATAAGCAATTCGAAGGGACTATCATCTTTATTCGAAAGGGACAAAATCATTACTAAGGCAACATTCGAAAGGGACTTGATCTTTTATCTGTTAAGGGACTAGATGATGTGAGATGAGGGACTTTTGCTTTATACACCCTACTTGACCTTTTTGTAATAGGCAACATGAGAGGTACCCCTAAGGAAGTGAGATGGCGATCAAAGATCGACTTACGTGTGTGAGTGTACAATTTTAATATTTATCTTTAAATTAGTGATTTAAATTCAATTTTAAAATACAAACATGTTTGCACTCCCTAATTTACTAACCATAGCGATTTATAAATAATTAAACGATAAAAATTACTACAACTATTACATAGCTTGCACAATTACATTATAATAAAAAAAATTTAAATAATAAGCATATAATAAATAAATAAATAAATAAAAGGTTAGTAATAATAAATAAAATAAATATAAGAGAAAAAAGGAGGTTAGCATAATAATATACAACTTAATTAAAAAAAATTTAGATTTTTTTAGATAGGCAATTTTTAAATAATTTATGATGAGAATAATAATAATAATTATATACTAATTTATTTACATGATAAACTATGATTAACAATTTAATTATATATATTAGAAATATTTATTAAGTATAATATTTAAACAAATAATTAAAATAAGAAATTAAAGTTTTTTTTAAAAAGAAAATTAGGTTTTTTTTTAGAAATTAGGGTTAGAATTATATATATATAAAAAATATTAGGTTTTTTAATTTAATTTACAATATTAATTTAATAATAAAATAAATATATACATATTTTGATTTAAATACATAATAAATGAATAAAAACTAGGTTTGGAATTTAGAAAATAAATTAGAAGTTTTTTTAGAAAATATAAAACATTTACATATTATTTTCCTAGAATTATTTAAATATATATATTAAACATAATTATTATTAATTAATCAATAAAGTAATTAAACAAAATAATTGAACAAAACAAAAATTGAAACTTACCTGGGGCAGGGATCGAACCCACGCCCTAGGCTTCATCATCCTTGGACCAGCAAGCCATCCACCAGGCTATGTGTGCGTTGGTGATAGTGATCCAGGCAGCAATTATTATATTTTTAACCTGTGAAAATATTGACAAATAAAAACAAAACCAAAATGGCCTGGGGAGGTTTTGATCCCAGGACCATTACTTCGCCAGCCAAACGTGCACACCAACTGAGCCAAGTGCTTTAGTTGTAACATAACATAAACTAATTCAAAAAATATTAAATCAATAATTTGAATTTCTGCAGATGGCGCCAATGGTCTTCATCTTCTTCCTCATACCTGCGAATTTTCATACGTTTTTACCTGCGAATTTTCCTTCGAAGTTCATCATGTACAGAACCTACGAATTTCAAACATCAACAAAACAGTGAAATTTTTCCAAATTGATTAGGGAAATATGATCCTCAGAGCTCATACAATCGTCCTATGTTCTTGAAAATTATTTATGTTTGGTTTATCACGAAACCCTAATCAAGAGGCCGAAACCCTAGCCATGGTGGATTCCTTAATCTGTAATGAAAATTCAATTAACTTGCCCAGAAACGTTCATTGCTTCACCATAAACACAAAACATTAGTCAAAAGAGATTTATAACACATGAATAGCAGAATACGAAAAAATCAAAAAAATGCAAGAACACGATTTCGGATTATGCATTTAGGCATGTTTTGGACAATGATAATGATCAGGTTATGTTCAGTGATGTTCAAGGAAGCCAATGCAACCTTCAAAAAGCTTTGAAATTGCTTCTAAGTAGGAAACCGAATTGGAGTTTTTTGAAGATTTTTGTGAAGTTTGAACAATGTGTAAGAGGCTGGGAATTCGTCCCTTTTGCATTGCTATGTGTTCATGTATATATAAGGATTGAATTAGGTCAAAAAGAATGGGCTTTGTATCATGAAAATTGATTACTTGATTATGAAGAAATCTCTTATCCAAAAATATCAAAAAATCCAATATATTCTTACTATCTTGGTCTAGCACGAATTTGGATATGAATAATTGGTCTTGAATGGTGTTTATGACCTTCTAGAATCACATTCTCTTCCAAATATATGATTTTCATATTTTATTTTAATTTAATTTGTATTTTAATGAATAAAATTCAAATAAATATCAAATAAAATATAAAAAATCAGAAAATGTATGGGCTAGGTCGTGCTTGATGATATTGTAAAGTTTAGATGGCAATTTGGTGGGCTCATTTAGCAAAAATTAGTTTTAAGGCCTTATTTGCTTCATAAACTTCCCAAATATTTCCCAACTTTGCAAGGGCACAAATCCTTCAATTTTAATGCTATGAAGGTGTTCTTGGACATTTTGGAAAGCTTAAAGAGTCCTCTAACCAACCTCATTGGTTTCATGTCCATATCTTTTACCATTCTCAAGTTATGCTCCTTTGAAGTTGTTGACTTTTTGTTGACTTTTAAAAGGACCTATAATGTCTTAGCTCATACCTTCCAAATGAAGCATTTTTGGGCTTGGCTTGTGAGACACAAAGTTGTAGAGAATTAAATTTCCTTCAAAATGAGAATTGGATGGAAAAAAATTGATGAAGCATGTGAAAGTTATGGCTGGTCAAAGTTCAGTTGACTTTTCTTGAAGAAACCCTAATTTAGAAACCTTTGATTCTTGATGATCTGAAATGTCCTTGATGAATCATGATCAACCCTTGATCAAATGATGAATTTTACTTCATATACTTGATGTTGGCAAAAAATCATGAAGTTTGACTTTGGTTTGACCACAGTTGACCTCAGTTTGACTTTTTAACTGCTTTGACTGACTTTGACTTATCTGATCATTTGACTGAGCAAACCTTTGAGAAAAGTCTTGAAACTTGTCATGGGGATTCTTAAACACATATAAGATGTTATGAAGCTCACTTGAAGTCTTGGAAATCCATTTAGCCTGATTAAAGTCAAAACCCTAGTTTTGGATGCATGGCTTAGGAGAATGCCTTGCTTGAGGGATTTGTCAAATCTTCTGACCCATGATGAACTTTGTGAACCTCATAAGATGTCTTGTGAACCTTGTGAACCTTATAAGATGTCTTGTGAACCTCATAAGGTGTCTTGTAAACTTCATGAACCTCATGAAAGGTCTTGTGAACCTTGTGAACCTCATAAAGTGTCTTGTAAACTTTATGAACCTCATGAAAGGTCTTGTGAACTTTGTGAAACTCTTAGTACACAAAGTCTTGTATTGTGAGGGAAAATTTTGGGGTGCAACAGCTGCCCCTGTTCAATTTTCTGAAACCTGAGGGGTTAGATTGGTATATTTGCCAGTCATGACCTGGAAGGTTGAAGGGGATTGAACACAAAAGCCCAAAAATTTGCACTCACTGGTGCGTAGAGTGATACTGATGACTAGTTGTATATGCTTGAGTGGGCTTAAAGATGCCACTTGGAGAAAAGTTCTTCAAACACATTTCTTTGGGGGATAAAGCAGTCCAAAATATGAAGATATAATGATAGCTTTCAGGAGGATAAACAACGTCCTGAGGTAATGATATGCTTTCAGGAGGATAAACAACGTCCTGAGGTAATGATGATAGCTTTCAGAAAGATAAACAACGGGAATTATGATAGCTTTCAGGAAGATAAACAACTTCCTGAGGTAATGATATGCTTTCAGGAGGATAAACAACGTCCTAAGGTAATGATGATAGCTTTCAGGAAGATAAACAACGTCCTGAGGTAATGATAATAGCTTTCAGGAAGATAAACAACGTTCTGAGGAAATAATGTAACCTTTGGGAAGATAAAAAACGGCCCAAGGTCAAGATATGCTTTCAGGAAGATAAACAACGTCCCGAGGAAATGATATGCTTTCAGGAGGATAAACAACGTCCTGAGGTAATGATGATAGCTTTCAGGAAGATAAACAACGTCCTGAGGTAATGATATGCTTTCAGGAGGATAAACAACGTCCTGAGGTATAAGTATAACTTTTGGGAGGATAAACAACGGCCCAATAGTCATAATATGCTTTCAGGAGAATAAACAACGTCCTGAGGGAATAAAGTAACCTTTGGGAAGATGAACAACGGCCCAAGGTAATGATATGCTTTCAGGAGGATAAACAACGTCCTGAGGAAATGGTAGCTTTCAGGAGGATAAACAACGTCCTGAGGAAATGATATGCTTTCAGGAGGATAATCAACGTCCTGAGGTATAACTTTTGGGAAGATAAACAACGGCCCAAAGTCACAAGTTGTTGATGAAGTCTGTCTGCTGGAGAATTAATCTGAAAAACAAGATTATAACATTCTGTATGATAATATTAGCTTATGCATTATGTATGCATGTATAATATGATGCACTTAAGTAATGCATTATGTATCTATGTATATGTATGTTATGATGTAAATTATGTATGTATGAATCATGCAGCCTGAAGCGTCTGGATATCTTTGTATAACAACTGCTGGCTAGGGAAAATAAATCCCAACTTCGTTGCTGGAAGATATGAGGAACTCGTTCCCGTCTCGTTTGATAATATAGTATACATAACCTCCCGTCTTCGTTTGATAGTACTCCCATTGGAAAAATAAATTCCCGACTATCCGTATGAGGATAAAAGAGATGGATATAAATTCCAGGGGATACGTGACTCGAAGTATTTATGAAAATGGATTTGCCTTACTGGGGATTTGTAACTGTCTTGTGAGGATGAACTGGTGAAGCTTCGTTGAAATCCTTCCCTTGTTCGTCCTTAGTAAATACTATTACTGTATTTTCATGCATTTCTGGTAAACATCAATCATATTCAAAAGCATACATACATTCAAACACAACCAATGGACGTTTTGCTTATGTAAATAGGGTAAAAGTAAATCTGGATTCAGAGGGAAAAGTAAAGCTGAACTTGAAAACAGAATCGTTTCAACTTCAAGAGTGTACAACCAATTGGATTTAGAGCTCCTGAGATTCTTAACTTTCCTGAATACCTTCCCAGCAATCCTCATAGATGGATCTGAATACATGATACTGACATCATCTGATACTACTGGCGTAGACAATCAACTTCCACAATGGCTTCTGTTGAGAACTCCAAATCAAGGTAATATAACGAGAGGAATGTGTCTTCAAATTGTAATGGACCATATACGCTCCAGCTACTAGATTTGAAAAGAAAGCATTGCCCCTTGGTTGAGGATGAATTTTCCCGAAAGGGAAGTATCTGAATGTAGTTACCTCAAGAGAACTAAGCAGAATGCCCCATAATAATATGCCCTTGACATCATGAACTTTGCAGTGTTACCCTTGGTAATTCAAATATATGATAAGAGCTGCCCCTGGTTATTAAGCACTGTTGGATCTGGAACTGATTGCCCTGAATGAATTGAATAGTAACTTGGTATGCCCCCTTGATTAGGAAACAGTGACTATGCCCCTGGCATTATGAACTCTGTAATGTTACCCTTGGTAACTTAAGTAGATTAGGAGATCTTCCCCTGGCTACCTAAACATAGTTGAATCCTGTCCTGATTGCCCCAAATGAGTTAAGACGTATCATGGCCTGCCCCCTAGATTGGGAGATAATGACTATGCCCCTTTGTATACATGGACTTTGATCCAGGAAGCAACTTTGTTTATCAGAAGGACTTTGAACATTCACCCTGTAAGTTTCTCTATTTATCAAACACTCAGGTATATGCAAACAAATATATATTCAAAAATACAATGCTTATGTCTGTCTTGAAGTTTTGACAAAGAGTTATTTTAGAAAAACAATTTTTTGTGAAAACTGTGATATTAACTCAAGTTTTATAATAAGCCCTAAAGGAGTCAGGATACCTTTTTGTAGCAGTACGCTTTCGAACTAACCATGCTTCAGTTAGGACTTTTAAAGGGTTATAACGTGGCCTGGTTCATGGTTTAAGAAACAAAGGATAAAGGCTCAAATTTTATTTGTACCCAACCCAATCTCCATGATGTTCTTCAGTCCTATGCTCAGTTAACTTATGCATTGAAGTTCCAAATAAGTTTGGTATTGTAACACTGATATTTGTGATGGTTCAGCCACCAAAAATTTATTTGAACATTTAGTCATCTTTCTTTGTTGAGGGTTCATAGTGACCTCTCTTTTTTTTCTTTTTTTTGACTTTATTATCCCTCCTGAACTGTTTATTTCAAGGTTACAGTCAGCGGGATGTCTTGATGTTTTACTAAGTCTTCTTCATAGATTTTGACTTAGTAAGCTTTTCTTTTGCTGGATATTGACTGTCCGGTTTAATGATTACAGAGAACCATCATTAGTTGTATACAACACAAATAATTAGCATATTTGAGTTAACCGAGTAACTACCCTGCCCCAGGTTATGAATAAGGGTTTTAATTTGTGCGAGAATAAAAACTCCTACTTCATAGGCTCAAAAGGGTTGACTAGGGATTAACTTCCTTATATCTCCACTTTTTAGGAATTGAAACAATGCCTGTACATCGTCAGCATAGTCTGTTCAAAAGCATACTGCCTAATATTATGGTATTGTTTTCGTCATCCTCCCTCTACAGGCTTATAGCTTTATCAGGAGTTAAATATCACAAGATAGAAATAAGAATCATAGTTTTAAATATAGTGAAACGAATGGATTAATTCAAGACAAACATATGCAATACATTAATGAAAACAAAAGTTTAGCATAATAGTAAGTGTTTAAACAAATAAAGGAAATTACAAATGAAAATTCAAATGTTGTCCCATCCAGTTGGCTGAATGTCTTCAATTGCAATCTGTGAACTTTGAGGAGCAGTATACTTCACCATGAAATCAAATTTACCACTTGGATGCCCCAAGGTGCCCCATATCTCAACAGGCATAGGTACTCTTCCTTTCTTGTTACTTTGGGCTACTTGTCTTGCAGCTTCGGTGTTTGATGGACGATAGTAAAATTCAACTTGACCTTCTGGAGTAACCTCTAGGATTCCTTCGTCAATTAGATCTTGAGTCTTTTTCTTCAATGTCCAACAACTATTAGTATCATGTCCAGGACAGTTGGAGTGATACCCACACCTTGCCTTGGGATTATAGCGAGGAGAGGAAGTTTTAGGATTTTGAGGAGGATTTCTCAAGGAAATTAGCTTCATCTCCAACAAGCATTGCAGAACTTGTGACATTGGAGTGCTGAATTTGATAAACTGTCTTCTACATTCCTTGTGTTGAGGTGGATTAACTTTACCAGGTCTTTTTTCTTTAACTGGAGAACAATCAGTGGCAACCGGTTTCTTACCTTCTTTTATTCTCCTCTTCCTTTCAACCCAATCAGCTTGTTTTAATGGAGGTTGATTAACAATTAGATTCCTGACTCCATTACTTTGAAGTTTATGGACAAAGGTTCTCAGCTCTTCTTGCCCCTGAGCTAAACTTTGGATAAGAGCCACCTGGCCATTCATCTGGATCCTCATTTCTGTTATCTCAGCTTGCAATTGTTCCAACTAACCATCCTTGTTGTCCTCAGGACTCTTCTTCTTAGCCAGCAGTGTCTTCAACTCATCTTGTCCCTTGGACAAGTTCAGAATCAACTCTTGGAATCGGGCATTCTGAGCCTGGAGTCCTTTGACTGTTTGTTCAAGAGCCATTGCTGAAATAAACAGCGAGAAGATAAGAAACCTGTGCACAAGAAACCTGTGATGCAATGATATGATATGTGACTGTATATGCAATGTTTTCAAGGACCGCAGGATTTAAATTTGCTTAAACAATCAAGAAAGTAAGCTTTATTAGTAATAAATTTGTTTTGCCTCTTGGGTTTACAGAAAATGAAATGAAATAAATACAAGAGATGGGGTTTTAAGTCTCCCATGGACGTTTCCTCTTTGTGTTGAGGTATGAGTTGAGATTCGCTCCTCGTGAAGTTGCTTTGTTAGTTCCAGGATTCTTTCTTGGCTTGCTTTGTAATGAGCTTCGAAAGTATCCCTTTGCTCCTTCAACTGGATCCATGATCTCTGTAAATCTTCCATGTCAGTAGGCATGTCTGGGTGAAGGATGGTATAAGAAGTATCTCCTTCAGCAACAGGTTCCATGGTAAATGGCAGGATAGCAGGATATGGCATCATGAGAGTCTGAGCACGAGATCACACCCATCTGAGATAAGCTTCCATAGGAATAGTGTACTTAGGCTCCAGAGTCTTGCTGTCAACTTTGTTCACTTTTCCCCATGCTCGTATGAATCTCTGACGGTAACCTTGAAGATCGTTGTCGTAGTCAAACACAATACCTTGAATAAACATGTCATGAGGACCATCACTCCGAGCGTAACCAAACTGTCGTAGAGCTAAGGAAGGGTTGTAAGTTATGCCTCCTCTTATGCCTAGAAGTGGCACGTTAGGAAATTCCCCACAACGGTCAATGATAGTAACGTTCTCCATAGATCTGGAGCACCAATGGATATCTGAATGAGAGAGTGACATGATCCTTTTAGACCATCTGAACCCTTGTTCATTCTTCATTACTGAGCGAGGAAGGTGAGAAATAAACCACCTAGAGAGCAAAGGTATGCAGCACATCAGAGTTCCTCGTGCCTTTGTAGTACGAGTATGGAGAGAATGCAGAATGTCTCCAAGCAATGTAGGCACTGGATTGTGACTCAGAAATATGTTGATGGCATGAACGTCTATGAACTGATCAGGATTAGGGAACAACACTAAGCCATAAATCAACAAGGCTAAGATCTCCTCAAAAGCATCATAGCTCATAGCCTTCAAGAACACTTGAGTTTTATCCATTAATACCTTGGCAAGAATACCCTTAACTCTGCTTCTCGTTTCTAGAACAATGTCTGACTTCTTCAGATGTAGAGCTGCAGCAATAACCTCAGGTTTAGGCTCTTTTTCCAAGCCTGTGAAGGGTCTTTGATCAAGTACAGGTATACCCAGAAGTTTAGAGAATTCTTCCATTGTAGGAACCAGCTGATAGTCAGGGAATGTAAAGCAATGGTGCTTAGGATCAAAGAACTGGAACAGAACACTCATCATGACTTCATTGAATCCTGAGGTGACTAGATCCAATAGGTGACCATGTCTCTTGATGAACTGGGAATGATCAGACACTTGAGAAACCAACTCTTTAAGCTTAGCAGGTATACCTACAAAGTTGATCCTGATAGTGTTTCTACGAACAGAAGCCATGACCTGCAACAAAGAACAAAGATAAATCCTTTGGCCCTTGAAATGGTTAGTGAAAATGCTATGCTTATGATGCATGATGATGTCATGATGTTATGTTCAATCACAAACATGTGGCACACACAAACAATTCATACCATAGCCCTAGATTTAAAGGCTTGCATGAGGTTCAAAGGTAAGTACCCTCCCCTGAAGTTAGTTGGTTCATCTTGTCCTACAAAAGTAACCATGTTCTAAGGGATCTCAATACCATTGATCCTTCACAAGGGTGGTTGTTCAGTAGGCAACTTACTTGCCAACCAAAACCCTCCAAGTTTAGAATCTCAATGAGCGTAGTATCGAGTATCAACCAACTTTAGTCTGCACCAAAGCCGGTTATCTCACTACTTTCTAAAGGCCAAGATGGGATAACTAGGGTTCTAAAGGTTAGTTAGTGCATTGACAACATATGGCAGCCTCATATTATCCTCAACTTGACTTAAGGAACATAAGCACCAACCAAGAAGTCACACTAACTATGGCCACCAGATCAACCATATCGGTATACGCCGTACAGTTTCCTTGGTCTATTGCCATTTACCTAAGGTACACTAGATCCGGGTTAGGATCTTTCACACATAAGAGCACCCAACAAGTAAAGTAAAGCAAACAAAGCAAACAAATTTAAAGTGATCTAATCCCTAAGGGTACCCCTCTTTTATTAAGTCCCCAGCAGAGTCGCCAGTTCTGTAACACGGTGGGAGAACTGACTTTAGTTAAATATTGCGGATAGCAAGAGTCGCCACCGACTTTTATTTTATCCAAAGGAAAGGGCATAAAAGAACAGGGAAGACCTTAAAAGATTTTTGGGTTCGGGGGGTAGGTTATGTAAAGGGAAGGTGTTAGCACCCTTTACATCCATGGTTATCCATGGGCTCTTAGTTACTTAGCTCACTTTAAACTGTTTTGAAAAGTGTAGTGTGTGATTAAAAAATTTCTTAAGTTCTTTATAATGATCCTTGTACGGATATATATAAAGACTTTGTTTTGAAAATTGTTTGAAAATGTGAAGTGTGATGAAGTATTTTTGAATAAGTGAGCAAGTACTTAAGAGGAACCTACCCTATGATTAAATCTTTACTGTTCTTGAATGTTCTTTCAATGGTAAAACTATCCCTATTATTGAGGAATAGGTAGTCATTACCTTGGATGTATGGAACAAGTGAAGGGACATCTGTTTATTTAGGCAACTGTGGGGTGTATAAGCAATTCGAAGGGACTATCATCTTTATTCGAAAGGGACAAAATCATTACTAAGGCAACATTCGAAAGGGACTTGATCTTTTATCTGTTAAGGGACTAGATGATGTGAGATGAGGGACTTTTGCTTTATACACCCTACTTGACCTTTTTGTAATAGGCAACATGAGAGGTACCCCTAAGGAAGTGAGATGGCGATCAAAGATCGACTTACGTGTGTGAGTGTACAATTTTAATATTTATCTTTAAATTAGTGATTTAAATTCAATTTTAAAATACAAACATGTTTGCACTCCCTAATTTACTAACCATAGCGATTTATAAATAATTAAACGATAAAAATTACTACAACTATTACATAGCTTGCACAATTACATTATAATAAAAAAAATTTAAATAATAAGCATATAATAAATAAATAAATAAATAAAAGGTTAGTAATAATAAATAAAATAAATATAAGAGAAAAAAGGAGGTTAGCATAATAATATACAACTTAATTAAAAAAAATTTAGATTTTTTTAGATAGGCAATTTTTAAATAATTTATGATGAGAATAATAATAATAATTATATACTAATTTATTTACATGATAAACTATGATTAACAATTTAATTATATATATTAGAAATATTTATTAAGTATAATATTTAAACAAATAATTAAAATAAGAAATTAAAGTTTTTTTTTAAAAAGAAAATTAGTTTTTTTTATAGAAATTAGGGTTAGAATTATATATATATAAAATATTAGGTTTTTAAATTTAATTTACAATATTAATTTAATAATAAAATAAATATATACATATTTTGATTTAAATACATAATAAATGAATAAAAACTAGGTTTGGAATTTAGAAAATAAATTAGAAGTTTTTTTAGAAAATATAAAACATTTACATATTACTTTCCTAGAATTATTTAAATATATATATTAAACATAATTATAATTAATTAATTAATCAATAAAGTAATTAAACAAAATAATTGAACAAAACAAAAATTGAAACTTACCTGGGGCAGGGATCGAACCCACGCCCTAGGCTTCATCATCCTTGGACCAGCAAGCCATCCATCAGGCTATGTGTGCGTTGGTGATAGTGATCCAGGCAGCAATTATTATATTTTTAACCTGCGAAAATATTGACAAATAAAAACAAAACCAAAATGGCCTGGGGAGGTTTTGATCCCAGGACCATTACTTCGCCAGCCAAACGTGCACACCAACTGAGCCAAGTGCTTTAGTTGTAACATAACATAAACTAATTCAAAAAATATTAAATCAATAATTTGAATTTCTACAGATGGCGCCAATGGTCTTCATCTTCTTCCTCATACCTGCGAATTTTCATACGTTTTTACCTGCGAATTTTCCTTCGAAGTTCATCATGTACAGAACCTACGAATTTCAAACATCAACAAAACAGTGAAATTTTTCCAAATTGATTAGGGAAATATGATCCTCAGAGCTCATACAATCGTCCTATGTTCTTGAAAATTATTTATGTTTGGTTTATCACGAAACCCTAATCAAGAGGCCGAAACCCTAGCCATGGTGGATTCCTTAATCTGTAATGAAAATTCAATTAACTTGCCCAGAAACGTTCATTGCTTCACCATAAACACAAAACATTAGTCAAAAGAGATTTATAACACATGAATAGCAGAATACGAAAAAATCAAAAAAATGCAAGAACACGATTTCGGATTATGCATTTAGGCATGTTTTGGACAATGATAATGATCAGGTTATGTTCAGTGATGTTCAAGGAAGCCAATGCAACCTTCAAAAAGCTTTGAAATTGCTTCTAAGTAGGAAACCAAATTGGAGTTTTTTGAAGATTTTTGTGAAGTTTGAACAATGTGTAAGAGGCTGGGAATTCGTCCCTTTTGCATTGCTATGTGTTCATGTATATATAAGGATTGAATTAGGTCAAAAAGAATGGGCTTTGTATCATGAAAATTGATTACTTGATTATGAAGAAATCTCTTATCCAAAAATATCAAAAAATCCAATATATTCTTACTATCTTGGTCTAGCACGAATTTGGATATGAATAATTGGTCTTGAATGGTGTTTATGACCTTCTAGAATCACAATCTCTTCCAAATATATGATTTTCATATTTTATTTTAATTTAATTTGTATTTTAATGAATAAAATTCAAATAAATATCAAATAAAATATAAAAAATCAGAAAATGTATGGGCTAGGTCGTGCTTGATGATATTGTAAAGTTTGGATGGCAATTTGGTGGGCTCATTTAGCAAAAATTAGTTTTAAGGCCTTATTTGCTTCATAAACTTCCCAAATATTTCCCAACTTTGCAAGGGCACAAATCCTTCAATTTTAATGCTATGAAGGTGTTCTTGGACATTTTGGAAAGCTTAAAGAGTCCTCTAACCAACCTCATTGGTTTCATGTCCATATCTTTTACCATTCTCAAGTTATGCTCCTTTGAAGTTGTTGACTTTTTGTTGACTTTTAAAAGGACCTATAATGTCTTAGCTCATACCTTCCAAATGAAGCATTTTTGGGCTTGGCTTGTGAGATACAAAGTTGTAGAGAATTAAATTTCCTTCAAAATGAGAATTGGATGGAAAAAAATTGATGAAGCATGTGAAAGTTATGGCTGGTCAAAGTTCAGTTGACTTTTCTTGAAGAAACCCTAATTTAGAAACCTTTGATTCTTGATGATCTGAAATGTCCTTGATGAATCATGATCAACCCTTGATCAAATGATGAATTTTACTTCATATACTTGATGTTGGCAAAAAATCATGAAGTTTGACTTTGATTTGACCACAGTTGACCTCAGTTTGACTTTTTAACTGCTTTGACTGACTTTGACTTATCTGATCATTTGACTGAGCAAACCTTTGAGAAAAGTCTTGAAACTTGTCATGGGGATTCTTAAACACATATAAGATGTTATGAAGCTCACTTGAACTCTTGGAAATCCATTTAGCCTGATTAAAGTCAAAACCCTAGTTTTGGATGCATGGCTTAGGAGAATGCCTTGCTTGAGGGATTTGTCAAATCTTCTGACCCATGATGAACTTTGTGAACCTCATAAGATGTCTTGTGAACCTTGTGAACCTTATAAGATGTCTTGTGAACCTCATAAGGTGTCTTGTAAACTTCATGAACCTCATGAAAGGTCTTGTGAACCTTGTGAACCTCATAAAGTGTCTTGTAAACTTCATGAACCTCATGAAAGGTCTTGTGAACTTTGTGAAACTCTTAGTACACAAAGTCTTGTATTGTGAGGGCAAATTTTGGGGTGCAACAGCTGCCCCTGTTCAATTTTCTGAAACCTGAGGGGTTAGATTGGTATATTTGCCAGTCATGACCTGGAAGGTTGAAGGGGATTGAACACAAAAGCCCAAAAATTTGCACTCACTGGTGCGTAGAGTGATACTGATGACTAGTTGTATATGCTTGAGTGGGCTTAAAGATGCCACTTGGAGAAAAGTTCTTCAAACACATTTCTTTGGGGGATAAAGCAGTCCAAAATATGAAGATATAATGATAGCTTTCAGGAGGATAAACAACGTCCTGAGGTAATGATATGCTTTCAGGAGGATAAACAACGTCCTGAGGTAATGATGATAGCTTTCAGGAAGATAAACAACGTCCTGAGGTAATGATATGCTTTCAGGAGGATAAACAACGTCCTGAGGTAATGATGATAGCTTTCAGGAAGATAAACAACGTCCTGAGGTAATGATATGCTTTCAAGAGGATAAACAACGTCCTGAGGTAATGATGATAGCTTTCAGGAAGATAAACAATGTCCTGAGGTAATGATAATAGCTTTCAGGAAGATAAACAACGTTCTGAGGAAATAATGTAACCTTTGGGAAGATAAACAACGGCCTAAGGTCAAGATATGCTTTCAGGAAGATAAACAATGTCCCGAGGAAATGATATGCTTTCAGGAGGATAAACAACGTCCTGAGGTAATGACCACCACAGCAACCACATTATCAACAGCAAGTTCAGTATCCACCACAGAGAACCTACAACAACAACAACAGCAATCAGCAACAAAGACCCTTTCAGCAAAGACCATCACAGGCAAATAGGGTGATTGACCCTATTCCTATGCCATATGCTACCTTATTGCCACAACTCCTGAAGCTCAACTTGGTTGAGTTAAGGACATTGGCACCACCAGATCCCTCTAATCTGCCAAGAAACTATGATGTCAACGCCAGATGTGCTTTTCACTCCAATGCACCTGGCCACAATACTGAGAAATGCAGGGCTTTACAAATGAAAGTGCAAGATCTGGTGGATTCCAAAGCCCTCAACTTTGCACCCCCTCCAAATGTCAACAAGAATCCCATGCCCAATCATGGAGGACCAAGAATTAATGCCATTGAGGAAGACAAGCCATCTTTCTTAATCACCAGTGTTGGGCAGATTCGGACACCTCTGGTAGAAATTAAAGCTCAGCTCCTAGAATGCCAGATGTTCCCCGGGTGTGAGCTCGGTTGTGGTTATTGCAACATTTCGGTCAACGGGTGTGATAATTTGAGAAGCGGCATAGATGGTCTTATCAAAAGTGGTATACTTCAGATCACAACATCGACGCCTACAAATCCAGCAATCCGTTTGACAACAATTCCGGACTCTTCTACAACTGCAACAACAATCATTCCGACCAATTCATCAATATCATCGACCATGGCTCCATCCATAACTTCAACAAATCAAATGTCGTCAACCATTTCTTCTACAACATCAGCACTCATTTATTCAGCAGAATCTTCTACAACGCCAATAGAAATTGATGAAGATATCTCAGCAGTCACCATATACTATGATCCGTCATTTGTTCCTCCAAACAACAACTTTCAACAACAAGTAGTGGCATCTCCTGCCAGGTCACCAGTCACCATCTACTACAATCCGCACACCATTTCAGTACCCTCCTCTGCTGCAGTCAGTCCAGTTACCATCACGGTGCCTGGACCCGTTCCATATGAAAGCAGTAATGCCATACCCTGGCATTATGGTTCTGACCTCTACTGCAACGGGGAGAAAATCACTTTGGATTCTTCAACCTCTTCTCCACAGATTGATAATGTTGGGGGAGGCGGAGGCTTCACCAGAAGCGGACGCCTTTTTGCCTCACAATTGCAAAGACCTAATGCCGAAGCAGAAGCTGCTGCAAAAGCAAAAAGGAAGAGTGTGGTACCTGAAGAACCAATCACCAAAGAAACTCAGAAGACATCTTTTGAGAAAGATGTAGATGAGTTAATGAGGATTATAAAGAGAAGTGATTACAAGGTGGTGGATCAGCTTCACCAAACTCCCTCAAAGATCTCCATATTATCCATGCTGATGTGTTCTGAAGCTCACAGGAATGCATTACTGAAAGTCTTGCACGCAGCATACGTGCCAGAGGAGATCACTGTTAATCAGCTGGAGACCGTGGTAGCAAATGTCAACACCAGTCATGGACTGGGCTTTACCAACACTGACTTAACAGCTGAGGGACGTAACCACAACAAGGCTTTACACATCACTCTAGAATGTAAGGGTGCTGTTCTATCTCATGTACTGGTGGACACTGGGTCTTCACTCAATGTTCTACCAAAGAAAGCCTTGGTGAAGCTGGAGTATGATGGCTTGGCACTGCGCCCAATTAATTTAGTGGTGAGAGCATTTGATGGCTCTAAAAGATCAGTGCTAGGGGAGATTGATCTGCCTGTGATGATTGGCCCGCAGACTTTTAAGATTACCTTCTATGTGATGGACATTCAGCCGGCCTACAGCTGTTTGTTGGGTAGACCTTGGATCCATGCCGCTGGCGCAGTTACGTCTACCCTTCACCAGAAGTTGAAATTCGAGTGGGAAGGCCAGATCATCACCATCAGTGGTGAAAAGGACATCTTTGTTAGCCACCTGGCTACGTATAAGTACATTGAAATTGTCGCTCCCGGGATTTTCATCCTAGTACAAACGCGAAAGTGGCGCGGAAAAGGTTAGAGTCGCCAGCCAGACATTTTTATCCCGAAAGAATGGGAAGGGTAATGTTGCACAAACCTGAGGAAGAAGGAAAAGGACGAGGTCCTGCGAACCAAAGATCTGAGTTCGGGAGTCGGTTACGAATTGAGAAGGTATTAGCACCCCAATCTGTCCGTCGTACCCGACGGGATCCACGCTTGCTTGCTTTTTTCAAAGGGTGAGAAATAAGATGCTGCTGAAATGAAATAATGGCTATCTAGAATGGAATGGAAATGAGAAAAGAAATAAGAAAAGGGAATGGAAAGAAAGGGGGAAATGTAGGGAAAATAAAGAATGTGCTCGAATGGGCCCTACCCCACTGCCTACGTACCTCATCGGGATAAATGAGGATCAGAGACGCCGTAGTTCGTCTAACTAAGGCGGGAACTATTTGTTTGTGTTTTTTACAATTGGAACTGCGTATGTCTATGCTCAGGTGTTGCAGGCTCGTCTGGTACGAGTGCGTTTACCGTCTTGCATGCGAGACAAGTCGTCGCGAGTTCGCGTTGTGAGTGAATGAGATGAGAAGAGAAGTTCCCGCAGGAAAGACGCTTATTGTTTGTTTGGTGGTTTTTAGAAACTTTTATGAGTGAAAGTTTGCATAGGTAAGTGTTCCTAAGTCTTACTCAATGGGATGTGTACATCTCACATCATCCCGAAATGGAATGCGCAAGAGGCACACCTATCTATGGAGGAAATCCCCAAAGCTAGTCCCACAAGTGAAGGCTCAAGCACACTAACCTATTATCATTATTAAGTGTTTTTGTGTTTTTTTGGTTAAGAAGTGTTTTTTGGCTTTTCTTTGTGAGGTACTCATGCTAAGACCTATCCACCACGAGTGATGACTCACACCTCGCCCCGAAATGGAACGCGTGCAAGCATCTCATAGCAAAGTCTCATGTCACATGAAAGTACTCAACCTTTATTAAGTGAATTAGAATTAAGTTTGAAGATGAGAAGAGAGAGAGCGCCAAAGGATCTCAAAGGAAAAATTCTAAAGGGGACTAAAAATAATCCTAAGTGTTAACATGCATGGATGTCCTAGGGGTTAATGAGGTATTCTAATCCTAAGAAAGAAAAGGAAAGGAAGAAAAGAGAGTTAGAAACTAACTTACTTCCTAAGGAAGTTAAGTTGTCTCTAAAGAAAGGGAAAACCTATAAGCAAGCACCAAGTGCTAAGGAAAACACATTTAGAATGCATAAAAGATAGGAATGAAGTGAGGCTTACCTCAATCTTCCCCCCTACAAAACAAATATTAGCATGACAATGCATATTGAAAGTAAAATCGAAGCATGAAAGCGATTAAGTACCATAAACATCCTAGAATGGAACTAGGGTTCAAAATAAGACCTAAGTCTAAAGGTGAAGGTACCTAAAGGTTACATGACTTCTAAAGTCAGTAGCTACATGCTATAGGTCCCTAGGGATGCTAGGATACCTCACAAGATCAAACTATGTCAAACTATGTACAAAAAGTTCACCTAAGTTCACCTAAATGCAAGTTAGGGTTTATGGATGAAGTATGAATGCATATGGCTTACAAGAATGAATTAATGCATAAAATGAACATCAAAGTCAGTAGTGAATGCTTATGAAGATGGATGAATGAATATACAATCATGGATGCAATGGATTAGGCATATGGAGCAATGAGAAAAAGATATGAGAAGAAACGAACAAAAATCGCATAAGATCGCACATGATGAAAGTTAAGGAAGAATGGCATGTGAATATGAATGAAATGATTATGGGTCAGTAGCATACAAGGTATGAGATGAAATTAGAATGCATGAATAGGCATTAATGATTTCCACATAATTCAAGTTAACAATTAGAGGAGAAGAGAAGCTAGTTTATGTTAAAGTTAATTCACATAAGTATGCACTTTAAAGCACCAAAACAAACCAAATGAGCATGGTTCAAAAAATGACCTATGACTGGAATTAAAGACATAAAAATGACCTATAATAAACTCTTAAAAGCTACCAAAAAGTTCCTCAATCAAATGGCATGAATGCCTTCTTAACACTTAGGTTATGCGACACATAAACACATGAATCAACCTAGGATCTAGGTGACATGGAAAAATAGCAAAAAGCCTTTAAAAATTATGAAATTAAATCCCTGGAATGATATAGTCATTATCTTACATTGTCCAAAAGGATTATACAAAATTATGCACTAAAGTGCCAAAACAATTCCTTGACTAGCAAGGTAACAAAACATGATCACCAAAAAACGACTCCACAAAGTGGATCAAAAAGGGAACTAAAAATTATGAAACAAAATGCCTAATGAGCATCAAAATGTCACAAATTACAGTGATTAATCACACACAAAAAATAGGTTTCACACCTATGGGGAAAAATCGATTTCGATCCCTTATGCCAAAACATTCCTTTTTGGGACAGCTTATGATCTAAAATCCAAATTAATTATTAAAACCACCCAAATCTGGAAACAAAAAATATGACAAATTAATTAAGAGGATGAGGATCACTAATGAATTTTTCCAGAATTTTATCCCACCTAAAACTATTTTTAATAATTGCGACGAAACGGGCAAAAACGATATTTTAAGGGAAAGTGAAAGGAATCGAATTCTCTAATCCGTAACCTAATCCCTAAACTCCGAAATCGACACATATCAATATATATCACAAATAAATCCAATGCCTCAGGTGGGAGGGCTCAATATGCACCTTAAGTTATATGATCCTAAGTCGCATACAACTAGAATGATGCATTAAAGTAGAGAATCGAGATTACTTACTTGGTCGAAGTGCCGATTCTTTCACATAAAAGAAATCCAAAAAAACTTCAAGCCAAGCCTTGTAATCTCCCATGAGCAAAATAAATGCTCATCTTCCATAATTACTTTGTGAAGATTCCCCATAATCGAAACAAAAACAACGGCACAAAATATCATTTGAATCCAAAGGTATCCCACAAATAAAGTGGAATACCAACCAAACGACCGTCGTTAAGATCTTTGCGAGAACCTTGCATGAACTCAACAAACGCATTAGAAACCAAAAAGAGGTGCAACCGGAAGTTGCACCTATGCCTCACAACTCCAAATCAAGTAGAAATATGAATATACGAGTCATGGACATGCATTGAAATTTACGTTTCAAAACGGGGCAGCACTTATGCACTAATATAAACAACATGCAAACTCAAACCGGAATCGAACAAATTTACATGCAATGAATGGAAAATGATCAACAAACATAAGTACAAGTCAAAATAAGACCAATGCATCAAAACCGCACCAAACCGAACATAAAAAGCCTTGAAACGGAAAAACGCGTCAAAAATCACCGACTCGGAATTGAACGAAAATCGCATGGTAACTTGCAAACGTGCCAACGGATTCAAATATGCAATCGGATTTTGAAAATTCCGCTCGGAAGTGATACTTTTTGGCCGATTTCGTCGGCTGGCAGTAGTGAAATAGTCGGAAAAAATTGTCCGAAATCGACTAAAAAGTTCACCAATGGCTCTGGAATAATCAACAAAGTCAATTTACACTATTCACATTCGCGAAAACGCGCTACGGTTAGGAAGTTATGACCAAAATATATTCTCGACACGCGACACATGAACAACATCAACAATTAAGCCTCAACCTATCATATTTCAAATTTGCACATTGAAACAAACATGAATTTAAAAGTCAAGCACTTCAATCAATATCAAGTCATAATAATTAGCTCTCTTAGGAATTTTGTCAAACACCTAACATTCACCGATTATTCTATGTCAACTTTACCAAGCCTTTTCAATCATGCACCACAACAATTATTAGGATAAATTAATCAAGAATCAATCAATAATCAAATCATGAATCAATGCACATAATCTCCACAAGATTAATTCAACTTCAAAATTCAATTCAAGAAACAATTCAACAATTATTCATGAATTAAAGTTTAAGAAGCTTACCGAATGAAGAATCGACGAAGAAATTGCGAATCCGAAGGAAGTGAGACGCGATCATGAACGGAGGAGAGGAGGAGAGGTCGCGCGGCTGCCGGTGGCAGAAGATGGTGGTCTTACGGTGGTGAAGTTGACCGGAGGTGGTGGTTCGTGGCGGCTCGGCTACCGGAAGCTTGATCGGAATTGTTGTGTTCTTGAGTTCTTGATGAAGTTGTTGTTGTGTTCTTGAGAAATAATTGAGAGAATGAACTTTGATCCTTTAGAGAGAGTTTGTGAGAGTTTTTTGGTGTTTGTAAATTATGATTGAAGTTATGAGACAAATTGTGGGTCAAAAGAATATATAGTGAAGTGTAAAATGAAAGGCAAAAGGTGGAATTTCGGCTTAAGTGAAAATAACAATATCTTCGGCAAGAAATTTTGACTCTGAGCCTTCCACAGTATCGTCCGCCTCTGAATCACGGTTGCAACACAAAAAGAACGGACGTCATACGATCAAAATCGAGTGCGATCAATACGTTTAAGCTGCAAGATGTCACTGAATAAGTTGTTTTTTCGGCTTATTTGGTATCCTCTACTCGAAAATGTGACGAGGCCAACCACTTCGGAGCATAATCTCGACTCGACTTTGTCAGCAAAGTTGTAGATCTATGAGTCAGTGACCTGGTGTTAAAATCTAAGATCAACCGGACAAACGACGAGGGAGATATGAATTTTCTCGTGAAACCACTTTCAGCATTTTTCTTCGGTTCAACACTTCAGTTTTGTGAAATAAACCAAAACGATAATCTTTGGAGCACTGTTCAAACTCGCATTTGTCTTTGAACTTGAAGAGGATAAAATTTTTGAACCAACGCTTCAAGAACGGGTGCAATCCGATGAAAATTGACCGAGTTATGAATTTTACAAAATCTGACAGACAATGCAGTGCATCAAAGAACCTTATTGGTAATTCGCATTTTCGAGATCCTTCCGCTTGGACCGAACCAAAACTAAATTCACATAATGAATATAACATCTAAACGGAATTTTAGGCACCAAAACGACATCAATTCGATAAACGATCCAAGAGTTATGAATTTTTTAGTGTTCAAAACTCACCGGTTCAGCACTGTTTTTCACTATGTCGACTCTAAAGACTCGCACATTCTGAAATCTTCTTCAAAGAATTAGTTCTCGGCCAAAACCCAAAAGTTGGAAAGGATATCAAGACGGAACTTTTGGCATATGAATCTCTCAGACATGTTGACCCAATAAGAAGTTACAAACTCTTGAATACCGCTAGCATAGTTAATCGGCGAAACCGAAATTTCAGAAACAAATAAATCCCGCCATTTTCCTTGATGAATTGGCCTCCGAGCCGAACACAAAAGTTGTAGAGAATAATGAAACGGTCTAAACTATTGAGTTTCAAGCCAAAATGAGTTTCCGAGCATAAGTTACAACTTTTGCAAACTGCACCATAAAACTGATATTCAGCTTAAACTCCTCTGAATCAACCGAGAACTTTTGGCTTCTTCTGAGATTATTGTGCACGTGCCGCATGAAGAAATAAAGGCCAGTCGCAACCTGTGAAAGCTCAAATGGATATGTATATTCATGTATGTTTATGATGCAATTGTGATCTAAATGCAATGCAATGTATGAAAGGATATGCTAAATGGCATGAAAATGAGAGGGCAAATTTTGGGGTGTTACAGCTGCCCCTATTCAGTCATCTGTTAATCTGAAAAGGACGGTAGCACGAGCTATCGACCATTCAAGATAAACTGTGATTGAATACCAAGAAGACTAGAAATTTGCACTCTGACGAAGAATGCAACACCGGGAAATAAACCCGACCAAATGACGCTTTGGTGACTGAAGGGGAGAAAAAGCAGACGAGCTTCTTCCAAGTTGAAACTGATATCTGGAATAAAAGTGCTAAGACAGACGAGTCTTCAAACAATCCTGTGACGCCAGGTGTCGGAAAAACGAGTCCTCAGACATTGCAAGAACTTGTAACTGAGACAGACGAGCCTTCAAAAAAATCCTGTGACGCCAGGAGCTGGACAAACGAGTCCTTAAACACTTCAAGCATATAAACTGAGACAAACGAGTCTTAAAAAAAAAATCCTGTGACGCCAGGAGCTGGACAGACAAGTCCTTAAACACTTCAAGCATATAAACTGAGACAGACGAGTCTTCAAAAAAAATCCTGTGACGCCAGGAGCTGGACAGACGAGTCCTTAAACACTCCAAGCATATGAGACAGACGAGTCTCCTTTGGATTTACCTGTTACGCCAGAAGCTGGACATACGAGTCCTCCAACACTGCAGAATATATGACTTGAGACAGACTAGTCTTCAAACAATCCTGTGACGTCAGGAGCTGGACATACGAGTCCTCAAACACTGCATATAGCATGAGATAGACGAGTCTCCTTCGGATTTACCTGTTACGCCAGGACCGACAATGCACTTAAGTCTGTGGGATAGACATGCAATCAAGGTAGACGAACCTTCTTCATATATTATCCGCGGATATATGGTATAAGACAGACGAGTCTTCTTTGAGCAAACCTGTGACGCCAGGTGCAGCAACCATAATTGGTGCTTGAGACAGACGAGCCTCCTTCGGATTTACCTGTTACGCCAGGACCGGTATCAATTTTGACATTAATTCCCACTGTCAGGATTCTAAACCTCTTCAATACAGACGAGTATTGGATGATCATCAAGATAACACAGACGAGTGCCATAAGTCAATGATACAGACGAGTATCAGACGATGATCTGAGAAACACAGACGAGCGTTTCAGGCAATGATACAGACGAGTATCAGCAACTGGTATAGACGAATACCAGAGATTCAAACACAGACGAGCATTTGAAGTAGTCACAGAAATATTAGGGTAAACAGCAAATCTTCACATTCAAATGTAAGCTAGCACAGACGAGTGCTGAGGATGATACAAACGAGTATCCAAGCAAGGCAGACGCTTCAGAACACAAACGACTTCTGGGGAATAAAAGCAGACGAGCTTCAAACAAACACAGACGAGTGCTGGACAGTTGCAGACGAGCAACAACAGAGAATACATATCAAGGCACAGACGAGTGCAGTGAAGGATCCAATACCAAACACAGACGAGTGTTGGGAGGTTGCATACTAGCAACAACAAATATCATCTCAGAACACATACGAGTGTTGAGGAGTTGCGGACAAACAACTATCATAACCAAACACAGACAAGTGCTGGAAAATTGTAGACGAACAATATCAAGGTAATCATAAGCCAATGTTGGGGGAAGGCAGACGAGCAATACCACAGAGCCAACACAGACGGGTGTTGAAAGATGCAGACGAGCAACAATAAAGCAGTAATACCAACGCTAGGGAGAACTCCGTTTAGGGATAACACAAACGAATGTTGACAAACACAGACGAGCGGTAGACAAATGCCTGATTGGAAGCAAGAGATACAACTCTGCAGGGGAAGAGAAGTCAGGAGGTTTGGACACTCAACTCTGACTGAGGTGATGAATATCTGGCTGTATCATCAAATACCTAAAAGTATGGCAACTTGGCTGGGAAATATTTCACGGACGGAGGTGAAAATCAAATATGAACTCTGTGGGGACAGGATCATCTTCGGACTTGGCTGGGGAATCAAAGGCATGGCACCGCTGAGGGAGCAAACTGCTGGGGAGGAATGACACCCCTTATACTGCTGAGAATTGCCCCTGTCTGAAGGGAAACTTCTGCTTGAGGATGATACCCACCTTCTGCTACCTTGCTGGGAGAAATTTCAGCTTCCACTTTACTGAGGATGATAGATAATGTCAATGATAAAGCTTCCCGCTGAAGATAAGAGCTCAAGTTGCCACTTGCTGGGATAAGAGATAAATCCTCTCATGTTGGGAATGAGAGATGTAAGGCGTCTCATGCTGGGGATAAGAGACGATGATATCCTTCTGCTCCAGAAGTAACCTTCCATTTATCGCACTACTGGAGAAGGAATTGTCTAATGAGACTTGCTAAGGAATTCTAATCAATGAAGTCCGCCGACGAAACAACTCTTGAAGTACTGTGCCGACAATGGCTTTGCCTCCCAACCCTGGGTGGATAGGTTGCCAACTAATCATGAGTGAACAATGGTTCTTTGCAATTTTCAACTCACCTTAGATTAAGGTCCATCGGAAGAAAATGTCTCAAGAGGATTTCACAGAAAACATGACATACGAAATGCCTCGGTGTCTTCAAACTCTTGGAGAGATTCGTCGGATCTCGAAATAACTGCCCCAGACTGCATGGTCTATGAAAGAAATTTTCCTCACGAGGATTAATGAAAAACCTCATATCACCGTGAAATATTATGCCCTAGTATTTTGACCTTTGGATAGGTGCTTTGGATTTACCGTCTTCGGGAGAAAGTACTTCTCATTAGGATGGCCTGCCCCGGTACAAGTCTTGAAGTGATCACCCCTGAATGATTGTGTTTTGAAGAAAACACCCATGCCAATTGTTCTTTGAGAGATTGGATCTCGAAGTAATTGCCCCAGTTTGATTGAAATTTGAATACATGCCTCAGACTAATGGCTCTTTGAGAGATTTGAATCTCGAAGTGATTGCCCCAGCTTGGTTGAACTTTGAAGAGATTGCTCGACATGATTTCCCCAGATTAGTTGGCCCTTACCACGACTGTTGGGAAAATCCCTACTCAATGGAGTTTTCTTGAAAAGTGCACCTCGATAGATTGTCCTTCGGAAGTTTCAGACTTCTCAACTTGGCAAGATTAAGCTTCTGTACTGAGATTCCATATGTAAACTTTTATGATGCCAAACAAATGTATGTAAGCAGAAAATGTTTATTTTAAGAATGAAAATTCTAATGCAACACACATGTTAATCTTGAAGTTTTACTGTAAAAAGATGTCGCCAACCTTTGTGAGTGAATCACTGGTTAAATACGACATTGGTTTTTGATGAATGAAAGCACGCACATGCAACACCAACAAAGAACTTTTAGCACAACTCATAGGAGTCAGGAACGCGATCTTGTGGTAGTACGCTCTCAAGATAACCCTGTTTCAGTTAGGACTTTTGAGGGTTGTATCGTGGTCTGGTTCACGGTTATAAAAATAAAGGATATAGGCTCGAAGTTTATTTGTGCCCACCCATCTTCGTGATGTTCTCCATTCCTATGTTCAGCTAGCTTTCACAAGCGCTCACTTCTCAAAAAGGGTTTTGTGATGGTTGAGGAACCAATTACACTAACGGTTTAAGCACCAATCAAGTTGTTGTTTGGAGTCAGTCATCCCTTCGTCTTTCGTGTCTGTATCACACGACTTTGTTCTTGTTCAAGGATCTTTCTTGTGTAATCCTTTTCGTCTTTCGCTTTTGCATTATTTTGCTTATCCCTAACTTTTGCCTGGACTGATTCTTGTGAATCTTTGATTGTGAAGTCCAGCGGGATGCCCTAATTTTTGCCTAAGTCGCTTGTTTTCAAGTTTCAACTTAGCGGGCTTTCTCATTCATCATTTTTTCAATTCTTTTTTTTTTGAACAAATCGTGTGACACTGTTTGTCTTGATTGCTTTGAAAGGGTCGTGACTGCCTCATTCTCTGGTCAATGATTAATAACCAATGTGGTTTCCGGTCTTTGGACTATTGATTGGGATAACCATTGTGGTTTCTGGTCTTTGGAACTCTTGATTTGGTACAACGAAAGGTAATGGATCCTCAGATTTGCACTCCTTTTCGAAATTTGAACGATCGGTCCAGCTAGCTGACACCTACCCTGCCCCTGGGTTAAATGCAAGGGTTTTTTCATGCAAAAATAAACTCCTACTTCAAGGCTCAAATGGGTTGGCGAGGGTCTATCTCCCTTATATCTCCGGTGTTTAGGACTTGAAACAATGCCTGTACATCGTCAACAGGGTCTTTCTCAAAAGCGAACAATTAGAGTTTTTGCGTTTTCATTTCGTCATCCTCCCTGATAGAGTTTAAGCACAACAGTTGGTATTGCAATGCACATACATAAAATCATGAGTGAATACGAATGGATTACTTCAAGAAAAACATGTGCATTTTATTATAGTTAACATTCAAAAACAAATAAGTTTCATGCATGCATACAAATGTTTAAACAAACAATATAAACTACAAATGAAAATGCAGTAAAGAAGCTGAACATTGCCGTCATTGAGGAGACTTGACTCCGTCTGGACTTATTGCTTCTGAAGATGTCTTTGCAAATTGGGAGACCCATTTGATGAGGAGACTTCAATATGTGAGCATACTTTCTGGCATGATGACCTTTGAGTCGATTAAATTCGGGACCTTATCTTCACCTTTACCTCTGAAAGACTTGCAATCTTCAATTAAAAGGCCAGGTGCCCCAGAATGGTAATCATACTTGGCATTGAAACCCCAAAGGAAACTTTGTCGGAGATGATCCTGATGCAGTTAGCTCAACCACTCCGAATTTGCGTAAATGAGGACACTTGTTGCACGTACGTCATCAGAATATGATCAAACTTCTTCTCAAGTTGTTTTGGCCTTTACCCGCATTCTCTGCCCCTAGGATTCTCTTGGGAAGCTCCAGTCAGATGCTGACAAATGACATCTGGAGGGAAAAGGTTGATAAAGTTAATAGATAAGGTTGCTCGGAAAGATCTTGCACGATCTCCTGCCTACGTATCTCCATTGACCAATGGAGAATCAGAGCAGCGTAGTTCCCCTCAATAGGGATGAAAATAGCTTTGTTCAGAATTTCCATAACCAAGCTCATATGAGTCTTCATCTGGTTGACTTCCTGTTTCAGCAGTTTCTGGTTTTGAAATAAAGCTTATACCTCTTCCCTGAATGGCCTCAGCTGGGTCTTCCTTCGATTACCTCCGCCCGGAGTTGCTTCAAATATATACCTTAATGATTGTGATTCAAGTTGTCCATTCTGATGAGAAATCAAGTCAGGAAAAGAATTTGTCTCTAAACACCTGTCAAGAATGCAAGGATGTATGCAAATGCCATGTTCAATTATTTCTGAGGAATCTATCTGCTTTAATTCAAGTTTTGATACAGAAAAATCCAACAACATGATTCAGATATGTGATCCTCGGAAATAACTGAACATGTATGCAGAAATGCTATGATGTCATGTATGCAACAGACGTGTGATCAATGGTGTGATGTTGGTGTTGAGCAGTGAACCAACTGTTTGTATAGAACCCCAATAACGGCACCATCTCTGTATAGAACCCCATAACTGAGAACCCAATAACTGTAGAACTGGATCACATAATAGAATAGTCACTGATGGTGTTGAAGTTGAACAACGAGCCAAGTGTCTGTGGAGAGTCATAATAACAGTCACAATATCAGGGTCACCATGGTAATCACAGTAACAATCTCTCTGAATAGAAATCCCGGATCTCAGAATCAAAGAACCATAGAACACTGAACAATACTGGCAAAGTGGGTATGTTGAAGTTTAGGGTTCCTGCAAACCTGTAAACCCCTCCCAATCTCACGGGTGTGCTACTCGGGTCAACATCACGGACTCTCAAAGCCGAATAGCAATAATACGTTCACCATTTCCGAGAAATGGCTCATGACCAAATCAGGGAATCGGTTTGGCATTATGTACTACTCAGGGAGGCCTCAGCTGAGTCCAAGGAAACAAGCATCCCTCATTGGTCCCCAGCTTCAAGCACTGAATCGAGAAACAATAGTACATTCATCCCGAAGGGTACAATACTACCGTCATACGAACAGTTTGCCTTGACTGGATTCCTATGAGAGAACCAGGCCATCCTATGTGAGTTCCCAGTGGACCCTCGGATGCGAGTGGGTTTGCCAACAAATGTGGTCTGCCACTGTCATCACTAGAGAGGGTTGTTTCCACAAAGGTTCTCAATGATCGGTCCCCAGATGCACATAACTATCAAGGTCCTATCCCGAAGTGGAGGAAATCCCCACACAAGATATTTCCAAGACAGTCGCAATCTGGGCGTGAAACACATCGCCACTCATCATGTCACATGCGAGTACAATATGTCCACTCTAATCCTAGGGTGCACTCAAGCCGGGTACTTGGCTTATCTCTCAGAAACAATATCACCCGAACCCACCAAACAGAAAACCAGTCCAGACAGTCCAGTATGATATACATGATGCAGAAAATAAATACTGAAAACTGTAAATAAAGCTGTAAACAAAAGCGGTAAACAAACAACAATACGATATAACAAGCCACAACAAACAAACATCACCCAAAGAAACAGAAACAAACAAGCGCTAGGAGAGACTCACAAGGGAACCAGAGATCATCTGGTGTGCAGTCCCCAGCAGAGTCGCCAGCTGTCGCTCCCGGGATTTTCATCCTAGTACAAACGCGAAAGTGGCGCGGAAAAGGTTAGAGTCGCCAGCCAGACATTTTTATCCCGAAAGAATGGGAAGGGTAATGTTGCACAAACCTGAGGAAGAAGGAAAAGGACGAGGTCCTGCGAACCAAAGATCTGAGTTCGGGAGTCGGTTACGAATTGAGAAGGTATTAGCACCCCAATCTGTCCGTCGTACCCGACGGGATCCACGCTTGCTTGCTTTTTTCAAAGGGTGAGAAATAAGATGCTGCTGAAATGAAATAATGGCTATCTAGAATGGAATGGAAATGAGAAAAGAAATAAGAAAAGGGAATGGAAAGAAAGGGGGAAATGTAGGGAAAATAAAGAATGTGCTCGAACGGGCCCTACCCCGCTACCTACGTACCTCATCGGGATAAATGAGGATCAGAGACGCCGTAGTTCGTCTAACTAAGGCGGGAACTATTTGTTTGTGTTTTTTACAGTTGGAACTGCGTATGTCTATGCTCAGGTGTTGCAGGCTCGTCTGGTACGAGTGCGTTTACCGTCTTGCATGCGAGACAAGTCGTCGCGAGTTCGCGTTGTGAGTGAATGAGATGAGAAGAGAAGTTCCCGCAGGAAAGACGCTTATTGTTTGTTTGGTGGTTTTTAGAAACTTTTATGAGTGAAAGTTTGCATAGGTAAGTGTTCCTAAGTCTTACTCAATGGGATGTGTACATCTCACATCATCCCGAAATGGAATGCGCAAGAGGCACACCTATCTATGGAGGAAATCCCCAAAGCTAGTCCCACAAGTGAAGGCTCAAGCACACTAACCTATTATCATTATTAAGTGTTTTTGTGGTTTTTTGGTTAAGAAGTGTTTTTTGGCTTTTCTTTGTGAGGTACTCATGCTAAGACCTATCCACCACGAGTGATGACTCACACCTCGCCCCGAAATGGAACGCGTGCAAGCATCTCATAGCAAAGTCTCATGTCACATGAAAGTACTCAACCTTTATTAAGTGAATTAGAATTAAGTTTGAAGATGAGAAGAGAGAGAGCGCCAAAGGATCTCAAAGGAAAAATTCTAAAGGGGACTAAAAATAATCCTAAGTGTTAACATGCATGGATGTCCTAGGGGTTAATGAGGTATTCTAATCCTAAGAAAGAAAAGGAAAGGAAGAAAAGAGAGTTAGAAACTAACTTACTTCCTAAGGAAGTTAAGTTGTCTCTAAAGAAAGGGAAAACCTATAAGCAAGCACCAAGTGCTAAGGAAAACACATTTAGAATGCATAAAAGATAGGAATGAAGTGAGGCTTACCTCAATCTTCTCCCCTACAAAACAAAGATTAGCATGACAATGCATATTGAAAGTAAAATCGAAGCATGAAAGCGATTAAGTACCATAAACATCCTAGAATGGAACTAGGGTTCAAAATAAGACCTAAGTCTAAAGGTGAAGGTACCTAAAGGTTACATGACTTCTAAAGTCAGTAGCTACATGCTATAGGTCCCTAGGGATGCTAGGATACCTCACAAGATCAAACTATGTCAAACTATGTACAAAAAGTTCACCTAAGTTCACCTAAATGCAAGTTAGGGTTTATGGATGAAGTATGAATGCATATGGCTTACAAGCATGAATTAATGCATAAAATGAACATCAAAGTCAGTAGTGAATGCTTATGAAGATGGATGAATGAATATACAATCATGGATGCAATGGATTAGGCATATGGAGCAATGAGAAAAAGATATGAGAAGAAACGAACAAAAATCGCATAAGATCGCACATGATGAAAGTTAAGGAAGAATGGCATGTGAATATGAATGAAATGATTATGGGTCAGTAGCATACAAGGTATGAGATGAAATTAGAATGCATGAATAGGCATTAATGATTTCCACATAATTCAAGTTAACAATTAGAGGAGAAGAGAAGCTAGTTTATGTTAAAGTTAATTCACATAAGTATGCACTTTAAAGCACCAAAACAAACCAAATGAGCATGGTTCAAAAAATGACCTATGACTGAAATTAAAGACATAAAAATGACCTATAATCAACTCTTAAAAGCTACCAAAAAGTTCCTCAATCAAATGGCATGAATGCCTTCTTAACACTTAGGTTATGCGACACATAAACACATGAATCAACCTAGGATCTAGGTGACATGGAAAAATAGCAAAAAGCCTTTAAAAATTATGAAATTAAATCCCTGGAATGATATAGTCATTATCTTACATTGTCCAAAAGGATTATACAAAATTATGCACTAAAGTGCCAAAACAATTCCTTGACTAGCAAGGTAACAAAACATGATCACCAAAAAACGACTCCACAAAGTGGATCAAAAAGGGCACTAAAAATTATGAAACAAAATGCCTAATGAGCATCAAAATGTCACAAATTACAGTGATTAATCACACACAAAAAATAGGTTTCACACCTATGGGGAAAAATCGATTTCGATCCCTTATGCCAAAACATTCCTTTTTGGGACAGCTTATGATCTAAAATCCAAATTAATTATTAAAACCACCCAAATATGGAAACAAAAAATATGACAAATTAATTAAGAGGATGAGGATCACTCATGAATTTTTCCAGAATTTTATCCCACCTAAAACTATTTTTAATAATTGCGACGAAACGGGCAAAAACGATATTTTAAGGGAAAGTGAAAGGAATCGAATTCTCTAATCCGTAACCTAATCCCTAAACTCCGAAATCGACACATATCAATATATATCACAAATAAATCCAATGCCTCAGGTGGGAGGGCTCAATATGCACCTTAAGTTATATGATCCTAAGTCGCATACAACTAGAATGATGCATTAAAGTAGAGAATCGAGATTACTTACTTGGTCGAAGTGCCGATTCTTTCACATAAAAGAAATCCAAAAAAACTTCAAGCCAAGCCTTGTAATCTCCCATGAGCAAAATAAATGCTCATCTTCCATAATTACTTTGTGAAGATTCCCCATAATCGAAACAAAAACAACGGCACAAAATATCATTTAAATCCAAAGGTATCCCACAAATAAAGTGGAATACCAACCAAACGACCGTCGTTAAGATCTTTGCGAGAACCTTGCATGAACTCAACAAACGCATTAGAAACCAAAAAGAGGTGCAACCGGAAGTTGCACCTATGCCTCACAACTCCAAATCAAGTAGAAATATGAATATACGAGTCATGGACATGCATTGAAATTTACGTTTCAAAACGGGGCAGCACTTATGCACTAATATAAACAACATGCAAACTCAAACCGGAATCGAACAAATTTACATGCAATGAATGGAAAATGATCAACAAACATAAGTACAAGTCAAAATAAGACCAATGCATCAAAACCGCACCAAACCGAACATAAAAAGCCTTGAAACAGAAAAACGCGTCAAAAATCACCGACTCGGAATTGAACGAAAATCGCATGGTAACTTGAAAACGTGCCAACGGATTCAAATATGCAATCGGATTTTGAAAATTCCGCTCGGAAGTGATACTTTTTGGCCGATTTCGTCGGCTGGCAGTAGTGAAATAGTCGGAAAAAATTGTCCGAAATCGACTAAAAAGTTCACCAATGGCTCCGGAATAATCAACAAAGTCAATTTACACTATTCACATTCGCGAAAACGCGCTACGGTTAGGAAGTTATGACCAAAATATATTCTCGACACGCGACACATGGACAACATCAACAATTAAGCCTCAACCTATCATATTTCAAATTTGCACATTGAAACAAACATGAATTTAAAAGTCAAGCACTTCAATCAATATCAAGTCATAATAATTAGCTCTCTTAGGAATTTTGTCAAACACCTAACATTCACCGATTATTCTATGTCAACTTTACCAAGCCTTTTCAATCATGCACCACAACAATTATTAGGATAAATTAATCAAGAATCAATCAATAATCAAATCATGAATCAATGCACATAATCTCCACAAGATTAATTCAACTTCAAAATTCAATTCAAGAAACAATTCAACAATTATTCATGAATTAAAGTTTAAGAAGCTTACCGAATGAAGAATCGACGAAGAAATTGCGAATCCGAAGGAAGTGAGACGCGATCATGAACGGAGGAGAGGAGGAGAGGTTGCGCGGCTGCCGGTGGCGGAAGATGGTGGTCTTACGGTGGTGAAGTTGACCGGAGGTGGTGGTTCGTGGCGGCTCGGCTACCGGAAGCTTGATCGGAATTGTTGTGTTCTTGAGTTCTTGATGAAGTTGTTGTTGTGTTCTTGAGAAATAATTGAGAGAATGAACTTTGATCCTTTAGAGAGAGTTTGTGAGAGTTTTTTGGTGTTTGTAAATTATGATTGAAGTTATGAGACAAATTGTGGGTCAAAAGAATATATAGTGAAGTGTAAAATGAAAGGCAAAAGGTGGAATTTCGGCTTAAGTGAAAATAACAATATCTTCGGCAAGAAATTTTGACTCTGAGCCTTCCACAGTATCGTCCGCCTCTGAATCACGGTTGCAACACAAAAAGAACGGACGTCATACGATCAAAATCGAGTGCGATCAATACGTTTAAGCTGCAAGATGTCACTGAATAAGTTGTTTTTTCGGCTTATTTGGTATACGCTACTCGAAAATGTGACGAGGACAACCACTTCGGAGCATAATATCGACTCGACTTTGTCAGCAAAGTTGTAGATCTATGAGTCAGTGACCTGGTGTTAAAATCTAAGATCAACCGGACAAACGACGAGGGAGATATGAATTTTCTCGTGAAACCACTTTCAACATTTTTCTTCGGTTCAACACTTCAGTTTTGTGAAATAAACCAAAACGATAATCTTTGGAGCACCGTTCAAACTCGCATTTGTCTTTGAACTTGAAGAGGATAAAATTTTTGAACCAACGCTTCAAGAACGGGTGCAATCCGATGAAAATTGACCGAGTTATGAATTTTACAAAATCTGAAAGACAATGCAGTGCATCAAAGAACCTTATTGGTAATTCGCATTTTCGAGATCCTTCCGCTTGGACCGAACCAAAACTAAATTCACATAATGAAGATAACATCTAAACGGAATTTTAGGCACAAAAACGACATCAATTCGATAAACGATCCAAGAGTTATGAATTTTTTAGTGTTCAAAACTCACCGGTTCAGCACTGTTTTTCACTATGTCGACTCTAAAGACTCGCACATTCTGAAATCTTCTTCAAAGAATTAGTTCTCGGCCAAAACCCAAAAGTTGGAAAGGATATCAAGAAGGAACTTTTGGCATATGAATCTCTCAGACATGTTGACCCAATAAGAAGTTACAAACTCTTGAATACCGCTAGCACAGTTAATCGGCGAAACCGAAATTTCAGAAACAAATAAATCCCGCCATTTTCCTTGATGAATTGGCCTCCGAGCCGAACACAAAAGTTGTAGAGAATATGAAACGGTCTAAACTATTGAGTTTCAAGCCAAAATGAGTTTCCGAGCATAAGTTACAACTTTTGCAAACTGCACCATAAAACTGATATTCAGCTTAAACTCCTCTGAATCAACCGAGAACTTTTGGCTTCTTCTGAGATTATTGTGCACGTGCCGCATGAAGAAATAAAGGCCAGTCGCAACCTGTGAAAGCTCAAATGGAGATGTATATTCATGTATGTTTATGATGCAATTGTGATCTAAATGCAATGCAATGTATGAAAGGATATGCTAAATGGCATGAAAATGAGAGGGCAAATTTTGGGGTGTTACAGAAATGGATGGAGAAATCCATGAAACCATGAGCCAGGGGTTTGAGGCCCTAAACATTAATGAAGCATCTGCTGTACTGGGAACCTCCATGACATCTTATCAGCAAGACAGGAAGGTTGTTGAAGAGGGTACTGCCCAAGGCTGGGGCAAGCTGCTACCTATGGAGAAGAAGGAGGACAGATTTGGGTTGGGTTACAAACCAACTCAACAAGATCAATCAGAGGCTGCCAAGAAGCCCAACTTTGTCAGCGGGGGAATGCTCGCCCCGAATGCTGTGAACAACTTGGAAGATGAGTCGGAGGATGAGCGCAACCTGGAGAGCTGGATACGTCCAAGGATCCCGGGGAGCCATATCTCAAACTGGTCTTCCCAGGAAATTATAAGGGTTACTCCTGCAGAGTAATTATTATTTCCTGTATATTTTAAGCATGCATCAAGTCTTGCATCTTGCCCAAGATGTCAAGACTCATTTTGTAATCGGGCCATCTTGTAATTTTGTGCAAACAGATCAATCAATGAATATCGGACATCTTTTGCAAATGAGTCTTTTTCTTTTCCGCTCACTGTTTTTCATTTTTCTTTTTGTACAAAAATAAAATGGCAATGTTTTCCAAAATGATAACTTCTTTTCACTTTTTCTAAAACAAGATTAAAATCGATCACTAAAATGAACAATCTAAACCCTTGCAGAGAGTACCTTTCAGACTGCATCGACAACAGCACAACTATGGCTTCGTATGACTTTGACAATCCAATCAATCAGGCCGATGAAGGGGTTGAAGAAGATTATGAGCTTCCTGAAGAGCTAGCCAGGTTGTTAAGACAAGAGGAGAAGGTTATCACTCCTCATCAGGAGGAGGTTGAAACGGTTAATCTTGGTACAGAAGAAGATGTGAAAGAGGTTAAGATCGGAGCCTGCTTACAAGATTCGGTAAAGGAACAACTGATTGATATGCTTCGGGAGTATGTGGATGTCTTTGCTTGGTCTTATCAGGATATGCCAGGGTTGGACACCGATATTGTCATGCACAAGCTGCCGTTGAAAGAAGACTGCCCACCAGTTAAACAGAAACTACGCCGTACTCGCCCAGATATGGCAATGAAGATTAAGGAAGAGGTACAAAAGCAATGGGACGCTGGGTTCCTTGCTATGACTAGTTACCCACCGTGGGTTGCTAATATTGTACCTGTGCCTAAGAAAGACGGCAAGGTGAGGATGTGTGTGGATTACCGGGATCTGAACAGAGCCAGCCTGAAAGATGATTTCCCTTTACCTCAAATTGATGTATTGGTTGATAATACGGCTCAGTTCTCGGTGTTCTCCTTCATGGATGGCTTTTCAGGATACAATCAGATTAAGATGTCACCTGAAGACATGGAGAAGACAACTTTCATCACACCCTGGGGCACATTCTGTTATAAGGTGATGCCATTCGGACTGAAGAATGCGGGTGCCACTTATCAACGGGCTATGGTAACATTATTCCATGACATGATCCACAAAGAAATTGAATGTTATGTGGATGACATGATTGCCAAGTCCCTCACAGAAGAAGACCACCTGGTGAATCTATTGAAGTTATTCAAGCATCTGAGGAAGTACCAATTGAAGTTGAACCCTAACAAGTGTACATTCGGGGTACGGTCTGGTAAGCTGCTGGGATTTATTGTAAGTGACAAAGGGATTGAAGTTGACCCTGATAAAGTTAAAGCCATTCAAGAAATGCCTGCACCTAAGACAGAAAAAGAAGTTCGAGGGTTCTTAGGTAGATTGAATTACATTTCAAGGTTCATATCTCACCTTACAGCAACCTGTGAACCCTTGTTCAAGCTGTTAAGAAAAGAACAAACGGTCAGGTGGAACGAAGACTGCCAGAGGGCTTTTGACAAGATCAAGGAATACTTACAGGAGCCTCCAATCCTTATGCCTCCAGTTGAAGGAAGACCTATGATAATGTACTTGACAGTATTAGAAGAGTCAATGGGGGTGTGTGTTGGGCCAGCATGACGAGTCTGGTCGAAAAGAGTATGCAATATACTACCTAAGCAAAAAGTTTACCGACTGTGAACAACGTTATTCACTGCTCGAGAAAACTTGCTGTGCTTTAGCGTGGGCTGCTCGCCGACTAAGGCAGTATATGTTGACTCACACTACCTTATTGATATCAAAGATGGACCCAGTTAAGTACATTTTTGAGAAGCCAGATCTTACCGGACGGGTTGCAAGATGGCAAATGATTCTCACAAAATATGACATTCAGTACACATCTCAGAAAGCCATCAAGGGCAGTGTATTGTCTGATTATCTTGCTGAGCAACCTATTGATGATTACCAGCCTATGAGATTTGACTTCCCTGATGAAGACATCATGTTCATTAAAGCAAAAGATAATGAAGAGCCTATTCACACTGAAGGGCCTGACCCAGAAGAAGAATGGACTATGATGTTTGACGGGGCTGTTAATATGAATGGTCATGGTGTTGGTGCAGTACTCATTACGCCTAAGGGAGTTCACATGCCTTTCTCGGTGAAGCTCACCTTTAACTGCACTAACAACGAAGCTGAATACGAAGCTTGTATTATGGGTCTTGAGGAAGCCATTGACCTCAGGATCAAGACTTTGACTGTGTTCGGAGATTCAGCTTTGGTAATCAATCAAACCAACGGCAAATGGTACACACACCAAGATCATCTGATACCTTACAGGGATTATACAAGGAGGTTATTGACTTTCTTTACAACAGTCAAGCTCGAGTATATCCCTCGGGACGAGAATCAGTATGCAAATGCTCTTGCTACCATTTCATCCATGATCAAAGTTCAAGCTGCCAACTTTGTACCTCAGATTTCAGTGTCCAGACTTGACAGACCAGCATATGTATTCTCAGCAGAGGTTGTTAAAGATGATAAGCCTTGGTTCCATGACATTAAATGCTTCTTGGAGGATCAGATATACCCACCTGGGGCATCTTCCAATGATAAGAAGACTTTAAGAAGGCTTGCTGGTAGTTTCTTCCTGAACACTGACGGTTCCCTATACAAAAGAAACTTTGATATGGTACTTCTCAGATGCGTTGATAGGGCAGAGGCAGACTTGCTAATGCACGAAGTGCACAAAGGATCCTTTGGTACCCATGCAGGAGGGCATGCCATGGCTAAAAAGTTGCTAAGATCAGGTTATTACTGGATCACAATGGATGCCGACTGTTGTGCTTATGCCAGGCAGTGCCATAAATGCCAGATTTATGCGGATAAGGTGCATGTGCCTCCCAATCCTCTGAATGTGATGTCTTCACCCTGGCCCTTTGCCATGTGGGGCATTGATATGATTGGCAAGATTGAACCGACTGCTTCAAACGGCCACAGATTCATCTTGGTTGCTATTGACTACTTTACCAAGTGGGTTGAAGCAGCTTCTTATGCAAATGTTACAAGGCAAGTGGTAGCCCGATTTCTGAAAAGAGATATCATCTGTCAATACGGAGTTCCCGAGCGAATCATTACTGATAATGGTTCCAACTTGAACAATAAAATGATGGCAGAGCTGTGTCGGGACTTCAAGATCCAACACCACAATTCTTCTCCTTACAGGCCAAAGATGAATGGCGCTGTTGAGGCAGCTAACAAAAATATCAAGAAGATTGTGCAGAAGATGGTAGTCACCTACAAAGACTGGCATGAGATGTTACCATGTGCCTTGCATGGGTATCGTACGTCAATTAAAACATCCACTGGGGCAACACCGTATCAACTTGTGTATGGTATGGAGGCAGTCCTACCTGTTGAAGTTGAGTTACCCTCCCTACGGGTATTAATGGATGTTAAGCTGAGTGAAGCTGAATGGGTCCGATCCCGATACGAACAACTGAGTCTGATTGAAGAAAAGAGATTAGCTGCAATCTGTCATGGGCAGTTATATCAGAAAAGAATGAAGAAAGCTTTCGATCAGAAGGTCAGGCTCCGAGAGTACCAAGTGGGAGATCTTGTACTGAAAAGACTCCTCCCTCCTCATACAGACCATAGGGGCAAGTGGACTCCGAACTATGAAGGACCATTCGTAGTAAAGAAAGTTTTCTCCGGTGGAGCACTCATGCTCGGTACTATGGATGGTGAAGATTTCCCGTCCCCTATGAATTCAGATGCAGTTAAAAAATACTTCGCATAAAAGTGACCCGCTGGACATAAAAACAGAATGTAAGTCCAGGCAAAAATAGGGCATCTCGGCGAGTCAAAAACAGAATAAAAGACTCGGGCAAAAATAAGGGAAATAAAATATATATAAAAAATGTACACCCGCTGAGTTGAAAAGCCACATTGGACAACTCAGGCAAAAAAGGGTATCCCGATGGATTGAAAACCTGAAAGGGCGATCCATGCAAAACAAGGGAATAAGCGAATGACTGCATTCTGAATTCGTCTGTATCACTTACAACTTGGTAAGCTTCGAAAGGATCAAGCTTCTTTCAGAATCAGCCTTCTTCAGAAAGCAAGACGAGAAGAATGTCAATTGTCATACGAGTCATAGCAAAGGGAAGCTCCCTGAAGCGTCATCAACATTGCCAATACCTTTTATTTCTCAATTTGTAACAATCTCCTTATTTTAGGGGATTTGTTTCCTTGACTGTATTTGCCAATTCAGGGCACATGAATTAATAAAATCAGATTTTTCAGTCATGTTTCGTTTCGTACATTTCATTTTCATTTTCAAGGATGTCCGATGTCTTTAAGATACTGATTGCATGAATACAGATGCTTCTCTTCTAAAAAATACGTGCTTGCAGGAAATATGCTTACTCCCGGGAGTGTCTAACCCCTATGATGGAATCCGGTAAGGGATACCTCGGGATTGCTTGTGCGCTTCTCTATCTTTTCAGGATTGCAGGTATTTAGAACACAACATGGGGCATGAAAGCTTCATCCCAGCCGTCAGGCAAATCATTATCTACTCAGTCCTAGCACCGGAGGTGTTTTCCCCCCAGCTGAGTTGCCCTTTGTTACTTCCTCCTCAGCCAAGTACAAAAGCCAAGGAACCATCTCCCCACAGAGTTTCAGCCTCTATCCAAAAGAGCAATGCCTGAAGATCTCACAACAGAGTGACGAAAGCTCCTACAAACCCCAGTTGGGTCCCTCGTTACCAAGAACAGGTCTATCAGTGACCTATATCCCCAAGCAGAGTCCCATATGTCAGATCTACCAATGATCTCATCCCCAGATGGGATGTCCACTTCAAGCAGATCAGCCAGAGATCTTTGCAGCAACGGGACCCGGATCCCGGATCAGCATCTTTGCATAATCATAGCATTCGCATCATATTCTCCCCACAAAGCGTAGCATTCCGTCTAATACGGAGCATTACGGCAAAAATCAAACATATTGCATAATCATGAGCCATGTACTGAATCAAACACTTGTAAATACTGGCAATCCATCAACGATATACAGAAAATTCCCCGGGTTCCCCGACAGAAAGCCAAGGCATTTGCCCTACACTCATAAATACAAATGCACACTCCTTTTGACACTCGTCCGTGTCATATTTCCCCAGCAAGGTCACCCGGGCTTCCTTTACAAACAGACACTTATATATTACAGATACTTCTTGACACCCGTCCGTGCCATATCCCCAGTAGAAAGCCAAAGCGTCCTCTTTGCACTCACAAATATATATACCATACACTTGTTTACACTATACTTTCAGACACTCGTCCGTGTCACCCTCCCCAGCAAGTTAAACACTCACCTATACACCACTCATACTTATTATTCCTGCTTCACTCATACAGATGCTCATTCGTATCTTGTATACACCACTCAAACCCCCTCAGATTCAACATTCGTCCGTGTTCTTTGTTAACCCGTTGGTACTCGTCCGTATCATCATCTCAGAACATGCGTCAAGCGTTTGTTTCTACCTGATACTCGTCCGTATCACAAGTCTTAAGGATGCTCGTCCGCATCTTTAATCCATACACGTGTCAAACACTTATGTCTTCTTGAATTTAGACACTCGTATGTGTCTACTATTCCCCAGAGGAGTCCCCACAAATTCGACACTCGTTCGTGTTCTTTGTTAACTAGTTGGTACTCGTCCGTATCATCATCTCTGAACACGCGTCAGTGTTTGTTTCTACCCGATACCCGTCTGTATCATAGTCTTAGGGATGCTCGTCCGCATCTTTAATCTATACACCGTGCCAAACACTTATGTCTTCATGAGATTAGACACTCGTCCGTGTCTATTTTCCCCCAACAAAGTCCCCAGCAAAACTTCTTTTCTATCTGACATTCGTCCTATGTCATGATACCCTTTCGGCAGCCGTACCCTGCCAGGTGATCGTCCTTCACCTATGGATGACCGTCCCTCATCCTTTCCCCAGCGGAGTCTCCACTATTGGAACCCTTTTTCATCCGGCATTCGTCCTATGTCGTGATATTTAGCAGCCGTCCCCTGCTAGGTGATCGTCCTTCACCTTTTGATGATCTTCCTTCATCATTTTATCCGATGGCCGTCCCCATCGTCGATCTTGTTATCTGACATTCGTCCTATGTCATGATAAACCCCGAGAGCAGCCGTACCCTGCTAGGTGATCGTCCTTCACCTCTTGATGATAGCCCTTCATCATGCTTATCCGATGGCCGTCCCCATCGTCGACCCTTTTTATCCGGCATTCGTCCTATGCCGCGATACTTTTGGCAACCGTACCTTGCCAGGTGATTGTCCTTCACCAATAGATGATTGTCCCTCATCTTATCCCCAATAGAGCAGCCGTCCCCTGCTAGGTGATCGTCCTTCACCTTTGATGACCGTACCTCATCATCTGTTTTTACCTTTTATCCCCAGAGAATCTTTGTTACTTTACTTGATGGCCGTCCCTATCATAATCTCTCATATCCCCAGCATGTCGGCCGTCCCCGTCATTGCTCTCTCCCAGCAGTCATCCTCTGCTCGACGGTCGTCCTCCGTCTCACGCACTTTATAATATACTTTATTTTCCTTTACAATCTATATCCCTTTTCTTCTTCATTCTGTGAGTGCAAATTTTGGACTGTCTTCGGTATTCAACCACAAGTTATCTTACTTGCCTGTTAAGTCGTTGCTTACATCCTACACAGCTAACTCATGTTTGAATAGGGGCAGCTGTAAACACCCCAAATTTTCCCTCACCCATTCACACCATGGCTTGTGATCTTCTCATATGCATAAACTCAACCATAGTATCTCATACCACATTTTTGATTCACTGCATTGCTTCTAAGTCATCTGCATCTAGGGTTTGTGATCTGAGCCATCCAAGAGCCATTTGAGCCACTCCAAAGGTCATCAATCACTTAAAAGGGGTCCATGTGTGTTCAAGCATCATATTGTATCCTCACCAAGTCAAGAAAGTCAAAAAAAATCACAAGAACTGAGAATGGCATGGAAGCAGAGCCAGGTTTGACTACACAGATGACCTAGAATTAGGGTTTTGGTTTCAAAGGCCATAACTCCAAATTTTTTGTTCATTCTTGTTTCTATTGGTCTCTATATGGTATAGGGATCATGCATATCAATTTTCATGAAGAAATTCCATGGGGAAGGCATCTAACCAAGAGTTGACTTTTTAAGCAAGTCAGTGCAAAATCAGGGCATCTGAGGCCCCCAATGACCCAACCAAAGGGTGTTCATCATTATTTTGATTATGTATGATCTTTATTTGATCATAGAAGATGTTAGAAGTTCACAAAATTGAAGAATTTCAAGCCATTTGTAAAGTTGACTTTTTGGGAAAATGACTTGTAATGGAAACTTGCCATTTTGGGAAACTTTTTCAACCCTTGCTTTTTGGTTCAAAAATGCTTCAAATGAGAAAACTTTGGTCATGAAAGTTGTAGAATGGATCATTCCCTTTTCAAAAAGTACAAGAACTCATTCTAATTCATTTTGAATCAAAAGTTATGGCTTGTCAAAGTTGGGAAAAATCACATAATTTCAAGTTATGCACCAAAGAGGCAAAGTTGCAAAATCACTTGCCAAGACAAATTGTGCTATCAAATGGACTTCTAATCTTTACACAAACATAAACCAAGGCCTAAAGATCAGATTGCATCAAAAGTTCACTCATTTTCATGACTTGTGGATCAAGAAACTTCAAAAGGGCCAAAGTTGATCAAAGTTGCAAAACCTCACTCAAACCCTAATCCATGTGCTGGCTGACTTCAAAATTGATCCTATGGTTCTCCTCACTTCTTGCTGCGCAGGACACCCCTCTTGTCCTTGGCTAGCCATGAGCCCATACCTCTCTTACACAAAGCTTGAATTTTTGGCAAAAGACCCATACCAATCACAATAGGGCACACCAACTCCACAAACCTATCCATGAGTGATAAGTGGACCAAAGGCAAGCCATAACACATAACAACTCAGCCTGAAACACTCTCCAAGCCAGCATACTCAAAAATCCTCATTGTTGCAAAAGCCTTCGAATCCCTTGATTCAGCCATCAAACCTTCAAACTTTTTCCACCATTCAACTCCAAAAACCTCACTGATCATTTCCCACCCTCCATCTTGCCCTAAAACCTCCACAATCAAAAACACGATTTTCACATTTCATGAACTGAGATTCTCCAAACTCTCTCTAGAGGCCATTTAAACTCCATCTAAGCATCACAAACACTTGGAGGGAATCATTGGAGTGGATTTGAAGCAAAGAACTGGCCAGAAAGTCCCTGATTCGAAAGCGAAAGCTCACTGATTTCCATGATGTGTTTAGTTTTGAAAATAGTTGAGAAATAAGCATTTCATGAGCTTCTGAAATTTCTGAGTTCTTTTCCGTTTTGCTTTGATTCATGGATTTGATGATGAATAAATGGATTTTGATGACTGATTCTTGTTGGGGTTGGGGAGAGGATCATTTCTAGAGAGTTTTAGGGCTTAGGGATACGTATTGAGAGAGATTGGGATTTTGGCCTGCCGGAGAAGATGACCGGAACACTGTTCCGGTCATCTGAAAGTAATTAGGGTTTTGGATTAGGGTTTAATCATAATTAGGCCAGTTTGAATTTGGGCCGTCCATTAGCGCGCCAAGTCAATTCCCGCCCCTGTGACTTTGAATTTGGACCCTTGGATTGGCTGACTTTCTCATTTTTCATTTAAAATTCATTTTATTTTCATTTGTTTTGATTTATTTTGCACGAATTTTTAAAAATAGCAAAAAATGTTTAAAAATTATGAAAATTTTTGTCAAGGTTTTCATTATTTTTCAGAACACAAAAATATTTTTATTTTTATTTTTTGCATTAAATTTATTTTTAAATCATTTAAAAGTTTATTTTTAATTAGTTAATGAAAATTAATTAATTAAAAATACTTTTAGGTATTTAAAAATCACAAAAAAAATTCACATAGCATTTAGGAACATTTAGAAACATTGTCCAACTCTCAAACCAAATTTATTTTTTGTTCTTGATGCCTTTTGATTATTTTCTTTGGAATTAAATTCATTTTGAGGTAATATTTTGGTTCAAACTTCAAAAATTCATTCCTGCCTAACTATTGAGAGTTAGACAATGATTCTTTTTGCATTGCATCTTGCATAACATGTATTTTATAGGATAAAATTGGTTTGAATTGATCTTGCATTTTCAATTTGTTTGGCATTTTTCTTGATGAGGTACCTTAAAACCCTAGCAATCTTAGGAAATTCATAACCCTCATTAGGTTAAGAGTTAGAACCCCTCCTTTGGGCAGTGAGTTTGTATAGGTCTTGGGTACCTTTGTTTGCATTTTCAAATTTTTATCATGTCATTTTCTTTTGGTTTTGGATTTTTGCTTTGTGTGTTGCATATAACCCTAATTTATGCTTTCCTCTGCATCCATCTTCCATTTGCTTGCATACCATGACTTGCCATGACATTTTGTGCATTCATTTGATTCATAATGCACCTTAAGACATATTAGAATCATGTTTGATCTTTGCATCTTTCATTTGCCATGTTATATGTCCATTGCATTCCATAACTTTTCATGAACATCCATGGTTCAAAACATGCTTCTCTTGCATCCATATGTTTGTATGATCATTCTAATACTTTGCCTCATGTTTATATCATCTCTTAGCATCAATAACATCATGTTTATGCTTCTGGTTTTGGTTTACATCATGACATTGCATCTCATTTGCATTGCATTTCATTTCTTTTGCTAACCTTGCAGGTGGTAAGTTGTTTTGAGAAGTGGATTTGCCTTCACTTCTCACAATCTCTTTTCATCTCTCTTATGCATCATTGCTGCATTTTATCTTGTGCTTTGGATTGAGATTTCTCATTCTTGTTCATCTTACCTTCTTTCTTCAAGCAACTTGACTTCTTGAGTGAAGCAAGTTGTTTTGCTTCTCTTTGCTTCTTGCTCCTTCCATTTGCATCCTTCCTGGTGGTTTCTCTGAAGATCCTCTTGAAAACCTCATTAACCCTAGGATCTCCAAGTATGATAACAATTAGGGTTTGATTAGTCCCCCACTTAGCTTTTACCTCTGTGTCATCTTTGAGTCTTCTCTTCTCATCTCATAATCAGGGACTAAACCCTAAAGGCTTTAAGGCTTTGTGATTAAGCTTATGCCTGCATCCTTCTATTAGGATGGAGTGTATGACTTTAATCCTAAGTGTTAAACCCTTAATGTGTTTAAATACTTTAATCAATTCATTTAATAATCATCAAGACATCAAACTTGTAACTTGGGCCTTGCATTAGGGTTCTAATTCTTCCTTAATTGGTTAAGAAGGACTAACCCCAGTGTTAATGGACAAGTCCCCCTCAAGTTGTCTTACAAACCATACAAATCACTTCTTCATCTTATCATTAACTAAAATCCATCTAATAATGGCTTTGTTTTGTCATGAGGTTAATCCCTAATCATGGATTAAGTTGAGGAGTCTTCCTCAGCTTAAACATTCTCATCTATTATCCTTCTATTAGGATGGTGTAATAAGTCTGTTTAATCCCTGATTATGGCTTAAACTCATTACTTAACACTAAACAAAAAACAACAAAAACATCTAAATAAATGCAAGTAGGTTAATGATCTTAATCCTACATCAGGGTGATTAAGTGTGAGATACTGACTTCACACTTAAGGTATTATCATTACCCCTAATCAGAGGGAAGATGTGATGAGTTTACTAACCCATTGGCTTAGGCTTAAGCTCATCAACTTATGACAAACTTTCAAAAACAATAAAAGATTGAAAACTCAAAAACAAACAATAATCGTCTCCTCCGGGATTCTTTTCTCATCTAATTCACTCACAAACGAGAACTTGCTTCTTCCGTCTAATGCAAGACAGTTTGCACCTGAGCCAGACAGGTCATGCACTTGAGCATAGACAAGCAAGCAGTTCACAAGTCAATTCATCTTTCAGTCTCTTTGGGTCGAACTATGGTGTTCTGACTTCCTCATTGCACGAGAGGATACGTAGGCATAACTTAACAGTTATCGAACAAAAGTCTCTGTATATTCCCCCTCTTTCCAGCTATTCTTTAAACCTCATTATCATGAGCATACTCTTTCCTTACACTGACACTTCATTTATACACTTCACACTTCTTTTACACTGACACTTACATTCTTTCCAGCTTTGATACACAGATTGCACTGACACTACCCCTTTAAGCACAAATCTTTTAAGCGTGGATCCCGTCGAGTACGGAGGACAATCTGGGTGCTAATACCTTCCCAGGTTGTAACCAACCCCCTTTCTCAGTCTCTCTGGTTCGCAACCGTCTTATCCATATCTTTTCCTATGTCTATGCAGCATTACCTTTCCTCTGGGATAAAAATGCCTAGCTGGCGACTCTTTTCTTTCTCCTGAGTACACCCCTGTGTGTTCTCTTCCTCTTTTCGCCGACCGTTCGCGTCTGTACCCCTTCTGACCCTGAGGTGTCATTTGGTGGGAGCGACAGTATTCCGATACCAATTGAGGTTGTGCATGTACATTGGAGGAAACTAAGTATGGAAATTAAGTTGGAAGAAGACTTAGATGAGGAATCAAATGTGGGTATGAAATCTGCAATGGATGATTTATGGAAAAGGTATAGGTCACAAGATGTTGTTGGAAGAAGGGCATTACATAGTAGGGTTTATGAACTTGCATTTCCCACAACGACTTCTTTGTTAGCACCACCTGAAAAAATAAAGACAAAAGGTGGAGTCAAGAAAAAAGACAAAAAACCTGAAGGGTATGATGTTTACAGGGATCCTTCGTATCATGAATATGTTGATCAAGCATCACAATCTTCACAACGACAATCTCAACCATCACAAAATTCAAAAAAGAAATCTCAACCATCTCAACTATCACAACCTGTGAAAAAGAAGTTAAAATTAGCACAAACCTCACAATCATCTAAACGGTTCATCCTTCAATTTCCTTATCATATTAGGTCATTTATTGATGAAGTTGTCAACGTAATGTCAGATGGTAATTGTGGATTTAGAGTGATTGCTTCATTGCGGGGTTATGCTGAAGATGGCTGGCCAATGGTTCGTCGGGAATTAGAATTGGAAATTATACATAATGAAAGATCAGCTTTATATGCCAATTTATTTGCTGATCGGTTAGCTGAAGTGAGAGATTCTTTGAAGATAGAGGGAAGTGGTTCTCAACCAATAAATAAATGGTTGACTCTACCAGATATGGGTTACGTGATTGCGAATCGGTATAACGTGGTACTTGTCTGTCTAGGAGTCGAATGTTTGACTTTCTTCCCTATGACAACTACATTCTCACCGAATGTCTCATTTTATTGCATTGGATCTGTAAACTCAAATCATTGGATTCAGGTAAACATTGTTATAATTTGATATTATTAGTAAATTATTTGAGTAACATTAAATAATGTATTGTTTAATTTTGAATATAGGTTAACATGAAAGAAGGATTTCCATTGCCACCAGTGACAACAGATTGGAGGAACTTTCGTTCTCCAGCAGCAACTTCGTGGATGGTAGGATTTGCTGCACGTCTACAACATTGGCAACAACTTACGCCTATATTACAAACACATTATGAATTATAAACTATGTTATTCATTTTTATTCATGAATTATATTATATGTTTTAATTTCACTATGTTATTCATTTTTAATTTCACATTCATGAATTAAATTTTAATTTCAATTTTTTTGTCGAAAAACTATAAATAACATATAACATAAATATCAGTTCAAATGTCAATATATTAAGAAACAAAGTCTAAAAAATAATATGACATAAACATAACTATACATCACTGTGAACAAGCAATACGTAAAGCTGCAAACAGATCATCAAAATGTGGATCATCCTCTTCAACTGCATTCTGCTGAAGGTAGCAATGAATCAAGGTAGACACAGAACCCCATGCAGGATCAGATGGTCCCGCATCGTAATCAGGAATAGATGCAACTGGCGGCTCATCATGGGTAGGAGGTACCAATCGAGGATGCGAAACACGATAATACCACTCAAGGTATCCATCCTCTACCTCAAATGGGATAGTCGCCAATGCAACAGAACGAATCACCTGGCCAACGCTATGGGTGTAACTAATCCACTCAATATCAATATCACCAGCCATCCTAGGATCAATGGGTGCAGGTGGAATGTACTGACGGTATCCAAACTGTCAAAGACACCTATCAGGCATGTATGGAACAATAGTATCTCCCCACCTCAAACATCCCCTAAATAGAGAAATCTCATCAAAATGACGATGAACTCTATGATCCTCGAACGGCCTCCATATGACATCAGTCGGTGCCAGCTCATCCATAATGGGTCGCAACTCATCCACCCTTAACGCCCCCTGTTTGTACGTCCACCTCATCGCTCGCGGGAGACCACAGTTCTGAGCAGGTATCCAATTCTCTCCTTTTTTTCCCAAGTGTAGGAAAATACTCATGAATCCAGCACTGTTAAAAAAACAATAACATAATAATTAAATATAACATAATGAACATAATAAAATTAAAATTAGACTTAAAAGAAAATCAATAAACTAAATTTAAATATATAACTTTAACATAATAAAATTAACATTAGACTAAAAAAATATCAATAAACTGAATTTAAATATATACCTGTAGGAGAGTCGGATAACCACCAAGCTGTTTGCAACTAAACATAGACGCATCTCCAAGAAACCTATACAATGTCACCAATGCAGCTGTTGCCCAACTATAGTTGGACAACTCATTCAGGTCCCTAAATAATGCCAAGTATCGCGCCTCCACGAGTGTAAACGATTTATCCGCAAAGATCGTGCAGCCCACTAACACCATCAAATAACATCTGGTCGCAAATGCCCGTGATGAAGTTGCTCGATGCTCTACGAATCGATCATATAACCACTCTATCTTGAAGTACGAACCTCTGCACTCACGAACCTGGAAAAGTGCCACTCTCGATGACACTCCAAGATAGTCAACCGCCCATTCAATGGCTAGCTCCTCACTGATGGGTTGAGGGTTCCAGAATACCCCCATGATAGGCAAATGAAGCAGACATGCCACATCATCTAGAGTAATCGTCATTTCACCGAACGGCAGGTGAAATGAAGATGTTTCTATATGCCATCTCTCCACAAATGCAGAAACCAAGTTTGCATCGATCTTCTTCAAACTTGATCTTTGTAAGGAAGATAAATCGGACCTAGATATGATACCCTCAATCTCCGGTGGAAGCTGCTGTGGAACCATTTGGGTCAACTTCAACCCATGTCCCGCCACCTTCAATTCCTTCTTTGCCCCTCTCTCCTGAAATCAAATAAAATTAAACAAATTATATAATACCTACTAATAATTTCGGTTTTTATTCAAAACTAAATAATTATAATTTCCTTACCTCACCAAACCATACACGTCTCGCCACATGATGCTCGTACGAAACCAAAATACTGGTATCGTACGGACCTCCACGATACCCCACAGGGTCTGCTGCAGCTGCAGATGTACCAGCATCATCTGCGCGTGTCCTACTCGTATCGCCCCGTCCCATCGATCGAACTGGTTTCCTCCCATCTCTGCCGCGTGATCGCACCACTGGAAAAAAAAACAATAAAACAATTATTTAATTAAAAAAAAAAATTTTAAAAATAAATAAATTTCCGGAAGACTTTCTTCAAGTATTCCGGTACACACAAAAACAAGTCCAGAAGACTTCATCAAAGTCTTTCGGTAGTCAATTTAAAAAGCATCATTCCGGAAGACTTTGATGAAGTCTTTCGGTAGTCATTTAAACCATTCCGGAAGACATTCATAAAGTCTTCCGGTACCGGAAGACTTTAACAAACTCTTCCGGTAAACAAATTTCCATACCAGAAGACTTACTTATAGTCTTCCGGTAAACAAGTCTAAAATGCGAAAATTTTTTTCTCTCTGTAACTTCGGACGAATGGTAAAAATGGAAAGTAAATTTGATTTATTAACTATTTATATGAGGGCAATTTGGTCAAAAAAATTTGCTGTGGGGGTATGGGATTAAGTGTGGGGGTGTAGGGTAAAGTCTTCTCAGTTACATCATTTCTTACACATTTCAATTATCAAAGTTCAACAAATTGAATAAGGCTTTGAACGTGTAACGACCTGGTTTATTTATTTAAATATTTAATTTAAATAATTGGAGATTAATTGTAGGAGGAATGAATCGTATTGATGATTTTCTGTGTTTTTTTGGAATTAGGAAAGATTTTGGAAAAGAAATATCGCAGCAGAATTGGGCTGAATTCGCAGAGGAATTCTGCAGAATTCGTAGTTCTCGCTTAGCAAGATGTAGCTCGTTTAGCGAGCCTTTGAGAATTATTTACCCTTCCAGGCAGAAGCTCGCGTGCTTAGTAAGTGGAGATATCGCTTTGCGAGACTTGGAGTAAAAATAAATTATTTTTATTCTGAAAAATTTCATAAAACCCTTTATTTCATACACTAGTGGATTTGGGTTGACGTAGTGACGTTAGGGGCATGTATTGAGAGGTTACGTGCTTGTTTTGCAGGATGTTGAAAATATTGTAGAAACATGAGTTAACATGTATATATGTACATTGATGTTGTTATATATTGTTGTTGTTGTTACATGATATAGTTATTGTTATATATTGTTGATGTTGTTGTTACATGTTGTTAATGTTGTTATTTGTTGTTGTAGTTGTTGTTATATGTTGTTGTTGATGTTGTTGCATAAGGTCATTGTTGTATACATTGCATATTGTCATTGATGGTGCATGGCATGTGCATAGTTATGGATGTTGTACCAAGGTAGGGTAACAATATTCATTCGAATTCCAAAGGAAATCGTTGTTGGTGAGGTCATGAAATAGGGATCGTACGTGACCATGAAACATGGGTTGTAGGCGTGATCATGAAATAGGGATCATATTGGACCATGAAATAGGGGTTGAGAGTTCTGACGGGAACTGGATCATGAAACAGGGATCGTTAAATGGTACCACATGCATTGAGTCTGGTAGGGGTCTCATTTGCATTGATTGTTGTTTATGTGCATAATATTGTTAGGTGTTTCGGCGTGAGTGTTTAATTTGTTGATTGATGAGAAGTGGTGAACACTTGATGATACTTAGCTTTTATTTGTATTATTTTTCTCTTTTGTTGGTGTAAGTATCTCACCCCTTCTATTTGAATGTTACCATATGTTGGTAACATGTAGGTGATCAGGAATAGTAGAGTCCATTGTCGGTGATGTTAGGGCACTTCACGTTAGAGGAGTCGGCTATGATACGTACTTTGGGGTGTCGGGAACGATGATTGAAATTTTCTTGTTTATTTTTTTATGAAAAATATGTTGTTATTGAACCTTTATTTTTATGTTTTTCTTTGAGATTACCGCTGAGACGTATTTTGGAGGTAAATGTATACTATTTGTGTTACGTATCAGTTGAGACATATTTTGGAAGTGAATGTTACACTCGAATTTGGTTTTATATTTTAACTACTCTGATTATAAACTGGAATTTTGTGGGGAATTATTTGGGTGTTACAAAGTGGTATCAGAGCAGGTCGGTTTGTCCGACCAAGTAGTTGAATCGTCGAGTCATTGTTGAGTGTTGTTGTAAATGTCTTAATCGGTGTTTTGGTTGTTGTTACATGGCAGATTTAGAAAGGTTAGGATGAATGATGTTGCACTTGCCAACGATATGCAGTCTATGGCTCAAGTTGTGCAGAATCCGATGAATGCTGGGAATCGTGAGAAATATGAGTTTTGAAAGAATGATCCACCTACGTTCAAGGGAAAGTATGATCCGGGTGGAGCACAAGAGTGGCTCAAGGAAATCGAGAGGATCTTCCGAGTGATGAAATGTTCTGAAGGCCGAAAAGTGTGGTTGGGTGCTCACAAGATAGTGGGAGAATCTGATGAGTGGTGGTTTGACACTCGTCAGCGGTTGGAAGTGTCTGGTGAGGTAATTATCTGGACGGTGTTTAGAAGGGAATTCTTGAGGAAGTAATTTCCTGAAGATGTTCGAGGAAATAAAAAAATTGATTTCCTAGAATTGAAGTAATGAAGTATGTCGGTCACATATTATGCTGCCAAATTTTCTGACCTGGCAAAGTTCTATATGCATTATATGAAGTGACTGTTGAGTTCTCGAAGTGTCTTCAGTTCGAGAATGGTTTAAGGTCTGAGATCAAGCAGGAAATTAGTTATCAAAGGATCAGAAGATTCCCTGATTTAGTTGATTATTGTAGAATCTTTGAAGAAGACGGCAATGCTCGATCAGATCACTTTAAGAGTTTGGCTAGGAGAAGAGGAAAGCAACAGATGCATCGTGGGAAGCCTTATGCAGCTCCGATTGATAAAGGTAGGAAGAAGCATGTTGAGGGTAAGAAGCTAAATGGGGTAGGTTCCCCTACTTCTCTAAAGTGTTATCGGTGTGGTGAACTGGGTCATCGTATTGTTGAATCTACGAGTGACGTGAATAAGTGTTTCAAATGTGGCCAACCCGGACATTTGATTGCAGAGTGAAAGACTAATTTGGTGACCTGCTACAACTGTGGAGAGCAAGGTCATATCTGCACTCATTGTCAGAAACCAAAGAAAGCCGTGATTGGAGGAAAGGTGTTTGCGTTGACAAAAACACAGACTTCCAATGAAGTTCGATTGATCAGAGGTACTTGCTATATTAATAATACGCCTTTGATTGATATGATTGATACAGGCGTTGCACATTACTTTATTTCTATTGACTGCGTGAGAAGATCAGGTCTTGTTGTTTCCCCTATGAAAGATAAATGGTTATTGAGTCCCTTGTTGATGGATCGTTAACTATTTATCTAGTTTGTTTGAATTGTCCCCTATCGATATATGGTAAGGATTTTGGTGTGGATCTAATTTGTTTGTCGTTGGGAGGTTTAGATGTGATTCTGGGAATGAATTGGTTGGAATTCAATCATGTTCACATTAATTGTTTCATCAAGTCAGTTCGATTTCTTACTCTTGATGAAGAAGAAGAAGAAGAAGAAGTTGGTTATCTATCTGCTAGAGAGTTGAAAAAACTTTTGAATGAAGAAGCTCAAGTATTGGCATTTTTTTCATCTCTATCGATGGAAAATGAAATAAAAATTGGCGAATTGCTAGTGGTAAGAGAATTTTCGGAAGTATTCCCAGATGACATTATGGATGTTCCGTCAGAAAGGGGGGTGGAATTCAGTATTGATCTTGTGCCCGGAACTAGACCTTTTTCGATGGCACCATATCGTATGTTGACTTCTGAGTTATCTGAATTGAAGAAATAGTTAGAGAAATTGTTAGAAAAGAAGTTTGTGAGGCCGAGTGTGTCGCCTTGGGGAGCTCCGGTATTATTAGTGAAAAAGAAAGAGGATAGTATGAGATTGTGTATTGATTACATGCAGCTGAATAAAGTGACAATTAGGAACTGGTACCTCGCTTCCAAGGATAGATGATATGATGGATCAGCTGGTAGGTGCTCATGTGTTTAGTAAGATTTACCTACGACTGGGTTATCATCAGATAAGAGTAAAAGATGAAGATGTGCATAAAATAGATTTTAGGACTCGGTATGGACACTATGAATATGTAGTGATGTCGTTTGGAGTTACTAATGCACCTGGAGTATTCTTGGAATATATGAATCATATTTTCAATGAGTATTTGGATCAGTTTGGTGTTGTCTTTATAGATGATATTCTGATTTACTCTAAGTCGAAAGAAGAGCACGATGAACATCTGTGGATTGTGTTGCAAGTGTTGAAAGACAAGAAGTTGTATGCTAAGTTATCGAAGTGCGAGTTTTGGTTGAAGGAAGTGAGTTTTATTGGCAATGTGTTGCACCCCAAAATTTGCACTCCACAAGACAAGACATTGTGTACTAAGAGGCTCACAAGGTTCACAAGGTTCACAAGACATCTCATGAGGTTCACAAGGTTCACAAAGTTCACAATTAGTCAGGAAGTTTGACAATTCCCTCAGACAATGCATCCTCCTAAGCAATGCATCCTAAACTAGGGTTTTGACTTTAATCAGGCTAAATGGACTTCCAAGACTTCAAGTGAGCTTCATAACATCTTATATGTGTTCAAGAATCCCCATGACAAGTTTCAAGACTTTCCCAAAAGGTTTGCTCAGTCAGATGATCAGATAGGTTAAAATCAGTCAAAGCAGTTAAAAAGTCAAACTGAGGTCAACTGTGGTCAAACCAAGGTCAAACTTCAGGATTTTTTTTGCCAATATCAAGTATATGAATTAAAATTCATCATTTGATCAAGGGTTGATCATGATTCATCAAGGAGATTTCAGATCATCAAGAATCAGGAGTTTCTAAATTAGGGTTTTCATAGGAAAAGTCAACTGAACTTTGACCAGCCATAACTTTCACATGCTTCATCAAGAATTTTCCATCCAAATCTCATTTTGAAGGAAATTTAATTCTCTGCAACTTTGTGTCTCACAAGCCAAGCCCAAAAATGCTTCATTTGGAAGGTATGAGCTAAGACATTATAGGTCCTTTTGAAAGTCAACAAAAAGTCAACAACTTCAAAAGAGCATAACTTGAGAATGGTAAAAGATATGGACATGAGAGCAATGATGTTGGTTAGAGGACTCTTTAAGATTTCCAAAATGTCCAAGAACACCCTCATAGCATTAAAATTGAAGGATTTGTGCCCTTGCAAAGTTGGGAAATTTTTGGGAAGTTTATGAAGCAAATAAGGCCTTAAATCAAATTTTTGCTAAATGAGCCCACCAAATTGCCATCCCATCTTTAAAAAAACACCAAGCACGACCCAACCCACCTATTTTCTGATTTTTTATTTTTTATTTCATATTTATTTGAATTTTATTCATTAAAATACAATTTAAATTGAAATAAAATATAAAATCATATATTTGGAAAAGGATTTTGCTTCTAGAAAGTCATAAATATTAGTTGGATCAGATTGATACACAAGTTACGAGGATTGTCCCAAAATAGCAATGTTAGATCAAATAAAAATCAAATTTCATGCCAAATCTTTTTCAATTTTCAAACATCCAAAAAGTCCAAAGAATGATAGCCTTTTTTGACCTAATCTGATTCACTACATATACATGAACTCATCACAACCTCAAGGACGAATTTTTGCAGCCTCTTACACAACTTTCAAACTTCACAAAAACCATAAAAAATCAATTTTCGGTTTCATCCTTACAAGAGGTTTTAAGGTATTCTAAGGACACAAAAAGCTTCCTTGAGCTTCATTGAGTCTAAACCACCTCTTAAATGCCTCTGATCCATACTCATGCATAATCCGAAGCATCCTTGCCCTTAATTTATTTTTTTTTCGATTCATTGAATTTACGTGTTTATAATGAATTTTGATTATGTATTAATGTTTGTTTATGCTCATAGATGACTTCTGGACAGTTTTTGAGAAGAACCATAGCCGAATCATGAAAGTGCCGTTGTTAGGGTTTGTATGGCCGTTTAGGGTTTTCCATTTAAACACATATAAATAAATTCTAACAATGCTAATGAACTGTATAAGATGTAAGGATCACAATGATGTGATCAATTTGGTGAAATTTCACAGGTTTCATGGTGTTTGAGAAAACACAGGTTTCCCTAGGAACCTTAATTCGCAGGTACATGCATAGGAAAAATCGCAAGTGTTTTCGCAGGTAAAATGAAGAAGATGAAGTCTGTTGGCGCGAAATCCAGGATTCAAAAAGCTAACTTATTTTATATTGTTTGTTTTGCATTTATATTTCAATGAGCATGAGTGCCCTGGTGGTTTTGATGCGCGTATAGTATGTTGAGAGGTCTGGGTTCGAATCCGGCCAGGAGCAATTTTTTGCTTTAATTCTATTTGTGTTGCAGGATTATAATAAAACAATATTATGCTGTCTGTTAATCACAAATGCACGCATAGCCTGGTGGTGTTGGTATTGTTCCAAGGGAGAGAGAGCCTAGGGCGTGGGTTCGATCCCAGCCCCAGGTATGTTTTTTTTACCATTTTCTTATTATTTGTTTATTTTGTTTTACAATTAAATTTTATAAGGAAATTAATTTTTAAATAATAGTATATAATATGTAAGACTTCATATTTTTTTTTCATAATTTATTTTCTAAAAGTTAAATTGTTTATATTTATTTTATAATTTGTTTCTATTATTATTATATATGTTTTTTTTTATAAATAAATAAATTATATTTAGATTAACTTATAAACCCTAATATTTTTATATGAAATCTAATTATTTTCTTCATAAACCCTAATTATGTTATAACTCTTAATTTATTTTTCTAAAATTTAAAATTGTATATATTTATTTTATAATTTGTTTATATTATTATTGTATTAAGTAATTAACCCTAATCTATTTTTTTTCTAAAACAATTCAAAACCCTAATTTTATTTTATGATTTTAATTTCTTATGCTTTTGTAATTATAATTCTTAAAATATTTCTAATATGTATATATATAATTAATTTATTAAACTATTAATCATATTTATTGGTATATAATAATTATTATTTATTTCTTTTTCTTAAAATTCTTAAAAAATGATTATTTATTTATTTTTGAACTTTTATTTTATTCTTATATTATATTATTATACTAACCTCTTTTATATTTATTTTGTTTATTATTACTAACCTATTTATTTATTTATTATATGCTTGTTTATTTAAATTATTTTATTATCATTATGATGTAATTGTACAAATTATGTAATAGTGTTAGAATTTTTATTTATTTAAATTGCTATGGTTAGTAAATTAGGGAGTGAAAACATATTTGCTTTTAAAATTGAATTTAGATCACTAATTTTAAGATAAATATATGAACTTGTATACGCACACACGTAAGTCGATCTTGGATCGCCATCTCACTTTTTAAGGGTTACCTCTCATGTTGCTTAAATAAAAGGTCAAGTAGGGTGTATAAAGCAAATTCCCTTATCTTATTTAATATCATCTTGTCCCTTTAAAGAATTATAAGATCAAGTCTCTTTATGGTTGCCTTCGTAAATGATCTTGTCCCTTCGAATAAAAGATGATAAGTCCCTTCGAATTGCTAAGTACACCTTATAGTTGCCTAATCACAGTTGTCCCTTCATTTGTCCCTCACAACATCCAAGGTAATGACTACCTATTCCTTAATAATAGGGATAGTCTTACCATTTAAAGGATATTTAAGAACAGAAAAGATTTAGCTTAAGGTAGGTTTCTCTTATGTACTTAGCACCTTTTCAAAACCTTTCAAAAACACTTCACATTTTCAAACAATTTTCAAAACAAAGTCTTTATATATATTCGTACATGGATCATTATAAAGTACTTAAGAAAATTTTTAATCACACACTACACTTCTTAAAACAATTTAAAGTGAGCTAAGTAACTAAGAGCCCATGGATAACCATGGATGTAAAGGGTGCTAACACCTTCCCTTTACATAACCTACCCCCCGAACTCAAAAATCTTTTAAGGTCTTTCCTGTTCTTGTATGCCCTTTCCTTTGGATAAAATAAAAGTCGGTGGCGACTCTTGCTATCCGCAACATTTAACTAAAGTCAGTTCTCCCACCGTGTTACACAATGTAATTTCGGGAGAAGGGATTGTTGTGGATTCATCCAAGGTATACGCAGTTCTACAGTGGGAGACTCCGAAGTCGGTGACGAAAATTAGAAGCTTTTTTGGGTTAATGGGTTATTATCGAAGATTCATTGAATATTTTTCGAAGTTGGAACTTCCATTGACTCAATTAACTTGTAAGGATAAGGCGTTTGTGTGGGACGCCTAGTGTGAACAGAGTTTCATCGATCTAAAGAAGAAGTTGACTACCGCTCCAGTTTTAACTTTACCTAAACCAGATCATTTGTGGTTTATTGTGATTCTTCTCTAATGGGTTTGGGTGGAGTGTTAATGCAAGATGGTCAAGTGGTGGCGTATGCTTCGCAACAGTTGAGAATTCATGAGAGGATTTATCCTACCCATGATTTGGAACTAGCAGCCGTGGTATTTGTATTAAAGATTCGGAGGCATTATTTGTACGGTTCGAGATTTGAAGTATACAGTGATCGTAAGAGTTTGAATTATCTTTTTGACCATAAATAGTTTAATATGTGGCAGAGGCATTGGTTGGAATTGTTGAAGGTCTGTGATTTTAGTTTGAATTATCATCCCAGTAAGGTCAATGTTGTGGTTGATGCCTTAAGTCGAAAGACATTGCATATGTCGATCATTATGGCTAGAGAATTGGAATTGATCGAACAGTTTAGAGATATGAGTTTAGGTTATGAGCAGACAACTCACAGTGTAATGTTGGGAATGTTGAAGGTTAACAATGAATTTCTTAATCGTATACGGGAGAGTCAGAAGTCAGATGTGAAATTGGTGCACTTGTGGTCAGTGATGAACGGGCTGGAGGTAATGAATTTTGAGTCGATGAACATGGAGTACTAAGGTTTCGGGAGCATATTTGTATTCCTAATGACCTCGAATTGAAGAGAATGATTCTTGAATAGGGACATAGAAGTAGTATTAGTATTCACCCGGGAGCTACAAAGATGTATCAAGATTTGAAAAAGTTATTTTGGTGGCCTGGGATGAAGCATGATATGGCTCAGTTTGTTTATGCTTGTTTTACTTGTCAAAAGTTGAAAGTAGAACATCAGAAACATGTTGGTTTAATGCAACCGTTGGATATTCTAGAGTGGGAATGGGATAGTATCTTGATGGATTTCGTTATGGGGTTACCCAATACTTCGAGAGGGAATTATGATATTTGGATAATTGTTGAATGATTGAGGAAGTCATCACATTTTATTCTGATTGGTATTACTTTTTCCTTGCAGAAATTAGCAAAGATGTATGTCAATGTGATTGTAAAGTTACATGGGATTCCTTTGAGTATTGTTTCAGATAGATATCCGAGATTTACTTCTAGATTTTGGGAGAGCTTGCAAGAAGCATTCAGTTCGAAGTTGAAGTTGAGTTCAGCTTATCATCCACAGACTGATGGGCAGACAGAGAGGACTATACAATCTTTGGAAGATTTGTTGAGGGCTTGTGTGCTTGAACAAGGGGGTGTTTGGGATAGTCACTTGTCATTGATCGAGTTTACTTATAATAACAGTTATCATTCCAGTGTCGGAATGGCGCCTTTTGAAGTACTTTATGGTCGAAGATATCGAACACCTTTATATTGGCATGAGTCCGGCGAGAATGTTATACTTGGACCTGATATCGTGCAGCAGACTAATGGGATAGTGAAGTTGATTTGAGATAAGATGATAACTTCACAGAGCATGCAGAAGAGTTATTACGACAAGAGGAGGAAAGATCTTGAATTTCAAGAAGGAGACCATATGTTTTTAAGGGTTACTCAGGTGACCGGTGTTGGGCGAGCTTTGAAGTCGAGAAATCTTACTCCTCGATTTATTGGTTCGTACGAGATTTCTGTAAGAGTTGGACCTGTTTCTTATAGAGTGATGTTGCCACCGCGATTATCAAATTTGCGTGATGTATTCCATGTTTCGCAACTTCGGAAGTATGTTTTGGATCCGTCACATGTGATACTGATGAATGAAGTTGAGGTAAGAGATAATCTTATGGTTGAAGCACTACCAGAACGTATCGATGATCGCGAGGTAAAGCAGTTGAGAGGCAAAAAAATTATTCTCATAGAGGTGGTATGGGGAGGAACTTCCGATGGGAAGATGACTTGGGAATTGGAGAGTAAGATGCGAGAGTCATATCCGAGTTTATTCGTATCAGGTAATTTTTCGAGGACGAAAACACTCTAAATGAGGGAGAGTTGTAACGCCTCGATTTATTTATTTATTTAATTTAATTTAAATAATATGAAATTATTGTGTGTTGTGTGAAGTTGGTGGTGTGTTGAGGGAAGGGATGATGTTATTTTAATTTATATTAGTTTAAATAATATATATTGAAATAAATATTAGAATATGAAGTGAAAGGGTAGGTTGGTAATTGGACGAGGGAATAGTGAGGGCGAGATGGAGATTTTTTTTTAGGGGTCTAAGGGTTATGTTGGGAATTTGGAGAAAAAAGAAGTCAGTTCGTAGAAACTGATCGTGAATTGAGAAAAACTTGATCAAAGAGAGGAAAAGGGAGTTAGGGAAAGAACTAGAAGAGGAGAATTCCAGCAAGGGAGAGAAATCATTCGTCGAATTAAGGTAAGGGTGGGATTTCTTTCATTTCCTAAGGATATTATAATACAAGTATTGAGCATAGAATTGTTAAGTTAGAATCCATGAGGGTGGTGAAAAATTTGATGAAAAGTATGATAGAACGATTAGGAATGGTTGAAATTGTTGAAACTATTTGACTTAGACGATTAATTGTAGGAGGAATGGATCGTATGGATGATTTTATGTGTTTTCTGGAATTAGGAAGGGTTTTGGAAAAGAAAAATCGCAGTAGAATTGGGCTGAATCCGCAGTTCTCGCTTAGCGAGATGTAGCTTGCTTAGTGAGCCTTTGAGAATTTTTGACCCTTACAGGCAGAAGCTTGCATACTTAGCAAGCGGAGAGGTCACTTGGCGAGACATGGAGTGAAAATAAATTATTTTTATTCTGGAAAAAAAAATCCATAAAACTCTTTATTTCATACACTAGTGGACTTGGGTTGACGTAGTGACGTTAGGGGCATATATTGAGAGGTTACGTGCTTGTTTTGCAGGATATTGAAAATAACATTGTAGAAACATGAGTTAACATGTATATATGTACATTGATGTTGTTATATGTTGTTGTTGTCGTTGTTTTTATATATATTGTTGGAGTTGTTTTTACATGTTGTTGATATTGTTATTTGTTGTTATAGTTGTTGTTATATGTTGTTGTTGATGTTGTTGCATGAGGTCGTTGCTATAGACATTGCATATTGTCATTGATGGTGCATAGCATGTGCATAGTTGTGGATGGTGTACCAAGGTAGGGTAACAATATCCATCTGAATTCCAAAGGGAATCGTTGTTGGTGTGGTCATGAAATAGGGATCGTACGTGACCATGAAATAGGGGTCGTTGGTGTGATCATGAAATAGGGATCATACTGGACCATGAAATAGGGGTCGAGAGTTTCGATAGGAACTGGATCATGAAACAGGGATCGTTAAATGGTACCACGTGCATTGAGTCTTGTAGGGGTTTCATTTGCATTTATTGTTGTTTGTGTGCATAGTATTGTCAGGTGTTTCGGCGTGAGTGTTTAATTTGTTGATTGATGAAAAGTGGTGAACACTTGATGATACTTAGCTTTTATTTGTATTATTTTCTCTTTTGTTGGTGTAAGTATCTCACCCCTTCTGTTTGAATGTTATCCTGTGTTGGTAACGTGCAGGTGATCAGTAACAGTAGAATCCATTGTCGGTGAAGTCGATGCACTTCATGTTAGAGGAGTCGGCTCTGATACGTACTTTGAGGAGTCGACTCTGATACGTACTTTGAGGTGTCGGTATTATGATTTTAACTACTCTGTTTTAAACTGGAATTTTATGGGGAATCATTTGGGTGTTACAGTACGCATTGAAACAATCTCTAAGAGCTTGGAACAAGGGGATAAATGATTTATTAAAAGAGACAGGCTTCAATAAATGTGTATTTGAACATGGTGTGTATGTGAAGATGGATGCAAATAAAAGGCTAATAACTATTGGTTTATAAAAGTATGAATTGGTGATTATGGACCATGATTAAGGCTTCATTTCTAAGTTTAAGACTAAACTTATGAAGGAATTTGAGATGACCTACCTTTGTCACATGACATACTTCTTTGGTATTGACAAGTCTAATAAGGGAATGATCATGCACCAAAGAAGGTATGCTCTTGAAATTTTAAATAAATTCAAATGGAATATTGTAATGTTTCCATTACTCCTATTAAATCAAGGTTGCAGCAGTCAAAGAATGAGCATGACAGGATGTTAATCCAACTCAGTATCAGAGGTTGATTGGATCTTTACGTTACTTAAGTAATATGAGACCAAATTTGACTTTTTGTGTCAGAATTGTGAGATGATTCATAGAGATGCTGAAGGTGACTCATTTGACATCAATTACGAAGATCCTAAGATACATAAAGAGGTTCTATTGGATGTATAATTTTTTTCCCGCAACAGAAAAGGACACAGCAAGCAATTTACTCGAGTATGTCGATTCTAATTGTACATACCCAATATATTTAAGGGTCAGACTCTGTAGCTGGACATGACAAGGCGTGAACAAAGTCACGAGAGCAGGAGAGATTAAGCTAACACAAAGGTCATAACAACAACCCCTACAACCCGGGCCAGTCTCATACTTCTCCCTATCTGGACCAAACACCACTCTACAACTCACCTCATATGAGGCCTAGTATCGTATGTCCATAACCCGACATTCAGGTACATATTCATCGTGCAACCAAACATTGTAATAGTTCTGGCGCATCAATGCAAACCGTTACCAAGCCTTCAAGGAAAGAAATGATGTAGGAGAGTTACACATTGAAGATGAATATAAAAGGGGCTCCCTCTAGAGGTATAAGCAAGGCACATTCATTTTGAGACTTACTGCTTCAGTACTGCTCTTGAATCACTAAATATATTGCTCAATACAGATGTTGTAGCTCTCCTTTCCTAGAAAGAGGGAAACTAACACCTTTGGTGGTCTAACCATTTTTGGAAAGAACATTTGGTGCCCACCGTGGGGCCTAGGTAAAACATTTCATATACCACACCTTTTACTATGAACATGTCTGACGACGGAACCGACCCTCCTCCAACCATGGCACAACTCTTGGCCATGATTAAAGGTATGCGTCAGCAGAATGAAATATTGCAAGACAGTTGTCACTCCCATGAAAAGACACCGGGTCAGATAGGGTACAGACGCGAACGGTCGGCAAAAGGAGAAAATGAAGTGAAGATGAATAGAGTCGCCAGCTAGGCATTTTTATCCCGAAGGAAAGGTAATGTTGCATAAACCTAGGAAAAGATGGATAAGACGGTTGAGAACCAGAGAAACTGAGAAAGGGGGTTGGTTACAACCTGGGAAGGTATTAGCACCCTGATTGTCCGTCGTACTCGATGGGATCCACGCTTAAAATATTGTGTTTAAAGGGGTAGGTGTATGTGCTATCTGTGTGCAAAAGCTAAGAAAAGAATATACAAGTGTCAGTGCAAAAGGTGAATGCTCAAGAACTGAGGCTTAAAAGAGAATGCTGAAAGAGGGGGAAGACAAAGAGACTTTTGTTCGATAAATGTTAAGTTATGCCTACGTATCCTCTCGTGCAATGAGGAAGTCAGAACACCGTAGTTCGACTCAAAGAGACTGAAAGATAAATTGACTGTGAACTGCTTACTTGCCTATGCTCAAGTGTATGACTCGTCTGGCTCGAGTGCTAATTGTCTTGCATTAGACGGAAGAAGCGAGTTCTTGTTTGTGAATGAGTGTGATGAGAAAAGAATCCCGAAGGAGACGATTATTGTTTGTTTTTGTGTTTTCAGTTTTTTATTGTTTTTGATGTTTTGCATAAGTTGATGAGCTTAAGCCTAAATCAAGGGGCTTGTAAACTCATTATATCCTCCCTGATTAGGGATAATGAGCATACTTAAGTATGAGATAAGCATCCCAACTTAATTACCATGATGATGTAGGATTAAGATAATTAACCTACTTGTGATTATTTAGATGTTTTTGGGTTTTTGTTTACTGTTAAGTAATGAGTTTAATCTCTAATCACAGATTAGTGAACTCATTACACCATCCTAATAGAAGGATAATAGATGAGCACACTTAAGCTAAGGAAGATACCTCAACTTAATCCATGGTTAGGGGCTAAATTTATTATATAACAAGCCTTTATTAAAGTGGATTTTAATTAAGAGATGAGATTAAGAAGTGAATTTTATATTTGTAAGACAACTTTAGGGGGACTTGTCCATTAAAAACTAGGGTTAGTCCCTCTTAACCATAAGGAAGAGTTAGAACCCTAATGTAAGGCCCAAGTTACAAGATAAAGTATTTGTGATTATTAAGATGATTTGATTAAGAGGTTTAAACAAATTAAAGGTTTAACACTTAGGATTAAAGTTATACACTCCATCCTAAGAGAAGGATGCAGACATAACCCTAATTCCAAACTCCTAAAACTTTAAGAGTTGAGTCTCTGATTATGAAGATGAGAAGAGAGACTCGAGGAGACTCAAAGGTAAAAACTAAGAGGGACTAATCACAACCCTAATTATTATCATGCTTGGATGTTCCTATGGTTTGTAAGGCTTAAGGAAGATCTTCAAAGAAGCCACCAATGGAAGAAGCAGATGAAAGGAAGAAGGAGTAGAAGAAATAAGTTACTTACTTCATTGAAGAAGATAAGTAACTTAAAGAAAGAAAGTGAGAAAGAATGAACACAAATGAACAAGTTCACTTCCAAGAAACCAGCAAGATGCATATGAAAGAGATAAAGAGAAATGAGAAGTGAAGGCAAATCCACTTCTTAAAGTAACTTACCACCTGAAAATGTTAGCATGAATGCATAAAGTTCAAGGCATAAAGAAATGAAATGAAATGAGATGCAATGAGATGAAATGACCAAAGACAGAAGTGTTTATGCAATGTTAATGTCATGTGAGGTGATGCAAAGGCATACAAAATGCATATGTATGATCATAAAAAGATGAGATGTCATGTAAGCATGCTTTGAAGTTTGAAAACACATGAAAGTTAATGAAATGAAATGAATGCAAATCATGGCAAATGGATGAAGAAATGATCAAGCATGATTCTAACATGTCCTAGGATGTCTAAGATGACATATGAATGCAAGAAATGTCATTTTGAAGGAAATTTAATTCTCTACAACTTTGTGTCTCACAAGCCAAGCCTAAAAATGCTTTATTTGAAAGGTATGAGCCAAAACATTACAGGTCATTTTAAAAGTCAACATCTTCCAAAGGGTATAATTTGAAAATGGTAAAAGATATTGACATGAGACCAAAGAGGTTGGTTAGAGGACTCTCTAAGCTTTCCAAAATGTCCAAGAACACCTTCATATCCTTAAAATTGAGGGATTTGTGCCTTTGCAAATTTGAGAAATTTTTGAGAGGTATATTGAGCAAATGGGGTCTTAAAACCAATTCTTTCCACATGGGCTTGCAATTTTGTGATCCAATCTTTACCATGACATCATGCACGACTCAATTCTCATTAATTCAGATTTTTATAATTTATTTTATATTTATTTTGATTTTATTCATTAAAAATCAATTTAAATCAAAATAAAATATGAAAACTCAATATTTAGATTTGATTCTTGTTCTAGAAACTTATAAACACCATTTAAACTGATTGGATACCTTACAAATTCGTGCAAGACTAAATCAACAAGAAAATATTTGATTTTTGTGACATTTATGACAATGGAATTCCTTCATCATCAAGTAACCTCAATCTATGCTTCTAAGGCCCATATTTTGACCTATGTTTCATCTCTTATATAAGCACAACCTAGCCATTGCATTAGGGGAGGAGAAATTCAGACAAGGAGAGTCCATTCAAGTTTCAAATTCTCACACAAAAAGTGAAATTCGGATTCAATCATTTAGGCTCTTTCAACACCATTTGAAGGTGGTAATTCGTTCCTTGGGATGTCCATAATCTATCTCCATCCTCATTGCCATCATATTCATGATAAAATGCTCTTACCGAACCATTTTTTTCTTCATATTTTCTTGTTTGTCGTTTTCATACATTTGATTATTAAAACTTGAATCTAACCATCAATCCGTGTTTGTTTTGAAGCATAGAAGAAATCTGGATAATTTGTTTTGAGTTCCACGGTCGTAATTGTGTTTCACCATAACTAGGGTTTCAAGGTCCATTTTAGGGACTTGCGATTTAGGCTGTATAAATAATATTAATTGATGAAATTGAACTGTGTGAGACCGGGGCAAGCTATTAGCATAATCAATTTGGACAAATTTCACGTGTTTTGCAGGTTTTCAAGATCATAGGTTTCCCTGCGGAAAAATTCGTAGCAAAATACCCAAGAAATTTCGCAGGAAATTTCGTCGGGTGAAAGGTTGAAGACGGAAGTCGTGCGCGCGAAAATATGATTTCAATTTTTCATTATATTTTATTATGTTTTCTTGCCATTATAATTTCAAAGAAAGCTGATGGCTCAGCTGGCAATGCAAGCGCGCTTGGAAACCATTGAACCTGGGTTCGATTCCCAAGTTTCTCTATTTTTTATAATCATACTATTTTTTGCAGGTTTATTATTTATTTGTTTGAAGTCATAGGGATAACAGCTAGCATGCACAGCCCAGCTGGTTTTGGTGTCACAGTATGGAGGTAAGGGACTTGGGTTCAAATCTCAGGTCCTTACTTTTTGAGTATTTTCATGTTTTAGTAATTGTCTTTTAATTATTTAATTATTTTAATTAATTTAATAAAATTATTTTTTCCCTAAATAAATAATTAATCATAATCAATTAATAATTAACATATAATTACCTTTAATTTAATCAAATTTCATTTATATATATACTTAGATTATTTTCTTAAATAAATGATAATAACTTTCATTCTTTTTTTTTTAATTTTAATCAAATTATTTTCTTATAATTATCAATTTGTAAATAAATAACCAAACATTCTCTAATTAATAAATTCTAATCTTTTCTTTAATTTTTATTATTCTTTTATATATCTATATCATGTAAATAATTAAAATTAATTAGTTAAAAATTATGTTTTCTTAATAACTTTTATTTATTTATTTATTTATTTATTTATTTTTAAACTTAATTCCATCTTTTCACTAATTCTAATAACATAAAAATATATATAACTTGTCTAAACTTTTTTTTAATTAAAACTTTTGATTATTATTTTAACTTTATTATTATTATTGCTTTATCATTTTTTATTCATTATTATTATTATTATTATTGCTTATTTAATATTTTATTATTATTCTTGCTTTATAATTTATTCTTATCCGGCTATTATGTATCTGCCAAAGCCTTGTAATAATTTGTAGATTTATTTTTTCCGTCTTTATTTTCTTTGTAAATATTTAAATGTGTGGTTAGTAAATAGGGAGTGCGAAACTAATTGTGATTAAACGGACTTAGATCATTTAATTTAAAAAGATAAATATCGGAATAAAAACACTCACACACGTAAGTCGATCTAAGATCGCCATCTTGCACTTCCTAGGGTATTCCTCTTGGTTGCCTTTATATGGTCAAGTCCCTCGAATATAGGGATGTCTTAAGCAAAGTCCCTTCAAAGTATGAATCATCATAGTCCCTACAGTTTAAAAAACCAAGTCCCTTCGAGGTTGTCTACGAAATAAAGGTCTTGTCCCTTCGAATAAATGATGATAAGTCCCTACGAGTTGCTAAAGACATCCCTTAAGTTGCTTTCAATGACCATACGATGACCCTACGCTTGTCCCTTAAACAAATCCAAGGTAATGACTACCTACTCTTTAATAGTAGGGATAGTCTTACCCTATGAAAGAACATAAAAGAATAAGAAAGACTAATCTAGGGTAGGTACCTCGTAGTTAAAGAAATTTTTCTAATCACACACTACATTTTTCAAAAACAATTAAAGTGAGCTAAGTAACTAAGAGCCCATGGATAACCATGGATATAAAGGGTGCTAACACCTTCCCTTTATATAACTTACCCCCCGAACCCAAGTCTTTTAAAATAGGTATTTCCTGTTCTTTTATGCCCTTTCCTTATGGATAAAATAAAAGTCGGTGGCGACTCTTGCTATCCGCAACATGAATAAAAGTCAGTTCTCCCACCGTATTACAGCGACAAGTTTAATTTTCTAGTAAAATACATGGCTCGTAAAAGCTTCAGCATCACGTATAAGGACATCCAACCAACCGGTTGGGAAAACCCTTCAGAGTAAAGAGAGTACCTAAAGTCTCCCTTTAAAACTGCTTCGCATGGAAAGCACGATTAGAGGGAATAAAAATTCCTAGGCTATGAATACACTCAAGCTTAGATAGTATCTCAGCCACGCTTTATGTAAATTTCTTGATAAATTAAAAGATTCGGGTCACACTCTTTTCCCTTGCAGCGCAAGGGTTTTTAATAAGGCGTCCGAGCTTAACATAAATGTTTACACTTTAATTACAGGTACTCAGCTTTAAGAGTTATGACTCAGTCTAAACCCCTACAAACGTGTTTATTCGCTCTGTGTATGGTAAGAAAAACCCCTATAAACACGTTGATTAAATATGTGTACATAGGTCTCTCACAAATGTTTTGACTTGCTCCATGTAGGGTTGGAAAAAACCCTATAAACACGTCGATTAAAACTGTGTACATAGGTCGCCCACAAACGTGTTGACTTACTCTGTATAGGGTTAGAAACCCCATATAAACATGTCGATTAAATCCTTATACATAGGTCGCCCATAAACGTCATGATTCACTCTGTGTAGGGTAGGAAAAACCCTTTAAACACGTCGATTAAATTCGTGTACATAGGTTGCCCATAAACGTCATGATTCGCTCTACGTAGGGTAGGAAAAACCTTATAAATTAAACACGTTGTAACACGGTGGGAGAACTGACTTTTAGTCATGTTACGGATAGCAAGAGTCGCCGCCGACTTTTATTTTATCCAAAAGGAAATGACATAAAAGAACAGGAAAGACCTTAAAAAGATTTTGAGTTCGGGGGGTAGGTTATACAAAGGGAAGGTGTTAGCACCCTTTATATCCATGGTTATCCATGGGCTCTTAGTTACTTAGCTCACTTTAAATTGTTTTGAGAATGTGTAGTGTGTGATTATAAACTTTCTAAGTACTTTGTAATGATCCTCGTATGGATGTATACAAAGACTTGTTTTTGAAAATTTGTTTGAAAAGTGATGTGTAAAAAAGTATTTTGAAATGTGTGAGCAAGTAATTAAGAGGAACCTACCCTATATTAAGTCTTTACTGTTCTTATGTTCTTTCAATGGTAAGACCATCCCTATTATTAAGGAATAGGTAGTCATTACCTTGGATGTAATAAGTGACATGTGTAGGGACATCTGAATATAGGCAACTGCAAGGTGTCTTTAGCAATTCGTAGGGACTTATCATCTTTTATTCGAAGGGACAAGATCATTTATCGTAGGCAACCTCGAAGGGACTTGATCTTATAAATTGAAGGGACTTGATGATATTTGTGAAGGGACTTTGGTTAAGACACCCTACTTGACCTTTTGAAATAGGCAACATGAGAGGTAACCTTAGAAAGTGCAAGATGGCGATCAAAGATCGACTTACGTGTGTGCGTGTTTGTATTCAAGTATTTATCTTATTTAAGTTAATTATTCTAATTTGATTTTAATCACAAGTATGTTATTCACACCCTAGAATTACTAACCATACAATAAATATATTCATAATAAAAATAAAGCAAAAATATAAACTAAACTATTACAAAGCTTCGGGACAAATACAATATAATCGAGAAATATGATAACGATAAATAATAATAAATAAGCAATAATAATCAATAATAATAACAATTAAGTGAAAGGTTAGAAAATAAAAAATAAGAGAAAATAAGAAATTAGAAAAATAGTTTAATATTAGAAAAGATTTTAAATATTTAATGAAGAAAATAGGTTTTAATAATAATAAATAAATACTAGATTATTCACATATTAAACAAATGATAAATAATTAATTATAATTTATGAAAATATTAGGTTAAATTTTAAAAGTTAAGAAAAATTAGGATTAGGGTTAGAATTAGGGTTTATGCCTTATTAAAAAGAAATTAGGGTTTTTAATTATTAATTTAAACATAATTAATTTATTTACCAAATATATATAATAATAATATAAATATATAATGAAATAAATAATTTGATTTTTTAAGAAAATAAACTATGAATTTAAAAAAAAATAAGTTTTTTATACAAGAAAATAATATATACATTTATTTTATAAATTGTTATTTAAAAAGATTAATTAAGCTTAATAAGTATAACATAAACAAAAAAACAAATAAATGAAAAAAATGAGCAAAAACACATACCTGATGCTGGGATTCGAACCTAGACCCTAGGCTTCAATCACTCTGGACCAACAACATCACCACCAGGCCAAGCGCGCGCTGGTGTTAGCATCAGGGGTACCAATACTTTTGTGGCAGTCCTGTGAAAATCATAAAAAAAAATACAACAAAGCAAAATGGCCTGGGGGGATTCGAACCCAGGACCATCAACCTCACACGCACACACACAAACCAACTGAGCCAATGCTGCTTTCGTGAAACATTATACAAACAATATATAATAAAATAAACTCAAATTTCAAATCAGATTTTCGCGCCAAGGCTGCTTCATCTTCAACCTATTACCTGCGAAATTTCCTATGCTTTCTCCTGCGAATTTTCCTGCATTTACAAACCTACAAAATTCAAATTGCATCGAATACGTACAATTTCATCCAATTAAACCCATCAATATGATCACTACAGCATGTACAATTCATCTATGCTTTTATTATTCATTTATATTTGCTTAATCGTAAAACCCTAATTCGAAGCTTGGAACCCTAACAATGGTGTGCTTGCGGTTTGGCCATGAAACTTCAATTTAACCATCCAGAATCCATCTATGAGTCTTCACAAACAATAAAGCAGCATCAAAATTCATTATAAGCACATAAATAATTAGAATCGAAAAATTGAAATTCAAGATAAAACAAGATTCGGTTTATGCATTTTATGATGTTATGGATGAAGGTGATGATGGGGATACGATTAGAGAGTCTCAAGGAAGATAAAGCAACCTTTACTTTGCCTTAAAAGTGTCTCTAACTTCAAAACCGAATGCCACTTTTTTGTATGAAAATTGAAGTTTTGTTCTTACCCTTGGAGGCTGCAATTTCGTCCCCTTTCACTTGTGATCAGTTTGTGTATATGTAGGGAGTTGAATTAGGTCAAAAAGTCATGAGTTTATGGGCCTTGTAAAGATTACTTGATCATGAAGATACAACTTGCTATTTTAGTCAAAAAATCACACAAATCCTTTCCTCTTTGGTATAGCACGAATTTCAATCTTCCAATCAACTTTAAATCATATTTATGAGTTTCTAGAATGAAAATCAAATCAAATATTGAGTTTTTCATATTTTATTTTGATTTTAAATGATTTTAAATGAATAAAATCAAAATAAATAAAATAAAATAAATAAAAATCTGAATAAATGCTTTTTGGTTCGTGCATGATGTCATGGTAGTGATTGGGTCATAAAAATGCAAGCCCATGTGGAAAGAATTGGCTCTAAGATCCTATTTGCTCAATAAACCCCTCCAAAATTTCCCAACTTTGCAAAGACACAAATCCTTCAATTGTGAGGCTATGAAGGTGTTCTTGGACATTTTGGAAAAGCTTCAAGAGTCTTCTAACAAACCTTTTTGGTTTCATGTCCATATCCTTTACCATTCTCAAGTTATGCCCTTTGGAAGATGTTGACTTTTTGTTGACTTTTAAAATGACCTATAATGTCTTAGCTCATACCTTCCAAATGAAGCATTTTTGGGCTTGGCTTATGAGACACAAAGTTGTAGAGAATTCAATTTCCTTCGAAATGAGATTTGGATGGGAACTTTTTGATGAAGTATGTGAAAGTTATGGCTGGTCAAAGTTCAGTTGACTTTTCCTGTGAAAACCCTAATTTAGAAACTCTTGATTCTTGATGATCTGAAATATCCTTGATGAATCATGATCAACCCTTGATCAAATGATGAATTTTACTTCATAAACTTGATGTTGACAAAAAAGTATGAAGTTTGACTTTGGTTTGACCACAGTTGACCTTAGTTTGACTTTTTAACTGCTTTGACTGATTTTTGCATATCTGATCATCTGACTGAGCAAACCTTTTGGGAAAGCCTTGAAACTTGACATAGGGATTCCTGAAGACATATAGGATGCTATGAAGCTCACTTGAAGCCTTGGAAGTCTATTTAGCCTGATGAAACTCAAAACCCTAGTTTAGGGTGCATTGCTTAGGAGGATGCTTTGTCTAAGAAAACTTCCAAGCTTTCTGCCTAATTGTGAACCTTGTGAACCTCTTGAGATACCTTGTGAACCTTGTGAATCTCTTGGGAAACCTTAGTACACAATGTCTTGTCTAGGTGAGGGCAAATTTTGGGGTGCAACAGTTGCCCCTGTTCAATTTTCTGAAACCTGAGGAGTTAGACTGGCCTGTATGACATTCGTGACTTGGAAGGTTGAAGGGGATTGAACACAAAAGCCCAAAACTTTGCACTCGCCGGTGCGTAAAGTAACACTGTTGGCTGGTTGTATATGCTTGAATGGTCTTAAAGATGCCACTCATAGGAGATGGAGATGGGCTTATAGATGCCATCCATAATATCAGAAGGTGATAGTTTCTTTATGTTGTCACTAGATATCAGTACTAGGTCTTCGTATAGGCCGTCTCTGAATTATTTATGGTTTGAGTTGAATGCCAGCACTAGATCTTCGTATAGACCGTCTCTCCATTATCTCTGGGGGAAAAGAATATCCTTCATTGGGTATCAGTACTTAGATCTTCGTATAGATCGGCTCTGAACCATCTTTAGGAACATACTTTAATTTAAGCATCAGAATCAAATCTTCGTGGCGATCTTTTCTGAATTTCTTTTGGTAATATCTTGGGCTAAGTACAAAATCTTTGTATCGATCATTATGTACCATCCAAAGATAAACTATTGAATAGACCATTAGAAATAAATCTTCGTAGCGATTATCTCTTCTGGAAAATATCCTGGATTAGGTAATAGATCTTCGTATAGACCATTTACCCCTCCAAGGACAACTTGAGTATTGATCATCAGAAATGAATCTTCGTAGCGATTATCTCTGAATTAAGTGTCAGCACTAGACCTTCGTATAGATCGTCTCTGAACTGTTTTGAGTTGTTGATAGTGTTTATCCTGAAAAGAAAATGTTAGTTCATGCAATATGTATGCATGTATGGCATGATGTACCTAAGTAACTGTTTTATGCATTTATGGATGCGTATGCTATGATATGATGTAAATGATGTATGTATGAATCAGGTAGCTAGAAGCGTCTGGGTATCTCTGTATAACAACTGCTGGCTAGGGAAAATAAATCCCGATTCGTTGTTGAAGAATATGAGGACTTCGTTCCCGTCTTGTCTGATAGTATAGTACTTATAACCTCCCGTCTTCGTTCGTCGTGCTTTTTACTGAAGGAATGAGTTCCTGAATATCCTGACTGAGGATAAAAGAGATGGACATAAATCCAAGAGGAGATGTTACTCGAAGTGATTATAAAGATAGATTTGTTCTGCTGGGGATTTATGGTAGTTCTGTGGGGATAAACTGGCGAAGTTTCGTTGAATTCCTACCCTCGTTCGTCCTTAATAAATACTATTACTGCATTTTATGCATTTCTGGTAAACATCAATCATATTCAAAAGCGTACATACATTCAAACACAATCAATGGACGTTTTCGTTTAGGTAAACAGGGTAAAAGTAAATCTGGATTCAAAGACGATACTTTATTTATTTTTAGAAAGTGACCTATACACATGCAAGTTTGTACAAGGAGACAGAAATCCTAGTAAGAGGAATTCGTCGAAAAAGTTTTACAAAGAAAAAATAGCTATGTGAGAAATAGTCCTATTGAGTTTCAACTCCACTATTGCCATTATCTTCAAGTATCTCATCCTCTGCTGTTGAGATGGAAACGATTGGATTGAACTTAATTTGTTTGCACTTGATTTAGGTAGCACCACCAGTTGAAGTTACATGTGTGATCCAAACGAGACATAGTCATATGCTTTAATCCCTAACTTTTGCCTGGATTGCCCTTTCAGGTTTTCAATCCACCGGGATATCCTTTTTTGCCCAAGCCGCCCTTTCAGGTTTTCGACTTGCCGGGTGTACATTTTTTTTTATATATATCCCTAATTTTTGCCCGAACCCATTTTTGGTTCGCCGGGATGCCTTTATTTTTTCCTAGGCCAGTCAACCTAGCGGGTCTCTTTTTATGCGTAGTATTTTTTAACTATGTCTGCGTTTACGGGCTGTGGGAAGTCTTCACCATCCATAGTAGTAAGCATCATGGCACCTCCTGAGAATACTCTCTTGACTACAAATGGTCCTTCATATGTAGGAGTCCACTTGCCCCTAGGATCACCCTGTGGTAATATAATACGCTTGATTACCAAATCACCAGTCTGATATACTTTTGGCTTAACCTTCTTATTAAAAGCTTTGATCATCCGTTTCTGATACATCTGACCATGACACACAGCTGCCAACCTTTTTTCATCAATCAAATTTATATGGTCAAGTCGAGTCTGAATCCACTCATCTTCATCCAAGCCTGCATCCTTCATGATTCTTAAGGAAGGTATCTGAACTTCAATGGGTAGAACTGCTTCCATACCATAGACTAAGGAGAATGGTGTTGCCCCTGTTGAAGTACGTATTGTAGTACGATAACCATGAAGTGCAAATGGTAATATTTCATGACAATCTTTGTAATTAACCGTCATCTTCTGTAGAATCTTCTTGATGTTCTTATTAGCAGCTTCTACTGCCCCATTCATTTCTGGACGATACGGAGAAGAGTTGTGATGCTTAATCTTGAACTGCGTGCAGAGATCAGTAATCATGGTGTTGTTCAGATTAGAGCCATTGTCTGTGATAATCCTCTCAGGAATTCCATACCTACATATGAGATTATTCTTAATGAATCGAGCCACAACATTCTTCGTAACAGATGCAAATGAAGCTGCCTTCACCCACTTTGTAAAGTAATCAATAGCAACCAGGATGAAATGGTTCCCATTAGAAGCAGTAGGTTTGATCTCACCAATCATATCAATGCCCCACATGGCAAAAGGCCAAGGAGCAGTCAATACATTTAATGGAGATGGAGGTATATGCACTTTATCAGCATAAATCTGACATTTGTGACATGTTTTAGAATGTTGATAGCAGTCAACTTCCATGGTAGACCAATAGTACCCTGCTCTCAATATCTTCTTTGCCATGGTATGACCACTAGAATGAGTGCCAAAGATCCCATCATGCATGTCTTCCATAATCTCTGTTGCTTCCTTCTTATCCACACAACGAAGCAAAGTCGAATCATGATTGCGCTTGTACAAAATTCCATTACTAAAAAAGAACTTAGCAGAAAACCTCCTCAGAAATTTCTTATCTTTGATAGATGCTCCTTCAGAGAACTCCTGAGCTTCAAAATATCTTTTCACTTCATAGAACCAAGGCTTTTCCTCTCCTCCTTCAGTGTCAATCTCATTGCAGTATGCAGGCTTCTCAAATCTATCAATAGTGATCTTGGGAGCTTCATCATTCCAGCTAATCTCAAACATAGATGCCATGGTGGCTAGTGCATCTACCAACTGATTATCTCCTCGTGGAATGTGTTCAAAAGTAATCTCTTCAAAATATGGGATCAAAGACAACACATGCTCTCTGTAAGGAATGAGATTTTCATGCTTGGTATCCCAATCTCCTTTAATCTGACTAACTACCAGGGCTGAATCTCCATATACGTCCAGGAACTGAATCTTCATCTCAATGGCAGCTTTGATACCCATGATACATGCCTCATACTCAACCATGTTATTGGTACAATAAAAACAAATTCTTGCAGTAATTGGGGTATGACAACCTTCAGGGGAAATGATCACAACACCAACACCATTACCAAGCGCATTAGAAGCTCCATCAAAAACCATAGTCCATCGGGATCCTTGTTCAGGTCCGTCATATTTTCCAGGTTCTTTGGTAATAATCATAATGTCTTCATCAGGGAACTCAAAACTCATTGACTGATAATCATCCACTGCTTGGTGAGCTAAATGATCAGCTACCACACTACCCTTAATGGCCTTCTGAGTAGTGTACTGTATATCGTATTCCGTTAAAATCATTTTCCATCTCGTTGTGCGTCCGGAGAGAGCAAGTTTCTCGAATATGTACTTGATTAGATCCATCTTTGAAATCAACAAGGTAGTATGAGTCAACATATACTGTCTTAGTCGGCGAGCAGCCCATGCCAAAGCGCAACAAGTTTTCTCGAGCAGTGAGTATCTTGTTTCACAGTCGGTAAACTTTTTGCTAAGGTAGTATATTGCCTGCTCTTTTCGACCAGACTCGTCATGCTTCCCCAACACACACCCCATTGAATTGTCTAACACTGTTAAGTACATAATCAAGGGTCTTCCATCAACTGGTGGCATCAAAATTGGAGGTTCTAGGAGATATCTCTTGATTTCATCAAAGGCTATCTGGCACTCATCATTCCATTCCATTACCTGATCTTTCTTCAACAATTTGAATATTGGCTCACAGGTAGCAGTTAGGTGGGAAATAAACCTTGCAATGTAATTTAGTCGTCCCAAGAAACCTCTAACCTCCTTTTCATTACGGGGAGCTGGCATCTCTTGTATAGCTTTCACTTTTGCAGGGTCTACTTCAATACCTTTTCCACTGACAATGAAACCTAGGAGTTTACCAGACCTAACTCCAAAAGTACATTTGTTTGGATTCAATCTCTGCTTGTATTTCTTCAACCTCTCAAACAACTTATGTAAATGATCAAGGTGTTGTTCTTCATTCTGGGACCTGGCTATCATATCATCCACATATACCTCTATCTCATGATGAATCATATCGTGAAACAAAGCCACCATAGCACGCTGATATGTTGCCCCAGCGTTCTTCAAACCAAATGACATCACTTTATAACAAAAGGTGCCCCACTGTGTAACAAACATAGTCTTCTCCATATCTTCAGGTGCCATCTTGATTTGATTGTAACTAGAGAAACCATCCATGAAAGAGAATACCTTATGCTGAGCAGTGTTGTCTACCAGAACATCAATATGAGGAAGTGGAAAGTCATCTTTAGGGCTGGCCTTATTCAAACCTCTGTAATCCACACACATACGTACCTTACCATCTTTCTTGGGTACCGGTACCACATTTGCAACCCATTAAGGATAGGAAGTCACAGCTAAGAACCCTGCATCAAATTGTTTCATCACCTCTGCTTTAATCTTCTCTGACATCTCAGGACGCATGTGACGAACCTTCTGTTTCTTCGGACGACAATCTTCTTTTACCGGTAAACGGTGAACCACAATGTCAGTATCCAATCTTGGCATATCTTCATAAGACCAAGCAAAGATCTCCACATAATCACGTAACATCTGGATCAATCTGCTCTTAACATCATCTTCTAGTTCAGCCCCTATCTTGACCTCCTTCCTATTTTCTTCAGTTCCTAGATTCACAACTTCGATTGGCTCTTCATGTGGCTGTATAGCTTTCTCTTCTTGTTGTAACAACCTAGCAAGCTCTACAGGTACTTCACAATCTTCCTCCTTTCCATCTTCAGCTTGATAGATTGGATTCTCGAAATTATAATTGACAATAGTAGAACTGTTATCAACAGGATCCAGAGTGGATGAGGATCTGCATTTTAGTGATGTGGGTGTGTGTAAGAACACATAGCTGATAAAACAAAAATAAAAAATAGAAGAAAGACAAGGAGCACAATATTTACGAAAACGAAACGTCTATTGATTTTTATTGAATGAAGTATGCAAATGAAATGACATCCCGAAATAAGCATACCATTGTGCCACGGGTAAGACACAAGGCTTAAAAGTTTAATTGTTCGAAATTACAAACTTAAAATAAAAACACAGTAATAGTATTTACTCCTGACTAAAGGAGATAGGAATAACGTCTTCGGTCTTCCAATTGTTGAGCCCATCACCCATGGTAGGAAAGATCCAATCATCCAGGTTGTAGTCTTCACTATAGTCACCCACAACATTGATTTGATCTCTCATAACCCCTTGACTGGTGATACGAACAACACAAGCACGACGAACAGCCTTCTGAGATTTTGCAGTGAAACCCAACCCAAACTTGTCAGATTTGTAAGGGATGTTGGGAAGCTGACCCCAAATAGCAGAACCACCGTTTGCAACCACAGCCTTAGCATCCTTGAGGGAGGCCATTGCAGGAGGTATATTAGTAACCATAGGAACTCTTTCAGAAGCAGGAACAGACTGAGGAACAGGATTAGAGTAGGGAACAACTTCAAATGTTTGACACGGAGTTTCAACCATTTCACCCTCCATTTCTACATACTTGAAAGTATTCACGTGGCTAACCATGTACTCTTCTTCACCATAGACAGTGACAATTTTGTTCTTCACCGGGTACTTCAACTTCTGATGCAAGGTGGAAGTCACAGCTCCTGCCCCATGGATCCAGGGGCGCCCAAGCAAACAAGAATACGCGGGACGAATATCCATCACATAGAAAGTAGAGTTGAAGACTTGAGAGCCTACTTTGATCGGGAGGTCTACTTCTCCATGTACCACTCTTCTTGAGCCATCAAAGGCCCTCACCACTACGTCACTTGGCCTTAACACAACATCTTCAGGACTGAGCTTGTCTAGAACCTCTTTAGGGAGCACATTTAATGAAGAACCATTGTCCACCAGCACATGAGACAAGGTAGTGCACCTACATTCAATGGAGATATGCAGAGCTCTGTTATGATTCCTCTTGGCAGGAGTTAGATCAGCATCAGAAAAACCCAGACCATTATCACAAGTCAATGTGCCACACAATTCTCAAATTGGTCTACAGAAATCTCACTTGGCACATGAGCATTCTTCAGGAACTTGATTAAGGCTTTAGCATGAGCCTCAGAACACAGCAACAAAGATGACATGGAGATTTTGGAGGGAGTATACCCCAACTGGTCAACAATATCATAATCACTTTTTCGAATGATCTTCAGCACTTCTTCCATCTGTTTAGAAAGATTTTCAGAAGTCGGTGCCTCAGCTTGCACAGGTTCAACCACAGGACCTTTGCCCCGAGCATCAGTATTTGGCTCAAAGGTGGAGGTAGTGGTTGGAGTAACTGCACTTTTGGAGGTAGCCTGAGGAGAGAAGATTCTTCCGCTTCTGGTGATCTTACTAGATCCAGCAATGTTATCAACATCAAGATAATCATCAGTAACAGGTGCATCAGCCAGAGGTTCTTGTTTGACACCATGGATGTAAACATCGGAACCATAATTCCAGGGTATAGCTTTATCAGAAGTATAAGGAACAGGGCCAGGAGTGGTAATGATCATGGGAGCCACTCTAACCTCAGCAACAGTCTTCACAGGGCCTTCAGCAGTAATCCTAACAGGACCCTTAGAGGTGATCCTGACAGGACCTTTGGAGGTAATCTTCACTGGTGTTTTATCAACCATAGCTACATCTTCAAGCTTCGTACTTCGAGTCAGATGCTCACACATACTTTCCACAGAAGGATTCTTCTCAAACAATATGGTGTAATTGTCCATGAGGCGTTGAATACCATCTTTCAACCTCCAGCAGCTATCAGGTTTGTAGGCGCAGTAAAAACAGTCTTCATTGCAACCTGGGAAGAACCCAGTCTGCACTAACTTCTTCTTGATAATGGATAATGGAGTAGTCACATCTGCTATTGAGGAAACATAGGAAACCTCATCAACAACATTAACAGTCTTCTCATGGTTGGGCATGGGAGCAGTGATCACATTTGGGGTCCTAGGAGGGTCAAATTCAATTTCCCCAGCTTCGATCATGTCTTAAATCTTGTTTTTCAACACCCAACAGTTGTTGGTGTCATGTCCCAGACTATTAGAATTATAGGCACATCTTGCATTAGGATTGTATCGAGGAGAGGATATATTAGGATTCTGAGGAGGATCCATCAAAGTAATGAGTTCCCCTTTCAACATGTGTTGCAAGGCTTGGGCCAGTAACATGTTGATCTTGGTGAACTGTCTTCTAGGTTTCGGTTGATTGTTTTGTTGTGGCTCTGGTGCTGCAGGAGTAGGATTAGAGATGTGAACTGCTCCCACAGATTGGTGACTCCTGTTACGACTATGTTGACCATACACAGCATTGGACTCCTTCTTCCCACTAGGGGGCTTCTTTGCAGTGCTTGATGAAGAGGCACCCATTTGTATCTTACCACTTCTTATACCACTTTCCACGCGTTCTCCCGTCATTATCATCTCAGTGAAACCAGATGATGAGCTTCCAATGAGGTGACTATAAAAAGGACCATTCAGCGTACTCATAAACATATCCACCAGCTCCCTGTCAGTCAGAGGAGGTTGAACTCTGCCATCCAGGTCTCTCCATTTTTGGGCATACTCCTTGAAACTCTCTTTAGCACCCATAGACATGCTTTGGAGTTGCATGCGAGTTGGTGCTAAATCAACATTATATTGGTATTTCCTATAGAAGGCCTCAGCAAGATCATTCCAATCACGAATATTAACACTTTCCAGTTGATAGTACCATTCCAATTGAGCTCCAGACAAGCTCTCTTGGAAGAAATGAATCCATAGTTTCTTATCAGCAGTATGTGGTTGAATCCTCCGGACATAAGACCTTAAATGCAGCTTGGGACATGATACACCATCATACACTACAAAAACAGGAACCTTGAAACCAATAGGTGTCACACCCCAAATTTTACCCCTAATTGCTCGCATCTTAAATTCATAGCATTTAAAAGAGAATTCCGAGATTTTATTTTTCTGTTGCTTTCAGCTCATTTTCGAGCTATTTATTTATTTATCTTTATTTCTTTTCACTTCCAAGCTTCCATTTTAAATTTAATTTATATTTCTCACTTCTAACTTTTATTTCTTACCTTTTATTTTCTAGTCTATTTCTTTTTCTCTTTTGTTAATCTCTTGTTTTTAGATTTTTTTATTCTTATTTCAAATACTAGTTTTTTTTAGTTATTCACTATTCTTTCTCTTCATATACACCCATTTCAAATTTAAATTCTAACTCATTTTCGAGTTCTCCTTGTTAAATTGATTTTTAGTCTTTATCTCAATTTCTACTTCTAATTTTTATTTTTATTTTTTATTTAAAAAAAAAGGGTGTGTTTCTATTCTATTATAATTTTCTATTTTAATTTAAGTTCAAGTCCAATTTTATTTTAAATTCATTTCTCCAATTTCATTTTTCAATTTCAAGTTTCAAAAACAAATTCTCAATTCAAACTCCTTTTCTAAATTTCAAGTCCTTTTCCAACTTTGTTTCAAATTTCCATTCAATTTTAATTCAATTTTGTTTATTTCAAAAAAAAAAAGCTCAAACTAAGGTGACAATTTCATTCTATTTCTTTTCCCTTTTCTCATTTCAAAGCATCATTTGCATTTGTAAATTCATGTACCTTTCATAGTAAAAACAAATTTCTAATTTTTGAATTCCATATCCAAATGTATTCCAAATTCATGCCAATATCAAATTTCTAATGTCACTTGGTTTCTAAGCCTAAAACATTTGCAAGATAAGGAAAATCAAATTTAAATCTAAGTTGTTTTGATGAGTCATTTGCACCACTTCATGATTGAAGCCTTTTCTTCAACTCCAAGTTCTTCCACTTCATTAGCATCATCACCAAATCTCCATCTTCATGCCTTTTTCATTCATCCTACAACATTCAACAAAATTCAGCCCAAAAACAGTTGCAAAATTCAGCAAAACATTCAACAAAAATCAGCACTAGCAAACAAAAAAACAGCCACAAAACAGCAGAAAAATTCAGCAGCACTCAGCACACAAAACAACCTGCTACAGACTCCTACTACTGCTGCAAAATTCAGAAATGTTCCCCCTAACCCAACCCTTCATCAACAAGCAATAAGGTACAGATTCAAACCAAGAAACCCTAATTTCTCCCTATAAGAACAACCACTGTTACATTGGAAAAACAGCCACAGAACACCACAAAATTCAGCTACAAAAATCACAAAAAAAAAATTCAGCTCTCAAACACTACAAAATTTAGCAGAAACAACTCAAAATGAGCAGCACAACTACACACAAATTCAGCCACTAAACAGCCCTCCAACACACTAAAAACAGCCCTCAAATAACCCTCAAAAACAACTCAAAATTCAGCAGTAAAACACATTCAAAACAGCCACTAATCACACCACTGTTACATCAAAAACACACAAAAAACTCAGCTCTCAACACAACTCTGAAACAGCACCAAGACACAAAAAATTTCAGCAACAACAACAAGAAGTAGAACATCAGAAGAGGAATAGGAAGCTCACCATCGCGGATTCGTCACCCCGATAACATTCGGGTCGGTATGGTTCTTTTTCCCTTCACCTCTTTTCAGCTTTTGTTCATAGATAATTTTCTTTTTAACTTCATTCAAATCTGCACAACACAAAACAAAAGTCATTAAGAAAAAAAGCTTCAAAAAAAAATACTTAAAGTCATACACAAAATAGAGCAGCCAACTCCATCACAACAATCAACAAGTGACTTCATACTATTTTCACAAAAAAAAACTACAACCAAGAACTCCTCACCATTATTTTCAATCCATCCAAAACCATAAACTCCACTGATTCAAAGATCCACTGAAACCATCCTGCAAAACAAAACAAATACAAAAAAAAATCAGCATACCATCACAAAACAGTGGCAGCAACAGGAAGCCAAAAACCAATCCCGTAAACCTTCAAACCAACATCACTCAAACAATCCAAATAACAGAGCACAAACTTACCTTCACGAATTCCTTCAAATCGTTCACAGAAACCAAGCCTTCACTTCCGTCCGACAACAAGTCACCATTGCACATAGCAAGTTGAAATGAATGAACACATACAGAAAACTAGCAAAATCCGTCACCTTCAACTCCTGACCCAAACACTCGCCGGCCATCAACACCAAACCGTAATTTTTTCCCTTCAATAAACCTACCACTATCCAAACCAGACCCAAGTGCAACCTTCAATCTACCATCCTCTAGCCGCCATCCACTATCACATTAAACATGGAAACCTTGTTGAAACCACTTTACCCAAATCAGCCTTCCGCTTCCGTCATCACAACCAACGTCAACATCAACTTCAACCATAAACTCACCCTGTCCATCTCACTGTTCTGGCCACCACCGCTGTGAAACACAAACGCCTCAACTCGAATTTGCAAGCGAACTTTCATCGCAAACCATCTAAGCCATCTTAAATCCCTCACCATACAAACCCTTTTCCTTCTGCAAAACAACACAAAACCAGCAGAACCGTAAACAACCTCACTAACACATAACGCAGACCTTCGTAAAAACCAGCCCACAAAACCCATCCATTTTTAAAACTCATACTCAGTTCCCAAAATCCAAAACCCTCCCTTCCCAAAAAACACAGAGACACTAACCTGCAAATCACAGTGACCTCCTTTCAACGTACATACTTCAACCCACCATCTTCTCCCAGATACAAACCGAGCAAACCCGCTGTGAGAGCTTTCGCCGCCAGAAACCAAAACACAACAGCCTTTGCTAAACCGAACAAACCAAACCCATTCACTTCCGTCCACAAAACCAAACACACAAACCGAGTCAAAATCCGCAGAAACTCTTCTAAACGTCGCTCAAAACCAGAACCCCCATCTCCACCCTTTCACAACTCATCACAACCATCGAACCTCAACCCATCATTTCCACCGTCACTGAAAACGCAGTAAACAAAAAGTATCAGGAAATTCGAAACAAAAGCAACCAGATCATGAAAAAATAGAAATGAATATGAGGATCTCAACAAACCTTAAATTTCATCGCACAGAGCCATAACCCCCATAACCAAACCATCTTCAATCTTCAGCCGCCATCACCGTGAACACTCAAAGCGACCCTTTTCATCTCGCCTCCGTCGAAACCTACAAACAGAACCAACACAGAACTGAGACCGAGAAATACAGAATCAAGTGAGAGATTTGGATTCGAACCGCACCTCAAACAACAACCTTCCTTTAACCTCTCAACCTTCCGAAACCCAGCCGGCCAATTCATCATTATCGCGAAACCGGCCAACCTCTTCACCACCTTCGAACCTTCTTCATCTCGTAACAACCGCAGCCAAACAAACCCTTAAATCCTGCAGAGAACAAAAAAAACAGAGATTAAGGGAGTGTTATGAGAGAGGGTGAAACTGGAAATGTCAAGGAGGGTTTGAACGAAACCACCAAACTCACAACCTCCATCTTGTACTTCTCACCGCAACAATAGGTATAACCACTCCAGAAACTAAACTCAGATCTTCAAAATCAAGCCCAGAAGATTTTTGCAATTCCATGGCATTCATTCTGTCCACCAGCATCTTGTACTTCTCCTCGCTAGCAGGATCATGATAATAATTTGCCTCAGAATCAGGATCTCCTACAGTATCATGGAGACTACCTCCCTCTTTCTCAGAATTTTCAGACTCAGAATCCTCAATTAGTTCCTTTGTCTTGCTAGGACCTATGAACCTTCTTCCCAGATTAATAAGGCCTCCTGATTTCCTGGTCTTCTTTTTCTTCTTAGCCAGCAGTGTCTTCAGCTCATCTTTCCCTTTAGACAAGTTCAGAATCAACTCTTGGAATTGTGCATTCTGAGCCTGGAGATCCTTGACAGTCTGTTCAAGAGCCATTTCTGCTGAAATAAACAGCGAGAAGATAAGATACCTGTTCATAGAAAACCTGTGATGATATGGTATGTATATGTTTATGCAATGTTTTCAAGGACCGCAGGATTTAAATTTGTTTAGACAACCATAAAGTAAACTTTTATTAGTAATCAATAAACTTGTTTGCCTCTCGGGCTTACAACAAAAATGAAATGAATAATAAAAAAATGGGGTTTTAAGTCTCCCATGGACGCTTCCTCTTTGTGTTGAGGTATGAGTTGAGATTCCGCTCTTCGTGAAGTTGTTTTGTTAGCTCCAGGATTCTTTCTTGACTAGCTTTGAAATGAGCCTCAAAAGTATCCCTTTGCTCCTTCAACTGGATCCAGGACCTTTGTAACTCCTCCATGTCAGTGGGCATGTCTGGATGAAGAATGATATAAGAAGTATCTCCTTCAGCAACATGCTCCATGGTAACTGGCAGGATAACAGGATATTCCATCATAAGAGTCTGAGCACGAGATCGCACCCATCTGAGATAAGGTTCCATAGGAATAGTGTACTTTGGTTCCAGAGTCTTGCTGTCAACCTTGTTCACTTTACCCCACACTCGTATGAACCTTTGATGGTAACCTTGCAGATCGTTGTTGTAGTCGAACATAATACCCTGAATAAGCATGTCATGAGGACCATCACTCCGAGCGTGACCAAACTGACGTAGAGCTAAAGAAGGGTTGTAAGTAATGCCCCCTCTTATGCCAAGGAGTGGCACATTAGGGAACTCCCCACAACGGTCAATGATAGTAACATTCTCCATGGATCGAGAGCACCAATGAATATCTGAATGAGAAAGTGACATGATCCTTTTAGACCACCTCCTCCTCAAGGTTTTGCTTCTCAAAGTTTCATTCCCTCTTCTCAAGGACTGGCTACTCATGGATTTATCCCTCCTTCTCAAGGTTTTGCTTCTCAAAGTTTTATTCCTTCTTCCCAAGGATTTGCTACTCAGGGTTTCTTCCCTCAGTCCCAAGGTTTAGCTTCTCAAAGTTTCGCACCTCCTTCTCAGGGCATGGCATTTCCTTCCCAAGGTTTTGTGCCTCCTCCTCATGTATTTGCTGCTCAACAGACTATTCCGGTGACTAATGAAGAGAACCATGCAGTTGCTAATTTTACACCGGACATTGTGCACACCCGCGTTCAACCATACTTTAATGACCATCAGGCGTATGACGCGCCCGCTATGTCTGAAAACGGAGACGAGAAACATGAGAAAATGCAAGAGAATTTTGAAACCCTTGAAAAAAGGTTAAGAGCAATTGAAGGTGACCAGATCTTTGGGGCTGCTGCTAGAGAGATGTGTCTGGTGTCTGGATTGGTAATACCTCCAAAGTTCAAGATACCCACGTTTGATATGTATGAGGGTGCAACTTGTCCTAAGAACCATCTCTTGATGTACTATCGAAGAATGGCTGCGCAGGTGGACAATGATAAATTAATGATCCACTACTTCCAGGACAGTCTGAAGGGAATCTCCTCCAAATGGTATCTAACGCTAGAACAGTCGAAGATTCGCAGTTTCCAAGACTTGGCAGATGCTTTCATCCAGCAATACAAATACAATATGGACCTTGCTCCCGATAGGAGGCAACTGTTGAGTATGTCACAAAAAGATTCTGAATCATTTAAAGAGTATGCTCAGAGGTGGAGAGGGACCGCTTCTCAAGTAGAGCCCCCATTGACTGAAAAAGAATTAGCTGACTGGTTCGTTGACACTGTGCGACCAGAATTCTATGAGAGAATGGTGGGAAGCATAACTGTTAGTTTTTCTGATTTAGTGGCTGTGGGAATCAAAGTTGAACTTGGACTAAAAAGTGGAAAGATGAGTGGTGCATCTGGCAGTTCCAGCACTGGTAGTGGGAGTAATGTCAAGAAATTTACCAGTAATTTCCACAAGAAGAAAGAGGGTGAGACAAATGCAATAATGACAGGTCAAAGAAGAAATCCGCTTTGGCAGAGACCTCCACCTATGGCTCAACAGCAGTATGCTCATCCACAGTATGCCCAACATCCTTATGTAGCGGCGGTTCAACCGTCATTTAATCCACAAGTCCCGATGTATCGGCCAACTCAAGCAGTACCAATGTATCAGCAAGCGGCTCCAGTGGTTCCACCTTATCAACCAATGCTCAACAATCCAGGCTATCAACAAGTGCCCAATGCTTCAGTCTATCAGCAGAGGACTCCAGCTCCTTATCCGAATCCCAACTTTCAGAATAGAAAACCGGGAGGAAGACCTCCTAATCCTCGAATCCCTATGACTTATACTGAATTATATCCTTCACTGCTGAAGAAAGGTTTGGTTACTCCAAGGCCTTTGGGTCCTCCACCAAATCCGCTCCCACCAAATTACAACGCAAATGCCCACTGTTTATTCCATGAAGGTGCCCCGGGGCACGATTTGGAAGGTTGTTATGCTTTAAAGTACATAGTGAAAGATTTGATGGAGAAGAACATCCTGTCATTTGGGAATACTGGTCCGAATGTCAAAGATAATCCTTTACCCAAGCATGGGTCCATAAATGCCATTGTTGACGAGTCGGACAAAGGTTTGATTTTCAACGCCACAGAGATCAAGACCCCGCTTAGAGACTTCCATGCGAAGTTAGTAGAAGTGGGTATGTTGAAAAGCTGTCATCAGAATTGTGAAGCTTGTGCAAATAACCCAAAGGGATGTGAATTGGTCTTGAAAGATGTTCAAGATTTAATTGATGAAGGTGTCTTACAAGTGAGCGGTCATACGAAGAGGAATGAGGTGGCAGTGATTGAACCCATTTTCAACTTGCCTGAATCTAATTCCACTGTGGTGCCAGTGTTTAACCTGCCTGAGTCTTCGGGAGTTCAACCTATCTTCAATATTCCAGAATCTGTGGTGTCGATTTTCAATTTACCTGAGCCAAGGTTTGAACAAAGGAGTAACTCTTTCCGTTATGAAGACACTAAAGCAGTTCCATGGAAGTATGATACAGGGAAAGTTCATCAGAATATTGATAAAGCTAGTCAGAAGGAAGGCTCAAAAGTTGCAAGTGCTGACATAACGGGTGCAGGTCGTTTGACTCGCAGTGGTCGTGTTTATACTCAGCAGGCCAATACGGCTCCGCCTAAAGAAGTCATTCCAACTGTTTCCAACAAGGATAAAGGGGTAGTCTTGGGAGAAGAGGATGCAGAATTTCTCAGAATCATTAAGAAGAGTGATTATAAGGTTATTGATCAGCTACATCAAACGCCTTCCAAAATATCTATCTTATCACTTCTTATGCATTCTCCGGCTCATCGAAGTGCGCTTCAGAAGTTGTTAGCTCAAGCACATGTTACGCATGATATAACAGTGGATCAGTTTGATGGAGTCATTGCCAATATCACTGCCTGTAACAATCTCAGCTTCAGTATGGAGGAGCTTCCAAAGGAAGGCTTAGACCATAATCGTGCTCTCCACATATCTGTAAAATGTCAAGAGGATACTTTAGCAAGAGTTCTTGTGGATACATGATCTTCATTGAATGTTTTGCCGAAAAGAACGCTTGCCAAGTTACCTTATCAAGGGGCAGAAATGAGGCCCAGTGCATTGATTGTGAAAGCATTTGATGGGTCAAGGAGAACCGTTATTGGAGAAGTAGACCTACCAATCTTGATTGGGCCACAGGTGTTCAAAATCACCTTCCAGGTTATGGACATCAATCCTAATTACAGTTGCTTGCTGGGAAGACCTTGGATCCATGCTGCTGGGGCAGTCACTTCTACCCTACATCAGAAGATGAAGTTTGTGGTCGATAACAAGCTGGTAACCGTGTCTGGGGAAGAAGATCTCATGGTTAGCAACCTTTCATCCTTTAGCTATATTGAGGCTGATGAAGATGCTTTGGAAACTTCTTTCCAAGCTCTTGAGATAGCCAATGCTGTCCTTTTGGAAGTAGAGGAACCAAAAGGAAAGGGTATCCCATCTTTTGCATCGCTGAAGAGTACCATTTCCACCATTGAAGAAAGAAGCTATGAAGGTTGGGGTGATGTCATCGAAGTCAAACAGAAGCTAGATCGTTGCGGGTTGGGTTACAAACCAACTCATGTGAAGGAAGGAGCGTCAACCTCCGTTAATGGACGTCCAAAGACCATTCAAGAAGTGTTTTCCAGTGCTGGTTATCAGGTCAATGCAATTGATGGAGTTTCTGAAGATGAAGATGTGAATCATTTGGTGTATCAGTGTGGAGAAGCCTTGGACAATTGGGAAGCAGTCGAGATCCTAGAGTTTTTTCCATTGTCAAAGTAATTTATTGTTTTTAAATGTTTTCAAAGTTCCCTAGCTCTGCCCAAGGCTATGGGAGTATTTTGTAGGGCCCCTTCTCATTTTTAAAGTTATTATCAATGAAGGCATTTTGTTAAACTCTTATTTTGATCATTTACAGTTTTTCTCTCTTTTCACTTTTAAAAGAAGATGGCAATCTTTCAAAACTAATAAAAAAGCTTTTTCTCTTGCATTTCTCTATTTTCCACTTTTAATAAAAGAAAATCATTATCATATGCAGAATAAACGAAAAACCCTGTTGAATCCAATGACTCTACATTCTCTCCTAACTTTGATTCGCCCATCTACCAAGCGGAAGATGAAGGTGATGAAGATTGTGACATCCCCGAAGAACTGGCAAGATTAGTTGAGTATGAGCACACAGAGCTTCAGCCACATAAGGAGCAGGTTGAGACCATCAATCTTGGCACTGATGAAGACAAGAAGGAAGTCAAGATTGGTACAACACTTGGGGCAGACATCAGAGAAAGATCGGTCAAGCTTCTCAGAGAATATACAGATGTGTTTGCGTGGTCGTATCAGGATATGCCTGGTTTAGACACAGACATAGTGGTCCACAAGTTACCTCTTCGACCAGATTGTCCTCCTGTAAAGCAAAAGCTTCGAAGAACAAGACCAGACATGGCTCTGAAGATTCGAGAAGAGGTCAAAAGACAGTTTGATGTTGGATTCCTCGCAGTTGCAAAGTACCCTGAGTGGGTAGCTAATATTGTGCCAGTCCCTAAAAAGGATGGCAAAGTCAGAATGTGTGTGGACTATAGGGATTTGAACAAAGCCAGTCCGAAGGACGATTTCCCTCTCCCGCATATTGATACTTTGGTTGACAACACTGCTAAATTTGCTGTTTTCTCCTTCATGGATGGGTTTTCAGGATACAACCAGATCAAGATGGATCCTGACGATATGGAAAAGACTACATTCATCACACCGTGGGGCACTTATTGTTACAAGGTTATGCCATTTGGTCTCAGAAATGCAGGAGCCACTTATCAGAGGGCAATGGTCACCCTTTTCCATGATATGATGCATAAAGAGATAGAAGTTTATGTGGATGATATGATTGCCAAATCACAGAGTGAGGAGGATCATTTGAATCATCTCTTGAAGTTATTTGAGCGTCTCAGAAAGTTCCAACTGCGTCTGAATCCGGCTAAGTGTACTTTTGGTGTCCGATCAGGAAAGTTACTTGGTTTTATTGTTAGTCAGCAAGGTATTGAAGTAGATCCGGACAAGGTCAGAGCAATTCAAGAGATGCCAGCTCCCAAAACAGAAAAGAAAGTCAGAGGTTTCCTCGGAAGATTGAACTACATCTCCAGATTCATCTCCAACATGACTGCTACATGTGAGCCTTTATTCAAGTTACTCCGGAAGAATCAAGCAATTGAGTGGAGTCCCGATTGTCAACTAGCTTTTGAGAAGATTAAGGTTTATCTACAAGAACCTCCTATCTTGATCCCACCTACTCCAGGGAAGCCTCTTTTCATGTATCTCACTGTGCTCGAGGGATCTATGGGTTGTGTATTAGGCCAACAAGACGAAACTGGTCGTAAGGAACACGCCATTTATTACTTAAGCAAGAAGTTCACAGACTGTGAGAGCAGATATTCGCTTTTAGAGAAAACTTGTTGTGCTTTGGCATGGGCGGCCAGACGTCTCAGGCAGTACATGATTTGTCACACTACTTTGTTGATCTCGAAAATGGATCCAATAAAGTACATTTTTGAGAAGCCTGCCTTGACAGGAAGACTCGCCCGTTGGCACATGTTGTTATCCGAATACGATATCCAATATGTAACCCAGAAGTCTATTAAGGGCAGTGTTTTATCTGAATACCTTGCTGATCATCCTGTCGAAGACTATGAACCTTTGAAATTCGATTTCCCGGACGAAGACATTATGTTGATAAAGGACTGCGAAGTTCCAGGTCCAGACGAGGGTCCCGAGCCAGGGTCCCGTTGGAAGATGATGTTTGATGGTTCCTCTAACTACATGGGGCATGGTGTAGGAGTTGTTTTGATGAATACCGATGGTGGTTATACTCCCTTCACGGCTAGATTGTGTTTTGACTGTACAAACAACATTGCTGAGTATGAAGCGTGTATTTAGGTATCGAAGCTGCAATCGATACTAGAATCAAAATCCTTGATGTATATGGAGACTCAGCTTTGGTCATCTACCAAGTTAAAGGTGAATGGGAGACCCGTGACGAGAAGTTGATCCCATATCGTGCCCACATTGTGGAATTGATCAAATACTTTGATGAAGTCACTTTCCATCATGTTCCAAGGGCAGAAAATCAAATTGCAGATGCTTTGGCTATGTTGGCATCTATGTTTCAAGTCAGATTTCTTAATGAAGCTCCACTCATTACAATCGAGCGAAGAACTGCACCAGCCTACTGTCTACTGGTCGAAGAAGAAACTGATGAGAAACTGTGGTTCTACGACATCAAGAACTACTTGCAAAATCAGGAGTACCCAACGAATGCAACAACTCTAGACAAGAAGACTCTGAGAAGATTAGCGTCCAAGTTTTTCCTCAACAACAATGTGCTTTACAAGAGAAATCATGATATGGTTCTGCTCAGATGTGTGGACAAGCGCGAAGCAGACTTATTGATCAGGGAAATCCATGAAGGATCATTTGGAACACATGCCAATGGACATGCCATGTCCAGGAAGATTTTGAGAGCTGGTTACTTCTGGTTGACCATGGAATCAGATTGTTTCAAGTATGCCAGGAAGTGTCATAAATGCCAGATTTATGCCGACAAGGTGCACGTACCTCCAACACTTTTGAATGTTCTGTCATCGCCTTGGCCTTTCTCAATGTGGGGCATTTACATGATAGGGGCAATTGAGCCTAAAGCTTCCAATGGTCATCGGTTCATCTTGGTTGCAATCGATTACTTCACCAAATGGGTAGAAGCAGCTTCCTACGCCAATGTGACAAAACAAGTGGTTGCCCGTTTCATCAAGAACCAAATTATCTGCCGTTATGGGATCCCAAGCCGAATCATCACAGATAATGGTACCAATTTGAACAACAAAACAATGAAAGAGTTGTGTGAGACATTCAAGATTGAACATCATAACTCTTCTCCGTATCGTCCGAAGATGAATGGAGCTGTTGAAGCTGCAAACAAGAACATCAAAAAGATTCTGCAGAAGATGGTAAAAACTTACAAAGATTGGCACGAGATGTTACCATATGCTTTACATGGATACAGAACATCAGTTCGCACTTCAACAGGGGCAACCCCTTTCTCTCTGGTGTATGGGATGGATGCAGTTCTCCCTATTGAAGTAGAGATACCATCTTTGAGAATCTTGATGGAAACCAAACTGGAGGAAGCTGAGTGGGTCCAAAACAGGTTTGACCAACTGAACCTCATTGATGAGAAGAGAATGACCGCCATGTGCCATGGCCAGTTGTACCAAAAGCGCATCAAGAGCGCATTTGACAAGAAAGTTCGTATCCGAGAGTTCAAAGAAGGAGATCTTGTACTCAAGAAAATCTTGCCAGTCCACAAAGACATGCGTGGAAAATGGAGTCCTAACTATGAAGGCCCATATGTTGTGAAGGTGGCATTCTCCGGAGGTTCCTTAATCCTTACAACTATGGATGGTGAACAGCTGAAACACCCGGTGAATTCTGATGCAGTCAAAAAATATTATGCCTAAATAAAACCCGATAGGTCGAAAACCAGAAATGGCGACCTATACAAAAATGGGTATCCCGGTGGATCAAAACCTATGAAGGAGATCCAGGAAAAAGTTAGGGATAAAAATGGAAAAATAAGAGCTCGCTAAGTTGAAAACCCGAAAGGGCGGCTTAAGCAAAAAAGAGCATCCCGGTGGATTGAAAAGCCGAAAGGGCGGTCCAGGCAAAAGTTAGGGACAAAAGGAATTTGACTGTATCAGATGGTGTTTACCATTACTGAAGAATCATACTGGAAGATCGATCCAATTGCTCTCGTCGGAAGCAAGGTGTCGGGCAGTCTTAGTTATTAGGGATTGTAGTGGTCGTTGGATTCAATGTAGACCCTTCCCCATTGCCATTTTCAAGCTGTAATTTCCCATGGAGTTTTTGCCATCGGCAAGCTACCATTCTTGAATAAAATACAAACTTTGCCTATTAATTTTGTTGTTCAATCTCTTATCTTCGTTTGTTATGCAAAATGCCATCACTTGATTACAATTTAACTCTAAAAATGATAAGTTTTTTTTAAGGAAAATGTTTTTTGAAAACACACTGAAAAACTTTTAAGTTTCTTTGACTTTGGAAAATTAAAAAAAAAAGAACCTTCTGTTTCCCCAAGAAGCCCTGGTTTGCAACAACACTTTTATACTATTGTTACAGAAATCTCCATAGAAGTTCAAAACTGATAACACTCTTGGATGGATCCTTGGACCAAGCATGATTTCCAAGTTCGAAGACATCTCCCCAGTGTTTTTCATGTTGCTCATCTGAGTATTGGTGTTGAGAGCCTACTCCCTATTTGAGTCTTGTCGAAACTCTTTGTCTCTTTAGAGTCAACATTTGCATATCGTGATCATTCGCATCATGATCAATCATGCGCATTTGACATTAGCATTTGTCTTTCCCCAGTTGTCGTCTGTCTAACTCCAAGTCCAGATATCATTAGTGCTCAATTTGAAATTTCATTGTTGTTGGTACCCGAAATTTGGTTTACCAATGTTTTTGTCCCCAGTAATTGCTGGTGTCCCCCGTGGAATTCTAATTGTGGTTGGCATTTGTCTTTATGACCACCATGTCTCCTTGAAGTCCAATTGTCATTGGCACAAATCTTTTAAGCAGGTCCTGAAACCTTTTGCTTAAATCCAAGTCAATTTGATTTTGCACATACTTGTACCCTTTCTCCTGATGGTTCCTGAAGGAATTTCCAGAGATTGGATGTCTTATCTTATTTGAAAACTCCAACATATTTTGTTGTTACTTTTTTCGTGTTAGCCGGTCGCTTAGAGTCGTTGATCCATCTTTGGGTGATCTGCATTCTATCCCCAATGTTAGCTGGTCGCATAGAGCCGCTACTAAATCACTGTGATTTCCTTCCTGACCCTCGGTGTCGGCAGTTACATTTGAACCTGCTAATTTACCATTTTGAATACTTTAACTACTTTGTCTTCATCATTCTTAGTGTCAACCGGTTTTTTTAACTTGTTGCGCATTCACTTTGAGTGTATCTTGGCTTTCTTTTGTAGTGTCGATAGGTTTCGAACCTATTGTGCTTTCATTTTGAATATTTTTGTTGATTATTCTTAGTGTCAGTTGGTCGCATCGAGCCGCTGCGCATTCACTTTGAATATTGTGTCATTTCTATTCTTAGTATCAGTTGGTCGCATCGAGCCACTGCGTATTCATTTTGAATATTTTTGTTGATTATTCTTAGTATCAGTTGGTCGCATCGAGCCACTGCGTATTCATTTTGAATATTTTTGTTGATTATTCTTAGTGTCAGTTGGTCGCATCGAGCCGCTGCGCATTCACTTTGAATATTGTGTCGTTTCTATTTTCCAATGACAGTTGGTCGCATTGGGCCACTGCGTATTCATTTTGAATATTTTTGTTGATTATTCTTAGTGACAGTTGGTCGCATCGAGCCGCTGCGCATTCACTTTGAATATTGTGTCGTTTCTATTTCCAATGACAGTTGGTCGCATTGAGCCACTGCACATTCTTTTTGGATGTTTAGTTTGTTGTATTCTTAGTGTCAGTTGGTCGTATCGAGCCACTGCGCATTCACTTCGAATATTATGTTTATTGTTTTCAGTGACAGTTGGTCGCATTGAGCCACTGCACATTTCTTTTTGGATGTTTAGTTTGTTGTATTCTTAGTGTCAGTTGGTCGCATCGAGCCGCTGCGCATTCACTTCGAATATTATGTTTATCATTTCCGGTGACAGTTGGTCGCATTGAGCCACTGCACATTTCTTTTTGGATGTTTAGTTTGTTGTATTCTTAGTGTCAGTTGGTCGCATCGAGCCGCTGCGCATTCACTTCGAATATTATGATTATCATTTTCATGGTGTCAGTTTGGTCGCATCGAGCCACTGCACATTTCTTTTTGGATGTTTAGTTTTGTTGTATTCTTAGTGTCAGTTGGTCGCATCGAGCCGCTGCGCATTCACTTTGAATATTATGTTTATTGTTTCCAGTGACAGTTGGTCGCATCGAGCCGCTGCACATTCCCTTTGAATGTTTAGTTTGTTGTATTCTTAGTGTCAGTTGGTCGCATCGAGCCACTGCGCATTCACTTCGAATATGTTGTTGCTTTTTTTTACTTCTCAAAGTCAGTTTGGTCGCATAGAGCCATTGATCTACCACTTCGATTTATTTCCTTGTCTTTGTTTTTATTCTTGGTGTCAGTTGGTCGCATCGAGCCGCTGTGCAGTCACTTTGAACTTTATTTTGTTTTGTCTGTGTTCGTTGATCCAAAGCTTTGGATTTCCTTTTGTTCCCGTCTTTTGTTATTCTTAGTGTCAACAGTTACACTTGAACCTGTTGATTTATCACTTCGAATATTTCCTGTTTTCGTTTCTTTATCCCCAGTGTTTGTCATCCCCAGTGAGTCTTGGCTTGTGGTCGTCGATATATCTCATTCTAATCATTCATACCATAATCATCATTTCATTGCATAGTTGTTATAGAGTTAGATAGTTTGTAGTCCAGCATAACATTGCATTTAGGGGCAAAATTTCCGGTTATTTCTATATTTAAATACCTTTCACCCTGATCGCCTGAGTGTCCTTCGTCATTCACGCCATCTGGTAAAGTTATTTAAATAGGGGCAACTGTCACACCCCAAATTTTACCCCTAACTGCTCGCATCTTAAATTCATAGCATTTAAAAGAGAATTCCGAGATTTTATTTTTCTGTTGCTTTCAGCTCATTTTCGAGCTATTTATTTATTTATCTTTATTTCTTTTCACTTCCAAGCTTCCATTTTAAATTTAATTTATATTTCTCACTTCTAACTTTTATTTCTTACCTTTTATTTTCAAGTCTATTTCTTTTTCTCTTTTGTTAATCTCTTGTTTTTAGATTTTTTTATTCTTATTTCAAATACTAGTTTTTTTTAGTTATTCACTATTCTTTCTCTTCATATACACCCATTTCAAATTTAAATTCTAACTCATTTTCGAGTTCTCCTTGTTAAATTGATTTTTAGTCTTTATCTCAATTTCTACTTCTAATTTTTATTTTTATTTTTTATTTAAAAAAAAAGGGTGTGTTTCTATTCTATTATAATTTTCTATTTTAATTTAAGTTCAAGTCCAATTTTATTTTAAATTCATTTCTCCAATTTCATTTTTCAATTTCAAGTTTCAAAAACAAATTCTCAATTCAAACTCCTTTTCTAAACTTCAAGTCCTTTTCCAACTTTGTTTCAAATTTCCATTCAATTTTAATTCAATTTTGTTTATTTCAAAAAAAAAAAAGCTCAAACTAAGGTGACAATTTCATTCTATTTCTTTTCCCTTTTCTCATTTCAAAGCATCATTTGCATTTGTAAATTCATGTACCTTTCATAGTAAAAACAAATTTCTAATTTTTGAATTCCATATCCAAATGTATTCCAAATTCATGCCAATATCAAATTTCTAATGTCACTTGGTTTCTAAGCCTAAAACATTTGCAAGATAAGGAAAATCAAATTTAAATCTAAGTTGTTTTGATGAGTCATTTGCACCACTTCATGATTGAAGCCTTTTCTTCAACTCCAAGTTCTTCCACTTCATTAGCATCATCACCAAATCTCCATCTTCATGCCTTTTCCATTCATCCTACAACATTCAACAAAATTCAGCCCAAAAACAGTTGCAAAATTCAGCAAAACATTCAACAAAAATCAGCACTAGCAAACAAAAAAACAGCCACAAAACAGCAGAAAAATTCAGCAGCACTCAGCACACAAAACAACCTGCTACAGCCTCCTACTACTGCTGCAAAATTCAGAAATGTTCCCCCTAACCCAACCCTTCATCAACAAGCAATAAGGTACAGATTCAAACCAAGAAACCCTAATTTCTCCCTATAAGAACAACCACTGTTACATTGGAAAAACAGCCACAGAACACCACAAAATTCAGCTACAAAAATCACAAAAAAAAATTCAGCTCTCAAACACTACAAAATTTAGCAGAAACAACTCAAAATGAGCAGCACAACTACACACAAATTCAGCCACTAAACAGCCCTCCAACACACTAAAAACAGCCCTCAAATAACCCTCAAAAACAACTCAAAATTCAGCAGTAAAACACATTCAAAACAGCCACTAATCACACCACTGTTACATCAAAAACACACAAAAAACTCAGCTCTCAACACAACTCTGAAACAGCACCAAGACACAAAAAAATTTCAGCAACAACAACAAGAAGTAGAACATCAGAAGAGGAATAGGAAGCTCACCATCGCGGATTCGTCACCCCGATAACATTCGGGTCGGTATGGTTCTTTTTCCCTTCACCTCTTTTCAGCTTTTGTTCATAGATAATTTTCTTTTTAACTTCATTCAAATCTGCACAACACAAAACAAAAGTCATTAAGAAAAAAAGCTTCAAAAAAAAATACTTAAAGTCATACACAAAATAGAGCAGCCAACTCCATCACAACAATCAACAAGTGACTTCATACTATTTTCACAAAAAAAACTACAACCAAGAACTCCTCACCATTATTTTCAATCCATCCAAAACCATAAACTCCACTGATTCAAAGATCCACTGAAACCATCCTGCAAAACAAAACAAATACAAAAAAAAATCAGCATACCATCACAAAACAGTGGCAGCAACAGGAAGCCAAAAACCAATCCCGTAAACCTTCAAACCAACATCACTCAAACAATCCAAATAACAGAGCACAAACTTACCTTCAAGAATTCCTTCAAATCGTTCACAGAAACCAAGCCTTCACTTCCGTCCGACAACAAGTCACCATTGCACATAGCAAGTTGAAATGAATGAACACATACAGAAAACTAGCAAAATCCGTCACCTTCAACTCCTGACCCAAACACTCGCCGACCATCAACACCAAACCGTAATTTTTTCCCTTCAATAAACCTACCACTATCCAAACCAGACCCAAGTGCAACCTTCAATCTACCATCCTCTAGCCGCCATCCACTATCACATTAAACATGGAAACCTTGTTGAAACCACTTTACCCAAATCAGCCTTCCGCTTCCGTCATCACAACCAACGTCAACATCAACTTCAACCATAAACTCACCCTGTCCATCTCACTGTTCTGGCCACCACCGCTGTGAAACACAAACTCCTCAACTCGAATTTGCAAGCGAACTTTCATCGCAAACCATCTAAGCCATCTTAAATCCCTCACCATACAAACCCTTTTCCTTCTGCAAAACAACACAAAACCAGCAGAACCGTAAACAACCTCACTAACACATAACGCAGACCTTCGTAAAAACCAGCCCACAAAACCCATCCATTTTTAAAACTCATACTCAGTTCCCAAAATCCAAAACCCTCCCTTCCCAAAAAACACAGAGACACTAACCTGCAAATCACAGTGACCTCCTTTCAACGTACATACTTCAACCCACCATCTTCTCCCAGATACAAACCGAGCAAACCCGCTGTGAGAGCTTTCGCCGCCAGAAACCAAAACACAACAGCCTTTGCTAAACCGAACAAACCAAACCCATTCACTTCCGTCCACAAAACCAAACACACAAACCGAGTCAAAATCCGCAGAAACTCTTCTAAACGTCGCTCAAAACCAGAACCCCCATCTCCACCCTTTCACAACTCATCACAACCATCGAACCTCAACCCATCATTTCCACCGTCACTGAAAACGCAGTAAACAAAAAGTATCAGGAAATTCGAAACAAAAGCAACCAGATCATGAAAAAATAGAAATGAATATGAGGATCTCAACAAACCTTAAATTTCATCGCACAGAGCCATAACCCCCATAACCAAACCATCTTCAATCTTCAGCCACCATCACCGTGAACACTCAAAGCGACCCTTTTCATCTCGCCTCCGTCGAAACCTACAAACAGAACCAACACAGAACTGAGACCGAGAAATACAGAAGCAAGTGAGAGAGTTGGATTCGAACCGCACCTCAAACAACAACCTTCCTTTAACCTCTCAACCTTCTGAAACCCAGCCGGCCAATTCATCATTATCGCGAAACCGGCCAACCTCTTCACCACCTTCGAACCTTCTTCATCTCGTAACAACCGCAGCCAAACAAACCCTTAAATCCTGTAGAGAACAAAAAAAACAGAGATTAAGGGAGTGTTATGAGAGAGGGTGAAACTGGAAATGTCAAGGAGGGTTTGAACGAAACCACCAAACTCACAACCTCCATCTTCTCTGAATCGCGAAAACACCCATCACCTAACCGTCAAAAACACAGTGACAAACCCACGAACTTCAAACCCAAAAACCACCCTTAAACCATCCCTGAACCGTCCCAAATCGCAACCCCTTTACCACCACGTCGCACGAAACTCCCCACACCGAGAAATCACCTTCCATCGCCTAAGCCACCGTGAAAACAACACATCAAAATCAAAACTCGCGAGTGAGAGGCACAAATAGAACGATTCAAGAGATTAAGAGAGGCATGAAGCGATTGAGAGTGGTGTGAGAATTTTCGCCGCCGCCGGAAAAGCTTGGGGTGGGTTTTGCTTTCGTTTGCGATGTTTATGCGTTGTTGCTTCTGAACTTTCTTTTTTTCTTTCTTTATTTTTCCACTTCGTTTTTTTTAAAAAAAATTTACTGTTATTTTAAACTAAAGTTTTATTTTATTAAATTTTTATTAAATGTCTTGTGTTTTTATTTATTTATTTATTTATTTGACTTGGGCTTGGACTCATGCTACTACGTACAGATACAGCCCACAGGCACCACTCTCATTGTTTGTTTTTTAGTATTATTTTATAAATCAGTTTGTTATGTTGATAGAAGTTTCAAGTTTAAGTTCATGGAGTCATTACTAAACACAACACATATACTGCTATCACATCCCCTCTTTATTTATTAAACTTTTGTTTGTTATATTTTTTCTATAAGTTTACTTGATTATTATTTCTTTTCTTTTATTTGATATTAGTTTATTGGTTTAGAGAAAAAATGTTTAGAAAAAAAATATATAAGTATTATTTTTTTTTTTATTATTATTATTTTTAGGGCCGATGATATGACAAAAAGTCACGATAAATCGTTTCCGATTAATCGTGACCAAAATGAGGCCATGCATTTTTTTCTTCTATTTAATTCATTTATTTATTTTTATTCTATTCTATTTATTTTATTTAATTTATTCTATTTCAATTTATTTCACTTTATTTATTATTTATTATTTATTTCTCGCGCTTTTACACCATATTAAATTTAATTTTTTCAAGATAATAAAATTCCTTGGTCCAACGCCAATTGAACTTCACACACTTCACTCACACACGTAAGTCGGTCGTTTACGATCGCCATCTGCACAGTCTTTACACTTCACAGCTTTCAACTTAAACAAATTGACGTACTACGCTTGTTTTCCACCCCCGCATTCTCGATCCATATATCGAGTCATAGCCCGGTTACCAAGCCTTTTATCTTTGCATTTTCCATTTACTTTATCCAATTTATTTTTGCAAGTAGCAACCTATGCCTTAGACTTAGGAGCTTGCACCCTCATTTATTTACTTTCGTTTATGCTTTTCAATTCAAAGGGAAAGAACTCCTGCAGTTGACTCAATGTCATAGGAAGTTTAGCCATTCCTAGTTACCTTTTTTGCCTTAGCCATTAGGACTTTTTATTTTACAACTTTTTGTGACTTTGTTAAGTCACGTGAGTGTTTGCCATAACACTTACCTTCCCCCGCGAACCTTGAGCGTAACCAAGTGTTCGTTAATCCTTAGGAGAACTACGAGTGCTCTGATTCTATACCCGATACGTAGGCATCGATGCGATGTTGTGCGAGCACCATTAGAAATAAAAACCTTAGGTTCCCATAATTTTAACAAGCAATAAACAACAATAACACAAATATTAACAAGAGGTTCCCGTAGGATACTGCGGATGCTTAGGATGCTAACACCTTCCCTAGGTATAATCAACCCCCGAACCTAGTTTCTCCTCATTTAGGGTTTTTACGATCTTTTTCCCTTTTCCCTTTGGATTAAATTAAAGTCGGTGGTGAACATAAAAGTTTTGCGATTCAAGCTTAATCAATAGCTTGGTATCCGATTCTCACCGCAACAATAGGTATAACCACTCCAGAAACTAAACTCAGATCTTCAAAATCAAGCCCAGAAGATTTTTGCAATTCCATGGCATTCATTCTGTCCACCAGCATCTTGTACTTCTCCTCGCTAGCAGGATCATGATAATAATTTGCCTCAGAATCAGGATCTCCTACAGTATCATGGAGACTACCTCCCTCTTTCTCAGAATTTTCAGACTCAGAATCCTCAATTAGTTCCTTTGTCTTGCTAGGACCTATGAACCTTCTTCCCAGATTAATAAGGCCTCCTGATTTCCTGGTCTTCTTTTTCTTCTTAGCCAGCAGTGTCTTCAGCTCATCTTTCCCTTTAGACAAGTTCAGAATCAACTCTTGGAATTGTGCATTCTGAGCCTGGAGATCCTTGACAGTCTGTTCAAGAGCCATTTCTGCTGAAATAAACAGCGAGAAGATAAGATACCTGTTCATAGAAAACCTGTGATGATATGGTATGTATATGTTTATGCAATGTTTTCAAGGACCGCAGGATTTAAATTTGTTTAGACAACCATAAAGTAAACTTTTATTAGTAATCAATAAACTTGTTTGCCTCTCGGGCTTACAACAAAAATGAAATGAATAATAAAAAAATGGGGTTTTAAGTCTCCCATGGACGCTTCCTCTTTGTGTTGAGGTATGAGTTGAGATTCCGCTCTTCGTGAAGTTGTTTTGTTAGCTCCAGGATTCTTTCTTGACTAGCTTTGAAATGAGCCTCAAAAGTATCCCTTTGCTCCTTCAACTGGATCCAGGACCTTTGTAACTCCTCCATGTCAGTGGGCATGTCTGGATGAAGAATGATATAAGAAGTATCTCCTTCAGCAACATGCTCCATGGTAACTGGCAGGATAACAGGATATGCCATCATAAGAGTCTGAGCACGAGATCGCACCCATCTGAGATAAGGTTCCATAGGAATAGTGTACTTTGGTTCCAGAGTCTTGCTGTCAACCTTGTTCACTTTACCCCACACTCGTATGAACCTTTGACGGTAACCTTGCAGATCGTTGTCGTAGTCGAACATAATACCCTGAATAAGCATGTCATGAGGACCATCACTCCGAGCGTGACCAAACTGACGTAGAGCTAAAGAAGGGTTGTAAGTAATGCCCCCTCTTATGCCAAGGAGTGGCACATTAGGGAACTCCCCACAACGGTCAATGATAGTAACATTCTCCATGGATCGAGAGCACCAATGAATATCTGAATGAGAAAGTGACATGATCCTTTTAGACCACCTTAACCCTTGTTCATTCTTCATCACTGATCGAGGAAGGTGAGAAATAAACCACCTAGACAATAGAGGTATACAACACATCAGAGTTCCTCGTGCCTTCGTAGTACGGGTATGGAGAGAATGTAAGATGTCTCCAAGTAATGTAGGCACTGGATTGCGAGTCAGAAATATGTTGATGGCGTGTACGTCTATGAGATGGTCTGGATTAGGGAACAACACTAGGCCATAGATTAATAAGGCCAAGATCTCCTCAAAAGCATCATAACTCATAGCCTTTAGGAACACTTGAGCTTTCTCCATCAATACCTTGGCAAGGATACCCTTAACTCCACTTCTTGTTTTTAGGACAATGTCTGATATCTTCAAATGTAGGGCTGCAGCAATGACTTCAGGTTTAGGCTCTTTCTCTAAGCCTGTGAAAGGTCTCTGATTGAGGATAGGTATACCCAGAAGCTTGGAGAACTCTTCCATTATGGGAACCAGCTGATAGTCGGGGAATGTGAAACAGTGATGTTTAGGATCAAAGAACTGAAATAGGACACTCATCATGTCTTCATTGAACCCTGAAGTGACTAGATCCAGTAGGTGACCATGCTTCTTGATGAACTGGGAGTTTTCAGAAACTTGAGAAACCAATTCTTTAAGCTTAGGAGGTATTCCTACAAAGTTGATCCGGATAGTATTCCTACGAGCGGAAGCCATGACCTGCAACAAAGAACAAAGATAAATCCTTTGGTCCTTGAAATGGTTAGTGAAAATGTTATGCTTATGATGCATGATGATGTTATGATGTTATGCTCAATCACAAACATGTGGCACACACAAACAAGTCACACAATAGCCCTAGGTTTGAAGGCTTGCATGAGGTTTAAAGGTAAGTACCCTCCCTTGAAGTTTAGATGGTTCATCCTGTCCTATAATGTAACCAGGTTCTAAGGGATCTCAATATCACTGATCCTTCCCAAGGGTGGTTGTTCAGTAGGCAACTTACTTGCCAACCAAAACCCTCCAAGTTTAGGATCTCAATGAGTGTAGTATCGAGTATCTTGCTTTATAATTTATTCTTATCCGGCTATTATGTATCTGCCAAAGCCTTGTAATAATTTGTAGATTTATTTTTTCCGTCTTTATTTTCTTTGTAAATATTTAAATGTGTGGTTAGTAAATAGGGAGTGTGAAACTAATTGTGATTAAACGGACTTAGATCATTTAATTTAAAAAGATAAATATCTGAATAAAAACACTCACACACGTAAGTCGATCTAAGATCGCCATCTTGCACTTCCTAGGGTATTCCTCTTGGTTGCCTTTATATGATCAAGTCCCTCGAATATAGGGATGTCTCAAGCAAAGTCCCTTCAAAGTATGAATCATCATAGTCCCTACAGTTTAAATGATCAAGTCCCTTCGAGGTTGCCTACGAAATAAAGGTCTTGTCCCTACGAATAAATGATGATAAGTCCCTACGAATTGCTAAAGACATCCCTTAAGTTGCTTTCTATGACCATACGATGACCCTACGCTTGTCCCTTAAACAAATCCAAGGTAATGACTACCTACTCTTTAATAGTAGGGATAGTCTTACCCTATGAAAGAACATAAAAGAATAAGAAAGACTAATCTAGGGTAGGTACCTCGTAGTTAAAAATAAATTTCTAATCACACACTACATTTTTCAAAAACAATTAAAGTGAGTTAAGTAACTAAGAGCCCATGGATAACCATGGATATAAAGGGTGCTAACACCTTCCCTTTATATAACTTACCCCCCGAACCCAAGTCTTTTAAAATAGGTATTTCTTGTTCTTTTATGCCCTTTCCTTATGGATAAAATAAAAGTCGGTGGCGACTCTTGCTATCCGCAACATGAATAAAAGTCAGTTCTCCCACCGTGTTACATCGACAAGTTTAATTTTCTAGTAAAATACATGGCTCGTAAAAGCTTCAGCATCACGTATAAGGACATCCAACCAACCGGTTGGGAAAACCCTTCAGAGTAAAAAGAGTACCTAAAGTCTCCCTTTAAAACTGCTTCGCATGGAAAGCCCGATTAGAGGGAATAAAAATTCCTAGGCTATGAATACACTCAAGCTTAGATAGTATCTCAGCCATGCTTTATGTAAATTTCTTGATAAATTAAAAGATTCGGGTCACACTCTTTTCCCTTGCAGCGCAAGGGTTTTTAATGAGGCGTTTGAGCTTAACAAAAATGTTTACACTTTAATTACAGGTACTCAGCTTTAAGAGTTATAACTCAGTCTAAACCCCTACAAATGTGTTTATTCACTCTGTGTATGGTAGGAAAAACCCCTATAAACACGTTGATTAAATATGTGTACATAGGTCTCTCACAAATGTGTTGACTTGCTCCATGTAGGGTTGGAAAAAACCCTATAAACACGTCGATTAAAAATGTGTACATAGGTCGCCCACAAACGTGCTGACTTGCTCTGTATAGGGTTAGCAACCCCATATAAACATGTCGATTAAATCCTTGTACATAGGTCGCCCATAAACATCATGATTCACTCTGTGTAGGGTAGGAAAAACCCTATAAACACGTCGATTAAATTCGTGTACATAGGTCGCCCATAAACGTCATGATTCGCTCTATGTAGGGTAGGAAAAACCTTATAATAATGTTGTAACACGGTGGGAGAACTGACTTTTAGTCATGTTGCAGATAGCAAGAGTCGTCGCCGACTTTTATTTTATCCAAAAGGAAAGGACATAAAAGAACAGGAAAGACCTTAAAAAGATTTTGAGTTCGGGGGGTAGGTTATACAAAGGGAAGGTGTTAGCACCCTTTATATCCATGGTTATCCATGGGCTCTTAGTTACTTAGCTCACTTTAAATTGTTTTGAGAATGTGTAGTGTGTGATTAGAAACTTTCTAAGTACTTTGTAATGATCCTCGTATGGATGTATACAAAGACTTGTTTTTGAAAATTTGTTTGAAAAGTGATATGTAAAAAAGTATTTTGAAATGTGTGAGCAAGTAATTAAGAGGAACCTACCCTATATTAAGTCTTTATTGTTCTTATGTTCTTTCAATGGTAAGATCATCCCTATTATTAAGGAATAGGTAGTCATTACCTTGGATGTAATAAGGGACATGTGTAGGGACATCTAAATATAGGCAACTGCAAGGTGTCTTTAGCAATTCGTAGGGACTTATCATCTTTTATTCGAAGGGACAAGATCATTTATCGTAGGCAACCTCGAAGGGACTTGATCTTATAAATTGAAGGGACTTGATGATATTTGTGAAGGGACTTTGCTTAAGACACCCTACTTGACCTTTTGAAATAGGCAACATGAGAGGTAACCTTAGAAAGTGCAAGATGGCGATTAAAGATCGACTTACGTGTGTGCGTGTTTGTATTCAAATATTTATCTTATTTAAGTTAATTATTCTAAGTTGATTTTAATCACAAGTATGTTATTCACACCCTAGAATTACTAACCATACAATAAATATATTCATAATAAAAATAAAGCAAAAATATAAACTAAACTATTACAAAGCTTATAATCGAGAAATATGATAACAATAAATAATATTAAATAAGCAATAATAATCAATAATAATAACAATTAAGTGAAAGGTTAGAAAATAAAAAAATAAGAGAAAATAAGAAATTAGCAAAATAGTTTAATATTAGAAAAGATTTTAAATATTTAATGAAGAAAATAGGTTTTAATAATAAAAAATAAATACTAGATTATTCACATATTAAACAAATGATAAATAATTAATTATAATTTATGAAAATATTAGGTTAAATTTTAAAAGTTAAGAAAAATTAGGATTAGGGTTAGAATTAGGGTTAGGGTTAGAATTAGGGTTTATGCCTTATTAAAAAGAAATTAGGGTTTTTAATTATTAATTTAAACATAATTAATTTATTTACCAAATATATATAATAATAATATAAATATATAATGAAATAAATAATTTGTATTTTTAAGAAAATAAATTATGAATTTAAAAAAAATAAGTTTTTTATACAAGAAAATAATATATGCATTTATTTTATAAATTGTTATTTAAAAAGATTAATTAAGCTAAATAAGTATAATATAAACAAAAAAAAATGAAAAAAAATGAAAAAAAAATGAGCAAAAACACATACTTGGGGCTGGGATTCGAACCCAGGCCCTAGGCTTCAATCACTCTGGACCAACAACATCACCACCAGGCCAAGCGCGCGCTAGTGTTAGCATCAGGGGTACCAATCCTTTTGTGGCAATCCTGTGAAAATCATAAAAAATATACAACAAAGCAAAATGGCATGGGGGGATTCGAACCCATGACCATCAACCTCACACGCACACACACACAAACCAACTGATTCAATGCTACTTTCGTGAAACATTATACAAACAATATATAATAAAATAAACTCAATTTTCAAATCAGATTTTCGCGCCAAGGCTGTTTCATCTTCAACCTATTATCTGCGAAATTTCCTATGTTTTCTCCTGCGAATTTTCCTGCATTTACGAACCTGCGAAATTTAAATTGCATCGAATACGTACAATTTCATCCAATTAAACCCATCAATATGATCACTACAGCATGTACAATTCATCTATGCTTTTATTATTCATTTATATTTGCTTAATCGTAAAACCCTAATTCGAAGCTTGGAACCCTAACAATGGTGTCCTTGCGGTTTGGCCATGAAACTTCAATTTAACCATCCAGAATCCATCTATGAGTCTTCACAAACAATAAAGCAGCATCAAAATTCATTATAAGCACATAAGTAATTAGAATCGAAAAATTGAAATTCAAGATAAAACAAGATTTGGTTTATGCATTTTATGATGTTATGGATGAAGGTGATGATGGGGATACGATCAGAGAGTCTCAAGGAAGCTAAAGCAACCTTTACTTTGCCTTGAAAGTGTCTCTAACTTCAAAACCGAATGCCACTTTTTTTGTGTGAAAATTGAAGTTTTGTTCTTACCCTTGGAGGCTGCAATTTCGTCCCCTTGCACTTGTGATCAGTTTGTGTATATGTAGGGAGTTGAATTAGGTCAAAAAGTCATGAGTTTATGGGCATTGTAAAGATTACTTGATCATGAAGATACAACTTGCTATTTTAGTCAAAAAATCACACAAATCCTTTCCTCTTTGGTCTAGCACGAATTTCAATCTTCCAATCAACTTTAAATCATATTTATGAGTTTCTAGAATGAAAATCAAATCAAATATTGAGCTTTTCATATTTTATTTTGATTTAAAATGATTTTAAATGAATAAAATCAAAATAAATAAAATAAAATAAATAAAAATATGAATAAATGATTTTTGGTTCGTGTATGATATCATGGTAGTGATTGGGTCATAAAAATGCAAGCCCATGTGGAAAGAATTGGCTCTAAGATCCTATTTGCTCAATAAACCCCTCCAAAATTTCCCAACTTTGCAAAGACACAAATCCTTCAATTTTGAGGCTATGGAGGTGTTCTTGGACATTTTTGAAAGCTTAAATAGTCCTCTAACAAACCTCTTTGGTTTCATGTCCATATCCTTTACCATTCTCAAGTTATTCCCTTTGGAAGATGTTGACTTTTTGTTGACTTTTAAAATGACCTATAATGTCTTAGCTCATACCTTCCAAATGAAGCATTTTTGGGCTTGGCTTGTGAGACACAAAGTTGTATAGAATTCAATTTCCTTCAAAATGAGCTTTGGATGGGAAATGTTTGATGAAGTATGTGAAAGTTATGGCTGGTCAAAGTTCAGTTGACTTTTCCTATGAAAACCCTAATTTAGAAACTCCTGATTCTTGATGATCTGAAATCTCCTTGATGAATCATGATCAACCCTTGATAAAAATGATGAATTTTACTTCATAAACTTTATGTTGGCAAAAAATCATGAAGTTTGACTTTGGTTTGACCACAGTTGACCTTAGTTTGACTTTTTAACTACTTTGACTGATTTTTGCATATCTGATCATCTGATTGAGCAAACCTTTTGGGAAAGCCTTGAAACTTGACATAGGGATTCTTGAAGACATATAGGATGCTATGAAGCTCAATTGAATCCTTGGAAGTCCATTTAGCCTGATGAAACTCAAAACCCTAGTTTAGGGTGCATTGCTTAGGAGGATGTTTTGTCTAAGAAAACTTCCAAGCTTTCTGACTAATTGTGAACCTTGTGAACCTCTTGAGATACCTTGTGAACCTTGTGAACCTCTTGGGACACCTTATTACACAATGTCTTGTCTAGGTGAGGGCAAATTTTGGGGTGCAACACACGTTGATTTAATTTGTGTACATGGGTCGCCTACAAATGTGTTGACTTTCTTCGTGTAGGGTTGGAAAAACTCCTATAAACACATCGATCAAATACGTGTACATAGGTTTCCCATAAACATGTTTACTTGCTCTACGTAGGGTTGGCAAAACCCTATAAACACATCGACTAAATTCGTGTACATAGGTCGCCCATAAAAGTCATATTTCGCTCTAGGTAGGGTAGGAAAAACCCTATAAACATGTTGAATAAATTCGTGTACATAGGTCGCCCATAAACGTCATGATTTGTTCTGTGTAGGGTAGGAAAAACCCCTATAAATACGTTGATTTAATCTGTTTACATAGGTCGCCTACAAACATGTTGACTTGCTCCACGCAGGGTTGGAAAAACTCCTATAAACACGTCGATTAAATTCTTGTACATAGTTTTCCCATAAATGTCATGATTCGCTCTGCGTAAGGGTTGGAAAAACCCCTATAAACACGTCAATTAAATTTGTGTACATAGGTCGCCCATAAACATCATAATTCACTCTGTGTTGGATAAGAAAAACCCCTATAAACACGCTGATTTAATCTGTGTACATAGGTCTCCTACAAACGTGTTGACCTACTCCACGTAGGGTTGGAAAAACTCCTATAAACACGTCGATTAAATTTTTGTGCATAGGTCACCCATAAACGTCATGATTCTCTCTACGTAGCGTTGGAAAAACTCCTATAACACGCGTCGATTAAACTCGTGTACATAAGTCGCCCACAAACGTGTCAATTTGCTCCGCATATGATTTGGATAAAACTCCTATAAAGTATGTTGCCTTGCTCCGCGTAAATAGGTCGCCTGTAATGAGTTGGTTATTCGTCCATAAATGCATCAATTGTGCCATCTACAAAGGCTTCAATGGCCAGTTTGGAAAAGGGCGAAGTGTCCAAACTTTCCACTCATCAAGATAGAGACTTGGGACTTATAAAAACATAATCAACATACTTATGAAAGTAGAGAACCAAATATATGATACAAATACGCCCGAATACATAACCGACCACCTTGGAATCCCAATACTTTCAAAGAACCCAAAGCCTTACCCGTGGGGCTTCTTATGTGTAGCCAAGTTATCACTAAGTCTAAGAAATCAAGACTGAACCAAAACTAAAGATCAAGCACACTTGACACCTCTAGAAACTCAGTCAACCTCACCTTTGGGCAAAAGGGGCTCTAAACCATTAAGTTGGTTACACCTTCGGGCCTCTATATGCCATTAAGCCGATTACACCTTCGGGCCCTTGTCTTCCACTAATAAGTAGTCGCCCATAAATGTGTCAACTTGCTCCATGTGAAGTGGTTGGTTAATAGCCTATAAATACATCAACTCAATCCACATACAAAGGTTTTAGTGTCAATAATGACAAAAAGGATGTATTTGAGCTTTTAAGACGTCAAAAGAAACTTGGAGCTTGTAGGCATGCATGCTCAAACTACTAAGAGCTCGGAGCAAGTATAAATTCTAAAAAGATACCCAAGTTCAACATTATTTGGCTCTTAAGCTTATAAGAGCTGAGAATAAGTCTTTGATAGAAAGGCGCTTGAGTCCGTAATCGGCACCTAGGGCAATGAAAGCTTAGGAATTTCAAAAATCCCCAAGCTGTGCATGAGGGGCTTCTTACAATAATGCATATCCGAGTCATGAGCTATCTCAAAGTATTGGAAATTAAACTAAGCAAAATTGAAAGGCGAAAAATAATGCTCGGGACATCATGATCTGCCACTTTAAGTCGTCTTGACTCAAGTACTCGAGGGGATCTTACATGCATAAAGAGTTATTTTGCGAGATGAAAAAGTGAAAAACTTTTAAGCAAAGAATATAACATAAAAACTTAGAAGGACAAAACCTTGTTCATTACAAAGAAAACCCGAAGGCCAAAATATTACAAAAAGAGGATGTCATTGCACTCTCGCTAAAACAATTAAACAAAGTTAGTGGTAACTAGACATCAACAAGTCACATCATTCGGGTTCTCAAGACCACTGATCGGGGTTGCGAACCCTTACGGGTTATCCTCCTCCGGGTCAGTCATTTCCATAAGGCGGTCATCCTGCACCTCCTTAAAATAATCAATCTCGAACAAATCTAATCCAGGGTGAAGGCATAAGACTTGCTCTTTAGCATGGTCAAATATCCACATCGCCAACATTTAAGACCTCAATATCAGCTTTCTCCAAAGACTCTTGGAGTTCATTAATGGTAGAGAGAAGCTTAACATTTGAGGTTGCAAATCGCTTCAGTTTAGCTGAAAGTTCAGTTAAAACGAACGTATGCTCCGACATAGAGAATCTTTGCGCTTCTTGGCAGTGGTTAAATCTTTCCCTAAATCAGAAAGCTTACCGGCCTGAGATACTTGGACATGCTTCAATTGTGTTATCTTGCCTTTGAGCTTGGACCCGACATCTGCAGAACTATCGGTTAGCTCAAATAAACCTTGCGCCTGGATCGCACACCTCATCAGATATGAGTTGTTGTTCTGAGTGATCTTTTACTTCCAATGGATTTGACCTTATCAACATCCTTGGTCTCATTAAATTGGTTGTGCAAAAATCTAAAGCCATCAAGATCATTTGACCATAATTTTAAATTCTCTAGGACCCTGCATAAGAGAACTAATCTCCATGCTCACATGACAAATATCTTCATCTGAAAGAACTTTTAGCTTCTTTGGATCCACCTGAGAAATATCCTTCGTATTTAGAGCAGCCAAGGGTTGAAACTCATCCTTGTTCGGAGCAACTTTAACATTCGTTCGCTTAGGAGCACAGGTCTCCAACCCGCTCAGATCTGACTTTGATGCAGAGGGTCCCCTAACATCTCTCTGAGCATTTTAGGTTTCCTTCATCAACTTCATTTTCTCTGGAATTGACAAATCAGTCATCCTATCTGCAAAGAGAGAAGAGATACTTTAATAAAAGGTGTAATACCCAAAGAGGCTAGTGGGTAACCACCGACAGACATCATTATGCTAGGGAAAAAGGAAAGGATGCGACCCTCCAAGTGAATTTTGCCACGTAGCAGCTGGGTCACAAAGCTGGAAAGACTTAAATATATATGGGACTAGAGAACTACCTAATATTTTACCTGTAAGACAGGAACAGAGCTCGGGGGATTATGTACATACCCAATATATTTAAGGGTCATACTCTATAATCGTACATGACAAGGCGTGATCGATGTCACGAGAGAGAGAGAGAGAGAGAGAGAGAGAGAGAGAGAGATTGAACTAACACAAAGGACATAACAGCAACCCCTACAACCCGGGCCACTCTCATACTTCACCATATCCAAACCAAACACCACTCTATAACCCGCATCCTACGAGGCCTAGTATCGTATCTCCACAACATGGCATCCGGGTACATATTCATCATGCAACAAAAGGTCAAAATGGTTTCAGCGCATCTATGCAAATCGTTACTAAGCCTTCAAGGCAAGAAATGATGAAGGAGAGTTACGCATTGAAGACTCAGTAACGGTAGAAGGTCAAGGGACTCCCCTTAAATAACTTTTCTTAATGCAGACTATGAAGACGAATATAAAAAGGGCTTCCGACAGAGGGTTAAGAAAAACACATTCATCTTGATACTTACTGCTTCAGTACTGCTCTAGAATCCCCAAACGTATTTCTCAATATAGATGGCGTAGGTCTCCCCAGAAAGAGGGAAGTTAGCACCTTTGGTGGTCTAACCCTTTTTTGCTAGAACACTATCTAGTGTGGAGATAAAGATGACATAAAATTTACAACTGGATACATATTTATATTTGAAGAAACACCAATCTCATTGCATTCAAAGATGGAATCGGTAATGGCATTCTCTTCTTGTGAGGTCAAGAATATTCCAACTTTGTTGTATGCGTTTCAAGTCGTATGGTTGATGAATCTATTGAAGGAGCTGTGTAGTGAAGAGGGTGAAGCTGTAATGCTCGTGGTTGACAAAGTTTCCTCTATAAACCTTGGTAAGAACCCTATTGCACATGGGAAAAACAAACATATTGAGATGAGATTTCACTACTTGATCAGAGCTAGTTAGTGAAGGAAGATTGAGGTTTGGGTATTGTTGAAGTGAATACCAAATGGTCGATTTGCTAACCAAAGGAGTGTCGATTGAAGTATTCAAGAGATTAAAGAAGCATGTGGACATCGAAGACTTAGAGCACATGAATTAAGGTTGTGTGTTAAGTGAGAAGTGTAATTCAAGTTCCTGTAACCAGTTACTGTGGGGTTGTAACCGGTTATAGCTCAAACAGACTCGTTTTGTAACTGGTTATACTATGTCTATAACCTATTACACGTGTTGTAATTTGGCTTGTAATCGATTACTTCAAGCTATAACCAATTATAACTGTAGGTTTTTCTATATCTCACAATATATATATATATATATATATATATATATACACCCCTTCGATATATCAATAATGAATATTCACCAATTTTTACCTTCAATGATTACTCTCTCTCTCTCTCTCACTTTCCACATTGAAAATCATCATTTTTGTGGTTCCTTGTTTCAACAGGCAAAAGAGTCTGCCACAAAAGGAACAAAAGCAGACAGTTTGTCGGTAAATTGGATATCAACTAATACTTAATCAACAACCATTGTCATAAACGTATTGTGATGTCGGCGGTGGGATATACCAAATCGTAAGTAAGTTGCAATCCTATTTTTCGGCATCAAAGGACTATATTGAAAGTGAATATAGGGGTTGCAGATTTGTTAGTTATTGTTGAAGCGAAAATGACTATGATGGAAGAAATAATTACGATGTTGAATAGTACATAGTGACTCGGTAGCTCAATATATGGCTCCGTAGTCACTAATGTCAATGCTCACTTTAAATGGAGTGGTGTGAAGTTATTTGAAATGAAGCTTGTTGTCAAGGTATAATGCAGACGGGACGACGTTTTTTTTTTCCGAGGCATTGATTATGTCTCAGACAACTTTAAAACAAGGATAACTTAATACTTTTATCGAGGAATGAAGAAAAAGGTGTGACTCATTTTCAATTCCAATGAGATTGTCTTCTTTACGATTCCACATTGTGACTCATTTAGAATAAAAGTGTCCCAAAATAAATGATCAATTTCAATTTTTAATGTTTTCTTTTCAATTCTACCATTTAATTAATATTAATTTCATCATTCTCAATACATGACAAAAATATTTTAGTAAAAATATCATTTTCTCTTATTCATTTATTACTTTTTTTTTTAATTTGTATGAAAAAATCAACTAAATCATTTATTGTGTAACAAATGAAGTATTTCTTAGTTTGTTGTAATATGACTAACCATTTGAGTATAAGATGGAATGAGCTTGTAGTATGTTGCCATGATTTGATATAGGTACCATTTATGCAATTAGAATAGTGTGTTATTTCTAAATGAAAATTTTGCAATCTAGCTAGCTATAGGTATTGGTTTGGGTATAGCATCTTTGTGCTGCTGGCCCGTGTGCTTCTACTTTCACTTCTATCAAATAACTAAAATTTCATTTTACTTTCCATTCACTTTTATTAGTCAAAGTTTCAATTCTTCAACTTTTTTTACTTTAGCTTTCTATTCCAATCTAAACAAGGTATTAAGGAAGCTTAACAAGGTAAAATACAAAAACGGAAAGAAAAAAAAAATCAAACACAGTGAAAACAAACACTCAAAATATACGCAATCCTTAAATCTATACGTTGCACAATTTTATCATACATATACACACTTATTTAATCCACAACAATTTTTCTATTTTATATGCTAACAATGCATATTAAATCTTTTAAGACCTATCAGAAGAAATGCTTTCCATTCTAGTTGCTATGAGTCTATAGGACTATGATGAAGCAATGAAGTGATGACGTCATCACACTGGTGGTGCGGTGTTTGGCATCGGTCGATCGTGTCCGTCAGCTGGGGGAGAAACACTTCCGGCGGCTGGCTCAATCCTTCCCATCATAAACCCTAATTTCCTAATAGACTCATCATCATCCTCGTCATGATACGCATAAGCAAACCCACCATGTCTAGTCAAATCCATCCCCGCACTCTCTTCATCTCTCGAAACCCTCAACAACTTCATCTTATTCAATCCATAAAACAACGGCGCCATCGTCACCGTCACCCACCCACACACCACCACCACCTCAACCACCTGCGCCGCAAACAAACTCCCTCCACCACCCATCAACAACCCATACGGCCTCCCAATCCCGTAAATCTCCTCAACATATTCCCCCTTCGCAAACAACCCCGTAAACAACACTCCCCACGCGCCACACCCTCCGTGTAACTGCGCCGCCTCCAAAGGATCGTCATACTTCACCTTAACCGCCAATTTATTAAGCCCGATCAAAACCCACGCCGCAACAAACCCACACACAATCGCAGCCCACGGTTCAACAACCGAACAACCGGAAGTTATCGCGGCGAAACCGCCAAGTAAACCGTTACACACGTCAATCACGTTCCAATGTCCGTCTAATAACCGTTTACTAAACAGAGTCGTTAAAGCTGCAGTGCAACCAGCCAATGTCGTCGTGACACCTGTTCTTCCAATAGCACTCCATTGACCATAATAATCCCTTCCGTTATCTCCGTAGTTTTTTACTATTGTTAAAAACGACCCGGGGTTGAACCCGTACCAACCGAACCATAATAAAAACGAACCTAATACTACCAACGACGCGCTGTGTCCTTTTAAAGCAACAGAACGACCGGTTCGGTCGAACCGGCCAATTCTCGGACCTTCTATAAATGCTCCCCATAACCCTGCTATACCACCAACCATATGAACCACGCCTGAACCTGCAAAGTCGATGACTCCGGACCCGAATAAAACATCACCGTTGGTTCGGGTTGAGCTTGCCCAACCATCAGAAGACCAAACCCAATGCGAAACAATGGGATAAACAAATCCGGTTAAGAAAGAAGAGTATATGAGATACGCAACGAACTGTGTTCTCTCTGCAATGGAGCCACTGGTGATTCCCGCGGCAGCGATGGCAAAGGCCCATTGGTAGAGGAAGAAACTGTAGTCACCATAGTGAGAGGGGTAATCACTTAGACCGAAAAAGTGACGGCCGATGAAACCGTTGGAAGGTGCTCCGAAGGCGAAAGCGAAACCGAAGAGGTAATACGAGAGGCCACCGGCGGCGGCGTCGAGAACGTTGGTGAGCATGATGTTCATGGTGTTTTTGGCTCTAACGGAACCAGCACAGAGCATAGCGAAACCGAGCTGCATGGCGAAGACTAAATAAGCTGAGAAAAGAAGGTAGGTGTTGTCTACTGCGTAGGTTGTGTCGCTGAGTTTTTTCGAAATTGTATTGAATTGGGTGCAGAGGAAGTCTGCGACAGCGGTTGCGTTTGCGGTGGTGGTGAGGAGTGGGGCAAGGTCGTTGGCTGAGCAAGAGAGAGAAGCCATAGTCAAATGTATTGAAGAGTGAGAGTGAATGCAGAAATGGACACAGGTGAGATGAGAATATGAATAAATGGAAGAGATATGGTGGAAAGAATATTTTAGATTGGATAATTTTTATCTCTTTATAGCCTCAACTGTTTTTAGTGGTTTTTATAACAGCAGAAAGAATATTTTAGATTGGAATGGATTATGAATTGATAGTATTTATGGGGTTAGAACTTGTTATGTCCTCTTCATTACTCATTTCCACATCTCTCATTGTCCCACCTTTATGTAGTTTTGTACAATCACTTGTATGCATGCACTGCCACTAAATTATATGTACGCATATTAGAGTTATTTTTATATTATTTTAAAGATTAAGGGCTTGTTTGAATGTGTTTTGCTTTTTACTTTTTAAAACATGTTTTATAAAATTGTTTTAGAAACAGTTTTTAAGAGAAGAAATAAAAAAATTGTTTGGTAATATAACTTTTCAAAACTATTTTTGAGAAAATAAAAAATTCATCTGATAAACTAATTTTCTAAAACAGTTTTAGAGATGAAAAAATAAAAATATTTATCTGATAGTTTGATATTTTAAAATATTTTTATTAATGAAAAATTAATTATAATTAATAATTAAATTTTGATTTATTGATATGTACTAACTACTTTACGTTATGATATGTTACATTTGACATTCTTTAACTATGCGTTAACAAATGTAGAATTTTTCTTTTTTTCTTATAAATAATCTTAATTAAGTTTATCATATATAATATGTATGTACTTAACATATAATTCTTTTAATCGAATCAAAATATGTTAGTAATATATATATATATATATATATATATATATATATATATATATATATATAGGGGCGGATTCAGACATTACATATTGGTGGGGCTAAACATGAAAGAAAATATGAACTAAATTATATTCAAAATAAGAAATAATATTATTTAATAAACTACTTTTACAATGAAAAATGACTACTATCAATTTCTTGAAAAATGAAATACTTATTATACCTTTGTTGACTTTTAATTACCCATAAATAAATGTGGTCAAACCAATAGAAAAAGAAGCATGAGATATGGTGAAGTTTGAGAGGAAGAATAAAAGAAGTTATTATGAGAGAGAAAAGTAAGAGGAGTGTTATAAAAGTCAATCGGACATGAAAGAGATCACCGATCTAGATTGATTATTGGATTGAGTAAGCTATTAAATCGGTGTGAACCGGTCAGAACTGGCAAAAACCAGTAAAAACTAGAAAAATCGACAGGTTAATTGTTTATTTTTTACACAAAACGACGTCATTTTGATAATTTTTATAAAAAACAAACATTAAAATAAAAGTATATTTTGTTCAATTCTTATTTGGAACAATTTTCCCTCCTAAGAATAAAATCTATAAGTCAAATTATTTTGTTATTCATTTTATGTTGCAATTAGATTTTAGTTCAAAATTTATTTGAATTTATATTTTATAGTATTTTATTGTATGTGGTGATAATATTTAGAACTTGAATTTAAAGAGTGAATTTGTGAAATTATGATATTTTGAAAATTTGAAATTTTGTAGGTGTTGTGATATATTTTAGAGTCCGAGTCATCCGGTTCGTCCGACTTAATAAATATATAATTTTGTTATAGAGACCAATTTATTCAACCGAGTTATCCAAATTTATTCGCCCGATTTATTTCAAATTTTATTTTATAATTTTGTTAAAACATTGAGTAAGAGGAAGAATTACTATAAAAAATAAATTGATATTTTTTTCTTTTATTAACTAAGTTATATATACATATATATATATATATATATATATATATATATATATATATATATATATATATATATATATATATATAATTAAAAAAATTGAAAAACTGGTGTGGCTATAGCCACACCCTGCCTTAACATAGGTCCGTCACTGTATATATATATATATATATAACTCAGAAGAATTTGGTTATTTAGAGAAAAAATAGAAATTGAATGCACTGATAAAATTAAAATGATCGGCTATTAATATTTATTGGTAATGACTTTATGCTAAACATTACAATTTATAATTATTATTATAGAAGTTTCTTTTCTTTTCTGAAAAAGCATTACACAATATTGATATCCTTATGAAGTTATAAATAAGAAATAAAAAATTACCAAAGTGCCATTAATGAAAATTCCCACTTTTCCGTGTGTTTTCACTTTGTGGATTTCTCAAATTAAAAATTGAAAATGAAAACTAAAATTACATTTATTAGTTTTTAAAATTGAAAATCAAAACTAATTTTCATAAGAGCAATGATATTTAATACATGAATTTGAAAAAGAAATGTAAGAATGCACACATATCAATGTTTTAGATGTTAATTTTAAATTGATTTTAAATTTAACTTCCTTTATAATAGGGATCATGAGATATTGGTGATAATGAATGGTTGAGATTTATTCTTACATTTCTTATTTCATATTTTCTTACTATTAATTATTTTCATTTTCAAAACTACTCTGTTAAAATTAGTTTATCAAGCTAGTTTTCTAATTTTTAATTTTTAAAAATTAAAAAACAGCTTTTGAAAAGTGTTTCAAATAGGCCCTAAATATATCTCAATTTTCATTTTTAGTTTTTATTAAAAAAATAATAATTTAATTCCTAAAAATTTTGCATTATGTTTTTTTTTAAAATTTTAAAAACTGTTTAACTGCCCTTAATTTTTAAATTTTTGAACAATTTTTTAACTCTATGTTTAGAATACTATAAAATATTTATTTATTAAATTTTAAAATGAGAAGAATTTAATATGAATTTTTTTAATTTCAAAATATAATGATAAAAGTAATGAAAATCTCGACTTAAAAATCAAATTTTGAGTTCTTTTTTTTTCGAGAAATTTTTTACAACATTCTAAAGATGTTTTGAAAGTAATCATTTAAAAATACACATTAGTTTAACAAAATGGGACTAAAACTACGTGCATAATAATTTTGTAGGAATTAAAATATATTATTTTTTTAATAGGGACTAAAAATGAAAATTGACATATTTATAAGGACTAAAAATATATTTAACCATTATTTTAAACAAACATTAGGGGCAATATAAATGATTTGGGCGGGATAATTATCCTTTCGCCGGAGAATATATCGAACAAGTTTAGATATAAGATCAAAAGGTCATGTTCCAATAACGAAGTCGAATACGAAACCTTGATAATGGGCCTTTAGATTTTGCTGGATTTGGGGGCAAAAGATAACGAAATAAAAGGAGATTCAGAATTGGTGATTCAACAATTGAAGAAAGAGTATAAATGTATCAAAGAGAACTTGATGTTATACTTTGTCAGAGCTAACCTTTTGTTGAAACATTTTTACCATGTTTTAATCAATCACATCCCTCGACTGGAAAATCAGAAGGTTAACGATTTGACTCAAATAGCATAAGGATACAAAATCTCTAAGGAAAGGTTGGAAGATTTAGTCGAGATTAAAGAAAAATTAATCTCACAATAGAACCCTCAAGATACATCGTCAATGTCAAAACTTGTGGGCATATGAATGTGAGGATTCACAAAACATAGAGATCTCTGAGTTTGATAGTTGTTTGAACAACAAAGTTTTGGCCATAAACTTATTGTGGGACAATGATTGGCGAAAATCCATAGTCGAATACTTATGAAATTCAACGGGACAAACTAAAAGGAAAGTCAAATACAAAGCCTTGAGCTATGTGGTTATTGGAAACAGATTCTTACAAAAAAAAGACCCTTGAAGAACTTCTTTTCAAGTGCATGGGCGAAAGTGAAATGTATTTGGCAATTTATGAGGTGCAAGGGAATCATGTGATTTCCACCAGGTTGGGCACAAGATGAAATGGTTGAGATTTCGACTAGGGGTATACTGGCCAACTATGTTGAAATATTACATACACTTTGCCAAAGGTTGCCAAGAATGCCAGAAACATTCAGGTATCTAACATGTGCCTACTGGTGAGTTGCACTCGATAGTAAAGTCATGGCCTTTCAGAGGTTGGACTTTAGACATAGTTGGAAAAATCAAACCATATTCGTCAAAAGGGCATAGGTACATTTTGGTGGGAATAGACTATTTCAATAAGTGGATAGAGTCCATACTATTGCTTAATGTCGAGCAAGGGGAGGTGATAAGTTTCATCTAGAATCACATTATATATAGATTTGGGATACCTGAAACTATTACCACAGACCGATGTTTGGTTTTCACAGGGTGCAAAATGGTAGAGTTTGCCTCAGAAACAGGTTTTAATTTGTTAACCTCAACACTATATTATGCCCAAGCCAACGGTCAATTCAAAGCAACAAATAAGATATTAATTGGTTTGATAAAGAAGCATGTGGATCAGAAGCAAAAAAAATTGGCGAAAAGCCCTAAACCAAGTTCTATGGGCATGTCACAATTCTCCCAAAGAGTCAACTAACTCTACGTCATTCTAACTTGTTTATAGGCATGACGCAGTGTTTCCTTTAAAAATTTATCTACCGTCGGTTAGGATTCAAAGGAAATCTGATATCTCATACCATTGCTTAATGTCGAGCAAGAGGAGGTGATAAGTTTCATCTAGAATCACATTATATACAGATTTGGGATACCTAAAACTATTACCACATACCAAGGTTTTGTTTTCACATGGCGCAAAATGGTAGAGTTTTCCTCAGAAACATGTTTTAAGTTGTTAACCTCAACACCATGTTATGCCCAAGCCAACGGTCAAGTCAAAGCGGCAAACAAGATATTAATTGGCTTGATAAAGAAGCATGTGGATAAGAAGCCAAAAAAATTGGCAAAAAAAACCCTAAACCAAGTTCTATGGACATGTCGTAATTCTCCCAAAGAGTCAACTAACTCTACGTTATTTTAACTTGTTTATAATCATGACGCAGTGTTGCCTTTAGAAATTTACCTACCGTCGGCTAGGATTCAAAGGAAATCTGAGATCCCGACTGAGTTTTATTGGGGAATGATGTTCGACGAGCCAGTTGAGTTAGACGAAGACAGATAAGTCGATCTAGATGTCTTGATGAGACAAAAGGATAGAGTTTCTAAAGTGTACAATAAAAAAGTTAAGTCCAAAACATTCAATTTGGGCGACCTAGTTTGGAAGGTATTATTTTCCATGGATCGAAAAGATAGAATGTTAGGCAAATGGTCCCCAAATTGGGAAGGACCATTTAAAATTTATTAAGCATTTTCAAACAACATATACGAGATTGAAGAATTGACCCCTGAAGGTCGAATCATGCGAATAAATGAAAAGTATGTGTTCGGACGTAGATTTCAGTTTAATATTTTATTATTTGGTTTCTATTTTATTATCACACAGGCATGCTAGCCCAGTGGCCAGGGCGCGCGTATGAAACCAGTGGCCTGGGTTCGATCCCAGGTTTCCCCTTCTTTTTTTTATTACTTTGTTTATTTGTGAACTTACTATATTATATGTTTTGTCCAGATATTTACAAACTCGCGCGCATGGCCTAGTGGCAGAGGGTTGGAACCTGGGAGTGAGGGTCAAGGGTTCAAACCCTCCCTCCAACATTTTGGGTTCTTTTTCTTTCTTTTCTTTATTTAATCCTTTTTAATTATTTTAATTAAAAAACTTCAATTTATCTTTTAACCATAATTAACCCTATTTAAAATATTAAACCTTTTTTGAAAAAAAAAATCCTTAATTAACCTTCAAATATTTTTTAATTTAATTAAATTTCATAATTCATTTTCTTTAAAAAAATTATTTTTATGTTAGGTTATTTTAATATAAATCGATTATATATTTTCTTTGTTAAACCCTAATATTTTATAAACCTAAACCCTAACATTTTTCTCAAACCTTTAAGCCTTGTTTTCTATGAACCCTAAAAACCTTTTTTAAAATCTTAACCCTAATTTTTTATTAAACCTAATTTTCAAACCTTTTCTTTATTTCTACCCTTATTTATTTTTATGTTCTTCATTATTATGTGATTGTTTCGAATTTGTAATAATTTAGTTCTATTTTTCGCCATTATAATTATGTAACTGCCCAAAAGCTTTGTAATAGCTAGGATATTTATTTTCTGCCATTTAAATTCCTGCCATTTATTTTATATTGATTGTGTGGTTAGTAAACCTAGGGCGTGGCAAGACTTAATGAAATAAAAAGGACTTAGAAAATTAAATTCAAGATAAATATCTGAAGACAATAATTCACACACGTAAGTCGATCGTTCTACGATCGCCATCTACATTTCCTAGGGTTACCCCTCTCAGTTGCCTTAAATATGGTCAAGTCCCTCGAAAGTGGGGGTGTCTTAAGCATAATCCCTACAAAATAAATCATCAAGTCCCTACAGATTTAAAAGATCATAAGTCCCTTCGAGGTTGCCTATGAAATAATGATCTTGTCGCTACGAATAAATGATGATAGTCCCTACGAATTGCTAAAGACGCCCCTACAAGTTGCCTTCATTGACCATACGATGACCCTACGCTCGTCCCTTAACAAAATGCAAGGTAATGACTACTTACTCCTTAATAGTAAGGACAAGTCTTGCCCTTGAAATGAAATAAAGAAACATGAAAGACCAGTATAGGGTAGATAGTTCATAGTTACTTGCTCACATTTCCAAACTCTTATCCGCACCCCACTTTTTAAATATTTTCAAACTTAAAGCTTTGTATACATCCATACGAGGATCATTACAAAGACTTATAAAAATTTCTAAACACACACTACACTTTCTTTTTCAAACAAATAAGTGAGCTAAGTAACTAAGAGCCCATGGATAACCATGGATATAAAGGGTGCTTACACCTTCCCTTTATATAACCTACCCCCCGAACTTAGAATTTTTATTAAAAAAAAGGTCTTTCCTGTTCTTTTATACCCTTTCCTATTGGATAAAAAAAAAGTCGGTGGCGACTCTTGCTATCCGCAACATAAATAAAAAGTCAGTTCTCCCACCATGTTACAACACTATTTGGCAAAATACGCTAAGTGTGGTGTACACACCAAGTGTTCGATAAAATTCAAAACACATTATTTCTTGTTTGTTGTGCCCATTTTTTCTCTATATACATTGTTTATAGTTAGTTAATCAATTGTATCGAATTTAAGTGATTAATTTGCTTGGTATTGGTTAGTTAATTCATCTTTATTATCCCATTTGGTTTGATAACGCATATCCGATCACCGGTGACTTAAAATAATTTAGACGTGAATTTTTCCGGGGAGCTTCCGCCAATCATTTTTCAATTAATTTTTTAGAGGTGAAAATATTTTAAAAGTGATATATTTAACCCCCCCCCCCCTCCCCCTTCTAGATTTGCGCCATCGTCTAACAAGTGGTATCACGAACGCTGGTTCATCTAGTGCTTCACATATAACTTCTTAGAAAATGAATAACAATCCAACGGGGGCGTATAATAGAGTGCCCGTTTTCACCAGAGAAAACTATAGTCACTGGAAGGATTGTATGCGTATTCATATCAACTTTGTTGATAGAAAGATATGGAAGGTTATTCAGGACAGTCCAATACAAATAACTATGACCGACATGAATATCGTTGAAGTACCTTAACCCGAAGCATAATGGGATGAAAAAGATGAAAAGAACTATAATTATGATTGGAAGGCTAGAAATATGATCATTGCCTCTTTGGCAGCTGATGAATATTTTAGAGTCTCACATCATACCACAGCTAAAGCTATGTGGGAAGCGTTACAGATTTCCCATGAGGGAACTGATGACGTGAAACTAGCTAGAATTAATACATTGCAACATGAGTTTGATCGCTTTCACTTGAACCAAGGGGAAACCATTGGTGATTTAGGAAAGAGATTTTCTCATTTGTTAAATCTCTTAAATTCTCTTGATAAAACCACTCCCAACAATGTGGCTACTAACAAAATTCTAAGATGTCTTACTAGGGAATGGTTACCAAAAGTCATGGCGATCAAGGAAGTCAATAATGTAAGAACCTTGGATTTGACCAAGCTAATAGGCAAGCTATAAGAACATGAACAAGATATATTGAATCTAAATGAGCAAGAAGAAAGTGAAAAGAATGAGAAATTCAAAGACAATGAGAAGAAGAAGTTCATCGCATTTAAGGCCTCTACTTGTAAATCATCCACCAACGATGAGTGTGAGAGTGAGTCTAATGATGAATATGGTGAACCAAATGAGGATATGGGGTTATTTGTAAGAAGATACAATAGGTACCTTAGGAAGAATGAAATTTCTCATTCGGATAAACATCTCGTCAATTATAGAAGGCAATCAAATCCCTCTAAGCAAGATCAAAGCAAGAGTACTAAGTCAAAAGGGTCATGCTACAATTGTGGAAAACCCGATCATTATAAACTGAAATGTCCTATGTTGAAGAAAGACAAAAGTAAAGATAAATATCAAAAGAAGGGTAGCAAGGCAAGGAGAACTTATATCGCATGGGAAAACGATAGTGAAGTCTCGAGAAACGGTAACTCAAGAGATGAAGAAGAGAAAGTGAACCTTTGTCTTATGGCTCATAAAAAGGGAAAAAAAGCAAGTAAGACATGCTAAATATGATAACTTTGAAAAATTGTCTTATTCTGATTTACTTAGTACTTTTAAAGTTCTCCACCATGAAGTTAAAGAAGCTTTTAAATGCTTAGCCTCCAATAAGAAATTTTTTACACATTTGGAGAAAAAGGTTTCCGACTCTCAAAAAGAATTGGAAGCTTTTAAGCGTTTCTTGGTGGAGCAAATTAAGGAAGACAAGCGAGAATGGTTTAATGAGGAAATTTGTGATCATCTATGGAAAAATACTGGTTTTAGGTGTTGTTTTCGTGGCAGGAGATAGGTTGTTATCGCAGGGTTTTTGGGTCAGAATCGCATTGCCCGGTTAGCACGCTTTTGAGAATTTTCGACTCCAAGAGTCAGTGAGTTGCACTCTTAGAGCGAGGGTGGGCGCGCTTAGCGCGACCTGGCAGTGAAAAATAATGTATTTTAATTCTGAAAATTATTTTTTTGCGTGTAGGTATGAAGTAATGATGTTATGATGTGTATTACTTGTTGTTAGGTGTTATTTTGATGTTTTAAGGATTATCTTATGATGTATATGATGAACATGAAGTTATGATGTAAGTAGTGTTATATGATGAATTTTCGTGAATGCGGATGCATGTGTTGATTTACCATGTTGATATGATGATGATGTTGCGTCTTGCATTTATGGCATATATATGTTGTTGAAGGCTTTGATCTCATAGTGTGGATCGAGGTGATATTTATTATGTTGTGCTCCCTTGTGGAGAGTAGATGGCCTAGTGTCCATCATATGTTGAAATCAGTACCACGTGCATTTAAGAAGTTACATTTCATTCTTGGTGACATAGCATGAAGCATTGGTGTTGATGTGATGTTGTGATGAATGGTGTAATATAGGGGTGAGGATTTATGAAGTATTTATATATGATGATGATTGCCTACTTACCTTTACTTTATGTCATTTATATTGATTTGTGATTACTCACCCTGCCTGTTTGAATGTTACCTCTACGTGGGTAATGTGCATATTCTCAAGAAGGATAGCTATCAGTGTGTGGAGTTTAGCTTGAAATTTTTCGTCTTTTGTTTTTGTATAGATGTAAGGAATGGTGTCCTTCTCTGGAATTATACTATGTTGGGTTGAATTAATTTTGAAATATGTTGAATTATGAAAATTTTATGGTGATTACTTGAAGTTATGTTTTCCGCTGCGTAGTGAATGATTTACTTGCCATGTCATGTTGTAACCCGTGTTAAGGAACATGACACAGATTATTTGGTTGTTTTTGAATTGCATGTGACGCCCTAATATGGTTACTCTGATTTTTAATTTAATTATCCCTATATTTATGTTGGGGTAAATAGGGTGTTACATTAGTGGTATCAGAGCAGGTCGGTCGAGTTGTGTCGTTGTTAGTCTTTGTCAGTTGTTACGTATGAGTATAGTGTTGATGATTCGTTCTTTTGATGTTGTTGGTGATATGCATAATGGCTGCAAATCGTGCTCTTGCGGATGTGGTAGTTGCACTTGCTGAAGCTACGGTTCATAACAATGTTCCAAATAAGTTTCATGCTTTGGACAAGTTTAAGGGGAATAATCTGCCGACGTTTGAGGGTACTCATGACCCAGATAGCACACAGAAGTGGATTAAGGCGATTGAGAAGATTTTCTGAGTGATGGTGCACACTGATGCTCAGAAGGTGTTGTTTAGTACTCACGTGTTGTTGGAAGAAGTTGAGGACTGGTGGGATAATACTCGTTAGCGATTTGAAGATGTTGGAACTATGCTGACTTGGGTTGTATTTAAAGCAGAATTTTTGGGAAAGTATTTTCCTGAGGATGCTCGTGGTAAGAAGGAAGTGTAATCCTCTTGACGAAGGATTTCTTCAAGTTACTCAGCATTCTAGTCAGATTCATTGGCTAAGTTTCACATATTTAATCTCTCAGTCTCCTTGGGGACCATTTTGTTCTTGGCATCATGTTTGCGTTTGAAATATGCATGAACTTGGTCAAATAGAGGACCAAATGTGACAAGAAAATCAACCACTTCGACAGGGGCATCAGGGATATCTAGATTTTTCAACAGAGTTTTGATATTGTAGCCGTAGATGAAAGCCTTCTCCAAAACCTCAAAAAGGTTAACTCCTCCAGCAAGGGTCTTCAACTGTTTCAAAATCTTCGCAATGGTCTCAGGTCCAGTTGTGCCTCCAGAAACGGTGGAAGAGCTCGAACACCTATCAGTAGAGTTTCCCTTGCTACTCAAGACCATATTCATATAGGTCCTAGGATTTTCTTTCTTTAATGCATCCATCTCTTCTTGGGAAAGAGGATTGTCAGACGGAGTGGGATTTTTGGCGTTCGATACTTTTGGATTGTCTTTTTCCACATTGGGGCAGTTATTATAATAGGGTGCTCAACATATTTTAAGGTGTCCACAGTGTTGTCTTGTGGTTGTAATTCTTGAGTAGGTCGAGGACTTACAGGGGGAGTTGTTGATTGAGGCTCTTCTTTATCAAAGTTATTCCCTTGTGATGTGTTGTCCATATCCATCTGGTTCTTCTCTTTTTCTGCAGATGTTGAAGAAGTTGACTCAGTAAGGGAAGCTTTACCAGTTGATTGGTGAGAAGTGGTGTCCCAGGCCTCTTCGGGTTTGTTGACTTCATCGACAACATCTACGGTACCAATAGGTTGATGTACTAGTGAACTATTTGTTGGAGTTGGTTAGGCAGTCGATGCAGATGCATGTTGTGTCGTTGGTTAGTCCTACAAAAAAGGTACTCATGAGTATTTAACATAAAAGAAATCATAAGTAAGATAGAGTGGATTGGAATTACCTTCAAGGCGTATGCATCAGGACTAGAATTTGCACTCTCATTCAACGCCAATTTCCTCGCCGAAGGTGTTGCCTTCACAACTTTCCCCGTAGGAGCTTTCTTTCCATGCTTCTCCTTGGGCATGTGAGCCACTTTAGGACATGCTGGAATCTTCTTGGAACCAACGCCTCTAATTGTATTTTTATGTGGATGAGGCTCAAGGGATGAATCGTCTACAGGAATAGGCTCAATGAGTGTGGCGATAGATTTTCCTTCCGCGCTGGCGTCAACAACCTGCACGATGAGAACATGGGGAAATTTCAAATAAAGAAAAATGCAGGTGATAAAAATGATAAACATTGAAAAGCCTTATGTGTCAATAAAAAGGCTTACATGGGAAGGTTTGGAAGAGGTCCCCTCGACCTTGGGTTGTTTGAGTGTTGCTTGAGCACTAGCAACATATGTGGTCCTTTTCTTATGTTCGACATCTGGGATCAAATAGAAATAAACATAAAGTTAAATATTGGAGACCATAATATGGAGAAGATTTTGAAGAGGTCTCTTTGTTTTCCTCACACTCGTGTATGGGAGTTTTAACCTTGACACGATTATGTCGACGTGAAGGTGGCCTTTGAAACTGTATAAGTCCAGTTTAGTCGAAGTTACTCGTTGCACAGTCTCCAAACACTCGTTTTTATGTATCTTTAGAAATTCCACATAACCGAACCACCATGGAAATGGAGGGGCGAAATCCATAGCCATTTCGCTATAGGCAAAGGGGAAATTTGGGAGGATAATAATTGAATGCAGAATTATATTTGTATTCCACTTATTCAGGAGTTTTTCTACACCCAGAATCACTAAATAAATTATCCCTAATTTATTAACCGTTGGATCATTCTCAAATTTGGTGGACAGGTTCGCAACACATATATCTAACTTTTGACCGTTCAGAATTTCAAAACAACGTTTGAGGTGAGAGTTATCTGATTCACACTAACGCAATAGATTTGGAAAAAAAAATCAACTTTTTTATTTTTATTTGTAAGCTAGTTTGCTTTGTGATTTGCGATTGTTAGCACCAGTTTGCGAATCACTTTAAGACTCTATTGTACTTTTAATTGATTAGAGTGAGGTTATTTCTTTGGTCTGGACAACTCATGTTTTTTACTCTCATATTGAGGGGGTTTCCACATTAAAATATCAGTGTTCTTTTGTGCCTTTTATTTGTTTGATTTGTCGTCTTATATTTGTTATTGATCCTCAAGGTTCCTACGAGTTTTGGGAGTTTTATATCTGTTGTGTATTGGTATATTATTATATATTAATTTTCCATCACTCTACGCCTTTAATTTTGTTTGCAAAGTAAAAATATATTTTGCAAAATGAACTAAAGGTGAAGGCAGAGGCGGTTGAAGAACTATGATCATTAAACAAAGTTTTAACTGTTAAAGAGCAAAATACGGATAAGGAGTTGAAGAACTCTTGTCAAGCATTGAACGTGAACTTGTTCTTCTAATATAACTTAATATGTCATATTATAATATTTTAGTTCAAATTGAAAGATTATATGTTTAGTGAGCATGGACAAAATAAACATTACAAATAATTTATAATAAACTTAGTGTATATATCACAATGATTGTTTATACCAACCTTTGTTAAATGTTATGCCTAAAGAATATTATAATGGTTGTTTGAAGTAATCGTTGTGATAGGTAGCGCACTACATAGCTTATAATCATGGTCGCATGATTATGGTGGGAAAAAATCATACTTATAATCACACCTTACCTCACAACGATTAGTCCAACGTGGTGGTATCCCTTTTCCAACTGTTGTGATAGGTGTTTTTCATAGTAGTGCTTCTTGTTTAGAGTGGCTAATTTATCAAATCCTTGTGGTGGTTATACTCGTCTGAATGGATCTCCATCAGTTGTGTTTATAGTGAAGATTGAAGAAGAAATTGATTTGGAGAATTTCAAAGGATCTTTTAGGAGAAGATTTGAAGTTGTTTCCATCTTAATGTCTCGATCAAAATGGTTGAGGTTTGAATTGAGGAAATTTTATTGAATCAGGAAAGATCTAATTGAATCAGAGATTTGATTGGGGAAATTCGTTTAAATCAGAAGTTGATTCCCACATATTGGGTCACTATTCCGAACACGAACCAAAATTGTTGATATAGATCTTTGATATGGTGGTGTGAGTTGCTCCAGTGCAGTTGCATATGATGATCCTGCAAGTTTAGCATTCCAACATCCAAATCTTTTTGTGAATAAAGGAATACAGTGTATTATGAATCGAATCATACCGAATTGGTCATGTGGTCAGCACAACAGTCAATTTTTTTATATCACATTTTTATGAATTTTAAAAGTACACCAATTCGAGAAGAAAGAAAAGGAATATCATTGTGTCTCAATTTTAAATGTTCAAATAACATTTCTCATCAGAAATATTTGTTCTTTAAATGTTCAAATAACATTTCTCATCAGAAATATTTGTTCTTAAGAAATTGACGCATATCTTATCTATCATATTGCAGTAAATATTGTCTAGCCATACATTAGTATTTGTCATTTGAGTTAGATTTTATGGACAAAGATTAGTTATAAGATTGTTATATAAAAAATTGTATAGAAGTTGACAAAAAAATGAGAAGGATGCGAAAGGGAAATATGCAACCTTTGGGGATTTTCAAATAATTTAGTTACTACAGGATTACCCTTTCTGTAATGCTATGGACACTATAATCATTAAACTATATCCAACTTATATGAAAAGAAAGGTTGAAGTCGAACCATCACTGCAAAATTGCATATTAAGTCATCAATGTCATCATCATGAGCTTGACATTCTTATTAGTTTGAAAAATCTTGAAATCGAAAGTGTTTATATAACTAGATATATGCACAAAGTCACTAGCATCATTCATCATCAATTTTCAAGATCCTTAGTTAAATTATTGAAAAATTATAATTATTTACAAACCACTCTTTTAAATATACAAAATTCGTGACGTACTGATAACTACCATTACTGGTTAATTATATCATTTTGCAGAAAACCGTAAGATTCTCTGATGAAAAATAAAATATAGCAAATTGAGGATGCATTCATGGCATTGCATGGCCAAGTTGCCGCAATATTGTCCATTCCACACCACAATATTGAAGAGGAATCAAGTTACTCCAAAAATGATTATAACTAGAGTAACTATGTTTAATAACTCACAATAAACAATGAATTTTACCAATCTAGATTTTGAATATTTACACTATACCGATGATCAAACACACAAAATCAATATTTACTACTCCTTCCGTTTCAAAGTTTAAAAACGACGGTCATTTTAACAAATAAAATTTGTTTTAAAAAAATGTCATTTTTACTTTCAAATGTAGAATGATTGTTACTCGGGCATTATTTCCAATACATTTACAAGGTTAATTTAGTAAAAGTGCGTCTTATGACAATATTATAACATTTCTTAATTTGTGTTCAAAAACCTTAAACGACAAACATTTTGAAATGGATAGAGTATATTTTTTAAGTTTTGTACATGAACATGACAAACTACTATGTGGAGAGATGTAATATAGAATCTATACCAGTTTTCTACTTTTTGATGTGTCCTATTATCCTATTGGCCAATCAAATGTCTGGTGATTTAAACTAAGATATGTAATATAGAATTTAAACTTTCCTTTTACTTAAGAATGCTTGAATGATATAGATTGCGTTTCTTCTAGCTTAACCATGCATCACGAGTTTGAACCCAGTCTTAAGAAGACAGCAATTTTAAAGCTTTTGAGAAAGAACTCTATCGCTCATTGTTATACTATCATATTTGAAAGATTAATCAATCTCAACCTAATTCACAATAAATAAGATAGTTGAATACATTATCGAGCTATCTTGACTTTGTTGTCGTTCCTCAAAACCTCCAGATACATTTGCAAGTAGAAATGGACTTTTCAACAGCATGCAGAAAGGTTCACTCATGAGTTTTAATACTTTCTGGGATCAGAGATAAAATGGCATTCTACCTCATGACACACCAAACAAGGACAATGTCTTGAAGTGTAGGGAAACATAGACGTTGTACAATCCATTAATGATGTACAAGCACAAGTTAAATCAGGCAGCATTAGTCAAAGAAGAGTTTAATAAGTTCCAGATCTTATCAAAGTCATCAATCTCTATATTTCCTTATTAGGTAATGAGATTCATATAAAGTAAAGGAAAGAGAGAGAATTCAAGAGAACAGAATATTACATAAAGAGTACAAGTGGTGTACTTGTAGTACTCCTCGATGTAACTAACTTCTAACTGAATTCATATTTGTGACTAATAGAATTCTGACTTAGGAAAAAAAAGTGTTGGGCTAAATACCACATGTGTGTTTCGGATGGAAAAAGAAGTATCCTTCTGAAGTGACTTTGGAGGTGGAAAAAGAAGCTATCTATTCCTAATTAGGCAAACATAGAATATAAAAATGTAACAAATGGGGTTCTGTTTTTCTTACCGCCAATAAACAACATAACTCCCTTGAAAAAGAAAAAAAAAAAAGGACATAACTCATGAAGTACACACATCACTCCATTCATAAGAAGTTTAAAACTGAATGTGTCTATTTACATGATATGAAGTTTACACATTAGAAAATTGGCAGGAAAGATGAAAGACACCCCACTCAATCTGGATGCTTTAGGACAATATTAAACAAAAATATTGTTACTATGAACATATTGTTTTCCAACCATGTCATGAACTCAGCACATTATTATAATTGTATACTAATACTCACAAACTTACACTGTGCAGCTTCTCCAACATTTACAAGCAAAATCTAGCGAAGGAAGCACACACAAAGCTCAATTTTTCTCTGATTTAAGTTGTATACCAAGTAAAACAAGCCCTGCCGAAGTAAGTGCAGACAACAATGTGGAGGCGTAAAAAAGAGCAAGCAGTGTTCCCCTCAAAGACTGCGGCCAAATATTTAGACATTTTAGGCATCAGAAATAGGTAGTTAACAAAAGCAGGTTGAAGTGTTGTGAGTAAGAAGTTATTTCAAAGCACCTTAGCAAGCATCAACGCATTGTCATTTGCATACTGCAGAGAATTCTCTGGAGTGCTTTGAACTCCCTGAGCTATCTCCCATGTAAGAATCCTAATTCAGAGTTTATAGAAGAACTAAGTTTTCGAGGTCTCAATCTTCTTGCTGATAAAGTTTTAACATTGAAAACTTACCCAAAAACTAATGCAATTGCAGCCCCTATATTGGCTTTAGTGGGAGTAATTTCAACTTGCAATGCTCCAAACTGCAGTCAACAACCAGGTTACTAATTTTGCAGAATCATGGTAGTGTCTCACTATAAGAAATTTCCCATAAATGGAGACAAATTAAGTACGAACCTTCAGTGTCCTACTTTCCTCTTTGGGTTGTTTATCAATAACTGCAGACGATGAATTAGCAGATAGAGCTCTCCCAGCCGCAATCATTGTTTTTGCAATCTATAGAACATTTTCACATGTCAAAGTTACAAAGATAAAAGTCATTATTTTAAATATGGCAATGTTGATTCTATGTATAACTGTTTAGCCATGTTATTTTGTGCACAGGTGACCTAATGAAATTGCTAATCTGGTGTGTTTTTCTGACACTTAACATTAGTAATAGTCTTTAAGAAAATAACTGACTTGAAAATGCCAATGAATACTCTGACGGGAATTCGGATTTAAGGGATAATTCATGTAAAAGCCAGTTCTCAAGAGTCGGGACTCCAATAACTTAAAATAGAATTCAACACAGAGAAAATAAATGTAGAGAGAATTAGAGTTTTAGAGAGAAGGTAGCATTTCTGAAAATGATGAATGATTCATTCGTTGAACCCTTGCTATAATAACATCAGATGAACCTTACAATTTAAAGAATATTCTGACAATCTTACTCACTAATGCCATATCAATTAAATTACAAGAGAAAGGTAAGTGAATAAACATAATGAAGGAAGTGAGTAACATATGCTACACATAAAGGGAAACAGGAATATAAACTATAGAGTGAACACATTAAGTGTTACGATATGTATTTCCTGTGACAGTTATTCAGAAGATTGATATGATCTATGTTAGCATTAGCAATTAGTCATTGCAAAAGCATGTTATGTTTGGCATTCATGGCCCGGCAATGAAAAAAGTTTCTCAATTATAAACCACATACTATGGTCCATTGGTTTCCACATTTGAACCTAATAACAGCTTGAAATCCTAAATCTGTTTCAATATAATACATGTTTTCAAAGAGAAAAAATATTTCGTAAAGGAAATTAAGCTCGTTTCATAGAGGGTAAATTACCCGTAACAAACAAGATCATGACCTGGTTTAAATTAGTTTCTAACTTACAAGGAGTTCTCAACTTATAAGTATTTAGTTCTTATTTCTTAACTAATGAAAAACAAAAATCACTTATGTTTACATGATAGAGCATCTAAAAAAGTTGATTGTAGAAGCTTGTTTCAACTTCTCCAAGAAGCTACTATTTAACAAACTTATGGTCGTTGAAGATGATTTCAACTTTCCTTTTCCTCCAAGTAATTGCTGAAAATTTTGTTCGAGCTAATTCTAGTTAATTATTAAAGTGATATACAACAAAGGAGCATAACCCACTTTCATTCTATCTGGATATTAGTTAGTCATTCCCTAAAAATGTCAATCATTTTCTCGTTATACATTTACTTCACAGAAGCTAGAGAACAACTAACACATATTGGGTAGTGTAAATACCTTTTGGGTCTCACCTTGGCCATATTGTCCCATTGACTGAAACCTTTTTCCAGCGGATACCAAACGCTTTCCAAGTGCTGTGCAGCAAAGAGAACAAAGAGATCTTCAAGCTAAATCCTTCGTAAATTTCAGAGACAGGTTTGTTCGAAGGAGTTCCCTATTATAAGCTCGTCGATAATTTGCTCATGCAATTACCTGATTTGGCAGTTCCTGGCAAACTAGCCTCAATCAAAGGAAGCTTTGCCACTAAAGAGCGAGAGGATGATGTATCAGCAAGCTCCCATGCTCGAGAGAGGTTTAGCAATGTCTCCCCTAACTCTTGGCCACACTAAGAAAATATACTCATTCCCATTAAACAAATTCTATTTTGGAATTGAAAATAATCAAGACACGCATATAGTAGAGGCGTTTTTTGGAGGCAACCAATGGATTAGCATAAAGTTACATACATATAAACCTTAAATGGTGCAACTTAATTTTCCATGAATACATTGATTAAAAAACATATAAACATGTGAAAACCCTTATCAATGCATTACAACTAATAAATCAGTTAGTTAAGAATGCTAAATTGGTCAACACTTAATTATCAATTAGTTTTGATGTAAATAACCAAAATTGGATTGTTCTACAAGAAAGCAAAGATGATAAATAAACTATTAGCATTGTAACAAGAAAATCTTAACAAGAATCTACATTGTGCTTGCATTGGAGGTAGCAAGCTATAGATTACTTGGCAAGACCTAAAAAAACACATAGACAGTTAGACACTTATAGTAATTCTAAAAAGTGAGTGATTTGAAATTGAATGCAACATGTATCAATCAGTGTAGTATTGGTGTCGGTCACATAGACTTTTCAACACCAGACACGCCTTCAATTTGAAGTATGTAGTAGCAAATACTAACCTCATCCAAGACCGGTCCATTTGAAAGGTCGAATGCAGCATCATTTAGCTTTTACAAATCACAAACACGATTACAAAGTAAAGGAACACGATTAATTTTGGTATTTGTTAATAATAGAAACAATTAAATGAAAGTGTTGGATGTTAAACTACATATAGCAAAGGATTGATCTACACTTACATCTAATCGAAGATCCTTGGGAAACATCGCAAAGTAATCAGAAGGAAGATCAAAACTGTCCTGCACCGTGAATTGGGAATTTTCAAATATAGAAAATAATAATAATTTCAAAATTCGAAATTTGAAACAGCAGCAAAATGAATGGCTTACGGCAATGTCTTGGAGAAGAGTATTGGGGTCGGGTTGTGTGGAATTAGGTGAGTTGGATTCTGTTAAAGCGAAACACGTAGAGAGGGGTTTGGGAGTAAAAGTGGTAGTGGTAGTGGAATTGGTGGAAGTGAATCTGAGTGAGGTTGTGGAAGTGAATGAATGGGTGTGATGTTGGGAAAGAGGGGATATTGAAGACCAGAATTTGGAGTGAGACGGAAGAAGATGAAATTGAAGAGAAGGTGAAGCCATGGTTTTCATCTCGAGTTTGAAGCTATGCAGAGGCAATACTATGTATCAGCCACGAAATCTCCCACGGAAAATGTTAAATTTGCATGTCGCTTCACTTATCCCAAACTAGATAACGTGTTTTTAGTAGTATTATTATCAAGGGAAAAAAACTCAATTTGCTACTTTCCTTTTCTTTTTTATAAATAAATTGTTATTTTTCCGTTGACAATGCTAAATTGTCTTCTCTAGATCAAACTTCGATATATTTGATTATTTAATGTCAAAAAAAGAAGAAATTGATTTTTGTTTGTTAAAAAAAGAAGTTTGAGTATTTAATCAGTTACTTGAGCCCATATGCATAAAAACAAAGAAAAATATATAAATTTTCAATCTGTGAGAAATTTGATTTTGTTCAACATTGGAGTTAAAATCATGGCATTGGGATTAAGGCTCACAACGTTTGTTTGCTTTCCAATCATACATATTTCAACTTGGCCAGAGTAACTGCAGAACTCCTTTGAGCAAGACGTGGGTTCTAATACTCGTGGTCTTGCAAAAATTACACTCTCGTAAACCTCATCATTGTCACTGTCGTTCGGAATTAGAAAAGGAAAAACAAAACAAAAGTAATTTCAGTCCGAGTTGATAATTGAGACATGTCTTACAATGCTATTAAACAGTATTGTATTAGTGCTTAAACTTTAATGGAGAAATATAAAGTTAAATCCAGCTCCCAACATGAATGAAATCAAATCATGCGTCAGTGCTATTTTGGAAGTAAAAATTACAAGCTCATGTTCTTGTATGACTACAAAACTGCTTAGATATGATTTCTCACTCTAACAATGAGGCGTGTTGATAGATTTCTACAACTACAAGACCTTTTCAGCAGAAGGGGATAACAGATTCCAGCTTGATCTTTAGTAATCTTGTCAGCTTGCAACCTTTGCCACTTTTCGTTGTTCAATTTGACCAGATAGTGGACACTGCATCTCAGTCCAACTTATCGGAACCATAGTTGCACCTGAACAAACAAAGTACAGCTGGTTGAGGCACACATGAATTTGACCATGTATACAGTGTAGGAAACTAAAAAAGAGTGTCCAGTCAGATAAACTTAAAACAAAAATTTCAGATTGCCCGCCAAATATGAAAATCCCCAACTGTTAGGGGAATAGCACCTCCAACTGATGCTCATAAGATGAAACATCATTAGGAACATAGAATATAAGGGAGCTATTCATGTTGTGGGAATGCATGAAAAGTTAAAATTCAAATCAGGCACCCTTACACTTAAACTGATGTAAGCTAATCCACTCCCTCGTTGATCTCTCAATAATGATGCATGTTTATATGCAGAGTGTGTAACAAACTTTAACAAACTCTCCCTCGAATACAAGTAACTCTAACAACTAACTCTAAAAAATTAGTTTACATCAGTCTTTTTGTGTCTAACAAGAAGTAAAATATAAAACAAATCCAAGTTTATCTCTCTAGTTACATTATTTCAGTAATGGCTAATTGAGATTCCAATTACATCATCAGTTCAAAGCTATAAATAAAACAGCAGTCTAAAGTCTACCTTACTTCACCAACCCATTCCTCTTACAAACGATGAGTGTTATTCTGCTAACTAGTAAACTACTATATGATAAATTGCTTTAAGCCTTTAACTCAAATCATATCAGAGATTCGTGATGAAAGTAGAGAGAACCTACTTAGAGGAGGGTTATTTGTTTGTGGCGCTGCTCAAGAGAAACTAACAAAGGAAAAAAGCAAACTAAAAATGTATACATGAGGGTGAACCTCCCACAATATGAACACAATCTCACCAGCAGTGCTTTCTGCAGAAACAACACCAAGCTCATTCTTTGCAGTTGTCAGAAAGTACGCACGTGCATCTCCAAGTGAAAGCTGATAAAGGATTGAGTAAGTTAAAGTGTTATTCAAGTAGCAATCAATTGATTTGAGGGCAATTTGGAAGTTATGAAATTAACTTATAAAACTCTTAAAGCAGTAGTAGTACCACAAGAGCTTTAACAATGTCACCAGGACGAAAAGATAAGTGCATGTCTACTTTATCAATCTCAGTTGCCCTAACATCTTGCTGCCTGCCAAAATAAGAATTATGAATACTCAATATATTAAAACAGGAATAATCACTAGAACTCCAAATGGCAACGGCATGAAATTCATGATATAAAGATGGTCATGCACAAATAATAAAGTTCAATTGTTCAACCAAACCAACACAATTAAATAGACTACAGATCCTACAGCCCTTTTCTTACTTTTTTTTCAAGTAATTGCTAAAATCCCTCTCAATCAAAAATGATCATTTCAAAGCTAAAGATTGTCTATGAAAGAATAACAACCTAGTTTAAAGCTCAGCACGCACATAGTTAAACAAAATTTTACAAGAAAAATAGTTTGGCGCTTAACACTTCCAGAAGTTCCAATACCAATGAGAGGTCTGCGAGCTACTTGTCCTCCATAAAAAGTGTTTGCACTCAGAGAGACTATGGTATAAGAAAAATTTTCTCTTCAATACTTTTTTCGTCTCATTATTAGCGTCATTTTTACAATATTTGTGTCAAATTATATGATTTTTTAGAATATCAATGCATCATTTATTAATTTGGCGGTTTGGGCATGTAAAGAGAAGATTTGTAGATTCTGTGGTAAGGAGAGTAGATCATATGGAGAAAAGTCAAACAACTAGAAGAAGAGGAAGACCTAGAAAGACTATGAGAGAAGTTCTTAAGAAAGATCTCGAGATTAACGATTTGGATAAAAGCATAGTCATGGATAGACATTATGACGAAAATTGATCCATGTAGCCGACCCCACTAAGTGGGATAAGACTTGGTTGTTTTCTTGTTTACTCTTATTTATTGTATTTCAACTCACCTAACTACTCAACTAAATACTCTAACTACTCAACTAATACTTAGTAATAAGTGTATTATTGGTATTGTAGTATACATAAAATTCACCATCAATAAAATCAAAGCATCTAACATTACTCCCTCCGTCTCACAGTGAGTGATCCAGTTGACCATTGCATAAAGATTAAGAAAAAAGAATAAATGAAGGAGAGAGAATAATATTTTTATTAAAGTACCCTTATCATGTATCGTGAATGATAAAAGTAATATTAATTAGAGGTAAAATTGAAAAAAAATGCATTAAAAATTGAAATGGATCATTTATTTTTGGACACTCTTCTAATTTAAATTGATCACTCGTTGTGGGACGGAGGGAGTGCTTTAACTAAGCATTACTTTAAGAGGTGTGCAAAACTCAAATGGGGCACTGAAAATGAAACGGAGAAAGTATTCTTTATAAAGGTATTCACAAATTGTGCAAAACGAAGCATGATATATACTTTTATTTGAAGTCATGGAGAGACAAGGCCACCTAAAACCATGTACCACTTTAAGTGATTCTTACTAAAGCCAATGGGAAAGATAATCAAAAGGAGGTAAAATGTGGCTAAATGGTAAAGATACACCATGCATAATACAACAACCGAGTCTTATCCCATTAAGTGGGGTCTGCTACATGAATCAACTTTTGTCATAATATTTTATCCATATCGTTAATTTCGATGTCTTTCTTAATAACTTATCTTATGCCGAGTGGTCTATTATCTATAAGACTATTTATGCAAAACAAAATTAAAAGATACTAGTGACTTCCTATTTTATAATTTTACTACTAATTTTCACGGACACTTTGACCAGCTTATCTGCTGTCACTAATAAGTTCATAGCTAACTTATTTTGGTAAAATTATAGCATACCTAATAATGCCGGTAAATTTTTCGCGAACAGACTTCTGACCAACACACATAATATCAGTAAAAGCGGTTTTAGCCATCACTTTGGTAACCCTAGCAATGACAATAGATCCAGGCTCAGGAACGGGTCCATGAGCTTTATGACCTGTTACTTCAATAGTAGGTCTCTGAATGTTGCAAACAAACAAACAAACAAACAACAGAATCAGTAATTATGATGAAATTATGATTGAGAAAATGAAACCCTAATTTAGGAGTGGGAACCGGAAGTTATTGTGGAACCTGATCAGGAGAGTCCGAAGCGGGAGGTATGGTGTGGCGGAAGCCAGTTAAGGAGGCGTAAACGGTGTTGTTGTGAACCGCCGCGTATGTTCCTCTTCCGGCTTTGACGTCGTCGGTTTTGCCTACTACTTCTCCCGGTGTTACCATCTCTTCCACGGCTCCCATTAACGCTTCTTTCTCTTTTCTTAGCCGCTCTGAAGTTTCACTTTGTTTTTTGGGCTGACCAACTCACTTCTAGTCAATTTCATTATGAATTCATGAACGCCCGACCCTTTCAAATATATTATATATTATTTAATTAAAAAAATAAACACAAATTATAAGGTGCACACACAGGATTGATATGATCGCGTAAATCAATGACAGTATCTATATACGTATTTATTTACCTATTATTATAGATTTGAAATATTTATCTAAAATACCAATTGTTATTTAGTTAAGTGGTGATTGACCCTGAACTTTGTAGGGAGAACATGATTCGATCCTCCGCATTTGCTAATGTAATATAACACGTTATCAGCATAATCGTTTCTAACGGAAATTATTATTACACTAGGTATATCTTCTAAATTTATCTCTTTAATCTTATTATTACTATTTTTTTATTTAACCTGGTTATAGAAAATTGATAACCATTTTTTTATCGTTATTTTTACTTTACATCCTTGTTATGAAAAAACTGTCAACTTGTCGAGTGCTCTAAATTTAAGTGTGACTTTTATATATTTTATGTGAAGGTTTAAAATCTCACATGTTATAACTAACTTTTATTTTGAGTTACAACTTTTACATTCAGTTGAGGTTTAAAATCTCACATGCTATTACTATATTTTATTTTTCAGTTACTAAATTTTATATTTAGTGGATGTCTAAAAACCTCATATGTTATCTTATAATTATCTCTAAACCCTTGTAATAGCTAGTTGATTTTTAACACACTTTAATTTGGTGTTGATGATATTTATCTTTTATTTCTCTTTTTCTTTTTTCTTTTTCTTTTCACTAACGGTAACATTTACAACCATTTTTACAAATTTATCTATATATAATTCAACTTCTTTCATAAATTTTACATGATTCTCAAATATTTATCTATATCTTTCTAATGGCTAAATTATTCATTTTGTTCATCACTCTACTTGTCATTATTTTATTCTTTAATTGTATCATCAAGCATGAAGCGGTAATTGATCGTACCTGGAGATCAGGATCCGATACGGCTGGCTTTGAGAGTTGTTGAAAGACGGTCGGTGAGGGGAGAAAGGGGGTGTACCTGCAAGGCACTCCGATGCCAAAGTAAGTAACCGAGCAAAGAGTGAGCAAGTACAAGAATTAAGGTCAGAGAGTTGAATACTTGACCCTCTCAAGTGAGAGGGTTTATATAAGGGGCTAAGTGGAAGATTATTGGTCCATATTGTGGGGCGAGGATCGAGGAATCCGTAAAAATCGGTAACAGCCAAAACTAGTCGTTGGAGGACTTTGTCTAGGTCGGTACGCTTTCGCTCGACAGAGACCACTATTTGATTATGCTCGACGTCGAGCGCTTCTTCCAAGTTGGTTTGCTTGGCCCAATTATGGGAATTGGGCCAGTCCAGAACAGGAGCCCCCCAAGTCATTGCGAAGATTTTACCCCGCACCCCCCCACCTATACCTGTACCCCCACATTTTTTTAAAAATGCCCATTTTAACCTTAGATTATTTTATTATATTATTATTTTATTATTTTATTTTTTTACCATTTGTGTCAGACCGTCAGATAAAAGTAAAAATTTGTCAAAAATTACACGTTCCGGAAGACTTTGGGAATGAGTTCCGGTACGTAAATTTACATACCGGAAGACTTTATGTAAGTCTTCCGGTATTATGATGATTGTACACCGGAAGACTTAATAAAAGTGTTCCGGTACGGAAGACTTTTATTAACTCTTCCGGTAGGAATGAATATGTGTACCGGAAGACTTTATGTAAGTGTTCCGGTATTGTAAGAGTACAATACCGGAAGACTTGTATAAAGTCTTCCGGTTTGAATTTTTTTTTATATTATTTAATTTTTTTTAATTCATTTTTTAAAAAAATATTTTTATTTTGTAGGTGCAGTACCTTTACACGAAAAAGAACCGATATGTGTGAATACATCAGATGTATTTACAACGACAGAGATATTTGGTACACGAGAAGAGGTGATAAGATGGGTCAAAGACACCGGATTACGAAATAAAGTGACGGTCGTCATCACTCGTTCAGATACACAAACAGGCAAGAGAGGAAGAAAGAACAAAATAATATTTGGTTGCGATAAAGGTGGGAAATACAAGGATATTCGTAGTGGAATAGAAAGTGCGACGAAAAAATGTGGATGTCCATTTAAGATCAGGTCGATTCCGACAAAAGATGGATCTGGATGGAAGATTGATGTAAAATGCGGCGTTCATAACCATGATTTACCCGATAGATTAGAAGGTCACTCATTTGTTGGTAGGTTGACAGCGGATCAGAAGCAACATGTTGCTGATTTAACAAAGAGAAAGGTTGCACCCAGAAATATATTGCATTCCTTGTACGAGATTGATCCAGATTGTGTCACTCGTATCACACAAATATACAAGCAAAAGAGTATGATGGAAAAAGAGATAAGAGGTCCTAGAAGTGAGATACAACATTTGTTTAAGCTTATCGAGGCTGCAGGTTATGTTTATTGGAGTAGAAAAAGAGATGACTCTGAAGTTATTAAAGATATATTTTGGGCACATCCAGATTCAGTTAAGTTGTTGAATATGTTTCCTATTGTGTTAGTTATGGATAGCACTTATAAGACAAACAAATACAGACAACCTTTGTTTGAAATTGTTGGAATGACATCTACCGAGTTGACTTTTGCTGTCGCATTTGCGTATATTGAGTCTGAGCAGACTGAGACTTTTTGTTGGGTGTTAGATAAACTTAAAAAATTGTTTGTGAAAAAAGATTTATTTCCACAAGTTATGATGACAGATAGAGATCTTGCTTTGATGAAAGCCATTGAAACTGTGTTTCCGAAGACAAATAATTTGCTATGTCAGTTTCACATTAACAAAAATGTTGGTGCAAAAAGGAAACTATTAGTGGATCCTGATAAGCAGGAGTCAATTGGCAAATTATGGACGGATGTTGTATGGGCTAGTGATGAGGTTGAGTATGCACAACATTTAAAAGAACTTGAGCAAGAGTGTGTTGATTGTCCTAAATTTTTTGAGTACGTGAACGACACATGGTTGACACCACATAGACAAAGGTTTGTTTGCGCATGGATTAATCGAGTCCTACATATGGGTAACACGACGACTAATCGGTATGTTTTGTTTTAGATCCCAAAATATACTTTTTGTGAATTTTTTATTTTTCTTACTTAGTTTAAATATGTATTATTATAGGGTTGAGTCTGCTCATTGGAAGTTAAAGCAGATGTTGGGTAACAGTATTGGTGACATGGTCAAATGTTGGGAGGCCATGAATGACAACTTAAAGATACAAATTAGCAACATTCGAGCTTCTTTTCAAAAGAGTGTGTATGAAGTTGCACATGTCCATTCAAGTCCATTTTACACATATTTACGTACTTCAGTGTCGCGAGCTGCATTGAGGCGCGTTGCTGAAGAGTTAAAGAGAGTTGATTATATTGGAACTAACAAAGACAGATGCCGATGTACTCTTAGATCCACCTATGGATTACCTTGCGCGTGTGAGTTGGCAGGGTATAGAATTAGTGGTATTCCGATACCAATTGAGGTTGTGCATGTACATTGGAGGAAACTAAGTATGGAAATTAAGTTGGAAGAAGACTTAGATGAGGAATCAGAAGTGGGTATGAAATCTGCAATGGATGAGTTATGGAAAAGGTATAGGTCACAAGATGTTGTTGGAAGAAGGGCATTACATAGTAGGGTTTATGAACTTGCATTTCCCACAACGACTTCTTTGTTAGCACCACCTGAAAAAATAAAGACAAAAGGTGGAGTCAAGAAAAAAGGCAAAAAACCTGAAGGGTATGATGTTTACAGGGATCCTTCGTATCATGAATATGTTGATCAAGCATCACAATCTTCACAACGACAATCTCAACCATCACAAAATTCAAAAAAGAAATCTCAACCATCTCAACCATCACAACCTGTGAAAAAGAAGTTAAAATTAACACAAACTTCACAGTCATCTAAACGGTTCATCCTTCAATTTCCTTATCATATTAGGTCATTCATTGATGACGTTGTCAACGTAATGTCAGATGGTAATTGTGGATTTAGAGTGATTGCTTCATTGCGGGGTTATGCCGAAGATGGTTGGCCAATGGTTCGTCGGGAATTAGAATTGGAAATTATACATAATGAAAGATCAGCTTTATATGCCAATTTATTTGCTGATCGGTTAGCTGAAGTGAGAGATTCTTTGAAGATAGAGGGAAGTGGTTCTCAACCAATAGAGAAATGGTTGACTCTACCAGATATGGGTTACGTGATTGCGAATCGGTATAACGTGGTACTTGTCTGTCTAGGAGTCGAATGTTTGACTTTCTTCCCTATGACAACTACATTCTCACCCAATGTCTCATTTTATTGCATTGGATTTGTAAACTCCAATCATTGGATTCAGGTAAACATTGTTATAATTTGATATTATTAGTAAATTATTTGAGTAACATTAAATAATGTATTGTTTAATTTTGAATATAGGTTAACATGAAAGAAGGATTTCCATTGCCACCAGTGACAACAGATTGGAGGAACTTTCGTTCTCCAGCAGCAACATCATGGATGGTAGGATTTGCTGCGCGTCTACAATATTGGCAACAACTTACGCCTATATTACAAACTCATTATAAATTATAAACTATGTTATTCATTTTTATTCATGAATTATATTATATGTTTTAATTTCATTATGTTTTTCATTTTTATTTTCACTTAAATAACATATAACATAAATTGGATTCAGGTAATCGAAAAACTATAAATAACATATAACATAAATATCAGTTCAAATGTCAATATATTAACAAACAAAGTCTAAGAAATAATATGACATAAACATAACTATACATCACTGTGAACGAGCAATACGTAAAGCTGCAAACAGATCAGCAAAATGTGGATCATCCTCTTCAGCTGCATTCTGCTGAAGGTAGCGATGAATCAAGGTGGACACAGAACCCCATGCAGGATCAGATGGTCCCGCATCGTACTCAGGAATAGATGCAACTGGCGGCTCATCATAGGGCTCATCATAGGTAGGAGGTACCAATCGAGGATGCGAAACACGATAATACCACTCTAGGTATCCATCCTCTACCTCAAATGGGATAGTCGCCCGTGTAGCAGAACGAATCACCTGGCCAGCGCTCTGGGTGTAACTAATCCACTCAACATCAATGTCACCAGCCATCCTAGGATCAATGGGTGCAGGTGGAATGGACTGACGGTATCCAAACTGTCGAAGACACCTGTCAGGCATGTATGGAACAATAGTATCTCCCCACCTCAAACAACCCCTGAATAGAGAAATCTCATCAAAACGACGATGAACTCTATGATCCTCGAACGGCCTCCATATGACATCAGTCGGTGTCAGCTCATCCATAATGGGTCGCAACTCATCCACCTTTAACGCCCCCTGTTTGTACGTCCACCTCATCGCACGCGGGAGTCCACAGTTCTGAGCAGGTATCCAATTCTCTCCTTTTTTCCCAAGTGTAGGAAAATACTCGTGAATCCAGCACTGTTAAAAAAACAATAACATAATAATTAAATAGAACATAATGAACTTAATAAAATTAAAATTAGAATTAAAAGAAAATCAATAAACTAAATTTAATATATAACTTTAACATAATAAACTGAATTTAAATATATACCTGTAGGAGAGTCGGATAACCACCAAGCTGTTTGCAGCTAAACATAGACGCATCTCCAAGAAACCTATACAGTGTCACCAATGCAGCTGTTGCCCAACTATAGGTGGACAACGCATCTAGGTCCCTAAATAATGCCAAGTATCGCGCCTCCACGAGTGTAAATGACTTATCCGCAAAGATGGTGCAGCCCACTAACACCATCAAATAACATCGGGTCGCAAATGCCCAACGTGAAGCTGCTCGATGCTCTACGAATCGATCATATAACCACTCTATCTTGAAGTACGATCCTCTGCACTCACGAACCTGGAAAAGTGTCACTCTCGATGTCACTCCAAGATAGTCAACAGCCCACTCAATGGCTAACTCCTCACTGATGGGTTGAGGGTTCCAGAATACCCCCCTAATAGGCAAATGAAGCAGACATGCCACATCATCGAGAGTAATCGTCATTTCACCGAACGGCAGGTGAAATGAAGATGTCTCTATATGCCATCTCTCCACAAATGCAGAAACCAAGTTTGCATCAATCTTCTTCAAACTCGATCTCTGTAAGGAAGCTAAACCGGATCTCGATATGATACCATCAATCTCCGGTGGAAGCTGCTGTGGAACCATCTGGGTCAACTTCAACCCATGTCCCGCCACCTTCAGTTCCTTCTTCGCCCCCTCTCCTGAAATCAAATAAAATTAAACAAATTAGATAAACAAATTATATAATTTCGGTTATTTATTCAAAACTAAATAATTATAATTTCATTACCTCGCCAAACCATACACGTCTCGCCACGTGATGCTCGTACGAAACCAAAAGCATGGTATCGTACGGACCACCAGGATACCCCACAGGGTCAGCTGCAGCTGCAGATGTACCAGCATCATCTGCGCGTGATCTACTCGTCTCGCCCCGTCCCATCGATCGCACTGGAATCCTCCCATCTCTGCCGCGTGATCGAACCACTGAAAAAAAACAGAAAAACAATTATTTAATAATAAAAAATATATATATATATAAATTTCCGGAAGACTTTCTTCAAGTCTTCCGGTACACACGAAAGCATTCCGGATGACTTCAACAAAGTCTTTCGGTAGGCATTTTTTTAAAAAACTTTCCGGAAGACTTTGATGAAGTGTTCCGGTAGTCATCCAAACCATACCGGAAGACATTCATAAAGTCTTCCGGTACCGGAAGACTTTCACAAACTCTTCCGGTACCGGAAGACTTTCACAAACTCTTCCGGTACATTATTTTTCATTCCGGAAGACTTACTTGTAGTCTTCCGGTAAACACGTGCGAAAATCAAAATTTTTTTTCTCTCTGTAACTTTTGGACGGACGGTAAAAATGGAAAGTGAATTTGAATTAGTAACTATTTATATGAGGGCATTTTGGTCACAAAAAAATTTTTGGGGGGGTACAGGTATAATTGGGGGGGTGCGGGGTAAACTCTTCAGTCATTGCTCGTGCGGAAGAGCAGTGACTTAGTAACGTTTTCATGCTCGAGGGCAAGCAGTGTCTGGGCTAGCAATTTTACGATGTCGACCTTCTGTTGGCGAGCAGACGGTACATTGCTCGACGGGAGAATGTGAAACGAAAAGCTGGAATATCTAGGAATTCGCGCTTATTAATGATTTGACGACTAGCCTAGGGGCTAGCGTGTAAGGGTCACGCGTGCTTGCACGTGTTTTCCCTCTTATAAATAGGGTTTCCAGACTCCATTTTGAACTTTTCGCTTCATCTTCTTCTCCGACGTCTTGCTCGTTCAACTGCCACCGCTCCCAGCCGTCGACTACCGTATCTCATTGTCGACCACCGTTTCCAGAACTTTCATCTTCCGCAAATGTCTTCCCACGCATAAGGTACGGTTCCTTTTCGCTGTTTTCAGTGGTTATAGGTTAGGTATCATAGAAATGTATGTGGTTTAGGATAGTTTTAACGGTAGTCTTAGATTTAGAACCGGTAAACTTTAGAACTCCTGCCACCGTTGTCGGTCGGCTACAAACCCTAACTCATGGTCGACATAGGTGTTGGTCGACCTTGACTTGGGAATTGACAAGTATTTGGGTTAGATCTCGTAATTCATGACGTTAGGCGTAAGCCATCGCTCCGAGCGATGGTCAGCCAGGGCTACAGCTCGGGACCCAGTCCCTGAGCTGATGCGCGCCCTTTCACTTGTCGAGCGGTGGAAGGGTGGATTTGATATTCTTAATCGAATTTACTGACGCCTTTCCTCTGATTTTCAGGTGAAAATTCGCTCATGGATCCATTAGACGTGTCCTCGGAAGAGATGTCCTCGGAAGATTCAGGATCTTCTGCGTCAGTCCCCTCTGGTTCCGGGAGTTCCTCGGGAGATTCGGGCGTGAGCAATACAGAAGAGGGAGCATCAACAGACTCACCACAATGTCCCGAACAGACAAGGATCTCGCCCGAAGAATGGGTGGTGGAGGATCTGTTGGACAAGGTGTCCTCCTTTTCAAGACCTCGAGCGGAGCCGCTGCCTGTCATCGGCAACCCTGCTGATTGGGTCGTAACTTGCCCAGGAGATGACGATCGCATCTTCTCAGATTTTAGAGGTCGGGCGTTCTCCATGTACGAGTATGCAATTTCGGTCCTGGGGGTAACTTTGCCCTTCAGTGACTTGGTGTGTGTCGTGCTCGGGCACCTGTGTGTTGCTCCTTCCCAGCTGCATCCTAACTCGTATGCATTCCTGAAGGCGTTTGAGTTGACGTGTGCCCATCTGGGTGTTGGTGCCACACTTCCTCTGTTCTTCCGTCTGTTCTCCCTGCAGCGCCAAGTCGGGCGAGGAACTGATCGGAAGGGGTTCGTGTCTTTTAAACAGAGGACGAAGATTTTCAAGGCCCATTCAGAATCCATTCGAGCCTTCAAGATGGACTACTTTCTGATCAAACCCGCGAGCACGGTGGCCGTGAGGGCGATGAGCTTTCTGGGAATAGACACCGACGAGAACGCCGAACCCAAGCTCGATGATCAAGGGTAGGTGATCCCGAGGAGGCTTTGGTTGTTCCCCCTTTCCTGGAGTTACGCCCATTATGAGAGGCATATTGGTGAGTTCGTCCAGGTGTGGGACTCTTTGAATGAAGACGACGCGGCCAGTTTCGAGGCCTTCAGAAGATTGATAGCGTCTTTCACTCCGACACCCCTGTTGGACGGAGAGGGGAAAGTTATGCTCGATCAGGATGGGGGGAAGCTGTGGAGCGTCCCATGATCGATGTTACAGAACTGCTGGCCTGCAATACCGGGCAGGAAGTGTCCGACTTCTTTGGTATCTATTTTATTTCTATTAGTCATATCTTTGATTTAATTTTGTCGTCCACGATTAATCTGATCTTTTTCTTTTTTCAGGCTCTCTGTCGAACCCGCTTAATAAAATCCAGGAACGCCTGCGCCAGCAGCAAAAGAAAAGATCGAGGGTTGTGCAGACCAAGCTGACTGAGACAAGTGCCTCTGGGTCGGGCCCCTTGGTCCAAGGCTCTCCGAGCGCCTCAACTGGCTCCCTGATGAAGAAACACAAGTCCGCAGCTACTGTGGACCTGACGGCCAACGCTCCTCTGAAGCCGAAGCATGGGTTGCCGTCGTGCTTCGTGAAGCGCAACTTTTTCGAGGGGACGAGCATGGAGGTGGACCGTGCAGACTCCTTGTTTCTGGAAGGCATGGATCGTCCTGCCCGGCGGTTGTCTTTGGCTCAGGACGCAAGTGTGGTCATGCGGGTCCTTAGAATGGCCTGGTTGACGACCGAAGGAAGTCTTGGGCAGGAGAGGGAGATGGGTAGGCTGAAGGAGCAGCTGGCTGCCACTAAGGCGAAGCTGAAAACGGCCACTGAAGAAGCTAATGCCACGGCCAAGGAGCTGACTGAACGGGCCAACATCATTGCCAAGTTGGAGGTCGATAAGAAAAGGGTGCTGGAGCAGAACAAAAAGCTGAAGGATGCTTTCTGCCCGAAGGAGGACGAGGATGATGAGACCAAAAGTATGGTAACGAGGGCTCAGTTTCTTGCTCGGATCGACCAAGACATGGAAGATATGAACTCATCAACTGAGCTCAGTTTCTAGAATGCAGTGGATCAGATAAGGGCTCTCCACCCCGACTTGGCCTTGGACGTTGGTCGAATCAGCTACCTGTACAAGGTCGAGGATGGCCAGATCGTGGTTCCTTCTGACCTGGTAGTAGATGATTCTCAGTCGGGGTCGATTGCTCAGCCCGATCAGCCTGAAGCGCAACCGGAACAGGAGGAGGCTCGCTAGGAAGAAGGTCGCTCAGAGGGCGAGGGTAACTAGTTTCTGGCCTGCGTGCCTTGTAATTTTATGTTTCTTAGTTTTTTGGGGCGTAGTCCCCTTTAATTAATTATGAACAAGTCGTCCCTTCGAGGTCGCAATTTTGTGATCACATTTTGATGTTTATTAATGGTCGTTTGTTTTGTTATCTCCATTGTTCAATTGCTCGTCCTTCGGAGGATTGTTCTTTATATTTCAAATGCTAAGTGTTTGTCGTGCGTTTTTGCACTTGATTGGATGTGATTTAATGTATACGGGGTGTGTTCGTGATCCATTGGTTTGGGGGACCAAGTAGATTCTGGAGTTTTTACTCCTGGTCGGTGCCCGGGCCAAGGTAATGGCCCGGGCTCCGTGGCTTGAACGTCCCATCGCGAGCTGGGGTTCTGCCTGGTCGTGGTACTTAGGCGACGTCGGACTCGTTTGAGTATCCGTCCGTGCGGTAGGTTTCTCCTTCCCTCGAAAGGAGATCCTGATTGATTGTCATTTTTGGGCTGTCGTGCTTGTACCTAGGCACGCAGTTTTCAGTCGGTCATATTGCTCCTCGCTTGAGAGTTGAGCAGGGTGACTTTGTGAGTTAGCTGTAATATTGCTTGAGCTTCTCGGCGTTCCACGTCCGAGCGAGCTCTTCCCCGTGTAAATTTTCTAAATAATAGGCTCCGTTTTCGGTTTTTGCTCGGATGTGATACGGGCCCTCCCAATTGGGTGTAAGCTTTCCCTCGCGGGGATCCCTGTGATTTCTTCTGAGAACAAGACTGCCTACCTCGAACGTTCGTCTTATGACTTTAGAATCGTACCGAGCGACTATTATTTGTTTTAGAATGGTCTCTCGAAGAGCGGCTTCTGATCGAACTTCCTCGACCAGGTCGAGCTCGTCCCTCAAAGCCTCGGAGTTGGTGTCTTGGTCCATGGGGGATTTTGTGCGTCTGGATAGGACGTGCATTTCTATAGGGGTCACCGCCTCGGTTCCATATGCTAATCGGAACGGGGACTCCCCGGTTGTCGAGTGGGGGTGGTCCTATACGCCCATAGCACGCTATGTAGCTCCTCGACCCAGTGCTTCTTGTGTTCGTCCAGCCTTCATTTCAAGCCTCTTAGGATTACCCTATTCGCGGCCTCTGCTTGCCCGTTAGTTTGGGGGTGCTCCACCGAAGCGAAATATTGTTTCGTTCCTATTGATGCAACGAATTCTTTGACGTGTTTATCTATGAACTGAGTGTCGTTGTCGGTCACAATGGTGGGCGGTACTCCGAACCGGACGAGGATGTTCCTCTTGAAGAAACGTAGTATGTTGAGTGTAGTGATCTTGGCTAAGGCCTCAGCTTCTATCCACTTGGTGAAATAGTCGACGCCTACAATTAGGTATTTGTTTTGGCCGGATCCAACGACGAATGGTCCTAAGATATCCATCCCCCACCATGCGAATGGCCAAGGCAACGATAATGATTTTAGCTCGGACGGGGGTGCTACGTGCACATCCCCATGTCGTTGGCAATTGTCGCACCTTTTTACATGCTCCTTTGCGTCGTGTTGGAGTGTGGGCCAATAGTACCCTGCTCGAAGAATTTTTCGGGCCAACGACCGTCCGCCTGGATGTTGCGCATTAATTCCTTCATGGACTTCTCTTAGCACGTGTGGGATGTTTTCTTCTTCTACGCACCTGAGAAGGGGTGTGGAGAATCCTCGACGATACATACGTCCTCCCACTAGAGAGTATGAGCATGCTCTTCGTCGTATTGTGTTGTCCGTTTTTTGGTCGGTCGGTAATTCTCCTTTAGTTAGGTAGTTAAATACTGGGGTCATCCAGCAGTTTGTGTCGCCCACGAGATTAACGTCTACGTGGATTGATGATTGCCCTATGCTTGGTCGGGGAAGCGTTTTTTGTATGATGGATTTGTTGTTTCCCTTCCTTTTAGTGCTCGCCAGTTTGGAAAGGATGTCGGCTCGGGTATTGTTCTCTCGCGGGACGTGTTTGACTTCCACGCTTCTGAATCGCTTTAGCTCGTCTTTTACGAGGGCCAGGTATTCGGCCATGTTATCGTTTTTGGTTTGAAAATCTCCTCGGACTTGGCTGGCGACCAGCTGAAAATCCGTGCAGATTGTGATTTCTTCTGCCTCCAGGTCGGTCGCGAGCCGTATGCCTGCTAGGAAGGCCTCGTACTCCGCCTGATTGTTGGAAGTGGGGAAAGATAAGGTTAAGGATACTTCGATGATGTTTCCTTCTTTGTTCTCCAGAATAACCCCAGCTCCGCTACCCGCTGGTCCGGATGCTCCGTCCACAAAAATCGTCCACCTAGAGGAAGATTTCGACTTTTGCTCAGTGAAAGTGAGCTCTGCCACGAAGTCGGCCAGTGCTTGAGCTTTGAGAGCTTGTCTTCCCTCGAATTTGATGTCGAATTCGGATAGTTCCAACGACCATTTTAACATTCGTCCGGCTATATCTGGTCGACCGAGCAATTGTCTTATGGGTTGATCGGTTCTTACGATGATGGTGTGAGCCAAGAAATAATGGCGTAGCCTTCTGGCTGCGAAAAGGAGGGCCAAGGCCACCTTTTCCACCTGGAGATACCGAATTTCCGGGCCATGGAGTGCTTTGCTCGTAAAATAAACAGGCTTCTGCCCTTCGGATAAATCGCGTATGAGGGCCGCGCTTACTGCTTCGTTTGCCACGGCGAGGCAGAGATAAAGTATCTCTCCTTCTTCAGACCTGGATAAAACTGGGGGTTCACTTAGTGCCTTCTTTAGGTGGGACAACGCTAGCTCGCACTCCTTCGTCCATTCGAAAGTTGCCTCCTTGCGGAGAAGCTTGTAGAAGGGGAGAGCGTGTTAAGCGGACTTCGCTACGAACTGAGCGAGGGAAGTGAGGACCCCATTCAGAGATTGTATGGATTTCTTAGAAGTAGGGGTTGGGAGTTTCGCGAATGCTCGACATTTGTCGGGGTTGGCTTCGATGTCTCGTTCGGTCAAATAGAATCCGAGGAACTTCCCTGCTCGGACCCCAAATGTGCACTTCTCTGGGTTGAAACACATTTTGCATTTTCGTGCCTGATCAAACATTTTTCGTAAGTGGGACGCGTGGTCCGTTTCTTGTTGAGATTTGACGATCATGTCGTCCATGTATACTTCGAGCATATCCCTAATTTCTGCTCGAAATACCTTATTCATCATGCGCTGATAAGTCGCGCCTGCGTTTTTCAGACCGAAGGGCATGACATTGTAATAGTAGTTGTCCGATTCGGTCATGAAGGCCGTGTACTTTTTGTCGGACATAGCCATGGGTATTTGATTATACCCCGAGTATGCGTCCATGAAGGACAATAGCTTGAAGCCAGACGAATTGTCGACCAACTTATCAATGTTAGGTAGGGGGTATGCGTCTTTTGGGCATGCCCGGTTGAGATCAGTATAATCAACACACATTCTCCATTTTCCATTAGATTTTTTCACAAGTACAACATTTGAGAGCCAGGTTGTGTACCTGGCCTCGGTTACAAATTTTGCCTCCAGGAGGTCTTTAACAGCAGATTCAGCTGCTTCAGTTTTTCGGTCGACTGCTTCCTCCCGCGCTGGGCGACCGCTTTGTGTGTCGGGTCGATGGAGAGATGATGGCAGGCTGTCTCGGGGTCAAGTCCCGACATTTCTGCGGCATTCCAGGCGAACAGATCTGCATTCCCTTTGAGGCAAGCTTCCAACTGTCGTTTAGCCAAGTCGGGCATATGTGCTCCGATCTTAACGCACCGGGTTGGGTCGTCTCCCAGGGGAATCAGCTCAAACTCTCCGTCTGGGACTGGTCGGGATAATGAATCTGTTGGCTTCTGGACGTCCTCGTTGTCGTTCGATAACCTGCAGTCTAGGTCGATTGAGTCTACCTGAGGGAAAGCCATGGGAACATCTGGTGAGTTCGATGTTGAAGGGTTTGGATGGTACGATATTGAGCTAAGACCTTTAGATGCTGCTTCGAAACATCTGCGAGCAGCATCGACGTCTTCGTGCAGTATGGCAACCTTGACCGACGTAGTGTAGTATTTCATCTTTAGGTGGACGGTGGATGGTACGGCGATTAGCTCGGCTAGCATTGGTCGTCCCAGGATGCACTGGTACAGCGACGGGCAGTCCACGACTAGGAACTGGACTCTGACTGTCCTGGCCGTCTCAGCTGCTCCGAAGGTGACAAACAGATCGTCGTAGCCCCACGGTCGGGAGACCGCTCCGTTGAAACCTTGCAAGTCTGATCCGACGTACGAAGTCAGGTGTGTTTCGTTCAAATGGAGTGTTGAAAACATCTGGGAGTATATAATGTCGCAGGAACTGCCCTGGTCCACCAAGATTCTCCTTACATCGAAATTTACCATACGCGCCCGGATGAGCAAAGGAATGCTGGCGTTGGGCGCTCCTCCCAGGAGTTCTTCTCGGTAGAAGGCAATGGGTACCGAGCCCTTTCTTGGTGGATCTAGGGTTGCGTTTTGCGCCGGCCCCTTCGCAATCAGCTGGTTGAACTTTCGCTTTACAGATCCGACCGTGATTTTGTTGAACCCTCCTCCTGAAATGACTATCGCGGATGAAAAGGTTTCCCATGGACTATGGGAGGAAAGGTATCCCGGCCTCCCGTTGTGCTCGGGTAGGAAGAAGTCTTCTGGGCGATAGATGCTCAGGGCAACTTGCATGCTCGCATCTGCAGGAACGAGTACAGCCTCCTCGACCTTTTGAGTCTCTTGTGCTTCTTGCCGAGGAATGTCTCTGGATTTGGTGAATTGCTTAAGGTGCCCGTCCTTGATAAGAATTTCGATTGCGTCCTTGAGATGGATGCAGTCTTTTGTGTTGTGGTCATGACTCTTGTGGAATCTGCAATATTTCGTCTTGTCCGTGCTTGGTTTGCTGGGTTGCTGCTTTGGAAAGCGTACCCCCGCTTGCCTGAACTCCGAGTTGGCACACTCGGACAAGATTTTCTCCCTGGAAGCCAGGAGAGGAGTATATTCGTGGAATCGGCCGATGGGTCCTCTGTGCTCCCGTGGTTCACGGGAGCGGTCGTCCTTTCTTTTGTCTCCTCCCCAACGATATGTCGAGGGTTCATCGACTCGGTGGAGCTTCGCATCTTCACGACGTCGGGCGTCTCTTACCGAGCTGGCTGCCTGTTTTTCCTTATACTGGATATAGGCTTGGGCTTTCAGTAAGAACGCGTCGAGGGTGGCAGGGGTCTCGATGCCGACTGCCCGATGAAAATCTGTTGACGGGCGTAGGCCTCGTTCCAATAGGTACTTCTTCATGTCGTCGGTTGTGGATACTTGGATTGCCTCTTTATTGAACATTTCGATGTAAGTTTGTAAAGGTTCGTCTTTTCCCTGGATGATCGCTTCGAGCGAAGCTTTTGTCTTTGGATGTCGCCTTGAGGCGGTGAAGTGCCTGGAAAACGTGCGTCCAAGTTGTTTCCAGAAGGTGACAGACTCAGCCTCGAGGCTTTTATACCACGTCATCGCTCCTTGTCTCAGCGTTGTAGGAAAGAGGCGACATTTGATCGCTCCTCGTACTCCTCGGTAATCGAGCAGCGCATCGATATTCTCGATATACTCGTCTGGATCTGTGGTTCCGTCGTACGAGCCTAGCGGTGGGGGTTTCTCTAAACCTCTTGGAAGTTTAGCCGCCATGATTTCTGACGAGAGGGGACCCCGAGCGTCCTCGTCGTCACTGGAGTTGAACAAAGGAGATCTGTGAGCGTGTTTCTTTGTTCGCCGGGGAGATACGGATCTTGATCTGTTCCTTCTTGATTTTCTTGGAGGAGAAGATCATGGAGAGGACTGGCGAGGACATTTGTCGCCCGTTGATTCGTCAGCGTGTCCTTTCCTCTTTCTCTTGGCAGGAGAGGGAGTGCGCCCTCTTTGGGGTCTCGCGGGAGACGGTGGTCGACGAGAATTATCTTCGAGACGGGCGATTTTCTCGCCATGGGCGAGGAGCAGCAGGTTTGTCTGATTCAGGATTTCGGCCAGTGCGGCGAAATCTGACCCTGAAGGAGTCGAGGGAAAAAGAGTTTCCGGGCGACTTTCCAGAGGTTGATCGCAATCCGGAGAAGGTGATGTTGTCTTCCCGTCCGGGTGATCTTGCACAGTTTCCTCGTGTGGAGGAGGATGAATGTTGCTCTCACGTTGCGTGAGAATCATGCCGTCGTTTGATCGGTTTTCTTGGTTGTCCCGAGCAGCCATGGATCTTGGTAAAACTTTGGTTCTTTGAAGACTTTGAGAGAGAAGAACGGGGAAATCAGTTTCCCACAAACGGCGCCACATGATCATACCTGGAGATCAGGATCCGATACGGCTGGCTTCGAGAGTTGTTTAAAGACGGTCGGTGAGGGGAGAAAGGGGGTGTACCTGCAAGGCACTCCGATGCCAAAGTAAGTAACCGAGCAAAGAGTGATCAAGTACAAGAATTAAGGTCAGAGAGTTGAATACCTGACCCTCTCAAGTGAGAGGGTTTATATAAGGGGCTAAGTGGAAAATTATTGGTCCATATTGTGGGGCGAGGATCGAGGAATCCGTAAAAATCGGTAACGGCCAAAACTAGCCGTTGGAGGACTTTATCTAGGTCGGTACGCTTTCGCTCGACAGAGACCACTATTTGATTCTGCTCGACGTCAAGCGCTTCTGCCAAGTTGGTTTGCTTGGCCCAATTATGGGAATTGGGCCAGTCCAGAACAGTAATGATTATGTAGCGTTAGTGATACTTATTGTTTGACCATTACTAGTCTTAGCTTGATTTATTAGTAAGTATTTTTAATTAACCATGGTTTTTTTGTAATCGTTGTTATTGATATATATTGTTTATGTATTAAATTTTGATTATGTTCATCTGAAATATAGATATAATCATGTCAAATCTTAAGCATCAATTCAAAATTCTAAGCATAACTAAGGACAACTTTATAACATGGAATAACAATTTGATCGAATACCTTGCATGTGAGATACTTAATAAAATAGTTGAAGGAGATCATTCTGGAAAATCAACAGACGATCCAAATGAAATGGAAAAGAAAATATTCAAACAAAATATTCAAAAGTGAACAGAATAATCAAGCATTATCTTGATGATGGATTGTGTAACACCCCAAAGTCGATTTTAATTTAATTGATGTGTTTTCTTGTGAGTTTTGATGTTTATGATGTTAATTGATGTTTTGTGGAGTTTTGGGGGTAACTTAATATATTAGTAATATTAGAAATATTAAGTTTAGTGGTTTATTTTATTATTTGAGATTAAATTGAATAAAATAAAAGGAATTAGAGGATAAGGGCATTTTTGGTCTTTTGGTGGAGAATTAGTGAGAGTTTTATGGGAAAAGACTAAAAGAGGTCTTAGGGGAAAGAATGACAAAAGAGGGGAAAGTTGGAGAGTGCGATCATTTGGAACGATCGCACTTTTGGGGAAAAAGCTCTAGAAAAGAGGAGAAGTTAGGGCTTGAAAGTTAGAAAGATTTACGAAGAGTTTATCGAAAGCTTACGGAAATTAAGGTATGGGGAGTATTTTCCTTTCGATATTATAATGTGGGAATGAAATTGGCGGTTTTGAGGTATAGGTTTTAGGGTATGGGGTTTTATGATGTTTTCTAATGTAATGTTGTCAATTTATGTGTTTTGGAGGGGTTTTATCGCATGAGGAGAAGGCTGAAAATCGCAGAAAAATTCTGCATAATCGTGAAGCTCGCTTAGCGAGAAGAGTCAGTGAGTTGGGCGCTTAGCGATCATGATGTCTCACTTAGGGAGTCCTGGGAAACTTTGAAAAATGTCTTTCTTTTGAAAACAGTTTTGAGGTGGTATGTTCTAGGATGCTATGATGTTGTAGAGTTACCATATAATGTGTTTTAAGGACTAAGATGAATAGGAATAATATTTATATGATGTATGAAGATTATCTTGATTTTTTTTAGTTGTGAAGTATGAGTATAATTAGTAATTAATTGAAGTATGAAGAATTATATTGATTTCCTTTGAGTATGAGGTATGATGACATGAGTGAGTGTGAGGAATAATGATGTGAAATGAATGCGGATGCAATGTTTATGATGTTTTGAGGATGATGTGTATATTTGTGTCTTACATTCATGGCATGGAATTATGAGGGGACTTCGGTCCATTGGTAGCTTCAATCTCATCGTGTGGATTGAAGTGATATGATGTTATGATGTGCTCCCTTAGGGGAGGGTTAAGGACCCAGTGTCCATCCATGAGGATGTTTCGGTACCACATGCATTATTAAGACGTTGTATATCATTCTAATTGACATAACATGAGTTGCATTTCTTTTATGTAATTATGAGGTGTATTTGATGACGTGTATAAATGAGTATCGTAAATGTTATGATGATGTGATGAAAATGATGATTAGTGTAATTAAGCTAGAGATGATGGATTGATGTTGTTGTTATGTTTTAAATTCTCATTTCTATATTATTTTATTGAATGTGAATTTACTCACACTGTCTGTCTTCTAGTGATAGTCTATTATGTCATCCTGCAGATAATCAAGGTTAGCTCGGTGAGTGCTTAACTCAGAGGTAGTGAGTCGTCGAGTTAGTTAGAAGTGGAGTCTTGCTCTGTGTCCAGTAACATCGGGATGCGTTTCGCTTGAGTGTTTATGTTTTATTTAGATTTGAGATGTTAAGTTTTGTTTAAGTATTTTGATAAAATGAAGTTTGAGATAAATTATGAGTTTTGTTTTATAGAAGAGGAATTTATGACTTATTGTTTTTCCGCTGCATATTTATTGAGAAAAAAGATTCCTAGTATTTTTCTTATGATTTTACGAACCCGTGTTGCGGGACAGGACTCTATGTGATGTTTATGATTTTTGAATTAAGAAGTAATGTGATGCCCTTTTAATGAGTTGTACTCTGATATTGGATTTAAAATTGCTTAATTTGTGATGGGGTGGAAAGGGTGTTACAGATTGCAAAAAAAATATTCAAATGCTAAGATCCCAAGATTTTGTGGGACAAAATTAAAGCAAGATTTGGACATCAGAAGAAAGTCTTATTACCCTCATTAATGGATCAGTGGAACAAGTTAAGGTTTCAAGATTATAAAAGTGACATTGGATATAACTCTGTTATGCACCAAATTATAGCACAACTTGAATTTTGTGGCACAATTATAACTGAAAAAGAAAAGTTGGAAAAAAACGTTTTCAACCTTCCATCTATCACATTGCAACAACAATATAGAATGAGGGAATTCACTGAGTATTCTGATTTAGTAGCAACTCTTCTTGTGACAGAACAAAATAACGAGCTCCTTATAAAAAAAACACCACACACGACCCATGGGAACAATAACAAATCCTGAAATTAACGCCACAACCTTTAATCGTGGGAGTGATGGCTTTAATCGTCTTAAGAGACGTGATGGTCATGTTCGATTTGATGTTAATAATGGTCGTGCTCGTTTTGATGGTCACAATCTAGGTAGATATCATGATCGAAACATTTTCTATGGTCGAAACCATTTTCGTGGTAGAGGACGTGGACGAGATCATATAATAATTATAGATCTCCCAGATATGACCAAAACAATTGGAATTGTCAAGGAAAGGGAAAGTATATCCAATAAGGTCCCTCAAGAAATTATGAGGATGTATGCTACAAATGCGGAAAGAAAGGTCACTGGTCTAAGGTGTGTAGAACACCAGAACATTTGTGTAAAAGACAAATGGCTTATGTAGAAGAAAAGGGAAAATAAGTGAATTTTAATGAGATTGAGCCCAGAAATGATAATACATATTTTGAGACTGTTGATTTTGTTGAAGGAACAATGGATTAAGTAACTATTTGAATAATATGTGATATGATTGTATTAACTTTATATTTGGAATATGTATTAACTCAAAAATATGTATGTTATATTTGCATGAAATAAAATGTTAAATACGTTGTTGATCTACTCTTTATTTTCTTTATTTTTATTTTAAGAAGGTTAAACATGGAACATGTCAAAGACATTTGCATTCCGGACAGTGGGACTACCCATACAATCCTCAAAAGTAAGAAATATTTTACTAAAATAAATCATACTAAAGGTGTAATAAATACAATTTCAGATCATGCAGATTTGATTAAAGGAACAGGTAATGCTATGTTCATATTACCAAATGGGACAAAGTTTGTCATTATTAATGTTTTATACTCTCCAAAATCAAAGAAATTTTTTAAGTTTTAATGACATATATCATCAAGGATATGATACTGAAGCTGCAACTGAAGGCAACATGAAATACATTAATATCATTGCTAATGTTCTGGGAAAGAAGAAAATTTTAGAAAAACTACCAAAATTGCCTTTTGGATTACATTATACTTATATACATGCGATTGAATGTAATTTGATCGTAAAAGAAGATCTCAAAACGATGACATTATGGCATGATCGTTTAGGTCACCTAGGTTCAACAATGATGTTGAAAATAGTTGAAAGTACATGTGGTCATCCATTGAAAGGTTTAAAACTTACAAAAGGAGATAAACCATGTGAAGTTTACTCTCTTGACAAACTAATAACAAAGCATTCACCAGACAAAATTCAGACAGAATTACTGATATTTCTTGAAAGAATTCAAGGATATATATATATATATATATATATATATATATATATATATATATATATATGGATCTATCCATCCACCAATGGGACCATTCAGGTATTTTATGATATTGATTGATGCATCTAGTAGATGGTCATATATATGCTTACTTGTAAGTCGTGATATGGAATTTGCAAAATTTCTTGCACAAATAATTAAACTTAGAGCTCAATTTCCTGATTATACTATAAAGAAAATTAGACTTGACAATGCCGGTAAATTTACATCTGAATCATTTAATAATTATTGCATGTCAATTGGAATTATTGTTGAACACCTTGTTTGTAACACCCCAATTCTACCAGGCGGATAATCATAAATCAGAGTTTCAAAATTCACCTTTTAAAATAGGATGTCACATTTTCAACTTTAAAAACAACAACAATTAACATTTATCGCATATTCAACATGGATACATAACATTTAAACATTGGGAGACAAATAACAACTTCATTTATTATTTAAACCAAAACATCTTTTACAACTTCGCAGCGGATTTTTAATTATACAACTAAACATGGTATAGCATGTTGTTCAACTTAAAACAACTTAGCAACAAATTAATCATACTGAAACAACTTAAAAACAACAACTAAAATAACTATACATCCATTATCCGAGTGTTACATATCAAAGCACCGACACCGACTCGAACTAGCAAAGATAATCATCTTCCTTCAAGCTACATGCATGTTACCAACATAGGGTTAACATTCAAACAGAAGGGGTGAGTTACGATAATTATAAGTAGTATATGAAACTCAATAAACAGAAAAGGATTTCACATAATTCACCACTTCACAACATCAACAATAAACAACGACTTAACAATCACCCACCTTTTATCTACTTATTTTATTACTTTTATAACCATCAATAATTTCTACATAAACCACATAGTCATATATTCATCAAGACTAATTAATCAGTTTAATCAACACAATTCATTAATCAACTTGAAACAACATAACAACTTTATCAACTTGAACAACATAAACACATAACAAACATCAACAATGCAACACAATGCGACTCAACTATGCATATGCATGTGGTACTATTGGAGTAAAACTCCCAACTTAAAATATACCAGGTTATCGAGGTATCTGGAAGGCATAAGCCTTCAACTTAATAATTCTACCAATTTACCGGGGCATCAAGGCATAAGCCTTCAACTTTCAACTTAATTGTCAATCCAGACCAACATGGTGTGAGCAACGGCTCTGACTTAGAAATGCACATATGCTATGTGACATGTACGACTCAACAACATAAACAACAAAACATCATCAACATCAGCAGCATAAACAACTTATATGACATGAACAACTTAAATCAACGTTGGCTAATAAGCCTTCAACTTGAATAACACAATAACTTCGGCAACACAAACAACGTAGACAACATGAGAAATTCATACGACATAAACAAGTAACGCAGACAAACTTATACGACAAGGCAGCTTAAAATCGACTTTGGCCTATAAAGCCTTCAATTTAACAACTTTAGAATCATTCCGTAAATCGGAAACATACAACATCATAAATATACCGGTAACTCGACTATACAGCGCAGTTGCGACAAAATAACGTATAAAAACCAACTCTTAATTTACCCGACTTACCCCGATTAATTTTTTTAATTTTCGGGCAACTACGTTTTCCGCCTAATTCGGCTAAACCGACTAAATCGGCACTGTTTCAAACTTTCTGCGACTTATTACGAATTTATTACGATCATCGAAATTTTGCGTTTTGCTAATTGTTTTCTGTAATGGATATTCACCTGCTACTACTAATTCTGCTAAAGTTCTGATTTTATAATTTTCTGTCAAACTTCAATCACAATAACACATGTTGCTACTGGTTATATTACACATGTGGTTCTGATTTTCCTGATATGACTAAGTCCTGAAATCATATTAACTATTTTCCTAAATTTCACTAAACTGAATTAACATAATTAATTAGTTCATACATTTATACTAATCCATTAAATAATTCATGTCAAGTTCCTAAATTAATTCTATCAAATAATCCATGTTAATTACACTAAAGTGGCTCCTGCCACATCTATATGTGGCTTGCGCCACTTTTATGTTTGCCTTCACCTAATTAATCCCATCATTCCAACCAATTAGATTCACATGTTTTAATCCATACCTAATCACCTGATCATCATGTTAATTAATTGTTAAGTGCCTAATTCATAAAATAACCATTACATTAATTCATAAAAGTAGCATTAATTAATTCATGGAAAATGCACAAAGTGGCTCCTTCCACTTTAAGATGTCCCTCCCTCACAAAATGTGGCACCCGCCACTTTGGCAAGTGGCTCCCGCCACTTGACCTTTTGGCTAAGGGGTGTTCCACCCTACACTACCGGTCTGTCTTCGTCCCCAAATTCGCAACTTTTACAGAAACATTTTCAACAAAAAATTTCCAGCAACAAACCAACATAATTAAAACAGATTATAATCAGCAAAATTCATAAATCGAACAATCAATTTCACATCGGCATTCATAACAACAACCATATGCAAATTGATTCATAATTGTACAAATTCAACAAAACCTACACTACCCAAATCAAACCCAATCATAGTATTGAATTTCATAACCTATTATAAGAATCGAACCCACCTTTACCTTAATCGGTGGCCGCTTTGAATCTCTGATCGACTTTCCGGTTTGATTTCCGACGGCGACTTCTCGTAACTGTTTTCTCCACTTTTCCTCGTTCTCCAATTTTTCCTGATTCCTTTTTCTTACTGAAACTTCTTTTTTTCTTCTGACTAATTCTTTTTTGACTAATTCTACTTTTTCCTTCTTTTTATTAAATTAATAATAATAATCCAATTATAATAAATGAGCCTAATTCTTAAACCCCATTTAATTGCTAATTCCGACGAAATCCAAGCCCATTAACAAACACGCTCCAATATTCAATAATATCACTTATAATATTATTTTCTCGAATTTCCGACTTAATATTCCGACTTAACGACTTAATTCACCACAACACCAAATCAACCGAATAATAATTCATGACTAAATACTTATTCCCGACTTAATCTATTAACTTCCGATTATCAACAAAATGGTCCAAACAATTCTAACAACATATCCAACAATACCCGAAGAATATTCCATATCGTCTTCCACATCTTATATCAACTTAATTAATTAAATTCGGCTTAAACCAACTTATAATTATCAACATGATATTCCGATATTTTGGAAATCAACTTAAATCAACACGACTTAACATAACATACCACAATTATATTTAATTAAATAATTAATTAAATAAACGGGCGTTACAACTCTCCCCACTAAGAATATTTTCATCCTCAAAAATTTATTTGATTCAACTACTCCAACTAATTACTTCATTCGACTAGTCAATTCTCATTTCCCAAGGCAACCCATGTATAATACAAGCAACAATTCGCAACTTTAATGGAAACAACAACATGAACAACCCACAAGCGATGCACTTGACATCTATCCACACAACACAATGAGTAACTAACTTAAGAACTTATAACACATCAACATAAGAACATACAACTTAACAATATGTTAACACAATCAACTATCAACATCTTGTCATTCATATACGAACAACTGCACTACACCACGTGTTCTCTACGCACTCTGATTACTTGCAAAATACCAAGTTTACCGAGTCTAACTTCAGCTTACAATCACAAAAATCGACATATCAACAAAACCTCCGATTTAATTCTTTGTAATTTTGTTCCAATAAGTACTCTAACTCTTGTAGTATTGGATACTTCCAACTTAAATCCATAAGGCAACAACTTTGAACGTTCGGCGTAATTACAACAACGACTACTTCCCAATTTTGGATAAGATATACTTGCATTTCCCAGTTATACTTAACACAACTATAACTCTACTTATCTTTTAACAACATGTCCTCTTCGAAAATTATCTTAAACACTCAACATCATAAGGTACAAGGGTCCAACGAATTTCCACAAGATAACTAATATTCTTCGTTTCCAACTAATTCAACATACTGAATCCTTGATTCTTACTCATACCGACACAATCCTTCATAAATTCTTATTCGAATCAACACAACCAAACAACTTTTCTTATCTAATCAAAATCATGCACTTTAATAAACCAACTCATAATTCCACTTCTTCTAATACTTACAACTCAACTATATCTGACATTCTTGTCAAATCATGGTCTTACATTTCCATATACTTTCCTCTTAAATTATTTCAAGAAACTTCAAGTCTCATGCCACTTAATTCATCACCAAAACAACACTCCAATTATCCAGAGTTCAACTATGAGTTTCCTCATTACTATTTAATCCAAACGCAACTTCATACTATCATCTTTAAATCCAAATAATACCCTCTTATAATTACCTGTATCGACAAAACATATAATACTCAAGCACCCAGATTGACTTCAACCAATTCAACGTACATATTATACTAGTTGGCATGACACATCTATCATCAATTATGATTTCGTCTACTATCAACAATAGATTAAGGGTGATCAGTTCCTCAATTTGTCAATAGACAGACGACAATCATAACGATGGCATAAATCTTCATTACTCAACACAATAGCGTACTTCAACTTGTGCCCAGAGTCCGTAAGCATAATGATCCGCCAACTCTCCACGGCTTATCAACTTCTTCTTAGTCTCCTTAAATTCCTACTTCGTCAATTATACCAACGCATCCAAAATCTGATACACAATCTCTTATACAATCTCGCCACAACATCAAGCATAACTCAAAATGGTTTAGCGGACTCATTAATCAAACGTCCTCAATATATTGTTAGACCATTAATAACGAGAACTAAACTACCAACTAATGTTTGGGGTCATGCAATTTTACATGTTGCAACACTCATACGTTTAAGGTCAAGTGTTGATCATAAACATACCCCTTATTAACTTGCAATTGGTAAATAACCTAATATTTCACATTTAAAGATTTTTAGTTGTGCAATATATGTCTCAATAGCTCCACCACAAAGAACTAAAATGGAACTTCAAAGGATATTGGGAATATACACCGGGTATGAATCACCATCTATTATTAGATATCTTAAATCTTTAACAGATGATGTTTTTTAGGCGAGATTTGCTGATTTTCATTTTGACGAAATGGAATTTCCAACATTATGGGGAGAAAACAAACAATCAGAAAATAAAATATCATGGTATGTACCACATTTATTACATTTGGACCCATATAATAAATCATGGGAAGAAAATGTAAAGAAAATTGTGCACTTACAGAATTTAGCAAGTCAACTGCCAGGTTTATTTACTGATTTGAAAAGAGTCACAAAATCACATGTACCAGTTGTAAATGTCCCAACTCGGATTGATATTTTGAAAATAAATGATGTAGCAAGTACATCAAATATACAATTGAAGTGTGGTCGACCTATGGGATCCAAAGAAAAAAAAAGAATGGAACAAGTGAATTTGATTGAAAGTGATCTTGAAAAGACACTAGATAATAATAAATCCACAGTTGAAAAACATGCTCTCGAAGAAGCAGAAGATGAAGATAATGAAATGATTGATAATTATAGTGAAAATAAGAATGATCTTGAAATTTCAATTAATTATGTTGATACAGGAAATTTGTGGAACCGAAAAGGTATAAATATAGATGAAATATTTCCATTCTCCATTGCATGTGAAATTATGAATGAAAATGGTGATCCTGAATCAAAAACTATGAATAAATGTCAAAATAGACATGATTGGAGTAATTGGAATGATGGAATAGATACTTAGTTAAATTCTCTTAAAAATCGAAAAGTATTTGGCCCCATTAGAGCTATACCGAAAGATGTGAAACTGGATGGGTATAAATGGGTCTTTCTAAGAAAACGACATGAAAAAATGATATTGTCAAATACAAGGCTCGCCTTGTTGCACAAGGTTTTTATCAAAGACCTAGAATCGATTATGAAGTAACTTATTATCTTGTTATGGATGTCATTACCTTTCGTTATTTAATTGGTTTATCAGTATTTAATAAACTTGATATGTATCCTATGAATGTTGTTACTGCTTATTTGTATGGATCACTTGATACTGATATATACATGAAAATTCCATAAGGATTTAAAATGCCTGAGACATTAAAACCTTGAGAAATGTATGTAATTAAGCTGCAAAGGTCATTGTATGGATTAAAACAATCAGGGTGCATGTGGTATAATAGACTAAGTGAATATTTGCTTAAAAAATACTATGAAAATAATCTTAATTGTCCTTGTGTTTCTATAAGAAAAAAATATTTGGTTTGGTAATAACTGATTATATGTTGATGATTTAAATATAATTGGAACTAATGGAGAAATAAAGGAAGCAAAAGATTATTTAAAGAAAGAATTTGAAATGAAAGATTTGAGAAAACAATGTTTTGTTTTGGTTTACAGATTGAGTATACTAAAAATAGTATATTGGTACATCAATCAAATTATACATAAAGGATATTAAAAAGGTTTAGCATGGACAAAGTAAACCATTTAAGTACTTCAATGATGGGTAGAACACTTAACTTTAAAAATGATCCTTTTAGACTAAAGGAAGTTAATGAATGAGATCTTGACTTTGAAGTACCATACCTCAAGGCTATTGGGGTACTCATGTATCTTGCTAACTATACAAGACCTGATATAGCCTTTGCAGTTAACTTACCAGCAAAATTCAGTTTGTGTCCCACTAAAAGACATTGGAAATGAATAAAGCTTATATTTCGATTTCTTCGAGGTACATCTGACCTTGGTTTGTTTTACTCTAATAATACAAAACCAATTTTGCTTGGTTATGCAGATGCAGGATATTTGTCAGATCTACATAATGCTAAATCATATACTAGATATATATTTATTTATGGTAACACTGCAATATCATGGAGATCACAAAAATAAACATTTGTAACAACTTCTTCAAATCATGTTGAAGTAATTGCTCTTCATGAAGCAAGCAAAGAATGTAGATGGTTACGATTGGTAACTAGACATATCCAAAGGGCATCTGGTTTACCAATTGATAATAATCTAACAATTTTGTATGAAGACAATGTTGCATGTGTTACCCAAATGAAAGAAGGTTACATCAAAGGTGATAGAACCAAGCATATACCTCCAAAGTTCTTTTCATTCACATAAGAACTTGAAAGAAACAAAGAGGTTAATATTCAATATATTCGTTCTAGTGATAATATGACAAATCTCTTCACAAAGGCACTTCCTACTTCAGTTTTCAAGAATCATATACAAAATATTGGAATGTGTCACCTTCAATATCTTTAAAGAAGAACTAAATGTGTTATGTTTAGGGGGCATCATATTGTACTCCTTTTCCCTTATTAAGGTTTTTATCCCAATGAGTTTTTCCTAATAATGTTTTTAACGAGGCAATATATGTTCTCACAAGTTCCTCCTTGATAAGACTTCGATGGAGCACCATAATAGATATTTCAAATGGAGAGTGTTATAATATTATTATAACATACATATTTATCTACATACTATTATAGGTTTGAAATATCTATCTAAAATAGTAAGACTAATTATTACATTGGTGTAATAGTAGTATTTCAAGTAGTATAAATACCACCTTTGGCAATGTAATATTTACACCAAAAACTTACTATAAAATCATTCATAAGTTTTTCTCTTTTTCATCTTTTCATCTCTTTGATAATTTCAACTAGTTTAGTAACTTATATTAGTTCATAAATATTAACTAATATTCTAAAATCGGTTTTTCTCAAAGAAATGTCATTTTTGGGATGTCCATAATTATACTACTACTAAAAACCTTTAAATATAATTAGGGATTTAAATGGATATTTATGGGACGAATATTATGTTATGTATTCGTCCCGTTGGATAAATATGATATTCATTTTTGTCATATATTTGTATGGGTATCCGTTAAATAGGTAATTTGTGGATTTTATTATATCCACCGATTTTTATAGATATCTATGGATAATATTTTCTTTATAAAAATTATTTTTTGAAAAAATATTTTTAATTAATTTTAAAAACACAAAAAGTTATTATCACATAACATTGATATAATTTGTTCTTAATTTAACAATAAATTTTCATAACATTAATATTTTTCTTATTCATCAAAACATAATTAGATCCAACATAATATTCATATATTTCATTTTTAATCGAACAAATAAAAGATATTGTAATTGTGAGTTATGATGATAGAGCTGACGATGGAGAAGTAGGAAGGGAGACACTAGTTCGACAGAGAAATGACGACACTAGTTGATTGGACAATGAAATTGTTAAAGTGAGGTATGGAGTATTGAAGAGTTTAAATATGAAATGACTAATAAAATTTAAATGAAATGTGTAAGTTTTTCTTCACAAAAAAAAATCTCAAAAAATAATAATAATAGTAATAATAAATATAAGACTAATTCTCTTTAGAATATGAAAGAATAAAGTATAACAAATTAATGATATTAAAATGATTTTTATAATTTATTAACGAATATGGATATTCGTTGGCACATATATCATTAAACATGTATCCGTATACATTAATAAATGAATATTTAAATATTCATTTATTTTATCCATGAATATCCATTAAGCTACCTCATATCTGTGACAGATTTTATCTGCGGATACAAATTCTTTTGTCAAGCCTAAATATAATGGCTAATGGTAATGTGTCTTATATGTTAAGAATAATGTAGTATGGATCTTCAATACTTTTATCAAAAAGCTCTAAAAAAAATCGTTGAATACTTATTTTTCTTTGTATAATTATCATATCCTTCTTGAATTGTTTTTATCAAATTTCCAAAGAGTTTGATAATGAGTTATTCTTGAAGGACTGCATAAAAAGAATGTGTTTTGGACTGGCCTAGCAGGTGCCTTACGCCCAATTGAGGTCCAATCCAATTTATCTATGGGCATAAGCCCAATAAGAGATTCACGAAGACATGACCATTGGGAAATAGAGTCGTTAGCATATAGCCGTCGGGGACTTCCTCCACACGCGCTCTAACGTCTTTCACGCGACCAACTGCCCCCCAAAACTACAAGAAGCAGTTACGCCCAGTCAAAGGCCACGCACCCGTAATCCACGGTCATATGCCCTTATAAATACCCTCCATCTTTGAAGGGAAAGGTATTTAGTTCTAATCACTCACATTCTTTCTTAACACTTTAGTTTGCTTCACCCTGAAACTGACTTAAGCGTCGGAGTACCTTGAAGGTACCCCACCCATTCTCCTACAAGCTTCGTCGCAGTCCCAGTTGAAGACCACGAGGACCTATTTGGATCATTATGTATAGTGGTGTCGTTTGGGGGAAACAACAACCCTCTTATCTTTCTTGAACAACATCCTTTCTTTTCAACGCAAGATCAAAACTCATCTCTTATTTTTCATCTTCATGGCTTCCCCGCTCAACAAGATTGTGAATGACCCTCTCACCATCATCCTCAGTGATAGAGACAACATCGCTAAACGTGGAACAACCCATCTCTATGTCGACCATCACAAGGGACATCCTCCCTCCCCATCTTCCAACAATCTGAAATAGTCGTCGGTCATTCACGGGGATCATGTGTTCGAACCGATCCATGTCCTGTCCGACGTTGATGCTAGTACTCAGACTCTCATCACCGCCATCAATAAGGAAAACCTCGCTTTCTTCCAGCAAAGTGAGCGCATCCAGGTGCTCAAAGGTGATCGTCGCTCCCCTTCTCCCTCCAGGAGACATCGCTGTAGAGACTCTCGCATCCCCCCACGTCGCTCACGGTCTCCTCCGTGGAAGCACAAGAGGAAAGATACCAGATATTTTTCTCCCCCATCAGATCAAGACGGGTGTAACACGGTGGGAGAACTGACTTTTATTCATGTTGCGGATAGCAAGAGTCGCCATCTACTTTTATTTTATCCATAAGGAAAGGGCATAAAAGAACAGGAAAGACCTATTTTAAAAGACTTGAGTTCGGGGGGGTAGGTTATACAAAGGGAAGGTGTTAGCACCCTTTATATCCATGGTTATCCATGGGCTCTTAGTTACTTAGCTCACTTAAATTGTTTTTGAAGAGTGTAGCGTGTGATTAGAAATTTTTCTAAGTACTTTGTAATGATCCTCGTATGGATGTATACAAAGCCTTGTTTTGAAAAATGTTTAAAAAAAGTGAGGTGTAAAAAAGTAATTTTAAGATGTGAGCAAGTAACTATGAGGTACCTACCCTAGATTAAGTCATTCATGTTCTTGTATGTTCTTTCAATGGTAAGACTATCCCTATTATTAAGGAATAGGTAGTCATTACCTTGGATGTGTAAGGGACAAGCGTAGGGTCATCGTATTGTCATAGAAGGCAACATTAAGGGTGTCTTTAGCAATTCGTAGGGTCTATCATCATTTATTCGAAGGAACAAGATCATTACTCCGTAGGCAACTTCGAAGGGACTTGATCTTTTAAACTATAGGGACTTGATGATTTTATGAAGGGACTTTGCTTAAGACACCCCTATATTCGAGGGACTTGACCATATTATTTCAAGGCAACCAAGAGGAATATCCTAGGAAGTGTGAGATGGCGATCAGAGATCGACTTACGTGTGTGAGTGTTTATGTTCAAATATTTATCTTTTTTTTTAATTTTCTAAATTAATTTTAATTACATTTAGGTTATACACACCCTAAAATTACTAACCATACAATAAAATACTTATAAAATAAGATAAAGATGGAAAATATACCTATAAGTATTACATGGCTTTAGCATATACATAATAATCAAATAAAAAATATAATAATAGATATAATAAAAATAATAAATAAAATAATAGCAATAATAATAATGATAAAGAAATCAAGATTAAAATTTAAAAGAGAAATTATTTTTAGGTTAAACAAATATTATAAAGTTTTTTAGAAATTAATTAAGAAAATATAACAATTTAATAATAATATTAAAAAAAATATTGAATTATTTACATAATAATAAAAGAAATAAGAGTTAATATATTAATTAGGGTTTAGAAAAATAAATTAAATTTTTAGGGTTGATAGAAAAAATTAGGTTAAATTTTAAGATTAATGAAAAAAATTTAGGATTTTAGAAAATAATTAGGGTTTTAAATATTTATTTACAAATTATATATAATAAAGATTAATACTATAATAAAAATTATTAAAAAGAATAATTAATATTTATTTTAAAAAAATACTTTATAATATAATATACTTAAGTTAAAATTAGGATTATTTAATTAGTTAATAAGATAATTAAATAATATAATAATATAATAATTAAATTAAAGAAAAGAAAAAGAGAATAAAACAGGGTTTAAAAAAAATGGGGGAGGCCTGGATTTGAACCCAGGACCTCCCCATTACCTGACTAAGGCAAAGACCACTGGGTTGCGCATGCTAGCTGGTAAAGAGATGGACCAAAGCCAATAAATCATAAACTTGGAAAAATGAAAACAAATGAACAAAAAGAAAGAACCTGGGGATCGAACCCAGGCTCTGCACCTCCACACGCGCACGCTCTATCCACCAGGCCATTTGCTTCATTCATTAATTATAATACAAAGAAATATATATAAAATAAAACGGTTTTTGAATTTCAGAATTCGCGCCAAGAGGTCATCTTCCCCACTCGTCCGTCCAATTAACTTATAGCTACAATTTGTCTGTAGCAAGAGGTTTTAGTGACGGTTTTCATCCGTCACTACATGACATGCAAATCAAAAACGTCACAATACACAAAATAAATTCATTCTAATGATACAAGTCAATTAAAGGAGCTCCTATGAGTCCAATTAAGTCATCAATTTCATGTGAAATCGTGTCTAGCCATGGTTCCTAAAATTGAAGTTCGAAACCCTAACTATGGCATATCATCGATCCTGCATCAAAACTCAAAACCAAATGTCCAAAAACAATCTATGAAGCATTATAAACAATAATCAATCATCAAAAACATGTTAAAGTGCATATATATGTGAAATCGAAAACTTGGTTTTCAAGAACATATGAAGGATCGGTTTCAATGATTTATGAGGTTTTGAATGATGATAAAGATTGTTATGAGTTCAGTGAACATCAAGGAATGTATTGAAACCTTTGGAATGCCTTGAAACAATCTCAATGGCCAAAACCGAAAATTGATTTTTCTTGAAAAATTTGCAATGTGAAAGGTGTTCTTTTGTCTCTGATTTTCGTCCCTTGTGCTTGCAGTAGGATTATGAACTTATAGTGAATAGAATTAGGTCAAGAAAGTGATGGATTGTTGGGCTTTTTGGATGCCTTGATGGTGAAGTAAGTCATGATCTTAAATGTAAGAAAAATCAAATATTTTCATACTCTTAAGGCTTTGCACGAATTTGGAGAGTATTCAATCAAGTTAAATGGTGCTTATGATCTTTTAGAATCAAAATCATGTCCAAATATTTGATTTTTATATTTTATTTTGATTTAATTTGCATTTTAATGAATAAAATTCAAATAAATACTAAATAAAATATAAAAAAAATCAGATAATGCATGGTTTGGGTCGTGCTTGATGATATCATGAAGATTGGGTGGCAATTTGGTAGGCCCATTTGGCAAAAATTGATTTTATGGTCCCATTTGCTTCATATACCTCCCAAAAATTTCCCAACTTTGCAAAGGAACAAATCCCTCAATTTTAAGGCTATGAAGGTGTTCTTGGACATTTTGGAAAGCTTAGAGAGTCCTCTAACCAACCTCTTTGGTCTCATGTCCATATCCTTTACCATTTTCAAATTATGCCCTTTGGAAGATGTTGACTTTTTGTTGACTTTTAAAATGACCTGTAATGTTTTGGCTCATACCTTTCAAATGAAGCATTTTTAGGCTTGGCTTGTGAGACACAAAGTTGTAGAAAATTAAATTTCCTTAAAAATGAGCTTTGGATGGGAAATTTTTGATGAAGCATGTGAAAATGGCTGGTCAAAGTTCAGTTGACTTTTCCTATGAAAACCCTAATTTAGAAACTCCTGATTCTTGATGATTTGAAATCTCTTTGATGAATCATGATCAAACCTTGATCAAATGATGAATTATACTTCATAAACTTGATGTTGTCGAAAAACCATGAAGTTTGACTTTGGTTTGACCACAGTTGACCTCGGTTTGACTTTGTAACCACTTTGACTGATTTTTTGCATATCTGATCATCTGACTGAGCAAACCTTTTGGGAAAACCTTGAAACTTGACATAGGGATTCTTGAAGACATGTAGGATTTAGCCTGATGAAATTCAAAACCCTAGTTTAGGGTGCATTGCTTATGAGGATGCTTTGTCTGAGGGAATTGTCAAACTTTCTGACTAATTGTGAACCTTGTGAACCTCTTGGGATACCTTGTGAACCTTGTGAACCTCTTGGGACACCTTGTGAACCTTGTGAACCTCTTGGGACACCTTATAACACAATGCCTTGACTAGGTGAGGGCAAATTTTGGGGTGCAACAACGGGTCAGAAGGATCACATCCAGAAAAGGCCAAGAAATGCACCTGGTCTCCTCCCCAAAAAACGAGACGGTCACCAGATGAAAGAGACCAAGGTAGTAAGAAGTCTCCTTACGATGAGGTTCAACGTCCCTGTCATCGTAGTAGAAGTCCTCGTCGGAGCCGGTCCCCATATCCATCATTTGGTAGCAGCGACGACGAAAACAATCATGAGCCCTTGAGTCGCGAAATATGGAAACTCACAATCCTTGCGGTCACGAGAAACCCCCTCCTTTGGCCACTTATTACGAGACAACGGATCCTGACAACCATATAGAAAACCTCGAGGCCATGCTCCACTATCACAATGTCGAATGAGCCATCAAGTGCATGTTCTTCCCTAACATGTTGCGAAAAAGGGCCATGTCCTGATACAAGCATCTTCCATTGGGATCCATCACATCCTAGAGGGTCTTGAAAAATCAGTTCACAGGGCATTTCACCGCATCTAGACGTCATCCCAAATTTGAGGCTACCCTCGAAGGAATTATCTAGGGCAAAGAAGAACCTTTACGGGATTACATAGACAGGTTCAACAAAGAAGCAGTAGAGGTACACACCAGTGATCGCATGAAGAGATATATCTTGGAGAAAGTCTTGCATCCCAACAATGAGTTCTGAAAAGCTGTGGGGATCGAGCATCCTCAGTCATTTTCCGAACTCCTCCATAAGTCACATGCCTACATCCAGTATGAAGAGAAAGAGGTCGCGTATAAGACTAGAGATTCAAGGAATCGGGAAAATTTGTGAACTCACAAGAAGAGGGACGACACTGAAGCTCCTCGACGCGAAAAGCTGAAAGATGATCGTCCTCGTGAGAGCAGGGGCCCATATGTCGTTTCTCAGTGTATACCCTTCTTGCGGCTCCCGTGAGAAAATTATGATGGAATGCATCAGTACCGAGTTCAAGCAGGGAGGCATTCTCTTCCCCAAACCAACTGCTTATAAGGCCAATACTGATAAAAGTAAGTATTTTCGTTTTCATTGCAGTCACGGATATGTGACCGAGGACTGCATACACCTCAAATATGCCATTGACATCTATAACACGGTGGGAGAACTGACTTTAGTTATGTTGCGGATAGCAAGAGTCGCCACCGACTTTTATTTTATCCAAAGGAAAGGCATAAAAGAACAGTAAAGACCTTTTAAAAGATTTTTGGGTCCGGGGGGTAGGTTATGTAAAGGGAAGGTATTAGCACCCTTTACATCCATGGTTATCCATGGGCTCTTAGTTACTTAGCTCACTTTAAAAATGTTTTTGAAATGTGAAGTGTGTGAATAAAAATTTTCTTAAGAGTTTTATAATGATCCATGTACGGATGCGTATAAAACCTTTGTTTTGAAAATTATTTGAAATGTATGAAGTGTTTGAAATATTTTGAAGAGTGAGCAAGTATCTAAGAGGAACCTACCCTAAGTTTAAGTCTTTTCTGTTCTTGAATCCTTTAAATGGTAAGACTATCCCTATTATTAAGGAATAGGTAGTCATTACCTTGGATGTGTGGGACAAGTGAAGGGACATCTGTTTATTTAGGCAACTATGGGGTGTATAAGCAATTCGAAGGGACTTATCATCTTTATTCGAAAGAGACAAGATCATTACGAAGGCAACATTCGAAGGGACTTGATCATTTTATCTGTTTAGAGACTAGATGATGTAAAATGAGGGACTTTGCTTTATACACCCTACTTGACCTTTTTTGTTTAGGCAACATGAGAGGTATCCTTGAGGAAGTGAGATGGCGATCAAAGATCGACTTACGTGTGTGAGTGTACAATTTCAATTATTTATCTTACAAGTTAGTGATCTAAATTAAATTTTTTACATACAAACATGTTTCACTCCCTATTTTACTAACCATAGCATAAAAAATAAACATTAAATATTACTATTAAAATATTACATCCAAGAGACAATTACATAATAATAATAATTAAAGCAAATTAAATAAATAAGCAAAAATAAATAATAATAATATAATTGGGTTAGTAAAAATAATCACAATATAAATGGGGTTAGTAATAATAAAATAAATATCATATAAAAATAAACATAATTAATAATATAAACAAAAATATTAGCACAATAATTAAAAGATCAATTTTTTATATGAACAATTATTATTTTAAGATTAATAAGAAAATATAAACAATTATATACTAATTATCATAAAATTTTAAGTTATATGCAAATTATAAAAATTAAGTTAATTATAAATATATTATGATAATAAATTAAATTAGCAAATTTGAATTATTTTTAAGCATATATTAAAAATTATTTACATACAAGAATTAAATTATAAACAAATTATAAAAAATAAGTACATAATTAAAGTTTTACAAATAAATAAATTAAAAGTTAAATTGAAAAGAATTATAAAATTAAAATAAATAAATAAACTAATATTCACAATTAGGGTTTATAGAAATAATTAGGTTTTTTACAAAATATTTTAGGGTTTTAAAAAAAATAAGGTTTATATATATATTTTAGAATAACCAATTAGGATTAGTTAATAACTATACAAAATTTACAATATTAAAAAAAACATAAATGATTTTTCTTATAAGATTTAAATTAAAAAACAAAAGATGAGTTCAAAAATAATATAAACATCCTATTTATTTTATTATTTGAATTTGTTTAAATAGAAATTAATTAAATAACAAAAATCAAAAAAAGAATGAAAGAAAACCAAAACCTACCTGGGCTGGGATTTGAACCCAGTCCCTAAGCTTCCAACCTTCAGGACTAGCACTCCCACCACTAGGCCATGCGCGCGCGTGTGATAGAGAATAGACACCATCAGGTTTTGTTGTTTATCCTGAACAATCATGAAAAAAACAAAGCAAATAATACAAAAGGCATGGGGGGGATTCAAACCCAGGACCTTCACGCAATACACAAGCACACTTACCATCCAGCCGGGAGGGCGCAACCGGTAGTACCACCAACACAATTCATTATATTTTAAGTCTAACAATTAAAATAGAAAAACAAGAAAAATTGCTGCAGCCAGGATTCGAATACAAGCCTTCAAGCATCACATATACATCTCTCACCACTAGGCCAACGCTGCAGTTGTGAAATAATATCAAACCGAATCAATAAAATATTAAAACTAAATTTTAAATCAAAATTTGGCGCCACTGATCATCTTCTTCTTCCTCCAGACCTGGGAATATTGCTGCGAATATTCCTGGGCAATTTCCTGCGAATTCCAGTTTGTAGCAAAACCTACGAATCTCAACTATCATCAAAACAGTAAAATCACGTCAAATTAAAAGCACAAACAAGGTCCAGAGGTTGATTCAAATTGATCTATGGTTTTAGAATTCGTTTATACTTGATGAATCATAAAGCCCTAAACCTCAACCGAAACCCTAAAAATGGTGGATTTCATTCTAGGTGATGAAACTTCACAAAACCTGTCCATAATCAATCTATAACTTATCACAAACAAGAAACATTAATCAAAATTCATTAAAAACCAATCAATATTCAGAATCGAAAATCAAAAATTTCATGAATATGATGAATCGGTTTATGCATATGAGCTTGTTTTTGATGCTTTTGATGGCTGGGATTGGTTTAGTGATGTCCAAGGAACCCTTCCATGTCTTAAAAATACCTTAAAAGCTCTTGTAGGGAGGACACCGAATTGAAGTTTTTGATGATTTTTGTGAAGTGCAAACTTACTCTTTGAGGTCAGGAATTCGTGTCTTGTGCATTGGGTTATGTTGTATACTTATAGTAGAATCAAATTAGGTCAAGAGAATTGATCATTGCATGGACTTTTTGGATTTTGGAGATTGAAAAAGATTAAAGCTTAAATTTCAAATATTCTTGAATAAGACCTTTCTATTTCAAGCCAATCTTCATCAATATTGTATCAATTCAATCCAAATTATATTTATGACTTTCTAGAAGAGAAATATATTTTAAATTTTCACATTTGATATTTTATTTAAATTTAAAATGATTTTTTAATATAAAAATCATAATAAATAAATTAAATTAAATAAAATTATGAAAATATCAAATAAATTTCGTGCATGATGTCATGTATCACTTTGGGTCACAAAAAGTTCAGCCCATTTGGAGAAATTTGGTTTTAAGACCCTATTTTCTTCATACACCACCCAAAAATTTCCCAACTTTGCAAGGGCACACATCCTTCAATTTTAATGCTATGATGTTGTTCTTGGACTTTTTGGAAAGATTGAGGAGTCCTCTAACCAACCCCATTGGTTTCATGTCCATGTCATTTACCATTCTCAAGTTATGCCCTTTTGAAGTTGTTGACTTTTTGTTGACTTTCAAAAGGACCTATAATGTCTTAGCTCATACCTTCCAAATGAAGCATTTTTGGGCTTGGCTTGTGAGACATAAAGTTGTAGAGAATTCAATTTCCTTCAAAATGAGCTTTGGATGGAAAAAATGTGATGAAGCATGTGAAAGTTATGGCTGGTCAAAGTTCAGTTGACTTTTCTTGAGGAAACCCTAATTTAGAAACCTCTGATTCTTGATGATCTGAAATATCCTTGATGAATCATGCTCAACCCTTGATCAAATGATGAATTTTACTTCATATTCTTGATGTTGACAAAAAATCATGAAATTTGACTTTGATTTGACCACAGTTGACCTCAGTTTGACTTTTTAACTGCTTTGACTGATTTTGACTTATCTGATCATTTGACTGATTTTGACTTATCTGATCATTTGACTGAGCAAACCTTTGAGAAAAGTTCTGAAATTTTTCATGGGGATTCTTAAACACATATAAGATGTTATGAAGCTCACTTGAAGTCTTGGAAATCCATTTAGCCTGATTAAAGTCAAAACCCTAGTTTTGGATGCACTGCTTAGGAGAATGCCTTGCCTGAGAGAATTGTCAAATCTTCTGACCAATGATGAACTTTGTGAACCTTGTGAACCTCATAAGATGTCTTGTGAATCTTGTGAACCTCATGAAAGGTCTTGTGAACCTTGTGAACCTCATAAAGTGTCTTGTAAACTTCATGAACCTCATGAAAGGTCTTGTGAACCTCATAAAGTGTCTTGTGAATCTTGTGAACCTCATGAAAGGTCTTGTGAACCTTGTGAACCTAATAAAGTGTCTTGTAAACTTCATGAACCTCATGAAAGGTCTTGTGAACCTTCTTAGCACACAAAGTCTTGTATTATGAGGGCAAATTTTGGGGTGCAACAGCTGCCCCTGTTCAATTTTCTGAAACCTGAGGGGTTAGATTGGTATATTTGCCAGTCGTGACCTGGAAGGTTGAAGGGGATTGAACACAAAAGCCCAAAAATTTGCACTCACCGGTGCGTAGAGTGATACTGATGACTAGTTGAATATGCTTGAGTGGGCTTAAATATGCCACTTGGAGAAAAGTTCTTCAAATACATCTCTTGGAGGATAAAGCAGTCCAAGATATGAAGATATAACTTTCTGGGAAGATAAACAATATCCCATAATAATGAGGTAACCTTTGGGAGGATAAACAACGGCCCAAGGTCATGATATGCTTTCAGGAGGATAAACAACGTCCTGAGGTATAATGATGTAACCTTTGGGAAGATAAACAACGGCCCAAGGTCAAGATAGCTTTCAGGAGGATAAACAACGTCCCGAGGAAATGATAGCTTTCAGGAGGATAAACAACGTCCTGAGGAAATGGTATGCTTTCAGGAAGATAAACAACGTCCTGAAGAACTGGTGATGTAACCTTTGGGAAGATAAACAACGACCCAAGGGAATGATATGCTTTCAGGAGGATAAACAACGTCCTGAGGTGTAACTTTTGGGAGGATAAACAACGGCCCAATAGTCTGCTGGAGAATTAATCTAAAAAGCAAGATTATAACATTTCGTATGATAATATTAGCTTATGCATCATGTATGCATGTATAATATGATGCACTTAAGTAATGTATTATGTATCTATGTATATGTGTGATATGATGTAAATGATGTATGTATGCATCATGCAGCCTGAAGCGTCTGGATATCTTCGTATAACAACTGCTGGCCAGGGAAAATAAATCCCAATTTGTTGCTGGAGAATATGAGGAACTCGTTCCCGTCTTGTTTGATAGTATAGTATATATAACCTCCCGTCTTCGTTTGATAGTAGGGTATACATAACCTCCCGTCTTCGTTCGTCGTACTCTATTGGAAAAGTAAATTCCCGACTACCCGTATGAGGATAAAAGAGATGGACATAAATTCCAGGGGAGATGTGACTTGAAGTATTTATGAAGATGGATTTGCCCTACTGGGGGTTTTGTAGCTGTCTTGTGGGGATGAACCGGCGAAGCTTCGTTGAATTCCTTCCCTCGTTCGTCCTTAGTAAATACTATTACTGCATTTCATGCATTTCTGGTAAGCATCAATCATATTAAGCATCTATGCATTTCTGGTAAACATCAATCATGTTCAAAAGCATACATACATTCAAACATAACCAATGGACGTTTCGCTTATGTAAATAGGGTAAAAGTAAATCAGGACTCAAAGATGGAATTTTATTTATATCAAAAAAGTGACCTATACATAGGTAGGTTTGTACAAGGAGACAGAAATCCTAGTAAGAGGAATTTGTCATAAAAGTTTTACAAAACAAAGAAAATCAGCTATGTGGGAAATAATCCTATTGAGTTCCAATTCTACTATTGCCATTATCTTCAAGTATCTCATCTTCTGCTGTTGAGACGGAAACGATTGGATTGAGCTTTATCTGTTCGAGCTTGAGTAAGTAACACAACTGGTCGTAGTTTCATGGGTGATCCAAACGAGACATAGGCATACGCTTTAATCCCTAACTTTTGCATGGATTTCCCTTTCAGGTTTTCAATCCACCGGGATACCCTTTTTTGCCCAAGCCGCCCTTTCGGGTTTTCGACTTGCCGGGTGTACATTTTATATATATATATATATCCCTAATTTTTTCCCAAACCCTTTTGGTTTGCCGGGATGCCCTTATTTTTGCCTAGGCCAGTCAACCTAGAGGGTCTCTTTTTATGCGTAGTATTTTTTAATTATGTCTGCGTTTACAGGCTGTGGGAAGTCTTCACCGTCCATAGTAGTAAGTATCATGGCACCTCCTGAGAATACTGTCTTGACTACAAATGGTCCTTCATATGTAGGAGTCCACTTGCCCCTAGGATCACCCTGTGGTAATATGATACGCTTGATTACCAAGTCACCAGCCTGATATACCTTTGGCTTAACCTTCTTGTTAAAAGCTTTGATGATTCGCTTCTGGTACATCTGGCCATGACAAACTGCTGCTAGCCTCTTCTCATCAATCAAATTTATCTGGTCAAGTCGAGTCTGAATCCACTCATCTTCATCCAAGCCTGCATCCTTCATAATTCTTAAGGAGGGGATCTGAACTTCAATGGGCAAAACTGCTTCCATACCATAGACTAAGGAGAATGGGGTTGCCCCTGTTGAAGTATGTATTGTGGTACGATAACCATGAAGAGCAAATGGTAACATCTCATGCAAATCCTTGTAAGTAACAGTCATCTTTTGTACAATCTTCTTAATGTTCTTATTAGCAGCTTCAACTGCCCCATTCATCTTCGGACGGTACGGAGAAGAGTTGTGATGCTTAATCTTGAACTGCGTGCAGACATCAGTAATCATAGTGTTGTTCAGATTAGAGCCATTGTCAGTAATAATCTTTTCAGGGATGCCATACCTACATATAAGATTATTCTTAATAAAACGAGCCACAACATTCTTGGTAACAGATGCGAATGAAGCTGCCTCCACCCACTTCGTGTAGTAATCAATATCAACCAGGATGAAACGATGCCCATTAGAAGCAGTAGGTTTGATCTCACCAATCAAATCAATGCCCCACGTGGCAAAAGGCCAAGGAGCAGTCAACACATTCAATGGTGATGGAGGTATATGGACTTTATCAACATAGATTTGACACTTCTGACACGTTCTGGAGTGTTGATAGCAGTCAGCTTCCATGGTAGACCAATAGTAACCTGCTCTCAATATCTTCTTTGCCATGGTATGACCACTAGAATGAGTGCCAAAGATCCCATCATGCATTTCTTCCATAATCTCTGTTGCTTCCTTCTTATCCACACAACGAAGCAAAGTTGAATCATGATTGCGCTTGTACAAAATCCCATTACTCAAAAAGAACTTAGCAGAAAACCTTCTCAGAAACTTCCTATCTTTGACAGATGCCCCTTCAGGGAACTCCTGAGCTTCAAGATATCTTTTCACTTCATAGAACCAAGGTTTCTCCTCTGCTTCTTCAGTTCCAATCTCATTGCAGTATGCAGGCTTTTCAAATCTATCAATAGTAATCTTGGGAGCTTCATCATCCCAGCTGATCTCAAACATGGATGCCATGGTGGCTAAGGCATCTCCCAACTGATTTTCTCTTCGTGGAATATGTCCAAAGGTAATCTCTTTAAAATGTGGGATCAAGGACAACACATATTCTCTGTAAGGAATTAGAATATCATGCTTGGTATCCCAATCTCCTTTAATCTGACTTACTACTAGGGCTGAATCTCCATACACGTCTAGGAACTGAATCTTCATATCAATGGCAGCTTTGATACCCAGGATACATGCCTCATACTCAGCCATGTTATTAGTGCAATAGAAACAAAGTCTGGCAGTAATCGGGGTATGACAACCTTCAGGGGAACTGATCACAACACCAACACCATTACCAAGTGCATTAGAAGTTCCATCAAAATCCATAGTCCATCGGGATCCTTGTTCAGGTCCGTCATATTGTCCAGGTTCTTTGGTAATAATCATAATATCTTCATCAGGGAACTCAAAACTCATTGACTGATAATCATCCACTGCTTGATGAGCCAAATGATCAGCCGCAACACTTCCTTTAATGGCCTTCTGAGTAGTATACTGTATATCATATTCTGTCAAGATCATTTGCCATCTTGCAATTCTTCCGGAGAGAGCAGGTTTCTCGAATATGTACTTGATTGGATCCATCTTTGAAATCAATAAGGTAGTATGAGTCAACATATACTGTCTTAGTCGGCGAGCAACCCATGCCAAAGCGCAGCAAGTTTTATTCGAGCAGTGAATATCTTGTTTCACAGTCGGTAAAGTTTTTGCTAAGGTAGTATATTGCCTGCTCTTTTCGACCAGACTCGTCATGTTGCCCTAACACACACCCCATTGAGTTGTCTAACACTGTTAAGTACATAATCAAGGGTCTTCCATCAACTGGTGGCATCAGAATTGGAGGTTCCAGCAGATATTTCTTGATTTCATCAAAGGCAGTCTGGCACTCATCATTCCATTCCATCACCTGATCTTTCTTCAACAACTTGAAGATTGGCTCACAGATAGCTGTTAATTGGGAAATAAATCTTGCAATGTAATTCAAACGTCCCAAGAAACCTCTAACTTCCTTCTCAGTACGGGGAGCTGGCATCTCTCGTATAACTTTCACTTTTGCAGGATCCACTTCAATTCCTTTTCCACTAACTATGAAGCCCAGGAGTTTACCAGATCTAACTCCAAAAGTACACTTGTTTGGGTTCAATCTCAACTTGTATTTCTTCAACCTCTCAAACAACTTATGCAAATGATCAAGATGTTGTTCTTCATTCTGGGACCTGGCTATCATATCATCCACATATACCTCTATCTCATGATGTATCATATCATGAAACAAAGCTACCATAGCACGCTGATATGTTGCCCCTGCATTCTTCAAACCAAATGGCATCACCTTATAGCAAAAAGTGCCCCACTGTGTAACAAATGTTGTCTTCTCCATATCTTCATGTGCCATCTTTATCTGATTGTAACCAGAAAAACCATCCATGAAAGAAAATACCTTATGCTGAGCAGTGTTGTCTACCAAAACATCAATATGAGGAAGTGGAAAATCATCTTTGGGGCTGGCCTTGTTGTTGCACCCCAAAATTTGCCCTCACAATACAAGACTTTGTGTGTCAAGGTTCACAAGACCTTTCATGAGGTTCATGAAGTTTACAAGACACTTTATGAGGTTCACAAGGTTCACAAGACCTTTCATGAGGTTCATGAAGTTTACAAGACACTTTATGAGATTCACAAGGTTCACAAGACATCTTATGAGGTTAACAAGATTCACAAGACATCTTATGAAGTTCACAAGATTCACAAGACATCTTATTAGGTTCATAAGGTTCACAATGATGTTCACAAGGTTCACAAAGTTCACAATTAGTCAGAAGATTTGACAATTCCCTCAGACAATGCATCCTTCTAAGCAGTGCATCCTAAACTAGGGTTTTGACTTTAATCAGGATAAATGTACTTCCAAGACTTCAAGTGAGCTTCATAACATCCTATATGTGTTTAAGAATCCCCATGAAAAATTTCAAAACTTTTCTCAAAGGTTTGCTCAGTCAAATGATCAGATAAGTCAAAGTCAGTCAAAGCAGTTAAAAAGTCAAACTGAGGTCAACTGTGGTCAAACCAAAGTCAAACTTCATGATTTTTTGTAAACATCAAGTATATGAAGTAAAATTCATCATTTTATCAAGGGTTGATCATGATTCATCAAGGATATTTCAGATCATCAAGAATCAGAGGTTTCTAAATTAGGGTTTCCTCAGGAAAAGTCAACTGAACTTTGACCAGCCATAACTTTCACATGCTTCATCAAAATTTTCCCATCCAAAGCTCATTTTGAAGGAAATTGAATTCTCTACAACTTTATGTCTCACAAGCCAAGCCCAAAAATGCTTCATTTGGAAGGTATGTGCTAAGACATTATAGGTCCTTTTGAAAGTCAACAAAAAGTCAGCAACTTTAAAAGGGCATAACTTGAGAATGGTAAATGATATGGACATGAAACCAGTGGGGTTGGTTAGAGGAATCTTCAAGCTTTCCAAAATGTCCAATAACACCCTCATAGCATTAAAATTGAAGGATTTGTGCCCTTGCAAAATTGGGAAATTTTTGAGAAGAATATTGAACAAATGGGGTCTTAAAATCAATTTTTCTCAAATGGGCTAACCATTATGAAACACAATCCTTGAGATAACATCCCTCACGACCCAATGACAAGCAATTCTGATTTTTTATATTTTATTTGATATTTATTTGAATTTTATTCATTTTAAATCAAATTAAATCAAAATAAAATCTAAAAATCAAAATTTGGACATGATTCTTCTTCTAGAAATTCATCAATGCTGTTTAACATGATTGGATCTTGTACAAATTCGTGCTAGACCAGATTGGAATACAAATATTTGATTTTTTCACATTTTTGGATCATGACATTCCTTCACACTCAAGGCATCCAAAAAAGCCCATAAATCCAAAGTTTCTTGACCTAATTCAGTCCACTATAAGTATACAACATGAAGCAATACACTAGGGACGAATTTCTGGCCTCCAAGAGTAAGTTCACATATTCAAAAATCTCACCAAAAGTCAAATTCAAATTTCATAATTCAAACCTTTTCAAGCCAATTTGAAGGTTGAGACATGTTTATGGGACATCTTTGAATCGTTCTCAATGCTTATTTGCATCCAAAACATCTCACATTGCATAAACCGAATCATACTATGTTCTTGAATTTAAATTTTTCGATTTCATATATTTGTTGATCTTAAATAATATTTGATGACTGCTTGATGTTTGTGAAGGTGTTAGGAATGTTTCTGGGTTCTTAATTTGAAGAATCGTGACCTTAATCTCCAAATGCCATTTTAGGGTTCATAACCTTCAAATTAGGGTTTCACGATTAAGTGAATATAAATGAATTCTGAAATTGTAGATCAATTGCAAATGATGTCTGGATTATGTTCATGTATTTAATTTAACAAAACTGTACATAAATGATGGTGTATGGATTTCGTAGGGTTTCCTGCAATTTGAAATTTCGCAGGAAAGTTTGTGGATAATTTCGCAGGAAATTTTGCAGTGCCAGAGGTTGAAGATAAAGCCAGCGTGCGCGTTTTGAAATTCAAATATTATTTATAATATTTTATGTAATTGTTTCTGTTTTGTTTCATAAATGCAGCGTTGGCCTGGTGGTGAGAGACGCGCGTGTATTTGTTTGAGGACCCTGGTTCGAATCATGGCTGCAGTGTTTTTTCTTATTTTTCTATTTTAATTGTTATACTTAATATATTATGTATTGTGATGAATATACTAACAGATGCGCCCTCCCGGCTGGAATGGTAAATGCGTTTGTGTAATGTTTAAAGGTCCTGGGTTCGAATCCCCCCAAGCCTTTTGTGTTGTTTTCTTTTTTCATGATTTTTCCAGGTTAGACAACAAAACCAATTAGAGTGGGTTTGCTACCAATGCGCGCATGTAGCCTAGTGGTTGGGATCTTCTTCAGGTATTGGGGAGGTCCTGGGTTCAAAACCAGGCCTCCCCCTTTTTCTTTTCCTTCATTATTTTCTTTGTTTGTTTATTGTTATTATTAATTTTAATTAAAACTATAACCCTAATTTAATAAATCCTAATATATTTTCATAAACCAAGATTAACCCTAAAAAAATATTTTTTCTAAAACCCTAATTGTTTTCATATAAATGTTAATTATGTTTCTCTATTTTTATTAATATTATTTATTTATAATTATCATTATATGTAGTCTTATTTAAATAATGTAAATAATTTTAGATCATGTTTAAAACAATAAAATTCTTAACTTAATTTTGTAAATATAATAGTATGATTATTTAATTATAATTAATTCTATTTTAATAATATGTATGTATTTTATAACTTGTTCATAATTTAATTTTTATATATAAATAATTTTTTAATACATGCTTAAAAATAATTAAAACTTGTTAATTTAATTTTGGTAAATATAATTTATTTTTATAATATATTTATAATTAATTTAATTTTTTATAATTTGCATATAACTTAAAACTTTATAATAATTAGTATAATTGCTTATATTTTCTTATTAGTCTTAAATAATAATTGTTTATAAAAAATTGATTTTTAATTATTATGTTAATATTATTAATTATGTTTATATGATATTTTGTTATTACTAACCCCATGTATATTGTGTTTTATTATTATTATTATTTTACTAACCCAATTATATTATTATTATTTTGCTTATATATTTAATTTGTTAATTATTATTATTATGTAATTGTCTCATGGATGTAATATTTTAATAATAATGTTTATTATTTATATTTTATGCTATGGTTAGTAAAATAGGGAGTGTAACATGTTTGTATGTTTAAAATCAATTTAGATCATTAAAGTTAGAGATAAATATTAAAATTGTACACTCACACACGTAAGTCGATCTTTGATCGCCATCTCACTTCCATAAGGATACCTCTCATGTTGCCTATTACAAAAAGGTCAAGTAGGGTGTATAAAGCAAAGTCCCTAATTCACATCATCTAGACCCTAAACAGATAAAAAGATTAAGTCCCTTCGAATGTTGCCTTCGTAATGATCTTGTCCCTTTCGAATAAAGATGATAAGTCCCTTCGAATTGCTTATACACCCCACAGTTGCCTAAATAACAGATGTCCCTTCACTTGTCCCTTACATCCAAGGTAATGACTACTTATTCCTTAATAATAGGGATAGTCTTACCATTTAAAGGATTCAAGAACAGAAAAGACTTAAACTTAGGGTAGGTTCCTCTTAGATACTTGCTCACTTTTTAAAACATTTCAAACACCTCACACATTCTAAACAATTTTCAAAACAAAGGTTTTTTACGCATCCGTACATGGATCATTATAAAACTCCTAAGAAAATTTTTATTCACACACTTCACATTTCAAAAACATTTTAAAGTGAGCTAAGTAACTAAGAGCCCATGGATAACCATGGATGTAAAGGGTGCTAACACCTTCCCTTTACATAACCTACCCCCTGAACCCAATAATCTTTTAAGGTCTTTCCTGTTCTTTTATGCCCTTTCCTTTTGGATAAAATAAAAGTCGGTGGCGACTCTTGCTATCCGCAACATTTAACTAAAGTCAGTTCTCCCACCGTGTTACAGAACTGGCGACTCTGCTGGGGACTTAATAAAAGAGGGGTACCCTTAGGAATTAGATCACTTTAAAATTGTTTGCCTTGTTTGCTTTATACTTATCTTGTTGGGTGCTCTTTTGTGTGAAAGATCCTAACCCGGATCTAGTGTACCTTAGGTAAATGGCAATAGACCAAGGAAACTGTACGACGTATACCGATATGGTTGATCTGGTGGCCATAGTTAGTGTGACTTCTTGGTTGGTGCTTATGTTCCTTAAGTCAAGTTGAGGATAATATGAGGCTGCCATATGTTGTCAATGCACTAACTAACTTTTAGAACCCTAGTTATCCCATCTTGGCCTTTAGAAAAGTAGTGAGATAACCGGCTTTGGTGAAGACTGAAGTTGGTTGATACTCGATACTACGCTCATTGAGATTCTAAACTTGGAGGGTTTTGGTTGGCAAGTAAGTTGCCTACTGAACAACCACCCTTGTGAAGGATCAATGATATTGAGATCCCTTAGAACCTGGTTACTTTTATAGGACAGGATGAACCAACTAAACTTCAGGGGAAGGTACTTACCTTTGAACCTCATGCAAGCCTTTAAACCTAGGGCTATTGTGTGACTTGTTTGTGTGTGCCACATGTTTGTGATTGAGCATAACGTCATGACATCATCATGCATCATAAGCACAACATTCTCACTAACCATTTCAAGGACCAAAGGATTTATCTTTGTTCTTTGTTGCAGGTCATGGCTTCTGCTCGTAGAAACACTATCAGGATCAACTTTGTAGGGATACCTCCTAAGCTTAAGGAATTGGTTTCTCAGGTTTCTGAAAACTCTCAGTTCATCAAGAGACATGGTCACTTACTAGATCTAGTTACTTCAGGGTTCAATGAAGACATGATGAGTGTTCTGTTTCAGTTCTTTGATCCTAAGCACCATTGCTTCACATTCCCTGACTATCAGTTGGTTCATACAATGGAAGAGTTCTCTAAACTTCTGGGTATACCTGTTCTTGATCAAAGACCCTTCACAGGCTTGGAGAAGGAGCTTAAACCAGAGGTTATTGCTGCAGCCCTACATCTGAAGAAGTCTGACATTGTTCTAGAAACGAGAAGCGGAGTTAAGGGTATTCTTGCTAAGGTATTAATGGATAAAGCTCAAGTGTTCTTGAAGGCTATGAGCTATGATGCTTTTGAGGAGACCTTAGCCTTGCTGATTTATGGCTTAGTGTTGTTTCCCAGTCCTGATCAATTCATAGACGTTCATGCCATCAACATATTCCTGAGTCATAATCCAGTACCTACTTTACTTGGAGACATCCTACATTCTCTTCATACCCGTACTACAAGGGCAAGAGGAACTTTGATGTGCTGCATACCTTTGCTTTCTAGGTGGTTTATTTCTCACCTTCCTCGCTCAGTAATGAAGAATGAGCAAGGGTTCAGGTGGTCTAAGAGGATCATGTCACTCTCGCATTCAGATATTCATTGGTGCTCCAGATCTATGGAGAATGTCACTATCATTGACCGTTGTGGGGAGTTTCCTAATGTGCCACTTCTGGGCATAAGAGGAGGCATTAATTACAACCCTTCTTTAGCTTTACAACAGTTTGGTTACGCTCGGAGTGATGGTCCTCATGACATGTTGATTCAAGGTATTGTGTTTGACTATGACAACGATCTTCAAGGTTACCGTCAGAGATTCATACGAGCATGGGGAAAAGTGAACAAGGTTGACAGCAAGACTCTGGAGCCTAAGTACACTATTCCTATGGAAGCATATCTCAGATGGGTGCGATCTCGTGCTCAGATTCTCATGATGCCATATACTGCTATCCTGCCAGTTACCATGGAACCTGTTGCTGAAGGAGATACTTCTTATACCATCCTTCACCCAGACATGCCTACTGACATGGAAGACTTACAGAGATCCTGGATCCAACTGAAGGAGCAAAGGGATACTTTCGAGGCTCATTACAAAGCAAGCCAAGAAAGAATCCTGGAACTAACAAAGCAACTTCATGAGGAACGGAATCTCAACTCATACCTCAACACAAAGAGGAAACGTCCATGGGAGACTTAAAACCCCATCTTTTGTATTCATTTCATTTCATTTTGTAAGCCCAAAGGGCAAATAAATTTATTACTAATAAAAGTTTACTTTCTTAATTGTTTAAGCAAATTTAAATCTTGCGGTCCTTGAAAAACATTGCATATGCATACCATATCATTGCATCACAGGTTTCTTGTGCACAGGTTTCTTATCTTCTCGCTGTTTATTTCAGCAATGGCTCTTGAACAAACAGTCAAAGATCTCCAGGCTCAGAATGCCCGATTCCAAGAGTTGATTCTGAACTTGTCCAAGGGACAAGATGAGTTGAAGACACTGCTGGCTAAGAAGAAGAGTACTGAGGACAACACGGATGGTTAGTTGGAACAATTGCAAGCTGAGATAACAGAAATGAGGATCCAGATGAATGGCCAGGTGGCTCTTATCCAAAGTTTAGCTCAGGGGCAAGAAGAGTTGAGAACCTTTGTCCAAAAACTTCAAAGTAATGGAGTCAGGAATCTAATTGTCAATCAACCCCCGTTAAAACAAGCTGATTTGGTTGAAAGGAAGATGAGGATAAAAGAAGGTAAGAAACCGGTTACCACTGATTGTTCTTCAGTTAAAGAAAAAAGACATGGTAAAGTTAATCCACCTCAACACAGGGGATGTAGAAGACAATTTATCAAATTCAGCACTCCAATGTCACAAGTTCTGCAATGCTTGTTGGAGATGAAACTAATTCCCTTGAAAAATTCTCCTCAAAATCCTAAAACTTCCTCTCCTCGCTATAATCCCAAGGCAAGGTGTGGGTATCACTCCAACTGTCCTGGACATGATACTAATAGTTGTTGGACATTGAAGAAAAAGATCCAAGACCTTATTGACGAAGGAATCCTAGAGGTTACTCTAGAAGGTCAAGTTGAATTCTACTATCACCCATCAAACACCGAAGCTGCAAGACAAGTTGCCCAGTGTAGCAAGAAAGGAAGCCTACCTATTCCTATTGAGATATGGGGCACCTTGGGACATCCAAGTGGTAAATTTGATTTCATGGTGAAGTATACTGCTCCTCAAAGTTCACAGATTGCAATTGAGGACATTCAGCCAACTGGATGGGACAACATTTGAATTTTCATTTGTAATTTCTTTTATTTGTTTGAACACTTACTATTATGTTAAACTTTTGTTTTCATTAATGCATTGCATATGTTTGTCTTGAATTAATCCATTCGTTCCACTATATTTTGAATTATGCTTCTTATTTCTATCTTGTGATATTTAACTCCTGATAAAGCTATAAGCCTGTAGAGGGAGGATGACGAAAACAATACCATAATATTAGGCAGTATGCTTTTGAACAGACTAGGCTGACGATGTACAGGCATTGTTTCAATTCCTAAACAGTGGAGATATAAGGAAGTTAATCCCTAGTCAACCCTTTTGAGCCTATGAAGTAGGAGTTTTTATTCTCGCACAAATTAAAACCCTTATTCATAACCCGGGGCAGGGTAGTTACTCGGTTAACTCAAATATGATAATTATTTGTGTTGTACACAACTAACGATGGTTCTCTGTAATCATGAAACCTGACAGTCAATATCAAGCAAAAGAACAGTCTTGCTAAGTCAAAACCTATGAAGGAGACTTAGTAAAACATTAAGACATCCCGCTGACTGTAACCCTGAAATAAGCAGTTCAGGCAAAAAGAAGGGATAATAAAGTCAAAAGAGAAAAAAAAAAAGAGGTCACTATGAATCCTCAGCAAAGAAAGATGACTGAGTATTCAAATAAATTTTTGATTTCTGAACCATCACAAATGTAAGTGTTACAATTCCAAACTACTTTGGAACTTCAATGCATAAGTTAACTGAGTGTAGGACTGAAGAACATCATGGAGATTGGGTTGGGTACAAATAAAATTTGAGCCTTTATCCTTTGTTTCTTAAACCGTGAACCAGGCCACGTTATAACCCTTTAAAAGTCCTAACTGAAGCATGGTTAGTTTGAAAAGCGTACTGTTACAAAAAGGTATCCTGACTCCTTTAGGGCTTATTATAAAACTTGAGTTAATAGCACAGTTTTCACAAAAATTGTTTTTCTAAAATAACTCTTTTTCAAAACTTCAAGACAGACATAAGCATTGCATTTTTGAATATATTTGTTTGCATATACCTGAGTGTTTGACAAATGGAGAAACTTACAGGATGAATGTTCAATGAACCAAAGTCCTTCCGATGAAAAAAGTTGCTTCCTGGATCAAAGTCCATGTATACAAAGGGGCATAGTCATTATCTCCCAATCAAGGGGGCAAGCCATGATACTGCCTAACTCATGTGGGGCAATCAGGACAGGATTCAGTTATGTTTAAGTATCCAGGGGCAGATCTCCACATCTGTCTAAATTACCGAGGGTAACATTACAAAGTTCATAATGCCAGGGGCATAGTCACTGTTTCCCAGTCAAGGGGCATACCAACTTACTGTTCAATTCATTTGGGGCAATCAGGTCCAGATTCAACAATGCTTAATAGCCAAAGGCAGCTCTCCTCATATATGTGAATTACATGATGTCAGGGGCATATTATTGTGAGGCACTCTGTTTATTTCTCTTACATTCAGATACTTCCATTATGGTATAATTCATCCTCAACCAAGGGGCAATGCTTTCTCTTCAAATCTAATACCCGGAGCATATATGGTCCATCACAATTTGAAGACACATTCCTCTCATTGTATTACCTTGATATTGGATTCTCAGCTGAAACCATGATGGAAATTAATTGTCTACGCCAGTAGTATCAGAAGGTGTCAGTATCATGTCTTCAGATCCAGCTATGAGGATTTCTGGGAAGGTATTCAGGAAAGTTAAAAATTTCAGGAGATCCAAATCCAATTGGTTATACACTCTCGAAGTTGAAACGATTCTGTTTTCAAGTTCAGCTTTACTTTTCCCTCTGAATCCAGATTTACTTTTACCCTATTTACATAAGTGAAACGTCCATTGGTTGTGTTTGAATGTATTATGCTTTTGAATATGATTGATGTTTACCAGAAATACATAAATGCTTAATATGATTGATGTTTACCAGAAATGCATGAAAATGCAGTAATAGTATTTACTAAGGACGAACGAGGGAAGGAATTCAACGAAGCTTCGCCGGTTCATCCTACAAGACAGCTACAAATCCTCCGGTAGGACAAATCCATCTTCATAAGTACTTCGAGTCACGTCTCCCCTGGAATTTATATCCATCTCTTTTATCCTCATACGGATAGTCGGAAATTTATTTTTCCAATAGGAGTACGACGAACGAAGACGGGAGGTTATGTATACCCTACTATCAAACGAAGACGGGAGGTTATGGGTACCTTACTATCAAACAAGACGGGAACGAGTTCCTCATATTCTTCAGCAACGAATCGGGATTTATTTTCCCTGGCCAGCAGTTATTATATGAAGATATCCAGACGCTTCAAGCTACATGATGCATACATACATCATTTACATCATAACATACATACACCTAGATACATAATACATTAATTAAGTGCATCATATTATACATGCATACATAATGCATAAACTAATATTGTCCTACAGAATGTTATAATCTTGTTTTTCAGATTAACTCTCCAGCAGACAGACTTCATCAACAACTTGTGACTTTGGGCCGTTGTTTATCTTCCCAAACGTTATACCTCAGGACGTTGTTTATCCTCCTGAAAGCTATCATTACCTCAGAACGGTGTTTATCCTTCTGAAAGCATATCATCACCTCAGGACGTTGTTTATCCTCCTGAAAGCTATCATTTCCTCAGGACGTTGTTTATCCTCCTGAAAGCATATCATTTCCTCGGGACGTTGTTTATCTTCCTGAAAGCATATCAAGACTTTGGGCCGTTGTTTATCTTCCCAAAGGTTATATCATTTCCTCGGGACGTTGTTTATCTTCCTGAAAGCATATCAAGACTTTGGGTCGTTGTTTATCTTCCCAAAGGTTACATCATTTCCTCAGGACGTTGTTTATCCTCCTGAAAGCATATCATGACTATTGGGCCGTTGTTTATCCTCCCAAAAGTTATACTTATACCTCAGAACGGTGTTTATCCTTATGAAAGCATATCATCACCTCAGGACGTTGTTTATCCTCCTGAAAGCTATCATTTCCTCAGGACGTTGTTTATCCTCCTGAAAGCATATCATTTCCTCGGGACGTTGTTTATCTTCCTGAAAGCATATCATTTCTTTGGGCCGTTGTTTATCCTCCCAAAAGTTATACTTATACCCTAGGACGTCATTTATCTTCCTGAAAGCCATTATCATTATCTCAGGACGTTGTTTATCCTCCTGAAAGCTATCATTATATCTTCATATTTTGGACTGCTTTATCCTCCAAAAGATGTATTTGAAGAAATTTTCTCCAAGTGGCATCTTTAAGCCCACTCAAGCATATACAGCTAGTCATAAATATCTCTCTATGCACGGGTGAGTGCAAATTTTTGGGCTTTTATGTTCAATCCCCTTCAACATTCCAGGTCACGACTGGCAAATATACCAATCTAACCCCTCAGGTTTCAGAAAATTGAACAGGGGCAGCTGTTGCACCCCAAAATTTGCCCTCACAATACAAGACTTTGTGTGTCAAGGTTCACAAGACCTTTCATGAGGTTCATGAAGTTTACAAGACACTTTATGAGGTTCACAAGGTTCACAAGACATTTCATGAGGTTCATGAAGTTTACAAGACACTTTATGAGATTCACAAGGTTCACAAGACATCTTATGAGGTTCACAAGATTCACAAGACATCTTATGAAGTTCACAAGATTCACAAGACATCTTATGAGGTTCACAAGGTTCACAATGATGTTCACAAGGTTCACAAAGTTCACAATTAGTCAGAAGATTTGACAATTCCCTCAGACAATGCATCCTTCTAAGCAGTGCATCCTAAACTAGGGTTTTGACTTTAATCAGGCTAAATGTACTTCCAAGACTTCAAGTGAGCTTCATAACATCCTATATGTGTTTAAGAATCCCCATGACAAATTTCAGAACTTTTCTCAAAGGTTTGCTCAGTCAAATGATCAGATAAGTCAAAGTCAATCAAAGTAGTTAAAAAGTCAAACTGAGGTCAACTGTGGTCAACCAAAGTCAAACTTCATGATTTTTTGTCAACATCAAGTATATGAATTAAAATTCATCATTTTATCAAGGGTTGATCATGATTCATCAAGGATATTTCAGATCATCAAGAATCAGAGGTTTCTAAATTAGGGTTTCCTCAGGAAAAGTCAACTGAACTTTGACCAGCCATAAATTTCACATGCTTCATCAAAATTTTCCCATCCAAAGCTCAATTTGAAGGAAATTGAATTCTCTACAACTTTGTGTCTCACAAGCCAAGCCCAAAAATGCTTCATTTGGAAGGTATGAGCTAAGACATTATAGGTCCTTTTGAAAGTCAACAAAAAGTCAACAACTTTAAAAGGGCATAACTTGAGAATGGTAAATGATATGGACATGAAACCAGTGGGGTTGGTTAGAGGACTCTTCAAGATTTCCAAAATGTCCAAGAACACCCTCATAGCATTAAAATTGAAGGATTTGTGCCCTTGCAAAATTGGGAAATTTTTTAGAAGAATATTGAACAAATGGGGTCTTAAAATCAATTTTTCTCAAATGGGCTAACCATTATGCAACCCAATCCTTGAGATAACATCCCTCACGAGCCAATGACAAGAAATTCTAATTTTTTATATTTTATTTGATATTTATTTGAATTGTATTCATTTTAAATCAAATTAAATCTAAATAAAATCTAAAAATCAAAATTTGGACATGATTCTTCTTCTAGAAATTCATCAATGTTGTTTAACATGATTGGATCTTGTACAAATTCGTGCTAGACCAGATTGGAATACAAATATTTGATTTTTTCACATTTTTGGATCATGACATTCCTTCACACTCAAGGCATCCAAAAAAGCCCATAAATCCAAAGTTTCTTGACCTAATTCAGTCCACTATAAGTATACAACATGAAGCAATACACTAGGGACGAATTTCTGGCCTCCAAGAGTAAGTTCACATATTCAAAAATCTCACCAAAAGTCAAATTCGGATTTCATAATTCAAACCTTTTCAAGCCAATTTGAAGGTTGAGACATCTTTATGGGACATCTTTGAATCGTTCTCAATGCTTATTTGCATCCAAAACATCTCACATTGCATAAACCGAATCATACTATGTTCTTGAATTTAAATTTTTTGATTTCATATATTTGTTGATCTTAAATAATATTTGATGACTGCTTGATGTTTGTGAAGGTGTTAGGAATGTTTCTGGGTTCTTAATTTGAAGAATCGTGACCTTAATCTCCAAATGCCATTTTAGGGTTCATAACCTTCAAATTAGGGTTTCACGATTAAGTGAATATAAATGAATTCTGAAATTGTAGATCAATTGCAAATGATGTCTGGATTATGTTCATGTATTTAATTTAACAAAACTGTACATAAATGATGGTGTATGGATTTCGTAGGGTTTCTTGCAATTTGAAATTTCGCAGAAAAGTTTGTGGATAATTTCGCAGGAAATTTTGCAGTTCCAGAGGTTGAAGATGAAGCCAGCGCGCGCGTTTTGAAATTCAAATATTATTCATAATATTTTATGTAATTGTTTCTGTTTTGTTTCATAAATGCAGCGTTGGCCTGGTGGTGAGAGACGCGCGTGTATTTGTTTGAGGACCCTGGTTCGAATCCTGGCTGCAGTGTTTTTTCTTATTTTTCTATTTTAATTGTTATACTTAATATATTATGTATTGTGATGAATATACTAACAGATGCGCCCTCCCGGCTGGAATGGTAAATGCGTTTGTGTAATGTTTAAAGGTCCTGGGTTCGAATCCTCCCCAGGCCTTTTGTGTTGTTTTCTTTTTTCATGATTTTTCCAGGTTAGACAACAAAACCAATTGGAGTTGGTTTGCTACCAACGCGCGCATGTAGCCCAGTGGCTGGGATCTTTTTCAGGTATTGGGGAGGTCCTGGGTTCAAAACCAGACCTCCCCCTTTTTCTTTTCCTTCATTATTTTCTTTGTTTGTTTATTGTTATTATTAATTTTAATTAAAACTATAACCCTAATTTAATAAATCCTAATATATTTTCATAAACCAAGATTAACCCTAAAAAAATATTTTTTCTAAAACCCTAATTGTTTTCATATAAATGTTAATTATGTTTCTCTATTTTTATTAATATTATTTATTTATAATTATCATTATATGTAGTCTTATTTAAATAATGTAAATAATTTTAAATCATGTTTAAAACAATAAAATTCTTAACTTAATTTTGTAAATATAATAGTATGATTATTTAATTATAATTAATTCTATTTTCATAATATGTATGTATTTTATAACTTGTTCATAATTTAATTTTTTATATATAAATAATTTTTTAATACATGCTTAAAAATAATTAAAACTTGTTAATTTAATTTTGGTAAATATAATTTATTTTTATAATATGTTTATAATTAATTTAATTTTTTTATAATTTGCATATAACTTAAAACTTTATAATAATTAGTATAATTGCTTATATTTTCTTATTAGTCTTAAATAATAATTGTTTATACAAAATTGATTTTTAATTATTATGTTAATATTATTAATTATGTTTATATGATATTTTGTTATTACTAACCCCATGTATATTGTGTTTTATTATTATTATTATTTTACTAACCCAATTATATTATTATTATTTTGCTTATATATTTAATTTGTTAATTATTATTATTATGTAATTGTCTCCTGGATGTAATATTTTAGTAATAATGTTTATTATTTATATTTTATGCTATGGTTAGTAAAATAGGGAGTGTAACATGTTTGTATGTTTAAAATCAATTTAGATCATTAAAGTTAAAGATAAATATTAAAATTTTACACTCACACACGTAAGTCGATCTTTGATCGCCATCTCACTTCCATAAGGATACCTCTCATGTTGCCTATTACAAAAAGGTCAAGTAGGGTGTATAAAGCAAAGTCCCTAATTCACATCATCTAGACCCTAAACAGATAAAAAGATCAAGTCCCTTCGAATGTTGCCTTCGTAATGATCTTGTCCCTTTCGAATAAAGATGATAAGTCCCTTCGAATTGCTTATACACCCCACAGTTGCCTAAATAACAGATGTCCCTTCACTTGTCCCTTACATCCAAGGTAATGACTACCTATTCCTTAATAATAGGGATAGTCTTACCATTTAAAGGATTCAAGAACAGAAAAGACTTAAACTTAGGGTAGATTCCTCTTAGATACTTGCTCACTTTTTAAAACATTTCAAACACCTCACACATTCTAAACAATTTTCAAAACAAAGGTTTTTTACGCATCCGTACATGGATCATTATAAAACTCTTAAGAAAATTTTTATTCACACACTTCACATTTCAAAAACATTTTAAAGTGAGCTAAGTAACCAAGAGCCCATGGATGTAAAGGGTGCTAACACCTTCCCTTTACATAACCTACCCCCCGAACCCAAAAATCTTTTAAGGTCTTTCCTGTTCTTTTATGCCCTTTCCTTTTGGATAAAATAAAAGTCGGTGGCGACTCTTGCTATCCGCAACATTTAACTAAAGTCAGTTCTCCCATCGTGTTGCACTTGTTCAAATCTCTGTAGTCCACACACATACGTACCTTACCATCTTTCTTAGGTACCGGCACCACATTTGCAACCCACTGAGGATAAGAAGTCACAGCTAAGAACCCTGCATCAAACTGTTTCATTACCTCTGCTTTAATCTTCTCTGACATTTCAGGACGCATACGACGAACCTTCTGTTTCTTTGGACGACAATCTTCTTTCACTGGTAAACGGTGAACCACAATGTCTGTATCCAACCCTGGCATATCATCATAGGACCAAGCAAAGATTTCCACATAATCATGTAACATCTGAATCAATCTGCTCTTGACACTATCTTCTAAATCAGCCCCTATCTTGACTTCTTTCCTGTTTTCTTCAGTTCCCAGATTCACAACTTCGACTGGCTCTTCATGTGGCTGTATAGCTTTCTCTTCTTGTTGTAACAACCTAGCAAGCTCTACAGGTACTTCACAATCGTCCTCATTTCCGTCTTCAGCTTGATAGATCGGATTCTCGAAATTATAATTGGCAATAGTAGAACTGTTATCAACAGGATCCAGAGTGGATGAGGATCTGCATTTTAGTGATGTGGGTGTGTGTAAGAACACATAGCTGATAAAACAAAAATAAAAGAAAAGAAAGACAAGGAACACAATATTTACGAAAATGAAACGTCCACTGATTTTTATTGAATGAAGTATGCAAATGAAATGACAGCCCGTAACAAGCACACCATTGTGCCCCGGGTAAGGCACAAGGCTTAAGAGTTCAATTGTTCAAGAAATTACAAACTTAAAAGTAATAACACAGTAATAGTATTTACTCCTGACTAAAGGAGATATGAATAACATCTTCAGCTTTCCAGTTGTTGAGTCCAACACCCACAGTAGGAAAAATCCAAGCATCCAGGTTGTAGTCTTCATCATAGTCACCCACAACATTGATCTGATTTTTCATAATCCCCTGATTGGTGATACGAACAGCACGAGCACGACGAACAGCCTTCTGAGATTCTGCAGTAAAACCCAAACCAAATTTGTCAGACTTGTATGGAATATCAGGAAGCTGACCCCAAATAGTACAACCACCTTCATCCACCACAGCTCTAGCATCTTTGAGGGAGGCCATTGTTGGAGGTACTCTGGTGACCACAGGAACTTTCTTGACAACAGGAGGAGCTTCATAATCATTAACAATCCAAGGAACCACTTCAAATGTCTGACACGGAGTTTCAACATATTCACCTTCCACTTCAAGATACTTAAAGGTGTTCACATGGCTAACTATATATCCTTCCTCTCCGTAGACAGTAACAACCTTCCCTTCTACCGGATATCTCAGCTTCTGATGTAATGTAGAGGTTACAGCACCTGCCCCATGGATCCAGGGACGCCCAAGCAAACAAGAATATGACGGACGAATATCCATGACATAAAAGGTAGCATTAAAAACCTGAGAACCAACTTTGATTGGGAGATCAATTTCTCCATGCACCACTCTTCTCGAACCATCAAAAGCTTTCACCACTATATTATTGGGTTTCAACACAGCATCTTCAGGACTAAGCTTATTCAGGACTTCTTTGGGCAACACATTCAGAGAGGAACCATTGTGTATCAATACATGTGACAGGGTAGTGCCCCTGCATTCAATAGAGATATGCAGAGCCCTGTTATGATCCCTCTTGGCCGGAGTTAAATCAGCATCAGAGAAACCTAACCCATTATCATAGGTCAAGTGTGCAACACAATTTTCAAACTGGTCAACAGAAATTTCATTTGGTACATGAGCAGTCTTCAGAAACTTAATCAAGGCCTTGGCATGAGCCTCAGAACATAACAACAAAGACAACATAGAAATCTTGGAGGGAGTATGCCCCAATTGATCAACAATGTCATAATCATTCTTGCGAATGATTTTCAATACTTCTTCCATCTGCTTAGAGAGATCATCAGCAGCTGGCACATCAATAGGTATAGGTTCAATAACAGGACCTTTGCCCCGAGCATCAGTGGTGGAGGTAGCAGCTGGAGTAACTACATTCTTGGAAGTAACTGGAGGAGAGAAAACTCTTCCGCTTCGTGTGATCTTACTAGATCCAGCAATATTATCAACAGGCATATCAGCTAAGGGTTCCTGCTTAACACCATGGATATAATCATCAGACCCATAATGCCAAGGCACGACTTTGTCAGAAGTATATGGAATAGGACCAGGAGTGGTAATGACCATAGGAACCACTCTAGCTTCAGCAACAATCTTCACAGGGCCTTCAGCAGTAATCTTAATTGGACCCTTATGAGTGATTTTGACAGGTCCCTTAGAAGTAATCCTTACCGGCACTTTATTAACCATATCCACCTCTTCAACCTTCGCACGCTTAGTTATATGATCAACCATACTTTCCACAGAAGATGGAGTCCTTTCAAACACTATGGTATAGTTATTCATGAGACGTTGAATCCCATCTCTCAACCTCCAGCAGCTATCCGGCTTATAGGTACAATATAAACAATCCTCACGACAACCTGGAAAGAACCCAACTTGTACTAGCTTCTTCTTGATAACAGACAATGGTGTGGTCAACTCTGCAACTGAGGAAATATGTGAATCTTCATCAATGGCATTGACAATCTTCTCATGATTTGGCATGGGAGCAGTGATCACATTTGGAGTACCCGGAGGGTCAAACTCAATCTCTCCCGCATCAATCATATCTTGAATTTTGTTCTTCAATACCCAGCAACTATTAGTATCATGTCCCTGACAGTTCGAATGATATGCACATCGTGCATTAGGATTGTACCTGGGAGAGGTAACATTAGGATTCTGAGGAGCATCTTTCAGAGTGATAAGTTCAGCCTTCAACAAGTGTTGCAATGCTTGGGCCATTGACATGTTGATCTTAGTGAACTGCCTTCTAGCCCTCTGTTGATTTCCCTGTGGCTGCTCTGGTGTTGCAGGAGTTGGATTGGAGATATGAACTGCACTCACAGACTGATGCCTTCTATTACGATCAGGTTGACCATAAACAGCATTTGACTCTTTCTTCCCGCTAGGAGGCTTCTTTGCAGCACCTGATGAAGAAGCACCCACTTGAATCTTGCCACTCCTGATACCACTTTCTACACGCTCTCCTGTTATTATCAAATCAGTGAAGCCAGATGATGAGCTTCCAATGAGATGACTGTAAAAAGGATCATTCAACGTACACATGAACATATCAACTAACTCCCTGTCAGTCAGAGGTGGTTGCACTCTTCCATCCAAGTCTCTCCACTTCTGAGCATACTCCTTGAAACTCTCTTTAGCACCCATAGACATGTTCTGAAGTTGCATGCGAGTAGGGGCTAAATCAACATTGTATTGATATTGCTTATAGAAGGCTTCAGCAAGGTCATTCCAATCACGGATGTTGACACTCTCCAGCTGATAGTACCATTCCAGTTGAGCTCCAGATAAGCTCTCTTGGAAGAAATGGATCCACAACTTCTTGTCAGCAGTATGAGGTTGGATTCTCCTGACATAAGATCTCAGATGCAGCTTGGGACAAGAGACACCATCATAAACAACAAAAGTAGGAACCTTGAAACCAATGGGTATAACCACCCCAGATATCAAACTCAGGTCTTCAAAATCCAGCCCAGAAGATTTCTGTAATTCCATAGCATCCATTCTATCCACCAACATCTTGAACTTGTCCTCATTAGGCTCATGATAGTAGTTAGCTTCAGAATCAGAGTCCCACATTGTATTATGGAGACTGCCTCCCTCTTTCTCAGACTCCTCGGACTCATAGTCTTCCACCTGTTCTTTGGTCTTGACAGGACCTCTGAACCTTCTTCCCATGTTGATCAGGCCATCTGGCCTTCTAGTCTTCTTAGTCTTCTTGGCCAGTAGTGTTTTCAATTCATCCTGCCCCTTGGACAAGTTCAGGATCAGCTCTTGGAACTGTGCATTTTGTGCCTGAAGATCCTTAACTGTTTGTTCAAGAGCCATTGCTGAAATAAACAGCGAGAAGATAAGAAACCTGTGCACAATAAACCTGTGATGCAATGATATGATATGTGAACGTATATGCAATGTTTTCAAGGACCGCAGGATTTAAATTTGCTTAAACAAACAAGAAGGTAAACTTTTATTAGTAATAAATTTGTTTGCCCTTTGGGCTTACAAAATGAAATGAAATAAATACAAGAGATGGGGTTTTAAGTCTCCCATGGACGCTTCCTCTTTGTGTTGAGGTATGAGTTGAGATTTCGTTCCTCGTGAAGTTGCTTTGTTAGTTCCAGGATTCTTTCTTGGCTTGCTTTGTAATGAGCCTCGAAAGTATCCCTTTGCTCCTTCAACTGGACCCAAGATCTCTGTAAGTCTTCCATGTCAGTAGGCATGTCTGGGTGAAAGATGGTATAAGAAGTATCTCCTTCAGCAACAGGTTCCATGGTAACTGGCAGGATAGCAGGATATGGCATCATGAGAGTCTGAGCACGAGATCGCACCCATCTGAGATAAGCTTCCATAGGAATAGTGTACTTAGGCTCCAGAGTCTTGCTGTCAACCTTGTTCACTTTCCCCCATGCTCGTATGAATCTCTGACGGTAACCTTGCAAATCGTTGTCGTAGTCAAACACAATACCCTGAATCAACATGTCATGTGGACCATCACTCCGAGCATAACCAAACTGTCGTAGAGCTAAGGAAGGGTTGTTAGTAATGCCTCCTCTTATGCCTAGAAGTGGCACATTAGGAAACTCCCCACAACGGTCAATGATAGTGACATTCTCCATAGATCTGGAGCACCAATGAATATCTGAATGCGAGAGTGACATAATCCTTTTGGACCATCTGAACCCTTGCTCATTCTTCATCACTGAGCGAGGAAGGTGAGAAATAAACCACCTAGATAGCAAAGGTATGCAACACATCAGAGTTCCTCTTGCCTTTGTAGTACGAGTGTGAAGAGAGTGCAGGATGTCTCCAAGCAATGTAGGCACTGGATTGTGACTCAGGAATATATTGATGGCATGAACATCTATGAACTGATCTGGATTGGGGAACAACACTAAGCCGTAAATCAACAAGGCTAAAATCTCCTCAAAAGCATCATAGCTCATAGCTTTCAAGAATACTCGAGCCTTCTTTATCAACACCTTAGCAAGAATACCCTTAACTCCGCTTCTCGTTTCTAGAACAATGTCTGACTTCTTTAGATGTAGAGCTGCAACAATAACCTCAGGTTTAGGCTCTTTTTCCAAGCCTGTGAATGGTTTCTGATCAAGAACAGGTATACCCAGAAGTTTAGAGAACTCTTCCATTGTAGGAACCAGCTGGTAGTCGGGGAATGTGAAGCAATGGTGCTTAGGATCAAAGAACTGAAACAGGACACTCATCATGTCTTCATTGAACCCTGAAGTAACTAGATCCAGTAGGTGACCATGTCTCTTGATGAACTGAGAGTTTTCAGACACTTGAGAAACCAACTCCTTAAGCTTATGATGTATGCCTACAAAGTTGATCCTGATAGTGTTTCTACGAGCTGAAGCCATGACCTGCAACAAAGAACAAAGATAAATCCTTTGGTCCTTGAAATTGTTAGTGAAAATGCTATGCTTATGATGCATGATGATGTCATGATGTTATGCTCAATCACAAACATGTGGCACACACAAACAAGTCACACCATAGCCCTATGTTTAAAGGCTTGCATGAGGTTCAAAGGTCAGTACCCTCCCTTGAAGTTAGATGGTTCATCATGTCCTACAAAAGTAACCAGTTTCTAAGGGATCTCAATATCATTGATCCTTCACAAGGGTGGTTGTTCAGTAGGCAACTTACTTGCCAACCAAAACCCTCCAAGTTTAGAATCTCAATGAGCGTAGCATCGAGTATCAACCAACTTCAGTTTGCACCAAAGCCGGTTATCTCACTACTTTTCTAAAGGCCAAGATGGGATAACTAGGGTTCTAAAAGTTAGTTAGTGCATTGACAACATATGGCAGCCTCATATTATCCTTAACTTGACTTAAGGAACATAAGCACCAACCAAGAAGTCACACTAACTATGGCCACCAGATCAACCATATCGGTATACGCCGTACAGTTTCCTTGGTCTATTGCCATTTACCTAAGGTACACTAGATCCGGGTTAGGATCTTTCACACATAAGAGCCCAACAAGTAAGTATAAAGCAAACAAGGCAAACAATTTTAAGTGGTCTAATTCCTAAGGGTACCCCTCTTTTATTAAATCCCCAACAGAGTCGCCAGTTCTGTAACACGGTGGGAGAACTGACTTTAGTTATGTTGCGGATAGCAAGAGTCGCCACCGACTTTTATTTTATCCAAAGGAAAGGCATAAAAGAACAGGAAAGACCTTTTAAAAGATTTTTGGGTCCGGGGGGTAGGTTATGTAAAGGGAAGGTATTAGCACCCTTTGCATCCATGGTTATCCATGGGCTCTTAGTTACTTAGCTCACTTTAAAAATGTTTTTGAAATGTGAAGTGTGTGAATAAAAAATTTCTTAAGTATTTTATAATGATCCATGTACGGATGCGTATAAAACCTTTGTTTTGAAAATTATTTGAAATGTATGAAGTGTTTGAAATATTTTGAAGAGTGAGCAAGTATCTAAGAGGAACCTACCCTAAGTTTAAGTCTTTTCTGTTCTTGAATCCTTTAAATGGTAAGACTATCCCTATTATTAAGGAATAGGTAGTCATTACCTTGGATGTGTGGGACAAGTGAAGGGACATCTGTTTATTTAGGCAACTGTGGGGTGTATAAGCAATTCGAAGGGACTTATCATCTTTATTCGAAAGGGACAAGATCATTACGAAGGCAACATTCGAAGGGACTTGATCTTTTTATCTGTTTAGGGACTAGATGATGTAAAATGAGGGACTTTGCTTTATACACCCTACTTGACCTTTTTTGTTTAGGCAACATGAGAGGTATCCTTGAGGAAGTGAGATGGCGATCAAAGATCGACTTACGTGTGTGAGTGTACAATTTCAATTATTTATCTTACAAGTTAATGATCTAAATTAAATTTTTTACATACAAACATGTTTCACTCCCTATTTTACTAACCATAGCATAAAAAATAAACATTAAATATTACTATTAAAATATTACATCCAGGAGACAATTACATAATAATAATAATTAAAGCAAATTAAATAAATAAGCAAAAATAAATAATAATAATAATAATATAATTGGGTTAGTAAAAATAATCACAATATAAATGGGGTTAGTAATAATAAAATAAATATCATATAAAAATAAACATAATTAATAATATAAACAAAAATATTAGCACAATAATTAAAAGATCAATTTTTTATATGAACAATTATTATTTTAAGATTAATAAGAAAATATAAACAATTATATACTAATTATCATAAAATTTTAAGTTAAATGCAAATTATAAAAATTAAGTTAATTATAAACATATTATGATAATAAATTAAATTAGCAAATTTGAATTATTTTTAAGCATATATTAAAAATTATTTACATACAAGAATTAAATTATAAACAAATTATAAAAAATAAGTACATAATTAAAGTTTTACAAATAAATAAATTAAAGGTTAAATTGAAAAGAATTATAAAATTAAAATAAATAAATAAACTAATATTCACAATTAGGGTTTATAGAAATAATTAGGTTTTTTACAAAATATTTTAGGGTTTAAAAAAAAATAAGGTTTATATATATATTTTAGAATAATCAATTAGGATTAGTTAATAACTATACAAAATTTACAATATTAAAAAAAAACATAAATGATTTTTCTTATAAGATTTAAATTAAAAAACAAAAGATGAGTTCAAAAATAATATAAACATCCTATTTATTTTATTATTTGAATTTGTTTAAATAGAAATTAATTAAATAACAAAAATCAAAAAAAGAATGAAAGAAAACCAAAACCTGCCTGGGCTGGGATTTGAACCCAGTCCCTAAGCTTCCAACCTTCAGGACTAGCACTCCCACCACTGGGCCATGCGCGCGCGTTGATAGAGAATAGACACCATCAGGTTTTGTTGTTTATCCTGAACAATCATGAAAAAAACAAAGCAAATAATACAAAAGGCCTGGGGGGATTCGAACCCAGGACCTTCACGCAATACACAAGCACACTTACCATCCAGCCGGGAGGGCGCAACCGGTAGTACCACTAACACAATTCATTATATTTTAAGTCTAACAATTAAAATAGAAAAACAAGAAAAATTGTTGCAGCCAGGATTCGAATACAAGCCTTCAAGCATCACATATACATCTCTCACCACTAGGCCAACGCTGCAGTTGTGAAATAATATCAAACCGAATCAATAAAATATTAAAACTAAATTTTAAATCAAAATTTGGCGCCACTGATCATCTTCTTCTTCCTCCAGACCTGGGAATATTGCTGCGAATATTCCTGGGCAATTTCCTGCGAATTCCAGTTTGTAGCAAAACCTACGAATCTCAACTATCATCAAAACAGTAAAATCACATCAAATTAAAAGCGCAAACAAGGTCCAGAGGTTGATTCAAATTGATCTATGGTTTTAGAATTCGTTTATACTTGATGAATCATAAAGCCCTAAACCTCAATCGAAACCCTAAAAATGGTGGATTTCATTCTAGGTGATGAAACTTCACAAAACTTGTCCAGAATCAATCTATAACTTATCACAAACAAGAAACATTAATCAAAATTCATTAAAAACCAATCAATATTCAGAATCGAAAATAAAAAATTTCATGAATATGATGAATCGGTTTATGCATATAAGCTTGTTTTTGATGCTTTTGATGGCTGGGATTGGTTTAGTGATGTCCAAGGAACCCTTCCATGTCTTAAAAATACCTTAAAAGCTCTTGTAGGGAGGAAACCGAATTGATGTTTTTGATGATTTTTGTGAAGTGCAAACTTACTCTTTGAGGTCAGGAATTCGTGTCTTGTGCATTGGGTTATGTTGTATACTTATAGTAGAATCAAATTAGGTCAAGAGATTTGATCATTGCATGGACTTTTTGGATTTTGGAGATTGAAAAAGATTAAAGCTTAAATTTCAAATATTCTTGAATAAGACCTTTCTATTTCAAGCCAATCTTCATCAATATTGTATCAATTCAATCCAAATTATATTTATGACTTTCTAGAAGAGAAATATATTTTAAATTTTCACATTTGATATTTTATTTAAATTTAAAATGATTTTTTAATATAAAAATCATAATAAATAAATTAAATAAAATAAAATTATGAAAATATCAAATAAATTTCGTGCATGATGTCATGTATCACTTTGGGTCACAAAAAGTTCAGCCCATTTGGAGAAATTTGGTTTTAAGACCCTATTTTCTTCTTACACCATCCAAAAATTTCCCAACTTTGCAAGGGCACACATCCTTCAATTTTAATGCTATGATGGTGTTCTTAGACTTTTTGGAAAGCTTGAGGAGTCCTCTAACCAACCCCATTGGTTTCATGTCCATATCATTTACCATTCTCAAGTTATGCCCTTTTGAAGTTGTTGACTTTTTGTTGACTTTCAAAAGGACCTATAATGTCTTAGCTCATACCTTCCAAATGAAGCATTTTTGGGCTTGGCTTGTGAGACACAAAGTTGTAGAGAATTCAATTTACTTCAAAATGAGCTTTGGATGGGAAAAATGTGATGAAGCATGTGAAAGTTATGGCTGGTCAAAGTTCAGTTGACTTTTCCTAAGGAAACCCTAATTTAGAAACCTCTGATTCTTGATGATCTGAAATATCCTTGATGAATCATGCTCAACCCTTGATCAAATGATGAATTTTACTTCATATTCTTTATGTTGACAAAAAATCATGAAATTTGACTTTGATTTGACCACAGTTGACCTCAGTTTGACTTTTTAACTACTTTGACTGATTTTGTCTTATCTGATCATTTGACTGAGCAAACCTTTGAGAAAAGTTCTGAAATTTGTCATGGGGATTATTAAACACATATAAGATGTTATGAAGCTCATTTGAAGTCTTGGAAATCCATTTAGCCTGATTAAAGTCAAAACCCTAGTTTTGGATGCACTGCTTAGGAGAATGCCTTGCCTGAGGGAATTGTCAAATCTTCTGACCAATGATGAACTTTGTGAACCTTGTGAACCTCATAAGATGTCTTATGAATCTTTTGAACCTCATGAAAGGTCTTGTGAACCTTGTGAACCTCATAAAGTGTCCTGTAAACTTCATGAACCTCATGAAAGGTCTTGTGAACCTTGTGAACCTCATAAAGTGTCTCGTGAATCTTGTGAACCTCATGAAAGGTCTTGTGAACCTTGTGAACCTCATAAAGTGTCTTGTAAACTTCATGAACCTCATGAAAGGTCTTGTGAACCTTGTGAACCTCATAAAGTGTCTTGTAAACTTCATGAACCTCATGAAAGGTCTTGTGAACCTTGTGAACCTTCTTAGCACACAAAGTCTTGTATTGTGAGGGCAAATTTTGGGGTGCAACAACATCCTCATCAATGAGGGGCATATAAAAAAGTATGTCAAAGACGGAGCTCCTCGACAGGAGCAAACCAAGAAAGACGATGAAGTATCTTAAGAAGTTGTTCCAATGTCAGTCGCCTTCTCAATCACTAGACTCGAGGACTTCTTCATTCCTCGACGCCTAAGAAACACAGGGTACTTCGCCGCACACAGCCCCTGGGAGGCGTTCCCATCGGCCATGCTCATTTCAGGTGGAGGCTATACTAAGATGATCGTCAGATCAATCAGAAGAAGGATCGAACATTTGGTCGATTCATCGCCAAATCAACTTTCATCCCTTAAGAAGGTCAGGGGTAAATCTAAGTCGATCAAATTCTACATAGAAGAACTCCTCGGTGGTTCTCCAAAATCTCACATCCCTTTATTGATCCATGCCAAGATGGCAAAGACGGATGTTCGTAGGATACTCATTGACCAGGGAAGCTCGGTCGACATAATGTCCACCTCCCTTTTCAGAGCATTGCAGCTTGATCAGAAGAACCTGCCCCCGTATGTTGGATCTGATCTGCAAGGATTTAATGGGGATGCCACAACACCCTGGGGTTATGTCGGGTTGATGATCACGTTCGGGGAAGGAGATGCCTCCAAGACAATAAAGACGCAGTTCCTGGTCATTGATCTCCCATCACTTTACCAATGCATCTTGGGGAGGCCTACATTAGCTGAAGGCATCATCGTTCCATCCATGGTCCATCTCAAAATGAAATAATATACATAGAAAGGGCATGTATCTACTTTTCATGGAGACATTGAAGTTGCACAAAAATGTTTTGAGGTTGCGACCAAAGGGCAGACCGTGATAGAAACTGCACCTAAGAGCAACAAACACACAAGAGACAAAGATGCCCCAGCTGAAGAGATCCAGCATGAGAAGAAAGCAACAATTCAGATCAACATAATCGACCTTGACTCCCACATTCCAATAGATACCGAAGACGTCATATTTGCAGAGAATTCAGTCATGAGAAGAAACCAACTCTTCAGATCAACACAATCGACCTCTATATTGACTACACCAATCTCAATCGGGCTTGCCCAGAGGATTCTTACCCTTTTCCTAACATAGAAAAATTAGTTAATAGTTCTGCAAGTTTCAAACTGCTGTCTTTCATGGACGCTTATTCCGGGTACAATCAGATACCCATGGCCGAAAAGATAAGAGGCATACCGCCTTCATGACCCCGTCGGGAAATTACTACTACAATGTGATGCCTTTCGGACTGAAGAATTCGGGGGCCACATATCAACGCATGATGAACAAGGTTTTCCATCATAAATTAGGGACATGCTCGAAATGTACATGGACGACATGATCGTCAAGTCCACCCAGGAGTCTGATCACACATCCCATCTCCAAAAAATCTTCGACCAGGAAAGGACGTGCAGAATCCGTTTTAACTCCGAAAAATGCACCTTTGGTGTAAGATCAAGGAAGTTCCTCGGTTTATATCTTACAAAAAGAGGAATCGAGGCCAATCCTGACAATTGTCGGACCTTTTCAGAATTTCCTATGCTCAACTCGAAAAGTCAATTCAGTCCCCAAACTGCATGCTCACCTTGTTATCATGCTTTGTGGAAAAATCTTCCCAACACATCTCACCCTTTTTTCAAGCTACTTCGCAGGGAAGCAGCCTTTGAATGGACGGATGAGTACGAGCAGGCCCTGCAGCACCTCAAACGAGCATTATCGGAACCTCTAATCTTATCCAGGCTAACGACCGGGGAGGTCCTCTATATGTATCTCTTTGTCGGTACCGAGTCCATTAGTGCAACTCTCATTATAGAAACCCCTGAGGGGAAAAAGACCGTATATTTTACGAGTAAAGCCCTGCAAAGACCAGAATTTAGATTTCATCAAATAGAGAAGGTCGCCCTCGCGCTCGTAAATGCATCTAGAGGCTAAGACATTATTCCCAGGCACACACCATGGTCGTACGAACTGACCAGCCTATCAAACAACTGCTTTCCTGAACGGATATGGCTGACAGGATGATGAGATGATCACTAGAGTTGTCCGAGTTCGATATACACTATGAAAGTAGAAAAGCTATAAAGGCTCAAGCCTTGGCCGATTTTGTGGTTGAGATGACCCCCGCGAATACCACGCCTGAATTCACCCATAAGTGGGCCATCTACGTCGATAGAGCATCTAGCCCCTCAAGCAGCGCGGAATGAATCATCCTTGAAAACAAAGAGGGACTCATAATAGAAGTATCTTTGGCTCTCTTTTTCCCAACCTCTAATAACTATGTTGAATATGAATCTTTCCTAGCAGAACTCGGCTTAACTAAAGACATGGGTGCGCTAGAGATTAAAATTTACGTTGATTCCTAGCTTGTAGGATCACAGGTCAAAGGACACTACCAAGATAAAAACGATAATCTGGTCGAGTATCTGGCATTGGTACAACAAAAGTTGGCACATTTCAAGTCTTGGGAGGTCCAACACATTCCCCGCGAACGCAATTTGTGGGAGGATGTCTTGTCAAAATTGGCGAGCACGCGGAAGAAAGGGGGAAACAAGTTTGTCATCCAGGAAACACTTTCCCACCCTAGCATTGAGAAATTCCCTGAAATCATCGACGTCAACGTCATAGGTGACAGTAATTGGTGGATGACTCCAGTATACCTCTACTTAACAATAGGCGAGTTTTCATACGATAACAAGGAAACCAATGCCACTAGACGTCGCACATACTCTATGTACTGATAGATAATAAGCTATATCACAGAGGATTTTCCATACCACTTCTCAAGTGCGTCGAGGAAGAAAACCTGTCATACATCTTGCACAAAATACATGAAGGCATAAACGCACAACACCTAGGAGGTAGATCCTTGGCCCATAAAGCTTTAAGGGCGGGCTACCACTGGCCAACCATGCAGAACGACGTCAAAGAGCACGTGAAAAGTGCGACAAATACCAACGCCATGGAGAGATGCACCTCGCACCCCCTAACACGCTCAAGACTATGTCACCATCGTGGCCATTCGCGCAATGGGAAATGGACATCCTTGGTCCATTCACTGTCGGCTCCTTCTAGAATAAATATATGATCGTGGTCGTCGACTATTTCACTAAATGGATAGAAGCCGAGGCTTTGGCCAGAATTATTGCATTCAAAATTTTGCGGTTTTATAAGAGAAACATCCTAGCCAGGTTCGGCATGCCTCGATCCTTGATAATGGACGACGGCACATGATTCACCGACAGGAACTTCCAGGATTTTATCGCCAAAATGGGCACCAAACAGCACTTCGCGTCAGTCGAGCACCCCTAGACTAAAGGGCAGACCAAAGCCTCCAACAGAGTCATTCTACGAGGCTTAAGACGAAGACTTGGTGAGGGAAAAAAAAGATGGGTCGAGGAACTCCATAGTTTACTCTAGGCCTACCAGACGAATCCACATTCTAACACCGGGGAAACTTCATTCCAAATGACATACAAAATAAAAGCAGTCATTCTCGTAGAAATTATAGAACCTTCTAGACAGACAAAGTCTCCTCTGGAAGAAGAAATCAACGATGAAGCATTGAGAGAGGAGCTCAACTTAGTCGAGGAGATCCACTCATGGGAAGCTCTCTGTGAAGAATCCCCAAAACAAAAGATCGCACTACACTATGACGCCAAGATCATCAAATGAGAATTCCAGGTAGGCAGTCTTGTCCTGCATAGAAATAAGAAATATTCACGTAAGAGAAAGCTCGTAGTGAACTGGGAGGGCCCATATCGGGTCAAGTCAAAAACTGGCACATGAGCCTACTACCTCGAAAAACAAAATGGAGAACCATTTGCTCGACCATGGAACGCTGAAAAGCTTAAACAATATTACAACTAAGTCCAAACAAAGCGTGGAATAACTGTCAATGGATCTACCTCGTCAATGGAGGGGGAACGCCCGACCACATGTATGTATTGTGGTATAAGTACAAACTTTAAACACAACGTAAGCGAACTCTTGCCCAGTTAACAGACAGATGATTCTCCCAACGGGGACACCTCGAACAAGCTCCGCTGTTACCATACCAGCGTGGCAGACCCCTTTGTCGAGATGGAAAAGGCCTAAGCCTTAAGGGAATTAGGAACTCGATCGAGTCCTTGACGCCCTTCGACGATAACAAATCTCACTCCTCGGCAAGTTCCATACACTGTCGAGTTCATCATAACACGTCGAGCATATCCATAATTCAATAAAATAATTTAAAGCATATATATTATGAATAAAAATGAACAGACAAAAAGGGCAATAATTATATTTATCAAAAGGCCGACCATGAGGCCGAACATTGTCATAAGTTACATAAAAAAAGGGACTAAGTCCTGTAAACCAAAATACATAATATGACACGCATGCCAAGAAACTTCATGTTACACCCCAAAATTTTCCCTCTCTTTTCATAGCATATAACATGTCATTTGTGCACATAGAATTACATTCATTAGCATAGAAAAATGAAACATTAACATTCATTATTGAGAGCATAAAGCAGGGCAGTGATTTCACTTCAGATGTGGTTGTTCAGTTATGACCCGATTCAGATGGATGTTTGACCTTTTCTAGGTCAAACTATCAAGAGATTGCTTCAACTGCAATTTATTTGTGCCAGTGATTATTTCTTAGGCAATGCGTATTCAATGTTAAGTTGTGTTGTGTGTGAAAGTTTTCTGGTTTATCGAACACTTATGTGTGAAAAGTTTGGTCCCGATTAAGTGCTCATCAGTTTATCGGTGATTCATCTATGGATTTATTTTCCTCAACATGTATTCAAATAATCAGGGAAAGTTTCAGAATATTCAAGTGGCTGAGGCTTAAGTGGCAAGGTTCAGGTTATTCAGTTATTCATGATTGGCTTTAATTAAGTGGCTTGTGAAAAAAAATCGAGTTTTGGAGCACTCTGGGAGGAAGTTAATCCTACCGCCATTTTAATTCCAGTTCGTATTTTATTTTTCTGCACTCGCTTTATTTTATTTACTTTCTGCATCGCCTTACTTTATTTACTTCCCGCACTCGCACTACTTTTATTTATTTATCTGCACTCGCACTAATTACTTTTATGAAAAATAATAAAAAGAACTTTTACTTTACCACGTCTAACTAAATCCATAAATGTTAGAATGTAAGGATCGTAATTGAACCAGTAATCCGTACAATTGTTCGTAGAAACACTTAAGGGATATTTTAACTTTCAATTTAAGTTTAATTGTTTTTACCTATTTCAAAAACAGGCAAAAGCGCTTTGTCTAGTTCATTAGGAGTTTTTGGATTAAAAAGAAAAGAGATTTTAAAACCATTTTCGGACGCGTTAAGAAGTTTAGAGTCTGGTTTGTCAGAACCTCTTTTTGCTAAGAAATCCAGGTTAAAATACTTTTCAACTTAGTTAAGATACTATATTTCTTAAAAATAGGTTTACTACTCTAACGTAGTACGCACCTTTTTATCTGTGACAATAGGAGAGGTTGATTGGAGAGTACAACTCGGTTCTGAATACGCAAAAGCGACAGTTCCTGTTAAATTAGTTTTTTTCAAAATGGAAAACATTGCTCATAAGTAGTTCTATTAACAAGTACCGGATTATCAATTGATTATGTGAATTACATTCGAGCCTGTCTTTATTAATTGTTTACAATTACTATTTTATTTACCATTGCGCACTCTTTAAAACCATTATATTCAATTGCCTTATATACACACCATAACAACAGGTACGATAGATTGACACTTGGTCTATGTGGATTCGACAATCTTTTATATTACTCTGACGTGTTCTACACTTGCGAAAAACACGCATCAAATTTTTGGCGCCGTTGTCGGGGACCAATTTCGTCAAATTTCATTACATGTAGTTATACCGTTTAGACTAAGGTTGTTACCTGCCGGTCAATGCAAAAGACTCGCAGTGCCGAAAGCTTAGTAGACCCTCTAGCTGAACCTGAACATTACGCTCGCGCACGTTTATTTTTCCATAGGATTAGGAGAGCTATGGCCGAAGATAAAAACCGAAGACCTCTTAAGCACTTCCCCCAACCATCAAACGAGGAACCTAGTTACAGTATAGTAAACCCCGTTATCCCAGCTAATAATTTTGAACTTAAGTCATCCCTGATGCAATTAGTGCAACAAAGACAATTCACAGGTCTTACTACCGAGAACCGAAACCAACATTTAAAAAACTTTCTCCAGTTAGCAGACACCTTTAAAACCAATGGGGCTCCTCCTGAGGCAATCCGCTTAAGATTTTTTCCTTTTTCCCTCAGAGATTAAGCTCTATCATGGTTAGATTCCCTTCCACCCAATTCCATAACAACTTGGGAAGACCTTAGAAAAGTATTCCTTGCTAGATATTTTCCCCCAAGCAAGACCGTTGTTCTTCAAAACCTAATAACCAGATTTACCCAAAACCAAGGAGAATCGTTGTTCGAAGCCTTGGAGAGATATAAAGAGCTATTAAGAGCATTCCCACATCATGGCTTAGAGAATTGGCTAATCATTCAAACCTTCTATAATGGACTTCATTATAACACTAAGATGACCATCGACGCTGCCGCTAGTGGCGCACTGATGAACAAACCTTACCCTGAAGCTAGTGCCCTTATCGAAGATATGGCCAAAACCATCAATCATGGGGAGTAGAAAAGGCAACAGTGGAAAAGAAGGAAGCCCAAGGAGGAATACATGAGCTAAGCTCTGTAGACATGATGCAAGCTAAAATGGACGCGTTGGCCCTTAGAGTCGAACATATGTGTACAAACCCGAATACTGTAGCTGTAGTTTCGTCGAATTGTGAGATATGTGGGAAGCAAGAACATGAATCCGCCGAATGCAATTTGTTAAATGAGACCAACCCTGAGCAAGTGAACTACACCCAAGGGAACCCATTTTCAAACACATACAACCCTGGATGGAGGAATCACCCAAGCTTCTCCTATAAAAATAATAACCCTATCCAAAATACCGCACCTCCGAGACAACAAGGTTATTAAGCCCCGAGAACAAATCAACCTATGCAACCTGTACCACCAAATCTGAGCCTTGAGAAAATTGTGGAAAATTTTATCACCGCTCAAACACAACAAAACAAAGAGTTCATGAACCAAAACGTCCATGTTAACGAACTAATTACCCAATTAGGAACCAAGGTTAACCAAATTATTACTCACAACAAGATGCTTGAAACCTAGATCTCTCAGGTAGCTTTAAACCAAGCCCTTCAAACTACACCTGGAGGACAGTTCCCTGGACAACCTCAACAAAACCCGAAAGGGCAAGCAAATGCCATTACTATATGAAGTGGAACCGCTTATAAGGAACCTTCTAACCCTAGATTAAGTGATCCCGAAACTTCTGAGAGAAATGAAGAGAAGGAACTAGAGGAATCTGAAAACCCGAAAAGTCAAGAAAAAAGAGAAGAACCAAAAAACAAAACCTATGTACCACCACCGCCATACAAACCACCGATACCATACCCTCAAAGACTAAAGCAAAACCAGATCAATAATCAGTATCAAAAATTCGTTAAGGTTATAGAAAAACTTCACGTAGAAATCCCCTTTACAGAAGCCATCACCCAAATACCTTCTTACGCTAAGTTTCTCAAATACATACTTACAAATAAACGTAGACTTGAAGATCCGAAACCCGTGGAATGGAATTCTATTTCCGAAAATAGGTTAGAAAAGAAAGATAAAGATCCCAGAAATTTTTCCATTCCTTGTATTTTGGGGAATCATGTCATCGAAAAAGCTTTTCTAGACTTAGGAGCTAGTGTGAGCTTGATGTCTTTAGTAGTTTGTGAAAGGTTAAACTTAGGATAATTACAACCTACTAAGATGTCACTTTAATTAGCCAATAGATTCGTTAAATACCCTATAGGAATACTTGAAGACGTCCCTGTTAGGATAGGTCAGCTATTTATCCCCACTGATTTTGTTGTCATGGACATTAAAGAAGATGACGACATAACGATCCTCCTAAGTAGACCGTTCTTATCAACCACTGGAGCCATAATAGATGTTAAAAAAGGGAAACTAACCTTTGAGGTAGGTAACGAGAAGATAGAATTTATACTCTCAAAATTTCTTATGGCACCTGTAATAGGAGATGCTTGTTATGCCTTAGATATCATTGATGAATGCATTAGGGAATTAGAACAAGAAGAAGAAACTGAATCTATAAAATTGCCATCAACCCTTATTTGGGAAGATGACAGTTATAAAAAACTCTACATTGATGATAACCTTCACGAATGTTTATCTCTTACCCCAGATCATATGCCTTGCCCTATGAAACCAACCGTAAAACTTAAGGAACTGCCTAAGAACCTGAGATATGAATTTCTTGATGAAGAAATGGACCGTCCAGTTATAGTCAGTGCTACCTCGGACCAAGAGGAAACAAACCAATTGTTAGATGTTTTACGAAGGATCCCCTCAGCCTTAGGATATAATCTCAGATCTAAAAGGAATAAGCCCATCCGTATGCATGCATCGGATTTTGCTTGAAGAAGATTCAAAACCCTCCAGAGAACACCAACGAAGAATAAATCCTATGATGAGTGAATTAGTTAAGACTGAAGTTCTTAAGTTACTAGAGGCAGGTATAATATATCAGATATCGGACAGTAAATGGGTAAGTCCTGTGCATGTGGTACCTAAAAAGGGAGGCATCACAGTCGTGCAAAACGAGAAGGGCGAATTTGTAGCAAAAAGAACTGATGGAGGTTGGCGTATGTGCATAGACTATAGAAAATTAAATAAAGCAACTAGGAAGGACCATTTCTCATTACCATTCATAGACCAAATGTTGGAGCGCCTAGCCAGACACTCTTACTTTTGTTACCTAGATGGATATTCAGGATTCTTCCAAATACCTATTCACCCCGAAGATCAAGAAAAAACTACCTTTACATGCCCAGTTGGAACTTTTGCCTACAGAAGAATGTCTTTTGGACTCTGTAATACCCATGCCACTTTCCAACGCTGCATGATGTCTATCTTTGCAGACTATTTAGATGGAATCATGGAAGTATTTATGGAAGATTTCTCAGTTTGTGGATCTAATTTCAAAAATTGTCTTATCAACCTTGAGAAAATCCTGGAAAGATGTGTGGAGGTAACCCTTGTGCTAAATTGGGAAAAGTGTCATTTCATGGTCACCGAAGGGATTGTTTTAGGACATATAGTTTCCAAAAAAGGTATAGATATAGACAAAGCTAAAATAGAAGTCATAGAGATTCTAAAACCACCCAAGACTATCAGGGATATAAGAAGTTTTCTTGGATATGCCGAATTTTACCGACGTTTTATCAAGGACTTCTCCAAAATAACAAAGCCCTTAACTGGTCTTTTAATAAAAGATGCTGAATTCATCTTCGATGAAAAATGTACTGAAGCATTTAATCTATTGAATCAAGCTCTGATTTCAGCACCTATAATGAAACCCCCTGATTGGTCAGAACCGTTTGAGATAATGTGTGACGCTAGTGACTATGTTGTTGGAGCCGTTCTAGGTCAGAGAAAAGATAAAAAGTTAAACGTAATTTATTATGCCAGTAGAACCCTAGACGCTGCACATCTCAACTACGCAACAACCGAAAAAGAGCTCCTAGTTGTAGTTTTCGCGATAGATAAATTTAGATCTTATCTAGTAGGAGCCAAAATTATAGTTTACACCGACTATGCTGTCATTTGTTACTTACTAAGTAAAAAGGATGCCAAACCTAGGTTACTTCGATGGATTCTATTACTGCAAGAGTTTGATTTAGATATTCGTGATAAGAAAGGCACAAATAATGTAGTAGCTTATCACCTTTCTAGGCTAGAATACCTGAAACCTGACTCAGTACCCATAAATGACGATTTTGCCTATGATAGACTGATAGCCCAACTAGAAACTATTGAAGATGATAACCCAGACCCACATGAGCATTCTCATAAATCTCTAGCTATAAGTAATGTACCTTGGTATGCAGACTTTGTTAATTACCTAGCCACTAACATCATACCCCCGATCTAAATTACCACCAGAAGAAGAAGTTCTACAGTGATGTGAGAAACTTCTATTGGGACGAACCATTTCTTTTCAAGAGAGGTAAAGATGGCATTTTCTGCTGTTGCGTTCCAGAAGAGGAGGTACATAATATAATTAAGCATTATCACTCTGCACCCTATAATGGACATGCAAGCACATCTAAGACCTATGCCAAGATTCTTTAAGCTGGCTTATTCTGGCCTACCATGTGGCGTGATGTCTATGCTTTCATTGTCAACTATGACAGACGCCAACGTACATGAAATATTTCAAGACATAATGAAATGCCTCTAAGAAATATCCAAGAAGTAGAACTCTTCGACCTATGGGGTATAGTCTTTATGGGACCGTTCCCACCATCTTTAGGAAACCAGTATATCTTAGTAGCTGTTAACTATGTGTCTAAATGGATTAAAGTTATCGCCGCACCCACGAATGACACCATAGTAGTCATCAAATTATTTAAAAATTATATATTTCCCAGGTTTGGAACACCCCGCTTAGTCATAAGTGATGGAGGTTCACACTTCATATCGATAATATTTGATAAACTTTTAAGCAAGTATGGAGTTAAGCATAGAGTAGCAACACCATACCACCCACAGACTAATGGACAGGTGGAATTATCTAATAGGGAGATCAAACAAATTCTTGAGAAGACTATCTCTATATCTAGAAAAGATTGTTCACAGAAACTTCAAGAAGCGTTATGGGCCTATAGAACCACTTTCAAAACCCCTATAGGAACAACCCCTTATCAACTAGTCTATGGAAAATCATGTCACTTACCTTTTGAGTTAGAGCATAAGGCCTATTGGGCCATCAAAACTTTGAATTTGGATTACCTAACTGCTGGTGAAAAACGTATCCTTGATATCCACAAATTAGAAGAGCTCAGACAATCTGCCTACGAAAATGCCATCATATACATAGAAAGAACAAAAGCTTGGCATGACAAAAGAATCATAAGAAAAGACTTCAAAATAGGCGATCCTGTTCTTCTGTTCGATTCTAGGTTGCGACTTTTTCCAGGGAAGCTTCGTTCGAGATGGACTGGCCCTTTCGAAGTATCTAAGATTCTAAGATCTGGAGCTATTCAAATCAAGAACCAAACATGTAAACCGTTCATCGTCAATGGACAGAGACTGAAGCCCTACGAAGGAGGTGACATCCTAACGACATACTCCAGCCATACTCTAAGTGATCCACCATATCCTTCGAATGATGTATAAAATTCGGTCGTCGAGCTAATGGCGTTAAACAAGTGCTGCATGGGAGGCAACCCATGGTTTTCTTATCTTAATTTTATTTATTTTACTTTATTTTAATTTGTTTACTTTATTATTCTATCAGGACTAACGATTGAATGTTTTATGTGATTTCAGGACACTTTTGCTAACCTTGTGCAAAATGCAGAACCCCGACGACATGCACCTAGCCTTCAGAGACGACGCGCAGAGAGAGCGTTACTATGTACACATGATACGCCCTATGGCACCTACATGGTACCCAGACTAATATTGCATGGATGCCTTGGGGATAGAGCCAAGCGTCAGATTCTTATGCCACCAACTCCAGTGGGACCAGTTCGACGACATGAACAACACTTACAGGAACTTGACTCTAGAGTTCCTCAGCTCGTTTGATTATGATCCTTGGGCTGGACCCGATGGACATGTTGTTTTCAGGTTGTTCGGGACTGATTACTCTTTCTCTCACAAAGAGTTTGGTTATTTACTAGGTTTTCATACTACTCCTGATGCTATTCCAAAGACACCGATGGGGTATTTTATGAGCAGAGAAGTGGAGAAGTTTAGGAGTAACATCTCAGGTGGAGGGAGCCAAGATCCTTCCACTCAGTTTTCTCAGGTAATCCACAACCCTGCGTTATGGTACTTCCAAATGATTCTAGCACACTCTTTCCTCGGTTTGCCAGATACAGAGACTTTGCTGAGTGAAGAGGAGATTTTCCTACTGTTTTGTGCGACTCAGTCACACCCAGTTGCTTGTGGCAACTTTCTGTTGAGGGGCCTTGCCAGTGTCGCCAGGTCATCTGTGGGCATTATACACGTCGGTGGGATTGTTACACAGATTGCTACTACATTGGGTTTGTGTCGCAAATTATTGCATCTCAGGACCTTCTGCAACTACACCACCTTGGATGTTGACTTTTGTCTTGACAGAGGATTAATGAGGAGGGCCTCTTTTGAGCCCAACACGTTTTGATTACTGATTGACGGCGAAGTGATACATTACTTTACATTACCTGACCTGCTGATGACCAGTGTCCACGACCCGACTAATTGGAGTTATGCTTTAGAGAGTTATGGAGAGACCGTCGAAGAGCCAAAATCACCTCCCGCCGTTGAGTACACTCATACACCTCTTTCTCCCTGAATCACTGTTATGTCTAACAATATGTCTTTGCAGCCGCCTGATCTACAGACCCATATTTATGAGCTCCGCAGGGAGACTGCCCTGCTCAAGCAGGAAGTAGCGGACTTGGCATTACAGATCGAGATATTTGATCTCACCCATGCCTCAGAGGCCGACGCTCTATATCAGGAGATTGGAGAGCTTCGGAGGGAGATAGCTGAGATTCGTGGATCGAACCAGGTAGAGAATCCTACCACATGATCGTTTTACACTGACATTATTACTCTAGTATTTAATATTTCATGCCTTATTTTATTTCTCGCATCTCCAGACATATTTTATATTATCGCATATATTACATTTTCCATGTACTTTGATTTTTATCTTATATATTATTTCGTGCACTAATACTCATTTTTTCTTTTTCTTTCATTTTATTTTATGTCGAATAATGAAAAAAATAATAATTTATTTTTGCCTTCATAAAAAAAATATGCAAGCTTTGTGCCTTAGAAGAAAGAAGAAAACGCTATCCGGACCCCCCGAAGACAAAAGGTACACGAAGCCCATAAGGGGAATTAAAAAAAATTTGGCCCATAAGGGAAATGGCCTTATGGCGCCCGCCACGCCATTCCCCCTTATTTCGGGGCAGATTCATCTCCCCCACCATTTTTACACTTTCAAACTTCCAAAACCCATTTTTCCAACTTCCAAAAACCTCATTGAACCCCATTAAAGCTTCCACCATTCTCATACATTCACCATCTATAATACCCATCCAAAATCCATTTTTATTTTCATCCACCACAAACCATAAAAATCCAACCTTTACCATTTCCTACATAAACCACTCTTCACCATATTCAACTTCTCAAGGAGCAACAACAATGGAGTTCAACGGATATCTTCTTCGCGATGGAAGACCGGGAGATAGGCAAAGGAAAATCATTCAAAGGCTTCAGAGTCGAGAAATTCTCTCGACTAGGTACGTAGATGATAACTGTCTTTACTCTTTGGGTCTATATCATAGTGTTTTTCATTTATTAGATTTTCTAGGCTTGCATAATATTTTTGTAAATTAGGAACCTACCTATGAGAGGCTGACAGTTGAGTTTTTGAGTTCGTTAATATACACTGTCAGTCCTAACACTGCTAGCACAGTCGGTATTGTTAATTTTAGACTGTTTGGAATTGAATACGAATACAGTACCGACGAACTAACAGGCTTGTTAGGAATCCCTCATAGGGAAGGTGCTATATGTGAGGCACCTTTGGATTCAGAATGGTTGGCCGAAGTATTTTCCTTCTGGCAGAGGCTGTCAAGTACTTCAATAAATTCTTTTGAAGGAATACTTGCGTCGACCATCCATAACCCGACCATAAGAGTTTTTCAGATATCTTTTGGCATGTACTATTTTTGGTCGGGAGAGTCCAAATAAGGTAAACGCTAAAAAATTTCTATTTTTGCACGGAAGCCTCACAAATACTCATATCAATCCGGTCCCGTTTATGCTTGCACACATGGCTTTAACTGTTAATAAAATAGGACCGATTGTTATTGGAGGACTTGTTACGTCTATTGCTCGGGCTCTTAACCTGAACAATGAGATAGCTACACTTGAACCCCTATCTCCTCTCACAATTAATTTAAAATTTCTAAAAGACATGAAATTGTTCCGAACGAGGAGAGCAGATGGTTATGAGTTGATGGTTCATGGGGTAGCTATCCCATCTGTTGCTTTACCTTGCAGTAGATGTACCGATGTACGTAATGAAAGGAACTGGACCTATGATCTGAATGCTCCACCTGTTTTGGGTCCACTTCCTCCTAATATTCCTGATGGGGAGGCACATGACACTGATGAAGAATATGAACGGAGAGAACATTCTCCCGTATCTCACGTGTCCCCCCATCATCCTTCACAGTCACACACCGCACCATCTTCCTCTAACCATGTTGCAGGTGCTACTCCTGGATTCTATATCACTAAGGAGATGTGGCGTGATATGACAGCTAGAGACGAAAGGCGAGACAGCCTACTCTCTACTATTTCACAACAACCGACGGACAACATGAGCTACATGGAACAATTGCGATCGGTATCGGATCGTGCCTACATGAACGTTTGTCGCACCTTGACCGACATCACATCAGATCAGGCCCGTCAGTGAGAAGTCAACCACCGGCACCACCAGCTTATGGAGGCCACTCAGGGTTCCATCCTAGGTAACCTTCGAGAGGTCCGGAGTGCCCAGGCTGCCTTATCAGCATGACTTTACCGGAGGGACCAGCAGTGCAGTAGATCCCGTTGTTCCAGACCATCACAGCAGGTCGGCGAGGGCACCAATGCTCCTCTGCAGTAGTTTTCCAGGTTACTCTCCTTATCTTATTTTGAAACATTGGGGACAATGTTTAATTTAAGTGTGGGAAGGGATTTTATTGCTTTATATTATTTCCCTTCTTAGTTATTTATTTGCTTTCTGTTATTTTCCTTTTTAGTTAGTTATTTAGTTTAAGTTTTTTTAGATAATGCATGAGTCTGATAAGTCACCAGTATAGTGTATCTTTAGTACACCCTTATTTTTCCCATCTCTTTAGCCTTACCAAAAAATAATTTCAAAAGAAAACAATATTGTTTCACATGTTTTTTGGGCTTTGAGACAAGTTTGGATTAGAATGTGGTGACTTAGGTAAACATTTTGAAACATCAATATCATTTTAGCACCATAGACTTCTTGAATATAGGAATCACTCCTAAACCCCGCACACCATGGCCTTTATTATCATTCAAAAATAATTGTCCTAAGTAGTTTATTCTAGCAGTCAACTTCGGCCTAATCATGCTCTACGTAGGGGACCGATGAACATAAGTGAATGATCCAATGCTAATAAAAAAGAGAAATAGGCAAACTCTGGGATAGGTGACCCTCACAAAGTCATTTAAACCGAAAAAAAGAGAGAAGAAAAACAATTTTTTCCACAAAAAGAAAAAAATTGCAGTTACCTGTTGCTAGTTGGTTCAGAGTTATCTGGCACTGAACTTGGTAGGGCGGATTACGATTTGATCCCCCACAACTGCATTTAGGTCAAATAAAAGGGTTTACACATGCTTATGTGCCAGAAACCCTATGTTTTGGATCAGAATCACTAACCGGTCACTCTACTATGAAGCATGTACGGATAACGAGCTTAATGTGATTGCGCTTGAATGAAAAGGACCCAAAAAGAGATGAGAAAATAGGCCTAGGTATTGTGGGATGACATGGGTTGGTTAATATAGGATTGAAGTTTATGTTCGTGTTATTATAATACTCTTGGTTCACTTAGTTAGTACCTGTCACTGCATCATGACTTGAACTTAGAAGCCCTTTTAGCCCAAATCACGTGTTGACACCAGTTTTCTTCATTTTGAGCTTTAAAATGTTTGCTTGAGGACAAGCAAAGGTCTAAGTGTGAGAGGATTTGATAACACTAAATTTCACCGTATTTATGACTCCGATTTCGCATGCATTTTAGGTTTTTATTGCTATTTTGTTATGTTATTACTTTGTTTTTCTTTATTTTCAGGTTTTTATGTAATCGGGGTCTAAATCGAGAAAAGGAGCAAAAAAGGAGCTGAAACGGACAAAAATCAAGAAATTCAACTTTTTACACTTACGGCACCCACCATGGCTGGCGCCATGGGGTCAGCCATGACGTGGCCACGTCTCAAGACCACTCCACAACAGCCTATGCCCACGATCCCCACTTTCTTCACCATTTTACACTCATGGCGGGCGCCATGAGCCTGTGGCGGGCGCCACAAGGCAAAAGTGGTTTCCCTCCACTTTTTAGTGGAGGGGGCATCCTAGTATTTTCCCATTTAATGTTTGCCTATAAATAGGACTTTAGAATTTCGTTTTTATCATCCAAACTTAGAATCTCTTAGGCATATATCAGTTTTAAAGTAGTAATCACTTCACGTCAGGGTGTTACTACAATCGAGTGATCGAGTATGTATACATCTGTGTGATCGAGTTTTGGAGCACTCTGGGAGGAAGTTAATCCTGCTGTCATTTTAATTCCAGTTCGTATTTTATTTTTCTTCACTCGCTTTATTTTATTTACTTTCCGCATCGCCTTACTTTATTTACTTCCCGCACTCGCACTACTTTTATTTATTTATCCGCACTCGCACTAATTACTTTTATGTAAAACAATAAAAAGAACTTTTACTTTACCATGTCTAACTAAATCCATAAAGGTTAGAATGTAAGGATCGTAATTGATCCAATAATTCGTACAATTGTTCGTAGAAACACTTAAGGGCTATTTTAACTTTCAATTTAAGTTTAATTGTTTTTAACTATTCCAAAAACAGCCAAAAGTGCTTTGTCTAGTTCATTAGGAGTTTTTGGATTAAAAAGAAAATAGATTTTAAAACCATTTTTCGGACACGTTAAGAAGTTTAAAGTCTGGTTCGTCAAAACCTCTTTTTGCTAAGAAATCCAGGTTAAAATACTTTTCAACTTAGTTAAGACACTATATTTCTTAAAAATAGGTTTACTACTCTAACGCAGTACACACCTTTTTATCCGTGACAATAGGAGGGGTTGATTAGAGAGTACAACTCGGTTCTGAATACGCGAAAGCGACAGTTCCTGTTAAATTAGTTTTTTTCAAAGTTGAAAACATTGCTCATAAGTAGTTCTATTAATAAGTACCGGATTATCAATTGATTATGTGAATTACATTCGAGCCTGTCTTTAATAATTGTTTAAAATTACTATTTTATTTACCATTGCGCACTCTTTAAAACCATTATATTCAATTGCCTTAGATACACACCATAACAATAGGTACGATAGATTGACACTTGGTCTCTATGGATTCGACAATCTTTTATATTACTCTAACGTGTTCGTACACTTGCGAAAAACACGCATCAGGGGTATCTTAGCAAAAGACGCTTACGAATAAATCATCATAGTTGCCTACAAAAAATATCATAGTCCCTCGATGAACCTTCGAGTTTCCTACGAAAAGATGATCTCGTCCCTCGACGACCCTATGAAAAAAAGATCATAGTCCCTCGATGACCCTTCGAGTTACCTATGAAAAGATGATCTCGTCCCTCGATGACCCTACGAAATAATGATGATAGTCCCTTCGAGTTGCTAAGATTCCTTTACAAGGTTGCCTTCTATGACTATACAATGACCCTACGCCCGTCCCTTACATCTAATGATAAGACTACTTACTAACTAATAGTAAGGACAGTCTTATCTCTAAGGAAAATGGAGAATAACATGAATGACCTTGAGTAGGTAGGATCCCTTAACTGCTTGCTCATAATTTCAAAACAAACACTCTTTACACATCACACTTTCAAAATATCTTTCAAAAAACCACTTTTTATACATTCATACGAGAATCATTACAAAGTTGGGCCTTTTTCCCAAAACACACCACCACTATTTTCAAACAAAAAACAAAGTCAGCTAAGAAGTTAAGAGCCCATGGATAACCATGGATACAAAGGGTGTTAACACCTTCCCTTTGTATAACTTATCCCATGAACTCAAACATCTAAACCAAGGTATTTCCTGTTCTTTTCCACCTTTCCTATTTGGATAAAAGAAAAGTCGGTGGCGACTCTTGCTATCCGCGACATTGTTTTTGTGAAAACAAAAACGACAAAGTCAGTTCTTCCACCGTATTACAGAACTGGCGACTCTGTTGGGGACTTCTATTTAAAGAGAGGTTACCTTAGAGTATTAGTTCACTTTGTAATAAATTTGACATGTATGTTTTACCTTTAAGGGTTTTTGTCTTGGGGCTACTGTGAGAAAGATCCTACACCCGGATCTAGTTATACCTTAGGTATGTGAGAATAGATCATGGAAACTGTTGGGCATGTACCAAACTGGTTGAAATGATGGTCATAATATTTTAGAACCCTAATTGAATAATCTTTGACCATTAGAAAGTAGTTAGATAGCTAGCTTTGGATTTAGACCGAATACTGGTTGATACTCAAAGCTACACTCATTGAGATCTGACTTTGAGGATGTTTTGGCCGACCACTTGAGTGTTGCACCAATATAAAGCCTTCAAGAAATATTTGTGATATTGAGATCCATAGAACTCGATTACTATTCTAGGACATGATGAACCAATTAAACCTCAGTGGGGGAGGGTACTTACCTATAGACTTCATGTAAGCCTTTAAACATAAGACTCCTGTGTGACTTGTTTGTGTTTGCCACTTGCTTGTTTTGAACATGACATCATAACACCATAACATTATATCATTTCACTAACCATTTCAAGGATCTAGGGATTTATCTTTGTTCTTTTTCGCATGTCATGGAAACCAAAGATTTCATCCGAGTCAACTTTGTAAAGATTCCTGCCCAGCTCAAAGAATTGGTCTCAATGATTCCCGAGAATTTTGAATTCACAAAAAGGCATGGTTATCTACCTAGATTGGTTACCTCAGGTTTTGAAGAAGACTTGATGAGAGTCATGTTCCAATTCTTTGATCCTAAGCATCACTGTTTCACTTTCCCAGATTATTAGTTGGTACCTACACTGGAGGAATTTTCTAAGATACTTGATCTACCAATCCTTTATTAGCCACCCTTCACAGGTTTAGAGAATGTTCCAAAGCCTGAAGTTACTGCAGCAACCTTACATATGAAGAAGTCAGATATTATGTTTAATTAGGTAACAAAGAGTGGAGTCAAAGGTCTTCTTGCTAAGTTATTGATTGAAAAAACTTGTTTGTTCCTTGATGTTATGAGTTACTATGCTTTTGAGGATGTCTTAGCTCTATTGATATATGGATTGGTTTATTCCTTAACCTAGATAAATTCATAGATGTGCATGCAATCAAGATATTTCTGTCTCGCAACCCAATGCCTACTTTGTTGGGAGATATTTTGCACTCACTCCACACTCATACTACTAAAAGACAAGGAACTCTCATGTGTTACATACATCTGTTATCCAAGTGGTTCAATACTCATATTCCTAGATCAGTGTTGAAGAATAAGCAAAGGATGCCTTGATCTTGAAGGATAATGTCACTCTCTAATACAAACATTTACTGGTGTGCCCGATCTCAGGATGACTTTACTATTATTGATCATTGTGGGGAATTCCCTAATGTGCAACTCCTTGGCATTAGGGGAAACATCACTTATAATCCCTCATTAGCTTTGCGCTAGTTCGGTTTCGATCGAAGGAAAGGTCTTCATGAAATGATTATTCAGGGCATTATGTTTAACTATAAATATGATTCTCAAGGTTACCAACAAAAGTTTATACGCATATAGGAAAAGGTGTATAAAATTAAACTCAAACAATGGGACCGAAGAGCTTTATTCCTTTGGAGCCTTACCTCGGGTGGGTGTGATCTCGTGCTCAAAGTCCTATGATGCCATATCCTGCCATTCTCCTAGTGATTGTAGAGCCTGGTAATGAGGAAGACGTTCCTTGTACCATTCTCCATCCAGACATGCCTACCAATCTCGAAGAGCTGCAGAAATCCTGGATCCAATTGAAGGAAGAAATGGGTACTTTTGAGACTTAATACTATGCTAGTGAAAAGAAGGTTTTGGAACTAACAAAGAAACTTCATGAAGAACTGAATCTTAACGTCTATCTCAACATAAAGAGGAAGCGTCCATGGGAGACTCGAGTCCTTGGAATCTTAGTTTTGCAATTTACTTCTTGTTTTTCCCTTTATTGTAAGCCCAAGAGGCAATTATAATTTAAACTTACTAATAAGAATGTTTTGTTTCTGTTTCCTCTTTTGACAAATTTAAATCCTATAAGGTTCTTGAAAACATTGCATATGCATTTACATACCATATCATTGCATGACAGGTTGTCAAAGGCAGAATTCTTACTTCCTCGCAGTTTATTTCAGTAAAGAAATGGATCTTGAGCAGACTGTGAAAAATATCCAGACCCTGAATGCTCAATTTCAAGAAGTGATCCTGAATTTGTCCAGGGGGAAAGAAGAGTTGAAAGCCCTCCTCAGTAAGGACGTGAAAAAGAAGAATCTTGAAGACAACAAAGATGATCAGTTGGAACAATTGCAAGTCGAGATGGCAGAGATGAGAATCCAGATGAATGGTCAGGTGGCTCTTATCCAAAACTTAGCCCAAGGGCAAGAAGAGCTGGGAGTCTTCGTCAATAAACAAGCTGACTTGGTTGAAAGTAAGATGAGGATAAGAGAAGGAAAAAGACAGGTTACTATTGATAGTCTTTCGATTAAAGGAAGAATGTCTTATAGGGTTAATCCACCTCAACACAAGGAACATAAAAGACAGTTTACCAAAATCAACACGCCAATGTCGCAAACTTTGCAATGCCTGTTGGAGATGAATCTGGTTGCGTTAAGGGAACCTCCTCAGAGACCCATTACTTCCTCTCCTTGCTACGATCCTAATGCAAGGTGTGCATACCATTCCAATGGTCATGTACATGACACTAATAATTGTTGGGCATTGAAGAATAAGATTCAAGACCTAATTGACGAAGGAGTCCTTGAGGTTACGCCAGAAGCCCATATTGAATTATTCTATCGTCCTTCAAATATCGAAGTTGCCAGACATCCAGAGTGACAAGTTTAGAGAATGAGGCTTTGAGAACATTTGAATTTTCATTTGTAATTTATTTTGTTAGCTTAAACACTTACTATTATATCAAACTTTTGTTTTCACGTTAATGCGTTGCATATATTTGTTTTGAATTAATCCATTCACTTCACTATATTTAAACTATGCTTCTTAATTCTCTTTTGTGATATTTAACTCTTATTAAAGTTGTAATCCTTTAGAGGGAGGATGACAAAGACGATACCATAATTTCATACATTATGCTTTTGAACAGACTATGCTGACGATGTGCAGACATTGTTTCAATTCCTAAATAGTGGAGATATAAGGAAGTTAATCCTTAGTCAACCCTTTTGAGCCTATGAAGTAGGAGTTTTCATTCTCATGCAAATTAAAACCCTTAATCATAACCCGGGTCAGGGTAGTTCCTCGGTTAACTTAATTATGCCAATTGTCCTATTTATACACAACTAATGGTGGTTTCCTGTAATCACTAAGTCCAATAGTCAATATCTAGCAAAAGAAAAGCTCACTAAGTCAAAAACCTATGAAGGATACTTAGTAAAAATTGAGACATCCCGCTAACTGTAATCTTGAAACAAACAATTCAGGAAAAAGGAATGGATAACAAAGTCAAAAGAAAAAGAGGTCACTACAAATCCTCAAAAAAAAAGATGACTGGCTTTTCAAATAAATTTCTGGTTTCTGAACCATCGCAAATGTCAGTGTTACAATTCCAAAACTCCTTTGGAGCCTCAATGCATAAATTAACTGAACATAGGACTGAAGAACATCACGAAGGATGGGTTGGGTACAAATAAAATTTGAGCCTTTATACTTTATTTCCTAAGCCGTGAACCAGGCCATGTTATAAATCTTTAAAAGTCCTAACTGAAGCATGGTTAGTTCGAAAGCATACTGCTACAAAAAGGTATCTTGACTCCTTTATGGCTTATTATAAATCTTGAGTTAATATCACAGTTTTTACAAACATTGTTTTGCTAAAATAATTTTTTTTACAAAACTTCAAGACAGACATTATTGTTGCATTTTGAATATCATTGTTTGCATATAACTAAGTGTTTGACAACAGAGAAACTTACATGATGAACATTCAATGAACCAAAGTCCTCCCGACAGACTAAGTTGCTTCTTGGGCCTGACTCATTTGGATCAAAGCCAATGTATATAAGGGGAATGGTCACTATCTTCTAATCAAGGGGCATGCCATGTTATTGTCTAATTCATCTGGGGAAGTCAGGTCAAGATTCAACGATGCTTAATAACCAGGGGCAGGTCTCCTCATTTGAATTGCCAAAGTAACATTATCGACTTCATGATACCAGAGGCATATTATTATGGGGCATCCTGTTTATTTCTCTTGAGGCAGCTATTTTCAAATACTTCCATTTTGGGACAAATCATCCTCGGCTAGGGGCAACGCTCTCTTTTCAAATCTAATCATATCAAATTCAATTGCAAGCTTCTTAACCATTACCCGAGGCGTACACGATCCACCGCAGTCTGAAAAAACATTCCTCTCATTACATTGCCTTGATACCGGGTTTTAGTAAAAGCCATTATGGAAATTAATTGTCTGTGCCAATAGTATCAAATGGGGCCGTTATCATGTCTTCAGATTCAGTCATGATAATTCCTAGAAAATTACTCGGGGAAGTCGAGAATATCAGAAGTTTTGAATCCATTGGTTATTTTGAATGAATAAATGCTTTTGAATATGATTGATGTTTACCAAAAACAATATAAAATTACAATAATAGCATTTATTAAGGACTCTTGGAGGTTGGAATCCTCAGCAGAGCTCATTTCCAACAGATCTCCACAGGCTCATCCCCACTGAGTAATCTTTATAGAGTTGTTCCAGCAAATCATTTCAAGCAGTCTCTTCCCCAACAGAGATTGTATTTCCAACACTACAAAGCCCCGAGAAGATTCTCTTCTCCAACAGAATTCAATTAAGCCTGTTATCCCCCAGAAGGGCTGACACATGGTCAGATAGTACATTGGAGAAATGTCCATCTCTTTTATCCTCATTCAGGGTATTTAGGAACTTAATCCTTAAATAAAAAAACATGACGAATGATCGACTCTCCTCGAATGGGATTTGAAGTAATGTATTGATAATTCCCAACAATAAAAATGAATTTATTTTCCCTAGCTAGCAGATGTTACATGAAGCTACTAATGTACTTCAACTACATAATTTGTCCATACATCATTTATAACATATCATGATATACAATATTCTCATTCATGTTAAGAACATCGTCTTGCAATGCATTACATACATCATGACACTGCATAGAACTAACCTTGTTTTTCAGGATAATTCCCTAGCAGACGAATGTCATCAACAACTTATTCTTGGGCTGTTATAAACCCCCGGGATCACATCTACCGACGTCTTGGGCTGCTATAAACCCCCTACGACTGCATTTTCCTCTATCTTGGGCTGCTATAAACCCCCAGGATTATATTTACCGATATCTTGGGCTGCTATAAACCCCCATGATTACATTTACCAATATCTTGGGCTACTATAAATCCCCAGGATTATATCTATTTCCATCTTGGGCTGCTATAAACCCTCAGGATTATATCTACCTCTACCTTGGGCTACTATAAACCCCATGGATATCCATTACTACGGATGGCATCTTTAAGCCCATCTCTGACAAATACTCCGTCAACTTACTGGATGACATCTCTAATCCCATCTCTGCCAACTTTAAGTCAACTCATCAGATGGCATCTTTAAGCTCGTCCAAGCAATACAGTCAACCAACAGTGCAAATTTTTGGGCACTTATATGTTCAATCCTCTTCCACCTTCAGATCACGATTAACACTCATACCAATTTAACTCCTCATGTCTAAGAAGATTGAATTGGGGCAGCTCTTGTACCCCGAAATTTCCCCTCGCCTATTTGATACAAATTGACTCAAAAGGCCTCCTCACACTCATGGAAATCTCAAAAGTTCAAGGCAACTCAAAGAATGATCACACATACACTCCTCCTAAAAAGGGGTCCTCCAATTAGGGTTTTGATTTCTTAAATGGAAATTGGATTTCCAAGGCCTCAAATGGGTGTCATGGTGTTTCATATGTATCAAAGAATCCTCATGCCAAGTTTCAAGCCTTACTTCACAAGTTTGGTTAGTCAAATGCTCAGATGATCAATAGTCGATTGTGTTGGATAAAAAGCCAATTGTGGTCAACATATAGTCAAACTTCAATATTTTTGGTCAACATTAAGATTTTGAAGTAAGAACCATCATTTGATCAAGGTTTGATCATGATTCATCAAAGAAACCTCAAAATCATCAAAAGTCAAAAGTTACTAAATTAGGGTTTTCTTAAGAGGAAGTCAACTGAACTTTGACCAATCATGATTTTCACATACTTCATCAGAAATTTTTCAAGCAAAGATTATTTTGAAGGAAATTCAATTATCTACAACTTTATATCTCTTAAGCCAAGGCCAAAAAATGCTTTATTTGAGAGATATAGGCCAAAATATTACAGGTCATTTTGAAAGTTAACAAAAACACTTTTTTTTTCAAAAATGCTTACAAAATATAAAAAAAGCTTCAAATGAAAATTGTTCTAGATGAAAGTTGTAGGGAACATCTAGAGGTTCCTAAAAAGTACAACATTGCCTCCATATGATGAAAATAGAGCACGTTATGGATTACACAAGTTGGATAATTTTGAGAAATGACATGAAATGTCAATAGTACAAATTTGGATCTTTAGACTATATGGCCCATATTTGTGGGTTTAGACATGTCCATGACTTTATTAAGGACCTCTAAGATCATTTTAGCATTTTTGTGGCTGTTATTTCTTTTATTTTTTTTATTTTTATTCACTAAAATTAAAAATAAATTAAATAAAATGCCAAAATAAGGGGAGGGGCGCATGGATCTTCTAGAAATCCAAAATCCACTCATGGAAAGAATCATATCATTCATGCAATATATCAAAGGATTAAAGATTGATTTTTCAAATAAGGAAGGTTTTGAACACCACTTGAATACAAGGTCAATCTCTTTATCCAAAACCCAATAACTCTGACCTAATCCATCCTCTATATAAATCTCACTTGATGCTAATGCTAAGATCACGAAATCCTTGCCTCCACAAACCCTAAAATATTTTCAAATTTCATTCAAATAAAAGCTTGATCTAAAAGAACTACAGTGTTTCTTTTGCTTTTTACTTATTCCATGGAGAACTAAATTGTTGGTTAATCTGCGGTAATCATTTTTCGCCGACACTTTGAGGGTTTCAGTTGTGATAAGAATTCCAGCCTGTCAGGTAAGTTTGGAAGTGCTACTGTTTCGATTTACTCCAAATTTTTTCTAGAAGTTCAGAAGAAAAAAATCAAAGAACAATACTCTTCTAAAAGATTTTGACCCTCAAAATCGCAAATTCCTCATTTTTCTATTTTATTTGATTTATTTTCTATTTCCATATTCTCAAAAACATCTGGAAAAAAATGTGCGCTCTTTATTTGATTTTATTAGATTTTTAGCATTGTTTTAATATTTTTTAGATGTTATTTTGATCGCTTTTCTTATTTTCCATTATTTTAAAATCTGCAGTGATTTTAGTTGATTTTGTTTATTTATTTATTTTTGCTTCTAATAATATATATATATATATAAAAAATTCTCCATGATAATAAAAAAAAATCCTCCTCTCATCTCAATGACTCAATATTCCTCCGATCTTTTCGTTTCGATTATTTTACGGTTTCTAGAAAATGTATAGGTGCCAAAAAAACTTATAATTTATTCTTTCTGTAATTTCTTTTTTACTTATGTAATTGCCTATGGAATGTAATAGTCTAATTAGGATTTTACTTTCTGCACTCCTCAATTATGTAACTCTCCCAAGGCCTTGTAATAGTCTAGGGTTTTATTTTCTGCATTTTTACTTTCTGCACCTATAAATTGCTCAGATGTATGACTAATAGGATTGTATGATAAGACTAAAAACAACTTAGAAAACTTTAAATCCAAGATAAAATAACTGAAAATGACACACCTTGTAAACTTGCACCTTTATGGTAGACTCTCTTGTTGCCTTACGAATAATGGTCATGTACCTCGAACGTAGGGGTATCTTAGCAAAAGACTCTTACAAATAAATCATCGTAGTTTCATATTAAAAAAGATCATAGTCCCTCGATGACCCTTCGAGTTGCCTACGAAAAGATGATCTCGTCCCTCGATAACCCTACAAAAAAAGATCATAGTCCCTCGATGACCCTTCGAGTTTCCTATGAAAAGATGATCTCGTCCCTCGACGACCCTAGAAAAAATGATGATAGTCCCTTCGAGTCGCTAAGATACCTTTACAAGATTGCCTTCTATGACCATACGATGACCCTACGCCCATCCCTTACATCCAAAGATAAGACTACTTACTAACTAATAGTAAGGACATTCCTATCTCTAAAGAAAGAGGAGAATAACATGAATAACCTTGAGTAGGTAGGATCCTTTAACTGCTTGCTCATAATTTCAAAACAAACACTCTTTACACATCACACTTTCAAAACATCTTTCAAAAACCCATTTTTTATACATTCATACGAGAATCATTACAAAGTTGGACCTTTCTCCCAAAACACACACGCACTATTTTCAAACAAAAAATAAAGTGAGCTAAACAGTTAAGAGCCCATGGATAACCATGGATACAAAGGGTATTAACACCTTCCCCTTCGTATAACCTACCCCCCAAACTCAAAAATCTAAACCAATGTCTTTCCTGTTCTTTTCCACCTTTCATATTTGGATAAAAGAAAAGTCGGTAGCGTCTCTGGATATCCGCGACATTGTTTTTGTGAAAACAAAAATGACAAAGTCAGTTCTCCCACTGTATTATACCCCCTACAAAACCTCTAACTATGGTGTTTAGTGTGTGACGACCATGCTTCGTTTCATGACATTCACCGGCGTCTGAACCCTTCTTCCGTGATGCTTTCTCAAAACCTGTATCATCACAACAAGGACTCTTCTTATCATTTTGTGGACGTGAATATTTCACATAGGATAATAGGTGTCCTCTCTGGATAAAGGCTTCATTTTCTCTCTTCAATTTTTGAGAGTCTTCCGTGTGATGACCCTTGATTCTATGATAATTACACCATGCCTTTGTATCTCTTCCCATGATTGCATTTGCCCTTTTGGGTCGGATGGGTTCCGGTAACAGGTTCAAATGCTCGACTTCTTTCAAAATGTCCCCTCTCTGTGTATCTATTAGAGTGTAGTTTCTGTCCGGTGCAAGTGCTACCATGTACCATCTGGTAGAGTGTTGCTATCGGATAGCCGACCGGGGTGTGTAAACACCCCAAATTTGCCCTCACCCATTTCACCATGGCTTGTGATCTTCCTCATATGCATAAACACAATCATATTATCTCACATCTCATTTTTGATTCACTGCATAGTTTCTAAGGCATCTGCACCTAGGGTTTGTGATCTGAGCAGTCCCAAAGCATCTTGAGCCACTCCAAAGGCCACCAATCAACTCAAAGGGGTCCATGTGTGTTCATATGTCATATTCCATCTCTTCAAAGTCAAAGATGCAGAGGAATCACAAGAACTAGGGTTTGAGTGGATGCAGAGCCAGGCTAGACTGCACAGTTGACTGAAAATTAGGGTTTTGGTTTCAGAGGCCATAACTCCAAATTTTTTGGTCATTCTTGTTTCCATTGCTATTTATATGGTATAGGGAGTATGCATATCAATTTTCATGAAGAAATTCCATGGGGAAGTCATCTGATCAAAGGTTGACTTTTCAGACAAGTCAGTGTAAAATCAGGGCATCTGAGGCCCCCAATGACCCAACCAATGGGTGATCTTCATCATTTTGAGTGTATATGATCTTTATTTGATCATGGAAGAAGGTTGAAGTTCATAAAAATCAAGAATCTAGGGTTTTTGCAAATGTTGACTTTTTGGGCATAGTTGACTTTTCAAGAATGCATCATTTTAGGTCATTTTTCAAGCCATGATTCATGATTCAAAAATGCTTCAAATGGAAAAACTTTGGTCATGAAAGTTGTAGATCTCATTTTTCCCTTTTCAAAAAGTACAAGAACATGATCAAACTCTTCTTGAATCAAAAGTTATGGCAATGCAAAGTTGGCTAAAATCATTGATTTTCAAGGCATGCCCTAAGTGAGAATTTTGCAAAATCTTGGACCAATGCATTATGTGACTTCTAATTCACTTCAAACCAGCACATAAACTTTCTCTAAGTCCTAAAAATCAGAAATGAATTAAGAATGCCCATGGTTTCATGTTTGGTTGGACAAAGAATCACATGTGAACCAAAGTTACAACAACTTGCAAAACCACTCATAACATTTTACCAACTTGCTGCCTTGAATGTTGGACCAAGCCTAGCCTTTCCCTTCACTTTGCTGCGCAGACCATGCCCTTTGTACTTGGCTAGAAGTTGCCCATGCCCTATCTTACAAGAAGTTGACATATTTGCAAAAGTGGCTACACCTATCCATAAAGCACAAGTCACATCCTCTGACCAATTGGATTAGTTTATACTTCTCATTTGCTAGCCAAACATAACAACAAGCAAGGCTGAAGCTCACACATTCACAACATTCACAAGAACACACCACATTGCATTTTCTATCGAATCTGCTTACACAGCCATCAAACACTCAAGCTAACTTCACCATTCAACTCACCTTGCTCCATAGACCACCCAGCACCAAGAACCCAAGCCTGAAACAACTAGAATACTCCATAACCATTTCTCACCTCAGCCTGCATTTCTCTTCGAAACTCTCACCACAGCTTGCAAACACACAAACAAACACCACAGACCTTCTCCATTCACCCTCAGGATCACAAACAACCATTCACAATGACCTGAAGCTCTCTATTTCACCATTGCCATTTCTGAGCAAGCTTGAGCAGGAGCTTTCGAATCTCATTATCCAGCCAACTTAAACTCTCATTGAACATTCAAACATCTTCTGGGGATCAAGTGGAGTGGATTGCACAAGGAGAAGTGGCCAGAAAGTCCTCAAACTGAAAGCTCCAAATCTCAGGTAGCTCGAAAATTATTTTTCCAGAAATCATTTTTCTTGTTACAAACTTGTTCTTTGTGTTGTCCTGATCATCCTGATGTTCTTAGTTTTTGAAATGGTGATGAAATAAGCATTTAATTTGTCTCTGAAACTGGTTTGCCCTAAAACTTATTCTGTTCGATTCATGGTTTTGAGGAAGAAGAAATTTGTTTGGACTTAGGGTTTTGATTCAGGAGATCATGGGGTTCGTTTCTATGTGCTTGGTTTTTATTTTTGATGCGTTTTGAGAGGTTTTGGAGATTTTCAGGTGGACTTCCCACCGGAGAAGACGACCGGAGGTCTTCTCCGGCCACCTGAAAATGATTAGGGTTTAATCCCTGTGTTTAATGAAGTTTGAATTTGGTCCCTTGGATGTGTTGACTCGCGCGTGTTTGGACGCCCAGGATCATCCCATTGTGCCCTAATCCCAGTTGACTTTTCTTAATCTGGATTAATTAATTCGTAAATCAAAAATTAGGGAGTTTGAATGTAGGCCGCTGGATTGCGCGCGCAGTCAACCTTTTCTTTCTCAGAATCAATCTCATCCATCCATCCTGATTACTTTCATTTTATTTAATCTTTATTTCATTTTCTTTCATTTAATTTGCATATTTATTTTAAAATAGCAAAAATATCTTAAAAATTATGAAACTTTTTCTTTAAGGTTTTATTAATTTTTAAGACCCAAAAATATTTTTATTACATTTTTTATCATTAAAAAAGTATTTTTAAATATTTAAAAGATTATTTTTAATTGATTAATGGAAATTAATTAATTAAAAATACTTTTAGGTATTTAAAAATTACAAAAAAAATTCATGAAATGTTCTAAGACATTTAGAAACATTGTCCAACCTTCAAACCAAATTTCTTTTTTGATCTTGATGCATTTTAAGAATTTTTCATTGAATTAAATCATTTTTTATGCATTATTTTGATCATGGATTCAAAAATTCATTTCTGCCTATTGGAGAAGGTTGAGACATTGATTCTTCTTGCATTGTTTTGTGTTTGGCATGTAGTTTCTAGGGTAAAATATCCATGATTTGATCTTGCATTTTCCAATTGTTTGACATTTCTTTTGTCTAAGAACCCTAAAAACCCTAATAACTTAGAAAATTCATAACTTGAGTTTGTTTAAGAGTTGAGAGTTCCCCTTTGGGCAGTGGTTCATCATAGGTTTGGGTTTTCTTTGGGTGCCATTTTCCATTTTTATCTTAGGGTTTTGTTTCTGTTTTGGATTTTTGTTTGATGTTTGATCCATGAACCCTAATTTGGGCTTTCTCTTGCATCCTTCTTGCATTTCCTTGCATAACATGACTTGTCTTTGCATTTTGTGCACTCTTGTGATTCATTTGACATCTTGAGACATGTAGAAAGCATGTTTGATCATTGCATTACATATTTGCCATGTCATTTGTCTTGCATGCTTCATAACTTTCCATGCTTGTTCATGCTCCTTAGCTTGCATCATTTGCATCCATAATCTTGTATGAGCATCTCCATGTCTTGCCTCTTGTTTGCAGCACCCCATAACATCATAATCATCATCAACATGCTTCTGGTTTTGTTTTTCACCATGTCATTTCATCTCATTTAGCATTGCATTGCTTTTCTTTCTAACATTTCAGGTGGTAAGTGAACTTGAGAAGTGAATTTGCCTTCACTTCTCATAACTTTTCTTTTCATCTCTCTTGCATGCATTGCTGCATTTTTGTATGTGTTTGAGTTTGAGCTTGCTCATTCTTGTTCTTCTTACTTTCTTTCTTCAAGTGACTTGACTTCTTGAATGAAGCAAGCCACTTTGCTTCTCTTGATCTTGCTCATCTGCTTCCTGGTGGCTCCTTTGAAGATTGCTCTTGAAAACTTCACAAACCTTAGGAACAACCAAGCATGACAATGATTAGGGTTTTGTTTAGTCTCCCCTCCTAGTTTTTACCTTTGTGTCTCTCTTTGAGTCTTCTCTTCTCACCTCATAATCAGGGACTAAACCCTAAAGGCTTTAAGGCTTTGTGATTAAGCTTATGCCTGCATCCTTCTATTAGGATGGAGTGTATAACTTTAATCCTAAGTGTTAAACCCTTGATGTGTTTAACTCCTTTAATCAATTCACATAATAATCATCAAGACATCACACTTGTAACTTGGGCCTTGCATTAGGGTTCTAATTCTTCCTCAATTGGTTAAGAAGGACTAACCCTAGTGTTAATGGACAAGTCCCCCTCAAGTTGTCTTACAAACCCTAAAAATCACTTCATCATCATATCATTAAATAAAATCCACTTAACAAAGGTTTGTTTTGTCATGAGTTTAATCCCTAATCATGGATTAAGTTGAGGAGCTTTCCTCAGCTTAAACATTCTCATCTATTATCCTTCTATTAGGATGGTGTAATGAGTCTGTTTAATCCCTGATTATGGCTTAATCTCATTACTTAACACTAAACAAAACCACAAAAACATCTAAATAATCACAAGTAGGTTAATGATCTTAATCCTGCATCAAAGGTGATTAAGTGTGAGAATCTGACTTCACACTTAAGGTGTTCTCATTACCCCTAATCAGAGGGAAGATGTGATGAGTTTACTAAATCCATTGGTTTAGGCTTAAGCTCATTAACTTATGACAAACTCTCAAAAGCAATAAAAGACTGAAAACTCAAAAACAAACAATAATCGTCTCCTTCGGGATTCTTTTCTCATCACAATCACTCACAAACGAGAACTTGCTTCTTCCGTCTAATGCAAGACAGTTAGCATCTGTGCCAGACAGATCATACACTTGAGCATAGGCTAGTAAGCAGTTCATAAGTCAATTCATCTTTCAGTCTCTTTGGGTCGAACTACGGTGTTCTGACTTCCTCATTGCACGAGAGGATACGTAGGCATAACTTAACAGTTATCGAACAAAAGTCTCTGTATATTCCCCCTCCTTTCAGCATTATTCTTTAAGCCTCATTGTCCTGAGCATTTCACTCTTGTCCTTACACTGACACTGTATATATTACACTTCACTTCCTTTACACTGACACCTGTACATCCTTTTCCAGCTCTTTTGCACACAAATTGCACTGACACTACCCCTTTAAACACAAATCTTTTAAGCGTGGATCCCGTCGAGTACGGCGGACAATCTGGGTGCTAATACCTTCCCAGGTTGTAACCAACCCCCTTTCTCAGTCTCTCTGGTTCGCAACCGTCTTATCCATCTTTTTCTAGGTCTATGCAGCATTACCTTTCCTTCGGGATAAAAATGCCTAGCTGGCGACTCTATTCATCTCCAGTGAGTTCACGGCTGTGTGTTCTCATTGTCCCTCTCGCCGACCGTTCGCGTATGTACCTTCATATGAACCTGTTTCATTTGTCGGGAGCGACAGCTTGGCGACTCTGCTGGGGAACCTTATATTGCAACCAGGGCTTCTGGTTCTTTTTGTGGGTTCCTCCTAGCGCTTGTTTGATTTGTGTTTACTGGGGTGTTATGTGCTTGTTTGTGCTTGTATTTATTTTTGTTTATTGCTTTATGTACAGTTACTTTACTGCTTTCTTTACTGCATTTATATATCATATTGTCATTGTTGCTGGCTGGATCTGTTGTTTGCCTTGGTGGGTGGGTGATTCATTGAGAGTTAAGGTCCTATACCTGGGACCTGAGTGATACCTAGGCTAGAGTGAATCATATTCTTTCCCATTCCATTTCGGTCTGGTGCGGGAATATGAAACACGGTTCAGATATGGGTTTCTTCTTGAGAACTCTGTGTTGCAGATTTCCTGCAATGCTAGGGCTATCTGGGAAGCCTGCTAAGTCTGGATGACCTTTTAGTATTGACCTTCAGAAACTGAGGTGAATTAGAGGAGGAACTTTTATGGTTATTGTAAACACTGTACCTCCGGGTTAGAAGTGTTTACACTTCTCATAACTGATCCAAGTCTGAGGATCCTTGTTTTAGAACACCACCTGTGAGGGGGTTGGGCTGTTTACAGGTTTGCAGGTACCTTGACCTCAGAATACCCTGTTACTTTGACTTTGTTAAGAATGCTCCATGTTGGACAGTTCTTGTGATTCTAAAACCTTGGACTTGTGGCTCTTTATTTGAGTCCCCCACCCTGGTTACTGGATTTTTAGACCTCCATCTGGATTTCTTGAACACACATGGATCTATACCAAGGCGGTTAATCAGATCCAGCTCAGTCACAAACCCTTGCATATCATCTGCATACATACCCATTGCATCATATTAACATTTGCTTATTTGTGTTTCAGGGTATCCACCTTCATCTCTGGTTTTGGTTTTGACCCCATCTGCAGTTTTGACCTATCTCCACCAGCACTTGCTTCAGTTTGTCAGCCATATACTTCAATTACTTGCACTAGCCAGCCCGTGGCCCACTCCTTAGCATCTTCATCAGCACTCTACTCAGTCTTCAGCATCATGGCTCCAAAGAAAAGCAACATCACCTATCATTTCTTCCAACCAGACTTATCAGACATCAGGAGGATCCAAACCCTGATCACTCCAGATCACATACCTTTGTTCAGGGAGCATTATGGGGATATACTTGACTTGGTCATGGATCTGGACCCATCTCAGAGGAGTTTGATCCACACCTGCATTCAGTTTTATGACCCCCCATTGAGATGTTTCACCTTTCAAGACTTTCAGTTGGGGCCTCTTTTAGAAGAATACTCATCTTTGATTGGTTTGCCCATCAAGAGGGAAATCCCTTTCAACCCTGAAATGGTCTTTCCCAGCAATGGAGAGATAGCAAAAGCTTTGCACCTGGAACTTGCTTTGATTGAGCAGCATATGACCTCTAAAGCTGGGATCCCTGGTTTTCATCTGGACTTCTTAATTTCTCAAGCTAGTCTGAAGGCCTCCCTGGGGGAGTGGAAAGCTGTTTGTGCTCTGTTGGCCTTAAGTGTATATGGAATTGTATTGTTTGCAGATGAGCCTCGATTCATCAGCAAGAATGCAATCCATTTGTTCATCCTGAAGAACCCAGTGCCAACTTTGCTGGGTGATCTCTATTATTCAGTACATCAGAAGAATGAGAAGCAGAGGGGGAGGCTAGTGAGGTGTTGTGCTCCATTATTCCATGCCTGGCTTCTCAGGCATCTACCCAGGACAGATGCATTTCTAAATCCTCATCAGCAAAGCAACTGGGCTAAGAGGCTCACTACTCTCACTTCAGCAGACATCAGATGGTGTACTCAAAGCACCAAGGGCAGAGATATAATCACAAGCTGTGGACACTTTCCCAATGTGCCTTTAATAGGAGTTAAGGGAAGTGTCAATTACAACCCTTTACTGTTCAGGAGGCAATTAGGCTATGCACTGGTTCATACTCCTAGGGAACAAGACTTGGTGGAGACCCTCTACTGTGAGAACAAGATTAGTTTGACTGTTGTTAGGCAGGCTGCCTGGGCCTGGGATCATGTTCAAACCAAGGGAATCACCATTTTGGGGAAGTGCAATAATGTGGCATCAGTCCAATATTATGAGTGGTCCCATGCTAGGGCCCAATTCTCTGGAATGCCCTTTACCATAGAAGACATGCCTGAGTCATCTTCAGCACCACCCCCTGCCACTATCAGTCTGGAGGAGTTTGAGAGCTTGAAGGAAAGAAATGAGAAGTTGACCCAAGCCTTGCAGAAGACCCTCCGGGAGAGGAGTGAAGGTGTAAGGGAAATTGAGAGACTGGAGAAGTTAAGAGTGGAACACTTGACTAAAATTGAGAAGTCTGGAGATTATATCAACAAGTCCAAAGCTGGTGAACAGATTCTGAAGAATGCTTGTAAAGAAGCCCAGTTCCAAAGAGCAAGAACAGACTTGTATTTGAAAGAGAGTCAGGCTAGGTGGGTCCGGATCACTGAGGCCCGTACTCTAGAAGACAAGAGAGTTCAAGACAAGATGGAACAGATGGAAAAAGCCCTGGCAGCAGCCCAGAAGGAAATATCAGAGCTAGAAATCAGAGCTGGAGTGAAGAGGTCTAAGGACCAAAGTCAGAATAAGAAGTTGACTGCAGCTGTTGCAACAAGAAACCTTCTCATCAGAGGTCTCACGGAGCATCCGGCTGATCCTGTGACCGAAGCACTTCTTAAGGAAGTTCGTGAGGATGAATTTGGCCTTGGAGTTTGATCATTTGCTTGTTGTTGTTCCTTTTCCATGTACTTTTGCTTTTTTTGTGATGTATTTTGACCCCTTTGAGGGCTTGTGTTGTAAAATGAACAAATTGTATTATTTCACGTTTTGTAATATATTTGTGTTAGTTTCCATCTGGATTACTTCAAAAGCAACTTCAACAGCAGCATCTTCAAGGGTCTGGAAGGGTCAAAACTGAAGGCCAAACCGGATACCTTGATAGCAAATAAGCATAACTGCATTGCATGCTAACCTTTTATTTGTTTTGTAGGGTTTTGTTTTGTTGACACTAACCTCTGTTGTGATATTCAGGAATTATTGCTCGCCGCCGGGTATTTCCTCTCAACAGGCCACACAGGTACCCAACTAGAAACAACCTTCCGGGAATTCAGATGGATCAGATGCAGCAGGACCTTACGGAGGTCAGAAACCAGATGGCCAACGAAAGGCTGGAGATGAGAACTCAGATAACACAATTCATGGAAGTGATGAACAACCTAGCTCAAAGCCAGGAGAGGCTCAGAACTTTGGTAGAAGGGAGGAATCAAGAGGAGCCCCATGTGGGAACTGCTGGCACAAGTAACAACGAGAGGGTCCAACCTCATGTCAATCCCCCAGTTTTTGGACCCCATCTCCATCCAGAGGCCAACATCCCAGTCAATATACAAGGGACTGCCACAGCAGGGAGAGTACTTCAAGAAGATCCTCAGGAGGACCAATTTACAGTAATGGGTGCTGGAGAGGAAACTTATGATAGGCGGCTGGATGAAATAGCTGAGAAGTTGAGGTCCTTAGAATCTCAAAATTCTTTGGGGTTCGACGTCATGGACATGGGTTTGGTAGAAGGGGTCAGGATCCCCCATAAGTTCAAGTCTCCTTGTTTCGAAAAGTATAATGGGACTTCATGCCCCCGGACTCATTTGCAATCATTTCTGGGAAGGCTGAAGGCCTATACAATGGATGAGAAACTCTGGATGTTCTACTTTGAAGACAGCTTGACTGGAGCATCAAGGGAATGGTATTCCCACTTGACAAGGGCAACTGTGAGATGCTGGAAGGACCTGGCAGAGGCCTTCATCCGACAGTATCAATACAACTTAGACATGGCACCCAACAGGACCCTCCTGATGGGAATGTCACAGTCGTCAAGGGAGAGTTTCCGAGAATATGCCCAGAGATGGAGGCAATTGGCTGCTACCGTTCAACCACCAATGTCTGAGAGAGAAATGGCAGACATGTTTATGAACACTCTCCAGGGAACGTATATTGACAGGTTGGCTGCTTTCTCTTCCACCAGCTTCGCAGATGTTGTCATAGCTGGGGAGAGAATTGAAAGCCTGTTAAAAATGGGAAAGATCTCAGACAACGGTGCAAGCTCGTCCAGTAGTACAAGAAAGCCTTTTGCAGGCCCGAGAAGAACTGGCGAGACCAATGCCATTCACACCAACAGGGGTAGGCCCCAATATGCTCAGAGGTCAATAGCAGCAGTCACTATCCCTGCTCCAGCTCATCCTCAGCCAGTCTATCAACCTCCTCAACAAAACTTCCAACAACAACCTCAATATCATCAGAATCAATATCCTCCAAGAAACTACAACAACAACAACTCCAACAACAACAATCAACAGAGGCCATTCCAACAGGGGCCATCTCAAGCTAACAGAGTGATCGACCCGATCCCAATGCCGTATGCTGCCTTGCTGCCACAACTTCTGAAACTCAACCTAGTTGAGCTAAGAACGTTGGCACCTCCGGATCCCAACAGTCTACCAAGAAACTATGACTCTAATGCTAGGTGTGCTTTCCATTCAAACGCACCTGGTCACAGTACAGAAAGATGCAGGGCTCTGCATATGAAGGTACAAGACTTGGTAGACTCCAAGGCTCTGAATTTTGCACCTCCGCCCAATGTCAATAAAAACCCAATGCCAAACCATAGTGGTCCCCGAATTAATGCTATTGAAGAAGACCAACCGTCTTATTTAATAACCAGTGTGGATCAGATCAGGACACCATTGGTGGAAATCAAAGCTCAACTCCGTGAAAACCAAATATTTCCGGGGTGTGAACTAGGATGCCCCTATTGCAATATTTCATGGAATGGGTGTGAGGACCTGAGGAATGGCATTGACAGCCTCATTCAGAGTGGCTTGCTACAGATCACTACATCATTCCCGACAAATCCAGCAACTTCATCAACAACGGTTTCAGACCCTCCTACAAATGCAGCAACTATTGTTCCCGACAATTCACCAGCAACATCAACAAGTACTTCGTCTGTCCTCCCAAATGATCAGTTTTCAACAGTTTCTCCTGCTACAACTTCAGCTTCATTCCATTTCGAATCTCCAGCAACAACAACAACAGTCCTTCCAACAGTACCTCCTACAACACCAGCAATCAATCATGAAGATGTCTCTACCGTCACCATATTCTACGATCCTGAAAATAATTCTGCCTACCATTCAGAAGGTGCTGCTCCCGCCAGAGCACCAGTTACAATCTTTTATGATCCACAAACAATAACAGTCCCTTCAGCAGCAGCAATCAGTCCGGTCACTGTCACGGTGCCTGGACCAGTACCATATGAAAGCAATAGGGCCATCCCCTGGCACTATGGCTCTGACTTGTATTGCGAAGGAAAAAGAATCACTCTGGAAACATCAACACCTGCACCACAAGTAGATAATGTGGGGGGAGGCGGAGGCTTCACTCGAAGCGGACGTCTCTTTGCTTCACAAGTTCAAAGACCTACTGCCGAAGCAGAAGCTGCTGCCAAGGCAAAAGGAAAAGGCCCGGTGCAGGAAGACCAAGTTGCCAAAGAAGCCCTGAAAACTCCATTTGATCAGGAAGTTGATGAGTTTATGCGAATCATCAAAAAGAGTGATTATAAAATTGTGGATCAGCTTCACCAGACGCCATCCAAAATCTCTATCCTCTCACTGCTCATGTGCTCCGAAGCCCATCGGAATGCACTACTTAAAGTCTTGCACGCAGCTTACGTGCCTGAGGAGATTACTGTCAACCAATTGGAAACCGTGGTTGGAAATGTTACTGCTAGCAATGGGCTAGGGTTTACCAATTCTGACTTGACAGCGGATGGCCGCAACCACAACAAAGCCTTGCACATAACCCTGGAATGCAAAGGAGCTGTCCTTTCTCATGTGCTGGTGGACACAGGTTCTTCCCTGAATGTCTTACCAAAGAAGGCTCTGGTGAAGTTAGAATATGATGGATTGGCATTGAGACCCAGCAACCTGGTGGTAAGAGCCTTTGATGGTTCGAAGAGATCGGTTCTGGGAGAGATTGAGCTGCCTGTGACAATTGGCCCACAGACCTTTAAAACTATCTTTTATGTGATGGACATTCAGCCCGCCTACAGCTGTTTGTTGGGTAGGCCCTGGATTCACGCCGCCGGCGCAGTAACGTCTACCCTTCACCAAAAGTTAAAATTTGAGTGGGAAGGTCAAGTTGTCACAATCTGTGGGGAAGAGGATATTTTCGTTAGCCATCTGGCTACTTACAAATACATTGAGATGGATGGGGAGATCCATGAAACAATGAGCCAAGGTTTTGAAGCCTTGAACGTCAATGAAGCATCTGCTGTGTCAGGGATCTCCATGTCATCTTACCAACAAGCCCGGAAGGTTGTTGAAGAAGGAACTGCCCTAGGCTGGGGCAAGGTATTAGCTGTGGAGGAGAAGAAGGACAAATTTGGGTTGGGTTACAGACCAACTCAACAACAAGCAAAGGCTGCTGCAGAGCCTGGTTTTGTCAGTGGGGGGATGCTTACCCCCGATGCTATCAACTGTCTGGAAGACGAGCTGGAAGAGGAGCGCAATCTGGAGAATTGGATTCGTCCAAAGATCCCGGGGAGCAGTGTCTCAAACTGGTCTTCCCAGGAAATTATAAGAGTTACTCGATCAGAGTAATTATTATTTCCTGTATTTTTATAGCATGCATCAAAGTCTTGCATCTTGCCCAAGATGACAAGACTCATTTTGTAATCAGGGCCATCTGTACTTTTGTGCAAACAAGATTAAATTAATGAAATATCAGACATCTTTTTGCAAAACGAGTCTTTTTCTTTTCTGCTCACTGTTTTTCCATTTCTCTTTTTGTACAAAAATAAATGGCGGTGTTTTCAAAATGATAGCTTCATTTCACTTTTTTCTAAAGCAAGATTAAAATCAATCACTAAAATGAACAAACTTAACCCTTGCAGAGAGTGCCCTCCAGACAGCACCGACAACAGCACGGCTATGACATCGTATGACTTTGACAATCCAATCAATCAAGCTGATGAAGGGGTTGATGAAGAATATGAGCTTCCTGAAGAGCTAGCTAGGTTGTTGAGACAAGAGGAAAAGGTTATTACTCCTCATCAGGAGGAGATTGAAGTGATTAATCTTGGTACTGACGAAGACGTGAAAGAAGTTAAAATCGGGGCCTGCCTGCAAGACTCAGTGAAGAGGCAACTGGTAGATCTGCTTCAGGAGTATGTTGATGTGTTTGCTTGGTCGTATCAAGATATGCCAGGGTTGGATACCGACATTGTTGTGCACAAGCTGCCTCTGAGGGAAGAATGCCCGCCAGTTAAACAGAAGTTGCGCCGAACTCGCCCAGACATGGCTATGAAAATCAAGGAAGAGGTACAAAAGCAATGGGACGCCGGGTTCCTTGCTGTGACTAGCTATCCGCCGTGGGTTGCTAACATAGTACCTGTGCCTAAGAAGGACGGCAAAGTAAGAATGTGTGTTGACTACCGGGATCTGAACAGAGCCAGCCCGAAGGATGACTTCCCATTACCTCACATTGATGTATTGGTGGATAACACGGCTCAGTTCTCGGTATTCTCCTTCATGGATGGATTTTCAGGATATAATCAGATCAAGATGTCACCTGAAGACATGGAGAAGACAACATTCATTACACCTTGGGGCACGTTCTGTTACAAAGTGATGCCATTCGGACTGAAGAACGCTGGTGCAACATACCAACGGGCTATGGTGACATTATTCCACGATATGATCCACAAAGAAATAGAATGTTATGTGGATGATATGATCGCCAAGTCCCTTACAGAGGAAGATCACCTGGTAAATCTGCTGAAGTTGTTCAAGCGTCTGAGGAAGTACCAACTAAAGTTGAACCCCAACAAATGCACATTCGGGGTGCGATCTGGTAAGTTGTTGGGCTTTATTGTAAGCGAGAAAGGGATTGAAGTGGACCCTGACAAAGTCAAAGCTATCCAAGAGATGCCTGCACCGAAAACTGAGAAAGAAGTTCGAGGGTTCTTAGGTCGATTGAACTACATCTCACGGTTCATATCTCACCTTACAGCAACCTGTGAACCCTTGTTCAAGCTGTTAAGAAAAGAACAAACGGTCAGGTGGAACGAAGACTGTCAGAAGGCTTTTGACAAGATCAAGGAGTACTTGCAGGAACCCCCAATCCTCATGCCGCCAGTCGAAGGAAGACCTCTGATTATGTACTTGACAGTATTAGAAGAGTCAATGGGGTGTGTGCTGGGCCAGCATGACGAGTCTGGTCGAAAAGAGTATGCAATATACTACCTAAGCAAAAAGTTTACCGACTGTGAACAACGTTATTCACTGCTCGAGAAAACTTGCTGTGCTTTAGCGTGGGCTGCTCGCCGACTGAGACAGTATATGTTGACCCACACTACTTTATTGATCTCAAAAATGGATCCAGTTAAGTACATTTTCGAGAAGCCAGCTCTTACCGGACGGGTTGCAAGATGGCAGATGATTCTCACAGAATACGACATACAGTACACGTCTCAGAAAGCCATCAAGGGCAGTGTACTATCTGAATATCTTGCTGAGCAACCCATTGATGATTACCAGCCAATGAGATTTGACTTCCCTGATGAAGACATCATGTTCATTAAAGCAAAAGATCATGAAGAGCCTATTCACACCGAAGGGCCTGACCCGGAGGAAGAATGGACTATGATGTTTGATGGGGCCGTTAACATGAATGGTCGGGGTGTTGGTGCAGTACTCATAACACCCAAAGGAGTTCACATGCCTTTCTCGGCGAAACTCACTTTCAACTGCACTAACAACGAAGCTGAATACGAAGCTTGCATTATGGGTCTTGAGGAAGCCATTGACCTCAGGATCAAAACTTTGACCGTATTCGGAGATTCAGCTTTGGTAGTCAATCAAACCAACGGAAAATGGTACACCCACCAAGATCATCTGATACCTTACAGGGATTATACAAGAAGGTTATTGACTTTCTTCACAACGGTCAAACTTGAGTATATCCCTCGGGACGAGAATCAGTTTGCAGATGCTCTTGCTACCATTTCATCCATGATCAAAGTTCAAACGGCTAACTTTGTACCCCAGATTTCAGTGTCTAGACTTGATAGACCAGCATATGTATTTGCAGCAGATGTTGTCAAGGATGATAGGCCTTGGTTTCATGACATTAAGTGCTTCTTGGAGGACCAAACATACCCACCTGGGGCATCTTCCAATGATAAGAAGACGTTAAGAAGGCTTGCTGGTAGTTTCTTCCTGAACACTGATGGTTCTTTATACAAGAGGAACTTTGACATGGTACTCCTCAGATGTGTTGACAGGACGGAAGCAGATTTGCTGATGCATGAAGTGCACGAAGGATCTTTTGGTACCCATGCAGGAGGGCATGCCATGGCTAAAAAGTTGTTAAGATCAGGCTATTACTGGATCACAATGGATGTAGACTGTTGTGCCTATGCCAGGAAATGTCACAAATGCCAGATCTACGCAGATAAGGTGCATGTGCCTCCTAATCCTTTGAACATCATGTCTTCACCTTGGCCCTTTGCTATGTGGGGCATTGATATGATTGGCAAGATTGAGCCAACTGCTTCAAATGGCCACAGATTCATCTTGGTTGCCATTGATTATTTCACCAAGTGGGTTGAAGCAGCCTCATATGCAAATGTCACAAGACAAGTGGTAGCCCGATTTCTGAAGAGAGATATCATCTGTCGATATGGAGTTCCCGAGCGAATCATTACTGATAATGGTTCCAACTTAAACAACAAAATGATGGCAGAGCTGTGCCGGGACTTCAAGATCCAACATCACAATTCTTCTCCTTACAGGCCAAAGATGAACGGCGCTGTTGAGGCAGCTAACAAGAATATCAAGAAGATTGTGCAGAAGATGGTAATCACCTACAAAGACTGGCATGAAATGCTACCGTTTGCCTTGCATGGGTACCGCACGTCAATCAGAACGTCCACTGGGGCAACACCTTATCAGCTTGTATATGGTATGGAAGCAGTCCTACCTGTTGAAGTTGAACTACCCTCGTTACGGGTGTTAATGGATGTTAAACTGAGTGAAGCAGAATGGGTTCGGTCCCGATTCGAACAACTGAGTCTGATTGAAGAGAAAAGATTGGCTGCAATTTGTCATGGGCAGTTATATCAGAAGAGAATGAAGAAGGCCTTCGATCAGAAAGTCAGGCACCGAGAGTACCAAGTGGGAGATCTTGTGCTGAAAAGAATCCTCCCTCCTCATACAGACCACAGGGGCAAATGGACTCCAAATTATGAAGGACCATTCGTTGTAAAGAAAGTTTTCTCTGGTGGAGCACTGATGCTCAGCACCATGGATGGTGAAGATTTCCCATCCCCTGTGAATTCAGATGCAGTTAAAAAATACTTCGCATAAAATGACCCGCTGGACATAAAAACAGAATGTAAGTCCAGGCAAAAATAGGGCATCCCGGCGAGTCAAAAACAGAATAAAAGACTCGGGCAAAAGTAAGGGAAAATGAATAAAAAAATGTACACCCGCTGAGTTGAAAAGCCGCATTGGACAGCTCAGGCAAAAAAGGGCATCCCGATGGATTGAAAACCCGAAAGGGCGATCCATGCAAAATAAGGGAATAAGCGAACAACTGCATTCTGAATTCGTCTGTATTATATACGACTTGGTAAGCTCCAAAGGATCAAGCTTCAATCAGAATCAACTCTCTCCAGAAAGCAGGACGAGAAGAACGTCATTGTCATACGAATCATAGCAGAAGAGGAAGCTCCTTGAAAGCGTCGTCAGCATCGCCAACACTTTATTTCTCAATTTGTAACAATCTCCTCATTTCAGGAGATTTGTTTCTTTGACTGTATCTTGCCAATTCAGGGCACATGAATTAATAAAATCAGATTTCCGGTCATGTTTCGTTTTTACATTTATGTTTTGCAAAGAGTTGTCTGATATCTCTAAAAATACAATCGCATAAGTACAGATGCCTTTCTCTAATAATAAAGCACATGCTTATAGGGAATATACTTACTCTCGAAAGTACTTAACTCCTATGACGGAATCCAGTAAAGGATACCTCGGGACCTTTTGTGCGTTTCCTTCGCAGGATTGCAGGTATACAGGACGCAACTTGGGGCATGTAAGCTTCATCCCAGCAAGCTGGCGGATCAACAGATAATCTCAGCATCCGAAATGCTCTATCCTCAGCTGAGTTGCCTCTTGTTGCTATCCCCAGCTGAGTTGCCTCTCACAATTCCCCAGCCGAGTTACCATTTCATCCTCAGCTGAGTACAGGAGTCAGGGAATCATCTCCCCACAGAATCTTCAGCCTCTATTCAGAAGAGCAACGCACGAAGAGATCACAACAGAGTGAAGAAAGCTTCTACAAACCCCAGCTGGGTCCCATATTATAAGGATATGTCAATCGGTGACCTATATCCCAAGCAGATACGTCATCAGATCTATCACTGATCTCATCCCCAGCTGGGATGTTCACTTCAAGCAGATCAACCAGAGATCTTCGCAGCAATGGGATCCGAATCCCGGGTCTTTGTATCTTTGCATAATCATAGCATTCGCACCATACTATCCCCTCAGAGCGTAGCATTCCGTCTAATACGGAGCATTACGGCAAAAATCAAATGCATAGCATAATCATAAGTCATGTTGTGAATAGAACACTTGTGAATAACAAACCGTTCATCATCATTATACAGAAATCCCCACCAGGGTCCCAGCAAAAGCAGTTGCCTCACAAATCACAAACACCAGTATATACACCTTTGGACACCCGTCCGTGTCACATCACCAGCAGAAAGCCAAAGACATCCTCTTTGCACTCACTTATATATACACTTTCTTGACACCCGTCCGTGTCATATCCCCAGCGCAGTCGCTTACACTCTCATCACCCATATACATATTTATATTATACTTTTCTCCTTTTGACGCTCGTCCATGTCACTCTCCCCAGCAGATAAACACTTACATATACATATGCTCACTACTCATTGGTACACTTATACAGATACTCATCCGTATCTTGTATACACCACTCATAACCCCACAGATTCAACAATAGTCCTTGTTCTTTGTTAACCAGTTGGTACTCGTCCGTACCATCATCTCAGAACATTGCATCTAGTGTTTGTTTCTACCTGATACTCGTCCGTATCATAGTCTTAAGGATGCTCGTCCGCATCTTTAATCCATACACCGTGTCAAACACTTAAGTCTTCTTGAATATGGATACTCGTCTGTGTTTATTATTCCCCCGAAGGATTCTTTCGGATTCAACACTCGTCCGTGTTCTCTGTTAACCAGTTGATACTCGTCCGTATCATCATCTCTGAACATGTGTCAGTTTGTTTCTACGTTATACTCGTCCGTATCATGATCTTAAGGATGCTCGTCCGCATCTTTAATCTATACACAATACCAAACACTTATACTTTCCTTTCTTGGTTGTGAACACTCGTCCGTGTTTACTATATCCCCAGTAGATCGCCAACAAAGCATCTTTCTTTTATCTGACACTCGTCCTGTGTTATGATAAACCCTGAGAGCAGCCGTACCCAGCTGAGTGGTCGTCCTCCACTTCTTGATGGTCGTCCTCCATCATGCTCATCCGATGGCCGTCCCCATCGTTGTTTTTAGCAGCCGTCCCCTGCTAGGTGGTCGTCCTCCACCTTTTGATGATCGTCCTTCATCACTTTATCCAATGGCCGTCCCCATTGTTGATTTTGGTTATCCGACACTCGTCCTGGGTTGTGATAAACCTCGAGAGCAGCCGTCCCCTGCTGAGTGGTCGTCCTCCACTTCTTGATGGTCGTCCTCCATCATGCTCGTCCGATAGCCGTCCCCATCGTTGACCTTTTTTATCCGATGGCCGTCCCCATCGTTGATATTTTCGGCAGCCGTACCCTGCCAGGTGGTCGTCCTCCACCTTTGATGGCCGTCCCCATCATATTTCTTTTATCCCCAACAGAGCAGCCGTACCCTGCTAGGTGATCGTCCTTCACCTTTGATGGTCGTACCCCATCATCTGTTTATTTCATTTATTCTTTAAACCCGATGGCCGTCCCCGTCGTGGTCCCTTTTCCTTTTCAACCCGATGGCCGTCCCCATCGTTGGTTACTTTCCTTTATGAACTTGATGGCCGTCCCCGTCATGTTTCATTAATCCTCAGAGAATTTTACAGCTTTATCTTGATGGCCGTCCCCATCATGATTTTATTTCCCCAGCTAGTCGGCCGTCCCCGTCTTGGCTTTACCTTTTATCCCCAGCATGTCGGCCGTCCCCGCCATTGCTCTTTACCCGGCAGTCGTCCTCTGCCCGACGGTCGTCCTCCGTCGCCCACGTTACAATATACTTTGTTTTCCTTTTACAATCTATATCCCTTTTCTTCTTCATTCTGTGAGTGCAAATTTTGGACTGTCTTTGGTATTCAACCACAAGTTATCTTGTTTGCCTGTTAAGCCGTCGCTTACAACCTGCACAGCTAACTCATGTTTGAATAGGGGCAGCTGTAAACACCCCAAATTTGCCCTCACCCATTTCACCATGGCTTGTGATCTTCCTCATATGCATAAACACAATCATATTATCTCACATCTCATTTTTGATTCACTGCATAGTTTCTAAGGCATCTGCACCTAGGGTTTGTGATCTGAGCAGTCCCAAAGCATCTTGAGCCACTCCAAAGGCCACCAATCAACTCAAAGGGGTCCATGTGTGTTCATATGTCATATTCCATCTCTTCAAAGTCAAAGATGCAGAGGAATCACAAGAACTAGGGTTTGAGTGGATGCAGAGCCAGGCTAGACTGCACAGTTGACTGAAAATTAGGGTTTTGGTTTCAGAGGCCATAACTCCAAATTTTTTGGTCATTCTTGTTTCCATTGCTCTTTATATGGTATAGGGAGTATGCATATCAATTTTCATGAAGAAATTCCATGGGGAAGTCATCTGATCAAAGGTTGACTTTTCAGACAAGTCAGTGTAAAATCAGGGCATCTGAGGCCCCCAATGACCCAACCAATGGGTGATCTTCATCATTTTGAGTGTATATGATCTTTATTTGATCATGGAAGAAGGTTGAAGTTCATAAAAATCAAGAATCTAGGGTTTTTGCAAATGTTGACTTTTTGGGCATAGTTGACTTTTCAAGAATGCATCATTTTAGGTCATTTTTCAAGCCATGATTCATGATTCAAAAATGCTTCAAATGGAAAAACTTTGGTCATGAAAGTTGTAGATCTCATTTTTCCCTTTTCAAAAAGTACAAGAACATGATCAAACTCTTCTTGAATCAAAAGTTATGGCAATGCAAAGTTGGCTAAAATCATTGATTTTCAAGGCATGCCCTAAGTGAGAATTTTGCAAAATCTTGGACCAATGCATTATGTGACTTCTAATTCACTTCAAACCAGCACATAAACTTTCTCTAAGTCCTAAAAATCAGAAATGAATTAAGAATGCCCATGGTTTCATGTTTGGTTGGACAAAGAATCACATGTGAACCAAAGTTACAACAACTTGCAAAACCACTCATAACATTTTACCAACTTGCTGCCTTGAATGTTGGACCAAGCCTAGCCTTTCCCTTCACTTTGCTGCGCAGACCATGCCCTTTGTACTTGGCTAGAAGTTGCCCATGCCCTATCTTACAAGAAGTTGACATATTTGCAAAAGTGGCTACACCTATCCATAAAGCACAAGTCACATCCTCTGACCAATTGGATTAGTTTATACTTCTCATTTGCTAGCCAAACATAACAACAAGCAAGGCTGAAGCTCACACATTCACAACATTCACAAGAACACACCACATTGCATTTTCTATCGAATCTGCTTACACAGCCATCAAACACTCAAGCTAACTTCACCATTCAACTCACCTTGCTCCATAGACCACCCAGCACCAAGAACCCAAGCCTGAAACAACTAGAATACTCCATAACCATTTCTCACCTCAGCCTGCATTTCTCTTCGAAACTCTCACCACAGCTTGCAAACACACAAACAAACACCACAGACCTTCTCCATTCACCCTCAGGATCACAAACAACCATTCACAATGACCTGAAGCTCTCTATTTCACCATTGCCATTTCTGAGCAAGCTTGAGCAGGAGCTTTCGAATCTCATTATCCAGCCAACTTAAACTCTCATTGAACATTCAAACATCTTCTGGGGATCAAGTGGAGTGGATTGCACAAGGAGAAGTGGCCAGAAAGTCCTCAAACTGAAAGCTCCAAATCTCAGGTAGCTCGAAAATTATTTTTCCAGAAATCATTTTTCTTGTTACAAACTTGTTCTTTGTGTTGTCCTGATCATCCTGATGTTCTTAGTTTTTGAAATGGTGATGAAATAAGCATTTAATTTGTCTCTGAAACTGGTTTGCCCTAAAACTTATTCTGTTCGATTCATGGTTTTGAGGAAGAAGAAATTTGTTTGGACTTAGGGTTTTGATTCAGGAGATCATGGGGTTCGTTTCTATGTGCTTGGTTTTTATTTTTGATGCGTTTTGAGAGGTTTTGGAGATTTTCAGGTGGACTTCCCACCGGAGAAGACGACCGGAGGTCTTCTCCGGCCACCTGAAAATGATTAGGGTTTAATCCCTGTGTTTAATGAAGTTTGAATTTGGTCCCTTGGATGTGTTGACTCGCGCGTGTTTGGACGCCCAGGATCATCCCATTGTGCCCTAATCCCAGTTGACTTTTCTTAATCTGGATTAATTAATTCGTAAATCAAAAATTAGGGAGTTTGAATGTAGGCCGCTGGATTGCGCGCGCAGTCAACCTTTTCTTTCTCAGAATCAATCTCATCCATCCATCCTGATTACTTTCATTTTATTTAATCTTTATTTCATTTTCTTTCATTTAATTTGCATATTTATTTTAAAATAGCAAAAATATCTTAAAAATTATGAAACTTTTTCTTTAAGGTTTTATTAATTTTTAAGACCCAAAAATATTTTTATTACATTTTTTATCATTAAAAAAGTATTTTTAAATATTTAAAAGATTATTTTTAATTGATTAATGGAAATTAATTAATTAAAAATACTTTTAGGTATTTAAAAATTACAAAAAAAATTCATGAAATGTTCTAAGACATTTAGAAACATTGTCCAACCTTCAAACCAAATTTCTTTTTTGATCTTGATGCATTTTAAGAATTTTTCATTGAATTAAATCATTTTTTATGCATTATTTTGATCATGGATTCAAAAATTCATTTCTGCCTATTGGAGAAGGTTGAGACATTGATTCTTCTTGCATTGTTTTGTGTTTGGCATGTAGTTTCTAGGGTAAAATAGCCATGATTTGATCTTGCATTTTCCAATTGTTTGACATTTCTTTTGTCTAAGAACCCTAAAAACCCTAATAACTTAGAAAATTCATAACTTGAGTTTGTTTAAGAGTTGAGAGTTCCCCTTTGGGCAGTGGTTCATCATAGGTTTGGGTTTTCTTTGGGTGCCATTTTCCATTTTTATCTTAGGGTTTTGTTTCTGTTTTGGATTTTTGTTTGATGTTTGATCCATGAACCCTAATTTGGGCTTTCTCTTGCATCCTTCTTGCATTTCCTTGCATAACATGACTTGTCTTTGCATTTTGTGCACTCTTGTGATTCATTTGACATCTTGAGACATGTAGAAAGCATGTTTGATCATTGCATTACATATTTGCCATGTCATTTGTCTTGCATGCTTCATAACTTTCCATGCTTGTTCATGCTCCTTAGCTTGCATCATTTGCATCCATAATCTTGTATGAGCATCTCCATGTCTTGCCTCTTGTTTGCAGCACCCCATAACATCATAATCATCATCAACATGCTTCTGGTTTTGTTTTTCACCATGTCATTTCATCTCATTTAGCATTGCATTGCTTTTCTTTCTAACATTTCAGGTGGTAAGTGAACTTGAGAAGTGAATTTGCCTTCACTTCTCATAACTTTTCTTTTCATCTCTCTTGCATGCATTGCTGCATTTTTGTATGTGTTTGAGTTTGAGCTTGCTCATTCTTGTTCTTCTTACTTTCTTTCTTCAAGTGACTTGACTTCTTGAATGAAGCAAGCCACTTTGCTTCTCTTGATCTTGCTCATCTGCTTCCTGGTGGCTCCTTTGAAGATTGCTCTTGAAAACTTCACAAACCTTAGGAACAACCAAGCATGACAATGATTAGGGTTTTGTTTAGTCTCCCCTCCTAGTTTTTACCTTTGTGTCTCTCTTTGAGTCTTCTCTTCTCACCTCATAATCAGGGACTAAACCCTAAAGGCTTTAAGGCTTTGTGATTAAGCTTATGCCTGCATCCTTCTATTAGGATGGAGTGTATAACTTTAATCCTAAGTGTTAAACCCTTGATGTGTTTAACTCCTTTAATCAATTCACATAATAATCATCAAGACATCACACTTGTAACTTGGGCCTTGCATTAGGGTTCTAATTCTTCCTCAATTGGTTAAGAAGGACTAACCCTAGTGTTAATGGACAAGTCCCCCTCAAGTTGTCTTACAAACCCTAAAAATCACTTCATCATCATATCATTAAATAAAATCCACTTAACAAAGGTTTGTTTTGTCATGAGTTTAATCCCTAATCATGGATTAAGTTGAGGAGCTTTCCTCAGCTTAAACATTCTCATCTATTATCCTTCTATTAGGATGGTGTAATGAGTCTGTTTAATCCCTGATTATGGCTTAATCTCATTACTTAACACTAAACAAAACCACAAAAACATCTAAATAATCACAAGTAGGTTAATGATCTTAATCCTGCATCAAAGGTGATTAAGTGTGAGAATCTGACTTCACACTTAAGGTGTTCTCATTACCCCTAATCAGAGGGAAGATGTGATGAGTTTACTAAATCCATTGGTTTAGGCTTAAGCTCATTAACTTATGACAAACTCTCAAAAGCAATAAAAGACTGAAAACTCAAAAACAAACAATAATCGTCTCCTTCGGGATTCTTTTCTCATCACAATCACTCACAAACGAGAACTTGCTTCTTCCGTCTAATGCAAGACAGTTAGCATCTGTGCCAGACAGATCATACACTTGAGCATAGGCTAGTAAGCAGTTCACAAGTCAATTCATCTTTCAGTCTCTTTGGGTCGAACTACGGTGTTTTGACTTCCTCATTGCACGAGAGGATACGTAGGCATAACTTAACAGTTATCGAACAAAAGTCTCTGTATATTCCCCCTCCTTTCAGCATTATTCTTTAAGCCTCATTGTCCTGAGCATTTCACTCTTGTCCTTACACTGACACTGTATATATTACACTTCACTTCCTTTACACTGACACCTGTACATCCTTTTCCAGCTCTTTTGCACACAAATTGCACTGACACTACCCCTTTAAACACAAATCTTTTAAGCGTGGATCCCGTCGAGTACGGCGGACAATCTGGGTGCTAATACCTTCCCAGGTTGTAACCAACCCCCTTTCTCAGTCTCTCTGGTTCGCAACCGTCTTATCCATCTTTTTCTAGGTCTATGCAGCATTACCTTTCCTTCGGGATAAAAATGCCTAGCTGGCGACTCTATTCATCTCCAGTGAGTTCACGGCTGTGTGTTCTCATTGTCCCTCTCGCCGACCGTTCGCGTCTGTACCTTCATATGAACCTGTTTCATTTGTCGGGAGCGACAGGGTGTTCCCTTCTTCTGGATTGGGCTTTCCTCTTTCTGCCTTGCTATTTTTGTGCCATCTCAATCCCTATTTTCTTGGTTTCTCTTTTCACCCTTTATGTAACACTCGGCCCAGATGTGATTTCATCCATATTAGCGGCCGATTTTTGGGCTAGGGATTCATTAAACTGCCCAACTTGTAATCCATTCTTAAAGGCTCCCACAATTAATTCTTGATTATGATAAGATACTTTGAGAGTCTCTTCATTGAATCTAGCAAGATACTCCATGAGTGATTCAGAATGCCTTTGTCAGACACTAAATAGAGTAGTGGTGAACACCCTTTGACATTTTCTTGTCGAGAAATGTTGTACCAACTTTTTGGTCAAATCCTGGTAGTTAATAATTGAAAGACGGGGAAGGCTCATATACCACCCGAGCGTTACGTCCTTGAAAGTAACCGCTATAAGTTTACACTTTAGCGAATCTATATGCACCACTGTAGTAATTTTATTGTTTACGGCTATAATGTGTTCTTGAGGAGCCGTCTTGCCATCATACATTACCAATACGAGTGCCTTGAAATTATATGGGACATGATCGTCCCAAATTTCTTGAGACAAAGGTTGTGGCTTGAGCACCTTTTCCTCAGTTTCTTCTTCGACTTGCGTCTTTTTCTATAGTGTGTGTACACTGTCATATAGTGACTCATTTTGCTGGTGCATTTCCTCCATCACGGCCAAGAGTTGGGACACAATAGGTGGAGGATCACTACAGTCGCCTGACATGTTGATGATAATCGTTATGACCTGGGAAAAGTTGTACCATGCCCGTGGGTGCCAAATGTTCTAGCCAAATTTGGTTATAACACCAAAGGTGCTAGCCCCCCCTCCTCTGAGCAAGGAAAGTTACATCGTCTATACTGTGTAGTATGTTGAGGATTTGAGAGCAGTGTTGCGGAAGCAAGTCTCAAGAAGAATGTCTTGCTTATCCCTCAGTTGAGAGCCCCTTTATATAGTCGTCTACTTAAGGATAAATAATTAAGAGATGTTCTTCCTTCTTCTGTCGTTGCAGACCTTTAATTCATAACCTTCCTTCATCATTACTTACATTGAAGATTCAATAATGGTCCATATTGATGCGTCGGAACCGTTACATATTCTCAGCTGTCGAACTTATGAATGCCTGGAATCAGGACTCGATATGATGTGGTACTCGGCCTCATGAGAGGCGGGTTGGGCATTATGCATGATCCGGGGATGGCATATTGTGAGGCCACCCGAGTTGAGATAAATGTTCTTCTCCAGCTATATAGCCCGTCCTGTAAATATTTAGGCATGAACAAAAATCTCCCAAGGTTTATTTAAACCTTGAAGACTAACTGCTCCAAGTTTGTATGGAAATAAGACTAACTCATTCGATCTATCATTTGGAAGGAATAATCATTGCTTCTCTCCTTTCTTTTATCTTTAGTTGGAAGTTAGACATAAACTTCATTTATCCTTATATAAAGGGGTTCGAGAGTATAACCTACCAAAAACTCTTAAGTTTATTAGATACTTTCAAGATTAATTCTTGAAGAAAGGACTAAGTCATTTTTTACTGAACCTGTATAACTCCTGGTGTCTTTTTTATTCCCTTAAACTTTTTATTTCCGCATTTTATATTCTGAAAATATACCTTCAGATGCATAACTCTATAACCTTTTTTGAAAAAAAATGTTTTCAAACTCTAATTTTAATTCTCAAAGTTTTTCAAATCCAAGTTTTTTCTGAAACTCACAATTCATTTGCTCTTGTGTGTGAAGTCACATGTCTAACAATATGCACTGATATTCCTTTATTTGTTCAATATGTGCATGAAACATGGTTGACACCCTATAAAGAAAGATTTATTGTTGCATGAACTAATAACATAATTCATTTAGGGAACACGACAATGAATATGTACATCGATGTGAATTTGAATATATTACATTACTAATTATCAAATTATGACATCCTTTTCTATTTATGGTTTTTAGGGTTAAGTTTGCTCATTGAAGACTAAAAAACATGTTTACTACTATCCGTGGAGATCTATGCAGAAGTTGGGATGTTATGAACACCATGTTGAAGTTTTAACTAGGTTCAATTAGGGGATCATTTCAAAAACTTATTGCCAACATTGAGCATTAACATAACACTCAATTTTACTCCAGATTTCATAGTTTCGCTTCAAGATATTGTATACGGCACTTTGGAAAGGAATTGGAAAGGTTAAAATACGTTGGTTCTAACAAAGATGCATGTGGTTGCTTCATTAGAATAACAAATTAATTACCTTGTGTGTGTCAACTTGTCGGACTTAGGATACAAGATGAGCTTGTTATATTATAATTGATTAACATGTTTTGGAAGAAATTATACATTTAAGTGCATGAGGTTGTTGAAAAGGATAATGAGACATATTTGTATTTAGAAGAAAAGTGTGAAGAGGTATTTTTGTACATTGGATATTATTGGCCGGATGGGGTGGATAAAAGTTCGGGAACTAACGCACTCATCCACAACTTACATGCATCCACCACTAGTGAAGTTCAAGCCAAATAATAGGGTTATGAATAGTAAAAAGGGTCAAGATACTGATGTGCATCATGATCCTTCCCAGTGGGAATATGATGAGAGCTTTTAGGGAATTTAGAATACAAAAATATTATGTTTAAAATCAACTGGAAGTCAACTGTCTAGCTAGTCTTCTAGACTTATTTACTTGTCTCAATTTCCTATTTTCTTAATAAGTACATTGATGACATTATTGATGTGGGTTGTAACACCCCAAAGTCGATTTTAATTCTATTGATGTGTTTTCTTGTGAATTTTGATGTTTATGATGTTATTTGGTGTTTACTGGGGTTTTGGGAGTGACTTGGTATTTTATTAATATTAGAAATATTAAGTTTAGTGGGTTTAATTATTATTTGAGATTAAATAAAATAAAATAAAAGAAATTAGAGGATAAGGACATTGTGGTCTTTTGGTTGAGGATTAGTGATGGTATTTTGGAGAAGGTCTATTGAGGTCTTAAGGGCAAGAGTGATAAAAAGAGTAAAGGGGGTTTTGTGAATGATCAATTGGAAAAAATCACACTTTTGGAGAGAAGGAGAAAAGCTCTAAGGAAGGAAAATCTAGGGTAAGAGGCTTGAAGTTTTGTGATGATTAACGAAGGAAAATATGAAAACTAAGGTATGGGGAGTATCTTCCGTTCGGTATTATAATGTGGGAATAAAATTGGGGGTTTTGAGGTATAGTTTTAGCGTATAGGGATTGATGGATGATTTTTGTGTTTTAATGATGATTTCATGATGATTTGATGAATATAATGATTTTATATGATGTATTTGATGTTATTATAAGTGATGTTGATGTTGGGTGTGATTCTACTACTATGCTGATATTAAATGCGGGTTTTTAATGAGTTTATCGCAGAAGGAGAAGGCTGGGAATCGCAAATTTTTTTTGCAGAATTTGCAACGCGTGCTTAGCGAGCCGCAACTCACTTAGCGAGCACAAACAGAGAGATGAGCGCTTAGCGAGCAAGATGTCTCGCTTAGCGAGCCCTGAAAAGTTTTGAAAAATGTTCTTTTTCCGAAAAATGTTTCTGAGGTGGTATGTCTTAGATTGCTACGATGATGTAGAATCATCGTGTGACGTGTTTTATGAGGTATATGATGTAAGATTAGCGATTACATTATGTATGAATATTTTCTTGATTTTTATAAGATATGAAGTATGAGTAGAATTAGTAATTAAATTATGTATGATGGATTAAACTGATTCCTTTGAGTTATGAGGTATGATTATATGATGTAGGAGTATGATGTTAAGTGAGTATGTAATATGATGGCATGAGTGAGTATGAGGGATGATGATTAAATGATGAATGCAGATGCAATGTTTATGATGTTTTGAGGATGATGTGTGCATAATTGCGTCTTGCATTCATGGCATTGAATTATGAGGAGACTTCGGTCCAATTGGTAGCTTCAATCCCATTGTGTAGATTGTAGTGATATGATGTTATGATGTGCTCCTTTAGGGGAGGGTTGATGGCCCAGTGTCCATCCATGAAGATGTTTCGGTACCACATGCATTATTAAGAGGTTTCTTATCATTTTAAATGACATAACGTGATTTACATTGATTTTGTGTGATGATGAGATTTACTTGATGTTGTATACAAATAAGTTATGATTGAATAATTGTTGTTATTGATGTTTCTAAATTCTCATTTCTATATTATTTTATTGAATGTGAATTTACTCACCCTGTCTGCCTTCTGGTGATGGTCTATTATGCCATCCTGCAGATAATCAAGGTTAGCTCGCTGCGTGCTTAACTCCGAGGTATTGAGTTGTCGAGATAGTTAGAAGTGGAGTCCTGCTCTGTGTCCAGTAACATCGGGATAGGTTATCGCTTGAGTTGATCTTGCTTTAATTGTATTAAGATGTTAATTTTGTTTAAGTACTTTGATAAAATGATATTTGGGATAATTTATAAGGTTTATTTTATTAAAGGGGAATTTATGACGTATTGTTTTCCGCTGCATATTTATTGTGAAAAAGATTTAAAGTGTTTTCATGCTTTTATTCACCCGTGTTACAGGACAAGACTCAATGTAATGTTTATGATTTTTGATTTAAGAAAAAATGTGATGCCCTTTTTCACGAGTTTTACTCTGATATTTGATTTAAACTTCATAACTTGTGATGAGGTAGAAAGGGTGTTACATTAGTGGTATCAGAGAAGGTCGGTCTGTCTGGTCGTGTCGTGTCGTTGTCAGTCATGTCGGTTATTGAGTTTGAGTGTTTGAGGTTGAGTTGTTTTCTAATGTTGTTGGTGATTTGTAGAATGGCTTCAAGGCGATTGAAAAGATTTTCAGGACTATGGCGTGCTCCGATGCTCAAAAGGTGCAGTTTGGCACCCATATGCTGGATGAAGAGGCTGAGGATTGGTGGGATAATACCCGTCAGAGATTGGAAGGAGCTAAGGATGCGATAACTTGGAATGTGTTCAGGAGGGAATTTCTAAGTAAGTACTATCCTGAAGACACTTGTGGCAAGAAAGAGGTTGAGTTTTTAGAACTGAAGTGGGGAAATATGACGGTAGCAGAGTGTGCTGCCAAATTCGAGAAGTTAATGAAGTTGTGTCCTCACTACAACTGTGATGATGCTGAGTTGTCTAAGTGTTTGAAGTTTGAGAATGGGCTGAAACCAGAAATCAAGCAAGCGATTGGTTGTCAGTATATCTGCAGGTATGTTGAGCTTGTGGATAAGAGTAGGATCTATGATGAGGATAGTCAAGCTCGATTTATTCATAATAAGCAGGTGAGTGAGAAGAAAGACAATGGTCAGTTTTGAGGAAAGCCTTATGCAACTCCAAACGACAAGGGGAAACCGAAGGTTACTGTTGGGAAAAAGCTAAGTGGGGGAGCGGGTTCTACCCCTCTCAAGTGCTACGAGTATGGTGAAACAGGCCACAATTCTGATGTGTGCTTTACTATTGTGATAAGATGCTATAGATGTGGTAAGAAGGGTCACATGAAGAATGAGTGTGCGAATGTTGAACCAACTTGTTTCAATTATGGTGAAGAGGGACATATCAACACTCAATGTCAGAAACCGAAGAAGGTTGCTACTGCGGCTCAGACTACTGGTAGGATGTTCGCTTTGAGTGGCTCAGATGCTCAGAAGAAAGATAACTTGATTATAGGTACTTATTTTATTAATGATGTTGAATTAGTGGCTATAATTGATACTGGTTCTACTCATTCGTTTATTTCGATTGAGTGTGCGACCAATTTGAATTTGCCTTTGACTGTCATGAATGGTAATATGTTGATTAAAATGCCTGCTGACGGTTCAGTTACAACTAACCGTGTGTGTTTGAAATGTCCTCTAACCATTTATGGTAAGGATTTCTTAACAGATTTAGTTTGTTTGCCTTTGCGCCATATGGATGTTGTACTGGGAATGAATTGGTTAGAGTTTAACTTCGTGCATATCAACTACTATGCAAAGACAATAGAGTTTCCAGAGTCTGGTGATGGTAGGGAAATGATGTTTTTATCTGCGAAGCAAGTGGATGAACTTCTAGCAGATGAAACACATATGTCTGCTTTGTTTGCGGCGTTACAAGTGGGCCGTGTACAAGTGGGTGTTGAGTTACCTATTGTACGAGAATTTATTGATGTGTTTCCGGACGACATTAGTGATTTACCACCGGAGCGTGAAGTAGAGTTTGTTGTTGATTTATTACCGGGTACTAGTCCAATGTCAACAGCTCCTTATCGGATGTCAGTTTCAGAATTGAGTGAGTTGAAGAAACAACTTGAAGAACTTCTTGAGAAGAAATTTGTTCATCCAAGTGTTTCTCCGTGGGGTGCTCCTGTGTTATTGGTTAAGAAGAAGGATGGTGGTGTGAGGTTGTGCATAGATTATCGACAATTGAATAAGGTGTCTATCAAGAATAAATATCCACTTTCGAGGATTGATGATTTGATGGATCAGTTAGTGGGAGCTTGCATTTTTAGAAAGATTGATTTGAGGTCGGGTTATCATTAGATTCGAGTTAAAGCAGATGATATTCCGAAGACAACATTCAGAAAGAGGTTTGGTCACTGAGTATACTATGATGCCTTTTGGTGTATCCAATGCACATGGTGTATTCATGGAGTATATGAACCGAACTTTTCATGAGTATTTGGAAAAGTTTGTAGTGGTTTTTACTGATGAAATTCTGATTTATTCAAAGTCAAAAGAAGAACATGAAGGACATTTGATGATTGTATTACAAGTGTTAAGAGAGAAGAAGCTTTATACTAAGTTGTAGAAGTGTGAGTTCTAGTTGAAGGAAGTGAGTTTCCTTGGCCATGTGATTTCTAGTGGTGGAATTTTTGTGGATCCTTCGAAGATTGATGTTGTATTGAATTGGGATACTCCGAAGTCTGCTACGGAGATCATAAGTTTTCTTGGTTTGGCCGGTTATTACCGAAGGTTCATAGAGGGTTTTTCTAAGTTGGCATTGCCTCTGACTCAGTTGACTCGAAAAGGTCAGGCTTATGTATGAGATTTTGCTTGCGAGAAGATTTTTGTTGAGTTGAAGAAGAGGTTGACTACTCCTCCAATTTTGATTTTGTCGGATCCGAATGAATCTTTTGTGGTGTATTGTGATGCTTCGAAGATGGGTCTTAATGGTGTTTTGATGCAGAATGGTCAAGTAGTTGCCTATGCTTCTTGACAGTTACGTGTTCATGAAAGGAACTATCCTGCCCATGACTTAGAGTTAGCAGCCGTTGTTTTTGTGTTAAAGATTTGGAGACACTATCTGTTTGGATTGAGGTTTGAGGTGTTTAGCAATCACAAGAGTTTGAAATAATTGTTTGATAAAAAAGAACTAAACATGAGGCAGAGGAGATGGTTAGAGATGTTGAAGGACTTTGATTTCGATTTGAGTTACCACCCTGGTAAGGCTAATGTGGTTGCAAATAATTTGAATAGGAAAACTTTGCATATGTAAATGTTAATGGTAAGAGAACTTGAGATGATTGATCAATTCAGAGACATGAGTTTGTTATGTGAAACTACATCTGAGAGTGTTAAGCCGAGTATGCTGAAATTGACAAATGATATTATGGAAGAGATCCGTTTAGGATAAAAATCAGATTTGAAGTTGGTTGATCAAATGACTTTGATTAACCAAGGTAACAGAGGAAAGTTCCGTTTTGATGAAAATGGTATGATGAGGTTTCAGGATCGCGTGTGTACTCCTGATATTCCAGAGTTGAAGAAAAGTATTCTTGAAGAAGGACACTAAAGTAGATTAAGTACTCACCCTGGTGCTGCTAAAATGTATCATGACATGCAGAAGTTGTTTTGGTGGCCGGGTATGAAGAAAGATGTTGCAGAGTTTGTGTATGCTTGTTTGGTTTTCCAGAAATCGAAGGTTGAACATCAGAATCCTGTAGGTATGATGTAACCGTTGAGTATTGCGGAATGGAAATGGGATATCATTTCTATGGATTTTGTGACAGGGTTGCCGAAGACGGTAAAGGGAAATGATTCCATTTGGGTGATTGTTGACTAATTAACTAAGTCGACGCATTTCTTGCCGACGAAGATTAATCATTCCATCTCGAAGCTAGCAGAGATGTATAATGACGAGATTGTGAAGTTGCATGGGATACCGTCAAGTATCGTGTCAGATAGGGATCCACGGTTTACATCGAGATTTTGGAAGAGTTTACAAGATGCTTTAGGAACTTAGTTGAGGATGAGTTCTGCTTATCATCCACAGACGGATGGTCAGACAGAACGGACTATCCAATGTTTAGAAGATTTGCTAAGGGCTTGTGTGTTGGATCATGGAGGTGTGTGGGATAGTCATTTACCATTGATTGACTTTAATTATAACAATAGTTTTCATGCGAGCATTGGTATGGCTCCGTATGAAGCATTGTATGAGAGGCAGTGTAGGACTTCATTGTGTTGGTATGAGTCAGGCAAGAGTGTTGTGCTCGGACCAGAGATTGTGCAGAAGACAACTGAGAAGATTAAGATGATTCGAGAGAGAATGAAGACTTCACAAAATCGTCAGAAGAGTTATCATGATAAGAGGAGGAAAGCACTTGAATTTCAAGAAGGAGACATGTGTTCTTGAGGGTTATTCCAATGACTGGTGTAAGAATAACTTTAAAGTCCAAAAAGCTCATTTCACGTTTCATTAGAACGTATCAAATTTCGCAGAGGGTCAGAGAGGCGGCTTATCGTATCTTGTTACCACCGTCACTTGCGAATTTGTATGATGTGTTCCATGTGTCACAGCTGAGGAAGTATATTGAAGATCCGTCGCATGTAATTCAAATGGATGATGTTCGAGTAAGAGATAATTTGACTGTGGAGGTTTCACCAGTACGGATAGAGGGCAGAGAAATGAAGCGATTAAGAGGTAAAGAGATTGCTTTGGTGAAGGTATTGTGGGATGGACCAACTGGTGATATTTGGACTTGGGAGCGGAAGGATCAGATGAAAGAGTCGTATCTGATGTTGTTTGCTTCATGTACATTTTTGAGGACAAAAATTCTTAAGTGGGGGAGAGTTGTAACACCTCAAAGTCGATTTTAATTCTATTGATGTGTTTTCTTGTGAATTTTGATGTTTATTATGTTATTTGGTGTTTAGTGGGGTTTTGGGAGTGACTTGATATTTTATTAATATTAGAAATATTAAGTTTAGTGGATTTAGTTATTATTTGAGATTAAATAAAATAAAATAAAAGGAATTAGAGGATAAGGAAATTGTGGTCTTTTGGTTGAGGATTAGTGAAGGTATTTTGGAGAAGGTCTATTTGTCTTATGGGCAAGAGTGACAAAAAGAGTAAAGGGGGTTTTGTGAACGATCAATTGGAAAAGATCACACTTTTGGAGAGAAGGAGAAAAGCTCTAAGGAAGGAAAAGCTAGGGTAAGAGGCTTGAAGTTTCTCGGGGATTAACGAAGGAAATTACGGAACCTAAGGTACGAGAAGTATTTTCCGTTTAATATTATAATGTGGGAATAAAATTGGGGTTTTGAGGTATAGTTTTAGGGTATAGGGATTGATGGATGATTTTTGTGTTTTGATGATGATTTCATGTTGATTTGATGAATATAATGATTTTATATGATGTATTTGATGTTATTATAAGTGATGTTGATGTTGGGTGTGATTCCACTACTATGCTGATGTTAAATGAGGGTTTTTAATGAGTTTATCGCAGAAGGAGAAGGCTGGGAATCGCAGAAAAATTCTGCAGAATTTGCAACGCGCGCTTAGCGAGCCACAACTCGCTTAGCGGACACAAACATAGAGATGGGCGTTGAGCAAGCAAGATGTCTCGCTTAGCGAGCCCTGGAAAGTTTTGAAAAATGTTCTTTTTCCGAAAACTGTTTCTGAGGTGGTATGTCTTAGATTGCTACGATGTTGTAGAATCGTCGTGTGACTTATTTTATGAGGTATATAATGTAGGATTAACGATTACATAATGTATGAATATTTTCTTGATTTTTATGAGATATGAAGTATGAGTAGAATTAGTAATTAAATGATGTATGATGGATTAAATTGATTCCCTTGAGTTATGAGGTATGATTACATGATGTAGGAGTATGATGTTAAGTGAGTATGTAATATGATGACATGAGTGAGTATGAGGGATGATGAGTAAATGATAAATGCGGATGCAATGTTTATGATGTTTTAGGGATGATGTGTGTATAATTGCGTCTTGCATTCATGACATTGAATTATGAGGGGACTTCGGTCCAATTGGTAGCTTCAATCCCATTATATGGATTGAAGTAATATGATGTTATGATGTGCTCCTTTAGGGGATGGTTGATGGCCCAATGTCCATACATGAGGATGTTTCAGTACCACATGCATTATTAAGAAGTTGCATATCATTCTTAATGACATAACATGATTTGCATTGATTTTGTGTGATGATGAGATTTACTTGATGTTGTATACAAATGAGTTATGATTGAATAATTGTTGTTGTTGATATTTCTAAATTCTCATTTCTATATTATTTTATTGAATGTGAATTTACTCACCCTGCCTGCCTTCTGGTGATGGTCTATTATGCCATCCTGCAGATAATCAAGGTTAGCTCGGTGCGTGCTTAACTCCGAGGTAGTGAGTTGTCGAGATAGTTAGAAGTGAAGTCCTGCTCTGTGTCCAGTAACATCGGGACGTGTTCTCGCTTGAGTTGATCTTGCTTTAATTGGATTAAGATGTTAATTTTGTTTAAGTACTTTGATAAAATGACATTTGCGATAATTATGAGGTTTATTTTATTAAAGTGGAATTTATGACATATTGTTTTTCGCTGCATATTTATTGAGAAAAGATTTAAAGTGTTTTCATGAATTTATTCACTCGTGTTACAAGACATGACTCATTGTGGTGTTTATGATTTTTTATTTAAGAAGAAATGTGATGTCCTTATTCATGAGTGTTACTCAGATATTTGATTTAAATTGCATAACTTGTGATGGGTTAGAAATGGTGTTACATGGTTCAAGATGAATATTGTGTTTTTTTTGTGTTATTGTAGGTTTACTTAGTTAGGATGAAAAGTCTTAGCCTTTGGTTTGAATGTAGCTAGCCTTATGTTATACGACACAGTCTCTAAAGTTAAGAGTTTGTTGCGAGTAACTATCTTAAGTGTGTATGGTCATGATAATGAATGACGATTATTGATGAGTTATCCTATTGCTTCTAGATATAGTGTCATATTGGTCTCGTTGTCAAGAAACTTTAACATCCCTTTCTTCTCACTAGTGGTTTCTTCATCCATATTTGCGAGTAGATATAAGCTTATTGTTGTTGGTTTTGTTAACAACAGTCACTGAGTTCAAGTGAAATTGAAACCCAATTGTCCATTGCCTCTCGCCAATTGAAATTCTGTGATCAGGTATGAGATGTCCTAAGAGATGTCCCAACACTTGATAGGACACTTGACAGATTTAACCAAAACTTAAATAGCAAGAAAAGTAAACAACACAGAAGTTTGTTAACCCAGTTCAGTGTATAACCACACCTACATCTGGAGGCTACCAAGCCAGGAGGAAATCCACTATAAGTAATATTAATTCTAGACTTAAACCACCCTGTTTAATCTATCACTTAATAACTACCCAATGCAATTTCTACCTAAGACACACCTTAGATAAGAGTACCCTACTCACTCCCCCTCAATCACACAGTGATCAAGTTTACAAGTTTACTGAAATTGAAGACATCCTTCAAACAATACAGCTTGATCTTACTTCACAGTTTCAATCAAGTTACAAATGCACTTTTGCTTAAAAGCTCATAAAGTGGTACATAAAAACAACCTGCTATTAAAATACTAGACACCCTATTTGATCTTCTGAAATTCGTGCTCAATTCTATGAGTTTTTGTTGCTTAAATAGGTATCTGAATTTTGGGCTTTCTGTAGAATGATCCAGCCCTAATGCGCAGCAGCTTCCACCTTGAATTAGGGTTTGTTACCTCCTAGATTCTAGGTGCTTTTAGGTCTTCTGTTTTAAACTGAATCTTCAATATAAAACTCCCTACAGATGCGCCTTGTTCTGTTTTTATTCATCATTAATTAATTCCAGATAACTCTCCTTAAATATCTCTGATCTGTTAATCAATAATTAATTCTGGTAGCAGGTCTGAGATGTCTCAACATCTGTTGGGACATCCTGAAAAACTGAACTTAAGTTATTTACACAATGTCCTAACATCTGATGAGACATCCTGATATAAGTTCATATACTCTGTTTGATAATGTCCCAACATCTGATAGGACATTCTGAACTGAATTGAACATTTCTTGTTTGGTCAAAAATTCTGCCAATTCTTAAACATCTACAAACTCCCCCTTTGGCTAATTTTTGGCTAACATCTTTTCTGGTTATCAGAGTGCAGCAGAAGTTCTTATTATCAGAGTATAGCATTACTTTTCTGTTGATTCATATTTGAGTTTACTCCCCTTCAAACATATATGTGTCCAGTCTTGTTTCAACAGAAATATTCATTAAAACACACTGATTCAGTTCAGGCAGAAACAAACAGATTTTTCAATTATAATTAAACAGCAATACAATTTGTTGTTGTTCTCCCCCTTGATAGACACAAAATTAGGGGCCAAATACACTACTCCAGAAATACATTGCTGTCATTACATTTGCCTCACATACATTGATCACTCAGATTCATCACTCTCAGTTTCTTCATCAACTTCTGTTTCTTCATCAACTTCTGTTTCTTCATCAGCTTCACTGTCTTCATCAGAGGCAGCTGTCTGGTCTTCTTCACTCTCCAACCTTTGAATGATTTCCTCAAGCTTCTGCTTTCTAGCTTCAAGCTCTTTGCAGGTGCTTTTGAGCTCAGCAATTAAAGCCTTCTTGGAGATTGGATTCTTAGCAGTTGAAGGACCTGCAGATGTCCCAGAAGGTGCTTCAACATCTGCTGCATGATGACTGAGGAATAACTTGTAGTGAAAAGCCAGGGGGCTTTCTCTTTTGCATGCTGTATCCTTGTCAGTAAGAATGCCAGGGTATTGATTGAGCACTATACCACACAACAATGATGGAAAAGCTATTGGAAGCTTTGTTGCAGAGGAGCTGGCATGCTTCAAGGTCTGATCAAAGATGTAAGCTCCACAGTCCATCTTGGTTTGAGTTCCCACAGCATAGATGAATTTGGCCAGACCAGTGGAGATTGAAGAGGTGTGGTTGGTAGGCACCCAGTTAGCTGTACCAATCCTGTTCAGCATGGCATATTTTCTGGTAAGCATGCTCACTGAGAGCTTTCCCTTCACAGGCCATGCTTTGACCTGGTTTGCTGTGATCACCTTACAGACTTGATTATCTGTCTTACCTAGCTCATTGGGTCCATCTGTTTCTCTTCCTAGGTATTGATTTATGATTTGAGGAGAGAACTCAACACACTTACCTCTCACAAACACTTTTCTGAACTCAGAGGACTTACCATTTGAACAATCCTCCTGAAAATTCACAATGAACTCTTTGACAAGAAGTTCATAGCAGGGAGAGAAATCTGAGACTGTCTTGAATAGTCCTGCAGCAGAGATGAGGTCAATCAGTTCAGTGCACTCAAGTGCATTGCTGCTCAGTTCTCTTTCTAGGGCAACTCTTCTTTGGTACACAAACTTCCACTTGTTCACACTAGAGACATGGTGGAAAGATATGTTGTCTAATGGAGCTTCTGGAACAGCTGTTGAAGCCCTAGATGGGGCTGGTCTCTTCTTGGGAGGAGATGTTGGGACATCTGATTCAACATCTGAGTCAGATGGGGTGACAGCTTTCCTTTTCTGAGTTTGGACTTTACTCCGTTGTTTTGATGGCCCAAAAGTGGCTTTAGCTTTGCCTTTCTTTGGAGAGGCTTTCTTCTTCTCAGGAATTGCTGCTTCAGCTTGCATCTTGCCTTTCCTGGACCTGAGCCTTTTGGCTATGCTAGGTTTAACAGAGGCTATGATCTCTGCATCAGAGTCCTGCTCCAAGTTCACCACTGGAGGAGATTGAGCAGTCTCCTCTTCAGCTTGTTGATCAGCAGGGATTTGACCTTCATTTGAGGCTTTGGTCTGATCCTCAGAGATTTCTTCATCATTTTCATTTGAGGCCTTATTCTGGTCCTCAGTTTGTTCCAACTCAACATCAGATGAGTTCTTTCTCTTATCTTCAGATGTTCCAACATCTGTTGGGACATCTTGTTCTTCTGCAGCTTGAGCTTGTTCTTCTTGAGGTGCAGGCATGGTGTTCAGAGGAACAGAGATCCCACTCACCACTCTTTGTTCAAAGAGAATTTGGTTGATAATCTCCTTGATGGAATCATCAACATATTTTGAAGAGTTTGAGGGCCTGTTAGCAGGAGAGGGAATGCCTTTTGCTTTGCTGCGTACTTGATCTTTAGCTCTCTTGGGAGTTCTTGCCTTTTTAGTGTGAGAAACGCTTCCCCTGAGTTTGTCCAATGGGGTTGATTGCATTGGTACTACAGAGATGTGAGTGGCATGAACTACGTCTTCTTGGTTGAGAACTTCTTCAGTTGTGTTAGGGTTTTGAGACATTGTTGAGGAAGATGGATGAAAAGCTTTAGGGTTTATAATTTCTGGAGAATAGCTAGTTAATGTGATTCGCTTGTGATAGTATGATGAGAATCTTGATAGCTGATTATAAACAGTTACTAAATAAGTAGCCGTTACAGTGCAAATGATTAGAGATGGAATTCCCAAGGATCTTGTCCAGACTGGTTTTGCCATCTGGAACTTATGCCATACAATGTCATATGACATGTTGGCACATCTCATTAACTGCTAAATATCACATAAACAGATTCCAAGTTTGCCCCTTAAGTTCTCAAATTGTGAGGCATCCAATGCTTTGGTAAAGATATCAGCTAACTGCAGATTTGTAGCTATATGCTCCAATGAAATCACCTTTTCTTCTACAAGATCCCTGATGAAATGATGTCTGATATCAATATGCTTGGTCCTGCTATGTTGGATAGGATTCTTTGATATGTTTATTGCACTTAAGTTGTCACAGTACAATGTCATGACATCCTGTGGGACATTGTACTCAGTGAGCATTTGCTTCATCCAAACCAACTGAGAACAACTGCTTCCAGCTGCTATGTATTCAGCTTCAGCTGTAGATAAGGATACACAATTCTGTTTCTTACTGAACCAAGAAATCAAATTGTTTCCTAGAAAGAAGCATCCTCCTGAAGTGCTTTTTCTGTCATCAGCACTTCCAGCCCAATCAGCATCACAGAAGCCAGTGAGAATTGGTTTACATCCATGAAAATACATTATGCCATAGTCACAAGTACCATTAACATATTTAAGAATTCTCTTGACTTGATTGAGATGACTGACTTTTGGATCAGCTTGATATCTTGCACATACACCTACTGCAAATGCTATGTCAGGTCTGCTAGCAGTTAAGTATAATAAGCTTCCAATCATGCTTCTGTATAAGCTTTGATCTACACTCTCACCCTTTTCATCTTTAGTCAGCTTCAAATGTGTGGGGGCAGGAGTTCTCTTATGAGTAGCATTTTCCATTCCAAATTTTTTGACTATGTTCTTGGTATACTTGCTTTGAGAGATAAACATTGAGTCTTCCATTTGCTTTATTTGCAGACCAAGAAAGTAGGTTAACTCTCCTACTAGGCTCATTTCAAATTCAGATTCCATCTGCTTGACAAAATGTTTGACCATCCTGTCAGACATTCCACCAAACACAATGTCATCAACATATATTTGAACAATCATGACATTTCCTTCTTCATCTTTAACAAACAGGGTTTTATCAATCCCACCTTTTCTGTATCCTTGCTTGATAAGAAATGTGGTCAGTCTTTCATACCATGCCCTTGGAGCTTGCTTCAAACCATAAAGTGCCTTCTTTAGTTTGTATACATGATTTGGACAGCTTGGATCAACAAATCCTTTAGGCTGTTCTACATATACTTCTTCATTAAGGTAGCCATTTAAAAAGGCACTTTTCACATCCATTTGAAATAGCTTGAACTTCAAGATACAAGCAATTCCCAACAGCAGTCTGATTGATTCAAGCCTTGCTACTGGTGCAAAGGTTTCATCAAAGTCTACCCCTTCAATTTGAGTGTATCCTTGAGCTACAAGTCTAGCTTTGTTCTTTGTAACAATTCCTTGTTCATTTGATTTGTTCTTATACACCCATTTTGTTCCAATCACATTTATGTCATCAGGTCTAGGAACAAGATTCCACACTTTATTCCTTGTGAATTGACCTAATTCCTCTTGCATAGCACAAATCCAGTATTCATCAGTGAGAGCTTCCTTGATGTTTTTAGGTTCTATTTTGGAAACAAAACAAGAACCTGAAATCACTTCTCTTGATCTAGTGCTCACACCTCTGTTGGGATCACCAATAATCAAATCTTTGGGATGATCCTTCTGTATTCTGATGGAGGGAGGTTTGCTGGATTCTTCTGTCCTTGTATCAGTTTGAGTGAAGTTATATTGATCATTCTTTTCTTCAGCTTCAATCTTGATATCAACAGATGTTCCAACATCTTCTGGGACATCTGTAGGAGCATCATCAATTATCACATTTATGGACTCCATGATAACCTTGGTTCTAGAATTAAATACTCTATATGCTCTGCTGTTTATAGAGTATCCAAGGAAAATTCCTTCATCACTTTTAGGATCCATTTTTCTCCTTTGCTCCCTATCTGCTAGAATATAACAGTTACTTCCAAACACATGAAAGTATTTCACAGTGGGTTTTCTGCCCTTCCAGACTTCATATATTGTGGACAAGGTTCCTTTCCTCAAAGTAACTCTGTTATGGATGTAGCAGGCAGTGTTCATAGCTTCAGCCCAGAAGTACAGAGGTAACTTTTTAGCATGGATCATAGCTCTTGCTGATTCTTGAATAGTTCTATTCTTCCTTTCAACAATCCCATTCTGTTGAGGAGTGATTGGTGAAGAATATTCATGATTGATTCCTTCTGAAGAGCAGAAATCTAAGAACTTTTGATTCTCAAATTCCTTTCCATGATCACTTCTTATTCTGATTACACAGCTGGATTTTTCTCTTTGTAATCTTTGGCATAGTTCTTTGAATACATCAAATACATCAGACTTTTCTTTGATGAAATTTATCCATGTATATCTTGAAAAGTCATCAACCACCACATAAGCATACCTCTTACCACCAAGACTTTCAACCTGCATAGGTCCCATAAGATCCATATGCAAAAGTTCCAAAAATTTGGAAGTTGTCAGATGTTGGAGCTTTGGATGGGACATCTTGGTTTGCTTGCCTATTTGACATTCACCACATATTTTGCCATCATCAATCTTCAGTTTAGGAATACCTCTTACAGCATCCATGGATATTATCTTCTTTATGCCTCTGAAATAAAGATGACCTAGTCTTTGGTGCCATAGTTTCACTTCTTCTTCTTTAGCTAAAGAGCAAGTTGAAGTGAGACTGAGATTTTGGGATTCCCACATGTAGCAGTTGTCTTTAGATCTGACTCCTTTCATGACAACCTCTTGTTCATTGTTAGTCACTATGCATTCAGTTTTGGTAAAGTTTACACTGTACCCTTGATCACATAACTGACTTATACTGATCAGGTTAGCAGTTAAACCTTTAACAAGCAGCACATCATCTAGTCTTGGAACATCTTGACAGTCCAAGGTTCCAACTCCCTTGATTTCTCCTTTAGCTCCATCTCCAAAGGTCACATACCTGGATGAATGTGATTTTAAGTTTACTAGCAAATTATTCAATCCAGTCATGTGTCTTGAACATCCACTGTCAAAGTACCAGTCTTCTTTAGCTGATACTCTCAGTGATGTATGTGCTATGTATGCAGTATTTTTCTTTGACCAGATGAGTTGAGATTTCTTTTGATGCCTCTGCCCTGTGTGTTGTTTATCAGCTGATCTCCAAGCTTGATTGTTGATATTGTTCTTGTAGCTTTGATCAGCTTCAGTGCTAGCTTTTGGTTTCCATACCTTCTTGAAGTTTTCAGTCTTCTACTTAGGAGGTTGCTGATTTCTATGATGTTTATGCAGCACTTTCTTGGTAACTTCTATTTTCTTCTTGGAAGGTTGCTGATACATCTGATTTGGATATCCATGCAACTTATAACAATGAGGTTTGATATGTCCAAATCTTCCACAGTGATGGCATCTCCATCTTTGATACTTCTTCTTCATTTTGTTCTTTCCAGAATGTTGAGACATCTGTTGGAACATTATGTTTGTCTTTGTGTTCTGATGTTGAAGCATCTGTTGGGACATCTTGTTTGACTGTGTAGTTTTTGCAGTAGCTTTGCTAGAGCTGGCTTCATCTCTGTTATATCCCAGTCCACTTTTGTCCCCTGAATGTTTATTATTGCTGAGAATAACATCCAGTGTATTTGAGCTGCTGTTCAACATTTTAACAGATTTGGACATATGTTCCAACTTAGAGTTGAGAAGAGTTACTTCACTTTTCAAGGTATCAATGATTACTTGATCACTTGCTTTTTCATCTTCTAATATCTCATTCTGCTTCTTTAGCTTTATAACCTCACTGCATATTTCAGTGCTTCTCTTGTATAGATCTTTGAAAGCTTGCTCAAGATCTGCATAAGTAAGCTCTCCACAACTGGAATCACTATCATATTCACACAGTCCAGCTAAAGCAGTAATATGCTTAGCTGATTCTTCTTCTGAATCTCCTCCTGAGTCTTCATCAGACCAGGTTACAGATAGTCCCTTCTTTTGTCTTTTTAAGAAGGTAGGACATTCCTTCTTGATGTGTCCATATCCTTCACATCCATGGCACTTGATTCCTTCTTGACTGGTCTTTTCAGCATAATTTGACTTTTTATTAGCATCATAAGGTCTCCTGTTCTCAGAAGAGTTTGTGTATTTTCCACTGGATTTGGATTTGTCATCCATTCCTCTGAGAATCTGTTTGAATTGTCTTCCAAGCATAGCTAGGTTTTCTGATAAGCTTTTACCATTTTCTGATTCATCATCTTCTTCTTCATCAGTATTTGACACCAATGCTATGCTTTTGTTCTTTTTAACATTTGTCTCATTCATTCCCATCTCAAAAGTTTGAAGGGAGCTAATGAGTTCTTCAACTTTCATGGAGCATATGTCTTGAGCTTCTTCTATTGCTGTGACTTTCATGTCAAATCTTTTTGGCAAAGATCTGAGAATCTTTCTTACCAGCTTTTCATCAGTCATCTTTTCTCCCAAAGCTCCAGAAGTATTGGCTATATCCAATATGTTCATGTAGAACTCATGAATTGATTCATCTTCCTTCATCCTCAAGTTTTCAAACTTGGTGGTGAGAAGTTGAAGTCTTGACATTTTTACTTTTGATGTTCCTTCATGAGTTGTTTTGAGAGTGTCCCAAACATCTTTGGCCAGCTCACAATGATGCACAAGTCTGAAAATATTCCTATCAATGCCATTGAATAAGGCATTTAAGGCTTTTGAGTTGCCTAGTGCTGAATCTTCTTCCTCCTTAATCCATTCTTCTTCAGGTTTCAGCACTTTTGATCCATCTTTGGTGTCTTGGACAGGATGATCCCATCCAACATTTACTGCTCTCCATGCCCTGTTGTCAAGTGATCTTAAGAATGCAATCATTCTTGGCTTCCAGTAGTCATAATTAGATCCATCCAGTATAGGTGGTGTATTTACTGACCCTATATCTCTGTCCATGTTACAAAATTTGTTTTCCCTAGATCTCACCCAGTATAAACAGGCAGGGTGCCTGCTCTGATGCCAATTGAAATTCTGTGATCAGGTATGAGATGTCCTAAGAGATGTCCCAACACTTGATAGGACACTTGACAGATTTAACCAAAACTTAAATAGCAAGAAAAGTAAACAACACAGAAGTTTGTTAACCCAGTTCAGTGTATAACCACACCTACATCTGGAGGCTACCAAGCCAGGAGGAAATCCACTATAAGTAATATTAATTCTAGACTTAAACCACCCTGTTTAATCTATCACTTAATAACTACCCAATGCAATTTCTACCTAAGACACACCTTAGATAAGAGTACCCTACTCACTCCCCCTCAATCACACAGTGATCAAGTTTACAAGTTTACTGAAATTGAAGACATCCTTCAAACAATACAGCTTGATCTTACTTCACAGTTTCAATCAAGTTACAAATGCACTTTTGCTTAAAAGCTCATAAAGTGGTACATAAAAACAACCTGCTATTAAAATACTAGACACCCTATTTGATCTTCTGAAATCCGTGCTCAATTCTATGAGTTTTTGTTGCTTAAATAGGTATCTGAATTTTGGGCTTTCTGTAGAATGATCCAGCCCTAATGCGCAGCAGCTTCCACCTTGAATTAGGGTTTGTTACCTCCTAGATTCTAGGTGCTTTTAGGTCTTCTGTTTTAAACTGAATCTTCAATATAAAACTCCCTACAGATGCGCCTTGTTCTGTTTCTATTCATCATTAATTAATTCCAGATAACTCTCCTTAAATATCTCTGATCTGTTAATCAATAATTAATTCTGGTAGCAGGTCTGAGATGTCTCAACATCTGTTGGGACATCCTGAAAAACTGAACTTAAGTTATTTACACAATGTCCTAACATCTGATGAGACATCCTGATATAAGTTCATATACTCTGTTTGATAATGTCCCAACATCTGATAGGACATTCTGAACTGAATTGAACATTTCTTGTTTGGTCAAAAATTCTGCCAATTCTTAAACATCTACACAAATATTATAATACATTTTGCATTATATGTCTATATTTAACCGGGTTAATTGTTGTTTGTCTATTTATTTTTGTTAAAAATTTCAAAACTTAAGTTAAAAAACAAAAAATTTAAAAAATACCAATACTTACCGAATTTTTCAAATATTTGAAAAATTTGATATACATCATATTTTCAATTTATATGATAGCAATGCATTTGAAAATTCGGTATTTAATCATACAATTATTCGAAAACACTGCATTTTTATTTGAAATTTTGGAAATATCCGGTATTTCTTCAAATAAACTAAAAAACTCTAGTATTTTTTATTTACTTGCAATATCCAATATTTCTTCAAATAAAATTAAAAAATTAGGTATTATGTAAAAAAAGATACGATACTTTATGGTACTTTTTAGAAAAACCGAACAATATTAGGAAAGGGCAGAACGATCTCGTGGGGTGCCAGTTTAAAATATGGGGTTGTAGGTTAAATTCTCCAAATTCCAGCCCAAGTTCTTTCTGTTTTAAGAAGAGGCCCATTCAGGTGTAAGCCCAATCACTGTCCGGATCATCTCCAGGCAGGTAGATCTCAGGCGCGACGTGTCTCCCAAATCTCTTGTCAATGGCGATCACTGCATTAGTCTCTCTCTGATCTTCCTCACACTTGCTTCTTCTTTACATCACATGTTAATTTTTTACAAAATTGATCGAAATCAAAGAAACCGGTGAACAATTTCTGCATAATCAAGATGACTGATGTCACCGGAAGCTCAGTGGTACATCCATCATAGCATAATCGTTTTCCACTTGTTGAATTTTCTCCTATCACTAACAAATTGCCGAAGCTAACAATTCGAATTTCATCTGGTGCTACGCAGAGTCCTTCCAGTGCATTTGATCTGGGAGCATTCGTTGGCGACTTAACCATCGAAGAGGATCTAAACGGGTTAATATATTGTAGTTGTAGTTAATCTTGCGACTAAGAATGTTAATTAGATGTTTTTTGCTTACATTGTTATTGTTTTTGCAGTGATGATATATCGTTGGAAGGACTACAGCAAGAGCTTGAGGAATGTAAAAATGATGAAGTGAGTAATTATTTTATTTCAATTTCGTCCTTGTGTTGGAAACACTTCTATTTTAGATTCTGATGAAATGGCTTAGTTGATCTTAGTTAGCATAATGGTTTATATTAAAGTTTCTGTATGTAGCTTTATAAGATTCTGATGCTTGTTCTCAGTTGAGAACGCTTCGATTTAATCAAATAATCAAGGGATGAACTTGCTTGCCGAAGAGTTTGGGGTACAGGGTAATGCTTTCCAAACAAATTACAAACACACTAAAGAATGCTCTAAATGGAAGCTATTGTACCAACTAATTTCATTTTAGCCATGTTTATTTTTTTCTTTGAGAAATGATACTTTGATATAAACTTTTTAATGTAAAAAAGTGTCCTTCGATTTTGTATTTACCAAGGGAGTTTTCATTGCCTTTTGAAAGTTATTAAGTCGATTTCATCTGTGTAGGTAGTTGCAAATATACTATCTAAAGGTACAAAACTTAGAGATTATACCAAGGGAGTTGAGAATGATTTGCGCAAAGTGGAGTTGGATTCAATTCAGGTTTGTTGATAATATTGCGAGTGTTTAAATAGCCATACCATTTTGTTTGCTTTGCTGGATTTGATGACATTGATGATGAGTAAGCATATGTATTTACTGTCTGGTTGTAGTACTGTTCTTACAAGTAGCCTTGTTTTTCTGAATCTCTCTATCCTTTATGCATAAGATTGGCAATAACCTTTTCTCTGACTTTTAGGAGAATGCTATTTTTCTACGATTTGTGGTAACTAAGCAATTATGTAAAAATTTGATTATATGGCATTTCTAGATCGATAATTTTTTTTATGCTTTGGATTGTCTGTTGCCCTTAATGTAGTGAGGTATTCTGAAAGAACCTCTTCCGCTTTATCATGAAATTTTGTTTGTCATGTCATGGTGTTCCTAGCATTAATCTTGCTTTTGTCGATTGTTGCTGAAAACACACTAATCAATTGATTTTACAACTGTTCCATTTATTGCAGGATTATATTAAAGAAAGTGATAATCTAGTCTCTCTTCATGATCAAATTCGAGATTGTGATAATATCTTATCACATATGGAAACTCTGCTAAGTGGATTTCAGGTCTGTTGGCCCTTTGAGCAAATTGAAAAAGCTTTCATTTATGAGCACCTATAGTGATATAAAACAGAACCAACCAATCAGTTCTTAGTTAATTAGTATCATTTAAAAATGGTGCCAAGTGTGTTTTCCTGATATTTTGATAACCCAAGTAATGCAAGTATTTTACATTTGGATTGGCACCACAATCTTAACAATTACTTTTAAAAATAACTTTTATTCTAAAGCATGAATGTGAAATTTCTACATTGTTTAGTTTTAGAGGTATTATTTTCACATTACAATAATGAAGTGCCTATTTATATTCTGAGGGTATATATATATTGCTCAAATCTTACAATTACATTTGTTTGTATTCAATAGTTTGAAGGACTTATCAGACAATATGAAATTCAATTTCTATGTTGATTTTGAATGTAAAATCACAAACTCTTGATTTTATTTATCAGGCTGAGATTGGTTCCATAAGTTCGGACATTAAAATTCTACAGGAGAAGTCTATGGATATGGGTTTGAGGCTAAAGAATCGCAAGGTAGGACCATTTTATATGGACATACTAATCTTTCAAAGACATTCTTGAATTGTAGCACCTTTTGGCATTTTCTTAGTATTATGTAGCTGTCAATTTGATCTTGGAAGCAGATTGCATCAAAAAGCTGTTTACATTTAGACAATTAGGTTAATTCATTAGAATTTCTTTAACTGTTGGACTTCTTTTCAATTTTGGATTGGGGTATCACTTTCACTATCACATATTCAGTCTAGAATATTTTCCTCTGCAACCCCACCCAACCTACTTAGATTATGTTTTTCTTTCTGTATTTTGACTAAATGTTGTATGTAATATAACTGGTCTTGTTTTTTCTCCTAAAAGGTGGCTGAATCCAAGTTGGCTAAATTTGTTGAAGACATAATTATCCCTCCGAGGATGGTGGACATCCTTATTGATGGAGAGGTATTATGCTTTTTCTATAATCTACTTCTCCCCTCTCCGATAATGTTTTGTTAATTACTTTTGTAGGTTGTGTGAGAAACACATTTAACACTTCTAGTAGTATTTATTGAGAGTCCCACATCGATCTGAGATATGGCCTAGGTTGTCTTTATATAGTTTATGCAATCCTCAGCTTACAAGTTAGTTTTGTGGGGTTGGGTTAGGCCCCTGGTCTAAATTTGAAGAGTATTGTTTGCATCTTATCCTCTACATTTTCATCAGCTCTTCCGGCTTTGAAACAAGGGTCTGATCTTGAATCCCTAATATATGTTTTTCAATGACTTTGGTATTTGAACTTATGTTTGAAAATAGTCATGCATAACAAATATTGCAGTGCTGGCGTCGGGAAGGTCTGCCGCATGTAATGTTATAAACACTGGTTTCTTTTTATCTAAGATTATGGCTTAGGTGAACAAGTCTCGTGGATCCTTAGGGAATTAGCTACACCAGACTCCAGGTCTTCTGGTTTTTATCACCTTTTTTATTTTTTCAGAAATCTGTTGTTTGGTTTTGTTTATTAGTTTTGATACACACATGCAAATGTATGCATGCATTACATACACCATGCATACATATAAAAGTGTATAATAGAATAATACTTAGACCGACAGTTTTCTGTTGATCTCATGTCTCTTCTTGCTCTTCTTTGACAGTTTTGCTAGAGTTATTGTGCTTTAAACATTGGGATATACTTATGTACACCGCACAATACTTGATATGTATACTGCTCCAGTTAACATATCTTCCACCACTATATTCCCTTTTAGTTAGCTGACGCTCAACTTTGGATGTTTTTCAGGTCAATGAGGAATACTTGAGAACTCTTGAGATTCTGAGTAAGAAACTGAAGTTTGTAGAAGTGGACACAATGGTTAAAGCTTCAAAAGCTCTTAAAGATGTTCAGCCCGAGCTTGAAAAACTTCGGCAGAAAGCAGTGTCAAAGGTTGTCTGCACCTATAGTATTAGTTTGACATTTTATTTTCTTTTATATTTTCATTCAGAACTTTTATTCTATTTTGAGAGCTGTTTATAAGATAAACAAGTATTTATATTATTGTTATTCATCCATCTGCAGGTGTTTGACTTCATTGTTCAGAAACTCTATGCATTGAGAAAACCCAAAACAAATATCCAAATACTTCAGCAAAGTGTCCTTTTAAAGTACAAGTGAGTTTCTTTGATTAATCTCTAGAATGTGATGGGTTGATGGATTGATAAGCTAGATATTCTGAATTTCCAATTATTAAGTTCCGCTAGCGCATAACTTTATTTGCTTGATAACTGGCAAAACACATATATTGAGTTTTTTCAATATACATATATTTTTTAAAATAAGTGTGGTTCGAAACAAATCTCTTTTGAGTATTACTACACTTTGTCATTCACAAAGTTATTTTCAAGAACTGTTTCTATCGAGCCTTCAATGTAAAGCTGCAGCTAAATCACCAGAGACCATGCTTACAAACTGATCTATTGATCTGTAGAATTTATTTATCGAACTACGATTGAAGGATTTCCTATTTGTAAATGCCATAGTTGTCATAATTAGCATTTAATCTCCCAACAGGAGAACTAGAGAAGGATCTGACATTTACCACACCTCCTTGCTTTCACCGCCTTTAAATTGTTAAAGCATTTTGGTTAATTTTGTTAACTTTGGATGCTTTATGAATCTAACAAATAGAAGTGCAAAAGTGTAGGTATGTTGTTAACTTCCTCAAGGAACATGGCAAGGAAGTATATAATGAAATTCGTGCAGCTTATATTGATACAATGAATAAGGTAACTGCTAAAATCAGAGTCTTCCATCAAGATATTTGCTGATCAAAATGTTACCCTTCATATTAATAATGCTATGAGCAGTAGAAATTTTTTGCTTACTTTCACTTTTTTTTTGTCCATTTCTCAATTGATAGCATCTTTCTCAAAGTAAAATGAACTTCACATCAGCATCTCAGCACATATGTCAGCAAAGCTTTTTGAAAAAAAGAAAAGCTTACTATTTCAAAGGAACTCAAGTTTATTATTTCAAAGGAAGTCAAGTTTACTATAAACTGTTGACAAAAGGCTCGTTTTGTATGATTATACATTCAGCCTAAGTGTACGCTCCATATAGAAGAAAGCCCAAACTAAAAATGCATTTGTACTGCTGTCTGGAGGATGTTGCTTTGGTTCTATGTTGGTTTGCTGGCTTTCATGTTTTATGATCGATTCACTTAAAAGACTTCTATTTTGGTTGTTATAATGAATGAGCTAATCCATGTTACAATTATCAATTTTTAGCAGCTATCCCAATATGTGAACATATAGATATAGACTGAATAGAGCGTAGTGAATTTGCATGGAAACCGTGTGTTTGAAAATTATTTCATCAAGTATCCTTATGCTCCTGTATATTTGCAGGTTCTCAGTGCTCATTTCCGTGCCTATATACAAGCATTGGAGAAACTGCAACTGGATATAGCAACATCCAATGATTTAATTGGTGTAGAGACAAGAAGTGGAGGACTTTTTGCAAGAGCATGGGAACCGTTAAAGAATCGATCTGCTGTTTTTGCTCTTGGGGATAGGATTAATATATTAAAGGTATGACTCGACCTAGAAAAAAGGAGAAAGCTGTGCATATTTTTCTTGTTTTCTTAATCGAACTAAATTGGCCGAGGAATCCATGTATTTATTATCATTGGTGTCAGTTGTTCCTTTTGAGTAGTGAAGGTTAGTCAAGACAAGGATTATAATTGTGGGAACAAGGAAAACATTTTTTTCTTTTGGGGGGGGGGGCAGGATTATGTTTAATGCCTCTAGAAAAGAAATATTGATTATTATTTATTATACTTTAAATTATTTGCATTAGAAAAGAAATAAAATTTCTTCTAAGTTTTGGTTTATACTGTACTTTTTATTTATGATTGTTTCATTTCTTGGTCCTTGGTATTTTTAATGTGAAGGAGACACACTTTAGAGGATAAAAGTGAAATTATGACCGATGATTGAAAATTTAACAATTAAAATATCAACAATTTCATAACTTGTTATAAATGTGTATTATTCATTCACAAATTCAACTGTTGATAGATTCTTCGATTGGCGATTGTTTTTACACTCTTCGCATAAGAGGAGCCAAGTTCAATTGAAGTTTATATGCCGTTAGTTGACTCTGATCTGCAGAGATTGTACAATCATTGGGTAATTGCCTTAGATTTGACATAATTTCAGGAAATTGATGAACCAGCATTGATTCCTCATATAGCTGAAGCCAGCTCCATTAAACATCCTTATGAGGTTCTGTTTAGGAGCTTGCAGAAGCTGCTTATGGATACGGCTACTTCAGAGTACTCTCCAGTTTACTATGCTACTTAATATTGTATTACAAAATGCTAATGTGCATAAATCTCTAGTTAAATGCATGTTAACATTATTTCCTTTCATCTGCAGATATAATTTCTGTGAAGAATTTTTTGGGGAACAACATATGTTCTATGAAATTTTTTCAGGTATCTGTGACAGAGTCTTAAATTTTCTAATGTGTTTGCAGTTATTGTCCAACAGATTGTTAACAGGAAGAAGTTTTATAGCCCATTGATGTATAAAATAAACTTAGTTAGATTAATTTAATGTTGCTGCTTTGTAAAATTGAATTTTAAAATATGCTAACACGGAAACGAAAGTATTATGATGCTACAGAACATTTGGAAACACTATTGAAATTGGTGCTTGACAAAAAATTGTAGAATTGACAGATCAAGTTTGATATTTATAGATCATAAATTTAGGATGAAGTTTTTAATGTTTGCACATAACTTTTTTAGTGCTCAAATAAATCACCTTTGCATTTAATATGATAAATAATTGCATGGTAACCAAAGCCATTTTCAGCAAAAAAGAGAACATTTACCTTTTTGGTAAATAAACAAACACCACTGTATCATTTTCTGTATTCAATCTTTTCATTTCCAGAATCAACTGATATGCTTTTTGGTATACTCAGGTCCTTTTGGTGTCATGGATGAGCATTTCAATACAATACTTCCGAATTGCTATGATGCTATAGGTCTAATGCTTATGATTCGCATAATACACCAGCATCAGGTAAACATCACATTGATGCTAATTGCACTATTGCGGCCTTAAGGTGTAATACCAACGAGTGATTTTCAACAATCCTATTATGGTTCCAATAATCTGAATCTTAGCCACCCTCCTAGAATTCCACTGAAATCTACTAGTTGGTTTTGGGATGCAAACCATTTCTTGGGCAGCAATTACATACTAATTGAATAATATACCTGATAAAACTGGTACCAAAATAGATAGATATATAACCACTGATTTTTATGGAAAATCTCTGGAGAAAAACAACCTCACAGAAATACAGAGTTATACAACTAAACAAGGCAACGCAAGAAAGAAAAGAAGTATGATGACACGTTCTGCGGAGTTCAAGAGCCTTGGAACTCTCCCTATCCGAATTCCACTCTGAATTTCTCATGGGATCTGCCCCTGTTCAATTCCTTTACTATTTATTATTATGCACCACCCGAACTGAATAGACATACATAACTAATTGCTGTTCACAGCAGTAACGCCCCATAACTAGTAGTCACTGTCCCATAAAGTAACTGCCCCATAACTAGCAGTAATTTTCAATAATTTTCTCATAACTCATTTGATCAGTTTTGCCCTTTCCTCTTCTTGTACATATTTTGAATAAGGTCGAACATTAACAAGAACAGATTTCCTTGCACAGTTAGAATTCAAATAAGCTCCAATCTGCATTTCATGTTTCAGTTAAAAGTTTAAACCAAAAAGTAATGTGAATGTTGGCAAAGATTTGTGCATTTACAAATGTTTTATCCTTTAAACAATTTGAAACTGATAATCTTATTTATTTCAGCTCATTATGTCTCGGAGGCGGATTCCATGCCTGGATTCTTATTTAGACAAGGTCAGCTTTCTGGGCAATGCATTATTCGTAGACAAGATTAGTTTTTTCTTGACTAGTAGATAATATTGAGTCAATGGGCCTCGAGTCATACTTGAAGCTAATTCATTATTTTGGCAGGTCAATATTTCCCTATGGCCTCGGTTTAAGATGGTATTTGACATGCACCTCTACAGTTTGCGAAATGCAAGTGTGAAGACATTGTGGGAAGATGACGTTCATCCTCATTATGTGATGAGGCGTTATGCTGAGTTTACTGCTTCGCTTATCCACTTAAACTCCGAGTTTGGAGATGGTCAGGCAAGTATAATAAACCTATCAATCATCAACTCTTTTTTTATAAGTTTCTAATACAATTCATCTGTTTATTAATTGCAGCTTGACTTGAATCTGGAACGACTTAGAATGGCCATTGATGATTTACTTATCAAGCTTTCCAAGAACTTCACAAAGTCAAAACTACAGACGGTGTTTCTTATTAACAATTATGATATGACAATTGCTGTTCTTAAGGTAGGAATCTGCAAGTTGGCTCTTCATTTATTTTGTAAAGCTATATATCTGCACCTAGAAAGTACTTGGTCAAAACTCCATTTCAAATTGCTTGCGTGATTTTTGTCAAAATTGATTATCATGGCATGCTCTATCAATTTGGAATATCCAGGATAACTTGAACTTTTCTCATATGCTTACTTCCAGGAAGCAGGTCCGGAAGCTGGGAAAATTCAAATGCACTTTGAGGAACTACTGAAAAGCAATACAGCATTATTTGTGGTAATTGCGTTCAATCCTTTCATACCCGGTTTCGTTGCAAATTAAAGTTTGTGTTTGAATTGTGCACAGAGTATACCAGAACAAGTTTCAGTTGCTATTTCTTCATATTCTTGGTTAAGAAATAGTGAAAAATGTTGCCCTAGTCTAACTTTAGTTTCTTCCGACTTGCCTTTTTGATTGTCATATTTAAGACCAAACCTTTTTTAGGAAATTTTAGTGCTGTTGGTCTAATCTGAAGGAAAGGCATTCGAAATTAGACTAGCTAACTGAGAGTTCTGTGTCAAATAAAGTAGGGGAGAACTAAAGACATCACTTGTTGATAACAAACTATTAAAACCACATAAATCAGAACTGTGACCTCCATGTAAATGTGGGCTTATAGAATTTTCAAAAAGACGGTTTGTGTATCCATTGACTAACTTTGAGGTACAACAGATAACTAGTTTAGCCTCTCGCATTCAATTTCAATTGCAATTATCTTTACGGTTTTGGTTTTCAATCCCTGCAGGAGGAACTGCTCCAAGAGCATTTTAATGATTTAATCAAGTTTGTAAAGGCCAAAGCCTGTAAGTATATAAAAATGAAGCCGAAGTAGCTTCTGATTTATGTTTTACATTTGTTAAAATATGGTCTTGATTGCATGAAATTTATCAGCTGAGGACCCAACTTCGAGTCCTGACAAACCTATAACTATTGCGGAAGTGGAGCCACTAGTGAAGGATTTTGCAAGTAGATGGAAGGCAGCGATAGAGCTTATGCACAAAGATGTCATCACGTCTTTCAGTAACTTCTTGTGTGGTATGGAAATCTTAAGAGCTGCATTGACCCAATTGTTACTGTATTATACAAGACTCTCGGATTCCATCAAGAGGATCCCTGGTGGGTCTGCATTGAACAAGGATCTTGTTTCCATATCATCAATCATGTATGAGATTAGGAAATATTCGAGGACTTTCTAATTTTTTTTGAAGGAGTCTTAGTTATCTGTTGGGTCTAATTCCAAATCCTTAATATCAGATATGTTGTAAAAAAATACATTTTTGGACTCAGATTTTTACCTGTTTTAGGTACATTTATAGTTACCGAATTGGTGCCCTTGGGCACACCATTGTTGGAGAATGGTGAATGCTTCAGTTGTAGTTAAATGCAACGAATATCAAATCCATGAATTTATACATAATGCGGAGACAGACATTATCGTGCAATTTTTATTTGGGTAATGAACTTATTTTACTTTTTCCTGTGGATGAGATCATAGAGTTGATACTATCATGTTTGGTTTGCTTTTCTTAAAAGAGGATGTTTTATGGCACCCCTTGGAGTTATTAGCCAACATATGCGTTTCTTTAAATGTTCTTGGGTTCCGGAGATATATTTCCGGATGCATTTTTATTTTGCCCAACGTTAGATTGTTTTGGAGATGTATTTATGAGAAAAGTTCGAGAGATACATTTTTTAAATGTTATCAGAACAATTTATTTTTATTTTTTAAATTCATAGTTTTGTTGTTCGTAGATGAAATTTAATTGTCTAGATGAAATTATATATATATGAAAAAAATCATGAAAATGGTACATACAAATAGTACATAAATAAAAACACAATATATTATTGGGTGTGACTGACAACCTCTCACTCATCTCCTCTACCGTTATCTTGACCGCCTTGTCTGCAAACATGTCTTTGATATGTATACAGGTCAAGCCAAGAGGAACAAACACAACAGGGTGCCTGAGTATCGTCTGGGTGTATCTAAACTACCGCATGACGCGTTCGGGCAGTTAAGCAACAATGATGGTCGAATTGCTTTTTAACCATTCGGAGTATAATGACATGTAATCAAAAGGGTGCGTCAGACGGTGATCAACATAGCAGTTGTAATGGATGTCATCAGCAGTCAATCGATCAAGATAGACTCTAAAAGGCTCGACCGTTTGGTTCCCTCTGAGCGGGGAAAAAACACGGGCACACGACATGTTCTCGGTGTACTAATCAAAACTAGCCGAGCCAACGATCCTCGGGAAGTGCTGGAGGATCCAAACCTTTAATGAAAATAAAAAAACATTGGGATCAAGCATTATCACGAATAAAAAATGAAAAGAAAAGAAAAAAATTGAAGGATAAAAGATTGTTACCACAAGTAGTGTTGTGCTCTTTGCCACACTCCTCGTGTTCCACAAGTATTCCTCTCTCAGCCTCGAATACAAATATGCCAATGTAACTGTCTCTAAGTTGAACTCATGGATCTGTGTGAAATCCAAAAAGTAACTAAGGTAAGCGACATCAGTATAAGTGGCGCTCGTATCCACAAACAGAACAATGCCCACTAGATATAAAAAATAAGCCCTCAACACACGAGTCTTGTATATCTCCACATGTGCGTCATCACCTACAACCTGCTCTGCAGCAGCGGAGGATCAAATACCTCCTCATTCAGAAACGAGAACCTGACATGAGCGTCTTGGGTCCTTTCAACCTCCCGAATCGCCTTTAGTGGATCAACCCATAGTTCATCCACCATCATATATATCCTCTCCTCCTTCAACATCCTATCGTGATGGAGAAAGGTCCCCCTTATCGAGATATGCAACAAAGGAAGACGTCTCAGAGTTTCATCGCTCCACAAATCCTATAAGCATTTCGTGGTTGGCCACACTATAAACGGTCAAGCATAGGTCTTTCAAACCAAAAGCGGTTATAACATCCTGAAACCAAGACTCATGTGGTTGGGTCAAACTTAAGATCTGCAGCCCATGGTTCAGAAACTTATGAGGTTCACGTGCCTGAAAATTTTCATGAATAATCAATGTCAATAAGAATAAATGTTACAAATAATCAATTTGCGATGAAAAAAATAGCAACATTCTAGGTAATGTTACCTCTTCCTCCAAAAAAAATTGGTAGTGTGTCGTGGTATAGTGGAAACAGGGACAAATCTGATAGACATCCTGAGAAACCCTTTGGCTTAACAACGTAGTCATCAACAACCTCTCCCTCCGGTGGTGGGACATCACCCTCCGATGGTGGTTCCAAATCAACAACAGTAAGCGACAATGTGCATCCCGACGACGCATGCGGGAGAGAGAAGTGATGTGTCATCTGCAGAATCCTGGCGCCTGCGGGAAGAAGTAATAGATGTAAAAGGAGTGTCCTGATGTTGTGGTGAAGGCCGATCACCATATGTGGGTTGAGATACAAAAGGCGTGACCTGAATTTTAGTAGTAGGTTGTGTCTGAACAGATGTAACACCTGCCTCTGGAATGGGTTAGTTCCGCTCACGCCTGACAGATGCGTGTAGTGCAACTCGTCCATGTCTCAAATGGTCGGCTCTACCGGCCATAATATCTGCAAGATATAACAAAAAATAATCTTACATACAAAGAAATTATAAAACAAAAAGGAAAAAAAGTCTGAGGTAATTCCATAGATATATCTACAGAAAAATTTACGCAGATGTATCTCCGGAAGTAACTAGAATACATTAATGTAACATTTTTCGGAGATGTATCTCCAGAAATTTTTGCAACTCAGAGGTCACAAAAATTACGCCCCCTCGCTATCACATTTGGTTTTTTTAGATGAATTTATCGTCTTTTTTAAGCAACCAACAATACATAAACTAACTATAGACTATGTTTCAACTAATATCTACACATTTATACCCCTAACGATGCATTGTAACTCATTTACGGAAAATACTCGAAACTTTATTGGAAACTCAAAATTTTACCTGTATAAATCAAGCTTTGAAGGATTCAAGATGTGTTGATAGTTGAAAAGATACTTCAATCTGGTCAAGATGTGTTGATAGTTGAAAAGATACTCGAATCTGGTCAAAAAGATACTTCAAACTCTTATGATCACTGTACACTTCAAATCTCGAATCGTACAAATAATGCCTCCAAATCTTTAATACAAATACCACGACTGCTAGTTCCAAATCACGGGTATGATAATTTCTCTCATGAATTCTCAATTGTCACGAAGCATACACCACCAATTGACCATCTTACATTAACATTCCACCCAAACCCATCAAATAAGCATCGCAATAAACCAGAAATGGTTCATCTGGTTTCTATAAAGTTAAAACTAGAGCGATAGTCAACTTCTTATTTAGCTCAATAAAACTCTACTCACACTGGGCGTCCCACACAAACGCCTTGTCCTTACAAGTTAATTGAGTAAATGGGAGTGCCAAATTCGAAAAACCTTCAATGAACCTTCGATAATAACCATCTAACCCCAAAAAGATTCTAATTTCTGTCACCGACTTCGGAGTCTCCCATTGTAGAACTGCATCTACCTTGGATGGATCCATAGCAATCCCTTTTCCCGAAATCACATGGCCAAGAAAACTCACTTCCTTCAACCTAAATTTGCACTTCGATAGTTTAGCATACAATTTTTTCTCTTTCAACACTTGTAACACAATCCCCATATGTTCAGCGTGCTATTCTTCTGACTTAGAGTAAATCAGAATATCATCTATAAAGACAATAACAAACTGATCCAAATAATCATGGAAAATCTTATTCATATATTCCACGAATACTCTAGGTGCATTAGTGACTCCAAACGACATCACTACATATTCATAGTGTCCATACCGAGTCCTAAAAGATGTTTTCTGCATATCTTCATCTTTTATTCTTATCTGATGGTAACCCGATTATAGATCAATCTTGCTAAACACACGAGCACCAACCAACCGGTCTATCAGATCAACTATCTTTGGAAGTGGATACTTATTCTTAATTGTCACTTTATTCAGCTGTCTGTAATCAATACACAATCTCATTCTACCGTCTTTCTTTTTCACCAATAATATCGGAGCTCCCCAAGGTGACATACTTGGTCTCACAAATTTCTTTTCTAATAGTTCCTCTAACTATTTCTTCAATTCAGATAACTCGGAAGCTAACATACGATATGGTGCCATTGAAATAGGTCTAGTTTCAGGCACAAGATAAATACTGAATTCCACCTCTCTCTGGCAGAACATCCACAATGTCATTTGGAAAGACTTCTGGAAAATCTCTTACCACTAGCAATTCGCCAATTGCTATTTCATTTTCCACCGATAAGGACGCAAATAGTGCCAATACTTGAGCTTTTTCATTCAAAAGTTCTTTCAACTCTCGAGCAGATAAATAACCAGCTTTTACTTCCTTTTCACCAGGAGTAAGAAATCGAATTGACTTGCTGAAACAATTAATGTGAACATGATTGAATTCCAACCAGTTCATTCCCAGAATCACATATAAACCTCCCAACGACAAAAAATTAGGCCCACACCAAAATCCTTACCATATATCGATAGAGGACAATTCAAACTAACTAGAGAAGTAGTTAACAATCCATCAGTAGGAGTCTCGATAACCATTTCTCCTTTCATAGGGGAAACAACAAGACCTAATATTCTCACACAGTCAATAAAAATAAAGCAATGTGTAGCACTTGTATCTATCATAACAATCAAAGGCATATTATGAACATAGCAAGTCCCTCTGATCAATCGATCCTCATTGGAAGTCTGTGTTCCTGTTCAAGCAAACACCTTTTCTCCAGTCGTAGCTTTCTTTGGTTTCTGACAATGAGTGCTGATATGACCTTGCTCTCCACAGTTATAGCAAGTAACCAAAATAGTCTTGCACTCTGCAATCAAATGTCCAAGCTGGACATATTTGAAACACTTTTTCACGTCACTCGTACACTCACTGATAGGATGACCCAATTCACCACACCTGTAACACTTTAGAGAAGCATGGACACCTCCCCCACTTGGCTTCTTACCCTCAACATGTTTTTGTTTACCTTTATCAGCTGGAGCTGCATAAGGCTTCCCACGATGCATTTGTTGCTTTCCTCTTCTCTCAGCCAAACTCTTAAAGTGATCTGATCAAGCCTTGTTGTCTTTATCAAAGATTCTACAACACTCAACTAAATCAGGGAATCTTCTGATCCTTTGATAACCAATTGACTGCTTGATCTCAGACCTCAAACCATTATCGAACTTAACACACTTCAAGAACTCAGCAATCGCTTCACTATAGTACAGATAGAACTTTGTTAGATCAAAAAATTTGGCAGCATACTCCGTCATCGACATACTCCCTTGCATCAACTCCAAGAAATCAATTTCTTTCTTTCCTCAAACATCTTCAGGAAAGTACTTCCTCAAGAATTCCCTTCTAAACACAATCCAGGTAATTGCCTCACCATCCGCTTCCAACCGCTGACGGGTGCCAACCTACTAGTAATCCGCTTCTCCCACGAACCTGTGAGCACCCAACCGTACCTGTCAGCCTTCAGAACATTCCATCGCTCAAAAGGAACTCTCGATCTCCTTGAGCCACTTTTGTGCTCCATCCGGGTTATACTTTCCCTTGAATGTAGATGGATCAATCTTCCAAAACTCTTCATTCTCACGATCCCCAATATTAATTAGATTCTGCACAACTTGAGCCATGGCATGCATAACAACGACAAGTGCAACATCATTCCTCCCAGTCATTCTAAATCTGCCACGTAATAATAACCAAACAACGATTAAAAACTCTACAACAACACTCAACAATGACTCGAAGACTCAACTACTTGGTCGGACAGACTGACCTGCTATGATACCACTTTGTAACACCGAAAATACTCCCCACGAATTTTTAATTTAAAATAAGAGTAATTAAGTATAAAATAATTTCGAGTGTTACACACTCTTCCAAAGCACGACTTAAACTGATACGTAATATAAATGTTTCACTTGCAGTGGTAATTTCAAAAGAAAGCATAAAAACAAAGGTTCAATAGCAACATGTCTTTCTAAGAAAAAAGAAATAACAATCATTGTCCCGACACCCTAAAGTACGTATCAGAGCCGACTCCTCTAACGTGAAGTGCACCGACTTTACCGACCAAGAAGTATACTACTCCTGATCACCTGCATGTTACCAACATAAAGGTAACATTCAAACAGAAGGGGTGAGATACTTACACCAACAAAAGGGAAAAATAATACAAATATAAGCAATTATCATCGAGTATTCATCATTTCTCATCAATCAACAACTAAATAAACACACCGAAATACATAATAATATTATGCACACAAACAACAACATATGCAAATGAGACTCCATTAGACTCAATGCATGCAGTACCATTTATTGATCCCTGTTTCATGATCCAGTTCCCTTCGGAACTCTCGACCCCTTTTTCATGGTCCAGTATAATCCTTATTTCATGCTCACACCCTCGATCCCAGTGTCATGGTCACGTACGATCCCTATTTCATGACCGCACTAACAACACAACCATTCCCTTTGGAATTCAGATGGATATACCCTACCTTGGTACACCATCCCCAACTATGCACATGCCATACACCATCAATGACAATATGCAATGTCTATAACAACTACCTCATGCGACCAACATCAACAACAACATATAACAACAACTACGACAACACATATCACCATCAACAACATGCATCAACAACTACAACAACATATAACAACATCAATGTCATGTAACAACAACGACAACAACAACACATAACAACATCAACAACATATATACATACTAACTCATGTTTCTACTATGTTATGTTCATGATCCTTCTAAACAATCATATAACCCCTCAATACATGCCTCTAATATCACTACATCAATCCTCATTCATTAATATATTAAATAAAGGATTTTATAGAATTTTTCTTTCACTAACTGGAATTCTCCTCTTCAAGCTCTTGCCCTAGCTCATTCTTCTTCCTCTGTTTACGCTTCTCACTCACGATCAGTTTTCACGAACTTATTTTCTTTTTCCTAAATTCCAAACATAACCCTTAGACCACAACTAAGGATTTCCCATCTTGCCTTCACTATTCTCTTGTCTAATTATCATCTTACCATTTCCCTTCATATTTCCAATATTTATTTAATATTATTTAAATTCATATAATATTAAAATAATACCATTCTTCTTTCAACCTACTATCAACTTCACACCACACACAATACACGAAAATTCCAATGATTTAAATTAAATAAATAAATAATCAGGGTGTTACAAAAATCATGTCGTAAACAAAGAAGTATTGTAAAACAAAACAAAAAATAGATAACAAGTAACTTCAAATTTTGTTAGTCAGATTAATGATCCGAAGATCAAAATTTGAACTACATAGAACCAACAAAAATGAAGTAGAGAAACAAAGTACAAAACTTAAGCTCCATTATGGAAAATGGAGAAATTAGGTAGTTCAAGACAAACAAGACACAAACCTAAGATCTAATCTATCATACATATAAACTATTTAGGCAATACATGCAAGTCAAATAAAAATAAAGAAACAAGTAACTTACCAAATATTTGCTCTATTTGATTTTGGATTGACTACAGTGTAGTGGGGTAGAACTTCAAAGACATGTAAAACTTCAATGCAATGGAGTAGAAACTTTGGAAATGATTGAAAAAGGATGGAACAAGAGTAAGCTCTAATGTACTTTGGACAACTCTTGTTTGGATCTATTTGCATAAAGGAAAAAGATAAGGGAGGGAGAAAGACGTGAATACTTAAAAAAAAACATCCAATGATATATTTTCTTTCCTCAGTAGTAGTTGCTTCTACGACCCATCGAGTATCGATATACCTCATCTTCTATTGGGTAAGCGTTACATTTGAAGAAAAAAAACCTTATATCCATAACCTAAGCTCTCCCAAAATACATTTAAATCCTTTTATGTGGCTACTCTTCTAGGATCATAAAGTCAAAAGCAAAGCTAAAACATTTTGAAGGCCATAATAAAGGATCTCGAGCCCAAATTGTTTGGATCCTATTCCCAAATTTTGTCGATTTTGGACAAGGGATCCCAAATAAGATGTGTTATCTTTAGGTAAAACTAAGTAAGAATAATGAGTTTCTCGATTCCAAAGAGTAACCAAGAAATAAAGATTGTTAAAAAATTTCTAACGTTCGTGATAAACATCAAACACCTTCGTTGGCTAACAAAGCGAGAACAACGACTGAACTTGTTCCTCTTGAGCAAAAGTACGTGTCACATTAAAGAGGTTAAAGAATAATTTCAAAGTTGGCACTTCTCCCGTATACTTACACCCATATTGGAATACCTTTACAAAGACCCAAGCTATTGGGTGCAGTTGGGATGAAGTGATTCTCAAATGATTTAACACTTCTATCTCGCAACCATTTGAGGGAAGTTAATCCTTAGTCTGAAGAGCATACATTCATAAAGAGGCACTGACAATCTGTCGAATGAGACACATACCCTCTTGCTGGTGTATACGTGAGAAACATACCAATTAGAAGATGGTATCACATTCGAACAAAAATTCTACTTACTTTAAGCATTGTTGAAGTAGAAAGCCATCCTCACTAGCCCAATCTCAATCCAAAAATACCAAACAAATTCAGAAACACAATACAAGACCTTATTGGTCCTTTCAAACCATATCTACCCCACCGTCAACAAAAATATAATGTTTGTCATGAACTTGGGAATGGCCGCAGATGTTGAGACCCTCCCTAACCTCTTTACCAATGAGTTATCATTTATTCAAAGATCTAAAGGATTTAATAAAGGTATAATCCCTCTAGTTAACACGATACGCCTCAACATACTGTTGTGGGTGACAATGAAGACAATAGACCAATGCAAGTCTCCTTGACAATGACACAATCTGTGTTCATGCCTAAGGCTCCTTTTGTAGAAGAATTTGTATTTCTACCAAAGTGTGGACTCAATGGAACCATCATTAGCTTTAAAACTATCATTGAGAATAGTAAGGTTTAAAAAAGGGGTATATAACTATAAAAGGAGCAACATTCAACATTTCAGGGTCTACTACCTTAGTGCACGATGATTCATTGCTTATATCACCACCATTAGATATTTATATGAAATTCATAGGGCCGCCTCATACATTAGCCCAAGGTAAAATAAATGAGGGAAAACAACAAATGTAAATGATAAATATAAAAGTGGTGCTTGGAAAAAATTGGAAGTTTGAAGGAAAGAATACGACAAAGGGATTTTTTGAAGGAGCAATGAACCAAGGGTGTGTGAAATCCAAAGAAGGAAATGAACAAGTAAAACAGGATATGTCTAACCTCAGAGAAGAAGAATCATAGTTTACGAAGAGAAGAGAAAAGTTACAATTTGCACAAAGAATGAAAATGTTTTCTGATAAGTGAGATAACCTTTATATAATGGAACAAGGTAGGCAAATCAACAACCTAAAATGAAGGAACACAAGCATACAAAAAATAATGGTCAAATTTGCCTCAAAATTATCACAATATTAGAGTATACTTGAACACACTAGAGGGGAGATACACACTCCATTACAGGGACTTATGGCCACGTGTAAAGGCAATTATGTGAAACCTCTCAATGATGATACTAACAATTAATGGCTTCTTCCCAATGTCATTTACTCTAGCTTATATATATATATATATATATATATATATATATATATATATATATATATATATATATATATATATATATATATATTTCTTTTTCTACTTATGAAAAACAAATGTCGCTTTGTGAAGATCTCAGCCTAGGGCGACACCGACCTGGTATTATAGAAAACTTTCCATTGTCATGCTATGGCATGTCTTGGGGAAACTATTTTTGGTCGGACAGATGCCCAATGACAAGGAGGCCCAATCATTGTCCAAGGTTGTAAGGTGTTAAAAGTATAATTTAACCACTACCTTAAGACTCATATTCAATCCACACCACAGACTATTATTCAATATTGGATATTATCTAAAGATTCCCCACGTTCCACGTCGAAAAGTAGGGGATTTCTAATTTCCCCTCATGTATAAGGGATCTCAAGAAAGAAGACCTAATATATGTTCTAACCATAACTTATTTTACTTCTTTGTTGAGCATCGACTAATTTAGGTGTGTAGTGCTAATCTTATAGGTTTACCCCCACTCTGCCATACTGAAAATTTGTTTCACCGCATTGAAACTCTATATATTACATCATTTCACTATACATCTCTGTTTCTAGAATAATTTTAAATAAATACTCCCTTCGTCCCAAACTATAAAACATTATGGACATTTCACACGAAGTAAGAAAAATAATCAATGTTATCTTAGAAAGAGATACTATGCAAGATTTTACAATATTGTCCTTCATTTATTATAGATGAAAGATAAATTTAAATAATTGAAAGAATAAATAATAATAAATGATGGATGATATATTGAAAAAATATCATTAATGTTGTATTGGAATTGTAAAATGACTTACAATGTAATTGTTTTTTTTTAATTTACAAAATAACTTATAATTGGAAAGAGGGAGAAATAATTTTACTATTGCATTATTAATATTATCTAAAAGCTTCATATAACAAAATATATGTAACTCACATCATCATTGAGACAAACTTCATTTATGTGTTTGCATGATCCAAAATCAAAATACTTTCATTTATGACATTCATTTAAGGGTGACAATGTCCGCCACGTTAGAATCCATCCCGATAAAGTATGTAAAAAAATGGGACAATTGGGTTGGATCTGCGAACATTGAGTATTTTAGGCCTAAAAATTACTAGCTCCATTTTTTATCATAAGTCGCTTTAGAAAAATATTTTGTGCCACAATATAAGTCATTATATAATATCAATGAATCATTAATGTTATTTTTCCTATTATACCCTTGAATATTTACTACTCTTCTCCTTTTAACTATGTAAATCTATCTTTTCAATACCATTAATGAAGGACAATTTTGTAAAATCCTTCATAATTTTTTTCATACAACAATTATTACATTTTTAATACGTGTGAAAAGTAAAAAATGACTTATAATAAAAAACAAAGGGATTACAAAATTATATGTAAAAACATGTGTCCGCACAAAAAAAGGTGCGAGACAAACACATTAAAGGGTCCAGGTCTAAATTCTTAACCCAACATGTAAGAAAATACAAGTAAAACAGATATATTTGACGGACAAAACTCGTTTTACTACCCTCAATATTTAATCCTTCCTCTTTTAAAGCCGCTTGTTTTAAAAAAATAGATTTTTTTTTATATTTATAAAATTATTTGTATAAAAATGTTTTCTAAAATATTAAAAAAATTAATTTGTTTTTCATAAATTAAAAATATAATTTTTATATTATGTAAATAAATATATATATGATTGAAGATTAAAATATTATTGAAATCGTAATTTAAAAAATGTATTTTATAAATAATTTTTATAAAAAATTATTAGAAATAACTTTAAATTTAAATATAAAAAATTATATTAAAAAATAAAATATTTAAGAGAAACTTGTTCTCATGTGCTATTATGTTTGACCAGTTTGTTGTATTTATCTTTAAATTTAAATATTTTGAACAATAAACTTTACAATATCAATTTCCTTGTGAATTCCAGCGTAAGAGAAACTTGTTCTGTAGTACTATTAAGTTTTAGTTAGTTGTATTCCCCTCTTATATAAAAATAAATAAATCAGTTTTTAGAACACGAAAACTTAAAAAAAATAAAATAAAAACAGTTTCCAATTTCTTCAAAATAGACTTTTCGAATTAAAAGAAAGGGTTAGTTGCCGTAAACCTAATTCAGATTCAGACAACATCCTATTAAAAAATAAAAAATAAAAACACTGTCAATTAGCAAGACAGCAGAAAACAGTTAAATATATTATAAATAAAAAAACCCATCATATATATTTTGCGACCTAAAAAATTATTACTATTTCCTCTTAAAGAATCATTAACCCTTCAGCTTTCGTCTTCTTTACCCTCCGTACTAAATGGAACCCAACAACAACAACAACAACCTACTCACCTCACTCTTCGAGCACCAAACCGTTACCGTTACCCCCGTCACCGTCAACGCTTCTCCTGTTAACGGTTCGTTAGTAACTACCACCGATGGGTCCCACAACAACCTTCATTCCGTTACGGACAATAAGAAGAAGCGAGGTAGGCCCAGGAAGTACGAGTCTCCACAAGAAGGTCTCGCCGCTAGGAAAGCCGCTGCGGCGGCGGCTGCCGCAGCAGCCGCTACTTCTCCTGCTGCTGCGACGTCGTTTTCGTCCTTGAATCTCAACAAGCAGAAAAAGTTTCATTCCTCTTCTCTAGGTTTCTATCTTAACCTATTTTTTTTTGTTTTTTAATTTTGGAATAGTTTATGTAGTGATTGTTGACTTAAACTAGTTGCATGCATGATGATGATGAAAACTTGGAATGTGAATTTGATGATTTTTGTTGATTCAGGTAATTTGAGAGAGAACTTCAATCTTCACGTTGTTAATGTTCGTGCTGGTGAGGTAAGCATTGTTCTTGATCTGTTGATTTTGTTTATTGATTTTAGATTTTACCATTTGCTTGCTCAATTAGATTTATACTATCATTCAATAGAGAATCTATATTATATTTTTTCATTTCATACCATTCATTTTATAATGTACTTTCTCTAGGTTTTAATATAAGAAAAAGAATATACATGTAGTTGGAGGGTCAAGTACATGTACTTTTTTTTTAAGTCGACAGAGTAGTTTCACTTTTAGAAGTGGTTTGATGCGGTGAAATAGTGGATTTTCATTGGATTTTAGTGTAAAACTAATTCAGACAGTACAATCTAAAATTTGATCCATGTCTTGAAGATTCAACAAATTTTTCGTTGGCTGTTGACTGCCTAACGCTACCCTCTCTTTTTATCTGGACTTGGGACAGACTATATATAGCAAGGCTGACATTGGCCGGAATGTTATGTGTGTTTGAAAAAAGAGTGCTAATGAATGAGATTGCATTAGATTCTTAATTGAGTTTAATGTGTTTCCATACTAATTATGATGAAGGTTCAGAGGAGACACAACACATGGGTGTGCCTCTTACATTTAACTAGCATCTATTTTAGAAGATATGAACATATCCTCATGTTGTTTTATAGTTTTGTATTTTGGAATTTGGATTATCTCATAGGGTTTGCAAATTATTTTACCAGAAAGTTTTTACGTGCATTTGTAATAGTTAGCATAAATGAAAGTCAGGGTTTAGTCTTTTTGTATCATAATATAACAATTAATCAATCATATTTAAATTTTTATTTTTGCTGTTCCCTGTTTAACTGCAACTTCAACGACCTGAATGAGTAATGTGATATGAACACAGAGTCACTGAATAATATGTCTTGATTTATCTTTGGCATCTCACCATTTTGATCTTCAGTTTTTCAGATAGCTTAAGTTTCCTTTTTGTCTAGTATTTGAACTTGTTTAGTTTGCCTTTTGCTTAATGTTGTTTAATTTTTTCAGCTTCCTTTTACCTACCTGTTACTTCCCTAATTGTTTGCGCACATTTTCAATAGGATATTGGCCAAAATATTATGTCGCTCATGCAAAAACATAGTCGGTGTGAGATGTGCATTTTGTCTGCATCTGGTTCCATCTCTAGTGCCACTCTTCGTCAGCCGGCAACCGCTGGAGGCAATATTACATATGAAGTAAACAAATACTTTCTTTTCTCCATGCTCTTTACGTTTTATTTTGATCTCTAAACTTCCAGCAACCTTGTAAAGGGAATGAGACTCAGCTGTAAGAAAACATGAGATTAAACATACTAGTAATTATAATGAATTTTTTAAAGAAATGCTTGCAATACAATTTATTATCTACATAACTCTTTTTTTATGCTTGTATTGTTGTTGTCAATGTTTAACTATTTTTATTTTTGTCATTAGGGTCGCTTTGACATCATTTCCCTTACTGGATCCTATGTCCGTAATGAAAATGAAGGTCGTTCTGGTGGTCTCAGTGTATGCTTAGCTCATTCTGATGGGCAACTTGTAGGTGGAAGCATTGCCGGGCCCCTCAAAGCCGCTACTCAAGTTCAGGTAATTTCTACATTTCTACTAACAACCAAGCCTTATCCCACTAAGTGGGGTTGGCTACATGGATCATAATTTCTAACAATTTATGAATTCTGGTTGAACTTTAACTTGTGGGAAATATCAAATATGACATGTGTGTCTCCTGATCAATTTCTTAATACATAGTAGAAACTTACTTTTGATGTGATAATACCTTTCACTTATAAAAAACTGATTACTATACAGAATTTCACTATATTAAAATTAGAGAAAATTATAGTCTACAAGTCAGTTAATGTTTAGAGTATTTTATATTCAATATTATAAAAATATTCTTATCATGACCTAATAAGACACAAAGGCAATATCAGTTAATGTTTAGAGTATTTTGATTTCAGTAGAATCAATCCTATTACTGTTGTTGGTGTTTATATTCAAATTCATGTATGTGGTGGAAAATCCTAATGTATTTGAATTTCTCACTTGAATCATACTAGGCAGTAGACATTGAGGAGTGCAGATGTATTGCTATGACTTACTGACATTGCAACTATGTTGGCACACCGGTCATGATAAGAATATTTTTATAATATTGAATCTCTAAATTTCTATCTTCAATATACCTCCAAATTTAATCTTCACACCTAGAAAATTTAAGTTAGACACAAAAATGTGTTGAGTGCAAGAGATTTAAATCTTCTACACATTTCTCTTTTTCAATCTTAGGATAGAAATATTAATTTATTCAAAATCTAAGTGAGATCAAGTCCTAATAAATAAAACCCAAAAATGTCTATATTTGCCATGCATCAATTTATTTAAATAAATTGTCGAATTTCACTATTCTATTTTTGATATATCTATTTTTCGCTTATAGAAAACATGTCGCGGTACATGTTACAATATGAAATCACTCTGGATTTAATTCACACAGGTCATCGCCGGCACATTTTCTATTGAACCTAAGGACTCTGGTGCTGGTATAAAAGGCAATACTTCTACCACTAAGTTACCATCACCGGTTGGTGAATCCACACCGAGTTTAAGTTTCCGCCCAGCACTTAACTCTTCAAATGGGAATACAATCCCAGGAAACAAAGAGCATCAAGCTATTGGGGGAGGTCATTTCATGTCTCAGCAATATGGAGTAAACGTGGTTCCTTTCCATCCCTTGGATTGGGGAAGTCGCCCAGATTCTAGGAATGCTGGCTTTGAACTGATAGGTATGAATTTCAGTGGTTTTTAAAATCCTTCTGCCCTCCCTCCCAAACCAAGTATTTCTTTTTTTATGGCCGGTTCAAAAGAAAGATCAACAAGACACTGAGAAGAATGATGTTTTTCTGTATGCAGGAAGAACAGGTCATGAAGCTCACCAGTCTCCTGAGAATGGGTCCTATTCCTGATTAAGATAGCTTTTGGGCTGTGAGAAGATTAATCCTTGGTAGATAGGTTTATGATATCTCTTTGTAATACTAGTAGCCTTTGTCTTAAATCTTAATATGCCTCTAATAGTAGAAATACCTGATCATTCTAGAAAATCAGCTCAAGAGTCCTCTGTCCTATTACTTTTTTTGAGGCAATATGTCCTATTACTTTTTTGGGCCAACCATGTGTGAAATTTGGAATGCTTTTCTTTTCACTAGAAGTTGGTAGAAGCATCTTTTGTTATGCTGTTGTTCACCTCCAAGTTGCAATATTGAGAAATTCTAATACAGTTTCAGCTTATAGTAAACTTAGTAATGTGTGATTTTTCAATTTCTTGAATTTCAATGAGAAAGATGGAAGTTACGAATTGTTATATTCATATCTATCACATCTATTAGATTGGTCAATTCAAATAAATTATAGCTGAAAGGGTGAACCTGAATTAACCCTGTCCAAAAAATTATTATATTCATGAGGTCTAATTTGAGTAATTTCTCTAATTTGAGTTTATATTTGAACACACTATGATTTAAAATTTTATTTACAGGAGGGTGTAAAATACATCTCCAAATTGTTCTCATATCCATGAAAGTATAGTAGTAAAATCAAGACGTCTAAGTTGGAAAATTCATCTCCAAATTGTTCTCATATACATGCAAGTATAGTAGGCAGTAGCAAAATCAAGATGTCTTAATAATAATAGCATTCATATGGTATAGTTGGATTTTTAAATTGGTGAGTTAGCAAAATTAATGAGCATCTTACTCTTTTATATGATAGTGCTTGCATAAAAAATATTTCAACTTGTTTGCTCAATACGACAAACAACTGAATTAGGTATAGTAAGTTCATTACAAGCTAGATAAATGCAGATAAATAAAATTTAGATTAAAATAAAAATTAGACGAGTCTTTCTCAAATTCATTAAATTAGGTTAGTCTAATTAAAGATACTTAAATAAAAATTAGACGAGTCTTTCTCAAATCCATTAAGTAACTTAAAACATCTAACTAAAGACATTCGAATAAAAGTTAGATGACTTATGTATAGTCAATTTGTTGACAATTGGATAAAGGTTAATCGAACCAAAAAGAATTAAATTAAAGTTAGACGAGTCTTTCTCGAATCCAATAAAAGTTAGAAAGTATTTCTCGAACCTATCAAATCAGGTTAGTCTAAATAAAGATAGTCAAATAAAAATTAGATGAGTCTTTCTCAAATCCCTCAAAGCTATTAGATCAGGGTCGATCCTGACTTTTTAGAGGCCCTGGACAAATAATAAAATTGAATCATAATTAAAAATCAAATGATTAACTTTAAAATTTTATTTTTATTTTTTGATTTTAATTTTCCCTTTTGTTTTAAAAACTGAGAGGAGAATGTCGTTGTGTCAGACTCAAAGGGAATGTTAGTGGTTGTAGTTATCAACAAAGGTGGCGGAAAGCGTGGTGCGATGATTGAGGCATGGGAGACCAAAATTCGATGGTGAAGAGCTAAAAAGGAGATAAATACGAAAAAAATGTGAAAACGTATTTATGAAGAAGACGTGAATTTTATACTGACATCGATTAATCAAATCAAATCAATGTATTAAGTTAAAGTCTCAAAACTTTAAGATATAACAAAAAGAGCCTCAAAATTTTATTAAAATTGATACATAAGCATAAGGAAAGCTAAACTAATTTTAAAAAATTATAAATTCTTTTATACTACTCAAATTAGTTTAAATTCAAATAATAATTTATTATATTTTATCATATTTGATCATATATAAATTTAATAATAAATGAATTTGTCATATGAGATGGAATTTTTTAAAATATAAATGTAATATTATTTAAAATTTATTTTTAAAAAATTGAAAAATCCATATAATGAATATATGTTTCTTTTAACTTATATTAATATAAGTTATCTTTTTAGTAAAATAAAAAAGATAAAACATGTATGCAATTTTAAATTAGGTTAAGTTTTTTTTACTAAACACTATAATTATAAGTAGCTGATGTACATCATTTCAATTAAAATCATGAAATCATGACATAAGAAACTATACAAATTAGCATTTGGAAAAAAGTACAAATAAAAATTACTTATATTAAGACTTGAACCCACGACCATATTAAAAATTGCTTACAATAAGACTTGAACCCAAACCATTAGGTTTCAAATTTTGTACACAACCAATAGGCTATTGCTGCATAACAACTTAAAATTAGAAAAATATTTATATATTAATTATTATTTAATATAATATTTTGCATGTCTCCCGATTTTTTGAAGTCCTGGGCCGTAGACCTGGTTGCCCTGGTCCAAGGTCGGTCCTGTATTAGATGAGTTTTTCTCAAATCCCTCAAAGTAGGTCAGTCTAACTAAAAACAATATAAAAATTAGACGAGTCTTTCTCAAATCTTTCAAAGCAGGTTAGTTTAACTAAAAACAATTAAATAAAAATTAGACGAGTCCTTCTCAAATCCATTACGAAGGTCACATGAATATCATAATTATATATATTTTTTTAAATAACTATCTTTTTCAAAAAAAATTCCAAAATAACCATATTTTTAAAGAAATACCAAACTAACCATGTTTCAAATAAAAAAATTACTCACAAATGGTGTAGCCAGATTCATTGGCGCATGTAGACGAGTCCTTCTCAAATCCATTACGAAGGTCACATGAATATCATAATTATATATATTTTTTTAAATAACTATCTTTTTCAAAAAAAATTCCAAAATAACCATATTTTTAAAGAAATACCAAACTAACCATGTTTCAAATAAAAAAATTACTCACAAATGGTGTAGCCAGATTCATTGGCGCATGCATACAACTTTAGTACACATGCGTCACCATGCATGACACATGCATATAGGTCATGCCACTACATGTGGTGCATGCATGCATCCTCTAAAAACATGCACCATAGATAGTGACTACTGTGTACAAAAGTTGGGTAGTGACTACTGTGTACAAAAGTTGGTATAACAAGACAACACAATATCCACAAGTAGTAGTTACTGTGTACAAAAGTTGTATGCATGTGCCACAGACAATGACTATTGTGTATAAAAGTTGTATGTGTGTGCCACACGCAGTGACTACCGTGTACAAAAGTTGCATATATGCGCCACAAACAGTTGATATTATGTACAAAAGTTGTATGCATGCGTCAATAGGTCTGATTTCACCTCTTGTCTGTAATATTTTTTTTAAAAAAATATGGTTAGTTTAGTTTTTTATATAAAAAATACGATTATTTGGAATTTATTTTGAAAAATATAGTTATTTTTAAAAAATTCTCATAATTACAAAACACATGAAATTTAAAAATTCAATATTGAATCCACGTTTTTAGCTCTACTAACTTAAGTTGATTGAATTTCATGTTTTGGGGACAAGGTCGTGATTCATCTCCTCCATTCATCTTTTCCAGCTTTTAGGCCTTTTAACATAAAAGGTTGTAAGTTTATAAATCCTAAAAATAGAAGAAAAGTTGATGATGTTTGCAGTTTCTCATTCACTTCCTATTCCGATGACAATGGTGTGTTTTATCTCTTAGCCGGGAGGATATAAAACGGTGATCCCTTATATTTTGCTAATTCTATCATGTAGGAATAACTATATGCTTAGAAAACTGTGTTCTACACTGTTTTATCAAGTTAGTTTGACTATTAGGAATATTTGTTGGTGATCTCTCATTGTTTATTGGGTCATGTGCCTTTTATCTTGCATGTAGTTTACTCTATTGTACTGTGCCTTGGTTTCGGTTGAGCTTGCACATTTCAACAGAATAACTAATGGGCCTTAGTTTCTGTTGAGCTTGCATATTTCAACAGAATAACTAATTCTGTTAGAGTCAGTTAATTTCATGTAGTTATAACTGCACTGAAGTATGGAAGAAGCTCTTAGTATTCTAAAATTCACTTGGCTGGATAGTGAGGGGTTTGCTAGTTCTTTTAGTACTCTTTGTTATCCTTATCTAATCTATGTTTTTGAACTACTCATTTATGACACGCTTCAGCATAAAATGAGTTTAGTGTTTGGTTTTGGTTTAGATCTATAGCATCATAGGTGAGTACTTATTTATAAACTAATCCGAAGAATTATTAAAATTCTGATTCGAGTCTCTCAATTATTGGTTATTCCTATATCTATATGTATATTGGATGTCTTAGAATTTTGAGTTTGGCCTAACTCAACTATGAAAACCGGTTTGTAACGTGGTGAAGATTTCCTCCACTTATAAACATATTTTCAGGTCATATTTCATTTGATTTAAGATTCTTATTACACCCCTTCAAGCCTAACAGTTTTGGCCTTGGTGTGTGTATAATACATGGCTCATGACTTGATAGCGAAAATCTAATAGCACGTGGTCCAAAGGATTTTGGATAGATTTCAATACCATCTTAGAATTTGAATTGGGCCTAACTCATCCTTACTAAACGGCTTGTAAGATGGAGATTACCTTCACTTATACACATATTTTCAATGTGAGATTCTTAGTCCTTATGGGCAAGCTGTCTTGGTCAATGGTAATCAACCGAAGCTTATTGTCATATGTTGGCTGAGCCTTTGTATATTCTTTCCCAGAACTTGGTCTTGCTTGAATTACGGTTGATGGTTGAGACAGTAGCTACATACCAATGTCAGGTTAGTAATTGGTCAAGTTTCTTTTGTCAGCTACTATTGTCTTTACAAACTACTTGCCGTTGTTTCTGCGGAATTTTTTTTTTTCTAATTTATTAAAAGTGAGACCATTAGACTGAATATTCTCTTAATTTTTGCTTCTATAAATAATTCATTTGTTACATTCTTGATGAACCGAAAGCTGTTCAGATGAATCAGAAATGCAATCCAATAAGCAGGAGCAATTATAGAAACCGGAAGTTAGAGAACTTAAACTACAATAGAAAATAGATTATTTGCTGATGATTTAATCTGTGATGAAAAAAGTCTTATTGAAAAACTTCTACAGAAGTGTTCTTGACATAGATGTCAAATCCCATACATTCTAGCCCTTTAACTCTTTAATTGTCAAATTTTTGCGAGGTTGGTATTATAGAACTTGTAGATTTGATTCATTCGAATGCCTAATTCGAATACCGTCGGGAAAAACCTTTCATCAAGAAAATTATTCACTTTTGCGACCACTCGGACTGATGAACTCCGAAGCAGACAACATAAATTTTGGGACATGCATAATACTACTTGATCCAGATTTTTGTAAATTAAACTTAACTTAATGAATAGATAATGACAGTGCATTATAAGTGAAAACAGTATAAGATATATGAATCACTTATTCTGCTAGTGATTCTGTTTAGTGTGTGAGGCAGAAATGTTAAAAGTCAAAACCAATACACAAAAAGCAAAAAGCTATTGGTTGGCCTCCAATATCACTAGAAATGAGCAAGAATGGTAATAATAATCTTTGAAAAGCTTAAAAAAAGGTAGAAAAGAAGAAAAAACAGGAAGCTTATGATTAAAATGTAGACCATGATTTAAAACCAGTATCCAATTAAGAGCGTGCATAAAGTGTATTCCATTTTCTAAAACAGAATGATGCCATTTGTTGAGTTTTGCTTGAATTCCTTGATAGATGGATTTCATACAACTTTTTGGATTTTTGCTTTAAATTGCAGCATTGCATGGTTGCCTCTTGTACATGCTCAATCAAGAAGATACAATTTACAAACACCAAGATTCAAATCAAACATAGAAATGAGATTGTTACTAGGTTTTTGTTTTAACATAGGACAAAATAAGACTCATTTCTAATGAACTTGTACAAATAAAAACCACCAAATTAAATTATAATATAACTCGATCAACTTTATAAAATTAATGTCACCATGCAAGCTACCCGATTAATAAAGAGTTGATTCACACGTTGAGAAGACATGAGTTCAATTTTTCAATTGTCGATGGAAGAACATATTTAGTGAATAATCCGTAAATAATTCTATTATTGTTCTTTGAGATCTGAGACATTGGCGAACCTTCAATTTATCTAAATTTTTTGTCATTCTTTTAAATTTAGTTAAAACTTAGAGGATTTCTTAATACATTCCATAAGTTTTTTAGATACCGCGCGAATTTCAATTATACTTTCTGATTCCGATTGTGCAAATCAGGACACACCATGGCGTTAAAAAAAACTTTATTCCAGATGTACATATGCGGAAGGTCTTTGTATATGCAGATCCGGAAAAATTACTGATATATTTGAAACTTGTATGATCACTCCCCTCATTCTCTCCATTCTCAACCTTTCTTCTTCCACACTCACCCTCACCAACCTAAAAAAATCTTACTTCATCAATACTATTTCTCACTCAAAAACTCCAATTTTTTGGTGCAATAAATCAAAAGGAGCAAGAAGCAAGAGAAGATTGAATTTCAGGTAAATATTCAACTTCATCCACTACATTCCTCACATTCTCAATCTACTTTTTGAAAAAAATAAGTTTCGCGGCTTCCGGATGTGTAAATCCGGAACTTATTCAAGATGAACTTGTCCGAATGTGCACATCCAAAAAAATGTCTGACACTTATTAATTTTAATTTTCTAAGAATATTTAATAGGTAATATATATATATATATATATATATATATATATATATATATATATATATATATATATATTGTTATATTATTGTTTATAAATAGATATGATGCACCCATATAGCATGTCAAAAGAATTAGTTTCGACGATTTCTCCGAAAGTTGAAGGGATTATCGTAAAGTCGGCTGATGCCGATGGTGACTTTAATAACAAGTAAGATTTTGATGATCGTGAAAGCATGCTCGCATATATTCGTAGGATGGTTATTGTTCTTGGTTTCAGTGTGAATATTGGAAGATCGAATAATGGTTCGGAAAGAAGAAACGTTTTTGTAATTTTGGGGTGCGAAAGAAGCAGTAAATATTAGGTTCCTCTACGGAAGTTAAAAAAAGACGACACCGGTAGTAGAAAATAGAGTGCCCTTTTAAGATTCGTGGTTACATTTTAGCTTCTAAAAAATTGAGATTTATTGTTGTTTGTGGTATACATAATCATGAATTGTCCTCAAAGTTTCAAGGTCATCCTAGTGTATGTCGGCTCACTTCGGAAGAGAAGACATGTATTGTCTACATGACCTTGAATCTTGCCCAACCGAAATATATACTTGCCACGTTGAAACAGAAGGAACTCGATAATGTAGAAAATATAAAGCAAGTGTATAACATTCGATATCAGACGAACAAAACAATTAGGGGAGACAAAAGCGAGATGCAACAACTGTTGAAATTGTTTGATGATAATAATTACGTGTCTCGGTACAAATATCGCGATGATGGAGTTACGGTCCGAGATATATTTTAGACTCATCAGGATTCCATAAAGTTGTTCAACATGTTCGCGACAATGCTCATTCTCGATTGCACCTACAAGACGAACAAGTATTGATTTCCATTATTTGAGATGGTTAGTGTCGCGTCTACGGATAAGACATATGCCGTTAGTTTTAGAGTGCGAGAAAGAAGACAATTTTACATGGGCATTGGAGACGTGTCAGTCACTTTTGAAGAAACATGTTCCAATGCCTAAAGCAATTGTTACGGACTGCGATACTGCTTTGAAGAAACATGTTCCAATGCCTAAAACGATTGTTACTCATTGACATCTAAATCTCTAAAAAGTTCCATGAAAGGAGCTCGCATAACCAAATCGGCTCCGACACCGATTCCACGGGTTCCGACACTAAATGCACCACTTTCGACACTGATTCCACCTATAATTTCATTTATCGACAAGATGTCGATTTTTACGCACAAGCATATCGACGATATCATCGATGTTGTAGGGGATGGTAATTGCGGTTACCGAGCCGTTTCGACTCTACTAGGTAGAGGAGAGGAAGACCATGAGCTTGTCTATCATCAACTTATCCTAGAGTTGAAGACGCATAAAGAAGCATACTTGCGTTTGTTTTTGAAAATAAAGAAAACTATGACAAGGTTTACGAATCACTTGTTCCATGGTGGTTGAATGGTCTGGCCCCGGTGTAAAAAAGGATGAGTTTTCCCGAGATGGGTTATCTTATCGCATGTGCGTATGATATGGTGTGTAATGACTTGTCGCGGTACGGTTTTTCGGAAACATTTTTTCCACACCGCACCAAACCACCGTCCAATCCAAATGATCGCATTATGTGTATAGATGGCTTGCGAAATCAAGTCATTTTGTACAAGTTATCTTGAAACTCGGATGCCCCATGCCACCTAAATCACCACAATGGCCAACACATGCAACAACATTTGTCGAATCATGGCCGAATAGTTTTGTTGAAAGGATAATTGAATTCGATAAATTGAACGAAATGGAAAATGCATCAAATGCGGAAAAGTCCAAAGGTCAAGCTGCGATAGATTTAGACGAAGATTTTTGTTTTAACTCTTTTGTATAATCGAACTACAAAATGTAATTTTTTGAAGTGAAATATATTGATTTCTATTCATATGTTTTTTTAATGCACTAGTGCCTTTTATTTTAATGAAAGCATTACATAACATAGTCAATTCTGTTTGAAATATGTATTAGTAAAATATTCTGATTCGCAACATTGTTGAGCTCAAGAATCCAGTGGATGTTAGAGCGACGTGACCAACTTTTTCGGTTACGAAGAACGATTCGCGCTCGAGTTCGAGGCGACCGTCCAAAGAACGGTTGGTATCTTAGAGATGTGCAAGCGTCCACCGAACTATTGATCATTCATTGTACTATTTAAATTTCTGTCAATGTAATGCCGAATTGAATATAATCCCGATTTTATGTTATGAATGTGAGAAACAATACTGCATTTTTGATATTTTGAATCAGATTTTTTTCCGTTTTTGCAAATGGAAACTTATATCGGATGTGCACATCCGAAAAGAAACTAAAAAATTTGAAAAAAAAGTACATCCTAATTTACACATCTGAAATAAAGAGATATTTTTATCAATAAGGTGTCTAAAAAACTTATGAATTATGTTAAGAAATCCTAAAAAAATTTATGCAAAGAATTGTGTTAGGGATGGAAATTTAGTTAAAAATTATACAAAGAATTGTGTTAGGTTGAGAATCTTACACTGAATTATAAATCAAACTTGCTCTTAAAAATAGAAGATTCAGACAAATTACTTCAAAATAGGCACATTAGAAATTAAATAGATAGAATTTATTAACTATTTGAGACCAATTAATCACATGATTGATTTCACATATCTTTGGTAAAGTATTATTTTGCAACAAACACCATAAAAATATAATAAAACATGGCATGTAATGATTATTTATGGGACCCTATAATCTTAAATTCTCTTGGTTAATTTGCTTTTAATTAAATTCGCTTAAGATCTCTTAAAGAATCACCAACAACCAAAGCTTAAAGTTTTTGAAATTTCCCATCACTAAGATTATTTGATCACATATGGATCTATCTCTAAGTACTATCTCTCAATTTCTTTACTTTAAACATTTTTTTAGTAAATGAGATAAATAGAAATACATTGTCAAAATTAAAACAACTTTATAATGACATTTATTAAGACCACCATTTTTATATAATTTTTTGTTTGTTTTGTTTTATAGTAAATGATAGATAGTTAGTAATTAATTATATTATATTTAAACATATGTGAGATTGAATTCTAGATCTCCATTTCTTTTAATATTAATTAACCCTGCTGAGCTATTATGTCAATCAAATGGAGCAATTTTAGTACTCTTCAATTTACTACCATAATTAACTAATTAGTCATAATAGGCTATTATGTCAATCAATTCTTAATATTTTAAAAATAGAAAAAAGGAAAGAGAAAATGTCACATTCTATGTAATCTTTTGAAGAAAATTTCTAACTTTGGCCATTCACAATTAAAATTCATTAGAAAAAAGTTGAAATTTTTTGTAATTAAAGATGTAATCATAGTTATGCATGATTGAATTTGAAGACCCTTTCCCAAAGGGTGTATAAATAGCAATTATAAACTTGAGTTAAATTAAGTAATTTGGTAAAATCTTGACTTATAGGAAAAGTGTCACATGCTCTCACTTCAATCTTCTTCAAAACCCCTCATAATTCTGTCTCCACTATCATTACAAAAAATAACTAAAATTAAAAAACTATAATGCAAATTCAAATCAAAAGAGACAAAATATGAGAAAGTGAGAGCTAAAACAACTATTTTAAGTTAAAAAATAATAAATATTAATAATATTTATTCTCTGCAAAAAGAATGTGGATGGACCCCAATACCATCAATTCTTTACTTTTACCACCCACCTCATATTCCTTTCAAGTATACTTTTTCATCATTCCTTTGTGGGCCTCTCTCTATTTTCTTTATTTTTTGTAACTATTTCCATAACACACTTCATTTTGTTTATATCTCTTCTTTTGCATATGCTGATTTTTCTTTTTACAGCTTTAATCTTCTTTTCTTGTCTCTCATACTCATAGGTAGCCTTAGCCCTTAGTTTTCACACCTTCTATACCTATTAGGCATCGATTTTTGAAGTGGTTGCGTTTAAAATTGTGATGTATTGTCTCTTTAAATCAATTCAGTTGGTGTTGTGCGTTCGATCTACGATATCTCATTTGTTCATTTTTAAAAAGACGAATTTCAATCACTTAGACTATTTGATAAAAAAAATGATGCATAAGTATAATACTTAAAACTATTAGAGGTGAATTTACAACTATTAAATTACTTAAAACTATCATATCAAACAATTTAAATCTTAAGGTTATATAATTCCCATGCTTTATATTTTATTTTTTCAAGCTAGGAACGTGCATGATTTTCTCTATGCATTCAAAATACTTATTGGTAAAAATCTCATTTTGAATTGTACCTATGTGAGAAGAAAAATAAGAATGTATGGTTAATTATAGATTGTACTTATCCATACAATAAATTATTGGAGACATCTTAGTCCCAAATATAATTATGGGACTGTAGGTTTAGCTTTTAACCTGTAATAATTCAATACATTTCTTAATTGAAATAGTAAAATTCATTAAAGTTCCCTTTCTTGTTGCCTCTCTCCTAATGGCATCCTAAAAGTGAGGATATTCAAGCAGTAGTAGTATAGGACACTTGTCTGCTGATTATATACATCTGTCACACTAGTATAAAATATGGTATTTAAGTTTTAAATATAATTCTAATAAAAAATACTCCTTATTGTCACAATTATAGATCAAAATGACTATTTTTACAGGTATTAAGAAAGTTAATTAATCGTAATTAATTTTTTGATTTTATGTATAATCAAAACTAAAATTTACGATAATATCCTTAGTGTATTTGATGAATCAATTATCAATATTAAATGTTTTTGAATTAAATTAAGAGTGTAATAGTAATACAAATATTAATTAGTTTTTAATTGAGAGAATATAATATGATTTTAAGTATTTAATAATTTAACGAGTCTTTGTTGGATGTTTTGTCTTCACTCGTAAATTATTTGAGAATTTTTTTAGAATATCACCTTTAAAGTATATTATAAGTCTTACATATTTAATTATCGAGTTCTTATGGTAAGAGCTACCAAAAAGAAGATACATCAGATTGATATAGATATTACAAATCAATTTTATAAGTCTTCTTTCAACTATATAGTCCCATAATTTCACATCCTCAAAATCCTCTCATTCCACTGTAAATTTGGTTCATTCATGTCCTCCTTTCGCCTAAAAGTTGTCAGGAGCCGTTCATTATCCACGCCTTGTGCACCTATGAATACTCCCCACTCTCGTTAGCCTCAAGCGTCACATGCTCGCCGACTTTCATCTGTTTGGTGTCCAATACCATTTGTAGCATCCAAGATGCCTTTAAGTATCGTCGACTGATTTCATAAACCAACACGAGTTTTCCAGCATATGTTTTGTCCTCACTCAGAATCTTTCTAGAAAATTTCATAGAAGACTTCCAATCCAAAGAGTGCTCTAAATCAAGCAAGCTTAATTGTTAATTGTGGAGTTTTAATGGTGTGGACTATTGAAAAGAAGATGCATTTTACTGTTATAGGTAATGTAAATTAATTATTATAAACATTCATGCAACCGTGCAATCTCGTTATTATACATCCTTTAGATACCTCTTATTATGGTGTGAATTTAATCTATTCATGTATCCCTTTTTCCTAAAGCTTCTAGTAAACACTCACTGTATATGTCTTTTTAGTCCATACTATAACTACTTCATAGTTAAGTGTGTATGGATTAAACAGAATTTGAATATCTTTGAATATGTGACTTTTTAAGATTTTTTTTATAGAAAATGTTTAAGTGAGGATAAAACATGTAAAAAAAAGAAGATATGTGTTGGTTTGTGAAGTCAGTTGACAATACTTAAAGTCACTTGAGATATTACAAATGATATTAGAGAAAAACTTTTCCAGTATAATGTGGTTCAAGGGCGAATCAGACGAAAGATAATGGGCATGTGATGCACAAGGGAATATATATATATATGTTAGATGTAAAATATTATAATCACCAATAAGCTGGCTTGATGAATGATATTGTATCATTTCCTTTTGTGAGTTTATTCTATTATAAAAGCTCTTATTTGGTTTATGAGATTGTCCGTAAAAATCTCCATTTGATACGTGAGCTGAGTCCAATATAAAAACTTTTATTTAGTTCAAGATATAGTGGTATAAAATATCATATTAGTTTTAGAGGATATCAAGTGTAAAATTCCAAGTTTGATTGTGAGAAATTTCGTGGGTATAACTTGCGAAAAACTCACTCATATAGTGAAACTCTAAGAAGAAATTCCTTGAGAGAAGACATATGTCAAGTGAATAGGCCCAACCTCTAAAAATTTCGTGTGTAATCTTCTCATCTTCTTTTCTCTTTTTATTTTTATTATTTATTTATTTCCACTGTGTTCAAATCTATTTTTAAATCTGATTTTATTATTTTTATTTATTCTACTATTTTCTTTTTTTTAAAATTGTCTTAAACAATTGATTTTATTAAAGTTTTTTTTATTTTTTATTTAGACATCATTTTTCAACGCAACATAATTCACTCGCCCTGTTATAAGACTAATCGTCTCAGGCGGTAGTATGATGAGTGTAACACTTCTTTTCTAACAAAGGTATTTTACATCTTCACCATTTGGTGGTCAAAGCTTTGAATCGTCAAAAGTGTGATTTGAATTTTTTATATTAAAGTAAATGATTTTGAAATTTGAAATTTTTTAATAAGTGGTTCATTTATTCCTACATTTTGCTTTGATGATAAAGTAGTAAACAAACCCAATTTTAAGTCAAACATATTTTTATAAGTGATTAAAGTTCTAAAGAATTATTTAGAGAGAAGGATTATATTTAATTTCTTAGGATTATATTTAAACAAACCCATAAGATAATATTTAAATAAACCCATACGTGATTTAAGTTCTAGGGAAATTATATTTAATTCAAATTATAATAGTGTCTTTGTTAAGTTTCAGGCAAAATCTAGAGAGAAGGAAATTATAAAAAAAAAACTTAAGGAGTTGGACCAACTATTTAAGAAAGAAGAAATATCAAACATACTCAAATGATCTTCATCCTCATAATCATCGTCTTCATCAAAAGGAATACTCAAAGATGAAAGTGAAAGATCAAGATTGTTGAACAAGTGACTTCAAGCATAAGAGGAGGGAGGATAAATTTTGGTATTTAAAATTCGTGATTACTTTTATACTTTTATTGATCAAGATCGTGTTAATAATTTATTTAGAGTAAATGGCAGTGGAAATAAAACAAATAGTAAATAGAAAAAAAAGAGTAAGGATTAGAGAGATTGCACCAGAGAGTTAAATAAACATAGAGAGGTAAATTCCAAATAAAATGTAAAAATTTGGAAAACGGCGTGAAATGAAGAGGATGCGAGCCTCTTTTATATAGTGTAAACATACCAAATTTGCCCTCACTCATTTCACCATAGCTTGTGATATTTTCATGTGCATAAATTCAATCATAGCATCTCATATTACATTTTTTATTCACTGCATTGATTCAAAGTCATCTGCATCTAGGGTTTGTGATCTGAGCCATCCTTGGGCCATTTGAGCCACTCCAAAGGTCACTAATCACTTCAAAGGGGTCCATGTATGTTCAAGCATCATATTATATCCTCACAAGTTCAAGGAAGTCAAAGAATCACAAGAACTGAGAAAGGCATGGAAGCAGAGCCAGGCTTAACTACACAGATGACCTAAAATTAGGGTTTTGGTTTCAGAGGCCATAACTCCAAAATTTTTGGTCATTCTTGTTTCTAATGTTCTCTATATGTTATAAGGATTATGCATATCAATTTTCATGAAGAAATTCAAAGGGGAAGGCATCTGATCAGAATGTGACTTCTTGAGCAAGTCAGTGCAAAATCAGGACATCTGAGGCCCCCAGTGACCCAACCAAAGGGTGTTCTCCATCATTTTGAATGTGTATGATCTTTATTTGATCATATAAGGTGTTAGAAGTTCACAAAATTGAAGAATTTCAAGCCATTTGCAAAGTTGCCTTTTTGGGAAAGTGACTTATAATGAAAACTTGCCATTTTGGGAAAGTTTTTCAACCTCATCTTTTTGATTCAAAAATGCCTCAAATGAGAAAACTTTGGTCATGAAAGTTATAGAATGGATCCTCCCATTTTCAAAAAGTACAAGAACTCATTCTCACTCATTTTGGATCAAAAGTTATGGCTTGTCAAAGTTGGATAAAATCATTGAATTTTCATGTTTTACACCAAAAGAGGAAAGTTGCAAAACCTCATGCCAAGGCAAAATGTGACTTCAAAGTGATTTCTAATCTTCATGCAAACACAATGCAATGCCTAAAATTCAGATTGGCCCAAGAAATTTCTCATTTTCATGCCTTGATGTCCAAGTATCATAAACCATTTTTCATAAAAATCACAAAGAGGGAAAACTTGCAAGAAGGGTTCCTTTGGTTTTGTTTGGTCTCTAATCATTATCAAAGTATCATAGCAACATTCTATGGTGCATTGTGCTGCATATTGCCCAAGAGATGTCACTTGTCCATGGCCAAAAATCACAAAGTGTAACAAGTTGCAAAATTGCAAAACATGTGAGATCTCACCCTTCATCCATTCCAGCTCACATCAATTGATCCAAGAGTCATCCTTGAACTCAGATGATGCAGTACAAGCCAAGAAACTAACTCTGCCACAGCCCATGCTTCAAGTACACCAAACCTTGACTTTTTGCAATTTCTCCCATGCTCTTGGAATAGTGATCAGCAGCCTCTACTAACCTGCTCCACAGCATACTCAAACATTATGGGAGTGATATAGAAACTGATTTGGCATAGAAAACACACACAATCCAACTTGCACAAAATCTGTCCCAAACTTCTTCTCTGAAAAATTTCTTTACACAGCCATCAAACTTCACTTTTTCTTTCACCAACAAGTCACAAATCACCCTTAGAACAAAAACCACCCCCTGAAATAGCTTGAAACATCACACACCAAGACCTCCATTTCTGCTACAACAGAGCAAAATAGCCATAACCAGCCATTCTCAAAGCTCTCCAAGCTTCATTTCATCATCAGGGTGTTCAAAGGAGAGGGATTGCACCAAGTTTGAGGCCAGAAAGCTCCAAAGTTCAAAGCTCCAGTTCAGGTATCATCAAGAACATTTTTTTCCAGAAATGCAATCTCTTGTTATAGGATGATATAGTTTGTTTCACTGATCATGTTAAGCTTTGAAACACTGAAAATGGTTGAGAAATGAGTGTGTATGCATGTTCTGAAATTTTTGCAGTTTTCTTGATTTTGCTCGAATCTTGTTGTTGATGCATTGTAAATGTGATTTTGTGATTGATTCATGTTTGGGGTGATATGCTTGTATCATTTTGGTCCTCTTGTTTTTCATTGATTATGAATTTTTTGGAAAATCACGCATAATGAATTGATTCATTCTAGCTTGAATCGATTCATGCTGTTGAGTGGTTCCTGGATTTCGCAAAATGAATCGATTCATCCTTTGATGTATCGATTCATGATGTTTAACTAATTATGTTTTCTCAAAAATTGATCAGTATGAATCGATTCATCCAAGCTTGAATCGATTCATTCTTCTGTTAACCAATGTTAATTCATTTTGTTTGTATTTTATTTGCACGAATTTTAAAAAATAGCAAAACATGTTAAAAAATTCTGGATTTTTTTGTCAAGCATTTCATTAATTTTCAGAACCCAAAAATATTTTTATTTTTATTTTTTGCATTAAAAACTATTTTTAAATCATTTAAATGTTTATTTTTAATTAGTTAATGGAAATTAATTAATTAAAAATGCATTTAGGTATTTAAAAATCACCAAAAAATTCACATTGCATTTTAAAACATTTAGAAACATTATCAAAATCTCAAAACAAATTTATTTTTGGTCCTTGATGCATTTTGACAATTTTCATTGGAATTAAATTTGTTTAAAAGCAATATTTTGATTCTAACTTGAAAAAATCCATCCTGCCTAACCATGAAGAGTTTAATAATGGTTCTTCTTGCATTGCATCCTTCATAGCATGTAATTTTTAGGGTAAAATTGGTTTGAATTTATCTTTCATTTTCAATTTGATGAGCATTTTTCCTTTTGAGGTACCTTGAAACCCTAGTTGACTTGAGAAAATCATAACTCCCATTAGGTTTAGATTTAGGTCTCCTCCTTTGGGCAGTGAACTTGTGTAGGTTTAGGGTTCCTTTGATCCCATTTTCAATTTTTTATCATGTCATTTGCTTCTGATTTTGAATTTTTGTATTGCATATTGTATGTAAACCCTAATTCTTGCCTTCCTTTGCATCCATCTTTCATTTGCTTGCATACAAGAACTTGCCATGACATTTTGTGCATCCACATGATTCAAAGACATCTTAGGACATATTAGAATCATGTTTGATCATTTCATCTTCCATTTGCCATGTTATATGTCCATTCCATTTCATAAACTTTCATGAACTTTTATGGTTCAAGCATGCTTCATTTGCATCCTCATCCTTGTATGATCATCCACAACTATTGACATGTGTTTGCACCATCTCTTGACATCATTTGCATCATGTGTATGTTTCTGACTTTGGCCTTTGCCCATCCATATGCATTGTTTCATCTCATTTCTTCCCTTATGCATCTTGTACTAACTTTTCAGGTTAATGGTAAGTTTGTTTGGGAGGTGGATTTGCCTTCACCTCCTACCTCTTCTCACCTCATCATTTTACATCCTTGCTGCATTTTTACTTGTCTTTGAGTGAGCTTGCTCACTTGTGCCTCTCTTCCCTCTTTTCTCTTCTCATCTCATCCCTTTTTCTATCTTGCTTCTCCTTGGTGGCTTCCTTGAAGATTTCTCCTCTTAAGCCTCACAAACCCTAGGACTTCCAAGCATGATAACATTTTAAGATTGTTTAGTCCCCCTTAGACTCTTTCCTTTGAGTTTTCTTTGAGTCTTCTCTTCTCACCTCATAATCAAGGACTAAACCTTCAAGGTTTTAAGGCTTTGTGATTAAGCTTATGCCTGCATCCTTCTATTAGGATGGAGTGTATAACTTTAATTCTAAGTGTTAAACCCTAAATGTGTTTAAATACTTTAATCAATTCACCTAATAATCATTAAGACATCAAGCTTGTAACTTGGGCCTTGCATTAGGGTTCTAATTCTTCCTTAATTGGTTAAGAAGGACTAACCCTAGTGTTAATGGACAAGTCCCCCTCAAGTTGTCTTACAAACCATAAAATCAATTTCTTAACCTTATCATTAACTAAAATCCATCTAATAAAGGCTTTGTTTTGTCATGAGGTTAATCCCTAATCATGGATTAAGTTGAGGAGCCTTCCTCAGCTTAAATGTTCTCATCTATTATCCTTCTATTAGGATAGTGTAATGGGTCCATTAAATCCCTGATTATGGCTTAATCTCATTACTTAACACTAAACAAAAATACCAAAAACATCTAAATAATCACAAGTAGGTTAATGATCTTAATCCTACATCATGGAGATTGAGTTTGAGGTGTTTACTTCATACCTAAGGTATTCTCATTACCCCTAATCAGAGGGAGGATGTGATGAGTTTACTAACCCTTGGTTTAGGCTTAAGCTCATTAACTTATGACAAATTCAAAAGCAATAAAATATTGAAAACACAAAAACAAACGATAATCGTCTCCTCCGGGATTCTTTTCTCATCTCATTCATTCACAAACGAGAACTCGCTTCTTCCGTCTAATGCAAGACAGTCTGCACCTGAGCCAGACAGGTCATACACTTGAGCATAGACAAGTAAGCAGTTCACAAGTCAATTTACCTTTCAGTCTCTTTGAGTCGAACTACGGTGTTCTGACTTCCTCATTGCACGAGAAGATACGTAGGCATAACTTAACAGTTATCGAACAAAAGTCTCTGTATATTCCCCCTCCTTCCAGTATCATTCTTTAAGCCTCATATTCTTGAGCTCCTTATTCTTGTTCTTGCACTGACACCTCTCTTATACACTTCACACTTCTTTTACACTGACACTTGCATTCTTTTCCAGCTTTGATACACGGATTTCACTGACATTACCCCTTTAAAACACAAATATTTCAAGCGTGGATCCCGTCGAGTACGACGGACAATCTGGGTGCTAATACCTTCCCAGGTTGTAACCAACCCCCTTTCTCAGTCTCTCTGGTTCGCAACCGTCTTATCCATATCTTTCTAGGTTTATGTAGCATTACCTTTCCTCCGGGATAAAAATGCCTAGCTGGCGACTCTATTCATTCCCTTCTCTCTTTCGCCGACCGTTCGCGTCTGTACCCCATTTGACTTAGCCTCATTTGGTGGGAGCGACAACTTGGCGACTCTGCTGGGGATCCTTATACTGTAACCAGGGCCTCTGGTTCTTTTTGTGGGTTCCTCCTAGCGCTTGTTTGATTTGTGTTTACTGGGGTGTTATGTGCTAATTGTGTTTATTTGCTTTGTTTATTGCTTTATGTACAGTCTTGTTTATTGCTTTCTTTACAGTTTTATGCATCATACTGTCATACTATCGTTACTGGATCTGGTTTCTGTTTTTGTGGGTGGGGTTCCATTGAGAGTTTGAGGTCCTATACCTGGGACCTGAGTGACACCTAGGCTAGAGTGGTTCATGTTCTTTCCCATTCCATTTCGGTCTGGTGCGGGAATATGAAACATGGTTCAGATGTGGGTTTCTTCTTGAGAAATCTGTGCTACAGATTTCATGTAGTGCTAGGGCTATCTGGGAAGCCTGCTAAGTCTGGATGACCTTTATTATGACCTTCAGAAACTGAGGAGAATTAGAGGAGGATCTTTTATGGTTATTGTAAACACTGTACCTCCGGGTTATAAGTGTTTACACTTATCATAATTGATCCAAGTCTGAGGATCCTTGTTCTAGAACATCACCAGTGAGGGGGTTGGGCTGTTTACAGGTTTGCAGGTACCATTGGCCACATCATACCCTGATACTTGTTTTGATTAAGAGTACCTCATTTTGGACAGTTCTTGTGATTTAACCCTGGACATGTGACTCTTTATTTGAGTCCCCCACCTTGGTTACTGGATTTCTAAACCTCTATCTGGACTTCTTGAACATACATGGGCTTTATATCAAGACAGATAATCAGATCCAACTTGATCACAAACCCTTTGCATATCATTTGCATACATCATCATTGCATCATTTAACATTTGTTTATTTGTTTTTCAGGGTATCCACATTATATCTGGCTTAGTTTTGACCCCTTCATCTGCATAGACCTCTGTTTCATCACTTATCTGCTTCAGCTATCTTCATCAGTTATCTGCTTCAGCTATCTTCATCAGTTGTCTGCTTCAGTCATCTTCATCATCACCAGCATCAGCCTATCAGTGGCTCATCTCCAGTATCAGTCTTGGTCCTCATCAGCACTTGTCTTCAGTTCTTCATCAGCACTCATGGCTACTCCCAGGAAGGGAAACATTTCATACCATTTCTTTGAGCCTGTGTTGACTGGCATCAGGCAGGTCCAGTCACTTATCACTCCCGACCACATCCCATTATTCAGGGAGCATTATGGAGGTATCCTGGATATGGTTATGGACCTAGACCCTTCTCAGAGGAGCATGATCCACACCTGCCTACAGTTTTATGACCCTCCCTTGAGATGCTTCACATTTCCAGACTTTCAGCTAGGGCCTTTATTGGAAGAGTTTTCCTTATTGGTTGGAGTACCCATCAGGGGTGGAATCCCCTTCAACCCAGAGATGACTTTTCCCAGCAGTGGAGAAGTAGCAAAGACACTGTACCTGGAGCCTGCCTTAATTGAACATAGCATGACATCAAAAGCTGGGGTCCCTGGTTTGCACTTGGATTTCTTGATTTCTCAGGCCATCCTGAAGGCCTCCTTGGGAGAATGGAGGGCAGTCTATGCACTGTTAGCCCTCAGCATATACGGGGTTATACTGTTTGCAGATGAGCCCAAATTTATCAGCAAGAATGCCATTCATCTTTTCCTTCTAAGGAACCCAGTACCCTCCTTGCTGGGAGACTTTTATTATTCCATCCATCAGAGGAATGAGAAACAGAGGGGGAAGTTAGTGAGATGTTGTGCTCCTTTGTTTCACACCTGGCTGCTCAGACACCTGCCTAAGTCAGATGCATTCCTGAATCCTCACCAACAGAAGAATTGGGCCAAGAGGCTCATTGCTTTGACTTCAGATGATATAAGGTGGTGCACCCAGAGCACCAAGGGCAAAGACATAATCACCAGCTGTGGGCAATACCCAAATGTACCTCTGATAGGAGTAAAGGGTTGCATAAACTACAACCCTTTGCTGTTTAAGAGACAACTGGGTTATGCTTTAGTTCACCCTCCCAGAGTGCAAGATTTAGCTGAGACCCTGTATTGCGAAATAAAACCTAATCTAGCTGCTGTCAGACAAGCATCCTGGGCTTGGTACAACATTCAGAAAAAGGGGATGGCTATTCTTGGAAGGTGTAATAATGTTGCTTCAGCTCAGTACTATGATTGGTCCCGTACTAGAGCTCAGGTTACTGGAATGCCTTTCACCATTGAGGATATACCTGGACCATCCACAGCACAACCGGCAGCAACTGTCAGCCTGGAAGAATTTGAGAAGCTGAAGGAAAGGAATGAGAATCTGTCTCAAGCTCTGAAGAAGACCCTTTGGGAAAGGAGTGATGGTCGTCTAGACATTGAGAGGTTGGAGAAGCTTAGGGTGGAGCATCTGACCAAGATTGAGAAAACAGAAGACTACATCAGAAAAGCAAGAGCTGGGGAGCAAATATTGAATAATTCCTGTAAGGAGGCCAAGCTTCAGAAGGCTAGGACTGAGATTTATCTGCAGGAGAGTCAGGCTAGGTGGGTCAGGATCACTGAAGCCCGGACACAAGAAGATCAGAAAACTCAAGCCAAGATTGAGCAGTTAGAGGCCAATGAAAAGAAGCAACAAGAAGCTTTGTTGGCAGCCCAGAAGGAGATTTCAGAGTTGAAGCTTAGGGCTGGATTGAAGAGATCAAAAGACCAGGACAGGCATAAGAAGCTGACCACTGCCATTGCCACCAGAAACCTCCTCATCAGGACTATTACAGAGCATCCAGCTGGTCCAGTGACTGAGGCACTTCTGAAGGAGGTTAAGGAGGATGAGTTTGGATTGGATGTTTGATTTTCTTTGCTTGTTGTTCATTTCCATCTTATGTACTTTTCTCTTTTTTGTATTTTGACCCTCCAGGGGCATATGTTGTAAAACAAACTATGTATTGTTCAGTATTTGTAATATATTAGTTTATTTTCACTGGGTTTCTTTCCTCAACAACATCAAGCATCTTCCTCGAGGTCTGGAAAGGTCAAAACCAAGAACCAAGCCGGATACCTTGGAAAAACAAATAAGCATACTGCATTGCATACTAACCTTGTTTTGTTTTGTAGGTTTTGTAATTATTTGTTTCTAACTCTGTTGTGCTCTCAGGAAATATTGCTCGCCGCCGGGTGTTCCCTGTCAACCGTACGCACCGGTACCCTACTCGCAACAATCTTCCTGGTATCCAAATGGAGCAAGTACAGCAGGACCTGACTGAGGTCAGAACTCAGATGGCTAATGAAAGAGTGGAGATGAGGAACCAAATGGCTCAATTCATGACTGTGATGATTGGCTTAGCCCAGAGTCAAGAAAGGTTAAGGGCATTGGTGGAAAGGAAAACTCCCGAGGAACCTCATCCTGGGACTGGAGGGACTAGTAATAATGAGGGAGGTCAGCCTCATGTTAACCCACCAGTATTTGGACCTCATCTAGATCCGGAAGTCAACATCCCAAGGAATGTGCAAGGCAACACTGCTGCAGGCAGGATCTTGCAAGAAGATCCTCAAGAAGAGCAGTTTACTGTAATGGGAGCTGGGGATGAAGTCTATGATAGGAGGTTTGATGAAATTGCTGAGAAGTTGAGATCTCTGGAGTCTCAAAATTCCTTAGGCTTCGATGTAATGGATATGGAGTTAGTGGATGGGGTGAGAATTCCCCACAAGTTCAAGCCCCCGTGCTTTGAGAAATACAATGGAACTTCCTGTCCACGAACTCACCTGCAGTCCTTCCTGGGAAGACTTAAAGCATATACTATGGATGAGAAGCTATGGATGTTCTACTTTGAAGACAGTTTGACTGGGGCTTCAAGAGAGTGGTATTCACACCTGACCAGAGCTACCATCAGATGCTGGAAGGACTTAGCTGAGGCCTTCATCAGACAATATCAATATAACCTGTACATGGCTCCTAACAGGACCCTCCTAATGGGAATGTCTCAATCCTCTAGAGAAAGCTTCAGGGAATATGCCCAAAGGTGGAGACAGCTTGCTGCTGCTGTCCAACCACCCATGTCGGAAAGGGAAATGGCCGACATGTTCATGAATACTTTGCAAGGAACATATATCGATAGATTGGATGCCTTTTCTTCTACCAGCTTCGCAGACGTAGTTATAGTTGGGGGAAAGATTGAAAGTCTGCTAAAAATGAGCAAAATTTCTGATAATGGTGCAAGTTCGTCCAGTAATCCCAGGAAGCCTTTTGTGGGACCTCGAAGAACCGGTGAGACAAATGCCATTCATGCCAGCAGGGGCAGATCCCAGTATGTCCACAGATCAGTAGCAGCTGTCACTATTCCAGCTCTGATTCCTCATCAACCAGCATATCAACAACAACAACAACCACATTATCAACAACAAGTTAAGTATCCGCCACAGAGAACCTACAACAATAACAATAGCAATCAACAACAACGACCCTTCCAACAAAGACCATCACAGGCAAACATGGTGATTGACCCTATCCCTATGCCTTATGCCGCTTTATTGCCACAACTCCTGAAGCTTAACTTGGTTGAGTTAAGGACATTGGCACCACCGGATCCCTCAAATATCCCAAGTAATTATGATGTTAACGCCAGGTGTGCTTTCCACTCCAATGCACCTGGCCACAATACAGAAAAATGCAGGGCTTTGCAAATGAAAGTCCAAGATCTGGTGGATTCTAAAGCCCTCAACTTTGCACCCCCTCCAAATGTCAACAAGAATCCTATGCCTAACCATGGAGGGCCAAGGATTAATGCCATTGAGGAAGACAAACCATCTACTTTGATCACCAGTGTTGCACAAATTCGAACGCCTTTGGTCGAAATTAAAGCTCAACTTCTAGAGTGCCAGGTGTTTCCCGGGTGTGAGCTCGGTTGTGGGTATTGCAACATTGCAGTCAACAGGTGTGATAATTTGAGAAGCGGCATAGATGGTCTTATCAAGGATGGAATCCTTCAGATCTCGACAACGGTGCCTACAAATCCAGCAATTCCTTTAACAACAATTCTTGATTCTTCTACAATAGCAGCAACAATCATTCCTACCGATTCATCAATATCATCAGCAATGGCTCCATCCATCACTTCAACGAGTCAAATTTCAACGACCATTTCTTCTACAACATCAGCATCCATTTTATCAGCAGAATCTTCTACAACACCATCAAAAATTGACGAAGATGTTTCAGCAGTTACAATCTATTATGACCCATTAGAGGTCCCTCCCAGCAACAATTACCAACAACAAGCAGTGGCACCTCCTGCCAGATCTCCGATCACAATTTACTACGATCCGCACACCATTACAGTACCCTCCTCTGCAGCAGTCAGTCCAGTTACTATTACGGTACCTGGACGCGTTCCTTATGAAAGTAGTAATGCCATACCTTGGCATTATGGCTCTGATCTTTACTGCAACGGGGAGAAAATCACTCTGGATTCATCAACCTCTTCTCCACAGATTGATAATGTTGGGGGAGGCAGAGGCTTCACCAGAAGCGGACGCCTTTTCGCCTCACAAGTGCAAAGACCTAATGCCGAAGCAGAAGCTGCTGCCAAAGCAAAGGGAAAGAGTGTGGTACCTGAAGAGCTGACTGTCAAAGAAACTCAGAAGACATCTTTTGAACAAGATGTAGATGAGTTCATAAGAATCATAAAGAGGAGTGATTACAAGGTGGTGGATCAGCTTCACCAAACTCCCTCAAAGATCTCCATATTATCACTGTTGATGTGTTCTGAAGCTCATAGGAATGCATTACTGAAAGTCCTGCACGCAGCATACGTGCCAGAGGAGATTACCGTTAATCAGCTAGAAACTGTGGTAGCAAATGTCAACACCAGTCATGGACTGGATTTTACCAATGCTGACTTAACAACTGAGGGATGTAACCACAACAAGGCTTTACACATCACCCTAGAGTGCAAGGGTGTTGTTTTATCTCATGTACTGGTGGACACTGGGTCGTCACTCAATGTTCTACCAAAGAAAGCCTTAGTGAAGCTGGAGTATGATGGCTTGGCATTGCGTCCAAGTAATTTGGTGGTGAGAGCATTTGATGGATCTAAAAGATCAGTGCTTGGGGAGATTGATCTGCCTGTGATGATTGGCCCACAGACTTTTAAAATCACCTTCTATGTGATGGACATTCATCCTACCTACAGCTGTTTGTTGGGTAGACCCTGGATCCATGCCGCTGGCGCTGTTACGTCTACCCTTCACGAGAAGCTGAAATTCGAGTGGGAAGGCCAGATCATTACCATCTGTGGGGAAGAAGACATCTTTGTTAGCCATCTGGCTACGTATAAGTACATATAAATGGATGGAGAAATCCATGAAACCATGAGCCAGGGGTTTGAGGCCCTGAACATTAATGAAGCATCTGCTGTACTGGGAACTTCCATGACGTCTTATCAGCAAGCCCGAAAGGTTGTTGAAGAGGGTACTGTCCAAGGTTGGGGCAAGTTGTTGCCCGTAGAAAAGAAAGAAGACAGGTTTGGGTTGGGTTACAAACCAACTCAACAAGATCAATCAGAGGCTGCCAAAGAGCCCAATTTTGTCAGCGGGGGAATGCTCACCCCGGATGATGTGAACAACTTGGAAGACGAGGAGGAAAGCGACCGCAACCTGGAGAGTTGGATACGTCCAAGGATTCCGGGGAGCCAAGTCCTTAACTGGTCTTCCCAGGAAATTATAAGGGTTACTCCTGCAGAGTAATTATTATTTCCTTTATTTTTAAGCATGCATCAAGTCTTGCATCTTGCCCAAGATGTCAAGACTCATTTTGTAATCGGGCCATCTTGTAATTTTGTACAAATAGATCAATCAATGAATATCGGACATCTTTTGCAAACGAGTCTCTTTTTCGCTCACTGTCTTTTCATTTTTTTTCTTTTTTGTACAAAAAAATAAAATGGCAATGTTTTTCAAAATAAATAACTTCATTTTCACTTTTTCTAAATAAGATAAAAACTGATCACTAAAATAAACAATCTAAACCCTTGCAGAAAGTGCCCTCCAGACTGCACCGACAACAACACTGCTATGACCTTGTATGACTTTGACAATCCAATCAATCAAGCTGACGAAGGGGTTGAAGAAGATTATGAGCTACCTGAAGAGCTAGCCAGGTTGTTAAGGCAAGAGGAGAAGGTTATCACTCCTCATCAGGAGGAGATTGAAACGGTTAATCTTGGTACGGAAGAAAATGTAAAAGAAGTTAAGATCGGGGCCTGCCTACAAGACTCAGTGAAAGAACAACTGATTGATATGCTTCGGGAATACGTAGACGTTTTCGCTTGGTCTTATCAGGATATGCCAGGGTTGGACACCGATATTGTCATGCACAAGCTGCCTCTGAAAGAAGATTGCCCGCCAGTAAAATAGAAACTGCGCCGTACTCGCCCAAACATGGCAATGAAGATTAAAGAAGAGGTACAAAAATAGTGGGACGCCGGCTTCCTTGCTGTGACTAGCTATCCTCCGTGGGTTGCTAACATTGTACCAGTACCTAAGAAAGATGGCAAGGTGAGGATGTGTGTGGACTACCGGGATCTGAACAGAGCCAGCCCGAAAGATGGCTTCCCTCTACCTCACATTGATGTATTGGTTGATAATACGGCTCAGTTCTCGGTGTTCTCCTTCATGGACGGATTTTCAGGATACAATCAGATCAAGATGTCACCTGAAGACATGGAGAAGACAACTTTCATCACACCCTGGGGCACGTTCTGTTATAAGGTGATGCCATTCAGACTGAAGAATGCTGGTGCCACTTATCAACGGGCTATGGTAACATTATTCCATGACATGATCCACAAAGAAATTGAATGTTATGTGGATGACATGATCGCCAAGTCCCTCACAGAAGAAGACCACCTGGTAAATCTGTTGAAGTTATTCAAGCGTCTGAGGAAGTACCAACTGAAGTTAAACCCCAACAAATGCACATTCGGGGTGCGATCCGGTAAGCTGTTGGGATTTATTGTAAGTGAAAAAGGGATTGAAGTTGATCCTGACAAAGTCAAAGCCATTCAAGAAATGCCTGCACCAAAGACCGAAAAAGAAGTTCGGGGGTTTCTAGGTAGATTGAACTACATTTCAAGGTTCATATCTCACCTTACAGCAACCTGTGAGCCTTTGTTCAAGCTGTTAAGGAAAGAACAAACGGTCAGGTGGAATGAAGACTGCCAAAGGGCTTTTGACAAAATCAAGGGGTACTTGCAAGAGCCTCCAATCCTTATGCCTCCAGTTGAAGGAAGACCTCTAATCATGTACTTGACAGTATTAGAAGAGTCAATGGGGTGTGTGTTGGGCCAGCATGACGAGTCTGGTCGAAAAGAGTACGCAATATACTACCTAAGCAAAAAGTTTACCGGCTATGAACAACGTTATTCACTGCTCGAGAAAACTTGCTGTGCTTTAGCGTGGGCTGCTCACCGACTAAGACAGTATATGTTGACCCACACTACTTTATTGATCTCGAAAATGGATCTGGTTAAGTACATTTTTGAGAAGCCAACACTTACCGGACGGGTTGCAAGATGGCAAATGATCCTCACAGAATACGACATTCAGTACACGTCTCAGAAAGCCATCAAAGGCAGTGTATTGTCTGATTATCTTGCTGAGCAACCCATTGATGATTACCAGCCTATGAGATTTGACTTCCCTGATGAAGACATCATGTTCATAAAAGCAAAAGATCATGAAGAGCCTATCCACATTGAAGGGCCTGACCTGGAAGAAGAATGGACTATGATGTTTGATGGGGCTGTCAATATGAATGGTCGTGGTGTTGGTGCAGTACTCATTACACCTAAAGGAGTTCACATGCCTTTCTCGACGAAACTCACCTTTAACTGCACTAACAACGAAGCTGAATACGAAGCTTGTATTATGGGTCTTGAGGAAGCCATTGACCTCAGGATCAAGACTTTGACGGTGTTCGGAGATTCAGCTCTGGTAATTAATCAAACCAATGGCAAATGGTACACCCACCAAGATCATCTGATACCTTATCGGGACTATACAAGGAGGTTGTTGACTTTCTTCACAACGGTCAAGCTTGAGTATATCCCTCGAGACGAGAATCAGTTTGCAGATGCTCTGGCTACCATTTCATCCATGATCAAAGTTCAAGCTGCCAATTTTATGCCCCGGATCTCAGTATCCAGACTCGACAGACCAACATATGTATTCTCCGCAGATGTTGTCGAAGATGACAAGCCTTGGTTCCATGACATTAAGTGCTTCTTGGAGGATCAAACATACCCACCTGGGGCATCATCCAATGATAAGAAGACATTAAGAAGGCTAACTGGCAGTTTCTTCCTGAATATTGACGGTTCCATGTACAAGAGAAACTTTGATATGGTACTCCTTAGATGCGTTGATAGGACAGAAGCAGACTTGTTAATGCACGAGGTGTACAAAGGATCCTTTGGTACCCATGCAGGAGGGCATTCAATGGCTAAAAAGTTGTTAAGATCAGGCTATTACTGGATCACAATGGATGCAGACTGTTGTGCTTATGCCAGAAAATGTCATAAATGCCAGATTTATGCGGATAAAGTGCATGTGCCTCCGAATCCTTTGAATGTGATGTCTTCACCCTGTCCCTTTGCCATGTGGGGCATTGATATGATTGGCAAGATTGAACCAACTGCTTCAAATGGCCACAGATTCATCCTAGTTGCCATTGACTATTTCACCAAGTGGGTTGAAGCAGCTTCTTATGCAAATGTTACAAGGCAAGTGGTAGCCTGATTTCTGAAGAGAGATATCATTTGTCGGTATGGAGTGCCCGAGCGAATCATTATTGATAATGGTTCCAACTTGAACAATAAAATGATGGCAGAACTATGCCGGGACTTCAAGATCCAACACCACAATTCTTCTCCTTACAGGCCAAAGATGAACGGCGCTGTAGAGGCGGCTAACAAGAATATCAAGAAGATTGTACAGAAAATGGTGGTTACCTACAAAGACTGGCAGGAAATGCTACCATTTGCCTTGCATGGGTACCGTACGTCAATCAGAACATCCACTGGGGCAACACCGTATCAGCTTGTTTATGGTATGGAAGCAGTCCTACCGGTCGAAGTTGAGCTACCATCTTTACGGGTATTGATGGATGTCAAGTTGAACGAGGCAGAATGGGTCCGATCCCGATACGAGCAACTGAATCTGATTGAAGAAAAGAGATTGGCTGCAATTTGTCATGGGCAGCTGTATCAGAAAAGAATGAAGAAAGCCTTCGATCAGAAAGTCAGGCTTCGAGAGTACCAAGTAGGAGATCTTGTGCTGAAAAGACTCCTCCCTCCTCATATAGACCACAGGGGCAAGTGGACTCCGAATTATGATGGTCCGTTCATAGTAAAGAAAGTTTTCTCTGGTGGAGCACTGATGCTTAGTACTATGGATGGCGAAGACTTCCTGTCCCCTGTGAATTCAGATGCAGTTAAAAAATACTTCGCATAAAATGACCCGCTGGACATAAAAACAGAATGCAAGTCCAGGCAAAAATAGGGCATCTCGGCGAGTCAAAAACAGAATAAAAGACTCGGGCAAAAATAAGGGAAAATAAATAATAAAAAAAATGTACACCCACTGAGTTGAAAAGCCGCATTGGACAACTCAGGCAAAAATGGGTATCCCGGTGGATTGAAAACCCGAAAGGGCGATCCGCGCAAAATAAGAGAATAAGCGGACAACTGCATTCTGAATTCATCTGTATCACTTACAACATGGTAAGCTTCGAAAGGTTCGAGCGTTGGTCAGAATCAGCCTTCTTCAGAAAGCAAGACGAGAAGAACGTCAAATGTCATACGAGTCATAGCAAAAGGGAAGCTCCGTGAAGCGTCATCAACATTGCCAACATCTTTTGTTTCTCAATTTGTAACGATTTCCTCATTTCAGGGGATCCGTTTCTTTGACTGTATTTTGCCAATTCAGGGCACACGAATTAATAAAATCAGATTTTCAGTCATGTTTCGTCTCGTACATTTTATTTTCGTTTGCAAAAATGTCCGATGTCCTTAAGATATTGATTGCATAAATACAGATGCTTCCCTTCTAAAAAAGGCGTGCTTACAGGGAATATACTTACTCCCGGGAGTGTCTAAACTCCTATGATGGAATCCAGTAAGGGATACCTCGGGGTACTTGTGCGTTTCTTTGCCTTTACAGGATTGCAGGAATCCAAAGCGCAACATAGGGCATGAAGGCTTCTCCCCAGTAGGCTGCCAAATCATTGTTTCCTCAGCACACCTTCCAAACAACACCAGAGATGCTTTCCCCATCAGAGTTGCCAGGCATCACTTCTCCAACATTTCCTTCAAAGAGCAGCACCAGAAGGTGTTCATATCCCCAGCTGAGTTGTCAAGTATCATCCTCAGCAGGATCCCCCACAGAAATATCTAAGAAGGTCTTTCAGTGATCTTTCTTCTTCCCCAGCCGAGTGCTAGACAGGGAACCATTTCCCCGCAGAGTCTCAGCCTCTATCCAGAAAAGCAACGCCTGAAGATCTCACAACAGAGTGACGAAAGCTTCTACAAACCCCAGCTGGGTCCCTCATTACCGAGATAGATCTATCAGTGATCTACTTCCCCAAGCAGAGTCGTACATGTCAGATCTACCAATGATCTCATCCCCAGCTGGGATATCTACTTCAAGCAGATCAACCAGAGATCTCTACAGCAACGGGATCCGAATCCCGGATTGGTATCTTTGCATAATCATAACATTCGCATCATATTTTCCCACAGAGCGTAGCATTCCGTCTAATACGGAGCATTACGGCAAAAATCAAACATATTGCATAAATCATAAGCCATGTGTCGAACTGAACACTTGTAAAAAACTAACCATCCGTCAACAATATACAGAATATTTCCCAAATTCCCCACCAGAAAGCCAAAGCATTACACTCACAAATACAAGAACACACTCCTTTTGACACTCGTCTGTGTCATATCCCCAGTAGAGAGCCAAAGCATCCCCTTTGCACTCACTAACACAGATGCATATGTATACAATTCCTTGACACCCGTCCGTGTCACCTACCCCAGCACGGTTGCCTAAACACTTTGCAAGCCAGATACTTGTTTATAATACACTTCCTTGACACCCGTCCGTGCTCTCCCCAGCAAGTTGAGCACTCGTATGCGTCTCACTCGTCACTTATACAGATACTCGTCCGTATCTTGTATATACCATTTAAATCCCCTCAGAATCAACACTCGTCCGTGTTCCTTGTTAACCAGTTGATACTCGTCCGTATCATCATCTCTGAACATGCGTCAAGCGTTTTTTTCTACTGATACTCGTCTGTATCATGGTCTTAAGGATGCTCTTCCGCATCTTTAATCTATACACCGTGTCAAACACTTTTGTCTTCTTGAATATAGACACTCGTCTGTGTCTACCATTCCCCAGAAGAATTCCCAACAAATCTTGTTGAACTATTTCCTGTCTATCTGACATTCGTCCTATGTCATGATACCGTTTCGGCAGCCGTACCCTGCCGGGTGATCGTCCTTCACCTTCTTGATGATCGTCCTTCATCACCCCCAGTGGAGTCTCTATTCATTAGAACCCCTTCTTATCCGACATTCGTCCTATGTCATGATATTTTTAGCAGCCGTCCCCTGCTAGGTGATCGTCCTTCACCTCTTGATGATCGTCCTTCATCATTTTATCCGATAGTCGTCCCCATCGCTGATCTTGTTATATGACATTCATCCTATGTCATGATAAAGCCCGAGAGCAGTCGTCCCTTGCTAGGTGATCGTCCTTCACCTCTTGATGACCGTCCTTCATCATGCTTATCCGATGGCCGTCCCCATCGTCGACCTTTTTCTATCCGGCATTCGTCCTATGTTGTGATACTTTCGGCAGCCGTACCCTGCCAGGTGATCATCCTTCACCTTAGATGACCGTCCCTCATCTTATCCCCGACTGAGCAGCCGTCCCCTGCTAAGCGATCGTCCTTCACCTTTGATGACCGTACCTCATCATTTATTTCATTTATGCCTTGAACTTGATGGTCGTCCCCATCATTTACCTATAATCCCCAGAGAGTCTTATAGCTTTACCTGATGGCCGCCCCCATCATGATCTCCTATATCCCCAGCTTGTCGGCCGTCCCCGTCATTGCTTTATTTCCCGCATTTTCCCCAGCATGTTGGTCGTCCCCGTCATTGCTTCATCCCCAGCAGTCATCCTCTGCTCGACGGTCATCCTCCGTCGCCCGCACTTTATAAACATACTTTATTTTCTTTTACAATCTATATCCCTTTTCTTCTTCATTCAGTGAGTGCAAATTTTGGACTGTCTTTCGTATTCAACCACAAGTTATCTTGTTTGCCTGCTAAGTCGTTGCTTGCATCCTGCACAGCTAACTCATGCTTAAATAGGGGCAGCTGTAAACACCCCAAATTTGCCCTCACTCATTTCACCATGGCTTGTGATCTTTTCATGTGCATAAATTCAATCATAGCATCTCATATTACATTTTTGATTCACTGCATTGATTCAAAGTCATATGCATCTAGGGTTTGTGATCTGAGCCATCCCTGGGCCATTTGAGCCACTCCAAAGGTCACTAATCACTTCAAAGGGGTCCATGTATGTTCAAGCATCATATTATATCCTCACAAGGTCAAGGAAGTCAAAGAATCACAAGAACTGAGAAAGGCATGGAAGCAGAGCCAGGCTTAACTGCACAGATGACCTAAAATTAGGGTTTTGGTTTCAGAGGCCATAACTCCAAATTTTTTGGTCATTCTTGTTTCTAATGGTCTCTATATGTTATGAGGATTATGCATATCAATTTTCATGAAGAAATTCAAAGGGGAAGGCATCTGATCAGAAGGTGACTTCTTGAGCAAGTCAGTGCAAAATCAGGACATCTGAGGCCCCCAGTGACCCAACCAAAGGGTGTTCTCCATCATTTTGAATGTGTATGATCTTTATTTGATCATAGAAGGTGTTATAAGTTCACAAAATTGAAGAATTTCAAGCCATTTGCAAAGTTGCCTTTTTGGGAAAGTGACTTATAATGAAAACTTGCCATTTTGGGAAAGTTTTTCAACCTCATCTTTTTGATTCAAAAATGCCTCAAATGAGAAAACTTTGGTCATGAAAGTTATAGAATGGATCCTCCCATTTTCAAAAAGTACAAGAACTCATTCTCACTCATTTTGGATCAAAAGTTATGGCTTGTCAAAGTTGGATAAAATCATTGAATTTTCATGTTTTACACCAAAAGAGGAAAGTTGCAAAACCTCATGCCAAGGCAAAATGTGACTTCAAAGTGACTTCTAATCTTCATGCAAACACAATGCAATGCCTAAAATTCAGATTGGCCCAAGAAATTTCTCATTTTCATGCCTTGATGTCCAAGTATCATAAACCATTTTTCATAAAAATCACAAAGAGGGAAAACTTGCAAGAAGGGTTCCTTTGGTTTTGTTTGGTCTCTAATCATTATCAAAGTATCATAGCAACATTCTATGGTGCATTGTGCTGCATATTGCCCAAGAGATGTCACTTGTCCATGGCCAAAAATCACAAAGTGTAACAAGTTGCAAAATTGCAAAACATGTGAGATCTCACCCTTCATCCATTCCAGCTCACATCAATTGATCCAAGAGTCATCCTTGAACTCAGCTGATGCAGTACAAGCCAAGAAACCAACTCTGCCACAGCCCATGCCTCAAGTACACCAAACCTTGACTTTTTGGAATTTCTCCCATGCTCTTGGAATAGTGATCAGCAGCCTCTACTAACCTGCTCCACAGCCTACTCAAACATTATGGGAGTGATATAGAAACTGATTTGGCATAGAAAACACACACAATCCAACTTGCACAAAATCTGTCCCAAACTTCTTCTCTGAAAAATTTCTTCACACAGCCATCAAACTTCACTTTTTCTTTCACCAACAAGTCACAAATCACCCTTAGAACAAAAACCACCCCCTGAAACAACTTGAAACATCACACACCAATACCTCCATTTCTGCTACACCAGAGCAAAACAGCCATAACCAGCCATTCTCAAAGCTCTCCAAGCTTCATTTCATCATCAGGGTGTTCAAAGGAGAGGGATTGCACCAAGTTTGAGGCCAGAAAGCTCCAAAGTTCAAAGCTCCAGTTCAGGTATCATCAAGAACATTTTTTTCCAGAAATGCAATCTCTTGTTATATGATGATAGAGTTTGTTTCACTGATCATGTTAAGCTTTGAAACACTGAAAATGGTTGAGAAATGAGTGTGTATGCATGTTCTGAAATTTTTGCAGTTTTCTTGATTTTGCTCGAATCTTGTTGTTGATGCATTGTAAATGTGATTTTGTGATTGATTCATGTTTGGGGTGATATGCTTGTTTCATTTTGGTCCTCTTGTTTTTCATTGATTATGAATTTTTTGGAAAATCACGCATAATGAATCGATTCATTCTAGCTTGAATCGATTCATGCTGTTGAGTGTTTCTTGGATTTCGCAAAATGAATCAATTCATCCTTTGATGTATCGATTCATGCTGTTTAACTAATTTTATTTTCTCAAAAATTGATCAGTATGAATCGATTCATCCAAGCTTGAATCGATTCATTCTTCTGTTAACCAATGTTAATTCATTTTGTTTGTATTTTATTTGCACGAATTTTAAAAAATAGCAAAACATGTTAAAAAATTCTGGATTTTTTTGTCAAGCATTTCATTAATTTTCAGAACCCAAAAATATTTTTATTTTTATTTTTTGCATTAAAAACTATTTTTAAATCATTTAAATGTTTATTTTTAATTAGTTAATGGAAATTAATTAATTAAAAATGCATTTAGGTATTTAAAAATCACCAAAAAATTCACATTGCATTTTAAAACATTTAGAAACATTATCAAACTCTCAAAACAAATTTCTTTTTGGTCCTTGATTCATTTTGACAATTTTCATTGGAATTAAATTTGTTTAAAAGCAATATTTTGATTCTAACTTGAAAAAATCCATCCTGCCTAACCATGAAGAGTTTAATAATGGTTCTTCTTGCATTGCATCCTTCATAGCATGTAATTTTTAGGGTAAAATTGGTTTGAATTTATCTTTCATTTTCAATTTGATGAGCATTTTTCCTTTTGAGGTACCTTGAAACCCTAGTTGACTTGAGAAAATCATAACTCCCATTAGGTTTATATTTAGGTCTCATTTCTTCCCTTATGCATCTTGTACTAACTTTTCAGGTTAATGGTAAGTTTGTTTGGGAGGTGGATTTGCCTTCACCTCCTACCTCTTCTCACCTCATCATTTTACATCCTTGCTGCATTTTTACTTGTCTTTGAGTGAGCTTGCTCACTTGTGCCTCTCTTCCCTCTTTTCTCTTCTCATCTCATCCTTTTTTCTATCTTGCTTCTCCTTGGTGGCTTCCTTGAAGATTTCTCCTCTTAAGCCTCACAAACCCTAGGACTTCCAAGCATGATAACATTTTAAGATTGTTTAGTCCCCCTTAGACTCTTTCCTTTGAGTTTTCTTTGAGTCTTCTCTTCTCACCTCATAATCAAGGACTAAAACTTCAAGGTTTAAGGCTTTGTGATTAAGCTTATGCCTGCATCCTTCTATTAGGATGGAGTGTATAACTTTAATCCTAAGTTTTAAACCCTAAATGTGTTTAAATCCTTTAATCAATTCACCTAATAATCATTAAGACATCAAGCTTGTAACTTGGGCCTTGCATTAGGGTTCTAATTCTTCCTTAATTGGTTAAGAAGGACTAACCCTAGTGTTAATGGATAAGTCCCCCTCAAGTTGTCTTACAAACCATAAAATCCATTTCTTAACCTTATCATTAACTAAAATCCATCTAATAAAGGCTTTGTTTTGTCATGAGGTTAATCCCTAATCATGGATTAAGTTGAGGAGCCTTCCTCAGCTTAAATGTTCTCATCTATTATCCTTCTATTAGGATAGTGTAATGGGTCCATTAAATCCCTGATTATGGCTTAATCTCATTACTTAATGCTAAACAAAAATACTAAAAACATCTAAATAATCACAAGTAGGTTAATGATCTTAATCCTACATCATGGAGATTGAGTGTGAGGTGTTTACTTCATACTTAAGGTATTCTCATTACCCCTAATCAGAGGGAGGATGTGATGAGTTTACTAACCCTTGGTTTAGGCTTAAGCTCATTAACTTATGACAAATTCAAAATCAATAAAAGATTGAAAACACAAAAACAAACGATAATCGTCTCCTCCGGGATTCTTTTCTCATCTCATTCATTCACAAACGAGAACTCGCTTCTTCCGTCTAATGCAAGACAGTCTGCACCTGAGCCAGACAGGTCATACACTTGAGCATAGACAAGTAAGCAGTTCACAAGTCAATTTACCTTTCAGTCTCTTTGAGTCAAACTACGGTGTTCTGACTTCCTCATTGCACGAGAGGATACATAGGCATAACTTAATAGTTATCGAACAAAAGTCTCTGTATATTCCCCCTCCTTCCAGTATCATTCTTTAAGCCTCATATTCTTGAGCTCCTTATTCTTGTTCTTGCACTGACACCTCTCTTATACACTTCACACTTCTTTTACACTGACACTTGCATTCTTTTCCAGCTTTGATACACAGATTGCACTGACATTACCCCTTTAAAACACAAATATTTCAAGCGTGGATCCCGTTGAGTACGACGGACAATCTGGGTGCTAATACCTTCCCAGGTTGTAACCAACCCCCTTTCTCAGTCTCTCTGGTTCGCAACCGTCTTATCCATATCTTTCTAGGTTTATGCAGCATTAACTTTCCTCCAGGATAAAAATGCCTAGCTGGCGACTCTATTCATTCCCTTCTCTCTTTCGCCGACCGTTCGCGTCTGTACCCCATTTGACTTAGCCTCATTTGGTGGGAGCGACAGCTTGGCGACTCTGCTGGGGATCCTTATACTGTAACCAGGGCCTCTGGTTCTTTTTGTGGGTTCCTCCTAGCGCTTGTTTGATTTGTGTTTACTGGGGTGTTATGTGTTAATTGTGTTTATTTGCTTTGTTTATTGCTTTATGTACAGTCTTGTTTATTGCTTTCTTTACAGTTTTATGCATCATACTGTCATACTATCGTTGCTGGATCTGGTTTCTGTTTTGGTGGGTGGGGTTCCATTGAGAGTTTGAGGTCCTATACCTGGGACCTGAGTGACACCTAGGCTAGAGTGGTTCATGTTCTTTCCCATTCCATTTCGGTCTGGTGCGGGAATATGAAACACGGTTCAGATGTGGGTTTCTTCTTGAGAACTCTGTGCTACAGATTTCATGTAGTGCTAGGGCTATCTGGGAAGCCTGCTAAGTCTGGATGACCTTTATTATGACCTTCAGAAACTGAGGAGAATTAGAGGAGGATCTTTTATGGTTATTGTAAACACTGTACCTCCGGGTTAGAAGTGTTTACACTTATCATAATTGATCCAAGTCTGAGGATCCTTGTTCTAGAACATCACCTGTGAGGGGGTTGGGCTGTTTACAGGTTTGCAGGTACCATTGGCCACATCATACCCTGATACTTGTTTTGATTAAGAGTATCTCATTTTGGACAGTTCTTGTGATTTAACCCTGGACATGTGACTCTTTATTTGAGTCCCCCACCTTGGTTACTGGATTTCTAAACCTCCATCTGGACTTCTTGAACATACATGGGCTTTATATCAAGACAGATAATCAGATCCAGCTTGATCACAAACCCTTTGCATATCATTTGCATACATCATCATTGCATCATTTAACATTTGTTTATTTGTTTTTCAGGGTATCCACATTATATCTGGCTTGGTTTTGACCCCTTCATCTGCATAGACCTCTGTTTCATCACTTATCTGCTTCAGCTATCTTCATCAGTTATCTGCTTCAGCTATCTTCATCAGTTGTCTGCTTCAGTCATCTTCATCATCACCAGCATCAGCCTATCAGTGGCTCATCTCCAGTATCAGTCTTGGTCCACATCAGCACTTGTCTTCAGTTCTTCATCAGCACTCATGGCTACTCCCAGGAAGGGCAACATTTCATACCATTTCTTTGAGCCTGTGTTGACTGGCATCAGGCAGGTCAAGTCACTTATCACTCCCGACCACATCCCATTATTCAGGGAGCATTATGGAGGTATCCTGGATATGGTTATGGACCTAGACCCTTCTCAGAGGAGCATGATCCACACCTGCCTACAGTTTTATGACCCTCCCTTGAGATGCTTCACATTTCTAGACTTTCAGCTAGGGCCTTTATTGGAAGAGTTTTCCTTATTGGTTGGAGTACCCATCAGGGGTGGAATCCCCTTCAACCCAGAGATGACTTTTCCCAGCAGTGGAGAAGTAGCAAAGGCACTGTACCTGGAGCCTGCCTTAATTGAACAGAGCATGACATCAAAAGCTGGGGTCCCTGGTTTGCACTTGGATTTCTTGATTTCTCAGGCCATCCTGAAGGCCTCCTTGGGAGAATGGAGGGCAGTCTGTGCACTGTTAGCCCTCAGCATATACGGGGTTATACTGTTTGCAGATGAGCCCAAATTTATCAGCAAGAATGCCATTCATCTTTTCCTTCTAAGGAACCCTGTACCCACCTTGCTGGGAGACTTTTATTATTCCATCCATCAGAGGAATGAGAAACAGAGGGGGAAGTTAGTGAGATGTTGTGCTCCTTTGTTTCACACCTGGCTGCTCAGACACCTGCCTAAGTCAGATGCATTCCTGAATCCTCACCAACAGAAGAATTGGGCCAAGAGGCTCATTGCTTTGACTTCAGATGATATAAGGTGGGAGCGACATATAGGATTTGGAAAAACCAAAAAAGGAAATGATCCATGGACATAATTGATGATTCAATTGATTGTCATTACGTTCCAATCCAATGACCAACTCATTTTTAATCAATTAGCAAGCCTAAATAGGAAATATTAGATATATGGCCTTTGAAAGTCATTAATGGTATTAACTATAGCTTGGTTAATCGATTAGCCATTCTCTAATCAATTGGCATAACATTCTAATTCATTGACTGACATAAAAAGTTTTTCCAAACGATTGGCTTAAGTATCCAATCGATTGGTTAGTTCAAAAAAGCTCTGGAAAGAGATCATACAACTTCTTAATCACTTGGATTGGACTAGAAAAATATTTTCACGATAAAAACATTTGAAAAATATTTTTAAAGTATGTGTTTGAGTATCCTCAATACTTTAAAAGTTATTCCTTACTTTTACAAAACTCAGGTCACTCAGACAAACAAACAGACACGACCTGACGAGCTTTCACACTTTATCTGAGGCTTTCAAGATTCTTTGTAGGATTTATCCTGATTATATAAGCACTTTAATCTTGAGTCTCTTATTGTTGATGAAGCATGAAATGTTTCTGGTTAGGTCACCATTATAAAGGTTGAAAGTTATTGCAACCAAATTTAAATTTCATTGTCACCATAAAAATATCAAAGAGGATCTTTTGCTGGATTGTCAACTTTATACTTGCAAGTAAATTGATCAACATCCCCCCCCCCCCTTTTGATGATGACAACACATCTCTCAGGGGAGGTGGTAAAAGAAACAAACAAGTATATTTGGAGTTATTTAACTACCCCTCAATTAAATAGAAAGTATAATCTACTCCCTCTGAGAGTATACTTCTCCCTTTATGTCATAATCCATAAGGTAAAAAATAATTAAAGCATGTAGATCCATGTAAAAGGAATAAGTTACCTTATAGAGTCATATATGAGAAATCAGAGTAAGGATAAAAAAATAGGATGTAGGATTTTATTTCTCCCTATGAAAGGTAGCATCGAGGTTTGAAATCAATCAGTGTGTAAGCTTTGGAGAACTACCCCATGATTCTTTCTTGAACACAACTCAAAAGTCTTTGAAGCTTTCTAAACCGAAAGGCAATTTTGTTATCTACTTGCTCAGATTTCTCCGAGGGATAATTATTTTCCCATAGGAGTGATTTGGAAAACCTCTTTTCATTCTCCTTGGAACTTAGAATATTTTTTTACTTTAGGTGTATTGTATGTGGAACCCCTTTGCTCCAAAGGCCCTTAAAACTTAGCCACGGGTTAGTAGAAAATAAATTTAATTGAACATGAATTTAATAAATCACTTAATAGGGAATCAATCAAAGTTTTTTGAGTATTTAATCTCCATTAAGTGTACGACCTCAGAATCTCAATGTAACCTGATAAGTTTTTGCTTTTGAGGGAACGACAAACCATTTTCCTTCTCTATGAATCCTTTGATATGAGAGTTGGTATAACTATAGGACTGATAAATCTATTACCAATTTATCATCTTATCCTTCAAATAGGTTCCACGATTTCAACTGTTGAATGATACTATCAATTTCAACACCTAAAATAGTATAAAATGCTCTTCTATCTTTCAATTTTAATGTTTCTAAGGGAGTGTTAATATGTAATTCCCTTAGAAATATCCTCATTAACATTCTGAATGGGCTTTTCCTTAATAATCATCCATTTTTAGACATTAATTCTCTAAGTCAACTTCTTTAACTTGAGTCTCTCCATTTGGACTTCAAACTTCTTCTTGTCATTGATATTTTTCTATCCCTTGATCACCATCTTCCAAGGAATTTTTTTCAGGGATACTAAAACTCAAAGATTTAATGATTTCGTCTTGTTATTTTGCAAATAAATTTCTTCCCTCGTAGGAGTGGAACAATTTAACATATTTATTTCCTTAGTTATATCACTTAAAGAGGAAGTATCAGAATTTGCATCACAATTTCTACCTTTGGTACCCGTATCTTTTTTGTTCCTTTGATGTTAGTAGAGCATATTATAAGAATACACATTTCTATTTTATGTTCACAATGTTCCTTATAAAAATATGAAGATGGATGTCCTTATTTTCTCTCACGACTATTTTTGATAAAACAAAACATGGCAATATGGTCGTCTTTATTACAATAGTTATATTTTAGGGTTTTGCATTTAGATGTTAGTTGGGAATTGAAAATATTGCTAAAGATTTTACTAGTGTTCTTATGTTGTCTGTCCCTTTAGTGAATATATCAAGTGTGTTTTGAAGATTATCAATTTTATTTTTCAAAATGTCACATTAATCATACTTGATAGATTCGCATGAGGCTTTATGATATGAGGAAGAGATTTTAATTAGATCATATTATCTTTCTCTAAGAATTTCTATTTCTTCTAACATCTTTTTATTTTTCAATTCAAGGGAAGAGATAATTTCATTGGAGTTAGAGATGATTTGTTATAATCTACTGAATTATTTTGTGAGCCTCTTACAAATGCAATCTAAATCTGGATAGGAAAAATGAGAGGTTACCTCATCGCCTTGATGATTTTCCGCGAGACAGAGGTTTGCTTCTTCTTTATCTCAAGATTGCATATCATTGTTATCCCATGATATGTATGCTCTCTTTTTGAATTTCTCGAACTTTCTTTGATTTTGGTTTCTTCTCGGGTTTTGAGGCCACTTTGGTCTTATACGCACTTTCTCTCCGCATTGATGACCTGTAAGAATGGATGAGGAATTTTCTTCACTGTGTTTATGGAGCATTGAGGTTTCTTTTTTAGGCTTTATGAATTCTTTGAATTTACAAAACATGAATTCCACTAATTCATTACTTTTACATTGACAATCTTTATCTTCTGGCTCCACATCTTTAATGCTTGTAGATTTTAGTGTGATATTATTATTTGTTTCCTTGTCATTTTCTTTGTTATCGGTAAATCCTTTTAGTTCCATTATGTGTTACTGCAATTTTCTAAAAAGTGTGTGTGTGTGTGTATGTGTGTGTGTGTGTTCATAATTTCTAAATACTTAGATTCAAAAGTCACAGTGACTTTGGGTTTCCGGCTATAGTTTAGGCATCTAAGAATTTTTACAACTAGTTCCTCATTTGAAAGTGTTTTTCCTGAAGTTATCATATGACTCACGATATGGGAGAATCGTGTTTGCATTTGATTTATGCCCTCTTCAGGTTTTATTCTAATGATTTCATAATCATGGGTTAATATATGCAAGCTCTCCCTCTTTACCTCAATAGCTCATTCATGGGTAATTTGGAGGATGTACCACATTTTATTTGCAGTTTTGCAGAGAGAAACTTGCAAAAACTCATGAAGATCGAGAGCAGTAGTGATGACAACTTTCACCTTAAAATTGTGTTGTACATTTTCTTTATCATCTTTGGTCCAATCCTATTCAGTTTTTTCTACATCACTATTAACTTTGTGTGTAGGAACAAACGGACATTTACTCACAACTTCCAAATACCACGATCCTTCCCTTCTATGAAAAAATTCATTTTCTCTTTCCACAAACTATACCCTTCTCTATTAAAGAGTGAGGGTTTGTTAGTGAATAACTTGAAGTTATTTTTCCTTATGAGATGATTAGTCCTTAACAGGAGTTAGGCTCTGATGCCATTTGTTGAATATGACTTCAAGAACAAGGGGGTGAATTGTGGTATTTAAAATTCAAGATTACTTTTTTACTTTTATCGATTAAGACCATGTTAATAGTTTCTTAAGAGTAAATGGTAGTAAAAATAAAACAAATAATAATTAATAGAAAAATAAAGAGAGTAAAGGTTAGAGAGATTGTACCAGAAAGCTATCCAGGTATAAAATTTTGAGATTTTATAGGTTATGCCCACACACTTTAATACAAGATGGTCTTAAGAATTTTACAGGCTTATCCTCAATAACATAAACAATTTTTTTCCGACAAAGCTCATCAAGAACAGAGATTTTACGAATGGTTTATCTCATGAACAAAAGTAAATATTCTCAAGAGGATCTCACTCTCAAGAAATAAACAAAAAACACGACCAATTGAAAAATATTCATCACAAGCAAGGTTTCAATCAAAATAATTCTGAAAAATTTAAGTGGAATATTTTTTTTCTAGAGAGAGATAAAGTAGAGAGATAAGTTCCAAAGAAAATGAAAAGCTTTGGAAAGTGGCGCGAAATGAAGAGGAGACAAGGCTCATTTTTTTTATAGGAGTTGGAAAAATAAAAAAAGGAAATGATTCATGGGCAAAATTGATAAGACAATTGATTGGTATTATGTTTCAACCTATTAGCCAACTCATTTTTAATTGATTAGCACGCCCATTTAGAAGTATTGGGGATAGAGTCATTACAAGTAATTAATGTGCTATCCTAATCACTTAGTTTATCGATTAGCCATTATGCAATTGATTGTCATAACATTCCAATCCATTGGCTAGTTGTATTTTTTTAGGAAATCAATTGGCTTAAGTATCCAATCAATTGGTTAGTTAATAAAATCTTTGGAAAGAGATTTGACAACTTATGAATCACTTGTCTGGGCCTAGAAAATAATTTTCATGATAAAAAAGTTTGAAAAATATTTTTTAGGTTAGTGTGTGAGAAAGAGAGAGTTTATTTAGTTGTTTAAAAGTTATTTCTTACTTTTACAAAACTTGGGTCACTCATACAGATAGACAGACACGACCTCGTGAGCTTTCACACTTTATCTAAGGCTTTCAAGGTTCCTTGCTGGATTATTCCTGATCATATAAACACTTTAATCTCGAGTATCTTTTGTTGATGAGGCACGAGATGTTTCTATGGTTAGGTCACCATCATCAAGGTTGAAAGTTATTTCCACTGAATTTAATTATCATTTTCATCATCAAAACATTAAAGAGTATGTATTGCGGAATTGTCAACTTTATACATGCAAGCACATATATCCACAAATACCTGTAAAATGTTTTAAAATATCGATCTTTATATATGAATTAGCTTTCGAAGGCTCATCATTCGATGTAAATGATGAAGAAAATTCATCTAGTAGAATACATGAAAAAGGTTCAACAAGTAGAATCTTTGAAAGGCTAATATCGGAAGGAACACATGGAGATTCATCAAATAAAGATGATGAAGAATAAATGAGAGAAATATCCAGAGACACAAATATATCCAGAGACATACCCAAATACATTGAAATACTCTTATGAAACATTTTCTCAAAATATGGATTTTAACAAAAGAAGATCACAAGTGCTTAAAAGCGTCAAGAGAATACGACATTATGGTAACATCTTTAACGTATAACTAAATATTTAAGCTAAGTGTTAAACTCAATAAAGATAATTATAAATTAGAAAATGGAATTGTTGATATTAAGTAGTATATTTAATCCTTATAAAATAATAGTAAAATTGTTGGTGAAGAAATTTCTTAATTATAAACAAATCCTTTAAATTAGATAAATAGATAAATGTGAATCATCCAAATCTCTGAAAATTGAAGTAACCAGCTTGGATAAAACCTTATAAAAATCAACTAAGGGTAGAGATAAACTTTATTTAATTTAATAAAATAAATTGGCTTCTTTTAATAAAAATGGCTTAGGTTATAAATCAAATAGATCTTTTAAAAATATTTGCCATGATAGAAAGAAATCCAATTGTCCGATCTTTAAGTGCAATTTCTATAATAATTTCAGCCATTTAGAGCCTTATTGTTATTCCAAGTTAAATGATCTAATCTGGTCTAAATTAAGTAACTTCATACCTCTTAAAACTACTAATGCACCAAGACCCAAAAATCTTTGGGTATCAAAGGTGAAAAATTAACATGTTTCGTAGGATTTCTTTGCAACTTTGGAGGAGATAAATAAAAATTCCATAATGTTATAGAAGTCATGTCTATACTCTAAGTATACAAGATAAAGATGGAGTTTTGTGGTCTTAATAAAGATTCATCAATTTGTTTGTTGGCATTGATGGTAGTGCTCAATAGGTGTGATGGTTTTGATGTTTGTGGAGTCCGAGGATCTTTGATGATCGTGTCACTCCTCAATTTTTTTGAACCAAATCTCGTATCAAGTGATTCCTAGATAAGGAATTTCGATAATGGTTTTCTATTCCCTTCCGAGGGGGAGTTTTCTCAAGATATCTTGAGATTTTTAAGGTACAACACTTGGTAGAAATTGAATAAAAAATTCTAAGAAAATTGTCTAGCAAGTGGTATTTTTCATGCTTAGTGAATATTATGTCATCACTAACATAATTTTAGTTTGCGTTTAAATTTTATTTAGTAGTATTTAGAATAAAAAATTGAAATATCTAGCCAAGGGGTGGAATTCTGAAGGAATGAAGGTTCCAAAATAAATTGACCAAGCCCAAAGTCATTTAAGACACAAAGTGGAATACCCCGTATTTTATTAAATGTCCAGGATAATATTAATGGAGATCAATTGAGTTCCGATGTACTCTGAGAGATATCTGTTAAGATAACTAGAGCAACTTATGTACTCGAATTAAATTAATTAATACTATCTGACTCTAAAATTTTATTAATTGGTGCATTCGAGACATTTTTTTATACTCTTAATTTATGGACCAGTTAGTGTTATAAACTGATAGATTTTTTTCTCTATCTTTTCTTTGCCTCATTTGTCAAAGATAATAATAAAGATAGATAGAGGAAGTAGAGAGAAGGAAGAGAAAAGAAGGGAATGAGAAGAGAAAACCTAGAAGTAGAAGAAAAGCTTAGATCATCTTCATTTCTTCACCAAATAATCCCAACTTCTTCATCATCATCCATTGCTAAGGTGGGTTCTAGTTAGATGTTTTGAGTTCTAGAAATTTCATTGGTAGAACTTAGGTTAGAATTTGAGAGAAAATAATTAAATAGATAATAAATGATTCTCACGGTTAAAATGTGAAAATAATCGGGTAGAATAGTCAAGTTATATGTATATTGAATCTATATTGTTTGTTATTATGTTCCATTATGAATTGGGTTATTTGTTGAAGTATTTGGGGTAATTTGTTAATGCAGAATGCAACCGCGGGATTGCAGGTTCACGCACATTCGTTAGGCGGATGATGTGCTTCGTCGGGCGAAGGTTACCTCACTCGCATCTCGCTGGGCGAGTAGAGAGGAAAAAAAATTATGAGCTACTGGAATTGGTATTATGTGAATCACCTCTGTCTCGTTGGGCAAAAGGTGTGCTTCGTGGGCGAAAGAGAAGGTTCGTCGGGCGAGCTATAGGCGAGCAAGAAAAATTCTTTAATTTTAAATTATTTGAAAAATCATATTATTTTTACTCGGATGTCCGATTGAGGCGATCTTGGTATCAATAGAATCCTGTAGAAATATTCTATACATGAGAAGTGAATATTGATATAGAATAATGATTTAATTAATTGTGATATTAATTAAATTGTGAGACTTATTTAATTTTGATGATTAAATGAAATTGAAGAATTATGTAATTGGGAATGTACATGAATAAAAGCTTTAAGTATTGTTGAGAAAGTGTGGAAACATTAGATCCATGGAATAACCTAGAGATGTGACTAAGTCTTGATAATGGTTTTAGAATGACAATACTTAGACATCAATACTAGGTGTATATCTTTGATGAGTAATTGTTAGTGGAGGGTAAGGCTTAGTTGTGAGCTCCTCCGAAGTTTATGCTTTATCCCTTAGTAAATATTTGTGACCCGTATTGAATATTTTCTTGCGTAGGATGGCCGGGGAAAATAAGTAACTGTGGCCCGTGTTGAATATCCTCTTGCGTAGGATGGTCGGGGAAAGTTACTTAGTGAGGAGTATTAATGACTCGTGTCGAGATCTCTATTATGTAGGGGTGGTTGGGGAAAGATGTGTTAGATATCCGTGATCTGTGTTGAAAACTCTTTAGTAGGGTTGGATGGGGAAATATATCTAAATTAACATTTGTGACCTGTATCGATAATCAATCCTCTTGGAGGGTTGGCCGGGGAAAGATGACTACATTTAAGGATTCGTGACCCGTGTTGAATAACCCTCTAGTAGAGTTGGCTGGGGAAAGATACATAGACACGTTTTGCCAAATTAGTGAGATTGTGAGTTGTTGAACTCGTGAGAATGTTTCATAGTGTGAGATGTGTGAACTCAAGGTCATATCCCTTTTTCCCAAACTTTAGTTAGGTTGGTTAGCACCTTTTAAATCCGAGAGAATCTATAAGATATGGAACTCACTGATATTTGTTATCTCACCCCATGTTGTTGATTGTATTTTAGGTACTTCAAGTTCCGTGAAGGGTAAGGATAAGGTCGTTTGATTATCCTTACTCGTCTTGGCTTTTTTGGGATGGTGTAGCTTCTGTTGTAGATGGTTTATTTTAAGATCATTGTTTTGATCTAGTTTTTAGTGCTTTTGAACATCTTGTATATGTTATGCCATTAGTGTTTAGATTTTGGTATTTTAGGGGTGTAATATATACAATGTGTTAACTAGGAACTTATGAGTATTTCAATACCATGACTTGGATTCATGTATAATATGTGCCTTTTATGGATGTATTTATATATGGGTGTTACACAAAGAGATAAAGAACACCTGAAATAATCAATTAGTCCAGAGGAATAGTCGATGAAAATCTTCTTTCTCCTAAAATATTCAATTTCCTTAAACGAGATCAGATGAACCAAAGATTGCATCTCATCCAAAAATCAAGCAAATAAACTCATTTAGGAGGAACACACAAAATAATCGATTAAGCTCCAGTTGTTATCTATTATAGAGATTGTTATGAAAATATTTTCAAATAAATCTTTTTAGGTCATAATTGTTGCACCCCAAAATTTGCCCTCACAATACAAGACTTTGTGTTCTAAGAAGATTCACAAGGTTCACAAGTTCTCCAACACTTGCATAACCTTTCATGAGGTTCATGAAGTCTACAAGTTACTTCTTGAAGGTTCACAAGGTTCACAAGTTTCTCAATGCTTATATAACCTTTCATGAGGTTCATGAAGTCTACAAGTTACTTCTTGAAGGTTCACAAGGTTCACAAGCTTCTCAACATTTACAAAACCTTTCATGAGGTTCATGAAGTACATAGGTTACTTCTTGAAGGTTCACAAGGTTCACAAGCTTCACAATACCTCCCATGAGGTTCACAAGACATTTTATGAAGATTCACAAGGTTCACAAAGTTCACAATTGGTCAAAGAAGTTGACAATTCCCTCAGACAATGCATCTCCTAAGCAGTGCATCCAAAACTAGGGTTTCGACTTTAATCAGGCTAAATGGACTTCCAATACCTCAAGGGAGTTTCATAACATCTTATATGTGTGTAAGAACCCCCATGACAAGTTTCAAGACTTTTCTCAAAAGTTTGCTCAGTCAGATGATCAGATAAGTCAAAATCAGTCAATGCAGTTAAAAAGTCAAACTGAGGTCAACTGTGGTCAAAACAAAGTCAAACTTCATGATTTTTTGCCAACATCAAGTATATGAAGTAAAATTCATCATTTGATCAAGGGTTGATCATGATTCATCAGGAAGATTCCAGATCATCAATAACCAGGAGTTTCTAAATTAGGGTTTCCTCAGTAAAAGTCAACTGAACTTTGACCAGGCATAACTTTCACATACTTCATCACCAAGTTTCCATCCAAAGCTCATTTTGAAGGAAATTGAATTCCCTACAACTTTGATGTTTAAGGTTAAGCCCAAAAATGCTTCATTTGAAAGATATGATCTAGGACATTATAGGTCATTTCAAAAGTCAACAAAAAGTCAACAACTTCAAAAGGGCATAACTTGAGATTGGTAAATGATATGGACCTGAAACCAATGGGGTTGTTTAGAGGACTCTTCAAGCTTTCCAAAAAGTCCAAGAACACCCTCATACCTTTAAAATTGAGGGAGATGTGTCCTTGCAAAGTTGGGCAATTTTGTGAGGGTTTATATTGAAAAAGAGGGCCTAAAAGCAATTTTCTCCAAATGGGCTGGCCAAATTATGACCCAACCCATACAATAATAACATGCACGAAATTTCCATGATATTTTCATATTTTTTATTTTATTTAATTAATTTATTATGATTTATTACATTTAAAATCATTTTAAATTTAAATAAAATATTAAACATGAAGATATATTTTTGTGATTGAATCTAGAAAGTCTTAAAGGGTGATTGGAGTCAAAGAGGAATGAAATCATGTGAATTATCCCAAAAAAGCAAGCATTCAAGAGCAAATATTTGACTTTTAACACTTGATCAATTCCAATCTTTTTTGGATCAAATATCCACACAACCCATCCATGTTTCTGACCTAAATCACTCCCACATATATACTAAGCATAACCCTAGTCCTCATTCACGATTTCCAGCAGCCTAGAGGTAAGTTCAAAAGCACAAAAATCCATCCAAAAGTGAGATTCGGGTTTTCAAATTCAGGACACTACAAGGTATTTTGAGAGCATGGATGGCTTCCTTGATCATCATGGAACATAATCAGATCATAACATTGTCTCATAACATCTTATATGGACGAATCTGATTCAAAATTTTTCACATTTTTATGGTTTTTCGTTCTTGAACATTTGTGCATTATTATTGAATTTTGTTTGATGATTTGTGTTTCATGAAGGTTTGTGATGAATTCTGGGCAGGTTAATTGAAGAAACCATGGCCGAATTGCATAGTGCCATTTTAGGGTTCATGACCACCGTATTAGGGTTTACTGATTCAATGAATATAAATAATTTTTAAGACCATGGCTGGATTCTAATTGACCTCTGGAACATGTTTATACTTTCAATTTTGAAAAATTGTATGGTTTTGTTGCCCTTTGTGTTTCGTAGGTTTTGCTAGGGTTTCGTTTTCGCAGGAAAAGTCATAGGAGAAATCGCAGCAAAATCTGAAGGATGAGAGGTTGAAGATGAAGCTTGGCTGGCGCGAAAATTCATATTCAAATTTTGTTTTAAAATATTATAGTTTTGTTTCTGTTTAATTCACAAGCCTGATGCTTGTCCCAGTGGAAGAGTGCGTGTGAATTTGATGAAAGGTCCATGGTTCGAATCATGCTGGGGCCATGATTTTTTATTTTATTTTCAGGATCATGGAAGGCATAATATATTATGATTCAAGGCCAACAAGCTGACAGGAAGGCTCTCCCAGCCAGGCGGTTACGTATGCATGCTTGTCACTGAAAGGTCCTGGGTACGAATCCACCCCAGGCCTTTTGTTTTTTCATATTTTTCTGGATTTTGCATCATAAGGAACAAAACAAATCTCTGTCTCTCATCTCTTGCCTGCGCGCCAGTGGCCTAGTGGTTGTTATGCTTGCTGGAAATCAAGCTGGCCTGGGTTCAAACCCCAGCCAGGTAAGTTTCCATATTTTTTCCCTTTATTTGTTTTTTCAAGCATTATAATTAAATATATATATTATATATGATTCTAAAACAATAAAAATAATAATAAAACATGTATGTTATTTTTTTTTTAAAATATATTTTTTGATAAATTATGTTTCACTATTTTTGTTTAATTTATAATATGTCTATATAAATTAGAATAAATTTTGTATATATATATAAACCCTAATTCTAAACCCCTAAAAAATTATTTCTCACATAAAACCCTAATTTCATAAAACTCTAAAAATATCTTTTTTTTTTAAATACAAATCTAATTCTATTTTTTTATTTTCTAATATAATTATTATATATATATGTTTACTATAATTCTTATAAATTTTGTAAATATACTTATATATTAAATAAACATTTTTTTTTTATATAACTTTTGTTTAGAAATAATTGTGTTTATAATAATTAGATTTTTGTAGTAACTTTACGATTAAAATATAATTTAATAATTTGTAAATTAAAATAATTGTTTATTCATATTTGTTTTTTTAGTTGTTTATATTAAAAATTGTTAATTTCCTATTGTTATAATATTTTGATTAATTTTGTTTATTCTTATTATTATTTATTTTTATTATTATATTTCTAACCTTGTTTGTTATTTCTAACTTATTATTATTATTATTGCTACTAACCCCTAAATATAATTTGCTTATTTATTTATTATTTATATCTTGCTATTATGTTTATTTATTTGCTATTTATTTTATAATTATTATGTAATTGTTCCTGGATGTAAATTTGTAATTATTTAATTATTATTGTTATGGTTAGTAATTAGGGAGTGACAAAACATGTTTGTTATTTAAAAATAAATTTAGATAATTTTTTAATATAAGATAATTAAATTAAACACGTCACACACGTAAGTCGATTTTAATCGCCGTCTCACTTCCTAAGGTTATCCCTCAAGTTGCCTACGAATAATGGTTAAGTGGGGTGTATAAAGCAAGTCCCTCGAAAGAAAATCATCAAAGTCCCTTATGGTTGCCTTTACGGATCGAGTCCCTTCGAAATAAATGATGATAGTCCCTTCTTTATGCTTATTACACCCCACAATGGCCTTCAAAATCAAATTGTCCCTCACATGTCCCTTTACATCCAAAGTAAGGACTACCTACTCCTTAATAGTAGGGATAGTCTTACCAAGGAAAGGATAAAGAATAAGAAAGACCTTAAACATTAGGGTAGGTTACTCCTAGATACTTGCTCACTTCAAAACTTTTTCACACTTAAACAAATTTCAAACAAATTTTCAAACAAGTTTTTAACACATCCTTACATGGATTATTTATTAACTATTCTGAAAATTTTCTATTCACACACTACACTTTCAAAAAACCATTTAAAGTGAGCTTAAGTACCTAAGAGCCCATGGATAACCATGGATGAAAAGTATGCTAATACCTTCCCTTTTCATAACCTACCTCCCGGACCCAAAATATTCTCTAAGGTCTTTCCTGTTCTTTTATAACCTTTCCTTATGGATAAAATAAAAGTCGGTGGCGACTCTTGCTATCCGCAACATTGTTTAAAGTCAGTTCTCCCACCGTGTTACAGAACTGGCGACTCTGCTGGGGATTTAAATTAAAGAGGGGTACCCTTAGGAATTAGATCACTTTAATATTATGTGCCTTGTTTGCTTTACTTTACGTTGTTGGGATGCTCTTATGTGTGAAAGATCCTAACCCGGATCTATTGTACCTTAGGTAAATGGCAATAGACCAAGGAAACTGTACGACGTATATCGATACGGTTGATCTGGTGGCCATAGTTAGTGCGACTTCTTGGTTGGTGCTTATATTCCTTAAGTCAAGTTGAGGATAATATTGAGGCTGCCATATGTTGTCAATGCACTAACTAACTTTTAGAACCCTAGTTAACTCATCTTGGCCTTTAGAAAGTAGTGAGGTAACCGGCTTTGGTGCAGACTGAAGTTGGTTGACACTCGATGCTACGCTCATTGAGATCTTAAACTTGGAGGGTTTTGGTTGGCAAGTAAGTTGCCTTCTGATCAACCACCCTTGTGAAGGATCAATGATATTGAGATCCCTTAGAACCTGGTTACTTTTGTAGGACAGGATGAACCATCTAACTTCAGGGGAGGGTACTTACCTTTAAACCTCATGCAGGCCTTTAAACCTAGGGCTATTGTGTGACTTGCTTGTGTGTGCCACATGTTTGTGATTGAGCATAACATCATGACATCATCATGCATCATATGCATAGCATTTTCCCTAACCATTTCAAGGACCAAGGGATTTATCTTTGTTCTTTTGTCGCAGGTCATGGCTTCTGCTCGTAGAAACACCATCAGGATCAACTTTGTGGGCATACCTGCCAAGCTTAAAGAGTTGGTTTCTCAAGTGTCTGATCATTCCCAGTTCATCAAGAGACATGGTCACCTATTGGATCTAGTCACTTCAGGGTTCAATGAAGACATGATGAGTGTTCTGTTTCAGTTCTTTGATCCTAAACATCACTGTTTCACATTCCCCGACTATCAGTTAGTCCCTACCATGGAGGAGTTCTCTAAGCTTCTGGGTATACCTGTTCTTGATCAAAGACCCTTCACAGGCTTGGAGAAGGAGCCCAAACCAGAGGTTATTGCTGCAGCCCTACATCTGAAGAAGTCTGACATTGTTCTAGAAACGAGAAGTGGAGTCAAGGGTATTCTTGCTAAGGTATTAATGGATAAAGCTCAGATGTTCTTGAAGGCCATGAGCTATGATGCTTTTGAGGAGGTCTTAGCCTTGGTGATATATGGCTTAGTATTGTTCCCCAATCCAGATCAGTTCATAGACGTTCATGCCATCAACATATTCCTGAGTCACAATCCAGTGCCTACATTGCTTGGAGACATTCTACATTCTCTTCATACCCGTACTACAAGGGCAAGAGGAACTTTGATGTGCTGCATACCTTTACTTTCTAGGTGGTTTATTTCTCACTTTCCTCGCTCCGTAATGAAGAATGAGCAAGGGTTTAGATGTTCCAAGAGGATCATGTCACTTTCTCACTCAGATATCCATTGGTGCTCCAGATCTATGGAGAATGTCACCATCATTGACCGTTGTGGGGAGTTTCCTAATGTGCCACTTCTAGGCATAAGAGGAGGCATCACCTACAACCCCTCTCTAGCTTTACGACAGTTTGGTTACGCTCGGAGCGATGGTCCACATGACATGTTGATTCAGGGCATTGTGTTTGATTACGACAACGATCTCCAGGGTTACCGTCAGAGATTCATACGAGCTTGGGGAAAGGTAAACAGGATTGACAGCAAGACACTGGAGCCTAAGTACACTATTCCTATGGAGGCTTATCTCAGATGGGTACGATCTCGTGCTCAGACACTTATGATGCCATATCCTGCCGTCCTACCAGTTACCATGGAACCTGTTGCTGAAGGAGACACAGCTTATACCATCCTTCACCCAGACATGCCTACTGATATGGAAGACTTGCAGAGATCATGGATCCAACTGAAGGAGCAAAGGGATACTTTCGAGGCTCATTACAAAACAAGCCAAGCAAGGATCCTAGAGCTAACAAAGCAACTTCATGAGGAACGAAACCTCAACTCATACCTCAATACAAAGAGGAAACGTCCATGGGAGACTTAAAACCCCATCTTTTGTACTTATTTCACTTTCATTTTTTTTGTAAGCCTAAAAGGCAAAACAAGTTATTACTAATAAAAAGTTACTTTTTTGTTTGTTTAAGCAAATTTAAATCCTGCGGTCCTTGAAAACATTGCATATGCATTCCCATATCATTTCATTGCATCACAGGTTTATAATTGTACACAGGTTTCTCATCTTCTTGCTGTTTATTTCAGCAATGGCTCTTGAACAATCAGTTAAGGATCTTCAGACACAAAATGCACAGTTTCAAGAGCTGATCCTGAACCTATCCAAGGGGCAGGATGAATTGAAGACACTGCTGGCTAAGAAGAAGAATCCTGAGGACAACAAGGATGATCAGCTGAAACAACTACAAACTGAGATGACAAGAATGAGGGCCCAGATGAATGACCAGGTGGCTTTTATTCAAAGATTAGCTCAGGGGCAAGAAGAGCTAAGAACCTTTGTCCATAAACTTCAAAGTGATGGAGTCAGGGATCTAAAACAAGCTGGTTTGGTTGAAAAGAGGATGAAGATAAAAGAGGGTAAGAGACAGGTTGCCATTGATCGTTCTTCGATTGAAGAAGAAAGACCTGATAAGGTTAATCCACCTCAACACCAGAAAGGTAGAAGACAGTTTATCAAGTTCAGCACTCCAATGTCACAAGTTCTGCAATGCTTGTTGGAGATGAAACTAATTTCCTTGAAAAATTCTCCTCAAAATCCTAAAACCTCTTCTCCTCGCTATAATCCCAAGGCAAGATGTGAGTATCACTCCAACAGTCCTGGACATGATACTAACAACTGCTGGATGTTGAAGAATAAGATTCAAGACCTAATTGACGAAAGAATACTCGAGGTTACGCCAGAAGGCCAGGTTGAGTTCTTCTATCGTCCATCAAGCATCAAAGTTTCCAGAATACTGAAGTGACAAGTTTAGAGGAAGAGACTTTGAGAACATTTGAATTTTCATTTGTAATTTCTCTTATTTGTTTGAACACTTATTATTATGTGAAACGAATGGATTAATTCAAGACAAACATACGCAATGCATTAATGAAGACAAAATAAGAGAAATTACAAATGAAAATTCAAATGTTCTCAAAGTCTCTTCCTCTAAACTTGTCACTTCAGTATTCTGGAAACTTTGATGCTTGATGGACGATAGAAGAACTCAACCTGGCCTTCTGGCGTAACCTCGAGTATTCTTTCGTCAATTAGGTCTTGAATCTTATTCTTCAACATCCAGCAGTTGTTAGTATCATGTCCAGGACTGTTGGAGTGATACTCACATCTTGCCTTGGGATTATAGCGAGGAGAAGAGGTTTTAGGATTTTGAGGAGAATTTTTCAAGGAAATTAGTTTCATCTCCAACAAGCATTGCAGAACTTGTGACATTGGAGTGCTGAACTTGATAAACTGTCTTCTACCTTTCTGGTGTTGAGGTGGATTAACCTTATCAGGTCTTTCTTCTTCAATCGAAGAACGATCAATGGCAACCTGTCTCTTACCCTCTTTTATCTTCATCCTCTTTTCAACCAAACCAGCTTGTTTTAGATCCCTGACTCCATCACTTTGAAGTTTATGGACAAAGGTTCTTAGCTCTTCTTGCCCCTGAGCTAATCTTTGAATAAAAGCCACCTGGTCATTCATCTGGGCCCTCATTCTTGTCATCTCAGTTTGTAGTTGTTTCAGCTGATCATCCTTGTTGTCCTCAGGATTCTTCTTCTTAGCCAGCAGTGTCTTCAATTCATCCTGCCCCTTGGATAGGTTCAGGATCAGCTCTTGAAACTGTGCATTTTGTGTCTGAAGATCCTTAACTGATTGTTCAAGAGCCATTGCTGAAATAAACAGCAAGAAGATGAGAAACCTGTGTACAATTATAAACCTGTGATGCAATGAAATGATATGGGAATGCATATGCAATGTTTTCAAGGACCGCAGGATTTAAATTTGCTTAAACAAACAAAAAAGTAACTTTTTATTAGTAATAACTTGTTTTGCCTTTTAGGCTTACAAAAAAAATGAAAGTGAAATAAGTACAAAAGATGGGGTTTTAAGTCTCCCATGGACGTTTCCTCTTTGTATTGAGGTATGAGTTGAGGTTTCGTTCCTCATGAAGTTGCTTTGTTAGCTCTAGGATCCTTGCTTGGCTTGTTTTGTAATGAGCCTCGAAAGTATCCCTTTGCTCCTTCAGTTGGATCCATGATCTCTGCAAGTCTTCCATATCAGTAGGCATGTCTGGGTGAAGGATGGTATAAGCTGTGTCTCCTTCAGCAACAGGTTCCATGGTAACTGGTAGGACGGCAGGATATGGCATCATAAGTGTCTGAGCACGAGATCGTACCCATCTGAGATAAGCCTCCATAGGAATAGTGTACTTAGGCTCCAGTGTCTTGCTGTCAATCCTGTTTACCTTTCCCCAAGCTCGTATGAATCTCTGACGGTAACCCTGGAGATCGTTGTCGTAATCAAACACAATACCCTGAATCAACATGTCATGTGGACCATCGCTCCGAGCGTAACCAAACTGTCGTAAAGCTAGAGAGGGGTTGTAGGTGATGCCTCCTCTTATGCCTAGAAGTGGCACATTAGGAAACTCCCCACAACGGTCAATGATGGTGACATTCTCCATAGATCTGGAGCACCAATGGATATCTGAGTGAGAAAGTGACATGATCCTCTTGGAACATCTAAACCCTTGCTCATTCTTCATTACGGAGCGAGGAAAGTGAGAAATAAACCACCTAGAAAGTAAAGGTATGCAGCACATCAAAGTTCCTCTTGCCCTTGTAGTACGGGTATGAAGAGAATGTAGAATGTCTCCAAGCAATGTAGGCACTGGATTGTGACTCAGGAATATGTTGATGGCATGAACGTCTATGAACTGATCTGGATTGGGGAACAATACTAAGCCATATATCACCAAGGCTAAGACCTCCTCAAAAGCATCATAGCTCATGGCCTTCAAGAACATCTGAGCTTTATCCATTAATACCTTAGCAAGAATACCCTTGACTCCACTTCTCGTTTCTAGAACAATGTCAGACTTCTTCAGATGTAGGGCTGCAGCAATAACCTCTGGTTTGGGCTCCTTCTCCAAGCCTGTGAAGGGTCTTTGATCAAGAACAGGTATACCCAGAAGCTTAGAGAACTCCTCCATGGTAGGGACTAACTGATAGTCGGGGAATGTGAAACAGTGATGTTTAGGATCAAAGAACTGAAACAGAACACTCATCATGTCTTCATTGAACCCTGAAGTGACTAGATCCAATAGGTGACCATGTCTCTTGATGAACTGGGAATGATCAGACACTTGAGAAACCAACTCTTTAAGCTTGGCAGGTATGCCCACAAAGTTGATCCTGATGGTGTTTCTACGAGCAGAAGCCATGACCTGCGACAAAAGAACAAAGATAAATCCCTTGGTCCTTGAAATGGTTAGGGAAAATGCTATGCATATGATGCATGATGATGTCATGATGTTATGCTCAATCACAAACATGTGGCACACACAAGCAAGTCACACAATAGCCCTAGGTTTAAAGGCCTGCATGAGGTTTAAAGGTAAGTACCCTCCCCTGAAGTTAGATGGTTCATCCTGTCCTACAAAAGTAACCAGGTTCTAAGGGATCTCAATATCATTGATCCTTCACAAGGGTGGTTGATCAGAAGGCAACTTACTTGCCAACCAAAACCCTCCAAGTTTAAGATCTCAATGAGCGTAGCATCGAGTGTCAACCAACTTCAGTCTGCACCAAAGCCGGTTACCTCACTACTTTCTAAAGGCCAAGATGAGTTAACTAGGGTTCTAAAAGTTAGTTAGTGCATTGACAACATATGGCAGCCTCAATATTATCCTCAACTTGACTTAAGGAATATAAGCACCAACCAAGAAGTCGCACTAACTATGGCCACCAGATCAACCGTATCGATATACGTCGTACAGTTTCCTTGGTCTATTGCCATTTACCTAAGGTACAATAGATCCGGGTTAGGATCTTTCACACATAAGAGCATCCCAACAACGTAAAGTAAAGCAAACAAGGCACATAATATTAAAGTGATCTAATTCCTAAGGGTACCCCTCTTTAATTTAAATCCCCAGCAGAGTCGCCAGTTCTGTAACACGGTGGGAGAACTGACTTTAAACAATGTTGCGGATAGCAAGAGTCGCCACCGACTTTTATTTTATCCATAAGGAAAGGTTATAAAAGAACAGGAAAGACCTTAGAGAATATTTTGGGTCCGGGAGGTAGGTTATGAAAAGGGAAGGTATTAGCATACTTTTCATCCATGGTTATCCATGGGCTCTTAGGTACTTAAGCTCACTTTAAATGGTTTTTTGAAAGTGTAGTGTGTGAATAGAAAATTTTCAGAATAGTTAATAAATAATCCATGTAAGGATGTGTTAAAAACTTGTTTGAAAATTTGTTTGAAATTTGTTTAAGTGTGAAAAAGTTTTGAAGTGAGCAAGTATCTAGGAGTAACCTACCCTAATGTTTAAGGTCTTTCTTATTCTTTATCCTTTCCTTGGTAAGACTATCCCTACTATTAAGGAGTAGGTAGTCCTTACTTTGGATGTAAAGGGACATGTGAGGGACAATTTGATTTTGAAGGCCATTGTGGGGTGTAATAAGCATAAAGAAGGGACTATCATCATTTATTTCGAAGGGACTCGATCCGTAAAGGCAACCATAAGGGACTTTGATGATTTTCTTTCGAGGGACTTGCTTTATACACCCCACTTAACCATTATTCGTAGGCAACTTGAGGGATAACCTTAGGAAGTGAGACGGCGATTAAAATCGACTTACGTGTGTGACGTGTTTAATTTAATTATCTTATATTAAAAAATTATCTAAATTTATTTTTAAATAACAAACATGTTTTGTCACTCCCTAATTACTAACCATAACAATAATAATTAAATAATTACAAATTTACATCCAGGAACAATTACATAATAATTATAAAATAAATAGCAAATAAATAAACATAATAGCAAGATATAAATAATAAATAAATAAGCAAATTATATTTAGGGGTTAGTAGCAATAATAATAATAATAAGTTAGAAATAACAAACAAGGTTAGAAATATAATAATAAAAATAAATAATAATAAGAATAAACAAAATTAATCAAAATATTATAACAATAGGAAATTAACAATTTTTAATATAAACAACTAAAAAAACAAATATGAATAAACAATTATTTTAATTTACAAATTATTAAATTATATTTTAATCGTAAAGTTACTACAAAAATCTAATTATTATAAACACAATTATTTCTAAACAAAAGTTATATAAAAAAAAAGTGTTTATTTAATATATAAGTATATTTACAAAATTTATAAGAATTATAGTAAACATATATATATAATAATTATATTAGAAAATAAAAAAATAGAATTAGATTTGTATTTTAAAAAAAAAGATATTTTTAGAGTTTTATGAAATTAGGGTTTTATGTGAGAAATAATTTTTTAGGGGTTTAGAATTAGGGTTTATATATATATACAAAATTTATTCTAATTTATATAGACATATTATAAATTAAACAAAAATAGTGAAACATAATTTATCAAAAAATATATTTTTAAAAAAAAAATAACATACATGTTTTATTATTATTTTTATTGTTTTAGAATCATATATAATATATATATTTAATTATAATGCTTGAAAAAACAAATAAAGGGAAAAAATATGGAAACTTACCTGGCTGGGGTTTGAACCCAGGCCAGCTTGATTTCCAGCAAGCATAACAACCACTAGGCCACTGGCGCGCAGGCAAGAGATGAGAGACAGAGATTTGTTTTGTTCCTTATGATGCAAAATCCAGAAAAATATAAAAAAACAAAAGGCCTGGGGTGGATTCGTACCCAGGACCTTTCAGTGACAAGCATGCATACGTAACCGCCTGGCTGGGAGAGCCTTCCTGTCAGCTTGTTGGCCTTGAATCATAATATATTATGCCTTCCATGATCCTGAAAATAAAATAAAAAATCATGGCCCCAGCATGATTCGAACCATGGACCTTTCATCAAATTCACACGCACTCTTCCACTGGGACAAGCATCAGGCTTGTGAATTAAACAGAAACAAAACTATAATATTTTAAAACAAAATTTGAATATGAATTTTCGCGCCAGCCAAGCTTCATCTTCAACCCCAGAAAAATATGAAAAAACAAAATTCTAAAGCAGTCTTGAAATAATAAAAATAAGGTTAGCAAGAGGAAACGTCCATGGGAGACTTAAAACCCCATCTTAAAGCAGTTCTCTGACTTCGATCCCCAGTGATTTTTTTATTATTTCAAGACTGCTTTAGAGTTATCATTATTGATTGCTCTATCCTCCTGAAATCATTATTTCAAGACTGCTTTAGAGTTATCATTATTGATGGCTCTATCCTCCTGAAATCATTATTTCAAGACTGCTTTGGAGTTGTCATTATTGATTGCTCTATCCTCCTAAAATCATTATTTCAAGACTGCTTTAGAGTTATCATTATTGATGGCTCTATCCTCCTGAAATCATTACTTCAAGACTGCTTTAGAGTTATCATTATTGATTGCTCTATCCTCCTGAAGACATATCACATTATTATTTCAAGACTGCTTTAGAGTTATCATTATTGATTGCTCTATCCTCCTGAAGACATATCACATTATTATTTCAAGACTGCTTTGGAGTTGTCATTATTGATTGCTCTATCCTCCTGAAATCATTATTTCAAGACTGCTTTGGAGTTGTCATTATTGATTGCTCTATCCTCCTGAAATCATTATTTCAAGACTGCTTTAGAGTTATCATTATTGATGGCTCTATCCTCCTGAAATCATTACTTCAGGACTGCTTTAGAGTTATCATTATTGATTGCTCTATCCTCCTGAAGACATATCACATTATTATTTCAAGACTGCTTTAGAGTTATCATTATTGATGGCTCTATCCTCCTGAAATCATTACTTCAAGACTGCTTTAGAGTTATCATTATTGATTGCTCTATCCTCCTGAAGACATATCACATTATTATTTCAAGACTGCTTTGGAGTTGTCATTATTGATTGCTCTATCCTCCTGAAATCATTATTTCAAGACTGCTTTAGAGTTATCATTATTGATGGCTCTATCCTCCTGAAATCATTACTTCAAGACTGCTTTAGAGTTATCATTATTGATTGCTCTATCCTCCTGAAGACATATCACATTATTATTTCAAGACTGCTTTGGAGTTGTCATTATTGATGGATCTATCCTCCTGAAATCATTACTTCAAGACTGCTTTAGAGTTATCATTATTGATTGCTCTATCCTCCTGAAATCATTATTATTTCAAGACTGCTTTAGAGTTATCATTATTGATTGCTCTATCCTCCTGAAGACATATCACGTTATTATTTCAAGACTGCTTTGGAGTTGTCATTATTGATGGCTCTATCCTCCTGAAATCATTACTTCAAGACTGCTTTGGAGTTGTCATTATTGATGGCTCTATCCTCCTGAAATCATTACTTCAAGACTGCTTTAGAGTTATCATTATTGATGGCTCTATCCTCCTGAAATCATTACTTCAAGACTGCTTTAGAGTTATCATTATTGATTGCTCTATCCTCCTGAAGACATATCACGTTATTATTTCAAGACTGCTTTAGAGTTATCATTATTGATGGCTCTATCCTCCTGAAATCATTATTATTTCAAGACTGCTTTAGAGTTGTCATTATTGATTGCTCTATCCTCCTGAATCATATTATTATTTCAAGACTGCTTTGGAGTTGTCATTATTGATGGCTCTATCCTCCTGAAATCATTACTTCAAGACTGCTTTAGAGTTATCATTATTGATTGCTCTATCCTCCTGAAATCATTATTATTTCAAGACTGCTTTGGAGTTGTCATTATTGATTGTTCTATCCTCCTGAAATCATTATTTCAAGACTGCTTTAGAGTTATCATTATTGATGGCTCTATCCTCCTGAAATCATTACTTCAAGACTGCTTTGGAGTTGTCATTATTGATTTCTCTATCCTCATGAAGACATGCTGTTACATCAGTATTACTCCAGACTCCTGACAGCTCTCATTATACTGCTGAAGAACTTTCCCCTAGTGGCATCTTTAAGCGCACTCAAGCATATTCAACTAGCCATCTGTATCACTCTATGCACTGGTGAGTGCAAATTTTTGGGCTTTTGTGTTCAATCCCCTTCAACCTTCCAGGTCACGACTGGCAAATATACCAATCTAACCCCTCAGGTTTCAGAAAATTGAACAGGGGCAGCTGTTGCACCCCAAAATTTGCCCTCACAATACAAGACTTTGTGTTCTAAGAAGATTCACAAGGTTCACAAGTTCTCCAACACTTGCATAACCTTTCATGAGGTTCATGAAGTCTACAAGTTACTTCTTGAAGGTTCACAAGGTTCACAAGTTTCTCAATGCTTATATAACCTTTCATGAGGTTCATGAAGTCTACAAGTTACTTCTTGAAGGTTCACAAGGTTCACAAGCTTCTCAACATTTACAAAACCTTTCATGAGGTTCATGAAGTACATAGGTTACTTCTTGAAGGTTCACAAGGTTCACAAGCTTCACAATACCTCCCATGAGGTTCACAAGACATTTTATGAAGATTCACAAGGTTCACAAAGTTCACAATTGGTCAAAGAAGTTGACAATTCCCTCAGACAATGCATCTCCTAAGCAGTGCATCCAAAACTAGGGTTTCGACTTTAATCAGGCTAAATGGACTTCCAATACCTCAAGGGAGTTTCATAACATCTTATATGTGTGTAAGAACCCCCATGACAAGTTTCAAGACTTTTCTCAAAAGTTTGCTCAGTCAGATGATCAGATAAGTCAAAATCAGTCAATGCAGTTAAAAAGTCAAACTGAGGTCAACTGTGGTCAAACCAAAGTCAAACTTCATGATTTTTTGCCAACATCAAGTATATGAAGTAAAATTCATCATTTGATCAAGGGTTGATCATGATTCATCAGGAAGATTCCAGATCATCAATAACCAGGAGTTTCTAAATTAGGGTTTCCTCAGTAAAAGTCAACTGAACTTTGACCAGGCATAACTTTCACATACTTCATCACCAAGTTTCCATCCAAAGCTCATTTTGAAGGAAATTGAATTCCCTACAACTTTGATGTTGAAGGTTAAGTCCAAAAATGCTTCATTTGAAAGATATGATCTAGGACATTATAGGTCATTTCAAAAGTCAACAAAAAGTCAACAACTTCAAAAGGGCATAACTTGAGATTGGTAAATGATATGGACCTGAAACCAATGGGGTTGTTTATAGGACTCTTCAATCTTTCCAAAAAGTCCAAGAACACCCTCATACCTTTAAAATTGAGGGAGATGTGTCCTTGCAAAGTTGGGCAATTTTGTGAGGGTTTATATTGAAAAAGAGGGCCTAAAAGCAATTTTTCTCCAAATGGGCTGGCCAAATTATGACCCAACCCATACAATAATAACATGCACGAAATTTCCATGATATTTTCATATTTTTTATTTTATTTAATTAATTTATTATGATTTATTACATTTAAAATCATTTTAAATTTAAATAAAATATTAAACATGAAGATATATTTTTGTGATTGAATCTAGAAAGTCTTAAAGGGTGATTGGAGTCAAAGAGGAATGAAATCATGTGAATTATCCCAAAAAAGCAAGCATTCAAGAGCAAATATTTGACTTTTAACACTTGATCAATTCCAATCTTTTTTGGATCAAATATCCACACAACCCATCCATGTTTCTGACCTAAATCACTCCCACATATATACTAAGCATAACCCTAGTCCTCATTCACGATTTCCAGCAGCCTAGAGGTAAGTTCAAAAGCACAAAAATCCATCCAAAAGTGAGATTCGGGTTTTCAAATTCAGGACACTACAAGGTATTTTGAGAGCATGGATGGCTTCCTTGATCATCATGGAACATAATCAGATCATAACATTGTCTCATAACATCACATATGGACGAATCCGATTCAAAATTTTTCACATTTTTATGGTTTTTCGTTCTTGAACATTTGTGCATTATTATTGAATTTTGTTTGATGATTTGTGTTTCATGAAGGTTTGTGATGAATTCTGGGCAGGTTAATTGAAGAAACCATGGCCGAATTGCATAGTGCCATTTTAGGGTTCATGACCACCGTATTAGGGTTTACTGATTCAATGAATATAAATAATTTTTAAGACCATGGCTGGATTCTAATTGACCTCTGGAACATGTTTATACTTTCAATTTTGAAAAATTGTATGGTTTTGTTGCCCTTTGTGTTTCGTAGGTTTTGCTAGGGTTTCGTTTTCGCAGGAAAAGTCATAGGAGAAATCGCAGCAAAATCTGAAGGATGAGAGGTTGAAGATGAAGCTTGGCTGGCGCGAAAATTCATATTCAAATTTTGTTTTAAAATATTATAGTTTTGTTTCTGTTTAATTCACAAGCCTGATGCTTGTCCCAGTGGAAGAGTGCGTGTGAATTTGATGAAAGGTCCATGGTTCGAATCATGCTGGGGCCATGATTTTTTATTTTATTTTCAGGATCATGGAAGGCATAATATATTATGATTCAAGGCCAACAAGCTGACAGGAAGGCTCTCCCAGCCAGGCGGTTACGTATGCATGCTTGTCACTGAAAGGTCCTGGGTACGAATCCACCCCAGGCCTTTTGTTTTTTCATATTTTTCTGGATTTTGCATCATAAGGAACAAAACAAATCTTTGTCTCTCATCTCTTGCCTGCGCGCCAGTGGCCTAGTGGTTGTTATGCTTGCTGGAAATCAAGCTGGCCTGGGTTCAAACCCCAGCCAGGTAAGTTTCCATATTTTTTCCCTTTATTTGTTTTTTCAAGCATTATAATTAAATATATATATTATATATGATTCTAAAACAATAAAAATAATAATAAAACATGTATGTTATTTTTTTTTTAAAATATATTTTTTGATAAATTATGTTTCACTATTTTTGTTTAATTTATAATATGTCTATATAAATTAGAATAAATTTTGTATATATATATAAACCCTAATTCTAAACCCCTAAAAAATTATTTCTCACATAAAACCCTAATTTCATAAAACTCTAAAAATATCTTTTTTTTTAAAATACAAATCTAATTCTATTTTTTTATTTTCTAATATAATTATTATATATATATATGTTTACTATAATTCTTATAAATTTTGTAAATATACTTATATATTAAATAAACATTTTTTTTTATATAACTTTTGTTTAGAAATAATTGTGTTTATAATAATTAGATTTTTGTAGTAACTTTACGATTAAAATATAATTTAATAATTTGTAAATTAAAATAATTGTTTATTCATATTTGTTTTTTTAGTTGTTTATATTAAAAATTGTTAATTTCCTATTGTTATAATATTTTGATTAATTTTGTTTATTCTTATTATTATTTATTTTTATTATTATATTTCTAACCTTGTTTGTTATTTCTAACTTATTATTATTATTATTGCTACTAACCCCTAAATATAATTTGCTTATTTATTTATTATTTATATCTTGCTATTATGTTTATTTATTTGCTATTTATTTTATAATTATTATGTAATTGTTCCTGGATGTAAATTTGTAATTATTTAATTATTATTGTTATGGTTAGTAATTAGGGAGTGACAAAACATGTTTGTTATTTAAAAATAAATTTAGATAATTTTTTAATATAAGATAATTAAATTAAACACGTCACACACGTAAGTCGATTTTAATCGCCGTCTCACTTCCTAAGGTTATCCCTCAAGTTGCCTACGAATAATGGTTAAGTGGGGTGTATAAAGCAAGTCCCTCGAAAGAAAATCATCAAAGTCCCTTATGGTTGCCTTTACGGATCGAGTCCCTTCGAAATAAATGATGATAGTCCCTTCTTTATGCTTATTACACCCCACAATGGCCTTCAAAATCAAATTGTCCCTCACATGTCCCTTTACATCCAAAGTAAGGACTACCTACTCCTTAATAGTAGGGATAGTCTTACCAAGGAAAGGATAAAGAATAAGAAAGACCTTAAACATTAGGGTAGGTTACTCCTAGATACTTGCTCACTTCAAAACTTTTTCACACTTAAACAAATTTCAAACAAATTTTCAAACAAGTTTTTAACACATCCTTACATGGATTATTTATTAACTATTCTGAAAATTTTCTATTCACACACTACACTTTCAAAAAACCATTTAAAGTGAGCTTAAGTACCTAAGAGCCCATGGATAACCATGGATGAAAAGTATGCTAATACCTTCCCTTTTCATAACCTACCTCCCGGACCCAAAATATTCTCTAAGGTCTTTCCTGTTCTTTTATAACCTTTCCTTATGGATAAAATAAAAGTCGGTGGCGACTCTTGCTATCCGCAACATTGTTTAAAGTCAGTTCTCCCACCGTGTTACAATAATACCTATGTATTTTATTGATTTTCTCACAAAAGTAGACTCAGAAAATTTGCTATATAAAGGTACTCACTCATCCATTCTTTTGTACCAAAAAATTTCTTTCTCTCTTCTATTGTTTGTGTGAATTTATATATCTTTCCATTATTATCATCATCATCATCATCATGGTTCCACTAAAGAATTTCTCTTATGGAAATCCTTCTTTAATCAAGTCTCCTTGAGATCAAGCTTTCTCATATGGAGTCAATGCCTTTTAGTAGTTTTAGAACTCATGATAAATTTAGTTGAGTTTGCTCGGGGAGTTCTTCCTCAATGTACTGGATCTTATCTTTCCATGGCTTGTTAATTTGTTTTATGTAAATCTCAAGTTTGAAGACACTCACTACATTGGTAAAAGATGTTGAGGCACACATTCATAAGGATGATCTTGGAAAAATGTTTGAGTTACCCTACTTTGATAAATATTTCACCTACGAAGGGCCTTTTAGATCAAATAATTACAGTCACACTATTTTTATTTCAAGCTTCCTTATCAATCCAATGGGAGACAAGACGCTTCCTATCAAGACAAAATTCATGAAAGTTTAATGTCATATGGTACATCATCTTCTTACTCGCATAATCTTTAAGAGAATCATCGAGTTCTCATAAATCAAGACATTATTGATATGTTGATTCTAACCCAAAATCTCCAAACCAATTAGTTCAATGGGAATTTTAACCACGCGTCCTATTGTAGAAGGAATCGCTCAGTTGGGTTTCCATATGGAAGCATAATCACCAATATCTTAGCTAAAGCTAGAGTTGACTTTAAGGGTGAATCTATTAATGCAATCCATTGTTGGATTGACTAATCAGCTTTAAGATAAATCAAGGTTCAAGTCTTTTGAAGTGAATTGAGGAACAATTCAATGGGAGAAGAAGAAGTTAAATCTCAACCAGTTGCAATCAATGAAGGAATGATGAACTCCATTCTTTCAATTTTCCAAGAAAAATCTCTTTCTCTTCAAAGTTTGTCCAATGATGTTGCTTCCATCAAGAAGAATACAATAGGAAAAGGCAAAATAAAAAATGATGATAATAGTGACAACTAGTAGATGTCATACTTTTTGTGTTTTTAAGAATGTTTAAATTTCTATAATTTTCCTGCTTATTGTATTTGAATTTATATTTTTAATTTAGTTAAGTATTTGGTTTATTGAATATGTGTGTATTATATTATGATTTATGTGCTTGAATACCTTTCATATTTTTTTTAATCTTTTTCCCGCATTTTTGATGATGGAAAAAAAGGAGAAATATAATCTCAGGGGGAGGGGGAGGGGTAAGTTATACTCTCTATGTTTGTAAGGGGATGATTAAACCTAAAATATGTTACCTTTTTTTTATATGTCCACCTCCCTGAGAGATGCATTGTCATTATAAAAAAAGGGGAAATATGGTTTTATGTGCTTACATATATAATGACTGCAAAAATTAGTTGACCTTTATGATTTTGACGATGATAAAACTATGACGTGAATTCTTCATATGAAGTTATGATTAATTTTTTATGCTTGAAGGTTAAGATGTCAAAGCCAATCTATAAACGAAAACACCTAATGTCAAGCGACATTCAGCGAAATTCCTGATGTTTTCATTCAAGCAATCTTTTTTTATGATGATATCTATAAGGAAGCCTTTTCAAGCCTCATCAAATAAAAGTAAATTCAAGTCTCGTATGAAGTGGTGAATAATAGATGTATAAATCAAGGGATATTGAATCATCATTTTTGTGAAATAGAGGATGTGTTAAAGCTCATATTGTTTATGTCATGTGGTTTGTGTTTGTAAATGTATAAGACCAGCTCTTGAATTGCTAAGGAAAATTGCACACACACACACACACACACACACACTTAAGAATGATTTGAAAGCCTCTCTAGCTTTGTTAAAACTACAAGAAAAGCTTTTAACACATAATTATGTATTTGAAGCTTGTTTTAATCAATTAAAGGCTTTTTTCATGTTATAATCTACTTGACCATTAGGGTTAATTAATTATCACTTTTGTAATGCTCATTATCTATTATAGGAACACATTATCAATTAGTGACAGTGCCATTTAAAAACATTAATCTTTTAGATAGCTAATAAATTATACCTAACAACTAACCAATTAGAAACATTAAAAAGTCCATGGATTATTTTCATTTTCGAGCCACATTTTTTCCTATAAATAGAAAGCTTTATTTTCATATCATTTCCACTAGAAAATATATTTTGATTACTCTTTATTACTCTCCACTCTCTTCCGTCTCTATTTCTTCTTCACTTATGTCTTATTGCTTTAAGAGTGAAATTTACATGTGAGCTTTTTGGTTCTACTGTTGGGGCATTTTTGTAATTTCTCTTGTGAGATTTTTTGTTGTTTGGTTCTAAGTTCAACCAAGTTAAAAACTTTTTTTTTGTTATTTTGTGAGGTTGTCCGTCAAAATCTCGCGTTTGGTTTCTTGAGATTTTCTTGTCATAAAATATCTCATTTGATTTGTGAAATTGTATATCAAAATCTCCATTTGGTTTTTGAGTCGAGCCTAATATAAAATCTCTCTTTTTAGTTTGATATAATTTGTTATAAAATCTCATTTTTGGTTAGGAGGATATTCAATGTAAAACTCCAAGTTTGATTATAAGAAAGTTCGTGGGCATAACTTATGAAAAACTCACTCATATCGTGGAACTCTTAAGAAGAAATTCTTAAGGATAAGATATAGGCCAAGTGGGTAGGATGAAAGTCTATAAATATATGGGGCAATATTCTTATCCATTATCTCTATTTATATTTCTTGTTTATTTCTGTTGTGTTCAAATATGTTTTTAACTATGATTTTGTTCTTTTTATTTATTTTGTTGCTTACTCTTTTCAATTGTTATAAGTAAGTACTTTTATAAAAGATTTTTATTTGAACATTGTTTTCCAACATACACAATTCATCCCCTCTTGTGTTTGGAGTCACTTGTCCAACATCACATACATCAGTATGTACAAGGGCCAAAATATCACTAGCCTTTTCTCTTTTCCCGTGAATGGGGTTTTTCTTCTTTCCTAATAAATAAGATTCACATCTCTCGAATCATTCATCATCAATAGAGTCTAATAATTCATATTTATGCACTTTGGAAATATGTTTCTCATTTATGTGGCTTAAACGACAATTTAAAAGGTAAGTTAGATTTAACTCGTTTGGTTTAACACTTTTGAAATTAATGTTATAGATTGCATTTTGAAATCAAGGACATAAAGTCTATTGTTCATATGTGCACTAGTGATGGAACCCTGTCATAATAAATTTTCCTAAAGCTTTTTTTTAGTATTTTAATTTTATGCGTAGGTAACATTGCATGAATTAGTGCAAGTCATAATAGAATTCAAAATATTGTGAAAAATATAAATTCACCTCAAAATCAGTATAACTAGAAAATTCTACAATTTTTTTCATGGTAGAACTTACAGTGATATGAAAAAAAAAGCAAGAATATCATACGAGAAATGAAGAGAAGAGAAAAAAAAATGAAGAAATAATCTCATCATCATGTGATCAATAGAATTATGACGCGATCCATGAAGTAGTCAACATAGCAAACCCATGAAATATTGCGTCGTAATTAACTAACTAATCAACCAAACTTTAACACATAAGTATTAAATAAAGTACAAATCAAGCACATCAAGTGCCAAAAAGAAATCATGGGCCTTTATCCCTTACAAAAATAACCATACAAAAACATAAACAAGCACTACTATTAGACATCTTCTTCAGTAGCCTCATCATCATCTTCCTTTCCCTCTTCTTCTTCATGATCATCACTGTCTGAATCAACATCTTCTTCAACATCATTAGTAGGAACATTTGATGTAACAACACCTTCATTAACAACAACCTTTTAATTGTCATAGCTTGAATCAATTGTTCTATCTTGGCCTACATACTTCCCACTTAGCTCCCATACTAATAAATTCTCTTTTCTTGGCCAATGTTTCACTGTATTACAGGTGATCTCCTTACACACCTGATCATCAGTATCTTTAAACTCAGGTTGAGAATCTTCTGGTCTACCCATAAACTTATTTATTACAGCAGCGGAAAAAGTCACCACCTTACCTCTGACATATACCTTCCTATAGTCTTCACTATTCTCATCATCACATCCTTCAGGAACGTTCACGACAAATTCCTTAACTAGCTTGTGATAGCAGGGGACAAATTTTGTGACAGTCTTCATTAGGCCAACAACCTCAATCAACTTCATCGCTTCTTTACATTCTAGGGCATTCTTTCCTAGCTCCCTCTCCAAATCAACCCTCATATGGTATACACACTACCATCTTTATGCATTATTCAGTAGTATAAAATGACACATTGTCCAAAGGTGCCTTTGGGACACTAGCAGGCTTCTTTCATAATCCATACTTCTTGACTTGAATGATGTTCTAGACATCTTCTCAACATCATAGTCTGGTTCAATGCCAGACATAACTTTACTTTTCTTTGACACAGTCACAACTTTGCTCTAAGCTTTAGTAGGTACGACAACAATAGGCTTCTTGGTGCTCCTAGCAAGTGAATTATCATTTACCACTGTCTTCTCTTTTCTACTTTTGAGTCTTTTGGCCACATTAGGACATAGACTATTGTCAATAACTTCATCATTAGAAGGCAGATCATCAACATTTATGGCAACATCAACATCCTTCCTACTGTCTTCATCCAAAATCTCAGAAGCTTGGCTTATTGAAGAAGTTCCATTTACCACAAAAGATGTTCCAACATCTTTTTCAGCATTTCCCAGTACAAATTTAACAAGAGTATGCAAGTTCCTAGATGATTCTTCTTTCTCAGTCTCCTTAACCCCAGGTTCTTAGAACGCATTCTCTTCATCCTCACCTTGAACTTCATTAGTTCTCCCAGTCTCTGTCACTAGTTCAGATTGATCCACAGTGGTAGGAGGTCTAATTTGTGTCAGGGGTCTTGTAATCCCAGGAATATTCATATGACTCGCTTCATTCAGAGTCCTATCAACCATTTTTTATATTCTCTTATGCGGTTCAATTTTTTTTTCTCAGTCCTTGGGTTAAGGAAAGAATCAGAGGCTTTCGACACATTACCCGTAACAAGAGTCTTATATCTCTTCACAAGAAGTTTTTTCAGTTTTGGAGCTGTCTGAGTAGGGCAATGAATCATATTCAATAGAGTAACATCAATAGCCCCATCAAAAGAGATCTTCATAGGTTTATCCCTAGATGAAGATGAGACAATTTCCTTCTTTGATGCATCTTTGGATGATTGTTGTTAAGACATCTTGAAAAACTCGAGAGATGGAGAAAAACAAAGACAATGAGTTCTTTCTCTAAGATGGAAGATGAAACAATTTGTAAGGAATGGCACAATATGGAGGAAACATGTGTGTGAGCGGTTTAGGTAAATTTGAAATGATTGACCTTGAAACCTTTTTTCTCTTTGTTGGCAACATACACACTTGAATATTCCCATGCCCAGTTAATTGCTATAACACTTCAGATTTGAAAATCCCTAATTTGCCCTAGTTAATGTCACTTAAGTTGTCACAGAAGGATGCCATGACATTGTCTGTGACATTAAACTCAGTTAACATTTTCTTCGTCTAAATCAGTGTGGAACAGCTGCTACCTGTTGTTATGTACTCAATTTGAACAAATAGGAATACATAACGTTGTCTCTTGCTGAACCATGAATTCAAAATTTTCCCAGAAAATCACATTCTCCGAAGGTATTCTTCTGATAATTTCCTTCACAAAGGCATGTGAAATTCTCCATTTTCTTGACTTGGATACCAAAAATATAAGTTAATTCACCTACCTCATTCATCTCCAATTCAGACTGCATTTGTGGAACAAGATGTTGAAGCATCTCATCTGACATCCCTCCAAAAACAATCTAACTCTTGTAAATTTGTGCTATCTTCAACCTCAACAAACATGTTACTCCAAGTAACACTCTGATAGATTCCAATCTAGCTAGAGTGACAACTGTTTCAGCAAGTTCCACCTGTTCAATTTGAGCAACAAGTCTGGTATTTATGTATAAATCACCCAACTTGTTCACATACATCATACTTGTACCAAAAACACCGAGCCCTTCAGGCATTGGCACCAGATCCCAAGATTCATTCCTTTTGAACTTCCTCAGTTCATCTAGCATGACATTTCTCTAGGAATCATTAGTCAAGATACCCTTTACATTCTTGGATTCAAAGAAGACTTTTAACATTGTTTCCTTTGATCTGGTACTGGTTTCTGATGTTACAACATCCTCTTTGACATCAACAACATTTATAGACTCCAACATAACTTTAGTACCAGAATATAATGTTTTATAGGCTCCTTTAATACTCGTGATTGCTTCATTTGACAAGGTTTTCTTCATCTTATTCAGATGTAAATGATTAGACTTCTGATGCCACAATCTTACTCCATCTTCTTGGGATGTCAGACATTTAGATGAACAATTTGTTTCTTTAGGAGTCCACACGTAACGATTGTTCTTAGGTCTTATTCCCTTCATGATAACTTTATTATTCTCATTTGTAACCAGACATTTTGATTTACTAAAGTTAACTTGGAAACCTTAATCACAAAGTTGACTAATACTTATAAGATTTGAAGTCAACCTTTTAACAAATAACACATCATTCAGAATAGGAAATCCAACATAGTCCATCTTTCCAACACTTTTTATTTCACCTTTAGATACATCCCCAAAAGTGACATAGTCGGTTGAATGTGATTTAATGTTCATAAAAAATTTCTTGACACCAGTCATGCGTCTAGAACAACCACTGTCAAAATACCAATCCTCTATAGCAGAAATTCTTAGAGAGGTATGATCCATGAATGCGGTAGTATTAGTTTTGGCAATTCACATTTTCTTGCCTTTACCAACATTCTGTCTTCTTCTGGGTTGTGTGGCAGGTTTGGGATAGCCATGTAATTTGTTGCAGTAGGGCTTTATGTGACCAAACTTACCACAATGATGAAATTCCAAGCCTTGGTTCTTGTCTCCTTACTTATTTTCCTGATGTCTTTTCTGATGTAGTTTTTGATGTTGGGACATGTGATTCGACATCTTGTAATTATGTATTCTTTTAGGTTGAGCAGAAGTCATTGTAAGCCCTTTATTTTTCTTCTTTTCAGCTTGATTATCATAACTAAGACTTGTAACATCTCCAAAATTCTTCCCAATTTGAAGAATTTCATCCAGCACATCAGAACCGCTATTAAGCATTCTTACAGATTTAATCATAGACTCAATTTTTGAGTTGAGCACAATAACTTCATCTTTAAGATCAGAGATAACATCCACATGCTTCACTCTTCCAGCCTGAAGTAGATCAATGACTCTATGTTGATCTTTTCCCAGTTGATATACTTATTTACTTCTAATGCACAATTATTTTTATGAATCAACAAGTTCATCACAAGAGAGTTATTTTCTTATTGATTCTACATCAGAATCATAAGTTCCAGCAAAGGTAGTGACTTATTTGGAAGACTCTCCTTCACTTGAAGAGTTATCTTTTGACTAAGATGCAGACAAACTTTTCTTTTTCTTATTGAGATGCGTAGGACGCTCAACTCTTCTATGTCCAAAATCATCACAAGAATAACATTGTATTCCTTTACCTTGGTTAGTCTTCTCTTCAATTTTGGTCCTTCTTCTAGAATTCTACTTTTTGTTGATGTCAGATGACTTGTTCTTGACATCATATTTTGAATTCAAGTCAATATTATCTATTACCTACTTGAATTGCTTTCTAAGTAACCCAACAAAATTAGACAACCCTTCATTTGTATTCAGATCAGAATCATCTTCATTAGACACAAAAGTTATGTCTTTCTTCTTTTCAGGATTATCACTTTTGATCGCTACTTCAAAGGTATAAAGAGATCCAATAAGTTCATCAACTTTCATGGTGTTTATGTCTTGAGCTTCTTCAATGGAAGTAACCTTCATTTCAAATCTCTTTGGAAGAGACCTTAGAATTTTTATGACTAATTTAGCCTCTGACATCTTTCCCCCCAAGATAGTTGATGCATTGGATATATCAATAATACTTATTTAATAATCTTGAATGCTCTCATCCTCCTTCATCTTCAAGTTTTCAAACTTGGTTGTATGAAGTTTAAGTCTTGACATATTCACCCTAGAAGTTCCTTCATGAATAGTCTTCAGAATCTCCCAGCCTCTTTTGCAACAATACAATTGTTGATTGATCTGAAGATGTTTTTGTCCACACCATTAAATATGACATTCAATGCTTTGAAATTTACTTGAGCCGGCTTGTCATCTTCATCATCCTGATCTTCTTTAGGTTTCACCACATTATTGATGTTACCATCCTTGTCTTGATACATTGGTGGATCCCATTCGTTGACCATAGATTTCTAGGCCTAGCCGTCTATGGATTTGAGAAATGTAATTATATGAGACTTCCAATAGTCATAATTAGTTCCATCAAGAATAGGTGATTTGTTCACCATTCCTTATTCCTTGTCCATTGTACTAGAAAATATTGTACGTAGATCTCACCCAAAATCAGAATAAAGTGCAAGCTCTTGATGCCAATTGAAATTCCGGTATGCAGATCTCAAATGTCCTATGAGATTTCGATACACCGATCTCTGCACAATGACAAGATGAACATACAAATAGAATTGCAGAAAGTAAAGAATACACAATCAATTGTTAACCCAATTTGGTGTACAACAACACCTACGTCTGGGGGATACCAAGCCAGGAATGAAATCCACTAAGTAGTATTAATTCTAAGCTAAACACCTCGGTTTACAATTTGTCACTTAATCACTACCCGTGCTTAATTTCTACCTAATACTCTCCCATGTATGAAATCCTTTTCAATTCCCTTACAATCACCATGTGATCACACTCACTATGTGCTTAAAAGATTAAGAGTGATCAACACTTTACAACTCAATAAAATAGTCTAGCTCTAGTATCAACAAGACACAAGAGAGACTCATAAAACACAAACCCTAATACCCACTAAAAGCAATATATGTTCTGCTGGACAACTAGGGTTAATCCATCCTATATATAGCTATAATTCAGACTAGGGTTATCTAGTGCACAAAATCTGTAAAATATTCTCCAAGAAAATAAAATTTTGATTTAAAGTTTTCTAAAGTGTCTCCATGTTTAGAAAATCGCATATCTTCAATTCCAACTGAATCTCAGAAAATCTTCACTTTTGGACGCCAACTAAGATCACATAATATTTAAATAATATTTTGTGATTTGTACATATATCAACAGATTAAAAAACTATAACAAACACATATGTCGAATAACCTTGTTAGTAGATCTTGTCTAACATCTTGTTCTGCATGTTCTACTGCATGTTAGGACATCTTGCCCAACATGATGTTGTTAAGTTAGTTTTACCAAAATTAATGTCAACCTCAAATAAGCAGAATTAAAAATCTTGAAGATTTCAAGTTTCATTTTCAATAATCATTTTTAAACTATCACATTTGTCAAATAGTAAACACAATGAGTCAATTTATTATAAACACTTTTTTTATAGAAATTTTATCACTTGTACGAAACAAATTTCATATTCTCTATTTTCAAAACTATAATGTAAAAACTCACACATTTTTTATTTAAAAATTATAATTCTTTTTATCGTAAAGATCTCAGATCTCACATTGATTGAAACTAAACTATTAAGAGAATTTATATAGAGTGACACGTCTCACATTATAATTCAGTTTTGTAAGTATGAATTAGGTCAAACTCTAGTATTAATATATGTGTTTATATAGAGTGACATCATATCACCTTACAAGCTAGTTTTGCAAGGATGAATTATATCAAACTCTAATATAGTATAAGAGCCTATCGTTCGGACTTTGGGCCCCCACCGTTTAAGTCCACGCACAAAAACCATAAAAAGTGTGTGTATTTGAAAGTTCTCAAGTCTCCCACAGTTGAAGATAAAACATTGAGAGAATTTATATAGTGACATCTCTCACCTTATAAGTCGGTTTTGTGTGGAGGAATTATGTCAAACTCTAATACTTTGAATTTTGGATTCAAAGGACTTAGTTGAAGAATCGAGAGAATCCATTCCCAATTTTAATAAATTTTAATACAAAGTCAACATTTTATTCAAGTAACATCTCTTATTAAAAATATTTTATTATTATTGTAAATTACTTTAATATTTATTTTCCACGGTGTATATCTCAACCTAAGACAAATTCTAGTTAGCTTTTGATTAGGGGAACACAAATTAGAACTGTCCGATTAAAATTGATTAAATTATCGTCTATTTTGTGCAAACAAATCGGGTCGGATCCGATGTTGGGTGTCGGGTTGTTTCAATTACTTAATTTGGATAGTATAAGATTACTTCGGTCGAACTTAAATGATTATTTTGGACTCGTCGAAAACCAAATCCGACCGAACGTAACTAGTATTTATTTCACTTATATTTGTTAATATAAGGTTGACCTATTATAAAAATGGAGTTCATTATATTATCAGGTTATTATCATTTTTATGATATAATGGTTAGGGATGTCAACTTGTCTTCGTTAGTGGAGATCCATATAAGAGATTTCTCAGTTTGGGGCCCCAAAAATGAGAGATTGTCTCTCGCGAGGACGAGACTAGGGAATAAAGTCCCCCGAAGGAACTTCAGGAACGAGGAATGAACTTCAAGAACGATGACAGTGAATATACCTGCTGCCTCACATAATCCTTGCCCCCGCTTAGAATACCATAATATCTTTAATTTATAAACAAATTTAAAACAATACGGTTTATTTATCATTTCGTCTAATTTATTTAATAAACAAATTTAAGAGGTTTGTGGTCATGATTCTTAAGAGTATAAATTATATATCGTTAAGAAAATTAATTTTTTCTTTTGATTTTTTTACTATTAATTTAATTTATTTATTTTTAAAACAAACTATATTTATGGATCTTCATGAGAATCTTGAAGATCCATGAAAATCTGCAAGGATAGGATTAGAGACAAAGTCTCTTCTATGGTGGAGATTCGAGATGAGGATGAAAAATAAATTTGACGGCAAAAATTTCGATAAGATTGTATCCTCCGCCTACACGTCCATGTGGTCCCATTGAGATCCTTACTAATGAAAATTGAGTATAAATTAATTTGTGGTTTAAAGTATGATAATAATTAAATTAATATAAAATGATATTGGAAATATTATCTTATAATAAAATATTTATTTCAATAATAAAAAATAGTTTATTTTAAGCTATTCTAAAATTTGAATAGTTTGCTTTAGAAAGAAAATGTTTGTGAATTTTATAAAAAGTGAGTTATTTTTGTGAATTTATGATAATAAATATTAAACAGATGAAATACATCTAATTTATCAATCAAATTGATTTAACCGAATTTGTTAAAAAATAAAATTTTATCAATTAAAATTAAACATTTAAAATAAAAATACAATTTATAGAATTTAAATTTTGAATTGGATATAAAATAAAAGAGAAATGTTATTCTTACACCAAAATCATACACCTACACCGTATTTCACTGTTCACCGTGTCACCAATACGGTGAACAGTGAAATATTATAATAATATATATTTTTTTTAAAATAATATAAAAATTATTTTTTAATACTTTTTAATTTTTCTGAACATTTATTAACCAACTTCATTACTGCATTAACCAAGTTTTTACACTATATTAACCAATTTTGGTGACTGCTAAAATTATTTTTAATGTCTGAATGTTATTAACCAACTTCATTATTGCATTAATCAAGTTTTTACATTGAATTAACCAACTTGTTTCACTATTTTTTAAATCATTGTTCATGGATACTGTTCACGTGTACTGTTCATGCGTTGTACTATTCATATGTTACTGTTCATGTACGATTTTACTGTTCACTGACACTATTCATTAAAAATATTTTTTTAATTAAAAAATACATTGTTTACCGTATAAATACGATAAACAGTACATACAGTATATATATTGGTATACAAATTAGGTGTAGGAATAATATGGCTGAAAATAAAATCCATCGTCCAACTTTAAGTTTGATTGACATCAAGTGTGCTAACAAAATAGAGAAGCTGTAGTTTTTGCCTTCTCCCTGATAAGCTGAGAAACTGTGGTTGGTGTCAGGGTTGTAATCACAGTTCCATTTAATAAATGTGGCTCTAACCCACCTGTACTGTTTATACATCTCAGCAGATAGATACTTATATGAGTTTATTGTACTTCTTTTTCCATGTGGTTGGAATTCATAATTAACTATATATAGAGAGGAAATAAAACATGTGATTCATATGTTTAAAAACTAAGAATGAATATATATTTTAAATTAGTTTGAGCTTATTTAAAACCACCCACATTTATTTAGTCTCCAAGAGAAACAAATTATTAAAATGTGATGATTTTATCACAAGGTAATTTTATAATTTGAATATATAAAAAATGAAAATTTTATTAAAATTATAATATTTAGAAGTAAATGCACTACTTACAATTATAAAAATATACATGAATTATGAATTTAAAATTTTAATTAATTATATATATATATATATATATATATATATATATATATATATATATATATATATATATATATATATATATATATATATATATATATATGACACATTTATTTAATTTGTTTAAAAAATATTAAATTACTCGTGATTTTTAAAAAGAAATTGAAATATATATATATATATATATATATATATATATATATATATATATATATATATATATATATATATATATATATATATATATATATATATATATATATATATATATATATATATATATAGTGAATTTTTATAAAATTATTATTATTATTATATTAGTTTTGATAAATTTATAAAATTAATAACTTTGTCATTTAATTTTATCAAATTTATTTTATAATAATTTAACAGAAATTACTTTGTTATTTAAATATGATATATATCATATTATGTTATTATAAAGTTTATACTCTTTCTTTTTCTTTATCATTTGAGCATCTAACACAAGATATGATAGATGATATAATATTTTTTATCCTATTTTATACTATATCATGTCTCAAACTCTCAATAATATTTAACTATCAAACATACCTCAACTTTTTAATATGTGCATTTTCTAAAAATTGTATTATAACTCATTTATATGTGTTGTGAATTGGATACCTTAGAAATAAAGTATAATAGATTTTTTTGTTATCAAGAAATTCACAAGGGTTAGGGTTTAGGTTAATCAAGGATAATAGGGTTGGTTATAAAATTGTTATTATTTCATTTCTCTTAAAACAAGATTACAAGTATACAAGAATAATAAATAACCTCTCTCACTTTTGAATTAGGGTTTTATCTTCCTATTTTCCTTTATGCAAAATATGAGAGACTAATATGCTATTTATAATAAAACTAACACACTAACCTAATGAGCTTTTTTAAACAATTACCCATTACAAGCTAACTTAAACAATTGGATTCATAACACACGGCCCAATTAAACAATAACATATGAGCAGACTTCGACGACATGCTATTTGTACAAGGGTTTGTTTCAATATTCCACAAATCTCCACCTTGGAACAGACTTTATACCAAGAATAAACAAGCTAGCTTTCTTCATGCAGCTTTATCAACTGCAAACAGTGGAAAAACTTGCAATTGAGCAACGTCTTGATGATCATATCAACAACATTATGATATGTCGAAACTTTCAGCACTTGGACTTCTCCACGCTCAATTACCCATCTGACGAAATGCAGCCTCACATCAATGTGCTTTGTTCGCTCATGATAGGCTGTGTTCTTCAACAAGTGTATTGCACTTTGACTATCATATTTAATAGTAATACTTCGACCTTGAAGTTTCAGCTTCTTTGCAAAACCTTCAAGTCATAATGCTTCATTTACAGCTTCAGTTAAGGCGATATATTCCGCTTTAGTGGTTGATAAGGCAAAAACATCTTGAAGTGTTGCTTTCTAACTAATTGTTGTGCCAAACATAGTGAAAACATATCCAGAAATAGATTTTCTAGAATCCATACAACCTGCATAAGAGTTGACATATCATTCGATTTCTGCTTTACTATCTTCACCCAAGGCTCCACCATAAATTATGACTCTATTCAGAGACCCATTTATGTACCTTAGAATCCACTTCAATGCTTGTCAGTGAGCCTTTTCAGGATTCGACATGTACTTGCTTACAAGACTTACTGCATATGCTATGTCGAGTCTAGTACATACCATATCATACATCAAAGAACCTATTATATTAGCATATGAAATGATATTCATATAAGCTCTTTCGACATTAGTATTGGGACATTGATCTATACTCAGCTTGAATTGAGGGTTTGTTGGTGTCACAACAGGCTTTGAGTTCGACATACCAAACTTATCAAGAATCTTCTTCAAGAATGCCTCTTGAGATAAGCATAGTCTCGATTGCTTTCTATCTCTCCGGATGTTAATCCCAATAATCCTGGACGCAGCTCCCAGATCCTTCATATCGAACTCCTTATTGAGTTCATCATTCACCCTTATTACATCTTCAACATTGTTGTTTGCTATTAGAATATCATCCACATAAAGCAACAAAATAACAAATGAATTACTAGGTCGAAATATGAAGTAAACACAGTGGTCGAACTGACTTTTGATGAAACTTTTGTGTGCCATGATCTTGTCGAATCTCATATTCCACTATTGAGGAGATTGTTTCAGCCTATCTAAACATCTCTTCAGTTTGCACACATACTATTCTTTCCCCTCTTCAACATATCCTTCAGGTTGCCTCATCAAGATTGTTTCATCAAGATCACCATACAAGAACGCAATCTTCACATCCATATATTTCAGTTCAAGGTCGAACTGTGCCACCATGGCAAGCAACATTCGAATGGACCTGTGCTTCACAACAGGAGAGAACACATCATTGAAGTCGACACCTTCTTTATGAGTGAACCTCCTTGCAACCAACATTGCTTTGTATCTCTTCGACGCCATTCATTCGATTCCTTCCTTAACTTTGAAAATCCATTTACAGTTGACTAACCTGGCTCCAACAAGTTTCTTAATCAGTTCCCAAGTATTGTTGTCATGAAGAGATTTCATCTCATCATCCATGGCCTTCAGCCATTCAGTCTTATTTCGATCCTCGTAACTTCCTTATATTCTATAGGTTCTCCGTCTAGAAATTCACTTGTAAAGATTAAGGCATAAGTTATAAGATCTGCATGCCCAAGTCTCTGAGGTGGCTTGATGACTCTTCTCGACATGTCTCTTGCCAGTAGGTAGTCATTATCAGTCTCCTCATCTTCGACAGTAGATTCTGCTTCTTCTTTGACTTCATATGGGTCATGCAATTCAGTATCACTATGCTCCACCTCAACAGGAATTTCTCCATGTTCCAGCTCTTCGACAACATCGTCAGTTTTCTTGAAAGCCATCTTAGATTCATTGAAAACTACATCTCGATTGGTGATACACCTCCTGTGACCTGGATCTAGGCACCATAGCCTATAAGCTTTGACTCCTTCAGGATATCCCATGAATATGCATTTAAGAGCTCTAGGTTCGACCTTGTCTTGCCTAATGTGAGCATAGGCTACACAGCCAAATACTCTCAGTTTGTCTCAGGATGTCCTGACCAAACTTCTTTAGGTGTCTTCATATCTAACGCAGTCGAATGACATCTGTTTATCATATATGTTGTTGTCGAAACAGCTTCATCCCAAAACACCTTCTTCAATCCAGCACTAACCAACATGCATTTAACCCTTTCGAGGATTGTTCGATTGAATCTCTCAGCTACACCATTTTGTTTAGGAGTACCTGCTACAGTCTTATGCCTTGCAATCCCAGACTCGACACAGTAATTGTTGAAAGCTTCATTGCAGAATTCAAGGCCATTATCAGTTCTCAATCTCTTGAGCTTTCTACCAATTTGAGTTTCGACCAGAACCTTCCAACTTTTGAAATCCTCAAAAGTTCCATCCTTCGTCTTCTGAATAAATACCCATAACTTTCTTGAATAGTCATCAACTATGGATAGAAAATATCTTGCACTTGAATGTGAAGGATTCTTTGCAGGCCCCCAAAGATCAACATGGATGTAATCAAGGGATCCATGTGTTCTTTGTTTACCTTTGTTAAACTTCACCCTACATGATTTACCAAATACACAAGGCTCACAAAACTCCAACTTCTCGACTTTGTCACCACCTAGCAGGTTCTGCTTCCCCAGTTCGACCAGGCCTCTCTCGCTGACATGGCCCAATCTCATGTGCCATAATTTTGTCTTCGACAATAGTTTCATGGGTGCAACATTTGTCGAACCACTTACAACTTCAGCCTCAAGGGTATACAAGCCTTGTTTCTTCACGCCTCTCAAGAGTTCCTTCGACCCCTTCATGACTCTTAGGATACTTTTCTCTCCTTGAAAGATATATACCTTCTTGTCGAATTCACCAAGAGAAATCAAATTTCTCTTCAAGTCAGGTACATACCTAACTTCAGTCAATAATCTTATTGACTCATCATGGAGTTTGAATCTCACAGATCCAATACCTGCAATTTTGGAAGTTTTGTTGTTTCCCAACAGCACTGATCCATCATCTTGATCACATAATTCCTCGAAAATGTCTTTATTTGGAGTCATGTGCCAAGTGCAACCTGAATCCATAATCCATTATTTTCTTGAGTCGCCGCTCAAAACCACAAGAACATCATATGATTCGAAATCATCTTGAACAATGGCAGCATTGCCATCATCATTACCTCCATGATATTTCAGGCGTTCAGGGCACACCTTTCGAATGTGACCCTCCTTAAGTGAGCTTCACCACTATAAGATTTTTGCTGACTTTTTCCCTTCTTCTTGTCGAACTTACCATCCTTTCGCAAGAATTTCTCCTTAACGGCCAAACCTTCACCAACCGTCGAAGGTTTATGCTCCCTTTCGTTCGTTCAAGTCCTTAGAGTACAAGGCACAAAGACTTTCTTCCATACAATAGGGTTTCTTTGAAGTGAGCATGTATTCTGGGCAAAACGCATAACAACAACAACGTTTGATCTTCATCATCGATCTTTACAGCAATACTTTCAAGATCAAGAATCATCTTGTTGAACATATCCAACTACTCAGCCAACACTTTGTCTCCACTCATCTTGAATGAATACAAAGCTTGTTTCAGGTAGAGTTGATTCACCAACGATTTGGTCATGTACAAACCTTCAAGTTTCAACCATAAGCCTGACGTCATCCTTTCCTTTGATACCTATCAAAGAACCTTATCACTGAGGCTCAACAATATTGCGTTGTGTGCTTTCTCAATCATGGTCGTCTTTTTAGCTGCCGTCAACACATCATTTATTGTTGTCTCTCCCTTCAACGGTTTCAAACAATCCTGCTGAACAAGTAGGGCTTTCATCTTCAAGTGCCACAGACTGAAATCGTTCACTCCGGTGAACTTTTCAATCTCATACTTTGTTGATGACATCTTCTCCATGCTCACCGCATCAATTTGTTGTGAATTAGATACCTTAGAAACAAAGTATAATAGGTTTCTTTGTGATCAAGAAATCCACAAAGGTTAGGGTTTAGGTTAACCAAGGATATAATGATTGATTATAAACTCCTATTTTTTATTTCTCTTAAAACAAGATTACAAGTATACAAGAATAACAAATAATCTCTCTCATTTTTGAATTAGAGTTTTATCTTCCTATTTTCCCTTATGCAAAATATGAGAGACTAGTATGTTATTTATAATAAAACTAACACACTAACCTAATGGTTTTTTTTAACAACTACTCATTACAAGCTCACTTAAGGTACAAACTTAAATAATTGGATTCATAACACAAGACCCAATTAAACAATAACATGTGAGCAGACTTCAACGATATAATATTCGTACAAGGGTTTGTTTCAATATTCCACGATATGTTATAGTAATTTATTTGCTAACACAAGCATCATGGTACATGAGACAATCCAAATATTATGTATGGTAGGGTCAAATACACTAGTCATGCTTACTTTTATTTGTCTATGAACTATAGCTTTATCACTCCTATAGTCCTATACTCATATCATAAATACAAACATATTCACCCTTTTTTTTCCTGCATAGCACTAGAGTGTGGACCTCATAGGCTACTAGTACCTATAAGCTTTGGCATTTGGCACCATTGAGTGTGTTACATTCACATGCCTCATACTCTTCATTTGCCCAAACCATGCCTACTGAAAATGCATTTCAAATCGAGTACTCATGAGTTGAATTTTCTTACTTTACAGATACACTAACATTAACTTTATTTATATTGGCATGCAGTGTGCAAACTTTTGAAGTGTAATATCAGTAGAATTTAAAATAAGTTATACATTATAATTTGTATGAAAGAATCTATATATAAATTTTGGATTGAAAAGAGATGCATGGAAGGAAAGTATGGAGGGTATAAGGGAGACAAAATAAAGAAGATAATGTGCCCATGAGAGCACTCACCACAAGACTAATGTCCCAAATGGGTCCCAATTTTTGCTACTGTTGAGCGTGGTGTGGTGTTGGATAATCCTGTTGTTAAACCCCACACTCTTTCACTGTGTCATGTGCTTCTATCAACATTACTTTCTTTAATGTGTTTTCTGGTGTGGTAAGTATGGCTTCACTAAGGTGCATTCGAGTTTTCTGGTTTGGATAATTTTAATTTTAATATGTCGACAACTTAGGTATATTAATAAAACATAAAATTTAGAGGAAGAAAAAGATGTTAGATGGCATGAAGATGATTATGGTTGAAGCTTTATTCATATCTTAATATATACTTTAACAACACTAATGATACAAAGTTGTTATTGCTCATCATAGTATTGCTTTAACTTAGTGATCTCAAAACGGTGCTAACAAAAGCGACAAAATTTACGCATATTCGGTATTTGATATAGGTTAACCATCAACAATGAAAACATCATTGTATGTTCACAAATGCTTTGAAATTAATTGATGAATAAAAAACATATTCTTGAATTTCAAACAATTTTGCGCCAGTTTTGGTAAGACTATATGTTTAAGTTGTTTTTTCTTTGCTTAGAATTTTATTTTCTTTTAAAGCAAAATTATTTGTTACGTTGAATTATATAAAATCATCACCAAATACTTATTAAGACTACACCATGATGGGTTGGTGCAAGAGATAATAAATTTGAGTGTCTTGAAGAAATAGTAAGACATGTGAACTTTGACACCTGTATCTACTCACTAGAGGTAATTTACATTGTGTTCTATAATTCGTTAGCAAAGAATAGTCACGTAATTATAACATGGTAAAATTTTTTTAATTATTTTGAGTTTTCTGTGACAGCATTTTTCATTATTTAAACATAAAATAGAAAGAATAGTCATGTTTAAAGTTAATTATTACACTACTAAACAAAGTATTTATTACTCTATATCATTTAGTTTCAAAAATGATTTTATCAACTCAATTTTATTTTTAAATAAATATCATTTTAACTTTTCATTTGTTATTTTTTTAATTGTTTTTTTAGTTATTATCATATATATAATAATATTTCTTAATATATTAATATATGTGGAAAAAAGTCTTAAAGGACAACCATTTTAAATCAGATATAAGAGTATATGAATGGTGGATAATAACATGCGAAAGTGAAACTTTGATTTGGATAAAATTATCTAAATTTTACATGAAGTCCATATCTATAAATTGACAAAATCATAACGTGTCATTGTGGTTTTGATAAAAAAAAAGGTTAATACATTTTTAATCTTCAACTACATGTCCTTACCAGGATTGCATCCAGGGTAATGAAATGTATGATTGTATAGAAAAGCTAAATTTTGGAAAAAAGGTAATGTAATTTATTTTTGAACCTGCTGTTAAAACAATTTATATTTATTTGCCTATGGGAAATGTTTTACTTGTTAAAACCAATTATAAGGACAGGAAAGAGAATTGGGCTATAGGATCAACTTATTACTTGCTATTTTTGTCTTGTTTGTGATCTTCATCTGTATGTTTTTTTTTTAAGTTAAAAAATTTAGGTAAAGTTATTATTCTTGTATCCAACACATCCAAATATATAGGTGAGTTGATTTGTATTGGTATACATAGGACATTGCATTCTTTGATTGGGATTATGCAGACATATTGGTATTAACCCTTTTAGAATATTTGTGGTCCATACTTCTCTATAAGACAAGGTTTATACATAAAATCTCCATGGTGGAGCCAAGAATGAAAGAATAAAGATAGAGCCAATCCCCAAAATGTTACCATAAAGAAAAAAAAAACTAAAGCACAAAAATATAGATATATATTTGCATAAAATGGAGGAAGCAATAAAAGGAAAAGAAAATGAGTTGGTTTTTAAATAGTGGTATAGGTAAATTGGTGGGAAATTGAGAAGAGAATATGAGATGGCTTTCTTGGATCCTGTGACAGACATTAAATTTAAATGTCACTTTTATACACAAATAGTGTGGCATTTAGCATGACAAATGTTAAATCTGTCCATCATGGTTTTAATACTTTTTTTAACATTGATCTATTCAAATAAACATTGTCTGGTTTATTTAAAAACTAGGTAGAGTATTATTGAAAAAAATTGAGTAAAAGTTGTAAAAATATAGAAACTGGCTACTGTAGGTAAAAAAACTGATGTATCATGGTGGACAAATTTAACATTTACCCAAGGTTAAATGCCACCCACTAATAGTTACTATCAATTTATAGCCAAAGATAAAGGAAAAACAAGGGAATGATGAAAAGTAGTGGCAAAGAAAAGTTAAAAAGAATTCCAAGAAAATTAAAAGTATGAATGAAATAGGAATAGATCAGACAAAAGTATAATACGCATGTAAGAGATGGTAGAACTAGAGTTTTTCATTCTATCTTCCTATCCCTCTCTCTCTCTACTCTCTACTCTCTATCATTCATATCCACCACCAAAAAGAACCACTTATGCAAATTATCATGATGAAACTCCCTCTGCACCCAGCACTCCAAAAAAGTGATTACCTTCCTCATGAAAACCTTCTTACCCTTAAATTTACCTCATTGAACACCACCTTCTTCTCATTCACAATCCCCACCATTCCAAAACAATGAAACCTTTTCTTTTCTTTCTCATTGCATTCTCTTTCTTTCTCCAAACACAGTTACCACTAGTTTCTTCTGCTACAACTCTTCCCTTTCAACTCATCACTCTCCTCTCAATAAAATCAGCCCTCATTGACCCTCTCAATCATCTCAATGACTGGAAAATCAACCCTTCTAATTCTTCCTCTGCTTTCTCAAACTCCAATTACTCCCAAGACCCAATTTGGTGTATTTGGAGAGGCATCACTTGTCACCCAAAAACAGCACAAATCACTTCTCTAAACCTCTCTCACCTTAATCTTTCAGGCACAATCTCACCTCAAATCCGCTACTTAACCAGCTTAACCAACTTGAACATAAGTGGAAATGATTTCAATGGAACTTTTCAAACAGCAATTTTTCAACTCACTGAGCTTAGAACACTAGACATTAGCCATAACTCCTTCGACTCAACTTTCCCACCTGGAATATCAAAGTTAAGATTCTTAAGAATCTTCAATGCTTTCAGCAACAACTTCACAGGTCCTCTTCCTGAAGAACTAATCAGGCTTCCATTTCTAGAACAACTTAACCTTGGTGGAAGCTATTTCAGTGGCAGAATCCCACCAAGCTATGGAACTTTCAAGAGACTCAAATTCTTATTATTTCAAGGTAATACATTGGAAGGTTCACTACCACCTGAATTAGGCTTATTATCAGAGCTACAACACTTGGAAATTGGATACAACCCATTCTCAGGAACAATACCAGTGGAATTAACAATGTTGTCTAATCTCAAATATTTAGACATCTCATTCACAAACATTTCAGGTCAAGTGATTCCTGAACTAGGAAACTTAACCATGCTTGAAAATTTGTTTCTCTTTGCGAATCGGTTAAGCGGAGAAATCCCATCAAGCATAGGCAAGTTGAAATCACTAAAAGATCTTGATTTATCAGACAATGAACTCACAGGTTCAATTCCACCAGAAATAACAATGTTGAAGGAGCTAACAAGGATGAATCTTATGATTAATAAGCTAAGAGGTGAAATTCCACAAGGAATTGGTGAGCTTCCAAAACTCAACAGGTTCTATGTTTTCAACAACTCACTCAATGGTACACTACCACCAAAACTTGGTTCCAACGGGCGACTACAATTACTAGATGTTTCCACAAACTCACTTCAAGGTCCAATCCCTATGAACATTTGCAAAGGAAACAATCTTGTTAAGTTCAATCTCTTTGACAACAAATTCACCAATAGTCTTCCATCATCGCTCGCCAACTGCACCTCACTTGCTAGGGTTCGGATACAAAACAACAAACTCACAGGTTCAATTCCACAAACACTTACAATGCTTCCTAATTTGACATACCTTGATTTGAGCAACAACAATTTCTACGGGGAAATTCCTACAGAATTGGGCAACCTCCAATACTTAAACATCACAGGAAACTCGTTTGAAAGCAATTTACCTAGCAATATTTGGAACGCAAGTAATCTACAGATTTTCTCAGCTTCAAATTCAAAAATCACCGGTCAAATTCCCGAATTCGTTGGATGCGAATCGATTTACAGAATTGAATTGCAAGGGAACTTAATCAACGGTAGCATTCCTTGGAATATCGGTCATTGCGAGAAATTGATTATGTTGAACCTAAGTAGAAACCATCTCACCGGAATCATACCTTGGGAAATCTCAACTCTTCCTTCAATCACCGACGTTGATCTATCACAAAACTCACTCACCGGAACAATACCTTCAAGCTTCAACAATTGCTCCACTCTCCTGAATTTCAACATCAGCTTCAACTCCCTCACCGGTCCAATTCCTTCCTCCGGCATCTTCCAAAGTCTCCATCCTTCTTCCTACTCCGGCAACAAAAACCTCTGCGGTGATCTTTTAGCCAAACCCTGCGCCACTGCTGGAGAAAACGAACTTGAGGTCCACCGCCAGGAACCAAAGAAAACTGCCGGCGCAATCATTTGGATAATCGCGGCGGCATTCGGGATCGGACTCTTCGTTATCGTCGCCGGAACACGTTGCTTCCACGCGAATTATAACCGTGGTTTCAACGGAAACGAGAATAACGGTGAAATTGGACCGTGGAAGTTAACGGCGTTTCAACGGTTAAACTTTACGGCGGAGGATGTACTCGAGTGCGTGTCAATGTCTGATAAGATATTAGGAATGGGGTCCACAGGAACGGTTTATAAAGCAGAAATGCCAGGTGGAGAAATCATAGCCGTTAAAAAGCTATGGGGAAAACAAAAGGAAAATAACAGTAATCTAATCAGACGGAGGAGAGGCGTTTTAGCTGAAGTTGATGTATTAGGAAACGTGCGACACAGGAATATAGTGAGATTGTTAGGGTGTTGCAGCAATCAGGAAATTACGATGCTACTCTACGAGTACATGCCAAATGGTAACCTTGATGATTTGTTACATGGAGAGAATAAAGGGGACAATATGGTAATTTCAGATTGGTTCACCAGGTATAAGATAGCATTGGGTGTGGCTCAGGGAATTTGTTATCTGCACCATGATTGTGATCCTGTGATTGTGCATAGAGATCTTAAACCTAGTAACATTTTATTGGACGGTGAGATGGAATCTAGAGTCGCTGATTTTGGTGTTGCTAAGTTGATTCAAGCTGATGAATCTATGTCTGTTATTGCTGGATCATATGGTTACATTGCTCCAGGTTAGCACCATATTCCTGCTCTATTTTTTTTTTTTTTAAATATTTATCAAGAAAAATATTTCTTCGCTATTTCATTTTCATTATGTGCATTATAAATATGAAATACTAATCACCTAAACTTTGTTGTAATAAAAAAAATACTAGTAGCATGTATCATACAAATAGTGTGTATCTAAGAGGGAAGAGGCAATGGGGATTTTAAATTTTGGGACCAATTTCGGTGCATGGGTTAGGTGTACTATTGCGCATGGACCTTTATTTTTCACTTTCACACATTGCTTTTTTGTCCATTGGCCCCATTAAGAATATTGTCAATTATCACAACTACTTTGAATCATTAGGATATTGACTTTGAATTTGGTTAATCCATTAAAGTGAAATAAGTGGAATGATTTTTAATGCTAGTGTAAGTGTTTGTATGGTCTTATTATAGTACTCAAAACTAATTATTAATGGTAGATGATGGTAATAATAAATTATATTGTTTGATTTTTGTAGAGTATGCTTATACACTCCAAGTTGACGAGAAGAGTGACATCTACAGTTATGGAGTGGTGTTGATGGAAATTTTAAGTGGAAAACGTTCGGTGGATCAAGAATTTGGGGATGGGAATAGTATTGTGGATTGGGTTAAGTCAAAAATAAAGACGAAAGATGGAATAGAAGGTATATTGGACAAGAATGCAGGGCCAGGGTGTGGTTCAGTGAAAGAAGAAATGATACAAATGCTTAGAATTGCATTGCTTTGTACAAGCAGAAATCCAGCTGATAGGCCTTCAATGAGAGATGTTGTGTTGATGCTTCAAGCGGCTAAACCTAAGAGAAAGTTGCTTGGTGGTGGTGGTGGTGGTGATGTTCCCTTGGCTCAAAAGCCAGTTACCAATGAAAGCTAGGTTCATTAATTAATGTGTTCATAAGATTTAAAATGGGTTTTCTTTTTTTCTTTTTTTCTCTTTTGAAAATTTGTCTTATTGTGGGGGATTGGTATAGGAGACAAAGTGATTTTCTGTTTTTATTTTCAATGGAATGTCAAGTGTTATTTGTCCTTGTTTGTCATGACTCTGTTTGTTAATGTTTATATATTAAGAAGTGTGTGGGGTAAAAAAAAATTAACTATGCATTTGTGTATATTAATTAAATTTGTCTAGTATGTGCATTTAGGTTCAGATTTTGGCAATTACTAGTTCTATACATACTTCTCCCCGTTGATTATATATATATATATATATATATATATATATATATATATATATATATATATATATATATATATATATATATATATATATATATATATATATATATATATATATAATATCCTAAAAAGAGGACAATGTTTCATGAGATTTGAAAATGTTCAAGACTATTTTAAAGGACCAAGAAAACATGTTAAACATAATTGTCACCAATCGTGACACGATACTGATGAATTCGACTGCAACAGTGTTTCCTACATTGTATGCATTACTTTGTAAGTATCACATAATAATAATAATAAAAAAATGTGAGAAGTGGGCTAAAATTTACGGTTGACACCAAACAAATCAAGAGTGAAGATGAAAAAAAAGGACAAACTTTGTGTGGTGGTGGAAAATATAACGGATATATGGAATCATATAATAAATTCTTCCACGAAAGAGTTATATAATACATTTTAAGAGGGTGTATGCAAGATATCCACATTTCCTTAAATATGTTGAGAGCACTATTTTGTATTAGGTTAAAGAGAAGTTTGTTTGTGCTTACACCGTTCAGGTTAGACATTTTGACAATACAACAATTAACAGAGCATACACTATAAGAAAATTAGGATTTTATGACACAAAAATTGCGATAGTTACTTGATAATCATTGTAACTCTCATATAGAGACGATTGTCACGACGATTTACACCAATGGCCCTTACATTTTCTTAAATATTAATAAATATTGTGACGGTTATCATTAAAACGCCATAAATTTAAGTTCACGACGATCACAAGAACAACCCTAAATTTAAGTTCACGACGATCACAAGAACCACCCTAAAATATAGGTCACGACGGTACAACAATCGTCGCCTCCTAAACCTAGTAACACACGTTGCAACCTTAACAAACCTGAAAAACTCATCAAAGGTCACAACTGTAAACCAACAGTCACCCCTCTAAACTTTCAACCATGAACAAATCCAAAAATCCTGATGAATGGGGGCATAATATACTATTATAAACATTTATATAAAAAAAATATATCAATGTAAAAGTAAAAGTTAAAACAATCAAAATTTTGTTATTCTATATCAAAAGAATAAAAATAACTTAAATATATAAAAACAAATCTATGAATGATTCTAGTTTGACTATTCGTGAGACTATATGAGTCAGTCAGATTATCTAATTGCAAGTGCACAGTCTATTGCGTAGTTTTAAAAAGATATCGAACTCACAGGAACTAATAATCAAACTAATGTTATCTATTGGTGTTATGTAAAGCTAAGGTGAATGGTTTCTTAGATTAATCAGAATTAAAATTAAAACTAAAGTTAATTTAGAAAATATGAAAATAAGGAGAGACCAGAATGTAGATTCTGCACACCTTAGGGAATCTAAAATTAATTGGCTTAGACTTACGGTTAAATTATGTTTAGTAGAAAATAACAATTTGAAGGCTAAACCTCACACTCTCGCGCTATTGAATAAATCCACGCTTCATAACCATGAGATTTTTCTCTCGCTCTCCTATTTTAATTAAGAAAAATATTTTGGAAACTAAACAAATCTTAATTGATATCTAAAACTCTCTCGCCCTCTTCAGTATTGATGCCATATTCCTACTATCTGGTTCAACCCCCACACTCTTGCAGTGCCGACTAGAACCTTAGTTGATTCTCACTCTCGTGTCGAATCATAATAATTAAAATTAGAAACAAAGACCAAAACGATATTTTAACAAAGGTTTATGCCAATTTCATAATCGAGTCCTGTCGGGAACAACAGTTCTCATAAATGGACTCAAAGCGGTTTAGATAGACATGAATTTATTTAAAAACAGAATTAACATGGTAATAATGATTAAGGGCGACATGCTTGATATATTAAAATAGTGCAATAATAGTAATAATAATTAAAGCGATAAAAAACATGTAAATTGCGGGAAGGTAAATTGTGAAACAGAAGTAAAGGAAACTAAAATCTTCAATTAATATGACGACAAGATTGTTTATCCAAGAGTACAAGCAAATCCTAAAACTAGTGTGTGATAATCCCTCAATGTGAGTGATTACCACTTTGAAAGGTAAAAAATTCTTTAAAAAATCGATAGAGCTTCGCCTATATCTCCGGATAATCAAAACTAAGTATCTTTATGTCTTATATAGAGCTACTGCTGTTGAGACCTCTTCATTCACGTCCCAATTACTTGTTGAGAAAGAATATGGAAGTGGAGAGGAGTGAATCCAACCCAGTTCCACGCTTTTTCTGCTTCTGAAGCTAATGGTGGACTCCATGAGCTTTAAGTGACTAGATGGTGTGTTATGGTGCAATGGCGGACGCCATTAGGCCATAGCGAATGCCATGCACTAGAATGTTGCACTTTTGTACTTTTCTTCATACTTTTGCTCCCTCTTCTTACTTCATGCATGAATAAGCTCTATACTCAACTAATACCTGAAACATGAACAAAACTGGACATAACATTGACAAAACAAAGTAAATAACAGTAAATAACATGCAAATTGAGTATAAAAACATGATGTGTTTTCATGCTATCAAACTCCCTCATACTTAGATTTTTGCTTGTCCTCAAGCAATAAACCAACTTGGATAAAAAAACGAATTAAGCTCAGTTCGAAACAAAGACACACAAGGCTCTAATTGCATGCAATCGCTAGGCTATGCTAAATCAACCGAGAATACAAATCAAGACCAAGGATACCGTAACGACACAATTTTTCAAAACCTTCCTCATTGTGCAAACCAATTCGAACCATGCCATTATAGCTCAACCTATGTCTCTTGCTCTCTGTCACTCCTTTTCATTCAAGCGCAATGACATTAAGTGTGTTATTCTTACATTACACATGGTAAGCTAACTTGTTAGTGTCTAATGATCTCATCTTCTTATTTTTTTTTTTCTTAGTTCTTCGAATTTAAAGTGTTCGCTCGGGTGAGAGCCACGTAACTTAGAAGAAAGATATCCTATCATTTTATTTTCTATTTCAATCATTTTCAATTAGGCTCAAAGATCATACACATATTTACATCAGTAACTTACTTAGTGCATGCATAAGGATGGCGCTGACTGCTAATATAAACTACTTAGGAGCTACTTTGACAACTTCGAGCCTAAGGTCTCGTCATAATGGTTACTCAAATCGATATCACATCACGAGTGAATTTAGAGTGTCAGAACGGTATCAGTGGTATTGAAACTTTCCCAAGTTTCCCTAACATGTGTAAAGTGCAACAACCTACATATTTTGCAAGTGTGTGCAATGAATTGAAAATTATGTTTTTGTTGGGGTCAATTCTAAGGGAAAAAATAACATGCAATTAAGACTCGACAACAACAAATGACATCAAAGCAAAACTAAAAATTTAAAATAAAAACGATAAATACTAGAAAGCAATAAAATAAAGAAAAAATATGAAGTAAACTGATAAAGTTCCTCCCCCACACTTAAACCAAACATTGTCTTTATGTCTTGATAAAAGGTGGAAGAAAAATGACAAACTTGTAGTGACGACTACTGATGGCTTCAGCCTCGTGCTCGTCCACGCCAATCTCTACCAAACTGAGGTATGCACATACCCACAAGATAAATGTAGTCTTGCAAGCCCTCCATACGTACTGTCACAGCTGCCATATCATATACCAAGTCTGGCATGTTATAATCGTTCATGTATGCATAATCATGTTGGTTAGCCTGGAGTTGCTGGATGTGCGTCATCATGTCAAGCTATTGAGCTTGCATATCACGAATCAACTGATCACGCTCGACATCCAGAGTGTTGTGGTGTCTTAGCTCAGCAAAGACATCATCAAGAGTGGTCTTGATAGCGGCATAATTATCCCTCCTACGGGGCCTTCATGTTGGTGTCCGGAGGATGTACCTGTAAAAATGTTAGAAGTATCGTGTGTAGTGTGTTAGTGTGTCGTAGTGTCAGGAGCATCATGCTCTAAATCATTAAGATTATCATCATTAGTATTGTCCTCATTACCATTGGTGTTAATGTTATCACCGGGTTCTGGGGAATTCAGATCAAATGTCCAAGTGTGTCTATTTTTCACATCAATCCTTGCAAGGATAATGCTACAAAAAACTTTGTTTCTAACCATCAAATGATACCTGCCATCAGATTTATTCTTAATCAATCGCATGTTGCGGAAGGCATCTAAGTCTAAGAAGGAAGTGAGTAATGGCTCAAGTGTGGCCAACTCAGCATGAAGGTCCATTGCAAGGGCTAGAAAGGTGATAAGCCCTCTGATACAGATGGGGCCAGAAATCCTATGGGCAACAAATTGCATATGTGTAAGCATGAAAGGTGTGGGATTAATCTGTGTCAATACAAGTGCGCAATGCGGAAAATAAAGTTCTTTCGAATTAAACTTTCCATTATTCATTCGTCCTAAGAGTGTGTAAGCTAGGATACAGTGAAATTACCGAATTTTTGGGTTATGGGTGGCAGTGGATTTGAGAGCTTTCCAATCGAAGGTGATATCGCTAGATAAGCTCTGCCAAAATCAGAAAGTCATCAGACGAATCGTTCTCTAGGGTAATTTCGCAAGCCCAAGCATCTCCATGGGGGAATGCAGTAAATCAGCAATCTGATCATGTGTAAAGTCATAACTAGCATTAAACATCCTAAATCTAACTGTGCTAGAGACACGGATCGCGCCTTGTTGCATGGCATAATAGAATGAACTAAGGAAATCATATGTAAGCCTAACATATGTAGGACTAGTCATAACACATAAATCAATCATCCATAAGTTTCCTAACATTAATCTAACAATGTTAAACAACCATAGGGTACACATAGCAGTTTCTTCAATATACCTGGTCAGTGTGACAAAACAGTAGAAAAGTTGTGCGTGCCTATTTCTTTGGTTTTCTCCTTTTGTTCCCTCCGTGTATTTAATTCCCATATAATCGAATTCTCTCCTCTATCTAACAACCCTTGGAGGCATTTTTGAGAAAGTAGATAAGAGCTTTCTGAAGAAGAAAAAAGGAATAAATTGAAGGATTTTTTGAATGGTAATGAGAGTTGGTGAGTTAGAATGATGTAGAGGGAAGTTGGAGGGTTAGGAAAATAGTGGGGAGACAAATAGTGGTGAATGGAGGAGTTTTTGGAGTGTAGAAGTTGAAAAGGGTTGTAGGGATGTGTTTATCCCATGTTCTGCCACTGAGAGGTAATGGCGAACGCCATTAGACTAATAGCGAATGTGTGTTGATTATACCAATCTTATTAGAGCATGTCCCAAAGATACATATCCGCTGCCTAATATTGATAAACTAGTTGATATTTCTATAGGTTTCAAGCTTTTGTCCTTCATGGACGCATATAGCGGGTACAACCAAATCCTAATGTTGATGATGGACAAAAGACACACAACTTTCATGACTAAGTCGGGAAACTACTACTACAACTTAGTGCCCTTTGATCTGAAGAAGGTCAACGCAATATATCAGCAGATGGTGAACAAAGTCTTCCGGACTGAAATTGAGGATATACTCGAGGTCTAAATGGATGACATGATCGTAAAATCCCAAGAGGAATCCGACCATGCTCTCCACCTAAAAAAATTCTTCGACCAGACGAGAAAGTGCAAGATGAGGTTTAACCCAGAGAAGTGCACGTTCGACGTATGGGCGAGGAAGTTCATCGGCTTTTACCTAACAGAACGGGGAATTGAAGCCAACCCCAACAAGTGTCGAGCGTTCTCCGAGTTCCTGACGCCTAAGTTGAAAAAATAAATACAATCCATCAACGGGATGCTCATCTCACTATCTCATTTTGTGTCCAAATCAGCTCAACACGCACTCCCATTTTTCAAACCCCTTTGCAAATAAGCAACTATCGAGTAGTCCGATGAGTGTGAGATAACCCTGCTCAACCTCAAACGAACCCTCTCTGAACCATCAGTCATTTCCCAACCAAATGAATGGGAGACGTTTTACCTCTACCTATATGTCACAATTGAGGTTGTGAGCGCAACCTTCATCTGCGAGAATACCGATAGGCAGAAACCCATATATTTCTTGAGCAATGCCCTACAAGGGCCTGAACTCAGATATCAACAAATTAAGAAGGTCATGTAGGCCCTCATCATTGCAGCGAGGAGGTTATGACATTACTTCTTGGCCCACACGGTCGTCGTACGGATAGACCAACCCATCAAACAGCTGCTCAGATGTCTCGATATGGCAGGAGGATGCTCAAATGGTCATTTGAGCTATCATAATTCGGCATCCAATACAAAATTAGGAAGGCTCTTAAAGCCCAAGTTATGACCGACTTCATGGCAGAGATGACTCATTTTTCCTCCCCGACCAGCGAAGCGATGCAGACATCATCCTCGAAAACGAATACAGTATTTTGATCGAGGTGTCCTTGTCTTTATCCTTTTCAACCTCGTATACACAGAGGAAAGGAAATTCATGCACAAACAAATAAGCAAACCATGGACAAATGCTACGAACTTTTATGTGGTGAGACACACTACCACATTTAATTAGAGAGGATTCCTTCAACAATGGTCTCCCTGACTTTAGATTGTCCTAATTTAATTTAATTTTTTAAAATGAGTGTTCATTATAGAGAAATGAGAAATATGAGTGATCTCTCCAATTTTTTGGAATTCATAATTTAGGGTGGAATTTACCTTTTTACCCTTGTCACTGCCTCTAATTTAACCACTAATCCAATTGCATCACTATTAATTTACCAATTAGTGAATGTTAAACATGCTTAGAGGAAAATGGGTGTAGTTTTATATTTGTGAGTGTCCTAAACAAAGATGCCCTCGCCCGAGAGTTGTGTTGCCTAGGTGATATCCTCGCGAGAACAGAGGGCTCACCCTTGGCACTGATGATGTGTGTAATGTTGTTAGTTAGAGGAAAAAGAATCCACCATTTCCCCTTGAAGATAAGGTGGTCAACAACTTCCTTTTATCATGAGTTAACAGTTGTCGCCTCTAAGGGTTAGCCAAACCCTAGGCCCAGAAAACCTCTATAAATATTTCCCCCAAGGGATAGACGGGGAAAATCTTAACCCATACATATCATACCCACATACGCTTATACTAAACACTCCATTGATATACATAGACTCTTACCTCACGTGAGCAGGTCCTCTAAATCATTGATTCACCACCAAACACCATCATACATGACTTATTGCCTCCGTGTGCAAGCCCTAACCACCATACAATGTAATATACCTACAAAGACCTCTGAATGTCCCTGCTCTTTGCAGGAAAACTCACATACACATATGGGACTCAGTAAAACTAACATGGGCCACACCTTTTTTGTCACCATCACCCTACTCGTTGTCACCCTCCACTCTTATACCTAGTTGCTAGTGGGCATGGTTAACAGGAGAGTTCTGTTAAAACAAGATTTGTTCATGACATATATCCTTTAGGTCTTTATGATAAAAAGTATTGAAAGAACATTGATGTTATCTAATGTGTGTTATAAGTATGCAGATTCCAGAGTTATTCAGAATCTAATAAAAGAACGCATTTAAGAGAAGTTGAGTTATTGGTTTCTGATGGTTCAGAACTGAATCATGTTCTTAAGTTAAGTTTGATGATATAGGTTTGTGTAAACTCTGAAGCTGAATGTATCAGAATCAGAAGAACAATATATTATGTCTACACTTATTGGATGTATTAGCTTCTAGTAATCATTCAGAACCAGTAACCAAGCTAAGTTATCTCTATTGCATATATCTACTCTCAACGGATCTATGGGACGAAGTAATAGTGATTATCATACCATAAATTTTAAGCATACACACATTATGAAGCTTAACGATTACAAGGAACTTGTCCAAAAGTAGTAGATAGATAGAGGTCGTAAAAATTAGAATATATGAGATGAGATAATAATTGAGGGTGATTCATTATATAATACTAGTAGAAGACTCGTGCGTCCGCACGGGTATAAAAAAAGTATGAGATATAATATTAAAAATATTGATAGCCGGATTATATTCAAATGCACATTAAGATCAATATTTATGCATATCTTTTTGTTTGGATTCAACTGATTGTATCTCGTGTCACTTTGTGAAGTAAAGTCTAACACGTTTTAAACATTAAAGTGAAAAAAGTGAAAAGATTGGAATATATAATAATTAATTTTTTTTATTTTTTTTAACAATATTTATGCATGTTTTCTTGTTTGAATCTAATTGATTATGTCATGTGTCACTTCATAAACTTTTTTTATAAAACAATGAAAAAAATGGAATCTAATTGATTGTCTCTTGTGTCACATAATTGAAAGCAATATATATATATATGTTTTCTTAACTTAACAAAATCAAATGAGTTGTGTCTCGTACGACTTTATGAGTTATTCTAATAGCGGAATCAAATGGGTTGTGTCTTGGCAGAATCAAATGGATTGTGTCTTGTGCAACATATGAATACATATGGCAATGCAATTAAAAACATTCAAATGTTATCGTTTTATATCAACTTAATTTTTAGCCAATCAATTTTATATGAACTTTTGAAGGATGTGATAAGAATTGTGAGTCAATGTAATATGCTGAAACTAGATGATTAAAGTGATATGCTATATTGCAGACCGCAACAATAAAATCATATAAATTTGGGTAATTATTTTACTATACATGGAATTATGAGTTACTACTAAGTGTTGAATGGTGCACAAATAAAAATCCGGGTTGAATTTTTTCATGATAATTCTTTCTATTATTTTCAACATATTTTCATGATTAGTTATGAACAGCACATGCTATTAGTGAGAATTACTATAACCAGCAGCAGAACCAACGGGCAAGTGCTTAGTTATTTTCCCTGCTTGTCTTCTAATAGATTATATATGATACAAATTTCTAGTTGATATTTGTTTCTAACACTTTCTGATATATTAATAATGTGGCTACGACAGACAGTTGTTTCCTTAACGAGGAAAGAATTGGAAAATGTAAAAAGCCTCATGTTGCATTTATCTGTGATAGTAAAGGATCTAGTATGTTATCTATGTACTGTAATGTGTAGTTGGTACTTTCTATATAATTTTGTAAATTTTGTAGGATAAGATTAGAAACATTTATCGTCATCTTCTCACTAATAAGAAGCATCATCGAAATATAGTTTGAAAATTGTCAGCTAAACCACCAATTTTGATATACTACAACTTAGATGCCACTCCTAGTGAAAGCAAACACATTTAGCCTCATGGTATCTCCTTAGCAATGAATTGGTAAAAGAATCCGGGGGAATTGTCGAAAACTTGTGGCAGAAAGGTTTTCCGCCAAACAGAAGTGACACACATTTTAGAAGAATTTTGTGTGCAAACGTCACAGCAGATGAACATTATTATTAGAAGAAAAAAATGTAAGATCACCCGGAAAGTCCAGGAGGATGGACTAAATCATGTTTAAGCTTTAATTGATTGTTTCTACTTTTGCATACAGAAAACCAGATTCTATTAAGCACTGTCCTATATTGTGCTAATTGATTGTTTCTACTTTTGCATACTGAAAACCAGATTCTATTAAGCACTGTCCTATATTGTGCTAATTGATTGTTTCTACTTTTGCATACAGAAAACCAGATTCTATTAAGCACTGTCCTATATTGTGCCACGACAAGCTTTCGAAGATGCGTAAACTTGATAACTTCCACATATTCCTACAAATTCGGCCCTGACCAACAAAAGCATGTAATTAATCATAGAATAAAAAGATCACATGAATTGAATGCATGATTCACATTATATGTTGAGAAATCGGCTACAATCCAAGGATGCATATCCATCATAAAAGAGTGTAAATGATTAGGATCCATAACCCAATAAGGCTAAATGCATATCCATCATAGAAGACTGTAATTGATCTTTTATCAATGTCCATGATTACAAACAAAACTTAAAACCATTTTAAATCCAATAATATGGGATAGAGATAAAGAGAAAATCATAGAGACATTCCCTCCCTAAACTAGCTCCAATCACATTCTCCAGCAAACATTAGAGTAAAGCTGAAATACCTGAAAATCTAATCATGAGATGCAAGATTGAGTTTCTCCTGGTACAAGTTTAATAGATAAGACGACTCCTTCTCAAAAGGTTTGATAAACCTATCAAGAAACCTCTTCTCAGGCACTATAAATGGAGTAATTAAGCTGGCGTCCTTATTTCTCAAACCATTATTCAGAAGAAATTGCACAACCAAGGCCCTTGGAATGATCCTTTTTTTCAAACTCAAGTTAAAAACCGAGGGGTTTCTGGGAAGGGCCAGAGCATCCCATCCCAATTGATTTACCCAGAAATCCATCACCAAATTAATCTTATCAATGGATGTTACCATACAATAAGGTTGCTTTTTAAATGCTTCGATGACATCTTCATCAGACCAACCCCAGTTCTTAAAGGCATCCACTCTGTCCTTCCACCTGGTTTTGGTTACTGTTGTTTTGACAATCAATGCTATACCAAAAGTTGTTTTGGAAGGATTAAACCCCAAATCCTTTAATTCCTCCACTAAAGTCATCAAGTCAGGCGCCATCAATATCCGAGTCTTTTTGACTCGAATAAAGAATGCAATGTTAGCGTCGGCTACTCCATTCTCAATGAGCAATCTGATATTTTCTGGCACTTTGGTGCTTCCAAAGACATATGAATTGTTAAGTGCAAGAGCAATAGTTTCCTGGTGAGATTGCAAGAATCCATAAACCAAATCATAGGTTGGGGCTATATTATTCTCCAAGCTTCGTTTCAAGACTCCAGGGTGGTTGCTGAGAATGTTAACAAAGTCAGAGTGAGAAGCACCTTTGGAGAGAAAAAATTCAAACTTGGGTAATATCGTTTGGGAGACGTTGGAGGAAAGCAGGCATGGTGCCCTGGCAATAATGGCTTGTATCTGGGAAATAGAGAAACCGTAGCTTGTGAAGAAGTTGATAACGGAGTCGGGCTTTTGGGTGGTTTTGAAAACAAGACGGTAGGAGGAGCAAAGTTTGGAAGCGGTTTGTGGGGAGAAATGGAGATTGTCGATGAGGTAGGAAAGTTGGAATGAAGTTGGATCGGAATGGAGAGAGGATGGCGGTGATGGTTGTGTGGAAGTAAAGCAGTTGAAATGGGTTAGGGTTTTGTTGCGGCGTGTAAAGGAATATGAAATCAGGTTTGTTACCGGCGGCCGAAACGGTTCGTTCAAGTTGATGAATGGGAAGGAACCATCTATTGGGAGTGCCATTCTTAATGGATAAGAATTGCTACAACTATTTGGATAAGCCTTATGCTTGTCAATGTTAAACTGAATCTTCACACCAGCTTAACAAGCCATTACTAGGTAGGTGAACACCCCTGCTATGCACCAGAGTTGCTATGTTAAAAATTATTCAAATATTAAATTAATAATAGGTTTGATTAATTAAACAAATGTAGTCTAAATTTTAATTCATACATTGAAAATTAAATAATCTACTCTACTATCAAGCAATTACAAATAAGTTGCCCAAACTACCACATATACCCTTTCACCTAAATAAACTTACACTATCAAAAGGTTATTTAGGTAACTAACAAATTAACCCTTCACTTTTTCAACTTTTTTGAGTGGATGCCCCAAGTGTTCATTTTTCATTGGTCCAATTTAAATTACATTTTTTCCCTCCAACACAACCTTACACTAAAAAAAAACAAAAAAAAAACCCTCATCTTTCTCATATTCTCCCTCTCTCTATCTCATTCTTTTTGTCTTCTATTTTTTTCCAGAAACCCTAAAAGCACCGATGCCGCCGTTGTCTCCCCTACTATCAGCCACCATCACCTCCAATGAAAAAACCAAAGGTATATTCGCACTCCTCGTCTCATGGACTTCCAAATGAACCGATTGGAATTTTGTTTTGAACAAACTCACTTTGACCACCCTTTCTCCATCTCCGACGGGTTCATTAAGCAATACGATCGTTTCTCCGTGAACCGATAGGAATTTGGTCTTTTCACTAAAATATCAACGTTTTTGAGTTTTTTGGGTTATTGCTTGCTTTTTTCAGGCAGATCAACCGAAGAAATTGAAGTTCTTGCTTTTCAATTTGTGTTGTTGCAAGGTGTATGGGTCTAGAAAAAAATATAACCATGTTTAAACAATTTCTTTCTTAACTTTGACTCACAGACATCAACCATATGCTTCTGAATCTGATGTTAGAAGGCTTTTAGACAACTTGCTTTACAGGTTTCATTCTCTATCTTATGTTTTTCTCCCAAAATTTTGTTTCTTTTAGATTTATGTATTTTCATTTTTATTGGGTTTTTTTTAGTTTTTTTTCTTCTTCAATATTTGGGTTTTATTTGTATTTCAGTGTTATCTAGATGTTATCAGAATATGAAATTATGGTGTTGTTGTTATAGGTCGTTGGTGTTGCTGCCACTGTTATAGTAGTTACGGTGTCAATAACATTGTCTAAAAAGCCTAATTCTATGGCTTCTGCTGCAGTTGCTTCTGCAACTTCTTTAGTAGCTTATCACTGCATTGTAATAGACACATGTACTACCTAAACATAGTATTGCGACTATATACAAAACGATAATATCGAATATCACAGGTGCTGAACTGAAATGAGCATACAATTGAATCAGGTTAGCGTTAAAGTTTCTGAATTTCAATTCGATTGTTGAAATGTTTTTCTGTCAGGTTTATGTAAAAGAAGTTAAGAACATGGCTGACCTCTAATCTTTTGTGAGCTTTTGAAACAACTGACCAAAATTGCACCTAATTGTGAATTTTACAGTGGATGGATGTTCACAACCAAAGTTGAAGAGGGTTTTGCTCCATTCCATTCATTCCCCTTCCATCCCTTCACCATTAGCCCCTAATCAAACACTATATTACTGTAACTTTAAGGATACAAGAGATTGGTGTTTAATAACTTTATAACTATGATCTTGAAGTTTTCTATGCTATGCTATATGCTGACATTGTTATCTCTTTATACAAACCGCAGGTAGATCAAGGCCTTGTCGTTGGCAGTAATTTCCCATTCCTTAATCGTCACCAATTAATTGTGACTCAGTTTCTTCCATTGATGTCTGTAGATGAAGGTGTTGGTAAAACACCACCTCTAGTGCCTTTCCTTCATGGCTACTTTGGTGGATACGAGCTTAATTGAAGAGTAGATACAAGAAAAATGGTACCTTATATTACTGTTGTGTCAACATGTTTTAGATATTAAATCATTTTGATTATTATTCATTATGAAATTTATATATTACTTTATTATACAATGCTTAATTGAAAGGACTAATAATTTTGTTGGAACGTATAGACCAATTGTTTGTACCTGATATTTTCATTTCTCTTCTTTATTTAGTATAATAATGCTTCAATCTAATGTTGTATCTTGATTGAATAATCTTATGTTTTACTATAATTAGTATACTTTTGATTTGTTCTCCAGATATAATGATATGAGGCTCTGAATTCTTTATTTAGATATAATGATATAAGGAGAAGTTTAAAATGTTGAAGAAGTATGGATTATCGGGTGAGTACCTAAATTTTCATACTTATTATACCTTTCATGAGATTTAGTTTTTCATAATGATCTCTCATTAGTTTTTTTACCTAATGAGAGATCATTATGAACTTCTGCAGGTTTTGATATTCAGATTCGAATTCAGATTCAGATTGGATGTTTCTGTTTTTTATCGTTACTTAAAAGACAGAGTTACAATCAATGAAATACCCGGATATGTGTTGGGATTCTTTGATTTTTCATTTGCATTTTTCATTTGGAGCTACTAATATTAATATTGATGTCATTGATATAGTCGTAGCCATTTCTAAGAGTCTACAAAATTTGGAGCTAATAATATTAATATTGATGTCATTGATATAGTCGAGGTAATTTAGTGTGCTTTGGTTGGTCTAACTGGATCAAATTCATTTTGATCTTTCTTACGAGGCGGCAGACAAATTGGGAGATCGATAGTAGTTTGTCTTATGTTAAAACATGTTTGTTTTTCATGCGGTTGAATGAATCAGTTATAACATTAAACGACTTACTAAATTTTTAGTTCACTTAATTTGGAGTTTTAATTAAGATAGTTTACATTTATTATTTTGCTTATGAATTAACATTGATAATTTGATAATTTACAATGTAGGTTGCCAAACTATTTTTGTGAATTTGATAATTTACATAATTGTTTGTTGTTTTTATTGTCTAAACAACCATTACAAAAAGTTATCAAGTTGTCAATTTTAGTTTGTGAAATCCAATACAATTTAATTGTTATAAGAGACTAATTTAATTTCTGTGTTATTGTTTTTCTCTTCATTTGTGCATTATACATATATATCGAAATATTTGCTCTCTATTATTACATGATAATTTTACCCGTGCGGGAGCACGGGTATTCGACTAGTATAAGTAATAAAATGAACTTTTCATCCACCAATTAAACATTTTTAAAGTAATTAAATTAAATGATCTCAGAATATGAAATATAAGTTTCAACAATTTTGTTAAAATAAAATAACTTTAATTAATCTATGGTAATATTTTGTCATGTTATAAAAACTAAAAGTTCTCCAACCTGATTACATCAAGAATGGGAAAAGAATATTGGATAAAAAGCAGAAAATTACAAACCAATTACAATTACGAAAGAAATAACAAAAGGTCTTTACTAAATTCGTAAAAACTACAATTGGATTGTGTAATTTCTCCACAAAAAGACAACTTCCAAATCAAAGATTTTATACACCACACCATATTGTTAAAATTTTACTCCTCCATCCGGAAACAAATTTCATTCCTTAAAAGCCATAAACTCCACATTATAGCTAACCAAATCACTCCTAATTTGTCTTCTTTGGTTTTTTTTTACACGGCAAAAATTGTACCATTCCATAAAATTCGGAAGATACTTTTCCTCCTTCATATCCAATTTATCAATCCAAATAGCTATTTCTCTCCAATTTGTCTTAACCACATTACAACCGAAAAAATAATGTTTCAAACTTTCTAGAGCAACCCCACAAAATACACAATTCAAACAATCAATATGAAAATTAATACCTCTATAGACCAAAAGATCCTTTGTTAGAATTCTATTCACAAAAAGTCTCCATCCAAATGCCTTTATCTTGGAAGGAACCTCCATCTTCCAAATTAGAGACAACGCCATGGTATACTTATTAAGCGGACCATAAGGAATACGGTAGAAAGCGTAGGAGGCATAACAAAATGATATTATAAACCCGATATCGGGTTTTGCAACCCAAGAGATGATATCTAAATCTTCCTTCGAAATTCCATGAACTTGAATTCGTTCCCTCAAAGACTCCAAATCGGCCACAAGAACCAGATTATGAGAAACCGCCCCACTAAGACCAAAATCATCCCAAACCCACATGTCGTCTTTCCATCCCCCCCATTGCCGCAATTGAAACCCTTTTCAAAGTCGAAACCTCATACACATCCGGAAATTTCTCCTTCAACAAAACTACATCCATCCATCTAGCTTCCTAAAAAGGAACGGTATAACGTCATCCTACCTTGAATCTACAACAATTCATACAAGGGTCAAAAGTGACTTTCTTACAAAGCGAAGAGATGTCCTTCCACCAAAAAGTCATAGAAAAGGAAACATTATTTTTACTTTCTTCACTAATGACCTTAGAGGCTATATCATCATATCTAGCTCTTAATAAATGATACCAAAGACCATGTTGATTTTGAAGGATTCTCCATCTCCATTTATTAAGAAGGGACACATTAAAATCCTCCAAACTTTTTACACCTAAACCTCATTTCTCAATGGGTAGGTAATATTTTCAACTAACCCAATGAATCTTCCTTTTGTCTTCCACCCCACCCCCCCCAAAATTACTTTGAAGCTTGTTAAATTCTTTAACTACTTTCTACAGACGATGATTTTTCATCCCCATCCTCAAGTGCGTCAAAGGAGAATCAATCCCTCACATCCTACGTGAAATCCACGAGGGGATCAATGCCCAACATCTAGGCGGAAGGAAAGCCCTACGATCAAGATATTACTGGCCAATGATGCAACATGACACGAAGGAACACGTGAAAAAATATGACAAATTCCAACGACACGGGGATATGCATTTAGCTCCCCCCCCCCCCAACGAGCTTAAGACAATGTCCTCTCAGTGGTCATTCGCTTGGTGAGGCCTGGACATCATAGGTCCCTTTTTCGTCGGTTTAAACCAAAACAAATACCTAATCGTCGGCGTAGAATACTTCATAAATTGGATAGAAGCAGAGGCTTTAGCCAAAGTCACGACACTAAATATATTGTGTTTCTTCAAGCGAAACATCCTTGTCCGGTTCGGGGTACCCCAAGTTATCATCACTCGTAATGGGACACAGTTCACAGACAAATATTTCCAGTTATTCGTCGCTAATGTAGGAACCAAGCAACAATTTGCTTAAGTTAAACACCCACAAACAAATGGGCAAGTTGAGGTCACGAACAACGTAATCCTAGGAGGACTCAAGCAAAGATTAGATAATGTGAAGAAGCATTGGATCGAGGAACTATGCAGCGTGTTATGAGACTACCGAACCACGCCTCATTCTCGTCTCCTCGACAGCGGTCAACAAAATTTTTAGCCTTCTGAACTCGAGGTCCTTAGCAGTAGTCCCTTCAGCATACATGGTTGCCATTATCAACATCCTCATCACAGAGCTAGCATCCTGGGCCAGAACCAGCCTCTTCCCCGGCCTGTCCATCTCTTCCAGGTGTAGAGATTCTGCTCGGTGGATCTGGAGAGAGGTCTCCTCAAAGAACTTGGGCTTGAGGAAGCATGTAAGAATCCCGAACTTCTCTTTTGAACGATCCTTGGTTAAGTCCAAAATTTCCTCGGCCCTCGGCTTTTTTCCTCGTTAAGACGTGCCTCCTGGGGAGTCGTGTTCAACTCGATGGACGGTGGAGGGGGCCCCGACCCAGTTTCGATCGGATCTAATCGGTCGGCCAGTCGCGTCTAAGTTATATTCTTCCGTTTTGTAACGGTCTCATTCTTCATCACCCGGTCTTGAACGCCCAATATTGAACATGAAAAGAAAATAAAAATGAGCATGTTAGGACACGGAAAGATGCGAGCAAAAATCGAAAAGCGAGTATGTAAAGTTAATTCTAGACTACCAAGATAGGCAAACACTTCCTCCCTTGTCTCACAGGCGATGAGCTTTGCCACACCTATCTAACAGGTTTGCATTAACGGGCCCCCACATTTATCCAAGATCTTTCAACCTTGCTCATCCACACACTGAATCAACGATAAGCTAGACACAAACTTTTTCAGCACCTCATAGTTGCCCTTGTCCTTAGGGCTCATCTCGGAAGCAACAGTCAGATACGCATTTGTTCCTCGGGAGAAGTGGTCACGAGTCCAAAAAAAATGAAACTTTAACATCAGTCGAGAAATTTTCCTCCCTTGTTCGTCGAGCAACATGTTTCCCTCGTCATCGGTATCTTCCCCCTAAAAATACACCGAATCCCGAGCACTCGCTGTCAGAGGCTCCACCAGGTAATAAAAGTCCTTGAATGATGTCAAAGCTAGGTATTTAGTATTTGTACATTGGACCTTATCTTTTTGTGTCTAGGTTGCATCATTATCTCAAGACACCTATAAAACATGTCAAAAGCATCTGGGCAAGTTAAAAATATGAAATTTTATGAAAAACCATGTTAGGAGTCGACACATCCATGTTAGAAGTTGACTCTCTCTGAAGAAAAATTAAATCAAATATCTCTAGTGCATAGGAGTCAAGACATAGGCCTTTGGAGTTGAGACACAACATGAATGGACCGACTGTAACGCCCCAAATTTTATTTAATTATTTAAATTGGATTTATGGTATTTTATGTTATGGAAGAAAGAACTATTATTCAATATGATATTTAATTCTAAGAATTACATTATATGGAATAATTATTTGGTGAATAATAAAATAATTTGAATAATAAGAGGTAAGGGGTAAGGTGGTCATTTGGTGAAATTAGTAAGGGTAAAGGTGGAAGTTCATAGATTGGGTCTAAGGGGTTATGTTGAAATAAGGAAAAAGAGAAAAAAGAATCGTGTTTTGGGAAGCGATATATCGATCATGAAAAGAGAGAAGAAGGAAGAAGAAGGTTAAAGGCTTGAAGAATAATCTGCGGAGAAGGAAGAGATTGCTCATCAAAACCAAGGTAGGGGTGGGGTTCTTCCGTCTCTTAAGGGTTCTATAATATGAATTATGTTGTGTTGTTGATTAGAAGGTTTGGGATTTTGGTGCTTGAATATGAATTGGATTGATTGATTGATAAATCATGGTTGTTGTGTGCTAATATGGAATAAATGATGATAAGAGTAATTCTGAATTATGAATAAATTAGGTTTGTGTCTTTTGAGTAATTTGAGGTGTTTGATGATACAACTTGAGTTAGGAAGATATGAATCTATGAAATAAAATGAATTGGGTTGATACATGTTGATATATGTGTTTATTGGTCTATTTTGAAGCATTTTCGTTTTAGAAAATTTTGGTTTTTGGGGTTTTTGAAATAAGAATTGCAGCAGGAAATTAATGGAGAAAACAAAATTTTGGACTACATAGCTCCTGACATGGGCAGTGTCACAGGACACGGGCGCCTGTGTCAGCCCTCTGTGTGTAGAAAAGAAAAGTTTTGGGCTACAGTCAGCCTGACACGGTCTGTGTCATAGGACACGGGTGGCTGTGTCAGACTACTGTATTGGGTATTTGGTTGCTGTTGAAAGTGGAATGCAGGCCTTCTGACACAGGTCGTGTCACAGGACACGGGCGGCCATGTCAGGTGTCTATTTTTGGTGATTTTTGCTGATCTCTGATGTTTTCGTGTTGATTTTTGTAGTCGAGTTGTTTATTGTTGTATAGCCGATAAAACATGATTGTTTTGATGAATATTTGGTGATTATGAAATGGACGATGCACATGTTGACTAATGTTGTAGTATGCTAAAATATGCATGATGTTGATGAAAATGGTTTTTTTTTTGTGTTGTAGTTGTTGTCGTTGTTAGTGCAGGACATTGGGGTTGATAAATGTTGATGTATCTGTTGATGTATGTGGGGTGTTGTTGTCGTTATATGCTCTTATTGTTATTATCATAGGTTGTTATAGTTGAAAATGCATGTTGTAGGTGTTGATAGGTGTTATTATTGATGTTATATGTTATTGTAGTTGATGATGCATGAAGTAGATGTTGATTGGAATTATATGACGTTATTATGTGTTATTGGTGTCGGTGTAGTTATAAGTTGTAATAGTTGTTCAGTATTATTGTATAATAATGATATATGTTGTAGGTGTTGCTACGTGTTGTTGTTGTAGTTGTGGACATATGTTGTGGTAGTTGGTAGGTGTTGTTGTATGTTGTTGATACATGTTGTGGATGTTGTTATGTGTTGTTGATAATGCTAATGCATGATATCATTGTTGTTGTACGTTGTTCATGATGCTAATGCATGATATGGTTGTTGTTGTATGTCGTTGATGGTGTTGTTGTGTGAGGTTGATATTGTGGTTGTTGCATATTGTCATTGATGGTGCATGACATGTGCATAGTCGTTGATGTCGTGATTGAGTACAATCACCGTGGATGGTGTGGTCATGCAATAGGGACCGTACGAGGGTGTGATCATGAAAGCTAAATTGTTAGATGTATGTTTAATAGGATTGTATGACAAGACTAAAATCAATCGTTAGATAACCCTAAATTTTTAAGATTAAAATAACTGAATTAAACATACTTGCATATTCACACCTCTAGGGTAATCTCTTTTTGTTGCCTTATGAAATATGGTTGTGTCCCTCGAATGTAGAGATACCTTAACTTGTTGCCTAAAGAAATAAATCATCACAGTTGCCTTTCGAATAAAAGATCATATTCCCTCGTTGTCCCTTCAAAGTTGCCTTCGAATAAATGATCTTGTCCCTACGAAAATGATGATAGTCCCTTCGAATTTGTAAGGTATCTCTACATGTTGCCTTTTATGACCATAACAATGACCCTATGTTTGTCCCCCCAAATCTAAGGATAAGACTACTTACTAAATAATAGTAAGGATAATTCTATTCCTAAGGAAACAAAAATGACAAGAAAGACCTTACAACTTAGGGTAAGTAACTCTTAAACGCTTGCTCACAACTTTCAAAACAAATAATTTTAACACCCCACCCTCTTTTTCAAAATACTTTCAAACAAGTAAACACTTTGTATACATTCATACGAGAATCATTACAAAGTTAAATCTTTACGAAAATATTTTAATCACACACTACAATTTTCAAACAAAACAAGTATAAAGTGAGCTAAATAGTTAAGAGCCCATGTATAACCATGGATACAAAGGATGCTAACACATTCCATTTGTATAACTTACCCCCGAACTCAACATATTTTTAAAGGTCTTTCCTGTTCTTTTATGCCTTCCATAATTGGATGAAATAAAAGTCGGTGGCAACTCTTGCTTACCGCAACGTATTTTGCGACAAAAAACTAAAAGTCAGTTCTCCCACCGTGTTACAAAACTGACGACTCTGTTAGGGAGAGTTTATCACTTAAAAAGAGGGGTTAACTTAGAGTTAGATCACTTTACTACTTGCTTTAACTTAAATTGTATGCTTTACTTTTAAAGGGTATTTGTTTTGGGAGATACTCATGTGAAAGATCCTATACCCGGATCTAGTGTACCTTATGTAATGCCCCGATTCGATTTTCCCAATTTTTGTGGAGTCTTTTATTTTATTTGTATGATAATTGTTCTATGTGTGAAATTATCATGATGATATTTTATGTTGAGGAATTAATGTGATGATATGGTATGTTGTGAGATTTTACCGATTTGTGAATTTTTGGATAAAATTGGTTTGGAGGGTATTTTAGGTATTTGTTAATTAGTGATGAGTTAGAAATTAGTAGAATTGGTATTTTTGTGAGAAAATGATATTTGGTTGGAAAGAAATAGAAAGAATAGAGTTAAGTGTAGAAATGAGAAGGAAAGAATAAGAATAGTTAGTAAGAATAGAAATAGAGAGAAAAGAATATAAGAGAGTAAGAAAGAGTGAAATAGAAAGTTAGTAAAGAAGAGAAAGAAAAAGAGAAGAAAGAAAAGGAGAGAAGAGAAAAAGAAGAGAAAATAAGGAAAGTTGGAAAAGCTTCAAGATTGCTCCTAGGAATCAGTATAATCGGGTAAGGGTGATAACCATTGTTATCTTAATCTTGTATATGATTATGTATGTGTTAGATTTTGTGGGTTTTTGATTTGGTAGAAGTTAGGGAAGATGAATAGTTAGGGTTTGAGAGAAAATGTGAGAAATTTATGGATTAATCGGTTGGAAATCATTGTAGCCGAAGTATGATAGCTAGAATATGTTGTTGATCATGTTTATGGAAGTATTTTGGAGTTTGGGGATGCTTAGAGTTGATTGTTACACAGCTGGAAATTCTGGAAATCGCAGTGGTTGCTCAGCGAGCTACCCCTCGCTCAGCGAAAGTTCCAGGGCGATTCTCGCTCAGTGAGCGAGAGGGCGCTCAGCGAGCCTGTAGGTTTTTGAGGGGTTATGTGTTTTAATCCGTAGCTTTAGTTTCGGGTATCCGTTTTTAGTGATCCTTATATCGATTCGAAGCTAGAAACGCGTAGAAACTAATGATGCTAAGAAAAGTAATTTTAGCCTACTTTTATCCGACTTTTCCGATAAAACGTAATTATGTTAATTATAGAATTGTGGGTTTGATTATTGTGTTGTGGCCGTTTGGCAAGTAGATACATTGCTTGAATTAAATGAGAATGTATGCTAATTGAATGAGATGAATGCATAACTATATTGTGAATATATATGCATTTTCAAGAATGTTGTGTGTCATTTTGCATGTAAGCATAATGTATGCATTCTTGTGCTGTGAGATTCTTTGTGAATCCGTTGTAGCATTGTATGCTCATGTGGAGTGTGAGCGATGACTACAACAAGATCGTGTGCCCATGTGGGGTGTGAGAGATCGGATTGTGTGCCCATGTGGGGTGTGAGCAATCCAGAAACATCGTGTGCCCGTGTGGGGTGTGAGCGATGGGTGATTTATTCACATCGATTGTGTGCCCGTGTGGGGTGTGAGCAATCGGATTGTGTGTCTGTGTGTGGTGTGAGCAATCCATAAACATTGTGTGCCCATGTGGGGTGTGAACAATGGGGAACATTGTGTGCCCGACGGGGAGTTACTTTAGGTAACAAGCGATGATTCCATTTGGTTCCTGAGTGAACCTGCTGAAATATTGAGTCAGTACCACATTTGCATCTGCATAGAGTCGTGTGTAGGTCTCTATGAGTTGCATTTTATCATTTTAATTATGATATGCAGAAATAAACATGAATGTGCATATGTTTATTTGGAGTATTATGGAGATGATAGTATGTGTGATGAAACATACTTGTTTGTATATATGCATGTTTGATATATGTATATGTATGTGATTTATACATTTATAATGTATATGTGTGATTAAACATAGCTAGACGTATGCTTATGCGGAATGAATAGAATTGAGGAATAAACATAAATAATGTAAGTTTATGTGAATTAGTGAATTGGCGCATGATGAACATGCTTGATTTGTGTATGTACACACGTTGCGATGTGTATAGGTGATGAGGTATGAATTGTGGTGAGAATATGTTTTATGTGTATGTTATATGTTGAGATATATAATTATATGCAATGTTATTATGATAGTGTTTCTCACCCTTCTGCTGTTTTATGATGCTCTACGAGGCATTGCAAAGTAGGTTGCTGAATGACATATTTTTGTGAAGCTCGTCTTCATCTTTTGGTCGGTCGGCTCTGATATGTAGCACCGGGTAGTTAGGTTGGCTTAGTGCCATTTTTGTGATGCATTGTGTACATGTATCTGTTGGATGGATGTTTTGTATAAACATGAATATTGTTGTTTTTGGCATCAAACTTGTTGATATATATATATATATATATATATATATATATATATATATGAATGGAAATATATATATGTTTGATGTTATTGATTTGGTTTCCGCTGTGTAATTATATCTTTGGAAATATGGGTGTAAGAATTAAATTTCCTATGTTGAAAACTACCCCATCGTTGCATATCTTTAAATGAGCAGGTGTTGTATGTTTTTAATTTCAAGCATAATGTGACATGCCTCTTTTATACCATTTTCAATTATACTCTGATGAAATTTTTAAAATGTACCTAAATGATTTAATTGATTATCTGGGGGGTATAGAAATGGGGTGTTACATTAAGTGGTATCAGAGCCAGTGTTCGAGTCAGTTGTGTCTGTCTTGATGTTGTTATGATTGAACTTTTGTTTAATCTTGTTGTTGTCTTTGGGAACAATCAGAATATAGCTGGTAGAAACAACAATGTTATGACTGCTGCTTTGGAAGCAATGGCTAGGGCGGTGCAGGGAGCGCCAAATGTGAATGTGAATGATGAGTTCAGGAAGAATCAACTGTCGGTCTTCAAAGGAAGATTCGATCCTGATGGTGCTCAGAATTGGTTGAAGGAGATTGAAAGAATCTTCAGAGTCATGGACTGTACTGAAGAGAGTAAGGTGAGACTTGGTTCTCACATGCTGAAGGAAGAAGCCGATGATTGGTGGGTCGGTAGAAGTCAAGCCCTTGAGGAGGAGGATGAAGAGATAACTTGGAAAGTTTTTCATACTAAGTTCTTAGGGAAGTACTACCCTGAGAGTGTGAAGGGAAAGAAAGAGATGAAATTACTTGAGCTGAAGCAAGGTAGTATGTCAGTGGTTGACTATACTGCTAAGTTTGTGGAATTGGTTCAGTTTCATCCTCATTATGCTGTTGTTACTGCTGAGTTTTATAAGTGCATTAAGTATGAGAATGACTTGCGTCCTGAGATTAAGCAAGCTGTGGGATATCAGAGGATTAAGAGGTTTTCAGATTTGGCTGAATGTTGTAGAATCTTTGAAGAAGATAGCAAAGCTCGTTCTACACATTACAAGAGTGTGAATGAGAGGAAAGGGAAGCAACAAGCTAGAAGTGGACCGTATGTGACACCCGGTGATAAGGGAAAACATTGGGGAAACTTTGATAGGAGATCTGGTGGAGGGAGTTATGGTCCCGTTAAGTGTTACAAGTGTGGCGATCTAGGCCACAAGTCTTTTGAGTGTGGGAAGAATATTGTGAAATGTTCAAACTGTGGAGGTCTTGGACATGCTACTACCGAGTGTAGGAGGAATATTGTGAAGTGCTTCAATTGTGGGGAAGTTGGTCACATTAGTACTAAGTGTACTAAGCCGAAGCAAGCTCAGGCGGGCAGAAAGGTGTTTACATTAGCAGGGAAGGATACTACTAGTGCAGACCGTTTGATTAAAGGTACATGCTTTATTAATAGTACGCCTTTAGTTACTATTATTGATACAGGAGCGACTCATTCGTTTATTTCTCTTGAGTGCGCTAAGCGTTTGAATTTGTTTATGTCTTCTTGGGGTGGTGAGATGGTTATTGAGACTCCTGCTTCAGGGTCGGTAACTACTTATTTGGTGTGTGTAAGTTGTTCTTTGACCATGTATGGTAAAGATTTTGTTATGAATTTAGTTTGCTTGCCGTTGGAAGGTTTGGACATGATCTTGGGTATGAACTGGTTGCAATTTAATCGAGTTCATATAGATTGTTATCATAAGTTAGTAAGGTTTCCTTCTTTGGATGATGATGAAGAAGTGAGTTTCCTATCCACGAAAGAGTTGAAGAAACTTCTAATGGACGAAGTTCAATTGTTTGGTTTATTTGCATCGTGGTCAGTGGAAAGTGAAGTGGAGATAAGTAGGTTTCCAGTGGTGTGTGATTTTCCAGAAGTGTTTCCGGGTGATATTAAGGATGTATCGCCGAAAAGAGAAGTTGAGTTTTCTATTGATCTAGTTCCGGATACTAGACCGATTTCGATGGCACCGTATCATATGTTAGCTTCAGAGTTGGTAGAATTGAAGAAGCAGTTGAATGACTTGTTGGATAAGAGGTTTGTTAGGCCGAGTGTTTCTCCTTGGGGTGCACCGGTATTGTTAGTAAAGAAGAAGGATGGAAGTATGCGGTTATGTATTGATTATCGACAGTTGAATAAGGTGACAATTAAGAACAAGTATCTGCTTCCGAGAATTGATGATTTGATGGACCAATTGGTTGGTGCGCGTGTTTTTAGTAAGATTGATTTGAGATCAGAATATCACCAGATTCGTGTGAAAGAGGAGGATATTCCAAAGACGACTTTTAGGACACGGTATGGTCATTACGAGTATTCTGTGATGCCATTCGGAGTTTCTAATGCGCCAAGTGTGTTTATGGAATACATGAATCATATTTTTCATGAACAGTTGGATCGTTTTGTGGTTGTGTTCATCGTCGACATTTTGATTTATTCTAAGTCTCAAGAGGATCATGAAGAGCATTTAAGGTCTGTGTTACAGATTTTGAAAGAGAAACAATTGTATGCTAAGTTGTCAAAGTGCGAGTTTTGGTTGTCGAAGGTGAGTTTTCTTGGGCATGTTATTTCCGATGGTGGTATTAGTGTTGATCCATCCAAGATTGATGCGGTAATGCAATGGGAGGTTCCTAGATCGGTTACGGAGATTCGAAGCTTTTTAGGCTTGGTGGGTTATTATCGAAGGTTTATTGAAGGATTTTCGAAGTTGGCACTTCCGTTAACGCAGTTGACTTGTAAAGGAAAGACTTTCATTTGGGATATTCATTGTGAAGAAAGTTTTATGGAACTTAAGAGAAGGTTAACAACGGCTCCGATCTTGATTTTGCCGAATCCGATGGAACCATTTGTGGTGTTTTGTGATGCTTCATTGTTTGGGTTAGGTGGTGTTTTGATGCAAGATGGAAAGGTTGTGGCTTATGCTTCAAGACAATTGAGGGTACATGAAAAGAATTATCCTACGCATGATTTGAAATTAGCGGCTGTGGTTTTTGCTCTAAAAATTTGGAGGCATTATCTTTATGGTGCAAGGTTCGAAGTTTTTAGTGATCAGAAGAGTTTGAAGTACTTATTCGATCAAAAGGAATTGAACATGAGACAAAGGAGATGGTTAGAACTTTTGAAGGATTATGATTTTGGTTTGAATTACCATCCGGGTAAGGCGAATGTGGTGGCCGATGCCTTGAGTCGTAAGTTGTTGCATATGTCCGCATTGATGATAAGAGAATGGGAACTTTTGGATAATTTTAGAGACTTGAGTTTGGTGTGCGAGATGACGCCGAGAAGTGTGAGACTTGGTATGCTACGTGTTACGAATGATTTCCTTGCAAACGTTTGTGAAAAGCAAAGGTTGGATTTGAAATTTGTTGATTTGATGATGAATGAGAATGAGGATTTCAAGGTTGATAATTTTGGAGTTTTGAGATTCTGTGGTCGTATTTGTATTCCCGATGATGAGGAGTTGAAAAAGATGATATTGGAAGAGGGACACCGGAGTAATTTAAGTATACATCCGAGAGCGAATAAGATATACCAAGATTTGAAAAAGATCTTTTGGTGGTCCGGATTGAAGAGAGATGTAGCTCATTTTGTGTATGCGTGTTTGACTTGTCAGAAGTCTAAGGTGGAACATCAGAAACCTAGTGGTTTGATGCAACCGTTGGATATTCCAGAATGGAAATGAGATAGTATATCGATGGATTTTGTTACGGGATTGCCGAATACACAAAGAGATCATAATGCTATTTTGGTGATTGTCGATAGACTCACTAAATCTGCTCACTTTATTCCGATTGATATAAGTTATTCTTTGGAGAAGCTAGCCGAGATTTATGTTTCTGTGATTGTGAAGTTGCATGGAGTTCCTAAGAGTATTGTGTCAGATAGAGATCCTAGATTTATATCGAGGTTTTGGGAAAGTTTGCAAAAGGCTTTGGGTTCTAAGCTAAGATTAAGTATTGCTTACCAGCCGCAAACAGACGGTCAATCGTTAGATAAATTGTGATCATCGGAATTCATACATGTCTCACCTCAAAAATAATTTTATTTTATTTATAAATCATTCATCAACAAGTCTTATATTCTAGATGACAATATAAATGATATCATTCGTAACAAAAAATAATTTATATCAATATATTCACCAACTCCTAACATATTCTAAATGACAAAATAGGTGGGTATTATTCACAACAAAATTCTTTCATAGTGTAATTTTGACTTCTCACAAAATAAGTTTCTATAAATAACACTATCAATAATAATAATGTTTAAAGAGATATTAATTAAATTTAAGAAATATGAACGTTTAATAAAGACATAAAGGAGTGATAGGTTTGGAATTTGGATAAGAATTTGTATAAAACAAAAATTGAATATTAGTTTTAACGGTAAAAAAGCAAAAAATAGATAAAAAGTAAAAACGCTATTAAGGGAATAATCAGTGTTTATGGTGATAGGTTCTTCGTTGAGTAGAAAACATGAACATGAACATGGTTTGACAAGGTCGAGGTCCAGGGAGGATGCACTCCACTGAAACCTTGAACAGTACGAGGTAGTAAAATCTGCAACTCCGTGGGTCCCACTTTTCATTTCTATAATCTTTTCCATTTTTATCTTTCCCATTGTCTTATTCGGTTCTTCCCCTCTTTCTCTCTCTAATATAGTATGTAGAGAGAGAAGGTGGTAATCATAAAGTTGAAAACTTTTCTTCAAACCCAAGAACAATTCAAGGTTTTCACAATTGGCTCTCTCAAGGATTCATCTGCGATCTGCTTCTTCGCTTTTTTTGATTTGGGTCATTTTCTAATCAGGTTCTGTTTTTCTTTGATCGTTTCAGAAAATTCATTGACTTTAGTTTCTTTTGTGTCTTTTGTGTAATGAAAACTCTTATTCTCTTGTTATTGTTTTTCAATCTTACTACTTTTTATGCTTCTGCTACCGATTCTGAATATGACAACTGTAACTGTGACGATGAAGACGCGCTTTTCAGTATACATACGATCCTTGTTGGTCAAAAAGTTAGTGATTTTTTCATTGCATTTGCCTATTTTTCAATCCCAATTGAACTTTTTTACTTTGTTAGTCGTTCCAATGTTCCTTTCAAGTTGCTCTTTCTTCAATTCATAGCCTTTATAGTTCTGTGTGGTATCACTCATTTGCTCAATGCTTTTTCTTATCATGGTTCTCCTTCTTTTCGTTTGTTGCTTTGTATTACTGTTGCTAAATTCCTCACTGCTCTTGTGTCGTGTGCGACCGCGTTGACGCTTCCGCCTTTAATCCCTCTACTTCTTAAGATTAAGGTTAGGGAGCTTTTTCTGAGGAAGAATGTCATGGAATTGGGTCAAGAGGTTGGGATTATGAAGAAACAGAAGGAAGCTAGTTGGCATGTTAGGATGCTTACTAGGGAGATTAGGAAGTCTCTTGATAAACATACCATTTTGTATACTACTCTTGTTGAGCTTTCTAAGGCTTTGGATTTGCATAATTGCGCTGTTTGGATGCCGAATAATGATAGACGAGAGATGTATTTGACTCATGAGTTGAAATCGGATTCTGGGAAGAGTTTTCATCATAATTCTATTCCTGTGAATGATCCTGATGTGTTGGAGATTAGGAAAACTAAAGGGGTTAGGATTTTGAGGCCGGAATCTAAGCTAGGAGCTGCGAGTAGTGGTGATGCTGGTGGTGCTGTCGAGGAGTTGGGTGCTGTCGCGGCTATTCGTATGCCGATGCTTAATGTTTCGAATTTCAAAGGTGGGACGCCGGAGTTGGTTGATACGTGTTATGCGATACTGGTTTTGGTTCTTCCGTGTTCAAACAGTCGGGTTTGGACGGGTCCGGAGATGGATATAGTTGAGGTAGTTGCTGATCAGGTGGCTGTGGCACTTTCTCATGCGTCGGTTCTCGAAGAGTCTCACTTAATGAGACAGAAACTCGAAGAGCAAAACCGAGCGTTGCAACAGTCTCAAAAGAATGCTATGATGGCTAGCCAGGCTAGGAAGTCATTCCAGACAGTGATGAGCCACGGAATGAGGAGGCCTATGCATTCGGTTGTTGGCATGCTTTCGTTGTTTCAAGAAGGTAACATGAAGCCGGAACAAAAGATTATTGGGGACACAATGTTGAAAGTCGGCAACGTACTCTCGAGTTTAGTAAACGATGTAATGGATATTTCCGAAAATAAAAAGGGTGGTCTCCAGTTAGAGATGAAACCTTTCCTTCTACATTCAATGCTAAGGGAAGCTGCTTGCATTGCCAAGTGCTTGTGTGTGTATCAAGGCTTTGTTTTTCAAATTGAAGTCCAGAAGTCTTTGCCTGAAAAAATTTTAGGCGACGAAGCAAGGACTTTTCAAGTAATCATGCATATTATTGGTTATTTATTGAACTCGTGTGACCGAGGAAATCTTGTTTTTCGGGTTTATCTTGAAAGTGACGGTGGTGACAAGGATGACAAAAAATTTGGTGTATGGAGATCAGGCAGCCCAGTTGAGTATGTACATGTAAAATTTGATTTTCAGATTACTGATAGTTCTCAGTCTGGCGGATCAATTTTGTCAAAACAACAAGTCGGGAGGAGGCTGAATCACAACAGTGAATCTAAGGAGGGTCTAAGCTTCAACATGTGCAGGAAGTTGGTACAGGTAGGTGCATCACTGTCTATATTATGTTATGTTTGTGTATCAAAAATCTGTCGTTTGATTTGGCGAGTTTAATGTTGATCTGTTCATTCACAGTTTAGTATGGTTAGAAAGTTTAGAATAACAATTAACCGTATGCTAGGGTCGGACCAAGAAAAGGTTGTTGCAAGAAATGGATTTTGTGACTTGAATCTGTGACCTTCTAGTCGCATGGCAGAAACTCCAACCGTTGTGCTGAGACTCTTTTTTCACTGATTACTTATATTTGACAGTTTTTCGTAGATTCCTCTCCATACTGGTTCAACTATAAACTGGCGATTCTCTTGGTTATAACCATAACTCTTTTAACAAAAATTCATATTAATTAAGAACTTACTCGTTATCCTTTTATCCTAACAGTGTCGCAGAGAAGCTATTTTTCCCCATATCAGAATCGGATTCTGACTTTAGCGACATCATTAGAGAAACATGAAGATTATAATAAAACAAAAAAATTGCAATGTTTTTTGTGGTGTCTTTTCTTTAACTGTAAGATCAACCAGTTAGTTTTAGAATTCCAATATGAACAAAACTACAAAATTTCTCATTTCCTTTTCATCAATGAACCAATAAGAAGGCCTGTGCTTTTTGGGATTAGGTGGGTGTATTATTATATTGAAACAAAATAGTGAAGTAGCATATTTTGTGCCTTAAAATCTGATAAAGTTGGATCTTACTTCTTTATACTCATAATACTATACAATTATTTTATTAAAGCATTATGATTTCTCTAAAACAAAATTCTGCTCCAAAACAAAATTCTTGGGACCTTATGTAACTATTTTAATTCATCATGCTGTGCAGATAATGCAAGGAAATATATTGATATTACCAGACTCTCAGGGTTTGGCTCAAGGCGTGTCACTTCTTCTAAAGTTTCAGACCGGACCATCGCTTGAAAGATACGTGCTTGCACCTAAAGATTATTCAAATTCACAGTTTGGAGGCCTCAAGGTTTTGTTAGCAGACGAAGATGGTTTAAACAGGATCGTGACAAAGAAGCTACTCGAGAAGCTTGGTTGTCAAGTAACTGCCGTTTCGTCAGGATTTGAGTGTGTGAGTGTTATAACTGGCTCTGGTGGTAACGCATTCAAAATTATTATGTTGGATATTCACATGCCTGAAATGGATGGTTTTGAAGTTGCAACTAGGATCAGGAAGTTCAATGGCCCTAAATGGCCTTTGATCATAGCTCTTATAGCAAATGCAGAAGAGCAAATGAAAGATAGATGCATGCTGGCGGGAATGAATGGAGTGATTCGGAAACCGATTCTCCTTCATCAGATAGCAGACGAACTTAGAACAGTCCTGCATCGTGCAGGGGAAAAACTGTGAATACAGTTTCTAAACGCCTGAGATTTCTTTAGTTCCTTAAAATGGTATAGAGTACTTGGATTTTTTAACAATACCGATTGCTTAAAAATAGTTAGTTTGTTTTGTAGTTGTTGTAGCTGTGGTTGAGTCTTGACAATGCAGGTTTTGACTCGTGATTGTGTTGCGGACATGAATGTAGTTGCTGCATTGCGGTTGTGATTCAGATACAATTTAATTGTATTTGGTGTCTGCAGTCACAATCCAACGCAATTACAACCACAACCGCAATCAAAATGTTACTGCTGTTGTGGTGCGGTTCATAATTTAGAACAATAATACAATGTTTTATTTTTTATGTGAAAAGTGTAAGATAAAATAAATCTTAAGGAAACAGTGAATAATGAACATTTGCAGTATTAGAAAACGATTATAAGATAAACAAGCCATACAAACACTTTAAAAGTTTGGCAAATTTCTTAATAACTAAGAAGACAATCCTTCATTATTTGCCCAAATTTCTAAATCTAACTTTGTTCTAACCACTAAACATTAAATATCTTATAAAAGAATTCTAACTCATGATCCCATTTACAAGCTTCACACGAGTCAATGTCATCATCTTCATCGTCAAATAATAACCATCTATCTTTCTTCACTCTCAATCCCTTGCAAGTATTCTTGGAATCACATAGAGGAGTTTGATTGCGTATCAATACTCCATTGTTTTTCCATAAAGAATTTGTTAAATATTGAGCATATTTTCTTGAACGCATAATACATTTTGACTTTCTCAAAGAACACATATGTTCAAGTCCTTGTTTTCTTGATTCGTAATCTTCAGAACACAACAAAATCATACCGTACATGTATGTCGCTTCCTTATGACCCTTTTGAACGGCTATTTTTAGCATTTCAAGACCATCAATATTTCCATTCGGATAACTAAAGTATTCACACAATCCTTCTCTAAATAAGCTTTCAATATTTCCACTTTCCTTGCAACGCTTTAAAAAGGATAATGCTTTCTTGTCAGGAAACCATTGAATTAACGGGAATTGATTCAGAGAAACGTTTTGTAAAACGTAGTTTTCTTCCGTGACTTCAAGAAAATCTCGACAACACAATTTCATGTTGTAAAAATCAACAAAAGATTGAGAAGTTACACTTATAATCATGTCAAGTAACAAATCTCTTGGAAGTGATTGTGTAGAAGATAAAGAAGGTGGTGCATGTTTCTTGTTGCTTTTTTTCTTGATTGATATATTTGGTGCCATTGGAATTTTCAAGAATATTGAATTTTTGGATTCAAATACTTAAAAATTTCTGATCGTTTTTCGTTTTCTCTTAAAAATTTGATAAAGAGGTTCAAACCGTGCTTTTTTATACACAAATTTAAACTTACTTTTTTGTTTTATACACCTTTAAATGATATATATATATATATATATATATATATATATATATATATATATATATATATATATATATATATATATATATATATATATATATATATATATATATATATAAAATTTGATTTGGTTTTGGATACATGTAGATTTTAATCAACAAACAAATCAATCATTAAATATCCCGTTTTTCATTTATTAAAATCAATCATTAAAAATCGACCGAGTCAACAAACAAATCATGCAAGTCCCATGTTGTGTTTGATTAAATTTAATTTAGTATTTATATATCATATTCCAAATAATTTATTTTAAATTTTATATCATTATATAATCTTACCACTTGTCTCCTAAATTATTCTTTATTTATTTAATGATTTAATTAATTAGATATTTAATTATTATTATATAAATTTAACTAATCCTTCCATATCTATAGCAACAAAATTCTCTCCGTGTTATAGAAACTTTTATTACTTTTTAAGACTTTAAAAATAAAAAAATAAAACTAAATAAAAAATTGTTAATAAATAATAATAATTAAATAAATTTAAAAACTTTTCATTAAAAGATAACTATTCAACCCATGCTATAAATAAAAAATTAATCCCACATTCTTATATAGCTAAGAAATAGCAAACTACACATTTTTAATAATTAATAATAAAAGGGGACGAGAGGGAAAATGGGAAGGGGAAGGCCACCACATGTGGCGTCGTCGGTAACCGTTTCTCCACCTCCTTCACCATCGAAATCCCCCATTGTTACAAGACGAGAGGAGATACCACCGAATGATAACAATATGAAAGTTGTAGAGGTTGATGATTCGAGCGAGGAAACCCTAGAAGGATGAAGAATATAGAATTGAGCAATGATTTGACTAATCAAAGCAAGCATGTTGATCAGAAGTTGTGGGTGGGTGTTCTATCGGAGAATCGTAATCCTTCGAAAGGGTTAACTATGCACTTTGTCGCCCCCAAATTGGTGGATGGTGTGGTAAAGATTGAAATCGAAAACGATGATGCAACAACGGAGATTGCATTTTGGGAAACTTCACTCATAATGTATGCGCTTGGGGAGGATCTGAGCATGAATACAATGAAGAACTACATGGTCAAAACATGGAATTATGTGAGACTACCATAACTATATTACCACGACGATGGCTATTTCATAATCAGATTTAGCTCACATGAAGACAAAGATGCAGTGATGATGAAAGAGCCGTACTCAATTAGGAATGTTCCATTGATGCTAAAGGAGTGGAAGGCAAATTTTGATATGAAAGAAGACCTCTTGAGGACCATTCCCCAATGGGTGAAGATGCCACAACTTCCATTGCAGTTGTTGGGGGGGGGGGGGGAGAAAGCCTAAGCAAAATTGGGAGTGCCATTGGAGTGCCTTTGGTAACAGATGAATGTACAACTAGGAAGTTGAGAGTTTCATATGCTCGGATTCTTGTTGAGGTTGATATTACTAAGGAATTGGTCACTAAGGTGGCCATAGCTGATAGTAAAGGGAAATAGATTATGCAGAAGATTGAATATGGGTGGAAGCCATTATTTTGCACCAAATGCCAAAGAATTGGACATTAGTGTCGAGCAAATGGTACTAAGCAGTGGAAAGCCAAAGCAAAACCTCCTGACCAGCTAGGTGAGAGAAAGTTGCAACCAGTTGTTAATGAGACAGCTATTCATGTGGAAGATCAAGTTATACAAGAGGCAGCTGATGAGGAAGGAGTATGGAATGTGGTAAGATCTTCTGCAAGGGACAAAGGTAAGAGAATATTAACTGGCTCATCATCCAATGTGAAATGTATGAATGGATTTGAGGTGCTTGGGGTTGTGAATGATCCTATAGTCACCTTGGATAGGGGACCATGTTAGTCTCTTGGAATGTAAGGGGGTTGAATAAACCAGGCAAGATAAAGGAGATTAGCTCCCGTCTCCATTCACTTAAGCCTGAGATTGTGATTCTCATTGAAACTAGAGTTAAGAGAGATAAAGCTAAGAAGATAAGAGATAAACTGGCCTTGTACGAGAGCTACATTGATAACTATCTTAAACATGAGAATTGTTGGATATGGGTTACTTGGGATGATACCACAGTAGATATCCAAAGTGTGCAAGTTTCTGATCAATTTATGCACTGTGAGGTTAAGGATAGCATAGGAAGATTTAAATACTGGCTCACTGCTATATATGGCCATAATACACTTGAGAAGAGGAAGATGTTATGGAGAGATATAGAGAGACTACAACCTAGAATCCAGAGTCATTGGTGTGCAATAGGAGATTTCAATAATGTTGCTACCTCTAATGATAGGATTGGAGGAAGGATGGTAGTGGAATCTGAATACATTGATATGCAGGAAATGATGGATAAAGTTGGGTTGAGTGAGATGGAAAATGTGGGAGATCACTTCACATGGTGTACCAAGCATAATGTTGGTGCCATATACTCCAGGATTGACAGGGTCATTGGCAATGTGGAGTGGTTTAGTAGTCACCTTGATATGAAACTTAATATCATGCATCCAAGTGTATCAGGTCATACATTGATGTATGTGGAAAATAATAAGCCAACTCCCAATAGACAGACTAGAAGATTCAGATTTTATAACTATCTGACTGATGTTACAAGGTATGAGGATATTATAAAAAATAGTTGGAATATGCCTATCTCAGGATCCCCTATGTATGTGCTATGGAACAAGTTGAAGAGATTGAAACCTTAGTTGAATCAACTGAGCAAGGCTTGGTTATGGATTCAACAGAAGGTGATCAAAACTAGACAGGACTTGGAGATAGCTCAGGGTAAACTCAAAGAAATAGAATGAATAGTGAGCTGATGGAAAATGTGAAAAACTGTACTGAAAATGTTATCAACGTGAATGAGATAGAAGAGCAAATCCTGATGCAAAGAGCTAAGATTGATTGGCTCGGGAAAGGGATGCTAATAATGCCTACTACTTTGCCATGGTAAAGAGTAGAAACCATAACAAAAACATCCAAAGTTTGCATAAAGAGGATGGGAGTATTGTCTATGAGCAAGATGAGATATAACAAGAGGTTATGCAATTCTATGGAACATTAATGGGCAAAAAGGAGACCAATCTGAAGCAAGTTGATATTGAGGCTATGAGAACTGGGCCCCAAATTAGTAGAAGTCGGGGTGATTCTTTGGTGGCTGAAGTTAATGAAAAGGAGATCTTAAAGGCCTTTAAAGATATAGGGGACCTTAGAGCACCTGGTATTGATGGATTTGGGGCTAAGTTTTTCAAAAGTAGTTGGACAATTATCAAAGCATATGTGGTGGCAGTTGTGCAAGAATTTTTTGAGAAAAGGATTATGTATAGAGCTTTTAATAGTATAGTGGTTACTTTGATTCCCAAGAGTGAAAATATTAAAGCAGTGAAAGATTATAGGACCATTGCAGGATGTGCTACATTCTACAAAATAATTTCCAAGATTCTCACCACTAGGCTTAGTAGAGTGTTGACAGAGATTGTTCATCAGAGCTAGGCTGCTTTTATGCCAGGTCAAATCATACAGAATCACATAATGCTGGATTTTGAGTTGTTGAAGGGATACTCTAGAAAAGGGGACCACCGAGATGTATGATGCAGCTTGAACTCAATAAAGCCAATGGTATGGTGGATTGGACTGCTTTGAGAATTGTGCTTGATGAAGTAGGAATTCCTCAAAAAAATTCTGACTGGATTATGAAAGCAGTGAGTACTGTGAGCTATAGATTCAATGTTAATGGTTGTTTCACTGATATTTTGCAGGCTAAAAGGGGAATTAGACAAGGGGATCCTATATTCCACTTGTTATTTGTCATAATGATGGAGTACCTCAATAGGAAGATGAGTAAAATGCAGATGAACCCAAATTTTAACCATCACAGAAGATGTGATAGGTTGGCTATTACACATCTGTCTTTTGCTGATGATGTGCTTCTTTTCAGCGGAGGGGATGTGACATCTGTGGAGCTTATGATGAAAGCTTTTAATCAATTTTCTGATTCCACAGGGCTGCAAGTAAATCCAAGGAAATGTAAGCTGTTTTGTGGTGGAATAGAGCCTAAACTGGTGCATACTATCAAAAGGATGACAAATTTTGAGGAAGGGCAACTCCCTATAAGGTACCTTGGCATTCCTTTATCTGACAAGAAGATTAATGTGAGTCACTATATGCCTCTGGTGGATAGGATTACAAGTAGAATTAGGCATTGGCCTGCTAGATTTCTTAGCATAGCAGGAAGGATCCAACTTGTGAGAAGCATATGCATGGTTACTTTTCAGTATTGGATGGCTTGCCTTCCAATGCCTAAGGTTGTTTTGAAGAAGATAAACTCTATTTGCAGAGGGTTTATTTGGGTAGGAAATGATACTCCAAGTAAAAAAAAGCCATGTTACCTGGGGGAAGACCTGCAGACCTTGTAGGAATGGAGGGCTTAATATCATAAATCTGGAAATATGGAATAAGGTTGCAATGCTGAAGTGCCTGTGGAATATCAGTTTGAAACTTGATAATTTGTGGGTGAAAGGGTGCACAACTATTACTTAAAAAGTGATGATTTGTGGAATGTACCTATAAAGAATAATTGTACTTGGATTATGAAAGAGATCCTAAAGAGTGGAATAGAGGTTCCTAATCTGCAGCTAATGTGGTAGAAGCTGGTGATTGCAAGAAAATTCTCCATGAGCCAAGTGTATAGAAGTATAATTGATGATCAACCCCAAGTGGAGTGGTACAATATGATGTTCCATAATATTGATAGACCTAGGGCAATTATGTGTTGCTGGTTGTTATGCCAAGGAAGGTTAGCTACTAAGGAAAAATTGAGTAAAATGGGTATGGTACAAAATTCAGACTGTGCATTATGTGGTACTGAAGGGGAAAGTAACAATCATGTTATCTTTAAGTGTAAGAAAGTGAAACCAATTTGGGATGCGGTGCTTAATTGGATGGATAATGCTAGAGACGATAATATGGATTTTGATTGGATAAAAAGAAGGTGTAAAAGCAAGGGGTGGAGAGCTTGTATTTTCAAAGTTGTGGCGACCGAAACCATCTATGGAATATGGAGATTCCATAATAGTGCAATATTTGATAATGATAGAAACCAAATTGATACGATAGTGTTATAAAAAGTATAATTGATGTTATAGTGTATAGAGGGTGGATGAGACCCAAGTATAGGGATATGATAGCTAAGTTGTTAATGTAAATGTGTAGTTATTTCTATCAACCAAGTTTGTATGTAATAGATTTTTGAAATATATGAATTCTTTTATTTAAAAATAATAATAATAATACTAATTAATTAAATTCATGCGTTCTAAAAAAACTAACCCACACATTTAGCTTAAAAATAGTAATCCGAAAACTTATAATTTATAAAACATAATAATAGTTATTATTATTAAATAATAACTAAATAATTAAATTAGTATGGTTAACTATTAAGTAATAATTTAAAAACTTTTTAATAATTAATAATAATTGATTGAATTCATTGTTTTCTAAAAAAACTAGCCCACACATTTAGCTTAAACAAGTAAGTCAAAAAATTATAATTTATAATACATAATAATAGTTATTATTCTTAAATCATGATTAATTAATTAAATGAATACAATTAATTATTAATTAATAATTTAAGTATGTTTCAATCAATAATTATTAATTAAAATATTCTAATCCTATAATGTCTCTTGCAAAAAATTATTTCTACTAATTCACTTATTACTTAATTAATATTAAGTGACTTTGTTTTCAAACTTCTCTCCCTAATTAACTTTTAATAATAAAATTTCATTAATTTAGTATTTAATAATTATTCTCTTTATTTATTGTCACATTTCTTTTGGAAGATTGAAATATTGAGTCTAACTCTGAGAGCATCAATGTTTTAAAAATCGAACCAAAGATCAAATCGTTGAAACATGCAATCTAAGATTCAATTGATTCATTCAGTTAAAAATATGGTCTAACCCTTTGTTAAATAAATTACTAATATGAAACTAAATTTTATTTATAGATATGTCACACATAATCATATGTTTGTTGGAAATCCACCAAAAACCTATGGAGAATTTCACTCAATCTTGATGAACAAGATTGTTATCAATCACACAATGACAATGAAAGAAAAGATTGAGAAAGAAAGAAAGAGAAGAACGTTGGAAAAGAATATGAATTTTCTGTAGAGTTCTATCAGCCCACAATTTGTGGAATTTCTTATTCACTTGCAATTTCAAATCATGTGAATACTGAAATTCTGGTATCAGATACGTGATGTCGAAGGCGATGTCATGACATTACTATCTGAATGTTAACAAGATAAAATTCGTATAAAGAAAAGCAGTAATAACACAATAGATTGTTAATTCAGTTCGGTGCAAACTTGTATACTCTGGGGGCTACCAAGCAAGCAAGGAAATCCACTATTAGTAGTATCAATTCAAAGCCTAAACAGTCCCAGTTTACAACTTCTCACTTGAACCTACCCAATGCAACTTCTACCTAGAAATCAACATCTAGATATGAGAAATCATCATCTCACTCCCCCTCAATCACACACTATGATAATCAAACAATCATTTCAAAGAAAATAGAAGAACACTCTTTCAAAACACAACATCTTGATCTTGCTTAAAAGCTTCAATCAAGAATAAACACTCATGCTTAAAAGCTTATAGTGGACATAATTACAACTCAAAAATCAGTCCAATTCAAACATCTAGGTGATGTATGAATGACTCACAAATAAAAAACACATGCATAAAGAAATCCCTAACTCTCAAAAGCACTTATCCTTACAAAAAATACAAAATTACGTCCATAACAATTAGGTTAAACATCCAGTAATATAGAATATTCTGAATGTGCTTGGATCTGATAAAAAACTTCCTCAAATGAGATCACATGATTTACTCCAAATCAAGCATGAAAAGATCTCCAAAAACTAACGCATAACAACTTCTGTAAAAGACATCAAATCTCCCTTGCTTTTCGCACATTTTGGAGCAAATCGAATGACTTAACACCTGCTAAAAATATACATAAATTAAATCAAAACTTTCTGTAATAAGAAGTTCCAGACCTGTCAAGAAAAATGTTACAAATCTGGTCTGACATCACAAAGACCTGTACACCAAAGATCTTCAAGCATGTCAGAGACATCTTACAAGACATTAAGACAAATGATAATGTTTTTCTACATATGCAGTCAAACCAAGAACTTATCTTTGAAATTCCGGATAGAATCAACGTAAGTTTTAAATAGCCTTCTCGGATTCTTAAACGAAACCCAACTATGTCGCCCATTCACACTCTACCGTTGCAAACACAAAACCCGGAAGAAGAGAGGCAACGTGCAACCGATTTTGAGGTGATGACACACCAGTTCGAACGCCCGAACGAACACGATGGTATTTGGATGTAGCTAGGAGGGGGCCAAGTCGAGCCATCTGAAGACGCTCGCCTAGAAGCTAGTGAAAGGATGATGGAGCCCCGCCACTCTAAAAGCGAATTCATACATAGGAAAACGTGTTCCCCGAAAACCCGAGCAAATCCGCTGCTCGGGGAGAGGGGCATAGCATTCCCATTTCTGAGGGGCCCGGGGCCAAGTCCTCCACGACCGTATGGGCAGTGCGAGAATCAAGCATGAAGCAGGAGTCTATTTCCAGCGGTTCTTCTCCGACCCAAGACAAATCGGGAGCCCTGGGAGCAGCGAGCCTACTTCTGCTCACATCACGTTCTTGTTCGTCCACCTTTATGTCGATGTCATCCGCAGGGACATCCTAACTCTTCTTTGCGGGTCCACGTTACTTGAAAAAGCAGAGGAAATTGGTAAATTCGTTGTCGCATCAAATCCACGCTTCCACTGCAGTTCAAGTGAAAGGGCAAGGACCAGAGTCGGGGAAAGAAGCGCCTGACACATTCATCGCAAATCCAAAGAATGCCCGAGACATTCATCAGAAATACATAAGAATGCCTGAGACATTCATCAGAAATTCATAACAATGCCCGAGACATTCATCACAAATTCAAATAATTCCCGAGACATTCATCACAAATTCATATGATGCTCGGGACTTTCATCATAATTTCCTTAATCGACACCCGAGGAGGGTCTTCCTCGACGATTTTTAAGGAATTTCCATCGGCAAATTCATATGAATATGTCGAGGAGGGGCCTCCTCGGCTACTCTGGTGTAAGAAACTACCAGAAAAAAGTTCAATAAACCCTACGGTTACCAAAAAGAGAGGGAACTTACTTGACATGTTCGCCGATGAAAAAATGATATGGTTGTAGTGACAGCGACGAAGCATTTTTTGGAAAGAGATTGATTGAGAGCGTCTGATGAACTTCTAAGGAGAATTGAGAAATGCAAAAGAGAAGTAATGGGGAAACCCTCACCTGCAACTCTTTTATACGCTCCCATACGGGAAGGCGTGCCTAGCCATCATTGCCTAAGCTTCCTAGATTCCCCTAGGCAGTCATAGGCATTTAATGCGCTGTCACACGTAAAGCGAAGCGACGCTCATTAAATGCCATCATGGAGAGAAATGAAGAGACAAACACATCACCCTTTGGAACTCCAAAGTCCACCAAACTACGCTCTTCGAAATATCGGGCACGCCCATCTTCGATATTGTAAAAATGCAAAAGAAGCCTCGTACATGACTACCCTCGAGCATGCAATCCTCCACGACAAACTAAAACTCCAATGGAGGCCTTGACCACACCGCGTTTAACAACCTCCAGTGGACACGGGCACGGGGAAAATGTCCTCGACATCCATCACTCTCATTACCAGAAACCACTTGCCCGACCATACTTATCCTTAAGTCATCACTCCGCATCAGAGTTATCACTTGGGGGACTCTTGTTCTGGACTAGGCCAACGTAGTATATGTAGAGAAGAGGTCCAGTCCGTCGGGCACGACCCATGGCCCAATACATGGGGACGTGGGGAGAGCGTCTCCCCCACGTGCTCCACCTCCTCAACTGTCCGTTATTATCTCATGATATCAAGGGGCAGTTGGACCAAGGGAAATACCACGTACTAGGTCTTATATGCTTCTACGCAATCCTTGACAGTTCTTCCTTGGGCCTAACTGATACGACCCATGAGAAGAATCTTGGCCCAGCGCTGATGGCACATTATAAATACTCTATTTCACTAGAGGGTAAGGTATTCTACTTCTTGTCTACTTTCTATACTTGCACTGCATAACTTTTTCTCACTTTGGCATCGGAGTACCTTACAGGTACACCCTTCAATTCACCATTATAGACGTTAATCATTAGAAGGTTCCTCCTGATCAAGTCAAATCAGAAATATATAGATATTACTAGACTCTCAGTGTGTGTTTGGATGAAGCATTTTAATGAGGAAAAATAATTTTTTGAGGAAATTTGAAATGACTTGACTAAAATCCATTGATTGGATTAAAAATATGAAAAATTGTTAAAATGATGTAAATTTATGGAGTATTTTATTCATGTTAAATTTAAGAAATTTAAAATGACACAAAAAAGTAAAGAATTTCAAATTCAAATTTCACTCTATATAATGCGAATGTTAAATTATTCATTATTGATTTTTCAAATTTTACAAAACGGTCCTCATATTTTATAAAAAAATTCAAATTCATCCCTAAAATTTTCAAAAATTGCAAATAAGTCCCTAATAATTTTCAAAATTTACAAATTAGTCCCTTCAAATTTTCAAAAATTACAATTTGGTCCATATTTTCATATTTTAAATTTGATCCAAAAGATTTAAAAATTATGAAAATGACCCCAAATTTTTTACAGTGAATCATTTTAATACTTCATCCAAACAAAAGAATTTAAAAATGAATGAATTTCAATTGAATCATTTAAATTGCTTAGAATTCTAAATTCCCTAAAAATTCTCAATTACACCATTCAAACACACACTCAGGGTTTGGCACAAGGCATGTCACTTCTTAAGTTTCAGACAAGACCGTCACTCAAAAGATACATGCTTTCACCTAAAGATTATTCAAATTCCCAGTTTTGAGGCCTTAAGATTTTGTTAGCATATGAAGATGGTTTAAACAAGGTCGTGACGAAGAAACTACTCAAAAAGCTCGGTTGTCAAGTAACTGCAATTTCGTCGGGATTTGAGTGCGTGAGTGTTATAAATAACTGGCTCTGGTGGCAACACATTCAAAATTATTATGTTGGATATTCACATGCCTGAAATGGATGGTTTTGAAGTCGCGAATATGATTAAGAAGTTCAATGACTTTAAATGGCCTTTGATCACAACTCTTATAGAAAATGAAAGATATATGCATGTTGTCGGGAATGAATGGAGTTATTCGGAAACTGATTCTCCTTCATCAGATAAAGGACGAAGTTAGAATAATCATGTATTATACAATTAATATATTTTTAAGAATACTGAGAGTTCTCAATAGTTTTCAGTCAGGTGGATCAATTTAGATAAAACAACACGTCAGTAGTGTGAGTACTACTTTCTAAGGAGGGTGAATCACAAAAGTGAATCTAAGAAGGGTTTATGTTTCAAAATTATTTGCTGGTCAACTCAATTAAAAAGGGACACCTGGCATTACATAGCGTCGATTTTAACCGACACTAATTCAGTAATTAACGTAGGGAAAATGGTCATCATTTAGTGTTGCGTTAGTGCAAATCAAAGCTGACGCTATACCTGTGTCGAATAAAAGTCGACACTAATCGAAACTAAGCCGATGTTAACCCCCTGTAGCGTCAGTTGTTTTGTTGTTAGTTAGGGTTTCTGGCCGACGCTAAAATAATGTTTTCTTGTAGTGGTCGTATAAAATTATATGTTTTTATTTTCATAAATCAAAGGTGACAGATTTATGATGTAACAATAAGGGTTGGATTGATCAAGTGCTGGTTTTTTTGGTGGAATTATTGTTTGTGTTCTGATTCTTATTGTTCTGTATTGCGTTGTTCTATTTTGTATGACGAATGTGTCATGATCACAATCCGCCATAATTGAAGCTCAGAAGAAGGATCGGTGAAGAAGAAGAAAAATCTTTTAGTTAGTCACACTACTGAAATGATAAGACAATATTGAAAATTGCATTGGATATGAATATTTGGCTTAACATTAATGGAGGAAATACTAGGTATTTATACAATGTAGTTTATTTGAGACTCAAGTAACTAATTTATCTCAAGTAATAAACTATAACAAAACGTATTAACCTTATAACTAACTAAGCTAACAGTAAATACAATGAATATATGTTAATAAATTTTAAGATGACAAGTAGGTGCATTACTCTCTACATTATAAGATCAACCAGTTAATTTTAGAGCTTAGATTTTTTAACGATAAATAATGATAACTATTATAAGATAAACAAGCCATACAAACACTTTAAAAGTTTGGAAAATTCATTAATAACTAAAATCTAAATCTGTTATAAGATAAAGCATAGTGATTGTAATCAATCAACAACCTTTAAAATCAAACATAAAGCTCTACACATTAAATAATTTATAAAAGAATTCTAATCCCATCTACAAGCTTCACACGATTCAAGATCATCATCTTCATCGTCAAATAATAACCATCTACCCTTTTTCACTCTCAATCCCTTGCAAGTGTCCTTCGAGTTGCATAAAGGAGTTTGATTACGTGCCAATACTCCGTTGTTTTTCCATAAAGAATTTGTTAAATATTGAACATTTTTTCTTGAACTCATAATACATTTCGACATCCTCAAAGAACGCATATGCTCGAGTCCTTGTTTTCTTGATTCGTAATCTTCGGAGCACAACAAGATCATACCGTACATGTATGTCGCTTCATTATGACCCTTTTGAGCGGCGATTTTTAGGCTCTCAAGACCATCAATATTTCCATTCGGATAACTAAAATATTCACACAATCCTTCTCTAAACAAACTTTCAATATTTCCACTTTCCTTACAACGCTTTAAAAAGGATAATGCTTTCTTATTAGGAAACCATTGAATTAATGGAAATTGATTCAGAGAAACGTTTTGTAAGACATAATTTTCTTCCGTGACTTCAAGAAAATCTCGACAACACAATTTCATGTTGTAAAGATCAAGAAAAGATTGAGAAGTTAAACTTATAACCATGTCAAGTAACAAATCTCTTGGGAGTGATTGTATAGGAGATAAAGAAGATGGTGCATGTTTTTTGTTGTTTTTTTTCTTGATCGATATATTTGGTGCCATTGGAATTTTCAAGAATATTGAATTTTTGGATTCAAATACTTGAATATTTCTAACCTGTGCTTTCTTGCTAGTGTCAATTTGAACTTTTTCTCTCTTGAAAATTTGATCAAAAGAGATTCAAAGCAATGCTTTTTATACACAAATTTAAATTAATTGGTTGGAAATCCCACACATGTCTTGTGGAAAACTTATTTAAATCTTAGATACACCAAATCCGATCAAATTTATTTAAATTTCAACAAATTTGTGTTGTTAGTATTCTTTGAAAAGATTACTAGAGAGAGAGAAAAAAAACTGGTTATTTAATTATTGATTTAGAGTTTAGATAATAAATCTTCGATTTAAAACCCTTTTTATATTAAAAATTAGTGTTAACGTGAGATGGAGAGTCTTGAGTTTAAATAATTTATTTTAAAATTTAAATTATATTAAATTACAATTCCACAACCACAACTTCTATAACAACTTCCATTATTTATAAACCACTTAAATAAATATACAAAATGATTCAAAAAGAGAATATCAAATTTTCTTTTCAAACTTCTTTCCAGATATAACAACTTTCATTATTTTTAAAACTTTAAATATAAAATAAATTTATTTAATAATATGAATAATAATTAAATATAGGACAAAATTAATCTACTGTTATAGTTTTAAAGATTATATTTTTCTAAGACACATTTAAGATATAATTAAAGTTGAATCTAATAAAATCCCACAATTTTAGCTTCCTTACATATTTTATCATTTGAGTATAATTTTTATTAATATTAAAGATTAACCGAGTCAAAGTCTGAAGTCTCATATTATTTTTGGATAAATTTAATTTGTGTATTTATATATTATACTCAAACTAAAAATTAGTGTTAACGTGTGAGATGGAAATATGGGTGTTGAGTTTAAATGATTTATTTTAAAATTTAAATTATATTAAATTACAATTCCACAACTTCTATAACAACTTTTAATAACACTTTAAATATAAAAATAAAAATAAATAAAAATTGTTAATAAATAATAATATGAATAATAATTAAATAAATTTAATAACTTTCCATTAAAAAATAACTATTCAATCCCATTTAATAAATAAAAAACAGTAAGCTAAAACATTTTAATAATCAATAATAATTAATTAAATTCATTGCTTTCTAAAAAATAACCAACACATTTATTTTAAAAACAATAAGTAAAAAATTTATAATTTTATAATAAATAATAATAATAATTTTTGTTTTGGGCAAACGATCTCAAAGCCGAGATCCTGGACAAGGAGACTAAAACAACAAGGAAACAACATCGCCTTAGACCACCTAAGGCATTAGCAGACTATTTATGACTTTTTTAAGATTGACTTTTATCCAACGTCTATAAATAATAGTGTCTATGATCATGATCATGGGGCTGTCAAACTCATGTTACTAAGCTATGGGGGATTTTTTTAGGGATCTTGTTATTACCTGACCAAAGGAATGACCAACAAGTAGAATCAATCTTTGTGAGCACTTTCTTTAGCAGAAGCAAACATTGGAGCCAATAGATGGCGAGGGCAAATAAAACACTATTGATAAATTGAGTTCTACCAGCTAGAGAAAGTAACCTAGAACTCCAATGATTGATCATAGCCAAAATTTTGTCAATCAATGACAGGTACGTACAAATACTTCATCACTATAACAAACAACAAAGGGGACAAAGGATCCCATTCTCTAAGGCCTCTCTTTGCTTCCACCAGCTGAGAATAAGAGCCATTCACTTGAAATTGATAAGAAACCGTTTTAAAAGTTATCATGATCCAACTGATAAACTGTTGAGGGAAATTAAGTTCCTTCATGATGGCGTTCAAAGCAACCCATTCAACAATATTATAAGCTTTCTTCAAATCCATCTGTAACATACATATAAGGGCCCATACTTGGCACTGTAACCTCTTATTATCTTATAGGCAATGAGGATATGATCATGAATGTTCTTTCCTGGCACAAAAGCAGCTTGGTTGCTATGAATAGTGTTGCGTAACATTTTACCAAATTTACCATAATTCTATAGATCACCTTTTATATATATATATATATATATATATATATATATATATATATATATATATGTATGTATATATATATATATATATATATGTATGTATATATATATATATATATATATATATATATATATATATATATATATATATGTATGTATATATATATATATATATGTTTGTGCAACAAGATATAGGTCTGAAATCCCTTACCATATCAGTAGTATTAGTCTTAGGAATAAGAGTGACAAGGGTGCAATTAATAGCTCTATAACTTTTTTTCATAGCAAAGAACTCTTTGATTGCATTGATGGTTTCATGCTTGAAAAATTTAGCATTATATCCATCAATGTCTGGAGCATAGAGATCCTTCATACCTTTCATGCTATTGACAATCTCATTCTCAGTAATAGGAGCAATTAGGAAGTCCTTCTGCTCTCCATAAAATTAGGGGCCTTTCCTCATGGCTACAATGTTGATACTGATCATATTATTATTTGCAGTGCCTATGAGCTTCTTATAGTACCTTATGGTGTCTTGCTCATTTTGTCTAGGTTTCAAGGATGCATGGAAAATTGGAAATGAGCATTATTTCCATCTCCAAGTCTGAGCCAATCCACTTTAGATTTATGTTTAATGATACTCTCTTCAAGATTACTCAATCTCAAAACTTCATTTGTGCAATTTTGACTTTATCAATGGTCTAGATATTCATCTTGTTCTAAGTAAATTGTCTTGGGTTAAGGTTAACTCTTGTTTAACTTTCCTAAGCTGCTGATTGATACCACTATAAGATTTACTCAGGTTTCTAATCACAGGTTGGGGTCTTTCAAGATTTTCCACAAGATATACGCGGGATTTCCAACTAAAGGCTTCTCCCAACTCTGCTACATAGCTTCTTTATACCAAACCTTATTGATTGTCACATTTTGGAATTTGAAGGGAGTTCTAGTTGGACTTTTCACATTGGTATTCTACAAACATGATAAGGCATGATCTGAGATACCAAGGTTCATTATGATGAGCTTAGTATCCATATTTTGCTGCTTCCAGTCAATTTTGGAGTAAATCATACCATTCCTCTGATTATTGCTCCAGAGCTCCCCTTTTCAGAAAGGCCAATTTGATCCATCATATCAACTAGGTCTTTGCACTCATTCTTAGTAACCAGATTCTCATCAATTCTGTCCTGAGCTCTAAGTTGGATATCACATGCCTGAAATAGATGGTTTTGATGTCACGACTAGGCTCAAGAAGTTCAATGGCCCTAAATGGCCTTTGATCGTAGCTCTTATAGAAAATTCACAAGAGAAAATGAAAGATAGATGCATGCTGGCGGGATTGATTCGGAAACCAATCTCCTTCATCGGATGGCGGACCAACTTAGAACTGTCCTATATCTTGCAGGTGAAAAACTGTGAAAATACAGTTTCTAAACGCCTCAGATTTCTCGAGTTCCTTAAAATGGTATAGAGAACTTGGATTTTTTAACGATACTGATTGCTTAAAAATAGTCAGTTTGTTTTGTAGTTGTTGTGTAGTTGTGGTTGAGTCTTTTGACAATACAGGTTTTGATTCGTGATTGTGTTGCGCGGACATGAATGTGGTTGCTGCATTGCGGTTGTGATTCAGATACAGTTGGTGTCTGCAGTCATAATCCAACGCAATTACAACCACAACCGCAATCAAAATGTTACTGCTGTTGTGGTGCAGTTCATAATTTAGAACAATAATACAATGTTTTATTCTTTATGGGAAAAATGTAAGATAAAATAAATCTTAAAGAAACAGTGAATAATGAACATTTGCAGTATTAGAAAACGATTATAAGATAAACAAGCCACACAAACACTTTAAGAGTTTGGCAAATTTCTTAATAACTAAGAAGACAATCCTTCATTATTTGCCCAAATTTCTAAATCTAATTTGTTCAAAGCACTAAACGTTAAATAACTTATAAAAGAATTCTAACTCATGATCCCATCTACAAGCTTCACACGAGTCAATATCATCATCTTCATCGTCAAATAATAACCATCTATCTTTCTTCACTCTCAATCCCTTGCAAGTGTTCTTGGAATCACACAGAGGAGTTTGATTGCGTGACAATACTCCATTATTTTTCCATAAAGAATTTGTTAAATATTGAATATATTTTCTTGAACTCATAATACATTTCGACATCTTCAAAGAACGCATATACTCAAGTCCTTGTTTTCTTGATTCGTTATCTTCGGAACACAACAAGATCATACCATATATGTATGTCGCTTCTTTATGACCCTTTTGAGCGGCTATTTTTAGGCTCTCGAGACCATCGATATTTCCATTCGGATAATTAAAGTATTCACATAATCCTTCTCTAAATAAGCTTTCAATATTTCCACTTTCCTTACAACGTTTTAAAAAGGATAATGCTTTCTTATTAGGAAACCATTGAATTAATGGAAATTGATTCAGAGAAACGTTTTGTAAGATATAGTTTTCTTCCGTGACTTCAAGAAAATCTCGACAACACAATTTCATGTTGTAAAGATCAAGAAAAGATTGAGAAGTTAAACTTATTACCATGTCAAGTAACAAATCTCTTGGAAGTGATTGTATAGGAGATAAAGAAGGTGGTGCATGATTTTTTTTTTTTTTTCTTGATTGATATATTTGGTGCCATTGGAATTTTCAAGAATATTGAATTTTTGGATTCAAATACTTGAATATTTCTAACCTGTGCTTTGTTGCTAGTATCAATTTGAACTTTTTCTCTCTTGAAAATTTGATCAAAAGAGATTCAAAGCAATGCTTTTTATACACAAATTTAAACTAATTGGTTGGAAATCCCACATATGTCTTGTGGAAAACTTATTTAAATCTTAGATACACCAAATCCGATCAAATTTATTTAAATTTCAACAAATTTAATCTTTGAAAAGATTACTAGAGAGAGAGAGAAAAAATCGGTAATTTAATTATTGATTTAGATTTTAGATAATAAATCTTCAATTTAAAACCCTTTTTATACTAAAAATTAGTTATTTTTAGTGTTAAGTGAGATGGAGAGTCTTGAGTTTAAATAATTTATTTTAAAATTTAAATTATATTAAATTACAATCCCACAACTTCTATAACAACTTCCATTATTTATAAACCACTTAAATAAATATACAAAATGATTCAAAAAGAGAATATCAAATTTTCTTTTCAAACTTCTTTCCGGATATAACAACTTTCATTACTTTTAAAACTTTAAATATAAAAGTAAAAATAAATAAAAATTGTTAATAAATAATAATATGAATAATAATTAAATAAATTTAATAACTTTCCATTAAAAAATAACTATTCAATCCCATTTAATAAATAAAAATTAATCCTACATTTTTAAATAGCTAAAAAACAGTAAGCTAAAACATTTTAATAATCAATAATAACTAATTAAGTTCATTGCTTTCTAAAAAAATAACCCACACATTTAGCTTATAAACAATAAGTAAAAAATTTTAATTTATAATAATAATAATAATAATAAAAATTTTCTTTTTGGAATAAAAAACACTTTATTAGTAAAAAAAACGATACAAAGCAAACGATCTCAAAACCGAGATCTTGGACAAGGAGACTAAGACAACAAGGAAACAATATTTGCTAATCAGACTATCTATGACTTTTTTAAGATTGACTTTTATCTAACGTCTATAAACAATAGTGTTTATGATCTTGATCATGGGGCCGTCAAACTCATGTTATTAAGCTATTAGGGATTTTTTAGGGATCTTGTCATTACCAGACCAAAGGAAAGACCTAAAAGTATAAACAATCTCGGTGAGCACTTTCTTTGGCAGAGGAAGACATTAGAGCCAATAGTTGGTGAGGGAAAATAAAACACTGTTGATAAATTAAGTTCTACCAGCTAGAGAAAGTAGCCTAGAACTCCAATGATTGATCCTAGCCAGATTTTGTCAATCAATGACATGTAATGGTTAATGTTAAGCTTCTTGCTAGTAAGAGGAACGCCAAGATACCTGAAAGGAATCTTGCCATCAGAAAATTTGGCAATCTCTTGGATTCTCTGCATATCATTAACTCCCACATTCCCAAAGAAGACTTTACACTTGACAGGGTTTATCTTCGAACCTGTGGACTTAGAGAAATCTTCATAAGAATTCATTAACATTTCCACATATTTTTTATCACCTATAGAGAAGAAGAGTAAATCATATTAAAATTTGAGGTTTCTGATATCCAACTTCTCACACTTTGAGTGAAAATTGAAATTAAGGTTGTCCTTGAGTTTTTGCAGTTCAAATACTCCATCACTATAAAAAAAAACAAAGGGGATAAAGGTTCCCATTATCTAAGGCCTCTATTTGCTGCCACCAGCTGAGAATAAGAGCCATTCACTTGAAATTGATAAGAAACCGTTTTAAAAGTTATCATAATCCAACTGATAAACTGCTGAGGGAAGTTAAGTTCCTTCATGATGGAGTTCAAAGTAACCCATTCAACAATAACATAACCTTTCTTCAAATTCATATGTAACATACATATAGGGGCACATACTTGGCACTATAATCTCTTATTATCTCATAGGTGTAACATCCTAAAATTTTCCCTCTTATTTATCACCAATTTCAAGTAGCTTATGCTTCATTTCCATGTAATTTAGCATATTCATTCATACATTGCATTTAAATCATAATAAAAATAAAAATAAAAATAAATCATACATCATCGGTGGACGCATAGGGCACGTGATCAAGAATTTTTCAGTGGAAATATCAATTATAAGAGCTCAAGGTCAAGACAGGGTCAGAACGGACGACACAAGCGCATTTTCAGGGTTTTCCACCAAAAGGAGGGGAAAATCAAATTTGGCTTGTGTTAACCGGTTAACACATTGGTTAACTAGTTAACACGTGTGATTTTGGGCAAAATTTCAAAATTCATTTTGGGAGGCTTTTCTTCAATTTTCCACTTCACCTTGCATTACACTCTACCACTTTTCTAATGGAACCTTCTAGTTCATTCCACTATATTCCTAGGGAATATTCCAAGGAATATTCAAGGGAATATTCCAAGAATATTCTAGAAGCCCCAACTAATTTTTAACAAACTCCTAAGCTAATCTCAAACCTAATTCCCAAGCTTATGCCCACGCCTCACTCCTAACCCAAACCACCCTCCAAACCTAACATGTATATAAATAATTTTCATTCCAAACCAAGGATCAACACTTGATTTTCTCACATTTCTCTCATCACTCTCATTTTTCACTCACTTTTTCTCACATTTCCTAAACTCACACAAAGCTTCATCATCCAAAATTATGCAAGTTTTACATTGAAACTTAAAGTTTTTCCCGTTCCTTTCCTTTATCTTTTCCAGTTCCAGTAGCAATTTCAGTTTAGCAGCAGTTTTTCTTACCCTTTGAAACAGTTCAAGCAAATGTAGATCCCGTCGGGTACGACGGACGGTCTAGGTGTTAATACCTTCCCAGTTCGTAACTGACTCCCAAACCCAATCTCTTTGCTTCGTAAGACCTTGTTCTTTCCTTCTCTTTGGTTTATGCAGCATTACCTTTCCCATTCATTCGGGATAAAAATGCCTGGCTGGCGACTCTACCTTTTCCGCGCCACTTTCGCGTTTGTACAAGGATGAAAATCCCGGGAGCGACAATAGGTAATGAGGATATGATCATGAATGTTCTTTCCTAGTACAAAAGCATATTGGTTGCTATGAATAATTTTGCTTAACATTTTACCCAATTTACCATAATTCTATAGATTACCTTGTATATATGTTTGTGCAGTAAGATATAAGTCTAAAATCCCTTACCATGTTAGCAGTATTAGTCTTAGGAATAAGAGTGACAAGGGTGCAATTATAACTCTAAATTTTTTCATATCAAAGAACTCTTTGATTGCATTGATGGTTTCATGCTTGATTATATCCCAAGTATTCTTTAAAATTTTAGCATTATATCCATCAATGTATGGAGCATAGAGATCCTTCATACCTTTCAAGCTATTGACAATCTCATTCTCAATAATATGAGAAATTAGGAAGTCCTTCTCTCCATAAAATTAGGGGCCTTTCTTCATGGCTACAATGTTAATACTGATCAAATTATTATTTTCAGTTCCTATAAGCTTCGTATAATACCTTATAGTGTCTTTCCCAATCCCATCTTGATGGTGAAGGGTGTTCCCAATAACATCCTTCAAACTGTCTAATTGATTTTGCTTTTGTCTAGGTTTCAAGGATGCATCGAAAATTGGAAATGAGCATTATTTCCATCTCCAAGTCTGATCCAATCCACTTTATATTTATGTTTAATGATACTCTCTTCAAGATTACTCAATCTCAAAACTTCATTGGTGCAATTTTAACTTTATCAATGGTCTAGATATTCATCTTGTCTCTAAGTAAATTATCTTGGGCTAAGGTTAGCTCTTCTTTAACTTTCCTAAGCTGCTGATTGATACCACTAGAATATTTACTCAGGTTTCTAAGCATAGTTTGGAGTCTTTCAAGCTTTTTGCACAAGACATACGCGAGATTTCCTACTAAAGTCTTCTCTCAACTCTGCTACATAGCTTCTTTATACCTAACCTTATTGATTGTCACATTTTGGAATTTGAAGGGAGTTTTAGTTAGACTTTTCACATTGGTATTCTACAAACATAACAAGGCATGATCAGAGACACCAAGGTTCATTATGATGAGCTTAGTATCCATATTTTGCTGCTTCCAGTCAACGTTCCCTAAAACCTAGTCAATTTTGGAGTAAATAATACCATTCTTATGATTATTGCTCCAAGTGAAATGATCTCCAAAGCTCTCCTTTTCAAAAAGGCCAATTTGATCCATCATATCAACTAGGTCTTTGCACTCATTCTCAGTAACCAAATTCCCATCAATTTTGTCATGAGCTCTAAGTTGGATATCACATGCCTGAAATGGATTGTTTTAATCTATGAAACACGAACACCTCTAAGAGTAGGCGTGTTGCAGTGTCCAACACTTGTATGACACCCGTACAACATGTGTCAGAAAATTCAAAGAAGTGTCAGAAAAGTCAGACAAGTGTCCGTTAAAAAATAGTTTTTTTCTTTGTTTCGACACTCTTTGAATCAATTGTTGACACACATATGACACTCATAACACATATGTCAGACAATTCAGCCAAGTGTTTCAAACAAAAATTTGTTTTGTTGTGCTTCATTAGCACACCTTTATACATATTTTGGACAAATCTCACACAAATTTAAAGTTGTTAAACATGTTTTTAAGTTATGTTATCAATAAAGAATTAAAGACATTAATTTTGATTAGAATATTTTCAAATTTTTAAATCATAGATGGATAAATAAACCTCAAATACTCTCTTATATATAGCGGTGTTGGTGTCCTATGTTTTAACATTATATGTGTTGGAGTGTTCGTGTCGTGTCCCGGTGTCCGTGTAGAAGTCTGTGCTTCATAGGTTTCAATGTCATGACTAGGATCAGGAAGTTCAATGGCCCTAAATGGCCTTTGATCACAGCCCTTATAGAAAATGCACAAGAGAAAATGAAAGATAGATGCATGCTGGAGGGAATGAATGGAGTGATTCGGAAACCAATTCTCCTTCATCGGATGGCGGATGAACTTAGAACAATCCTACATAAAAAACTGTGAATACAGTTTCTAAACGCCTCAGATTTCTTGAGTTCCTTAAAATGGTATAGAGAACTTGGATTTTTTAACGATACCGATTACTTAAAAATATTAAGTTTAGATAAGTGATTGTGTTGCAGATATGAATGTGGTTGTTGCATTGCGGTTGTGATGCAGATACAATTTAAATATTAAAAATAGATTTACAATTATGAAACCTCTAAAATCTTAAGAAACTATATTATATATGATATAGCTTATGCATAATGTCGCTCCCTGGATTTCCATCCTGGTACAGACGCGAAAGTGGCACGGAGAAGGAAGAGTCGCCAGCCAGACATTTTTATCCCGAAGGAATGGTAATGCTGCACAAACCGGAAAAGAAAGGAGAAAGCGGAGTCTTGCGAACCAAAGAGAAAGGGTAAGGGAGTCGGTTACGAAGTGGGAAGGTATTAGCACCCCAGATCGTTCGTCGTACCCGACAGGATCCACACTTGCTAATCTATTTCGAAGGGTGAAGAAATAAACTGCTGCAAAGCTGGGACTGGAACTTGATAGAAGAAAATAACAGTAAGGGGGAAAGTGTAGGGAAAATAAAAGACTTCTTGAATGGGCCCTACCCCACTGCCTACGTACCTCATCGGGAAATGAGGATCATATTCGACGTAGTTCCCCTAACTAGGGAGGAAAACACTTTGTGTTTTATGGCTTGAACTTCTTATGCTTATGCTCAGATGTTGCAGGCTCGTCTGGAACGAGTGTGTTTACCATCTTGCAAGAGACAAGTTAAAGCGAGTCTTTCGTTTAGAGTGAAGAGGTGAGAAGATAATTCTCGAAGAAAAGACGATTATTATTTGTTTAGTGTTTTTTAGAAGCTTTTTCTTCGAGGTTTGCACAGGAGAGTGTACCTAAGTCTTACTCAATAGGATGTGTACTTCTTATATCATCCCAAAATGGAATGGATAAGAAGCACACCTAAGTATGAAAGATATCCCCAAACTTAGTCCCAAAGATGAAGTCTAAGGCGCACTAGCCTATTGTACTTTATTAAGTGTTTTTGTGGTTTTTGGATTAAGAAGTGTTTTTTAGCTTTTTGTTTATGAATCATCCTCATGATAAGACTTATTCATCATGATAGATACCCTACACCTCACCCCCATATGGGATGTGTGCAAGTACCCCATGGAAAAGTCCCTTGGCACATGAGAAGACTTATCCTTTATTAGGTGACTTGAAGTGTTGTTTTGAGATAAGAAGAGAAAAACACCAAAGAGAACCAAAGGTAAAACTATAATGGGGGACTAAACAATCCTAAGTGTAAACCTATGTTAGTAAGGTTTGAAATCTATCCTAATGAAGAATAAGGAAAGAAAAGAAAGGAAAAGAAGAAGAGAAGAAGAGGAGTTAGGAGACAACTTACTTCTCAAAAGAAGTTAAGTTGTTTCTAAAGTGGGAAATGATGAAGTTATACAAGCAAAGCACACTTGATGCTAAGGCAAACACATATTGGAATCATAAAAAAGAAGAGGAGAAGTTAGAATGTGGATGCTTATCCACATCCCAAATACTTACCATTAGCCCCTACATGGTTAGTAAAACAAGCATAAGCACAAATATGGTAATGAAGACTCAAACAAGTCAAAGCTCAAAGATAAAAGGTCATAAACCAAAAAAAAAGAAGTCAGAATGAACACCCTAGAGGTGAACTATAACATTTACCAAACAAACTCATGCAAAAAGAATGCCCACAAGTGGCAAAACAACCAAGAAGTTCCTTAAAGAAGGAGAAGAAGAAGAATGAGTAAATATGCAAGGTGATCATGCAAGGATGCTTCAAGTAATGTCAAATTCAGAATGTGGATGATTTAAACATGTGCCTAAACATAGTATTCAAATGTCATGCAGAACACATAGGCAAGTATCCAAGCATTAGGAGTGATCATGAGAAGAAGTGAACATGAATCAAACATGGAAAGGAAGTTACTTGTCATGCAAGTCAAACACAAAACATGAAAGATGGGTGGTCAAGGACCAAGGTCATAAGAAACATGACATGTTAATATGAAGATTAGATGCACAAGTTGGTCACATGTGAGCAATTACAAGTCACTCTGAAGTTAGGAGAGAAAGAAGCATGCATTTGGATGAAACATGTTCAAATAAGCAAAGTATGGCATGAATGGAATTTGAAATGAATGAGATGATGTAAAGTCAGAATCATACATAAAATGATATGAAAATGTAAGATAAGGCATGACATACCCAAACCAATTACATGTCAAGTAGAGGCATGGATGAAAAAAGATGGAGAAGTAGGTCAAATAAGGCATATAGAACAAACATTGAACATGTGAATCAAGCAAGCATCAAACTCAAGAAGTTGACTTAAAAAATGCACTAAGACAGACCTACAATGACCAAAACATGTCTTAATAAGTCAATGAAGTGATCTCGTACAATGGCACAAGTGCCTTCTCAAACAAGTAACCAAACATGATCAAATAAGTTTACAAAATAAGCACTCAAGGTTCAAGCCCCAAAGAAATATCAAACATGATTCAAAAATTATCAAATTAGGTCCCAAGAGACCTCAACCAGGGGCAAACATTATACCAAGAAAGCTTACAAAAACTCACAAGACAAGTCCTCCAAACAAGCAATGTAATGCAATTATGGTTTTATGTGCACATGCTCAAAGAAATGGCTCAAAAAGGATGCTAAAATGATTTTAAAAATAGGACAAAAATGTTTTTGAAAGCTGTAATGTGTCCTTTAAAATATGCAAAAATAATGGCAATCAAACTATGAATGGATGATGAGATATGAAATTAACAAGCTCAAGTGTCAATGGAAGGAATAAACCAAAAAGAAAATCAAAAGAGAATTAATTCAAAATAGTTTAGTTGTTGTTGTTGTTGTAGCTAAGCACCCATGCTCTATCACTTTCGACTTAACTTTGAAAGTCCTATTGGCAGCTATATGAGCTTTGAGAATTAACACTCCGTTAGCATCCACAATGCGCAAGACTTTATCTTCTAAGAGAATTTTGTAACCCCTCTCAAGCAATTGGCCAATAATCAAGAGATTACACATAATTCCCAGAATATACAAAATATCCTTGATCATATAATTTCCATCATTCTTCTTCTTGATCAAGACATCACAGACACCTTCGGTCGCAAGAGTGGTATCGTCCGCGAATTTTACTCTACTTTTTGTGACTTGATTGATTTGCACAAACCAATCCTTTCTTCCTATCATATGTGTTGAACACCCGGAATCCAAGTATCACTCATCACTGCCTTAGACTTCATCTCTAACCGTAATCATTACGTTTTGCTCCAGACACGTTTCTGCAACATTTTTCACACTACTGCAGCTGTTGTCCCACAACTTGCAGCTGCTACTGTTGCTTCTTAGCACTTCATTTATGCCATAATTCTCCTTCGCGATCATAACTAATAGCATATTTTCATCATTATTCTGTCGCAACCTTGGCCTCATCTCCTTGGGAATCCCTCTGTTTTGCACCACATTCACTTTGAAAGTGTCCAATTTTTTTACACTTCCAACACTGAACTTTGGATTTATCCCTTGTTTTTACTCCTCTAACATTGCCTTGATCACCATACTTGCTAGAGTTGTTATCACCCTTTTGCGTCATCGAATTCTTCGAATTTTGTGGATCACTTCCACCCGAATTCTGAAAACTTTGCTTCCCTTTTGAAGATAATTTCTCTTTTGATCGTCTACTCTTTTCAGTAAACTTGCTTGAAAAGAAATCTCCGCTTTCACTTTATCATTTCCTCTATCACCCATTCTTTATTCATGAGCCTCAAGTGAGCTTTGAAGCTAATCTTTTCTCAACTTCATAAGATCCTTTGACTCTTCAATAATAACTACAATATTGTCGAATCTTGATCTTAAAGAATGCAAGATCTTTGACACAATATTCTGCTCCATAACATTTTCTCCACACGCCTTGATTTGATTCACCAAACGCGTAATGCGCGTCACATAATCATTGATCGTTTCTTTCTCTTCCATTTATATTAACTCGAACTGCCGTTTGTGAGTTTGTAACATCACCAATTTTTCCTTAACACCCCTGCATAAGCCTTCTCTAAGATCTCCCAAGCTTTCTTCGCCGAATCGCAATCACCAACTTTTTCAATGTTATCACCATCGACGAAAGAATGAATCAAGAAGAGTGTCTTGTAATCTTTCTTCTTTTCTTCCTTGAATGCAACCTTCTGAGCATCTGTAGCTTTTTCCCCAAGTGGTGTGACACCATTGTTGATCACTTTAAGAACGTCTTGATACCCAAACACCACATTAATTTGTTTGGACCACTTATTATAATTCTTCAAATCAAGAATCAGAAGGTTGGTGGGAATTTGATCATTAGAAACGGTACTCATTATTGCAGCGGAGTCGAGTTATAACTAGTACTCTTGATGCCAAATGTTAGAGCATACACAAAAATAACTTGGTGAATTAATGGAGAAAGATGAATTGGAGAGGATGAATATGAGAATTGAAAGAGATTAGAGAGAAAAAGAGAAAGAGAGAGAGAGAGAGAGAGAGAGTGTGTGTGTGTGTGTGTGTGTGTGTTTAAGGGTGAGTAAGAATTGACATTAATAATAATTGGGAGCATTTTCAGGCCTTATATACATGGTGAGTCCAACTAATATGGGATATTACAAAAAAACTTATTTCAATAAGCTAAAACTGAAGCACAACTAAAAATCAGAAAAAGCCATTGTGATCTGCTGTACCAGACCATGATGTCATGACATCTCTTTTGACATCTTATATGAAAGCAAAACAGTAACACAACAGAAATGCCAAAAATAAAATTTCAACAATTAGTCATGGATAGTCAATTATTAGTATATTTAATGTATAAACTATACTTGGTTATGATTATTGTGTGATTACTTTATAATTTTGGTATAATTTACGTCATGTAAACATTAAATAATATTGTATGTCCATTGAGTAGCAATCAACATGACACAATATTTTCACATTTCAAGAAGTACTAAACAAATATAGTAATGAGGCCGAGTCATCTTAATCAACCCAAAATATGCAAGGTTTTATGCCTTGGAAGGATGATACATTTTCTAAAGTACAAGGAGTTGAAAAGAAGTGACGTGTGCGATGTATGGGCAAGTTTCCTAAATCTACAAAAAACAAAGATTTACGTGTCTGAAAATGAAGTGTTATGTGATAGAGTTAAGCATATGGAGAGCTTATTAGCAAATGTCGTGTGCGATGTATGGACAAGTTTCCTAAATCTAAAAAAATCAAAGATTTCTGAAAATGAAGAATTATGTGATAGAGTTAAGCATATGGAGAGCTTGTTAGCAAATGTCATTAGCTTAATTCAAAATAATTTTTTTGCACAAGATGTGAATGACATAATACAAGTTGCTAAACATGTTACCAATGCTTCTAGTTCTCATGACCATTTGAACTCTCCAAGTTCAGACAATATTAATGAATATAATGAAAATGGTATTAAGTATTTCTCATTAGAGTTGTTAACAATTTTAGGAGTCATTCTATCTATGTTGAATTGTTTTAGAATTCATCTTTTTATTTTAATTTTCTGTAGTTGAAGATTAAAAGTTGATTAGAATGGGACTTGATGAACATTTTAAGATGAAAGTCATAGGCTATGAAATGGACACAATTTATTTTTTGGTAGGAACTTGTATGCTTATTTTATGATTATATATTTTTTTAAAGTATAATTCTCTAAAGTACTCTAGAATTGACATGATATAACCATCATCAATTGTATGAGTCAAGATCAACTTACTCCAAGAGTAAGTCTTTTTAACTTCCTCCATAATCGTAGTCTTTAAACTAGATTCAATCAATGGTGTGACACTTTTGTTATAATTTGTTTTAAAAAAATTTGTTTGTATAAAGAGTGTGTATAAGTAAGAAAGTTTGACATTGAAATATATTAATGGAGATTAAATGTGGGAGTAACAAAAGATTTCTTTAAAAGAAAAATTCACTATGATGGTAATTTTCTATAACTATAGCCTTTAATGATGAAAATTATTCGTGGGTACAAAAAATATATGTCATGAAAAAAAGTGTCGTAGGTAGAAGTAATTTGGGCTATAACTACAATAAATAGACATTTACCTACGTCTTTTGATTGTCATTAAAAGTCAATTTTTTTGAAGCGATTGATATAAACACGATTGATATAAACACGTTGATTGCCAAATATTAGTAACATTTTGTGGATATTTAACATAACCCTATGTCTAGATATTCACATTTAATTAATGAAACTCGGATCTAATAATGACCAACACCTATTTTATGTCAAACTGTAATATTAAATTTTTTAGTATTGCATGAATTTAGGGAGAATATATTTTTTGTTGTAATAATAATTAGATCTCATATGTATAGTAATATAGTATATAATTGCAATAATATTTATGTTATTTTTGGTAAAATTAGTTGATAGCTGATAATCTAATTGATAGTTGGTAGCTGATGACTTATAGCTTATAGTTTATAGCTGATGACTTATAGTTTATAGCTGATAAGTTAATTTGAGTGTTTGATAAATTAGCGATTACACTATCTGATAAATATGAAATGACATAAAAGACATTATTAATTAAAAAATTAATGGTCTTATTTATCAAATTAATTTTTATTCAACAAAAATAAAGTATTAACAATGAAATGTAAATTTTAAATATTACTATAAAATTAAATATAACACAAAAATATATTAAACACTTATATATAAATTTTGTAATGAAATTTAAGTATCTAAAATAATAATATTTCTATTTGATCTTATATTTCAATAAAGTGCATACTTTTATCTATTTTTTCCCTCTTAAAATCCATGATATGCATACTAATAAACAAATATATTAAATCATTCATTATCATATTTATAAAAAATATACATTAATAATAAAAACTCAAGTAATAAATAATTAAAATAATAATATAAAAGTAATAAAAACAATTCATTTTAATGAATCAAAATATTACATTAAAAAAATAACGGAAGATATATTGCATCATAAATTTATTTCGTAAAAATAATGACTAATCTTTTTTATTCCCTCAACTAAAACACAATTATTTTAATTTAAATGTATTAATATAAATAGTAAAATTGAGTTTTTGATAAAATAATCAGGATATAAATGGAAGAAAAAATCATAAGTTAAAAACACATTATATTTGTGTATCATCATCTCCTTGAATTTGTGTATCATCATCCTAACAGTTGTGATAAGCTAAACAAGCCATTCAAACAGTTTAGAAAAGTTTGGCGAATTTCCTAATAACAGTTCTTTGTAGAATAAATATAGGAATACAATTTTCACTAATTCTCTGAATTTCTAAACTTAAATTAAATATTAAATAATTTATAAAAGAACTCTAACTCATGATCCCATCTACAAGCTTCACATGATTCAATGTCATCATCTTCATCATCAAATAATAACCATCTATCTTTCTTCACTCTCAATCCCTTGCAAGTGTCCTTCGAATTGCATAGAGGAGTTTGATGGCGCGCAAATGCTACATTATTTTTCCATAAAGAACTTGTTAAATATTCAACCTTTTTTCTTGAACTCATAATACATTTCGATTTTCTCAAATAACGCATATACTCAAGTCCTTCTTTTCTTGTTTCGTGGTCTTTGGAACACAACAAGATCATACCATACATGTATGTCGCTTCCTTATGATCCTTTTGAGTTGCCATTTTTAGTCTATCAAGACACCCGATATTTTCATTAGGATAACTAAAGTATTCAAGTAATCCTTCTCTGAACAAGCTTTCAGCATTTCCGCTTTCCATGCAACGCGTTAAAAAGGATAATGCATTTTCATTAGGAAACCATTGGATCAATGGAAATTGATCCAAAGAAACTTTTTGTAACACATAGTTTTCTTCTGCAATCTCAAGAAAATCTTGACAACATATTTTCATGCTATGAAGATCAACAAAAGATTGAGAGGCTACAGTTGCAAACATGTCAAGTAACAAATCTCTTGGAAGTGATTGTATAGAAGATGAAGAAGGTGTTGCATGTTGTTTCTTTTTGCTTTTTTTCTTGAATAATACACATGTTGCCATTTGAGTTTTCAAGAATGTTGAATCAAATTTATTGGTGAATAAAATTTATTTTAGTTCCAACAAATTTAAAGGAGTTCTCCATGATTTGATTTGGTAGATCCATATAGATTTTAATCAGTAAAATATAGTATAATGTTAAAAAGGTATGTTGTTACTCTAAATAGAATGTTGTAAATTAATCGACAATATTTCATTAAGCACATTTTATATATAAATAGATTAAAATCAAACGATTTAGAAACACATCTTCTGACTTGGATAAATATCTATATTGTCTTAATATGTTACTTTTATATTTGGAAGAAAATTATAGTAATACTGTTATATATGGAAGAGAATAATAATAATTCTTTATATCATTTACAAATTAGAAGTTGCACCCACCGACTATAAATAAAGAACAAGGACAATCTGTTATACATTTTTAAACTGTCTTTACCATATTCTTCTTCTATATGATTTGTCATTTATAAAATAAAAAAGTCTTTTATAAACATTTGTTTCTCTTTTAAACAGCCTTTTGAGAAGCCACCACCATGACAAAATCGTAATTCTTGAATCACAAGTTCTTGATCGTTAATTTCATTATTAGAAAGAACTCGACTCCTCTCCGCCAAATGCATCAATAAACAATAATCTACAAACCGACCGCATTTGAAATATTTGTCTTATAATTTAAAGCTTCAATCCAACAATCAAGATGGTCATAATAACATTATCTCTAAATCTCACATCCTCCCTCGCCAATACATTTCTAATCAGAATAGTGAGATATTTCTACAAAAGAGATCATACGTAGTATTCATTACATGATAAATAAATGCTAAAAAAAACTACTATAATTTATAAAAATTCATTCTTTTGCATTTAATTTTTTTGTTATTAATAATTATTTTGCCCCCATTTTATAAATATTCTGGATTCATATATATATATATATATATATATATATATATATATATATATATATATATATATATATATATATATATATATATATATATATATATATATATATATATATATATATATATATATATATAACGTTATCAAGAGAGAGAAATTAATAGTTGCATTAATGAATAAATTTAATCATAATTATTTGAATGATCTAATAGTTATTATTTATTCTTCTGATCTCTTATTTTAAAATCACTCTCCTTTACATGTCATATATATATATATATATATATATATATATATATATATATATATATATATATATATATATATATATATATATATATATATATATATATATATATATATATATATATATATATATATATATATATATATATATATAAATTTTAGTTTTTTTCTCATATCTTTAAAATATATATGAGAGTAATTATTCCATAAGATTTGTTTTTTTCTTAAAATAAATTTATGAGACATTGATCTATTTTCTTAACTTCCAAATAAATCTTTATACTCATTTCTCCTTTTGTGACACCTGAGCTTTTACGAAGATAATATTGTATTTGTGTTATTCATCACATATTATAATAATTTGTGATATCCGTCTTATATTAAAATAATGAATGTATCATTTCACTACGCCAAAAATAATTTTTCGCCGCACTAAAAAGATATGTTTTTGGAAAATTCGCTGTTATATGTTTTTGGAAAATTCGCTAAAAATAAAAGCGTTCTCTAAAAGGTAAATTTAGAAAGCGCTCTCTAAGATTACTGTCTAGAGAGCATTTTTCCTTAAAGCGTTTTCTAAGGTAATGTTTTAGAAAATACTTTATTTTAATTTATTTTTCCAAAGACCTATAACAGCACTTTTTAACAAAAGCGTTGTCTTTGTCTATATCTATATCAAGAATCACAAAATATGACAAAAGGGGGGGTCGAACTCACGCCCTAGAGGTAAAGAAATGAATTATATATTTTATTAATATATCAAATTATATTTAATATATTTAAATCATATTAAATTATATTTTAATTTATTTTAAGTTATATTCATAATTATTCAAAAAACATATTTAAAAATATATGTTTTAAATACAAACATTTTAATTTATTTTAATTATATTTAATATATTAAAATTATATTAATATATAATTTAAAATATATTTGAAATTATATTAATATATCAAATTATATTTAATATATTCAAATCATATTAAATTATATTATATTTTATATTAAATTATATTTATAATTATTCAAATAATATATTTAAATATATATGTTTTAAATACAAACAATTTAATTTATTTAAATTAAATTTAATATATTAAAATTATATTAATATATAATTTAAAATATATTTGAAATTATATTAATATATCAAATTATAATTAATATATTTAAATTCTATTAAATTATATATTAATAAATAACTTAAAATATATTAATTTAAAATATATGTTAAATTATATTAATATATCAAATTCTATTTAATATATTTAAATTATATTAAATTAAATTAAGTTTTATTTTAAATTATATTTAAAATTATTCAAATAATATATTTAAATATATATGTTTTAAATACAAATATTTTAATTTATATAAATTATATACATTGAATTTAGTTTTATTTAATATATACAAATTATATTAATATATAATTTAAAATATATTAATTTAAAATATATTAATTTAAAATATATTTTAAATTATATTTAAATTTATTACTTTTTGACATTATATACAAATTATAATTAATATATATAATTTATATTAATATATAAATTAAAATATATTAACTTAAAATATATTTTAAATTATATTTAAAATTATTACGTTTTCACAATATATACAATTGGAGTGATGTAAATTATTGGATGAAAGCGTAACACCACTGATCAGTGAATTTTGTTTATATGCATTGGGTCTGAGGATCAAATCCCCCTCAGGTTATTTATTAAAATAAATTATTAAATAATTTTATAGACCTTAGAAAGCTTTCCATGCAAAGCTCTCTCTAATGTAATTAATTAAATTAAATTATTATATATGTTTTAAATACAATAGTTTTAATTTATTTAAATTATATTTAATATATATATATATATATATATATATATATATATAAATTATATTAATAAATAATTTAAATTATATTTTAAATTATATTTTAAATTATATTATAAATTATATTAATATATCAAATTTTATTTAATATATTTAAATTTTATTATATTATATTATATTTTAAATTATATTTTAATTTATTTGAAAATATATTTAAAATTATATTTAAAATTATTACTTTTTGACATTATATACAAATTATATTAATATATAAATTCAAATATATTAACTTGAAATATATTTTAAATTATATATATATATATATATATATATATATATATATATATATATATATATATATATATATATATATATATATATATATTTTAAATTATTACGTTTTCACAATATATATAATAGGAGTGATGTAAATTAATGGATGAGAGCGTAGCATCATTGATCAAGGATGTTTGTTTGTATGCATTGGATCTGGGGTTTGAATTCCCCTCGCCCTAGACTCAATTTTTTTTTTTTTTTTTACATTTTTCAGGTTAACCTTAGAGAGCGCTTTATGGAGAAAGTACTCTCTAAGATTATTTATTAAAATAAATTATTAAATAATTTTATAGACCTTAGAAAGCGCTTTTTATGCAAAGCGCTCTTTAATTAAATTAAATTATTATATATGTTTTAAATACAATCATTTTAATTTATTTAAATTATATTTAATATATATATATATATATATATATATATATATATATATATATATATATATATATATATATATATTAATAAATAATTTAAAATATATTAATTTAAATTATATAAATATATCAAATTATATTTAATATATTTAAATTATATTAAATTATATATATATTTTTTAAATTATATTTTAATTTATTTTAAAATATATTTAAAATTAATACTTTTTGACATTATATACAAATTATAATTAATATTTACAAATTATATTAATATATAAATTAAAATATATTTTAAAATAAATTAAAATATAAAATTTCTTTTATATATATAAAATTATCGAAGTGTTGATATTTGAAATATTAGTTATTGAAAAGTGCTTTTAGACAATTTAGTTGAATTAGTGGTAGCTGTGGCTCCAGATTAATCACGAAATCACACAAGAACAATCTTAATCTTAATGAAATCCATTACAATACTGTGCATAGCAAAGCAATAGCTACTGTTACGCAGTGTTACAAAACTGTACATAGCAAATAATCTTTAATGGAAATTAGTGGATTCACAGCTCGGAGTTGGTCTCATAGCGTTTGTCCTTCTCTTCACCTTCCTCAACACCTCGTTGTAAGCTCCAAATTCTTCAACAATTTACCCTTTTTCTTAGAACTCAACTTACTTCCTAAGGAAGTTAAGTTGTTTCTGAGAAAAGGGGGAAGCCTATACAAGCAAAGTACAAAGTGCTAAGGCAAACACATTTAAAAAGTATAAAGAGATAAAGGAAGAAGTAGTATAACAAGGCTTACCTCAACCTCCCTACAAAACAAATGTTAGCTTTATAAAGCATATTGAAAACATAAAGCATGACAAAAGCTCAAACTAACTCAAATTAGCTAAGGAAAAACACTAAGGACTTCATAGAGTTAAGACCTAGATCTAAAGGATCTTAAATGATAAAATGACTTCTAAAGTCAGTAACTAAACCCTATTAAAGTATTCTAATGTTATGAAATCAAACAACTACAATCTATGTCCTAATGAGGTATTAAACCTTAATGGAAATCAAGGTGAAGTTAGGTGAAGAAAGTTGAATGAAAGTACAATGCAAACAAAACTTGAAAGCATAAGGATGATAGAGGAAGAAGATATATGTGGCTTACCTTGCTCCCCTACAAAACAAAGGTTAATATCAAAATAATTTGCACATTGGAAACAAAAACAAAGCATAAAGACAATTAAACCTTACACACATCCTATAATGAAACTATAGTTCAAAATAAGACCTAAGTCTAATTTTGAAATTAATCATCATAGGGAATTCATGCATCATTAATTTTAGACAATCTAGTTCTTTATTAACACCAATAACTAATATTTCACATTCACCACGCATCAAAACTTATATATTAATTTTATGATTTCTTTTATATATATAAAATTTCTTTGGAATTGCATAGAGGATATGAATCAAGTCATAAATAATGTTTATTAAACAGTCAATGCGAAAAGGTGTGTTTAGTAAAGTAAAAGTAGGAAAGAAATATATATATATACTTTGAAGAGCAAATTAAAGAGAAAAAAGATAGTTTAAAATTTAAATTGATGTAAGGAAATTGTAGAAGGAATTGGAGAATGAGTAATGAAACCAAAGCAGCAGAGTATTTCTGCAAGGACTTCGAATGGGAACAACATAGATCAGAAATTGAATCAAACCCTTCTCTTCGCCACCATTTCGATTCATCATCTTCTTCCACACAATCATCTCATTCAGATGTTCAAGCTTGGAAGCAATTTCACACCCGTCACTCCTCCGGCAAATTCTTCAAGGTTATATTCCATTCCATTCCATTCCTTCTCTTTACACCTCCCACATTCACTTCACTCACCCCCTATTTTCATTCAGGAGAGACGCTATTTGTTAAAGGAGTTTCCTCAATTGCTTTCCTCTCCCCCAAATTCTAACCCTAAACTCTTGGAAGTTGGTTGCGGCAACGGAAGCACTGTTCTTCCTATTCTACGGTATCTCTCTTTTTTTCTTTTTTTTTTTCTTTTTCTCCACCTTTATTTATTCTTCATCACGCTATTGATTTTTTTTTAATTCTTTGTAGGGAAAACAAGGATGTTATTGTTTATGCATGCGATTGTAGTGATGAGACTCTTGATAGAGCTAGGGAAATTATAAATGCAAATGGAGTTGATTCGTTTAAGCATCGTTTTCATACTTTTTGTTGTGATGTTTCCACTAATGGATTCCCAAATTGGTTGGCATGCAACCCTTGCAGAGACAAATTCTTACAAAACCAGTCAGGTTAATTTTCTTTTCTGTGATGCTGTTTATTTTTTTAGTATTTGTTCATGTTAATGCTTGATGAAATGCTAAGAGAATTTGTTTTTTTTTTTGGTTTCTTTTAGATGTTAAAGAGGATAATAGACATAATGTTAAGGACTCGTGTTCATCGGAAGGATTTGACTGTTGTGTTGGAGGAGTAGATTTTGTTACATTGGTACGAGCTTTCTCTTATGTAACCATGGTGTTACTGCTTCTAGAGTTTGAACCTATGTTAGTTAGAGCAAATTGTTTTGTTTTAATCAAGTCTACTTAATAGCTTTTTTAGTCTTTGTGATTTGTGAAATTGAACTGATATATACTTCGAGATGGATCAACTGTTAAGAAAGTGGCTGGGCTTCAAACTGCTCTTTCATTATGCTGTACGAAGTTCCTTTGTACACACAGTCATGTCTTAACTTAGCATCCGCACTTTCCGTTTCTGTTTGTAATGTGCTAGTGGCTCTTATTTGTCAGTTGCATTTATTGTTTACTACATGTTTGTCTGTAGTCGTATCGTTTTTTGTGTTTGTCTTGCTTAATATTTCTACACCAGTACTCTCTCTTCTTCCATGTCTCAATATGGTGCATTATTTTCCTCATTCTTCATTGGTTTAATTTGGAAGATTCATTAATTCATGATTTAAATTCAGTGGTCTCCATCCCTAGCTGTTAATTTACTTATCATTTTCTTTTGTATTCACTATAATTTTCTCAATGATTGTCTTGTCTTGCCTTTGTGATGTTTAATCTCCTTCCATATACAAAAATATTGTCTTTAATCTATAAAATAAATCATAGACTTAGCAGAATGTTTATTGAATGTTGTAAATTTAAATTTAAATTTAAATGCCCTCTTATTGTATATGTTGCTTATTTTTGTGTAATGTCAGATATTTACTTTATCAGCAATACCGTTGGAGAGGATGCCAAGGTCCATCAAGGAATGTTTTAGTGTGTTAAAGCCCGGAGGCATGGTTTTATTTAGGGACTACGGTAATAGACAAACTTACTTACCATCTTATTCTTTTCAGAGTTTTTGGGCAAATAAAGTTTTTGGTTTAGTAAATTCTGTATGTCACAACAGTTATTTTGAAACTTTAATTGCTGACAGTGACTGAACTCCATGTGATCAGGCCTCTATGATATGACCATGCTTCGATTTGAACCAGACAAGAGAGTGGGATTCAGGGAATACATGCGCTCAGATGGAACACGGTCATATTTCTTTTGTTTGAATACTGTCCGGAACCTATTTTTGGGTGCAGGCTTTATTGAGGTACTTTCTTCTTTGATTGAAAAAAGAAGAGCTTTGGGTTTCATATAACTTATAATTCTCTATTTGACCTTTATATTAGTCTACTTTTGATCCTGCATAAATTTCAATACTTGCTAGTTTCATACATGTCAAACGTATGTTAGTTTTCATACATGTCAAACTGGTATGTTTGGCTTAAAATGAATTTTGTTATGATTGAAGGCTCTTGATTAGAATTAATTTTTGTCTCTTATTTTATATTAAACTTTTTTTAACTAAAATCAATTTAACAAAATGAATTCAATCAATGTAAAACAGAACCTTCCTATAGTTCTTCTGGTATCCACAGTCTCAAATTTCTCTGAGGTGTTTCTGACATATTGTTTCTGCTTACTACCACTAAAGTCTGACTTTCTATGAACTCTGCAGCTTGAGCTTGATTATTGTTGTGTTAAGTCTGTGAATCGCAAGAAAGGGAAGAGCATGCAAAGAGTGTGGGTTCACGGGAAGTTCCAGAAGCCTGCACTGTGGTAGTTTTCAATGATCTCCCTTGGGGAGTTGTGTAAAATCCCCTTTGCTTTAACCTTGATTGCTTTTTTTTTTTTTTTTTGCCATGTTGAAGACTAAAAGAAACACCCAGGAAAAAAGAACTAAAAGACTATTGTTTCTGATTTCCTTTCAAGTTTTGATGCGCGGTGAATGTGAAATATTAGTTATTGGAAAGTAAGAAGATAGCTTTCGAATTAGACAATCTATTTATGAGTTCGTTTACATTTGTTGAATTGAACATGAATTCTATTAGGGGTGAAAACTAAGGTGAGGTAACATTACCGGTCACCAGATCGGCGTGGTAGTAAATGGGCTGTGTACATAGGTAATTCTGTAGTTCTGACTGGATCCTTTTAATATTTTACTCATCCGTTTTATTACAGTGCTATAATGAATTTTTTACTTAAATAATTGATTTCAAATTTATTTTTAAAATAATCTATGTTTCAATAAAATTTTCAATCTACATTACTTTAAAAATAAAATAAAATTAGAACGAAGTGGAGGTATCATGCGAATTGACGATCACACTTACTTTTTAAAAGGTGGTGTCTGTTGGATTGACGATTGTATTTGGTATTGTCAATTTAATTGGAGCTAGTATGTTCCTTTTTAAAGGCGGTGTCACCGTGTATTGTGATTTTTTTGTTAACATAGATAGAGATGTCTCATATAATTTACTTCATTTAACACCCCATTTCAATTTTTTTTTTCTTCACTTGCTCATGGTTGATAAAAGTTATGGACATGTATGTTATCCGGCAACGAAACTTTCGATGAAAATGTTTTTTTTTTGGAACATTCAAAGTTCCAAACATCTTGAAAGGAGTTTGAAAATTTGGTTAGACGGAGTGAATAATGATAAGAAAAGAATTAGAAGTGTTTTTTTTTGGAACATTCAAAGTTCCAAGCATCTTGAAAGGAGTTTGAAAACTTGGTTAGACGGAGTGAATACTGATGGGGAAATAATTAAAAGTGTTTTTTTTTGGAACATTCAAAGTTCCAAGCATCTTAAAAGGAGTTTGAAAACTTGGTTAGACGGAGTGAATAACGATGGGGAAAGAGGCTTAATTTGTACATTTCAGTTGTTGTTGCCAATAATGTTATCTATTGTATGTGGGTGCAAGTTAAAGATAACAATGATGTTTGTGAGGCTTAATTTGTACATTTCAGTTGTTGATGCCAATAATGTTATCTATTTTATGTGGGTGCAAGTTAAAGATGACAATGATGTTTGTGATATGATGTTTGCAATAAATATCATTGTTTTTATTGTTGTAATTTCTTAGATATGTTAGTGGTGTTAAATCTTTTTTATTTGTTGTTTGTGTTGTTGTTTTATGCATATTTATGTTGTTATGCTAAGTCATGTGCTAAAATTATTTTTTTAGAAGTGTTTATGTTATTTTTGTTATAACCAAAAGTGAGTGTGTGTGTGTGTGCGCGCTCGCGCGCGCGCGCGCGTGTTTGTGTGTGTGTGATACCGCAATGACATGGGATCAAGACATACGTGTAGCGGTAAATATCATGAGTGTAAGTTATTGATTAACTTAACTCAAAGTAAACAGAGTCGCCACCACGCTTTTATTTTATTCCAAGAGGGAAAAGGAAAAAAAGAACGAATAAATCATAATGAATCTAAAAGCAAAAAACTAAAAGAAGCAGAGAACGAGTAAGGGGTTGATTACAAAATGGGAAGGTTTTAAGCATCCAAAATGTTCGTGATACTTCACGGGAGCCCTTTGATTTTTTATTTTTTTTTGAAAATGGTTTGTTAAATGAGAGTGAGGAGATGAGAGAAGAATTAATTTTTAATGTTTTTATGTTTGTTGAGACTTTCATCTCATTCATACGTACCCACAATATGCAATGTAAGATCAAAACCCCGTAGTTCGTGGTACAAATAGTAAAAAATAGTTGGTTTTGATTGATTTTATTAAGTGAAGAAAAAAGAAGTGCGCAAAGGCACAAAACCACTTGAATGAGTTTTGGTTCTTTTTATTTTTGAATTGAAGTCAAAATGATTAAGTTCATTGACATTTATTAAAAGAAAAGGAGAAGTAAAAACCTCTTGACAAAGTCAAGGTTTGATTTATTAAAATGAGGAAAGTTTAAAAACAATAATCCTTTGAAAAAGAGAGGAAGTTTTGAAAATTGAAGAAGGGGAGGAGATGAAGAGACTACCCTAAAAAGAAAATAAAAGAGATAAATGAGGAAAGATCTAACCAACTTGATGATGCTTCCCAGCATAAGCACAAAAGTTTCATCCTTATAAGCATAAGCTAGCAAATGACCAAATAAAGGCTAAAGTACCAACTCCATGATAATCAAAGTAAATGGAAGGTGTCCTAGAATCTAAGTCCAAAACTCAAATTTCAATGCAAAAGATAGTAACCATAGTCAAAGATCAAGATCACAAGTTTTTTAGAGGTTTAATCATTTATTAATATTTGTGTCCAAATGGACAAAGGAAAAAGCACAAGAACATATAAACATAAACATAAACATGATAATAGATGATAAAACATAATAAAAAATAAAGGAGATATGTGAGCAAGAGATAAAAATAAAGAGGATAAAGTGCAAGAGGAAATTAAAATATTAGTATAGTAATAATAGTAATAATATGTACATAATAATGATATGATGAACTTAATCATCTACAACCAAAAGAGTAACAAAATACTTAGTGCCAAAACCGAGAGGGCAACCGACTCCGCTTAGTATCTTATGTAACGTCCGATTTCCGAATTAATTATTTCTAATTAATTTGGCGTGGATATCTGAATATTATGAGGCATTGTGAAGTATTTGAATTCGATGATGGATTGATGACGATTATTGTGATGGTTTCGAAGAATTTCTGATTTAGGAGATGTATAAGTGCGTCGAAGAATTATCGAGTATTTGAGAATAACAATTTGTTTAATTAATTAAGTCAATTATTGATTAATTGAATTATTGGTGAGAACTAAAGAGTTCGATGATGTGTCGACGAGAGATATTTGACGAATGACGTTTTATGGACTTACCAATTTAATTTGGAGGAAATGGAATTAATTGGAATTAATTGATTAAATAAAATAGAATAATATGTGATTTATAGAGCTAGAAGACATGGGGGTCATTGTGAGAAGTTAGTAGGGGTATTATTGGAAAATCATAATAGAGGTTATGATCGTTACATAAATGAGTGGGGAGTTGGAATAATACACGCAGTACGTGAGAAATAAGGAAAAGGAAGAGAGAAGAGGAAACATGGTTTTCAGTTTGTGAGGAAAATTGATGATCAGAAGAAGAATCAGAAGAGGAATTCGATGAAAGCGAAGAAGATTCAGATGAACCAGTGATAAATAAAAGGTAAGAGGTGTTTAATCATATTTATTATATTGTATTATAAAATTGATAATTGGTATTTGTCTGAGCGTGTGTTGGGGAATTATGAGGTTCCATTGATGAAATAATATGTGCCAAATGATTGATGAGAGACCGAGTTTAAAAACTGTAATCGGTAGTAGCGATTGTTGATTAATCTGGAGAAATAGTGATGAGTGAAAACCGGAATGAAAGGTTAGAGGCAAGCGCCACTTACTACAAAGGCGAAATAAAACGAAATTGAGGTCTGGGTATTTTCAGGGGTGGCTTGCACCACCCTCCCCTTGTATTAAAGGTGGCTTGCGCCACCTGAGATTAATAATAAGGGTGACTTGTTCCACCTAGGACCTTATTGAAGGTGGTTTGCACCACCTGGTTCTGCTGGGAGTGGCTTGCGCCACCGTGCCTACATTTTGGTGGCTTGCGCCACTAATGATAAGTATGGGGTGGCTTGTGCCACCCAGTGATGTTTTGGGTGGCCAGTGCCACCTCCGTGTGGCCTGCACCACCTAGTGAGTTGCAAGTGTCATATTTTCTGCTATGTGCATAGTTCGGCTTCTGCAATTTTTTGTGTATGTGCATTTTAACCTTTGGAACCTAGAACTTTATAAAATCAGAAGCTAACAATATATAACAGAAAACATGATATCTTGGTGAATGATCAGTGGGATTTAAGAGTAGTAACAATAAGAATTGATGATACATTTGCTGTAAAAAAATAAGTGGTGTACCTACTGTTTTGGATACTAAAATACGTGTCTTATTGAGAATTAAGATGAATAATTGATGTCGTGTGATTGTGAATTATATGTGGTATGCGTGTATAGTAGTATGTGCAGAAAAACATGATGAACACAGTGACTGATGATGGCTGGAAATAATTTGTTTAAGAGTTTGTATTATGAATGACGATGTGTTAATTATGACGTACATATGTGCATAACGTTGTGTGATATATGTGTATGATGTATGTGAACAGAATATAAAATATGATGATTTCTTGAGGTGAGTTGCTTAGTGACTATGATGACGAATGAAGATGTGTTAATTATGAGGTGTTGGTAGGAGATATATGACAAAATTCTGATGATTAAGATGTTATGAGATGTATGATGATATTATGATGAATGATGATGAGTTTTGACTAGTTGTGGTCGTATTTTGTATGTTGTACGTATCATGCATTCATAGCATTTTGTTAGGATGATCTTGCAGGATAAAATCCAATTGCAAGTTTTAAGACAATAATGTCCAGTGATGGCCTTAATCCCATTGTGTGAATTAAGTGCAAATATTGATGCAACGATGACTAGACCATTAGTGATGAATATTGGCGCAACAATGACTAGGTCATCAGTGATGTTTTGGTACCAAATGCATGAGTCTATTGAGTTGCATATCATTATGATTGTCATTTTTATGACAATGATTTAAATGACGTTTTGGTGATTATGATGAACTATATGACGAATATGTGCATATTGTTGTTGTTATTCAAGTGACTTTACTTTTTGTCTAATTCCTGCATCTTTTATAATGATTATGATTACTCACTCTTTCTTTTTGGAATTGTTGCCTCGAATGCGGATAACTTTCGGGTAATCAAGTGTAGTACATGAAGCTTAGAAGTTGCTTCAGAATGTGTTGTTTACTTCGTAGAAGTAAAAGGAGTCTTGCTCTGATACGTAACACCAGGGAATGGGGTCGAATGATATTATGAAATTGACGTTTCGTGTTATTTTTGGAGTTTATGTGATATTTGACGAACCTTAGTCTATTTTGATTTTCTTTGAGATAATAATTATGAGTTACGTGGAATAGCTTGAATTTTTGGAAATAACTTTTAGGGTAATTGAGTATAATTTATAAAAGAGTTTGAGACATAATGTATCCGCTGCAAAGTTCTAAATGATTTGATTTATGATTGTTAAAGTGTTTCGTTGATTATAATTTTGTTGCAACCCGTGTTACGAAGCAGGACCGTTTGTGGTAAGACGTTTATGAAGGGTGACACCCATATTTGTACATTGATGATTTGCTATTTATTTAATATGTATTGCGAATATTCGCGGGGATTAGTTGGGTGATACATTAGTGGTATCATAGCAGGTTGGTCTCTCCGTCCAATGTTGTCTAGTGTTGCTTATCCTTTAGTGCGCGACAAGTGTGTGAAACATTGTCGGTACTTGTTTGTTTTATAACCGTTGTCTCTAGGTGTTGATTTGAAACAAGTGGAGGAGAAGTTTGCTACCCGGAGATGTTTCTGGTGTGAGGAGTTGATTCAAAGGGATATTGACGGTAAGAGTACAAGTGTTGTTGGAGCTGTAATGTCGCAAACCGATGAGAGTACGAATTTACAAAATTCTTAACTACCGGTCAAGTTTGAGATTCCTTGAGGGAGAACAAGCCGATGTGGTTTATGTTACTTCTCGGAGGAAAGAGAGCAATGTGACAAATTGTGATATGTAAGTGATGTATAATTTTTGATGTCTCTTGATGAATAATTGTAACTTGTCTCCGGAGTGTAGATTGGAGTTGGAGACAATTAAGGAGTGATGCTCAATCAGATAAGCAAGTAAGGTGATTCTTGGAGAATGGAACTTATATGAGTGTATGTGTATGATGACAGTTATATAAGATGTGCATGGATTAATGACGACAAATTAAGGGGATGTTTGAGAAAAAGGATCTACTCCAAATAAATTATCGATTTGATGGATCGACCGTTAACTAGTATATCTTGAGTATGATTGGGTTGAAGTAGGATTATTTTCAGAGTTGGGCTAGAAAATGAGAATAGTTGGATGATGTTGGAAGAAAGGGAGAGAGGAAGAACTCATGTTCATTGATTACAAATTTTTCAGTTTTGCAAGTATGGAACAACCTTTAGTAAAATGAGCATAACTTTTCACTCGTAATTCTGATTGAAGCGGTTCTAGACTTTTCGGAAAGCTTACGAAATTCCCTACAGTCTGCATATAAACTTTGTCTGATGCATATTCATGAAGAGAGAGAGAAAGACGTTTAAATAATTGGGTCTGGTGCTGTTTTTTTAATGAAAGTTTGTATACGGGATTTCTTGACCAGTCCCATTGCAAGGACAATAACTTCTTAATAGTGAATCGAATTTAAGCGATTCTTGAATTTATGGAATCCATATGAAACTCCCTTCAATTTAGAATATAATTTTGTGTCTGAGAGATTTGTGTGAAGGAGATAAGTATGTTTGAAGTTGAACGATTATTGCTAAAATTGGATAAGATGAGGATAAGTATAAGATGTTATTAAGGAATGAAATGTTTGCATCAGCGAGAATGTGATGGTATTAGAGAAGTGCATAGAGATGCAATTTATGTTGAATAATGATAATTAGAGTGGTGATATCTTTGGTAATGATTATAATAAAAGAAAAACAAATGCAAGAAAGATTGGTATCATGCTTATGAGCACACCAGTTTGTGTCAGGGAGGATTAAGAGGGTTTCTATAGCAATCCGATATGAGATGGTATTGTTGAGATTGAGATTTGGAAAGAGATTCAAATGTGAAGATATAGGGATCCATGGTGTGGAGAAGTTTAAAAGAAAACTAAAGAATTATAGATGTTATTAAAGCTCACTGCGTGGGTAGAGACTTTAAGTGAAATGAAAGTGATATGTGATAAGTTTTCATGTTACTACCAGGTAGGTAGAAGTATTGAAGTATATTCTCAATTGAATGATCACAAATTATGGAATTAAAGTAGTGAAATAGAATTGTTGGTGTTATGAGTTATGTTGATGTTTTATGACGGTATTGATGGTGATGGTAATGACATTGTGGTGCTCCGGCCTAAGAGCGAATGAGATTCTTAAGTGATTAAACAATGAGTGAAATGGATTGGTTTGTTAATAAATTGGGAGCAGTGCATCTTGTTGGATCGTTATGGTTAACAAGGTGGAATTTGGATTTGTGGTGTGAGGATAGTTGTCAAAGTGAGAGTTCTAATGGAAAGAAGTGAATTTTCTTGGACTGAAATTCTGGTGTTAAGATTATTGTAAACTCTTCTAAGGTTGAGGTTTTGTTGCAGTGGGAAATTGTGAAGTCTATGATTGGAATTAAAATATTCTTAGTTTAGATGGTTACTATCAAAGAAATATTTGAGGAATTTTTCTAAGTGTTATTAATAACCACTTGAGTAATGTCGCTCCCCTGAAAAGACACCAGGTCCCAAGGTGCAGACGCGAACGGTCGGCGAAGAGAAAAAGTGAAAATGAATTGAATAGAGTTGCCAGCTAGGTATTTTTATCCCGAAGGAAAGGTAATGCTGCATAAACCTGGAAAGAGATGGATAAGACGGTTGCGAACCAGAGAAACTAAGAAAGGGGGTTGGTTACAACCAGGGAAGGTATTAGCACCCAGATTGTCCGTCGTACTCGACGGGATCCACACTTATAAGATTGTGTTTAAAGGGGTAAGTGTATGTGCTATCTGTGTGCAAAAGCTAAGAAAAGAATATATAGGTGTCAGTGCAAAAGGGGGATTGCTCAGGAACTGAGGCTTTGAAGGAATGCTGAAAGAGGGGGAAGACACAAAGACTTTTGTTCGATAACTGTTAAGTTATGCCTACGTATCCTCTCGTGCAATGAGGAAGTCAGAACACCATAGTTCGACTCAAAGAGACTGAAGATAAAATTGACTGTGAACTGCTTACTTGCCTATGCTCAAGTGTATGACTCGTCTGGCTCGAGTGCTAACTATCTTGCATTAGATGGAAGAGGCAAGTTCTCGTTTATGAATGAGTGTGATGAGAAAAGAATCCCGAAGGAGACGATTATTGTTTGTTTTTGTGTTTTCAGTTTTTTATTGTTTTTGGTGTTTTGCATAAGTTAATGAGCTTAAGCCTAAATCAAGGGATTGTAAGCTCATTATATCCTCCCTGATTAGGGATAATGAACCTACTTAAGTATGAGATAAGCATCTCAACTCAATTACCATGATGATGTAGGATTAAGATCATTAACCTACTTGTGATTAATTAGATGTTTTTTTGGGTTTTTTGTTTAGTGTTAAGTAATGAGTTTAATCTCTAATCACAAATTAGTGGACTTATTACACTATCCTAATAGAAGGATAATAGATGAGAACACTTAAGCTGAGGAAGATACCTCAACTTAATCCATGGTTAGGGATTAAATTCATTATATAAAAAGCCTTTATTAAGTGGATTTTAATTAAGGGATGAGATTAAGAAGTGAATTTTATGGTTTGTAAGACAACTTGAGGGGGACTTATCCATTAAACACTAGGGTTAGTCCCTCTTAACCATAAGGAAGAGATAAAACCCTAATGCAAAGCCCAAGTTACAATATAAAGTCTTAGTGATTTATTAATGTGATTTGATTAAGAGGTGTAAACAAATTAAAGGTTTAACACTTAGGATTAAAGTTATACACTCCTTCCTAAGAGAAGGATGCAGGCATAACCCTAATTCCAAAGTCCTAAAGCTTTAAGAGTTTAGTCTCTGATTATTGAGATGAGAAGAGAGAGTCAAGGAGACTCAAAGGTAAAAAGCTAGGGGGATTATATACAACCCTAAAAGTTATCATGCTTGGATATCCTATGGTTTTTGAGGCTTAAGAGAAAGGATCTTCAAGGCCACCAATGGAAGAAGTAGGTGAAAAGAGAAGGAGAAAAAAAGAACAAGTTACTTACTTCCTGAAGAAGATAAGTAACTTGAAAGAAAGAAAGTAAGAAGGATGGAACAATAAGTGAAAAAGTTCACTTCAAAGACATGTAAATATGCATATGAATGATGAGAAAAGATGGGAAGTGAAGGCAAATCCACCTCCCAAATAACTTACCAAAAGTTCCTGAAAATGTTAGTATGGATGCATAATATATAAAGCAAAAGGAAATGAAATGAGATGTAAAGACCAAAGTCAGAAGTGAAAATGCAATGTAAATGGCATATGAGATTATGCAAAGTCATAAAATATTCATATGAATGTTCATACAAAGATGAGATGCAAAGGAAGCATGCTTGGAAGCTTGAAAACACATGGATGTTTATGAAATGTAATGAATGCAAGACATAGCAAATGAATGAAGAAATGATCAAGCAATGTTCAAGAATGTCTTAAGATGTCTACAATGTCATACAAATGCTTGAAATGTCATGGAAAGTTCACATGATGATGATATGCAAAGATGAATGCAAATGAACATGAGAAATTAGGGTTTTATGAATGTATGAGATGCAAATGACCAAAATAGAAGCATACTTTATGATAAAAATTGAAATCAAGCTCAACCAAACCCTAATCCTATACAAGATCAAACCCCAAAGGAGAAGGTCAGAAGCTAATCCTATTGAAAGTTATGAATTTTCTAAGTTTGCTAGGGTTTTTGGATGATTCTTAAGGGAAAATGCAAATCAAATTGAAAATGCAAGATAAATTCATGAGAAAAATAACCTAGAAACTACATGCAATATGTGAAACAATTAAAAAAGAATCAAGTTCAAACTCATCATGGTTAGGCATAAATGAATTTTTCAAGTTAGGGTTAGAAAATGTGATTTTTAAGAACCCTAATTCAAAGAAAATTGTGAAATTATGATCAAACCTAAAAAGAAATTTGTATGATGAGTTTGAAAATGTTTCTAAATGTATTGGAGTGGTTCATGAATTTTTTGGTGATTTTTAGAAACCTAAATGTATTTTTAATTAATTAAAATCCATTAATTAATTAAAAATATCATTTAAATATTTTAAAAATACTTTTTAAATGCAAAAAATAAAATAAAAATCATTTTTGGGTTGAGAAAAATATTTGGATCAGAAATGCAAAAGATCATATTTTTGTGATGTTTTTAATTATTTTAAATAAAATATGCAAAAGAAATGAACAAAAATGAATTAAAAATGAAATAAAGTGGAAGTCAACTGATCTGAGGGTTGAGGTTTAAACTGGGCTTGACTGCGCACGCAGATGGAGGGCATGGATTGAAGCTGGCTAATTAATCTAATTAACTTAATTAATTAAAATTTAAACTTAAGTGAAATGATCTGAACCACACACACGCGCGCGAAACCAGATCTAATGGTCCATATTTAAACTGAAGACTAAACTCTAATTAGGAACCCTAATTACTTTCAGGTGACCGGAGCTAGCTCCGGTCATCTTCTCCGGCCAGACCTTCATGCCATCTCTCTCTCTCTAAGCTACCCCAAACTAAATTAACTGCCCATAAATGATCCTCATGCATCACACAATCAAAATCACTCATCAAACATCATTTATATTACAAGAATCATGCGAATTGAATCAAAAACAAATTTACGGGAAAAGTTTCAGAACGTCATAAAATGCTTATTTCTCAACCATTTTCAAAAGTAAACATATTAGGATGATCAGTGCATCATGTAGAAGCATTTAAGAACTTAAAATAGGAGTTCTGGAAAAATTGTTCTTCATGGTTACCTGAGATGAAGCTTTCTCAATCTGGGCTTTTGGACCTCTTTCTTTGTTCAAACCAACCCCAATGAGCTCCCTGATGATGTTGTAATGCTTGGAACAAGTTTGTATGGCTTGGTTTGAGAGGTACAGCTCCTCTGCACCAGGAATCGTGTTTTGGTTTGGCTGTGTTTTAGGGCTTTTCAGAGGGTGCTTTGTGTTTTATGGACCATTTGAAAATGATTGGTGAAGTTTGTTTTGAGGTTTGATGGCTTTGTTGTGCAATTCGAAGAGATGAAGTTCTATGGTGATTTTTGGTATTCTGGGTTGTGTGAGCTTGCGGGCTTGTGTGTTATGTGTTTTGTGTTCCTTAGGGTTTGTATAAACCAATAGGAGTGATCAGAAGAGTTGGTGTGGCCTAGTGTGATTGGTATGGGCAAGTTGCAAAAAAGTCAATTTTGTGTACTTGAAGGTATGGGTCATGGCAGGAGCTGCTCAATGGGGTGTCTGGCCTCAGCAAGATTCAAGGAGGGCCATAGAATTGGTTTTATGCAGCTGGCACAAGTGGATGGAAGGTTCCAAGGCATTTTGCAAAGTTTGTGTGTTTTGGCCCTTTTGAGATTTCTTAAAGATCAAGTCATGAAAACTATGTAATCTTGGGTCAATTCTGATCTTTGGGGGTTTCCTTGACATGTTATGATGCATAGAAGTTGATTAGAGGTCATAAAAAGGCTTGGCAAGTTAAATTGCAAAATTCCCTCTTTGGCATGAACTTGAAAATTATAGGATTTTTGCCAACTTTGAAATGCCATATCTTGAGTTCTAGGATGAATCAAGACATGTTATAGTACTTTTTGAAAATGGAAAGATCTAATCTACAACTTTCATCCCCAAGAATTTTTCATTTGAAGCATTTTTGGTCATGAAAGAGGAGGTTGAAAATCTTTCCCAAAATGGAAAGTTTCCATTACAAGTCATTTCCAAAAATAGCAAGTTTGCATTTGGATCAAAATTCTTCAACTTTGTGAACTTCAAACCACTTCAATGATCAAATAAAGATCATAGAGACTCAAAATGATGATGATGACCCTTTGGTACCCTTGTTGGGGGCCTCAAATGCCCTGATTTTGACTTTACTTGCTCAAGAAGTTACCCAATGATCAGATGACTTCCACAATGAATTTCTTCATCAAACTTGGTACACATGATCCTTATAACATATTAAGAACATTAGAAACAAGAATGACCAATTTTTTTTGGAGTTAAGGCCTCTGAAACCAAAACCCTATTTTTGGTCATCTGTGTAGGAAAACCCTAGCTCTGCTTCAATGCCTTTGCCAGTCTTTGTGATCTCTTGACTTTCATGAACTTTGGGGAGCATATTATGATCATAGAACACACATGGACCCTCTTGGAAAACTTCAAGACCATTGGGGTGGCTCAGGTTGATTCTTGGATTGCTCAGATCACAAACCCTAGATGCAGATGAAAGTGGAACTATGCAGTGAAACAAATATGCAATATGAGATGGTATGCTTATACTAAAACAAAAATGAAAGATCACAAGCCAAGGTGTGAGAAAAAGTGAGGGCAAATTTGGGGTGTTTACAAGTAACTCACAAAAGGTAGAGCTTATGTGTGAGATGTTAATTGGGAAGAGAATTCATGTGATTTAAGGAGTTAACTACCGTCTTGGTATTTATTTTGCTTACTTAGAGTGATTTTATATAGTGCATTGTGATACGCCTAAGATGGACCTTAAGGGTGTTGTTACTTACAGATTAAGACGACTGAAAACCAAGAGAAGAAATAATCCTACACATGATTGAGGATAAAAAACTATGATGTCTGTGATGAGAATTAGAGATGTTATTTGTTTGGATTAAGTTATTACAAGGCTATGATTTAGAGTCGAAGTACCACGTTGGTAAGAGCAGATGCAATGGCTGATACATTGAGTAGAAAGTCATTACATATGTCGATTTTGTGGCAAGAGAGTTAGGGATGATCGAGTAATTCAGAGATTTGAGTTTGGTGTATAAGGAAATGCATAACAACGTGAAGTGGAATATGTTGAAATTGACTAGAGATATTTTGGGAGAAAATTAGAGAAGGTCAGAAGTACTAATTGAGGTTTATTGATCAAAATGATGTCGGTTAACCAAGGAATTAGACGAGAAATATTGAGTTGATGTGTATTTTTGGAACCTGAGAAGAATATTCTTAGGAATAATGATACTAGATTTGGTTATACTTGTCTGACTTTTTGGAAGTCAGAGATTGAACATCAGAAGCTTTTGGGTTGATAAAATTGTGAATATTCCAGAGTGGAAGTAGAACGGTATTTGATGGGTTTATGTCGGGTAATAGTTGAGAAACGAAGCAAATATGAGGTAAAGAGAGTGTCTTAGTGAAGGTATTGTAAAGTGGATCAACTAGTGGAAGCTGGAATTAAGAGGGTAAAGACCAGATGGGGGAGTCGTATCTGACCTTAATTGCTTCGGGTGAATTTTCGAGGACGGAAATATTCTAAGCGGGGAAAGTTGTAATGCCCAATTTCCAAATTAATTATTTCTTTAATTAATTTGGCGTGGATATGTGAATATTATGAGTCAGTGTGAAGAATTTGAATTCAATGATGGATTGATGACGATTAATGTGATGGTTTAGAAGAATTTCTGATTTAGGGGTTGTATAAGTGCGTCGAAGAATTATCAAGTATTTGAGAATAATTGTTTGTTTAATTAATCAAGTCAGATATTGATTTAATTGAATTATTGGTGAGAACTAAGGAGTTCGATGATGTGTCGACGAGAGATATTTGACGAATGATATTTTGTGGACTTATCAATTTAATTTGGAGGAAATGGAATTATTTGGAATTAATTGATTAAATAAAATAGAATAATATGCAATTTATAGAGCTAGAAGACATGGTGGTCATTGTGAGAAGTTAGTAGGGGTATTATTGGAAAATCATAATAGAGGTTATGAGGGTTACATAAATGAGTGGGGAGTTGGAAAAATACATGCAGTACGTGGAAAATAAGGAAAAGGCAGAGAGAAGAGGAAACATGGCTTTTAGTTCGTGAGGAAAACAGATGATCAGAAGAAGAATCAAAAGAGGAATTCGATGAACGCGAAGAAGATTCAGATGAATCAGCGATAAATCAACGGTAAAGGGTGTTTAATCTTATTTATTATATTAGATTATAGAATTGATAATTGGTATTTGTCTGAGCATGTGATGGGGAATTATGAGGTTCCATTGATGAAATAATATGCGCCTAATGATTGATGAGAGACTGAGTTTAAATTTAAAAACCATAATCGGTAGTGGCGATTGTTGATTAATCTGGAGAAATTGTGATGATTCAAAACCAGAATGACAGGTTAGTGACGAGCTCCACTTACTACGAAGGAGAGATAACACGAAATTTAGGCCTGAGTATTTTTAGGGGTGGCTTGTGCCACCCTCCCCTTGTATTAAAGGTGAATTGCGCCACCTGGGGTTAATAATAAGGGTGGCTTGTGCCACCTAGGGCCTTATTGAAGGTGGCTTACGCCACCTGGTTCTGCTGGGAGTGGCTTGCTCCACTTTAATGTGGATTGCGCCACCGTGACTATATTTTTGTGCCTTGTGCCATTAATGGTAAGTATGGGGTGGCTTGCGCCAGCCAGTGGTGTTTTGGGGTGGCCAGTGCCACCTCCGTGTGGCCTGCGTCACCCAATGAGTTGCAAGTGTCACATTTTCTGCTATGTGCATAGTTCAACTTCTACAATTTTTGTGTATGTGCATTTTAACCTTTGGAACCTGGAACTTTATAAAATTAGAAGCTAACAATGTATAACAGAAAACGTGATATCTTGGTGAATGATCAATGGGATTTTAAGAGTAGTAACAGTAGGAATTGATGATGAATTTGCTTTAAAAAATAAGCGATGTACTACTGTTTTGGATACTAAAATATGTTTCCTATTGAGAATTGCGGTGAATAATTGATGTCGTGTGATTGTGAATTATATGTGGTATGTGTGTATAGTAGTATGTGCAGAAAAACATGATGAACACGGTGAGTGATGATGGCTGAAAATAATTTATTTAAGAGTTTGTTTTATGAATGAAGATGTGTTAATTATGATGTATATATGTGCATAACATTGTGTGATATGTGTGTATGATGTGTGTGAACAAAATATAAAATATGATGATGTCTTGAGGTGAGTTGCTTAGTGATTATTATGACGAAGGACAATGTGTTAATTATGACGTGTTGGTAGGAGATATATGAAAAAATTATGATGATTAAGATGTTATGATATGTATGATGATATTATGATGAATGATGATTCGTTTTGACTAGTCGTGGTTGTATTTTGTATGTTGTACGTATCATGCATTCATAGCATTTTTTTAGGACGAGATGTCCAGTGACATTTTTGCAAGATGAAAATCCAATGACGAGTTTTAGGACGATAATGTACAGTGATGGCCTTAATCCCATTGTGTGGATTAAATGCAAATATTAATGCAACAATGACTAGGTCATCAACAATGAATATTGATGCAACGATGACTAGGTCATCAGTGATGTTTCAGTACTGCATACATGAGTCTATTGAGTTGCATATCATTATGATTGACATTTTTATGACGATGATTTAAATGATGATTTGGTGATTATGCTGAACTATATGACGAATATGTGCCTATTTTTGTTGTTATTCAAGTGACTTTACTTTTTTTCTTCTAATTCCTGCATCTTTTATAATGATTATGATTACTCACCCTTTCTGCTTGGAATTGTTGCCTCAAATGCGGATAACTTGCAGGTAATCAAGTGTAGTGCAGGAACCTTAGAAGTTGCTTCAGAATATGTTGTTTATTTCGTAGAAGTAAAAGGAGTCTTGCTTTGATACGTAACACCGGGGAATGGGGTCGAATGATGTTATGAAATTTATGTTTTGTGTTATTTTTTAAGTTTATGTGATATTTGACGAACCTTAGTCTATTTTGATTTTCTTTGAGATAATAATTATGAGTTACACGGAATAGCTTGAATTTTTGGAAATACCTTTTAGGGTACTCGAGTATAATTTATAAAAGAGTTTGAGACATGATGTATCCGTTGTAAAGTTCTAAATGATTTGATTTATGATGTTAAAGTGTTTCGTTGATTATAATTTTGTTGCAACACATGTTACGGAGTAAGACCGTTTGTGGTAAGACGTTTATGAAGGGTGAAACCCATGTTTGTACATTGATGATTTGCTATTTATTTAAGATGTATTGCGAATATTCTCAGGGATTAGTTGGGTGATACATCTTACACTACGGTGATTAACCAATGCGATTAGACCCAAATTCGATGAAACTTGAAAGAAGATTGGGATACCCAAAGCAACTACACGTCAAGCTTCAAAAGTCGTGGATCTAACGCAAATGATTAATCAACATTGAGATGACACGACCATTACGAAGTCCGGTCCACGAAAGTGCAAGTATCCAATTGGAATTTTATTCTGAAGTATGGACACATTTAGCTCTATGTTAAGCAATCGCCGAGTAATTTACGGAGTAATTACCCTACAAATGAGACCTGCCAAAACCAATTAAGATTAACGGTATTAGTGCTAATACATGCGAGATAAACGATATGTAAATTGTCATCTGAACCTAATGTCGCACAAAAATAAAGATGAATACCATTGAGTTACACTTATGATATTCTTTCATCTTTAAGTTCAATCACTCATTTTGGTGGATTCAAGTATGAAAATATATCACTAACGCAAAGTACCTAAAGTGAATTAAATATTTCACTTAAAGGTAGATTTGAACTAATGAATATTAACCACTCTAATCTACACCAAAAGTCCATTGAATTTAAAGAGAAATCAGTCCCAAAAATGTCTCCCAAGGTAAAAATAAGAAGAAAGGAGAAGAAGAAGCAAAAGGAACAAAAAACAAGTAAAAAACTAATGAAAAATTGTCACTGGAATAGTGTTAACCGGTTAACCATTTGGTCAACCTGTTAACACGTGAAAATTTCAAACTCTGCTTCCTTTTACACTGGTTAACTTGTTAACCAATTTGCACTACAAATTGTTAACTTGTTAACACTGCACCAGAAACAAAAAAATGGTCAAAATTCAGCATGATCCTCTTTTAAAACGATTTTCAAACACCTTTTGACCATGAACTGACTTGGCACGAATTTTAAAGTGTAAAAATAGTGGAATCCCTGCAATCAAACAATAATTTATGATCCAAAGGATCAACAATCAATAGCACCAAAGATCTACATCTTGAATGATGGTGATGAAGGTGTAACAATGGAGGAAGATGAATTACCAAAAATAAACTTCAAATGACTCCACTAGCAAGCTTGATCTACTGAAATTGATGAAGAAAAAGGAAAAGGATGAAGGTTTAGCTCAAAGTTATTCAAGAATTCAATGCAAATTATTGATAACTTTCAAGAGAAGAAATTGAGCTTTGGTGAATTTTGTGTTTTGGGAAGATATTTTGCAAGAGATTTTTTGGCTATCAAAAGCTTGAGAAATGAATGAAAAAAGACCTCTATTTAAAGAGTTTCGGTATGAAAATTTAGTGGAATGGAGATTGCTTTGGAAAATTAAAATTAGGCTTGGAAATCAAATTTGGAGGGAAATTCATAAAAGAGTGGTGATTAGTGAAGGTACATGGTGGGAAATGATCAAAGTGGTGTAGGGAATAAAAAGTGGAGTGGATCTAGAATATTCCAAGTGAGATCAAGGGATAGGATGTGTTGAATTTGAACAATTTATTCAAATTTCTCCCTAGTTAACAAGTTAACACATTGATTAACGGGTTAACCAACTCAAAATTTGAATATTTTGTTCCTTTTGATTGCATGATTATTGTTTCGACTCGATTATTTTGCGCGTCGAAGAAGGCATGGAAATAAACACATGAACCTTGGAATTCCTTGAATAAATCAATTAAAACTCAGGAAATCCTTGATCAAATGAATTTGAATTGTTTGCAGATCAACTTCGACTCTGTTCAAATGAAATTCGTTCGAGCCGAGGAACTGCTATTTTTGGTATTTTTTACATGTTCTTCCCCTGAAAATGTTAATAAAAGAAAACAAAAATATTTTTGGATTTTAATTAAAGGTTAGTGAACATAAGCAAATAAAAGGAATAAACAAAAGCAAAGGTGATCCCCCGTGAGGTATAAACTCGTAAAAAAAAAGGATATAAGAACTAGTGCGTGACCTTGTTTGTATGAAAAATGCAAATGAAAATATGAAAAATCTTAGGGGCAAAAATTAAGGTATGACAATACGGAAGGCTTAAAATGCCATAGTCGCACCAACCTCTATTCAGTTGGACCCGATAGTCACAATTCGGCCTCCCTTTATTGTGGTCCAAAGTTTTCTTTACACTAAAAGTGTCTATAATGGTCAAAGATTGTAATAACATGTATACTAGCTTTGAGATTTTCCTTAGTCACTTTCATGCAACTTTTACTAAATAATTGCTCCGACTGTAACACTGAACTCCATTTTTCGCCTCTAGTTGCAAAAAGCGATTCCAACCTAAAATATGTTACTTTCATTAACACGGTTATTGGTAAGTTTCTAATGCCTTTGAAGACGTCATTCATAGATTCAACAAGGTTTGTTATCATGGATCCCCATAAGCATTCTTCGTTAAATGCCCTTGTCCACTTCTCCAATGGAATGTTTTAATCCCGCCTTAATGCATTTGTATTTGAAAATCTAATATCCTTGCGGTAGTGTTGGTACAATGGTTTAGCTAAAATATATCATGCATTCACAACTTTTTTCATAAGGTTTTTGTCTTTTATCTCTCGTATGAAATTTTGTGCAATATGTATAATGCAGTAGACATGGTTAAAAGGAGGATTTTGCCATCAATTCATAGGATTATTGTACGCAATCTTAATAGATACATGTTTGTTAGAAATCAAATAGAGATTGGGTTGTGGAGCAACATATGCTTTGAGATTCTTGAGAAAGAAATTCCAACCACCATGAGTCTCACCTTCAACCAGAGCGAAGACAACTAGAAAGATGTTAATATTGTCGTCTTGTGCCATTGTCATAAGTAATGTGCCCTTATATTTCCCGTAAAGCCATGTTCCACAAATTTAAAGAATATGTTTGCAGAGGACAAAACCTTTCATGCATGGTTGAAATGTCCAAAAAAGTCGATGGAATATTATATTTCCACTTACACAAGTACTGTCTGGCGTATATTTCGGTAGTGTCTCTAAAATCGTAACAGTTCCCGAAGCATATGTCTTAATTGTCACTAAATATTATGGAAATTTTTTGTACGAATCCTCCCAATTTATGTATACTCGTTCATCAACCTTTGTTCTCGCAATCCACACTTTCTTATATGAGGGAGTATAATTATATCGTGTAATGATATGAGATATACTCACCTTCATTGATGGGTCCTTGCTAACAAGAGGCAAAATGTCTTGTCAACTTCACTACTTATTTCTTCACACATGATTATCCCTAAATCCTTCTTCACATTGTCATTTCAATTCATCAATGATCATATATCTGCTAATAACAACCTGTCTGCTCAAAGGATCAAACACATTGTAGCCACCAGTTGAATGATATCCTATCAGGATCATTTGGCTTGATTTTTCGTTAAGCTTTATTCTCAGTTGATCGGTCACATGTCCATGTGCAATAGACCCAAACACATTCAAGTGGCTTAGACTTGACTTGGCACTTGACCAATATTCTTCTGGTGTAATTCTTTCTAGCCTTTCGGTTGGACATCTTCTTAAGATATATGTTGAAGTGGACACAACCTCACATCATATCTAATTTGGTAGATGATTTCCCCTAAAAATACTCCTCACAATGTTTATGATTATCATATTCTTCCTTTCTATAATTTCATTTTGTTGAGGAGTGTTTGGTGGCACCACTTCATGTATTATACCTTCTCATTCACATAATGCATACAAATCATTTGACATATAATCTCCACCACTATCAATCCTCAAGATCTTAATCTTGTGACCACTTTACCTCTCCACCATGTATTTGAATTTAGTGAACACCTCAATCACATCACTCTTCTTTTTGATCGAGAATGTCCATAATTTCCTACTATAATCATCTATTAATGTAACAAAATATTTCTTACCTCCAATTGAATCCACTTGAATAGGCTCGCACACATATGAGTATATGCTTTCAAGAGTGGCTTTAGAATTACTTCCTGCATCTTTGCTGAAGCTATTCTTGTGTTGTTTAGCTTGAACACATTTCTCACACATTTCATTTGGAATATGGTAGTCGTGAAACCATGTATCTCTACTTCGGGTGGCTGATATCTCTGAAGTTGAGGTGACCAAGCCTGTAATACCATAGCCATTCATTAATGATGGATGCAATTCTACACATTTGTGTTCCATCACATCAAGCTCAATCTTGAAGGTTCTATTAAGAGACAAGTTCCTTCAAGATCAATCTACCATTTGAGTCATGTACTCTCATCATCTTGTCTTCTATCATTACTTTATTGGTCTTCTCAACTAATTGGCCTATGAAGAGTAAATTTCTTTTCATGCTTGGAATGTATAGCATATTCGATATCAATGATTGCTTGCCATCTCTCCTCATGACCAGAACATCACCAATGCCTTCACATTGTTCTTTATAGAAGGACGAATATTGGAAAACCAATCTTTCTTACCTATCATATGTTATGAACATCCTGAGTTCAAGTACCATTGATCTTTATTCTTGTCTTCCTCCTTTATTTGCACCATCAGTAACACATTTTCATCATCTTGTTTGGAAAGCTTTGCATCATTTTCTTGGTTGTTCTTCTTGATTTTAGAATACTCATTTGCATAATGACCATATTTTTTGCCATTGTAACACCAAACGTGAGTTTTATCGGGCTTCCTTTCACCTCTTAATCCTCTTCTTGCACCACCACCTCAGTGACTACTTTAATTTGTAGGTTTCCTTTGATTTGAAGAGCTTTCTTCTTGTTGATAACTTCTACCATTTGAATTATTGTAACCTAATATACCTTTGTTACCATTCTATTTTCCTTTGTTCTTTCTATCTTTTACCGATTGTTCATGCAATGTCACATCACTCTCAATCGTATTTGTAAATCTTTCACTTATTCTTTGCTCATGAGATTCAAGTGTTCTTTGCAGCTCCTCCTTTATCAGACTTGACATGTTCTTTGATTCTTCTATAAATACCAGACGTTGAAACAAAATCAGCCTGGGCAACAACTAATCTTCACTCGATTGATTGATTAACCTTCACACACTCTTCACTCAAGTGATACATACACAATTTGAATGATTCAAACTTGTTTCTCACACTTTAGAATTGCAAAGAAGAAAATGTGTGTGTGTGAGAGAGAGCGAGAGAGATTGATTGATTCAAACATACCGTTTTTAATCAAACAGGTGCATAGAGAGAGAGAGAGATTGATTCAATCATACTGTTTTTAATCAAACAGATGCATGAAATCACAATATTTGTTATAAAAGATAAACTCATTTCTCTTCTCTAATAGACTATGACAATTATAAACTACACACCAAATATGAGTTAATACCTTTCTAGATAGAAGCAAATCTTTCCACAAATTGTTAAAATATTTTCTCTTTAAAATGAGAGTTTTTCACCTAAATACCCCCATATTTGAAAATAAAACACTTAAATACCCCCATTTTGAAAAAATATCTCAATATACCCCTTTTGTTATGTATGCTCGGCTTTGACGAGCACGTAAAAAAGAAATGCATCATCGCGTGCTCGACCACTGGCTTGGCGAGTATGTGAATTTTTTTTCTGTTTTAAACGTTTACTGCGAATTTACCTGCGAATTTTGTTAATTTCTTGTGGATTTAACAAAATTCGAAGAAAATTAATAAATTTCCTTCAAATTTTGTTAAATCCACATATAAATTTATGGGAAATGTTTAAAACAGGAAAAATAATTCACATGCTCGTCAACTCAGTGGTCAAATACACGATTATGCATTTCTTTTTGACATGCTCGCCAATCCAGTGGCCGAGCATACATAACACAAGGGATATATTGATTTTTTTTTTCTTTTCAAAATGAAGTATTTAAGTGTTTTATTTTTGGTGAATTCATGTGAAAAGTGGTTCTAATTTGCACCAATTTCAAAGAAATTAAGTACTAATCATAGTTGATATGAAATTAAAGTCACACAGCCTACAGTTAATTGAGCTGTGTCAAGCAATTTAGTTTCTTCACAACTCAATCAACTTTTCAACAAAAAGAAAATTACTACAAGTTGTCAGTAGTTGAAAAGTCAAAATGTACTAACTTTACATGTTCAACTTTTACGTATGAGTGGATGCATGTGTGTGTCATACTTGGATTTGATAGCCCTAATTCACCAGAACCGTGCACTCCACTGCTTTCTTAAATTTTTAAAAAATAATTAGGTTAAGCATCAAATACTTTTTAACTAAAGACATCAATTAATTATTGATGTTTATTAAGCATTATTAGTACCTTGTTTTGAAAATAAAAAATAGTGGTTCATGTTTTCTTAATGCGTGTTCTATGTAAGTGTTGATAACATACTTTTCTTTAAATAATTGATTGGTTTTATTTAATTTAGACTTTAACATCACTATATATAGTACTACCAGACATCTTATAGACAAAATTCCATCTGAAAAGACTAAGTGGACAATTACACTTAATTAGGGGAAATTAGGATAAAGCATTGAGATTTGAGTGGTAAGACTTTTTTTTATAATTTATTTTTTGGCCATTACTTTAAAGAAAAAATAGAAAAGACATTCATATTCATATATAACAATAATATTGAAATATTTTATTATAAATTCATATAAAGTGTTTGAGAGAAAATAGTTAAATTAATTATTTAATTTACATTGGAAAATAGTACTTCAAGTTTCAATAAAATTTATGTACAGTATACAAGTGAAATCTAATGATAGGACTGAAAGGAATTATACTTTTGCTTAAAGCAATTTGAAAATGGAACCATACTGAGATTGAGACCTAAGTGGGTCAATGAGGTTCACTCAAAAGTCCTTTCACCGAAAATAAAATTCTGAATTTCTGAACTATACACTGCAGGATTAGGAATCCAATTAGACGTAACTAATTATGATTTGACCAAAAAAACAAGACATAAATATGAGGCAAATTTAAATAATAATATAAAATTATAAGTAATACTAGGAGTACATATTTTGTGAATGTGCAACTATGTTCTATAGTGTATTCTTTTTTATAATGATATTGTTGATACATAGAGTTAGCATCTTTCCTTAAGAGTTAAGTTTAAAGTTTTCAATAGACAAAGTTTTGTTTTGTTTTATTTTATAATAAATGTGATACAATATGAAATTTTATCATCTTAAGGTTCAATTGTAATGAATAATTGTCAAAAATAAATAATTTACACTATATTGTTATATTTTATTTTATTTACAAAAGAATAACAAAGTGAATTAAAAAAAAAAAGACACTAAGACAAATGTTTGGAAATGCTAAATGCGAAATCACTTGAGGTTCACTTCCAGTCAATCAAAGAAATATCAAACTTAAAATATGAGTTCGAATTCACTTTTACGCTAAGATAATAATCACAAATATCCAATGTTTCACTTAAACGCAATTTTCTAACTAACAAAATAGTTTATTCCATATTTTCTAAATTATCCGAACCACCGAATGGAATGTCGAAACCAAACTTAAAGATACATGTTTTCCATGATCAAAACCTTGAAACAACTTAAATACCCCTAGAACTGAAGGTGCCAGAGACTCTGGCTGCCCCATTCATTTGAAAAATATATATTAGATGACTGGAGAAATCTCGCACAAAATAAAGAGATGATTAGCTGACTCTTATGAGTGTTAACAGCGCGGTTTGAATAATTTTGATACTAAAAATCGTCTGAACCGCAAGAAAAAAAGTGTGCGGTTTGATTGGCTTTTAGAAATAAAACCAAACCAAACCACAATATAGTTTGAGTTAGCTCGTTTGGTTCGGATTTTTTCGGGTTGTGTGATATGAAAATGGAATATATAAGACCCCATCAATAAATAAAACTAAAACATTATTAATGAGAGGGTGAAACTTATTCTATTGGAAAAAGCTTACATGTTATACTTAATATGAGATAGAGTAAAACTAAAAACTTAAAGATTAAAATATTCATATTATTTTCTGATTTTGTTGAAATCAAATACATGTTTTACGAAAAAACTTCTTTTTCTTCTTCTAGAAATTATTATAGGTCTCAATTTATTCAACAATTGGATCATAAGGGGTTATCGTATTATTAGTCCCAATTTTTTCTTTTTAACAGTAGGTATTCTTTCAGAAGCACAATATGGGCTAACGAGACATGGGGTTCCTATTGGATTTGGGATCCAAAGGAAACTTGGACATTTATTACTTAACCCTTTCGCTTTTTCAGTGATACAAACGTTTTTAAGCAATTGTCATTCTGTAAGATCATAATGAAAACACAATTTTTGTTTTCCTTCTAAACGAATACGATATTGATATTTTTTACTGGAGAGCGATTGTTCACTTCCAAAGAGCCATTGTTCGCGAGATTGTTTGCTTCAAACTCTTCTAACATGAAGCTCTTTTCTGGTTAGTCCTGGTAAAGTCCCCAGACGACATATTTTTTTGAAACGAGGTCCTTTGTAACATGGCATAAACATTCCTTTTAAAAATAGAATAAGGGATTATATGGATAAATTAAGACTTGTAATAATTTCTAGAAGAAGAAAAATAAGTTTTTCATGAAACATTGTTTCTTTCATTCCAATTCATGTATTTGATTTCAACAAAATCAACTTTTTTTAAGGAATCCAAATTCTTGGTAAAAGAAAGAATTTGGGATGACTTCTTGAAACGTAATGACTAAAATAGCCACTGATAATAATTCATCCACATAAAAAGTTGCATATCCCAATATCATCATACTTACGTGCATCATTAGTCAATATGATTGTATAGCGGATACTAATATTACAGATTGATGCATTTTGGTTAAAAGACCCGAATTCGCAAAGCCTTGGGTAATAATAACACTTTGTGCAATTATTGTACTTAAAAGTTTTTTCTCCTTTAAAAAATAGAACCATATGAAAAATTGAAGAACCCCATGAAAGAAAGATTAGGGATTCATATAAATCACTAAATGGTAATGTCCCGTAAAAAAACCAACGAGTAATTAACAATCTTGTTACACAGGAAAGGTTATTATCATGGATTTTTTGGACAAATCATATAATCCTACAATCTTATTGACTAATAAGGTATTGACTATCATAATAGATTCCTAGCCTATCATAAGATTCTCTTTCTTGAAAATATACACTTTTCCAAACCCAGAAAATGGAAGGAATTATCGGATTTTGCCTTGGGGTAAATACTTTTATGCATAGCTCTTTGGGTTGACACTCGTTAATAGTCCTCCTGATGCAACATCATAGGCACATTGGGAACGCAAATAACTATAACTATAACTATATATATATATATATATATATATATATATATATATATATATATATATATATATATATATATATATATATATATATATATATATATATATAAAATAACAACAATCGAATGCCAATCCTCGGGCTTTATTTGTAAAGTCTCTATTCCTTGGTAATTAAAACCCAAAGATTTAAGAACTATTTCGTGCTTGACTAGCTAAGCAAACAAATTACCTTGCAATTTTTTTACTTCTCTCGAGTTTTTTTTATAAGATTGGTATAAGTATTTACCATTTATTTACATTACAATGAAATTTTTGAAGATTGACTTGCTTGCTATTTCTTATTGTATTTTGTACAAAAGGATCTTGTTTAATACACTTTTTCTTTCGTTGGAGGATACTTAACTTTTTTATATTTCAAAAATGTGTCAGAGGTTATCTCTGAAATAGATGATGGTTGATAGAAGAATCCTTGGTTATAATTATCGGTATGAGTATTGTGTCCAACATAAAATTTGTGGTTGGTGGTAATACAATTATTTGTTGTAGCAAACTTTTGATTTAGGTGGAAAACCCGACAAATAGGCATCCATAGGAATTAGCTTATCCACGCCCCAAATAGTACTATAAGAATTGGTACTGAACATACCTCGTGTAATTGTACAGGCTCCCATAACAATAACATATTTTGGTTTGGGCATTTGCTCATATAATTGAACAAAAAAAGGAGTCATTTTCATAGTTACGATGCCCACTGTTAAAATGAGGACTACCTGCCTAGGACTAGAGCATGGTTCCAGTCCATAACAATCGAAGTAAAATAGCGATCCTATTAATGAGGAAAATTCAATGAAACAACAACTAGTACCATATAGAAGCGGCCATAAATCGGATAGTCTTGACCAATTTGAAAGATAATTTAATATAGTACAAATAACTGAATTTTTAGTTTTTTGATCAAGTAAGGGAAACTCAATGGAATTCATAACTGTCTCAATGTTTTGTTTAATTGTCTAAATATTCAAGAATTAAGGCCATTCTAATGCTTCATTTCGCCATGCATAAACTAAACTAACAATTAGGATAAACACGAAGATGAAAGATTTTATAAGTACTGATACCCATAATACATCAAAATTCATTGCCCATGGGTAAGAAAATATTGTTTCAACATCAAAAACAGATTTGAAATTATAACCAAGCATCGTTCATTTGTTCTATTCTAGATTCATAACTAGAAAGTTTTTCTGACCCCTTCCTAATTAGAGCTAAAATTGCAGAAATTAGAAACGCCACAATAGGAATAAAGATTAATATTATTATAAATATCTAAAAAATGTCATATTCATAAAGCAAAAACATAAATGTACTCCTATGAATGTGGAAAATATACTGGATTCATATTAATTCTTAGTCGATTTGAATTGCAATTTCAAAATTATTAGAATCATTAATCTAAATATAAATGCTTTGTATTTTATTAAGTTTACATTATTTCTAATAAAATTGAGATTACTAATATTATTCTAAGTTATGTTTGTATCCTCCGCAGTAGATTCATCGATATTATCCACCAAATAAAAGACTTGTTTAGGAAAACTATATAATTCTCCATAAAGAATCAATTGAAATCCTATAATTGTTTATGCTAGACCAACATATTTTCCTGGGGAACCAGTAAATACGTTTGCTACGAGAAAAAAGGTTGTGATAAGAAACGTTCAATAATTTAAAATATTAGTATAAAACAATATCAAAAACATTATAGTGAAATCGAAAAAAACAAAGGAGATGAGAGGAATGTGTGATAAATCCTAAGTGTGAGTAAGAGAAAATCGTTTGTCATCATAAGGCTAAGGCATAATAGGTTTGAGTTTTAGGTTGGATGTGGGATAAGTAAAATTTGGGTTATAACCTAGTGCGGTTTGATTTGGTTTGGTTTGGTTTAGTTTTCAAAATCCAAACCCAAATCAAACCGAATTGTACGGTTTTGTTAAAAATTGGCCCAAACACATATGAACCAAATGCAGTTTCAATTTGATTTGGTTTGGTTTATGGTTTTATATTAGTCTGGTTCGGTTTTGAATGCCCTTACCGAATCTACCTACCCTGAACATACAACACAACCCATATTCCTAGAATTAGATATAAATTATAGTCTTATATGTTTCTACCTAGTCGAAAATCTATTTTAGATCAAGTGCCAAGAAAAGACAACCACTTTAGAGGACGCACAATTCCTCAAAATCATCACAAAACCCCGCAGAACCCTCTCGGGACTACCTTCCCTGAACCTAGACATAGGCAAAAGGATACCCTTAGTTGAACTGAATGAAAATCCCCTAGATGGATCAGTCTTCCACACCGAGACATCTTCCTGGTCACTCATAACAACCCCTGAATAAAACTGAGAAAACCCTAAAATTGATCATCCTTAAAAACTAGAAAATTTTGTCTCCACCTAATTTCTAAATCAATCATCCCCAACTAAAGAACCCAAAGATCCCACCATAAGAGAATTATATTTTGAGATATGAAATAAACTCTTAAACGAGATACACAAAGAGGTAGTCCCCACCAAAATGGCATGTCAAAAACTAATCTTCTGGCCATCCTCGACCAACTTAACACATGAAGAGGAAAAGCAGTCAGTCTCCTGATTCAAAGGAGGCCCAAGGAGATAATCACCTCTCTACCAATGAGAAACCCTCTTAAGGCCTCCAACCATACTATCAAAAGGGGGCCCAAAACACTAAGACCCATACTTAGCCTTCAAAACATCACCCTTAAGCGACAATAAATATTGGAGAACCATCCACCTCCATGGGTGTATATTGTATGAAGGGTGGAGAGGGATCCTCACTCTCCTCTAGCTTTTTCTTTTTATTTCACCATTGTTTATGTGTTCATGCGTTCTTGATGAAAATTGTGAGTCTAATTGTTATGATTCATGATTTAATCTATGTGTTATAACATGCTTAATTGTGATGAGATTGTTATATGTTGTTGAATTCATTATATGATGCATTTTGGGTGTTATAATGTGAATTGGTTTGATGTATGAGAGTTAGGGGATGAAGAACATGACATAAACATGTTGAAAAGGGAATTTTTAGAAATTTGGCTGGTATCAATCGATTGACCCCTGATGTCAATCAATTGCACGCGTGAAAATTTAGAAAATTTTGAAAAGAAGAACAATGCCAATCTATTAATTCATTTAATCAATTGATTGGGCTTAGCCAAAAAGTGAAAAATAATACAAACAAAATATAATGAGAAACGATGTCAATCGATTGATGGCTTGTCACAATCAATTGATGCTAGTTAAGTTTTTAAAAATTGCTGAGTTGAAACCTATTATTATATTCAGTCATTTTTGTCATAACTTTAGTTCCGTAAATCTAAATAAAGTGCGATTTGAAGTGTTGGAAAGATAAAATGCATGGATATCACAAAGTGATGTATTAAAAGGCTAGATGGGTTCTGAAATTTGTGAATTTTTTTTTTTTACTTGTTACGTAATAGTCGATGGTAACAAACAAATGGTTAATCGTTGTAAATGAATGAATTAATGGCGAATCGATGTTAAGATGATTTAACATGATTGAGTGCTATGTGGATGTTTATTCAATGTATGAATATATGATGTGAAATGCAAGTATAATCATGTGAATTTATGTAGTTACTTGCTTATGATTGTTGAAATGTGTAGTTCGGAGTGAAAATTATTATTGATGCGTTAAATGCAGGATTGTTTACAATCAAATATGAGGATGTAATCATTGTTGTGTTGTTATCGTTGCCTGATTGTTTGTAATTAGATGTGGGTTGTAATTATTGTTGTGTTTTTATCGTTGCATTATCATATGTTATGCATTATATGTTGTCATTGTTATGAAATAGGTGAGTCGTAAGTTTAGATGTTGGGACTTGTGATTTGTTCCAAGCTTAGAGAGGGGACTCGGAGTTTAGATTTTGGGACCCAGTTCATATGAAAAACCATAGTTAAGTTGGTATCAAATGCATATAGAGTCGAAGTGTTGTCACATTGCATGCGATTTGAAATTTGTGAGCTGGTGATTGTTGTGTGAATACATAACCTATTGATGATTGTTATTGCTATTGTTTATGCTACCCTTCCTGTTCTTTTGCACCGCTAACATATTTCAATGTATTATCACCCCTTTATTACTTTGCTTGTATGGTAATATACGATGTGTACAGATACTCAGGAACAAGAGTAGTAGTTTTTGTGAGTAGGAAGATAGCCTTGGATCTTATCTTCATTTTCTTTATCGTTTATCACTTTTAGTTGGTTAAATGATCAGATATGTAACATAGGGAACAAGGTGTTTTTAATATGTTTTGTGTTAATGCTGAATTATGTGGTTTAAAGTCTAATACTTTATTTTGAAAATTGATTTTGAATTTATTATTATCTTAATTTCCGTTGCATGTTGTTAACTGTTTTCAAAAGTTTTTGGATGGTTGTCGTAGTGACACCTTAAACTATCGATAAATCTTTTTATATAAGTTTCGGGGTTTTATATAACCATATGTACTCTTGGCCTTACACACACCCTCCCATTTTACCTAATCAACCTTAGCTTTTCCTTTAGAACATCCATAGAGAAAACCCATTTGCATATTGTTCCATTCGGTGTGAAATGATGAGAGTTGGATAAATGTCGATCTTGAACAGTGGCTCCGATCTCCTTTATGGTAATGCATAGTAGATCTACATAGTTATCATTCCAATATCCATGTCATTTCAAGAATCAAGATGAGCAAAGTGAAATTGGAGAGATAAGAGATTGTGTACCTATTACACTGAAAATGGTGAACAACCGCTAGTCTCTTTATTAAAGGTTACTTGCAGGCTCAACTAGGGAATTCTAGGACATAGTGCCAAAACCTTGTTTTGTAGTTCTCTATTGAAAAAGGCCTAAATTTGACTTGGATGAACTAGTGATAAATGGGTAGTAAAAATGTATGTTTCGACAATACTAGAAGTAAGAAAAGTAGTGAAGAAACTGAAAATAAAGAAGCAATGTAATTGAGCGAAAATGAAAGCAATTGGGCAAGAAAAGTAAATTGAATTTAAAGACTTTGCATTGAAATAAAGGGTGGTGTTTCAGTATTCATACATATTCTCTAAATGATAATTGTTTTCTCTAGACGCTGGTACTTCTAGTGTAAATGAGATTTTATATTGAAATGAACACCCCGAATTCTACAAATAAACTCCTATTTATACTAGTACGAAAATAACTACTACTAACATTCACATTTTCAGTTTTCTCCACGTAAAAGCCTGCATGTATTTCGCTTTTGCATTCTCTCCACGTGTATTTAAGAATGGAGTTTGCAAGTAGTTATCTATATTTAAACGTGATGTTCGGGCGCCCAAATAATCGCTTCTTCGACGCACGTGATGCTTTCGAACCCCATGCGGTCGAAATGTTTCCACAACATTCCTAAAAAATGTTAAGTCCCGAATTTCTTCAATCTAAGACTCCTACTACGTACACGTCACTAGTGGTTCGTGTACCTTCACCTTTTATCTTTATTGAGGTTTTTCCCTTGTCTAAAAATCCCAACTAATTGTGTGTGAATTGGAATACTTCGGAATTTGTTAAAAGAGTAGTGGGAAACAAGAGTATCAAAAGCTTTCTTGTCTTAACAATGCTTGGATACCTAGTGTCATTACGCCAACACAATGATCTATTATAGGGAATCATTTCCCAATTTAGGACACTTGAATGTTTTTGTCATTGAGTCATGTGTCGATTTTCCTTAGATTGATATCCCAATTTAATATGGTTCGTCAATATTTGATCGATCTCCTATAAATTTTGGTTTCGTCCCATTGTCTTTATTTGGCTCATTTGTGATTTTTTTTCTGCATCATTGAATATTGTATCCTTTGTTTAATTTATTTTTTTTTGTCACGATTCTACTTCCTCTTATCCAAGCATGTCGTCAAAGTTTTCATTGTTCCTTTTTGTCGTTTACATGGTCCATATTTTTCTGCCGAACTGTCGCGACTAACTCATTAGATTTACTTGTATGCAACAATGAAGATACCATTGATATGGTCGTAAGTAATGCCAAAGATTATTCATGGGTATATCATCATTATTTAAGGATCCATTCAAAGTATGTTGAAAAGGATGGGGTTATAAAGGTTCCCATTGATCTTAGGTCTCCTTTGGACTGCAAAATTTTGGCTCCCAGCAGATAAAACGGTATGCATTATGTTTGAGGGGTAATACATCCCATTTTAATCTTGCATATTTGAGAAGTTAGGAGTATGACTTCACCTATCTGCATTTGAAAAAAGGGTATTGGATCATCTTTGCATTCCTCAGTCGCAACTTCATCACTCTGTCTGGGATTTTGCAAGGGTTTTCCAATATTGATACGAGTATTAGGGAAAATTGGACTCAACTTCTCTAAATCTCTTCTTCCATCCTCTAAAACAAATGGTTATGTTTTATGACATACCTATATCAATAAAAAAAACATGCTTATGATTTAAAATAATTTCCATTCAGCCTAACATGTAAAGACCATAGTAAAAGTTACAAAAGATAAAATACATTTCCCATAGTTAGAAGGTACAACCATGGTGGAAAATTGAGATTTTTACCTCAGTTAGTATTCCAACCGTAGGGAAAATTCTTACAATGCGCCATTTTGAAAATGCCAAAATATTGTTGGTGGTTTTCGAACTCATTACCAAACAACTTTTCCCCTCGGTCACTAAACCAATTGTGGTGAAAAGTCTCACACTATCTATAACACCATTAATGACCATATACAACCACCTATGGTGAAAATATTTTTCTAACCGAGGTGGTAGATAATATTTGTAGTAGTGTTGTAACGTGGTAAATGTGACAATTATGGTAAACGTGTATATGAAAGGAAAAGGGAGAATATTAGGAATGAACTCACACTTGATGGGCAAGGAGATTATTGTGAAACTAAGTGTGCGTTGGAAGTACTATATTTCTTGGAAAGGTATAGATTGAGCACTTTATAAGTGCGAAGATCCATATACTCATATGTCTTAAGGTTTTATGTGGTGTCTCTCTCACTTGTGTGGTTGTTCCCCTCATTATCCATCATATATACCTAAAGGTAGTGACATATCCTGCCTTTCTACCAATTTTGGCGTATGTATGTCGCCTTGAACGTAAGTATGCTGATTGGAAAGATCTCATAAAATTGACTATTTCTCCTCATTGCAGATATGGATTTTAGTTTGAGATAAAGTATAGGTTAGACTTATTTCTCAAAAAATCATCGCCTTATATTGAAATTTGTGGTTGGATATGGCCCTAACTAGGAATATATTTCTTTGTCATGGCGCCATTTGCGATAAAACAACTTCTATTTTAATTTTTTGTGTTACTTAGTAGGAGTGACATGTTATTTGTTTGCTATTTTTTTAGTATGTAGTATATAATTTTTAGGCGGTTAGAGGCGATAAATGTTGATTCTATCTAACCTATTTGATTTATTTTCTATTATTTTCTCCTTTGAAAAGAGCCACTTTGTAATACCACGTATTTAATTAGAGCAACTGTAGAACTCAAATTAATTTATTAGTATTATTCGACCCTGAGGTTTTATTAATTGGTACATTAGAGATATTTTTGGTAACTCTAATATTTGAGCAATTGTTGTTGGACGATAAAATATCAATTGGGGATATTTTATATCATTGTATTATATATATATATATATATATATATATATATATATATATATATATATATATATATATATATATATATATATATATATATATATATATATATATATATATATTAAGAAAAAAGAAGAAAAGGGAATTATAAATAAAGTTAGTAAGAAGAGAAGAGAAAGGAAAAAGAGAGAAGAAGAAGGAGAAAACCTAAAAAGAAGGAAAGCTTGGATCATCAATCTTCATCAAACTCCTATTCATTTGCAATGTGGGTTCTAGTTAGACACTTTTGTTTTAGAAATTTGATGTTCTAAGAGATAGGTTAAAAATTGTGGAAAATGGTTTAATCTGATAAATCTTTGAATCTAACGGTTAAAATGTGAAATTAATCGGTTAGAACAATCGGGTAACATGTGTATCTAACCTATATAACTTGTTTTGGTGTTGGAAATGATTTGGTGTAAACCGTCGGGCGACACTTTGAGCGTCGGGCGATGGAGCCTTGACCGCTGGGCGGAAGTAGGAGGCAATGAGACAAAAATCTTTGTCTTTTGAATTTTCTGATATTGGGCTTGCGCCGCTGCAATCGTTGGGCGAAGCAGCAGGCGCTGGGGGCACCGCCGAGCGAAATGTTGATCGTCGGGTGCCCCGGACAGTTTTTCAAATGCTTTTTCTTTTCTTAAAACATATGTAACCTTTATTAAGTAGAGGGAGGATACTTAATTAAAATGAGTTAAGTAGAGTGAGGAAGTCTTACCCCTATTAATAGTAGAACCTAATTGTGACTAGAAATTTGATAGAAACTAGATGAAGATGCTCGGACGTTCGATTCTTAGAGAAGTATCTTAGTCGAGTAATGGTCTAGTGGTGAGTGAGGAACTATATGGAACATGTGTGTGAACCCGTTTGGGTGTGTTATTTTGTGGAAAAGGTTAATAGGCCTTAGGAATGTTGTATACATTCCCATTTGAGTGAAATCACGTAATCATAACTGTTTTCCCTGAGAATGTTGTTTCATGAGCCAGGGGCTCCTCTGGAATGTACACATGTTGTACTTGGCATGTTTGATTTTCGCGTTTAGTACGAATGGAGCATATGCATATGTAAAGACTTGTGGTGGTTAATGGCCCACGTGAAGTGACGATTGTAAGGTTTATAGCCCTTCAATCCGAATCCATTTATATCAAATAAATACCAGGATCCATGACTCGGGCGAACTTCTAGATATAGAAGGTAACGATAATAGGGCATACCTTGGTGGTTTCCGGATTAGTGATACTTTCGAGTTGTTTAACTCAAGACATGTTTTCATATGAGTGTGAGATTGTCAACTCAAAGTCTAGGTTTTCCCTCGACTTGAGTAGATTTTGTAAGAACCTTGTAGAGCCGAAAAAATCGATAAGATATGGAACTCACTGAGATGTTGATATCTCACCCCACTATTGTTTTTGCTCTTCAGGTTTCTTTTGCAAGTTTGGTTTACAGGTGGAGTTATGCTTGGGATGTTTCAAGAGAAGCATATACTTAGTTTTCTGTTGTGTATTTATCTTTTGTACAATGATAAATATTGTATTGATCTTAGTATTTTTATTTTAGTATAATTTCCATGTCTTGTACCATAGTTTGTATTGTTTTTAGAATTGGCCAAGAATGTGAATTGTGCTATTAGGTACTTATGATTGTGTTAGTACCAAACAAACTCTTGTATGATATTATTCTAGATAAATATTATATGGGACGTTACACACTCGCTTCAATGTCGGTTCATTTTGATTTGACAATTAATAGTTTGGACTAATTGGAAGTCTCAACGTTATTATTTATTGGTGCAATCACTAAAGGCTAATAATTTATTAGAATTTGGTACTTCTATCTTATTAATAATAAAATACATTTCTTTGTTATGTTTGTTTTTCCAAAATGATAAAGTCTCTAAAATAGCTAGTTCATTTAATAAAATATTAAGTGCGACTTAACCATGAGATCCTATTAAACATAATAACATTATTCTTAACATATATATAGTCGATCTTTATTGTGAAGTGGAATAACATTAAAGAGTCAAAACTATTATGTGGATAGTTTGATGATCACATCTCATGGATCATGGATAGAGTTATCAAGTCTTTACATATATATGAATATTAAGAGTAATATTTATACTAGATTGATCTGCTAAGAGAATACTACATAGAATGTTATACAATTTTCATAAGCTAGTTAATGGGTACTCCACAAATTATGTTGATGAACATGAGTGACCTAGATAAAAAAATTCCATTCAGTACAACATGATAAATGTCTAAGAGACAAATATTGAACTAGACAAGGGTGATACGATTTATATCTTATGTTCAATATAGACATGGGGAAAAGGGTAATTATACACACAAACATTATCAAAGAAAGGTTTTGTCAAAACATACGACACTTTTGTGACTTGGGTAGTAGTGATGTGTTGCTAGATACTATTTATAATTTATTATAGTATGTACGTAATTTAATATAATTTCCAACGTCACAAGAACCTACATGGTCACACACATAAGGACAAATTAATAAGAAAAAAAATGAATAACTGAAATACGCAACATCGTAAGATACAATGTACTTAAGATAATTTTGGAACATCGTAAGGTACGATGCATGTAAGTGAAATGTAAAATACCGTAAGATACTGTGCACTAAAATGGAATACGAAATACCATAAAATATTCTGCATTTATGTGAAATACAATAGTACACCGTAAGATATGGTGCACGTACGTGGATTTTTTCAACTTATAGCCCACACAAGCAATTATATAAATATAACTCTTGTACAAAAGCTTTTACACTTGATAAGATTCGATTTTAAATAACTCTCTCTCTCTCTCTCTCTCTCTCTCTCTCTCTCTCTCTCTCTCTTTCTCTAAGTCTTCGTTAGATTGAGTAGATACATTATTCATTTAACGCTTATGATCATTCTTCCGATTTTGCATCAAAGATATTAATCATCACAAGAGATACCCGTTTCTATTACTAATCATGGTCATTCGTAAGAATCGACTTTAAAAAAATTGTTTGTTTTATGTTGCGTTTATATCGCTATTTTCCTTCATTATTTTCTTCAAAAATGTACATATTAACAATATAGATAACAAAGTTGGGAAAAAAAGAAAGAAAAAAAAAAAGACAACGGTTTCAATAATGTGAACATCATAACTTATAAAGATATGAGTTACAAAAAGAATACTCCCTCCAGTATAATTAAAATTTTACTTTTAGATTCACTCAATAAATAATATATTTTAAAATACATATAAATCAAATACATTAATTATTCATTGAGTTTAAAAGTTACTTGGAGTATATAAATAGCCTAAACTACTCTTAGTCAACTACAAAAAAAGATTCATTACAAATGATCTCACAATACTTCAAACTCACAATGCTTTAATAAGAAATATTAAGAGTTTGACCAAAATAAACATACTCAATAGTAAACAATATAAATTTTAAAATTCTAACTCACCACTTCTAGATAATGTTTGTTATAAATTAATCATGAAAATAAGAGATCAACCAACACTAATTAATATGTTAATAAATAGAAAGAGCAACCAATTAATAAGAGGAAAAATCATAAAGGAGAACAACAACCAAAGAAAGGAGAACTAGCTTAAGAAGTTGAAGAGAGAATCCAACTTAAAGAGAAGAAACAAAATAACCATAAGACATAAGAATCAAATAACTAAATCAACTAAACGAACCAAACAAAATTAGATCAAACCAATTATATTCAAATTAATCGGAATAACCAAACCAAATAACTAAATCAACTAAACCAACCAAACAAAATTAGATCAAACCTATTATATTCAAATCAATAGGAATAACAAAATCAAATCAAACCATATCATACCAAATCAAAACGAACCGAACCAAACCAAATCAAACTCAATCAATCCAAACTAACTAAGTCAATTTGAACCAAATCAACTTAACCAAACAAATTCCAATCAAATCAAACTAACTCAACAAGAAATCCAAATCACAATTGAGCGAAAGGTAAATTAATGGTATATACGACCGATACGAAAACCAAATGTGAGATAATTAACTAAAATCATACATGACTGATCTTCAAACACACAAAATGGGAGATAACATGCCTGAAATAATTTAACAATTCAATGAAATGATTTTTTCTTAAACAAAACTCGTCATTAAAAAAAAAGGTGAAAATAAACACTTTCTAGCGATAAAAAATTCATGGAAAATCAAAATCAACTCTAAATTTCATATTAACCATAAGAATTATAAAAATAACATATAATAAAATATAAATAGACTAAACTACCTTAATCCTAACTTTAATAAAAACTCATTACGTATACTCTAAGTATACAAAAAATAATAAATAGTGGTTTGTGTTCAACTCTCTTTCTCGTAAGTGATTCATTAGAAAGGTTACATTCATTAGAAAGGTTACATCTTCTTTTGAAGGGTTTTTCTCTGGTTGTGTTTAGTATGGCTTGTTCATTTTGTTCTGATACAAATTTTTGGCTTAAAAGTAACCATACTCTTTTATTTATATACCCTCTTTCCATTAACAAAATAAATTATTTTAAGAAATGCTAATTTATTAATTACTAAATGAGATGAGAAGGACTAACTATAGCAAGTGAGCTGAAACTCTCTATAACCAGTTTTATGGTTTAATTTGTCTTTTAATCTAATGATCTACCATAAAACCATTTATAGATGGTCTAAGTTTGCAGGCAAGAGTATAATAAATATACATATGAATGATGATAATCATAATGAAATTCAATTTAGTCTGTGAGATAATCTAATGAGACATAAAAACCAAAAAGTTTCAATACAAAGTAATCAAACTTGATAATATGATTCACCTTTGTTAATTAGTAAGGTGGTCTACCACCATGACCCCAAGGAGAATTATAAGCTTCATGATTATTCAACAACTGTTGTCCATTTGAAACACCTAAACCACCACCAACATTATTATAAACCGGAATCGACGACGAACCTTCTCCCACCGATCCACCCGCTGTTAACTGTCCCATCCCAGCCGGAGGAGACTCATCCCCACCACCTCCTCCACCCTGCTGCCCTTCCTGATCATCACCATCTTCCACAGGCAACCTCTCATACGTTGCATTCGAGAAAGTCGCAGCCATCAACATAACCGGCCCTGCCGCCACAAGCGGCCCAACCACTCCACCACCAACCACCTGCCCCTGCCCTCCAGAAAGATAGATAGTCAAACCAGTAGCTCCAGGCGGGGAAGGTCCAGGAAGCACCGAACCAGTCAACGACAGAATATCAAATCTCCCCGGAAGCGCCACCACAGCTCCAGGACCCGTAGGCTGCCGGAGAGAAACATTAACAACGGTTCCACTTGCGCTCAGAATGCAAATACCTCTCTGTCGTTTTCTAGCAAACTGAACAACACTATCAGCTATATCCGTTCCTGATGCCACTTCCATTACATGGCTTCGCAGCGCGTTAGGGCTGTCTCTTGTTATAAATATCGGTGGCTTCGGTTTGTTTTTCGACCCTGACGGACGACCTCTAGGACGGCGCGTGGAGTTGTGTGTTTCTATAGCTCCTCCTTTTTGTTCATCACTATTCTCTCTCTCATCTTCTTCATTGTTCATGTTATTGTTGTTGTTGTTAACTCCTGTTACCGCACTTTCGTTCATGGAAAAACCCAGATCCGGTTTTGGTACCAGTGGTGATGAGTTGACCGAGTTATCCATCCCGCCTAAACCCACCGGTCCAGTCCACCACCGGTTCGCCATCACACTTCACCTGAACTGAACCGATCACAAGAAATCTCAAACCTAATTTATTCCTAATAACTCAAAAAAAAAAAACTATATATATAAAAAGTTTAGGTAAGTTAAATTCCGAAGAGTTCTCGCATGTGTCTGAAGTGAAGTGATGTATCTGATGGATCACTAAGTAGATCACTGGATCTAGAGATAAAATCTTTGTGATAAGATGAGGTTGAATAGTGAGTGAGAGAGGGAAGGAAGAAGCTATAGGGAGAAGAAGGTGATAATAATATTGATTTGATGAGTGAGAATATGCTTATTAGGGTTTAGTTGATGTGTATTTTGTTGTATAGTGGGGTAGGATTATGTGCGGGAAAGAAGGTGGGTTGCACGCCGTTGCTCACCTCCCGACAATAAATAATGACATGGGAGTTACGAAAAAGACAGATAGATAAACTATTACTACATATGGTAGAGAAAACTGTTTCCAAGTTTCTCATTACAATTGTCAATTATTATGCAGTATATACAAACACATCTTGAATTTGATGTTTGACCATTTTTCAAGCTTTTTTCAGGATAATTTTTTTAAATTATTTCATTCAATTTTTATGTTTTTGAGTGAGTACTTGTACTTATCAATAAATAAGATTATAGACAAAATTGTTTCACTCCATGTATGCTTGCTTTCAACATCCAATCCAATGACATTATATTTTATTCTTGGCTGTTTGCTTTTGTTTTAGGCGACAAGATCAACTCAAAATGAGATAATTCTTTACTATTTAGAACGAATCATTTTGATTGGATGTAAAGGTTTCATATTAAATGTTTCTTATGAAATAATTATTTTATAATTTTGATCAAGTTAGGATAATTTTTCTTTTGTTTTTTTTTAATTAAGTAGTATATAAAGTCACCACCACCCATGTACCATCTTTTGGATTGTTGGCTAGCTAGTTGGGTGCGGTCGTATGATTCTTTGCTTGTGACTCTTCTGTCATGTTAATTAATTAATTAATTAGTGTGATGATTAGTGATTAATTTAATTAAATATGCTATCTTTTTCTTTTGCGGTGGATTATATTCTGTGTTCTACACTTCTAATTTTTCGCATACTTTCTATGTGTAAAACAATTTCAAGGGTTTTTTCTCCAGGCACTATTTTTAGTAAAAAAAATACATGACAATATAGTAGATAATTAGAATAGTTGAAATTTGGATTGTTTTAAGTGATAAAGTGACTAGTTTATATCCTAAAGCATCTATGACTAACAAGTAGAAAATTCAAAAAAAGAAAAAAAGTCTAGACACTCCTATTTTCCAAACTATCTATAAATTGATAAATCTGTGTCTAATTTACCTTATTACGTTTCTCATCACACGACTGATGTTTCAAAACATTCTATTAATAGTTTGTTTTCTAATGACAAATAATATACATAAGATGGGACAACAAAATGTTCAAAAAGTATATAGAGCATAACAAGTATCAAACATAAGGATTCATTGGAAATCGTTTTGTTTGTCTTACATTTACGGTAGTCTAAACTTAAAGAGATTGGATGTTTTCAATGAGTCACTCCTACAAAAATGGAGATGGAGGATAATTGTCGGATCAGATGACTTATGGACGGGGGGGGGGGGGGGGGGGGGGGGGGGTGGGGGGCGAATTGGAGTGGTTTTGGTCTGTTGAAACGTTTGTTTCCTTCTTTGTTTTCGATTTTGTGTTTGCAAAGTGTTTCGGTGGCCGCGATGGGTGGGTGGGAGTGTAACGCCCGTTTATTTAATTAAATATAAGTGTATTGTGTTGTGTTGATTTGCGATGTTTTGTCTATTTGAAGTTGATTTCTGAAATATCAGAATATTCCGTTGATGTTCATAAGTTGGTTCGAGTTGAATTGATTAATTAAGTTGATATAAGTTGTGATAGACGATATGAAGTATCTTCGTTTATTGTTGGATATGTCGATCAGGTCGTTGGACCATTTGGTTAATAATCGGAAGATAATCTAATTAAGTCCGGAGAAAATAATTATATAGTGAATTATTAAATTATATTTTGGTGTTGTGGTAAATTAAGTCGTTAAGTCAGAAAAATAAGTCGGAAGCCGTAGAAATAATATCGGAGTTAATATTATCGTTGTTGTAGTGGATTTAATTAGTGGGCTTGAATCGTCTTGGAAATAGCAATTAAGGGGGTGTTGTAGTTAGGCCCATTAGTTATAATTGGATTATTATTATTACTATTATAATAAATAGAAAATAAAGGAGAATTAGTCAAGAGGAGAAATTGGAATCAGTAGAAGTTGAGAAAAAGGAATCGTGGAAATTAGGGAAAAGGAGGAAAAAGTCTTAGAGAAAAATAAAGGTTTTAGAGGAGAGAAAACAGCTTGGGAGAAAAGAAGGAGAAAGAAGGATTCATGTTCATATCTTAATTTTCGCACATTCGGTACAGCTTCCACTAAATAGGTGATAACTTTTTACTCGTAATTCTGATTAAAATGATTCTTGAATTTCTGGAAAGCTTACGAAATTCCCTAAGATTTTATATATAATTTCGTGTCAATAAGTTCTGTATTGAAGGAGAAAAACGCATTTGAAGTTTGGAAGTTCATGTTGGAAATTGGTCAAATTGTAGTTACGGGATTGATGGTGATGATGGCTAAATTTTGGTCAATATAGGAACTCAATGGCAGCGTGTTCGTATTTCTAATCTCCATGGATGAAAGAGGAGAGGAAAAGGGCCACATATGCAAAGGGGTTGGAAAATCGATCGGAGATTCGAATCGGCCACCGATTAAGGTAAGGGTGGGGTTCAGACTCTATAATCGGGATTATGATGATTAATATGCGGGATTGGGATTTTATAATTTCTATACGATCGAATGTTGATTGTGTGTTAATCGTGTTGTGTTGATTTGTCGTAAAGAACATAATTTTATGATAATTGAATAATCGAATTTTCATGATTGTGGCTGGATTAGTTGTCGAGAAATTGTTGTTAATTCGTGGATTCTGGAAAATTGAAATTTGGGGACGACGAACAGGACCGGTAGCATAAACTGAGAGATGTGGCGCAGGCCACACCTGTATTGGACACATGGCGCAGGCCATGTGGCAAGAAACCAATTCATAGCGCAGGCCATGGTAGTTGGGAGAAGGTCATGTGTGGCTACTTAAGGGACTATGGCGCAGGCCATAGGGATCCCTTTCCCACCTATGGCGCAGGCCATAGTGATGGAGAGTGAAGGGTGGCGCAGGCCACCCTGTAGTTAATGAGGGAGTTCTCTAATTTTTGTATTAATCCCTATTTTATTTTCTTAAATAATTTTATGGACTCATCCTAAATTATATAATTTCTAAATCATAAATTTTTAGAATTAGGAAGAAGTATAATTAGTAATGGTTGCTTAACATTTTAATTATTGTAAAAGGAACAATAAGAAACCAGTTTTCAGAATAACACTGAATTATGGAAATTAGCAGAAAGTGCAGGCTAAGAGGTTAGCAGAAAACAGTTGCAGGTATAATCAGAAAATGAAATTTAGCAGGTAATAATATTGTAGTAGGATTGAATTAGGTAGAAGTTAAGATATAGTAGCAGAGAAATGCAGATATTGGTAAATTGGAATTTAGTAGAATAAGTGTAGTTTATCGGTAGTTTTAGCAAATTAAGTTGTGCCGACTTAGCCGATTTAAGCGGAAAAATTAGTTGTCCAGAATTTAATGAAAATCGTCGAGTTAGTATGGAATAATGAATAGGTGATTTTAGTTGGTGTATCTTGTTAATTAGTGTTGAATGTGTGAGTTTTCTAGTATAGGTGCTGATGTCGTTTTGTCCCGGTTTGGGAGCATTTTTAAGTTGAAGGTCGAAGGACCCATGTTGATTATTTGAGTTGTAGGTCGTAAGACCAATGTTGATGTTAAAGTTGTAGGTCGTATGACCAACGTTGAAAGTTGTAGGCCTATGGCCAAAGTTGAATCGGTGTTGAATTAAAGTTGCAATGTTATTTATTGTATGTTGTTGGAGTTGATTGTTGTGATGTGTTGAGTCGTTGTATCATGGCATACACTGCATTTCTAAGTTGGAGCGGATGCGCACCACGTTAGCCTGGATTGGCAAATTTATTAAGTTGAAGGCTTATGCCTTGCAGATACCTCGATAACCTGGTATATTTTAAGTTGGGAGTTTAACTCCAATGGTACCACATGCATATGCACAGTCGAGTCACATTCCGTGTCGCGTTAATTATGTTGTTTGTGTTGTTTATGCTGTCGAGTTGATAAAGTTGTTCTTGTTTCTTACATTGATACAGTTGTGTACGTTGCTCAAGTTGAATAAGTTGTTTATGTATATTTAAGTGGATTTTGTGGTTTAAGTTGATTATGTCGAGTAAGTGGTTCATGCTAAGTTGATTATATTATTATGTTGGACAAGTTGATTATGTTGCTAAGTTGATTATATTATTATGTTGGACAAGTTTATTATGTTGCTAAGTTGATTATATTATTATGTTGGACAAGTTTATTATGTTGCTAAGTTGATTATATTATTATGTTGGATAAGTTGATTATGTTGCCAAGTTGATTATATTATTATGATGGATGATTTGATTATAGGATTATGTTGCCTGAGTTGTTTATATATTTATGTTTGTAATGTCGATTATGCTGATATTGAAGGAGTTGAATATGTTGTAAACGTTCATCGAAGTTGATGAAGGTGTGTATGCTAAGGTTATAGTTGGAATTGATTATGTTGATGTGTGAATTAAGATGATAAAATATGTTGGTTGTTTAGGGTGTTTAGTAAGACGTTGTTGTGGATAGTGTGAAAATTGTATGATTCTATCTAGCGTATTAATTATCATACTCTTGTTTATATGGTTCGATATATCACCCCTTTATGTTGTTGAATGTTACCTTGATTGGTAACGTGCAGGTATTCCAAATTAGTGTTGCTTACTTTCATAGTAAAGTCGGTGTCGTCGCTCTGATACGTAACACTCGGGGGAGATGAACGCTTAATTGTTTTGTTGTTATATTTAGTTGTTGTTATTTTAAGTTGTCTCAATGAAAAACATGTTATTACTAACTGTTAGGTTGAAAAAGTTGTTAACTGATGCAAAGTTGAATAATTGTGGATCCGCTGCCTATTTGTAAAAGTTGTTTTGTTTTAAGGAATTGAATAAGAGTTGAAATTATAGTTTCATCCTATTTGAAAGTGTTATGTATCGATGTTCATGAAATTAAATGAACTTGTTAAAGTTGAAAAATGTAGCATCCTGTTTTATGGTTGAATTTTGAAACTCTGATTTATGATTTTCCGCGGGGTAGATTTGGGGTGTTACAGGGAGGATGAACATTGGAGGTGGGGCGAGATATTCATATGTCCAGAAGTGATTTAACCAACATGTTTGCTAATGCATGTGTTTTCCTTCTGCATGTTATATCAGCAGGCCATTTTCACGTTGCTTCTGACTTTTTGACAGCAGCGCCTGTCATCACTGTCGGGTCTGGCTTTCTCGCAACAGGAGTCGGTTTCAGGCCACATTCGCTCGCTTCTATCGATACTTCCCCTGATGTTGTAGGATAAGTTTTCGGGACAATATCACTTGCTTCTTTCGCTTCTGCAGACCATGGTTCAAGTACAAACCCACTGGAGTTTCACGGTTCAGCTTCTGGCTCAGTGCTACATGGTTTTTTGAATGGTTTTGTGTTAGCATGTGGATCTTGTAACTGTCCTCTCTCTGTCTCTGTTGTTTTGCGTCTTCTTTTGGAGCATTTTCAGCCAAATATCCACTCTAAGGATATGGTTTTTAGGAATCGCGAGTCTGGTGGTTTGTTCTCTATTAGGTCCTTTTATTCCTTGGTTATCTCTGACCTCATTCCATATGGTCCTCATCATCGTGATGATTTGGCTTTGGAGTTGGTGTGGAGATTGACGGTCCCTTTCAAAATCAAGGCTTTTGGTTAGAGATGTTTTTTTGAATAGAATGCCTACAAAAGTATCTTTATTTTGCAGAGGTATCATTATTGTTCGTAATGACATTCTTTGCCCCTTTTGCTCTTAGGCTCCCGAAACTTTAGATCATGTGTTATTATATTATATAGTTGCTAAGCTTGTTTGGAAGGACATTTGGAATTTGTTGGGTTTTCAAGAGGGGGCCGTATTCGATTTAAATGGTAGTTTTGTGGCTTGGTTCACTTTTTGTAAATCCAAAAAAGTGTCGAAAGGAATAGAATGTAGTATTTGGTTGGCGGTTTGTTGGACTCATTGGATAGTTAGAAAAGATAATATTTTTTGCAACTCTTCTTGGAACATTCTCGATATAGTGTAGAAAGCTAAATTATCTATTTGGAAGTGGTCTTTTATGGGAGATATTACTCACCCCAATTGCAGTTTATATGAATTTGACAAGGATCCCTTATTTTTCTTGTCATATGTGCAATTTGGTTTGTAATCTCTTTTGTCTAGGCGACTTGTTTCCTCGATCTCTTTTTTGTAATCAGGTAGCGTACCATTTGTACTCGTTATAATATATCACTTGCTTACTAAAAAAATAAGTTGTTGAAGCTTAAACAGTGTAAAGATGCAATGTCTTGTAATAACTATGTATACAGTTAGTTTGGACAAACTAACAAACGCTATTAGTATAAATACTTTGCAATTTGCATATTTCGGTAAATTGGGTCGGAGTTTTCATCTAGATCTGATAAAGCTCGCCTAAATTTTAAACTCGTCCTTAAAGACAAGATTGAACTATGACGGTAAATGGTCCAAATTGATCAGACTAATTCAGGACTAACGTAGAAGGCATTAGACAAAACATTTAAGATGTGTAAATAGTCATAAATGATTGGTCTTAGACATAGAAGCATGAACTTGATTTTCATTAACTTTTTTAATGCAGACAAGGAAAAATAGGTTTTAATGGTCAATTTTTGGGATTTACAAGATCAGACCAAGATCAGTATATAAAGGGTGCGATCATAGAGAAAAACATACACATTTTCATATGACTCACTCGGATAGACATTTGTGACTCTTACTAACTCTGTATTGATGGAGTTATCAATCAAGTATCTACATAACTAACTCTAATGAAATAATGTAGGACAATACAATTCAAGCTTCAAGCATAAGCTTCAATGGTAACTCAAGGTTTCCAATATGGTAGCCTTTGATCATATTCTTCACATCCACAACTGAGGTATGCATCGATAAATCTTTAGAGAAATTCATCAAAAAAGCTTTAGAGAAGTTACAATGGAAGAACCCGAACCACCAACATCGTGTGAACCTGTTCAATCATCTCATGTTTTTACCATTTTCAACGGTAATTCTTTGTTGCACAACTCATTCAGACCAAAATTGTCAATCAACACTACTATAAAACACGCATTCAACAACGCCATGGTCACCACGATACTTCCCTACACAATGGTGACATATCTTAACTAAGGTGCTACCATATTTATTTTGTTTTTTGATCAAAAATTATTTGTATATAACAACGATTGCAGAACCAACTGTGGTTATATAATCAATCTTTCATGGGTTCGAACCTCAGCGCCATAAAATATTTTATTCCTTTAATGTTAAGGCGAACGTTTTCTTTTTTATTTATTTTAAAATTCACAAATAAAAGGGGTATCGCTATGGTTCATATGATTAACCATTGTGATATATTTATAATAAATACATATTTATCATTATGGTTCTTATTGATAACTGTTGTGAAATATTTACCCATATAAGTGAATTAACTTTCACTTATTGACAGTAGCATCGTTTCCTTCACAGTGAAACCCTAGCACCCATTTTTTCTCTTCTTCCTCGCCATTAGCCATGAATCTTGTGTTTCATACATTAAGGTATTCTTCTTCCATATCTTGTGTTCTACCATGTTAATTTAACATATGGAACTTCTTATTCAACATGTTCTAGCCATATTAGTTTTACCAAACATAATGTGAATCATAAAATCATAGAATTAACAGATACAATTAATATTATTATAAATTTTTTTTATCACAAATGGAGTTGTATTTTCTGATGTGCTTTGATATGGAGAATAATAATACATGTTAAAAAATGAGATTATTTATAAAAGCGGGATAACATTTGTTAATTTTGCTGAAAAATTAATGACGATTATATTGCATAATCGTTATAATATATGTCACGTTATCCAAGAAAAAATAAATATCAAAACGGCGCAACAGGGAATCGAACCTAGGACAGTTATTTTTATTACAATGATGTATTGTAAAATCCGTTGTGATAGGTAGCGCACTTTCTAGTTTATTACAACGCCTACTAGGTCATGAATGTAAGTATCATATACAACGACAATCTACATAACAATGCCCTCTCCTGCTTCATTATATGTCATTCCAAACCATTTTTAAATGGATTTTTCGTAGTAGTGCATTATTCATTTACTTAAGTGATACTTATTTTATCACATCTTTTTAATCAACTCTTTTACCTCGTATTTATTTTTACTTTTTAATGAACCTCCAACTGAGGCATCCCGAAGCATTCTTGTAAGTGTTTTTAAACCTCTAATGAAACTTGTCATCTATTTCATAGCACTCATGTTATGATTAGGAGATTTTAGGAGCAAAAACTTGAATCTCTCTCATGCATCAGATAATGACTCAGAATCACCTTGATCAAAATTTGAAATTTCAGCTTTCCTCTCAAGAAACTGAACATTAGAGAAACACCTCTCAAAAAATTTGTCTTCCATTTCTTTCCAAGTCTGGATTGTATCATTTGGAATGCACTGAAACTAATCCTTTGCTTAATATATCAAAGAAAAACCAAACAACCATACTTTTACCTGATCTTCGATCACATAATTCGGCTTGCACGTCAAACAAGTCTCGTAAAACCTACCCCAGTACTCCTAAGAATCTTTAATAGCTTGTTCGTCGAACTTGTTGTCTCTTAAATCTGAAAGCATGAAATTTTTAATATCAAATGTTACAGAGTTAGCTGGTTGAAAACTTAAAGATATTTTTCCAGCATCAGTCCTCCAGCAATAATCATCCATTGTTTGTCTTGGTGGATTAGCCATTTATTATCTTTCTTCTTCTTCCAGTTTTTCCTTAGCTTCTAGCACTTCTCTTTTTACTTTATGAATTGCTCGTGTTGCTCTTTTGATTTTTGAATTAAATGGTATCAACCAAATTTGAACCTAACATAAACAAACAAATAATACCTCAATAGCACTACACAAAACATGACTTAATAAGAGTTGAAAATATAAAAAAAATTAAACAATAATGAAATTAAAATGTCGCACAAAAATTGGAGTGTTGAAATTATAAACAATCCCCAACAACGACGCTAAAAACTTGATGATTTTCTTAGCAAGTGTACTAATATAGTAAATTAATTAAAAAAAATTGTCAGCACAGGGATCGCAAATTTAAACAAGGTTGTAATTGTGAGATTTAAAGTAGCTATAGGGGGTTTTCTGATTGGTTTTACGGAAAATAATTACACAAATAAAATTTGATAATAGTTAAGATAATGAGAAGGTGATTATATCTTATTTGAATCCCTTAATTTTCCCAATTGATGATTGTGCATTATTTTAATCAAATTGACTTATAATTTTATGGTGAGTTAACAATACCGATGTACCCCATTCCTTTAAGTACAACTCAGTTATTAAGACTACAATTCCTTAATTCCTTAGGCAATTTCGAAGTAAAACTAGGTGATCTACGTGCTTAATTCTCTAGCCACGACTTATAATTATATATTACTAGTTAATAACCAAGTTGAACGAATGCTCTATGTTTCATCGGTAGACTTACGGTCAATAATCCCTAATATTCTAATTTCACTTTGTGCACACAAAATGAATTACAAATAAAAGAAATTGAATAAAGATTAAGCAAAATTACACCAGAGGTCCTTTTAGGTTATTTTTGTGTAACAGGTTGGTTTTTTAAGTTTTTTTGTAACAACTTGGTACTTTAAGTTACCAAATGTGTGCACCATTACCCTTTTTTAACAGAGTGGATGTGCTAATTGTGGATGCAATTATTTTGAGTTGTATGAAAATGATGAAGTGCAACTAGAAATACAAAAGTCGCAAATTTTTAAATGTTCAAAATGTGAGGAAGATGATGTAGAAATCAACTCAAAGGACCAAGTTGTTACCAAAAAAAAAAACTTAAAGGACCAACCTGTTACTAAAAAATAACTTAAAGGACCTCTGGTATAATTTTTCCTAACAATTATAAAATCAAACCATTCAATAATATCAAACAATCATATGATCCAACATAGTAGAATTATGTTCCACTTCAAAGGCATAATCAAACAAAATCTAGTTACTCATAGTTAAATAATGATATACCATGAGTTGATATGAAGAGTACATGAAAATCAATGAAAACAATATGTCTCTAATAGCTCAAAAGCTCTCCAAATTTGTTGTTGAAGCTTTTTTGTCGTCACTTTCTCACATTAAAATTAGAATCCATAATAAAGTAACATATTTTTCTATTTAAGGTTGCCAAAACGCGTCAGAATTTCACTCCATCGTGACCACAACGAGTTGTGTCGCGGTCACGATACTTTTCCAACACGCCCATGATGAAAACATCACGATCACGAGAAATCCATGGGGTTTTTCTTCTTTTTCTTCATAATTTTTCTAACTCCCTAATATTTCTTCCCTTGGCTATTTTACTCACTTCTTCATCATTTTAGCCCCTATTTGGCTCGAAAGTTCACTGATTTTTCGAAAATACTCATAAATATTACGTAATGATAGATCTTCATTACCTTTCCAAAGATGGAAGTCCAAAATTGGACTACCATTTACAAGGGCATACATAAAGCTAGTGAACACTAGGGCATCCATCCATTTTAACAAATTAATGCCAAAGTCCATCCTTTTCATTACATGTTTGAGATAGTTTCATGACACACAATCATATGCCTTTGAAAAATCAACCTTCACCGAGAGGCACTCTTTCTTCTTTCTCTTAGCAAAGTTTAACAATTCATTCATAACAGAAATCCCATCAAGCATTTGTCTTTTGGATAAAAAGCATATTTGATCAGGAGATCAAGTTGCCCATGACCATATATATTTACCCTAGAATCCAAAAGCTTTGCAATAATTATATATAGACTATTAACCAAGAAGATGGGTTTGAACTCTTCTATTCTTTGAGGATTATTTGTTTTAGTAATCGGGTCTAAAAAAGAAGTAGTCACGACTTTTGGAACCTTAACATTAAAGTAGAATTCATTGAAAAACCTTAAACATCCTCCTTAAGAATATCCTAACAAGATTTTAAAATACCAAGATTTATATATATATATATATATATATATATATATATATATATATATATATATATATATATATTCTATGACTTTTGTCTTTATCACCAAGTTATGCCTTTTCTTTTATTTTATCAACCAAAAAAGGAGCCTCAAGTGAATTCCTCTCTTCTGAGGTCAATTGCTTGAAAGTCACACCTTCCAATAATGTTCTTTTTAAAATAAGCTCTTTAAACCTTCTCTTGAAGTGATTCTTGATTTCTAATTTTACCTCTTCTACTTGAACTAATCTTTATCTATGTCTGTTCAGTCCCAAAATTCCAACCAACAATTGACTATTTTGAAAGGCTTCAGACCCCAATTTGAAATATTAACTCTAATCCAAATTGGAAAATAATAAGATAACTCCTTAATTGTTTCTTTCCACATGATTAGAAACCCTTTTGATCTCTCTAGGCCCCCTTTGGATGTCCACTTCACAACCCCACAAAGAAAACACCCCTTTGTCCATAACATCTTGTAAGTTTGTTTCTTTTAGCAAACAAACATCAAACAATCCATTTATAATTGATTGACACATGCCCTTCATTTTGATGGATTTTCCACACTCACAAATGTTGTATGGCATGATATTCATGATACACCAATGTTGTTTTATTCCTTTTGTTTTGTTCCTTCTTGATCCATAGCTTACAAGCTTTTGATCTCCCCACATGCAGGTTATCCTCTACCACTCCTTTTACCCTGTGTAAACACCCCAAATTTGCCCTAACCCATTCACACCATGGCTTGTGATTTTCTCATATGCATAAACACAATCATACCACCTCATATTACATTTTTGATTCACTGCATAGATTCTAAGTCATCTGCACCTAGGGTTTGTGATCTGAGCAATCCAAGAGCCTCTTGAGCCACTCCAAAGGCCATCAATCACTTAAAAGGGGTCTAAATGTGTTCAAGTATCATATTATATCCTCTCAAAGTCAAGAATTCCAAAGAATCACAAGAACTGGGATTGGCATGGAAGCAGAGCCAAGTTTGACTGCACAGTTGACCTAAAATTAGGGTTTTGGTTTCAGAGGCCATAACTCCAAATTTTTTGGTCATTCTTGTTTCCATTGGTCTCTATATGGTATAGGGAGTATGCATATCAATTTTCATGAAGAAATTCCATGGGGAAGTCATCTGATCAAGAGTTGACTTTTCAGACAAGTCAGTGCAAAATCAGGGCATCTGAGGCCCCCAATGACCCAACCAAGGGGTGATCTTCATCATTTTGAGTGTATATGATCTTTATTTGATCATGTAAGAAGATTGAAGTTCACAAAATTCAAGAATTTGAAGTTTTTGCAAAGTTGACTTTTTAGGGCATGTTTGACTTTTCAAGAATATGTCATTTTATGCCATTTTTCAAGCCTTGCTTTTTGATCCAAAAATGCTTCAAATGGAAAAACTTTGGTCATGAAAGTTGTAGAATACATTTTTCCCTTTTCAAAAAGTACAAGAACATGACCTAATTCATTTTGGATCAAAAGTTATGGTGTGACAAAGTTGGCAAAAATCACTAATTTTCAAGTTATGCACTAAAAGGAAAATTTGCAAAATCATGAACCAAGGCAAATTGTAACTTCTAATTGTCATCAAACCATTACACAAGCATCATGCAACTCCTAAAAATCAGATTTTGAACCAAGACCCCTCATGCTTCATGGTTTGTATAACAAGAAAGTTCCATATGAACCAAAGTTGAAACAACTTGCAAAACTCATGATAACACCTCACCAACTTGATGTCTTGGATGTTGAACCACCCTAGCCTCACACACACATCTTGCTGCGCCATCCCCATGCTTGTACTAGCTTAGAACCAAGCCCATGCTTTCCTTACACAAGAGTGGACTTTCTTGCAAAAGTAAACTTACCAATCAATAAAGGCCAGGTCACATCATCTGACCTATGGGAGTTTTTTATGCAAAGAAAATGCTAGCCATTTCACTTAACAAGCCAAGCTGAAACACACAAGAGCTTACCATTCACAAAAACACTCCATAGAGCAAAAGCCTTCGAATCTGCCTCCACAAACCAAAAACACTCAAACCAATTTCACCAATCATTTCACCATGCTTCATTGGTCCCAAACCAACAAGACTCAAGCCTGAATCCAGCAAGAACACCTCATTTCCATTTTTCACTCCAACCTGCATCTTCCTTCGAAACATCTTCCACAGGCCATAAACACCCAAACAAATCTCATAAACCTTCTCCACTCACCACACTGGTCACAAAGAACCACTTACATTGGCCTGAAACAGCTTGGATCACCATCACCATTTTCAACTGAGCTTGAGCAGAAGCTGTTCAAACTCTTCATCTAGCCAGCATAAATTCCTCCCAAGCATTCAAGCATCATCAAGAGGTCATAAGGAGTGGATTTCACAAGGAGGGGAGGTCTGAAAGTTACCAGAGTGAAAGCTTCGAAACTCAGGTAGCTCAAGAACTTTTTCTCCAGAAATGGATTTTTAAGTTCTAAAGTTGTTCTATATGCTTCACTGATTGTTCTGATGCTTTTAGTTTTGAAAATGGTGATGAAATGAGAATTTAATTGCTTTCTGAAACTCTGTGACCTAAAAAATGTTTTGCTCGATTCATGAGTTTGGGGAAAAATAAATGAGTTTTGGCTTGGGGTTTTGATTCAGCAAGTTGTGGGGATCATTTCCATGTTTTTAGATTTCGTTTTAGTTAGGTTTTGAGAGTTTTAGAGATTTTCAGGTGGGGTTCCCACCGGAGAAGACGACCGGAGGTCTTCTCCGGCCACCTGAAAATCATTATGCCCTAATCCCTGTAATTAATTGCCATTTGAATGTGAAGCGTAGGATTGCTTTGACCCATTGACCTGCCGCGCGAATGAATGGCCCAGATCCTCTTGCTTTGCCCTAATCCACTTAGTTAGTTTAATTAATCCATAATTAAATTAATTTGATCAGAAGCGATCTTGGCCCTCCAAAAACGCGCGCGGTCAACCCTTTTGAATCCAGAATGAATCTCAGCCTCTCCTTCTGTTTACTTCATTTTAAATTCATTTTTATTTCATTTCTTTTCATTTAATTTGCACAATTTATTTAAAATAGCAAAACTTGTTTAAAAATTATGAAACTTTTTCTCAAGAGTTTTATTAATTTTTAAGACACAAAAATATTTTTATTTTCATTTTTAGCATTTAAAAAGTATTTTTAAATATTTAAAAGATTATTTTTAATTGATTAATGAGAATTAATTTATTAAAAATACTTTTAGGTATTTAAAAATCACCAAAAAATTCATGAAATGTTCTAAGACATTTAGAAACATTGTCCAACCTTCAAACCAAATTTATTTTTTGATCTTGATGCATTTTGAGGATTTTTCTTTGAATTAAAATCATTTTTGTACATTATTTTGATCCTAAGTTCAAAAAAATCATTTCTGCCTATCCATGAAGAGTTGGACATTGATTCTTTTTGCATTGCATTGTGTTTGGCATGAAGTTTGTGAGATTAAATGGCCATGATTTGATCTTTCATTTTCAATTTGTTTGGCATTTCTTCTGTTTAGGAACCCTAAAACCCTAGCAAACTTGTAAAAATCATAACTTGAATTTGGTTAGGAGTTGAGACCTCTCCTTTGGGCATTGGGTTAGTATAGGATTAGGGGTCCTTTGAGTGCATTTTCAATTTTTTGTAGTGTTGTTTGCTTCTGATTTTGGTTTTTGTTTGTTGTATTGATCATAAACCCTAATTTGGGCTTCCATATGCATCCATCTTGCATTCTCTTGCATAACATGACTTGCCATGACATCTCAAGCATCCATGTGATTCATTTGACATCATAAGACATAGTGAAAGCATGTTTGATCATTGCATCATGCATTTGCCATGTTGTATGTCATATGCACTTCATAACTTTTCATGTATGTTCATGTGTCTTAGCATGCTTCATCTGCATCCATAAGCTTGTATGATCATCTCAATGCCTTGTTTCATGTTTGTAGCATCTCATAACATCATTAGCATCATGTAAATGCTTCTGGTTTTGTTTCTCATCATGTCATCTCATCCCATTTTGCATTGCATTGCATTCCTTTTCTAATCTTTCAGGTGGTAAGTGACTTTGAGAAGTGAATTTGCCTTCACTTATCATAATCTTCTCTTCATCTCTCTCTTGCATACATTGCTGCATTTTTATATGTGTTTGAGATTGAGCTTGCTCATTCTTCTTCCTCCCACTTTCTTTCTTCAAGTGACTTGACTTCTTGAATGAAGCAAGTTGCTTTGCTTCTCTTGATCCTTGCATCTGCTTCCTGGTGGTTCCATTGAAGATCTTTTCTTGAAAACCTCACAAACCTTAGGAACAACCAAGCATGACAATGATTAGGGTTTTGATTAGTCTCCCTTTTTAGTTTTACCTTTGTGTCTCTTTTGAGTCTTCTCTTCTCATCTCATAATCAGGGACTAAACCCCAAAGGTTTTAAGGCTTTGTGATTAAGCTTATGCCTGCATCCTTCTCTTAGGATGGAGTGTATAACTTTAATCCTAAGTGTTAAACCCTTAATGTGTTTAACTCCCTTAATCAATTCACTTAATAATCATCAAGACATCACACTTGTAACTTGGGCCTTGCATTAGGGTTCTAATTCTTCCTTAATTGGTTAAGAAGGACTAACCCTAGTGTTAATGGACAAGTCCCCCTCAAGTTGTCTTACAAACCCTAAAAATCACTTCATCATCTTACCATTAACTAAAATCCACTTAATAAAGGCTTGTTTTGTCATGAGTTTAATCCCTAATCATGGATTAAGTTGAGGAGTTTTCCTCAGCTTAAACATTCTCATCTATTATCCTTCTCTTAGGATGGTGTAATGAGTCTGTTTAATCCCTGATTATGGCTTAACCTCATTACTCAACGCTAAACAAAAACACCAAAAACATCTAATTAATCACGAGTAGGTTAATGATCTTAATCCTACATCAAAGGTGTTTAAGTGTGAGAAGCTGACTTCACACTTAGGGTATTCTCATTACCCCTAATCAGAGGGAAGATGTGATGAGTTTACTAAATCCATTGGTTTAGACTTAAGCTCATTAACTTATGACAAAAATCCAAAAACAATAAAAAGACTGAAAACACAAAAACAAACAATAATCGTCTCCTCCGGGATTCTTTTCTCATCTCATTCACTCACAAACGAGAACTTGCTTCTTCCGTCTAATGCAAGACAGTTTGCACCTGAGCCAGACAGGTCATACACTTGAGCATAGACAAGTAAGCAGTTCACAATTCAATTCATCTTTCAGTCTCTTTGGGTCGAACTACGGTGTTCTGACTTCCTCATTGCACGAGAGGATACGTAGGCATAACTTAACGGTTATCGAACAAAAGTCTCTGTATATTCCCCCTCTTTCCAGCTTCATTCTTTTAGCCTCATGATCTTGAGCATTTCACTCCTGTTCCTGCACTGACACTGTATATACTACACTTCACACTTCTTTTGCACTGACACCTGTACATTTTCTTCCAGCTCTTGTATACACAAATTGCACTGACACTACCCCTTTAAAACACAAATCTTTTGAGCGTGGATCCCGTCGAGTACGGCGGACAATCTGGGTGCTAATACCTTCCCAGGTTGTAACCAACCCCCTTTCTCAGTCTCTCTGGTTCGCAACCGTCTTATCCATCTCTTTCTAGGTCTATGCAGCATTACCTTTCCTCCAGGATAAAAATGCCTAGCTGGCGACTCTATTCCTTCCCAGTGAGTTCACGGCTGTGTGTTCTCACTGTCCCTCTCGCCGACCGTTCGCGCTTGTACCGGGATGCAAATCTTTGGGAGCGACAGCTTGGCGACTCTGCTGGGGACCCTTATACTGCAACCAGGGCTGCTGGTTCTTTTTGTGGGTTCCTCCTAGCGCTTGATTGATTTGTGTTTACTGGGGTGTTATGTGCTATCTGTGCTTGTGCATTTATTTTATTGCTTTATGTACAGTTTGTTTTATTGCTTTCTTTATTGCTTTACATATATCATACTGTCATGCTGTCTGGCTGGATCTGGTTTTGCTTTGGTGGGTGGGTGTTCCATTGAGAGTTAAGGTCCTACACCTGGGACCTGAGTGACACCTAGGCTAGAGTGAATCATATTCTTTCCCATTCCATCTCGGTCTGGTGCGGGAATATGAAACGCGGTTCAGATATGGGTTTCTTCTTGAGAACTCTGTGTTGCAGATTTCCTGCAATGCTAGGGCTATCTGGGAAGCCTGCTAAGTCTGGATGACCTTTTAGTATTGACCTTCAGAAACTTAGGTGAATTAGAGGAGGAACTTTTATGGTTATTGTAAACACTGTACCTCCGGGTTAGAAGTGTTTACACTTCTCATAACTGATCCAAGTCTGAGGATCCTTGTTTTAGAACACCACCTGTGAGAGGGATGGGCTGTTTACAGGTTTGCAGGTACCTTGACCTCAGAATACCCTGTTACTTTGACTTGATTAAGAATACTTCATTTTGGGACAGTTCTTGTGATTCTTAAACCCTGGACATGTGGCTCTTTATTTGAGCCCCCCACCTTGGTTACTGGATCTATAGACCTTCATCTGGAATTCTTGAACATACTTGGACCTATATCAGGGCATTTGAATCAGATCCAGCTCAGTCACAAACCCTTGCATATCATCTGCATACATAAACATTGCATCATATTGACATTTGCTTATTTGTGTTTCAGGGTATCCATCTTCATTTGGTTCTGGTTTTGACCCCATCTTCAGTACTGACCTATCTTCATCAGCATTTGCTTCAGCTATCTACTTCAGTTATCTGCACCAGCCAATCAGTGGCTCATTCTTCAGTATTATCATCAGCACCTGTCTCTACTCATCTTCAGCATCATGGCTCCTAAAAAGAGCAACATCACCTATCACTTCTTCCAGCCAGAGCTATCTGACATCAGGAGGATTCAAACCCTGATCACTCCAGATCACATACCATTGTTCAGGGAACATTACGGGGATATACTGGATATGGTTGTGGATCTGGACCCTTCACAGAGAAGCCTGATCCACACTTGCATTCAGTTCTATGATCCCCCACTGAGATGTTTTACTTTCCAGGACTTTCAGCTAGGCCCTCTATTAGAAGAATACTCATCATTGGTTGGTATGCCTATCAGGGGTGGAATCCCTTTCAACCCTGAGATGGTCTTTCCTGGTAATGGAGAAGTAGCAAAGGCTTTGCATCTGGAACCTGTCCTGATTGAGCAGCACATGACTTCTAAAGCTGGAATCCCTGGTTTTCATCTGGATTTCTTGATCTCTCAAGCTACCCTGAAAGCTTCTTTAGGAGAGTGGAAAGCTGTATGTGCTTTATTGGCCTTGAGTATATATGGAATTGTGCTGTTTGCAGATGAGCCTCGATTCATTAGCAAGAATGCAATCCATCTTTTCATCTTGAAGAACCCAGTGCCCACTTTATTGGGGGATCTCTACTAATCAGTGCATCAGAGGAATGAAAAGCAGAGGGGAAGATTAGTGAGGTGTTGTGCTCCATTATTTCACACTTGGCTTCTCAGGCATCTACCCAGGACAGATGCATTTTTGAATCCTCATCAGCAGAAAAACTGGGCTAAGAGACTCACTGCTCTAACTTCAGCCGATATCAGATGGTGCACTCAAAGCACCAAGGGCAGGGATATCATCACCAGCTGTGGGCATTTTCCCAATGTGCCCCTAATAGGAGTTAAGGGTAGTATCAATTACAATCCTCTGCTGTTCAGAAGGCAACTGGGCTATGCACTGGTCCACACTCCTAAGGCACAGGACTTGGTTGAGACTCTTTATTGTGAAAATAAGCCTAATCTGGCTACTGTTAGGCAGGCAGCCTGGGCCTGGGATCATGTTCAAACCAAGGGAATAACCATTCTGGGGAAGTGCAGCAATGTGGCATCAGCACAATATTATGAGTGGTCCTATGCCAGGGCTCAATTCTCTGGAATGCCCTTTACCATAGAAGATATGCCTGAATCATCTTCAGCACCACCCCCTGCCACTATCAGTTTGGAGGAGTTTGAGAGCTTGAAGGAAAGAAATGATAAGTTAACCCAGGCTTTGCAGAAGACCCTCCGGGAGAGGAGTGAGGGTAGGATGGAGATTGAGAGGCTAGAGAAGTTAAGAGTGGAGCATCAGGTTAAGATTGAGAAGTCTGGGGATTATATCAAGAAGTCCAAAGCTGGAGAACAAATTCTGAAGAATGCTTGCAAAGAAGCCCAGTTCCAGAGAGCAAGGACAGACTTGTATCTGAAGGAGAGTCAGGCCCGGTGGGTCAGGATCACTGAGGCTCGTACTCTGGAGGACAAGAGAGTTCAAGACAAGATGGAGCAACTGGAAGCCAGTGCTAAAGAACATCAAGAAGCCCTGGCAGCAGCCCAGAGGGAGATATCAGAGCTGAAGATCAAAGCAGGAGTAAAGAGGTCGAAGGACCAAGGTCAACACAAGAAGCTAACAGCAGCTGTTACGACCCGGAATCTCCTCATCAGGAATCTCACGGAGCGTCCGGCTGATCCTGTGACCGAAGCACTTCTCAAGGAAGTTCGTGAGGATGAGTTTGGTCTTGGTGTTTGACCATTTGCTTGTTGTTGTTTTCATTCCGTGTATTTTTCATTTTTCTTGTAATGTATTTTGACCTCCCCCGAGGGCTTGTAGTTGTAAAACAAACTATGTACCATTTGCTTTTTTGTAATATATGTATTAGTTTGCTCTATCCAAGTTTCACTTCAAAAGCGACATCAGCAGCATCTTCAAGGGTCTGGAAGGGTCAAAACTGAATGTCAAACCGGATACCTTGAAAACAAATAAGCATACTGCATTGCATGCTAACCCTTTTGTTTGTTTTGTAGGTTTTTGTTTTATTGCCACTAACTCTGTTGTGATGTTCAGGAATTATTGCTCGGCGCCGGGTATTTCCCCTCAATCGCCCGCACCGTTATCCGACCCGTAACAATCTTCCGGGCATCCAAATGGATCAGATGCAGCAGGACCTTACTGAGGTCAGAAATCAAATGGCAAACGAAAGATTGGAAATGAGAACGCAGATGACTCAGTTTATGGAAGTGATGAACAACATGGCTCAGAGCCAGGAAAGATTGAGGGCCATGGTGGAAAGGCAGAATCAAGAAGATCCACATATAGGGACTGCCGGCACCAGCAACAATGAAAGGGTCCAACCTCATGTTAACCCCCCTGTATTTGGACCACACCTCCATCCTGAGGTCAACATCCCTGCAAATGTTCAAGGGACTGCCACTGCAGCCAGGGTACTGCAAGAAGACCCTCAAGAGGATCAATTCACAGTAATGGGTGCTGGGGAGGAAGCTTATGAGAGAAGGCTGGATGAGATAGCTGAGAAATTGAGGTCCTTAGAGTCTCAAAACTCTTTGGGTTTCGATGTCATGGACATGGGCTTGGTAGACGGGGTCAGGATTCCCCATAAGTTCAAGCCTCCTTGTTTTGAAAAATATAACGGGACTTCATGCCCCCGGACTCATTTGCAATCATTTATGGGAAGGCTGAAGGCCTATACTATGGATGAGAAGCTCTGGATGTTCTATTTCGAAGACAGTTTGACAGGAGCTTCAAGGGAATGGTATTCCCATTTGACAAGGGCAACTATCAGATGCTGGAAGGACCTGGCAGAGGCCTTCATCAGACAGTATCAGTACAACTTAGATATGGCACCCAACAGGACCCTCCTAATGGGAATGTCACAGTCGTCAAGGGAAAGTTTCCGAGAATATGCCCAGAGATGGAGGCAATTGGCTGCTGCTGTGCAGCCACCTATGTCTGAAAGGGAAATGGCAGACATGTTTATGAACACCCTTCAGGGAACATACATTGATAGGCTAGCTGCCTTCTCATCTACTAGCTTTGCAGATGTTGTCATAGCTGGGGAGAGAATTGAGAGCCTGTTAAAAATGGGCAAGATATCTGACAACGGCGCAAGCTCGTCCAGTAGTACAAGAAAGCCTTTTGCAGGCCCGAGAAGAACTGGCGAGACCAATGCCATCCACACCAACAGGGGCAAACCCCAGTATGTTCACAGGTTTGTGGCAGCAGTCACCATCCCCGCTCCAGCTCATCCTCAGCCAGCTTATCAACCTCCGCAACAAAACTATCAACAACCTCAGTACCATCAACAGAATCAGTATCCTCCGAGAAATTACAACAACAGCAACACCAACAACAATAATCAGCAAAGGCCATTCCAACAGAGGCCTTCTCAAGCCAACAGGGTAATCGATCCGATCCCTATGCCATATGCTACATTGCTGCCATAACTCCTGAAACTCAACCTAGTTGAGCTAAGGACGCTGGCACCTCCAGATCCCAACAGTCTACCCAGGAATTATGATTCCAACGCCAGATGTGTCTTCCATTCAAATGCACCTGGCCACAGTACAGAAAAGTGCAGAGCCCTGCGCATGAAGGTACAAGACCTGGTAGACTCAAAAGCTCTGAATTTCGCACCATCACCTAATGTCAATAAGAACCCCATGCCAAACCACGGTGGTCCCAGAATTAACGCTATTGAAGAGGACAAGCCGTCTTATTTAATAACCAGTGTGGGTCAGATCAGGACACCTTTGGTAGAAATTAAGGCTCAGCTCCTCGAATGTCAAATGTTCCCGGGGTGTGAGTTGGGGTGTGCTTACTGCAATATTTCAGTCAATGGGTGCGATAACTTGAGGAATGGCATAGACGGTCTCATTCAGAGTGGCCAACTTCAGATCACCACATCATTTCCTACAAATCCAGCAATCTCATCAGCAACAACTCCAGAACCTCCTACAACTGCAACAACCATTGTTCCTGACAATTCCTCGGCTTCATCAACAAGTACTTCATCTATCATCTCAACTGATCAGTTATCAACAAATTTTTCTTCTACAACTCCAGCGCCACTCCATTTTGAAACTCCTACAACAACATCCATCCTTCCGCCAATGTCTCCTACAACACCAGCAACAAATCATGAAGATGTCTCAACTGTCACAATATTCTATGATCCTGAGAACAACTCTGCCTACAACTCAGAAGGTGCTGCTCCCATCAGGGCACCAGTCACAATTTATTATAATCCGCAGACTATCACAATTCCTTCCGTAGCTGCAGTCAGTCCAGTCACTATCACGGTGCCTGGACCAGTACCTTATGAAAGCAGCAATGCCATCCCCTGGCATTACGGCTCTGACCTGTACTGTGAAGGACAAAGAATCACTTTTGAATCATCAACCCCTGCACCACAAATTGACAATGTGGGAGGAGGCGGAGGCTTCACTCGAAGCGGACGTCTCTTTGTCCCACAAATTCAGAGACCTACTGCCGAAGCAGAAGCTGCTGCCAAGGCAAAAGGAAAAAGCTTGGTGCAGGAAGAGCAGACTGTTAAAGAAGCTTTGAAAACACCATTCGATCAAGAGGTTGATGAGTTCATGCGAATCATCAAGAATAGTGATTATAAAGTAGTGGATCAGCTTCATCAAACGCCTTCCAAGATCTCAATCCTATCATTGCTTATGTGCTCCGAAGCCCATCGGAATGCATTACTCAAAGTCTTGCACGCAGCTTACGTGCCTGAAGAGATCACTGTCAATCAGCTGGAAGTCGTAGTTGGAAATGTCAATGCTAATCACGGACTAGGATTCACCAATACTGATTTGACAACGGAAGGCCGCAACCATAACAAAGCCTTGCACATAACCATGGAATGTAAAGGTGTTGTCCTTTCCCATGTGCTGGTGGACACGGGGTCATCCCTCAATGTCTTACCTAAGAAGGCCCTGGTGAAGTTAGAATATGACGGATTGGCGTTGAGACCCAGCAACCTGGTGGTGAGAGCCTTTGATGGCTCAAAGAGATCGGTTCTGGGAGAAATTGAATTGCCCATAACGATTGGCCCGCAGACCTTCAAAACGACCTTCTACGTGATGGATATACAGCCTGCCTACAGCTGTCTATTGGGTAGGCCATGGATTCACGCCGCCGGCGCTGTGACCTCTACCCTTCACCAGAAGTTAAAATATGAGTGGGAGGGTCAAATCGTTACAATCTGTGGAGAGGAGGATATTTTTGTCAGCCACCTGGCTACCTATAAGTATATTGAGATGGATGGGGAGATCCATGAAACAATGAGCCAAGGTTTCGAAGCCTTGAATGTCAATGAAACATCTGCTGTGCCTGGTACTTCAATATCATCGTACCAACAAGCCCGGAAGGTTGTTGAGGGAGGAAACGCCCAAGGCTTGGGCAAACTGCTATCGGTGGAGAAGAAAGAGGACAGATTTGGGTTGGGTTACAAACCAACTCAACAAGATCAAGCGGAGGCTGCAAAAAAGCCCAACTTTGTGAGTGGGGGGATGCTCACCCCTGATGCTGTCAACTGTCTGGAAGACGAGCTGGAAGAAGAACGCAACCTGGAAAGTTGGATTCGTCCAAAGATCCCGGGGAGCAGTATCTCAAACTGGTCTTCCCAGGAAATTATAAGAGTTACTCATGCAGAGTAATTATTATTTCCTGTATTTTTATAGCATGCATCAAAGTCTTGCATCTTGCCCAAGATGACAAGACTCATTTTGTAATCGGGCCATCTGTACTTTTTGTGCATACAATATTAATCAATGAAATATCAGACATCTTTTTGCAAATGAGTCTTTTTCTTTTCCGTTCACTGTTTTTCCATTTTTCTTTTTGTACAAAAAAATAAATGGCAGTGTTTTCAAAATGACAACTTTATTTCACTTTTCTAAAATAAGATTAAAATCAAATCACTAAAATGGACAAACTGAACCCTTGCAGAGAGTGCCTTCCAGACTGCACCGACAACAGCACGGCTATGACTTCGTATGACTTTGACAATCCAATCAATCAAGCCGATGAAGGGGTTGAAGAAGAGTATGAGCTTCCTGAAGAGCTAGCCAGGTTGTTAAGACAAGAGGAAAAGGTTATTACTCCTCACCAGGAGGAGGTTGAAGTGATTAATCTTGGTACAGATGAAGACGTGAAAGAGGTTAAAATCGGGGCCTGCTTGCAAGACTCAGTGAAAAGACAACTGGTTGACCTGCTTCGAGAGTATGTGGATGTGTTTGCTTGGTCTTACCAAGACATGCCGGGTTTGGATACCGACATTGTCGTGCACAAGCTGCCTTTGAGAGAAGAATGCCCACCGGTCAAACAGAAGCTGCGCCGTACTCGTCCAGACATGGCAATGAAGATCAAGGAGGAGGTACAAAAGCAATGGGACGCCGGGTTCCTTGCTGTAACTAGCTATCCACCGTGGGTCGCTAACATAGTACCTGTGCCTAAGAAAGACGGCAAAGTAAGAATGTGTGTTGACTACCGGGATCTGAACAGAGCCAGCCCGAAAGATGACTTCCCTTTACCTCACATTGATGTATTGGTGGATAATACGGCTCAGTTCTCGGTATTCTCCTTCATGGACGGATTTTCAGGATATAATCAGATCAAGATGTCACCTGAAGACATGGAGAAGACAACTTTCATCACACCCTGGGGCACGTTCTGCTACAAGGTAATGCCATTTGGGCTCAAGAATGCCGGTGCAACATATCAACGGGCTATGATAACGTTATTCCACGATATGATCCATAAGGAAATCGAGTGTTATGTGGATGACATGATTGCCAAGTCCCTTACAGAGGAAGATCACCTGGTGAATCTGCTGAAGTTATTCAAGCGTCTGAGGAAGTACCAATTGAAGTTGAACCCCAACAAATGCACATTCGGGGTGCGATCTGGTAAGCTGCTGGGTTTCATTGTAAGCGAGAAAGGGATTGAAGTCGACCCTGATAAAGTCAAAGCCATCCAAGAGATGCCTGTACCGAGGACTGAGAAAGAAGTTCGAGGGTTCTTAGGTCGATTGAACTACATTTCGCGGTTCATATCTCACCTTACAGCAACCTGTGAACCCTTGTTCAAGTTGTTAAGAAAAGAACAGACGGTCAGGTGGAACGAAGACTGCCAAAGGGCTTTCGACAAGATCAAAGAGTACTTACAAGAACCTCCAATCCTTATGCCTCCAATTGAAGGAAGACCTCTGATCATGTACTTGACAGTATTAGAAGAGTCAATGGGGTGTGTGCTGGGCCAGCATGACGAGTCTGGTCGAAAAGAGTATGCAATATACTACCTAAGCAAAAAGTTTACCGACTGTGAACAGCGTTATTCACTGCTCGAGAAAACTTGTTGTGCTTTAGCGTGGGCTGCTCGCCGACTGAGGCAGTATATGTTGACCCACACTACTTTATTGATCTCAAAAATGGACCCAGTCAAGTACATTTTCGAGAAGCCAGCTCTTACCGGACGGGTTGCAAGATGGCAAATGATTCTCACAGAATATGACATCCAGTACACCTCTCAGAAAGCCATCAAAGGCAGTGTACTATCTGAATATCTTGCTGAGCAACCTATTGATGATTACCAGCCTATGAGATTTGACTTCCCTGATGAAGACATCATGTTCATAAAAGAAAAAGATCATGAAGAGCCTGTTCATACTGAAGGGCCTGGCCCGGAAGAAGAATGGACTATGATGTTTGATGGGGCTGTTAACATGAATGGTCGTGGTGTTGGTGCAGTACTCATTACACCTAAGGGAGTTCACATGCCTTTCTCGGCAAGACTCACTTTCAACTGCACTAACAATGAAGCTGAATACGAAGCTTGCATTATGGGTCTTGAGGAAGCCATTGACCTCAGGATCAAGACTTTAACTGTGTTCGGAGATTCAGCTCTGGTAGTCAATCAAACCAACGGCAAATGGTACACCCACCAGGATCATCTGATACCTTACAGGGATTATACAAGGAGGTTATTGACTTTCTTTACAACAGTCAAGCTTGAGTATATCCCTCGGGACGAGAATCAGTTTGCAGATGCCCTGGCTACCATTTCATCCATGATCAAAGTTCAAGCTGCCAACTTTGTACCTCAGATTTCAGTATCCAGACTCGACAGACCAGCATATGTGTTCGCAGCAGATGTTGTTAGAGATGATAAGCCTTGGTTCCACGACATTAAGTGCTTCTTGAAGGATCAAACATACCCACCTGGGGCATCTTCCAATGATAAGAAGACTTTGAGAAGGCTTGCTGGTAGTTTCTTCCTGAACACTGATGGGTCTTTATACAAAAGGAACTTTGATATGGTACTCCTCAGATGTGTTGATAAGACAGAAGCAGACTTGTTGATGCATGAAATGCACGAGGGATCCTTTGGTACCCATGCTGGAGGGCATACCATGGCTAAGAAATTGCTAAGATCAGGCTATTACTGGATCACAATGGATGCCGATTGTTGTGCCTATTCCAGAAAATGCCATAAATGCCAGATTTATGCAGATAAGGTGCATGTGCCTCCCAATCCTCTGAATATAATGTCTTCACCATGGCCCTTTGCCATGTGGGGCATTGATATGATTGGCAAGATTGAGCCAACTGCTTCAAATGGCCACAGATTCATCCTGGTCGCCATTGATTATTTCACCAAGTGGGTTGAAGCAGCCTCATATGCAAACGTTACAAGGCAAGTGGTAGCCAGATTTCTGAAGAGAGATATCATCTGTCGATATGGAGTTCCTGAGCGAATCATTACTGATAATGGTTCCAACTTGAACAACAAAATGATGGCTGAGTTGTGCCGGGACTTCAAGATCCAACATCACAATTCTTCTCCTTACAGGCCAAAGATGAACGGCGCTGTTGAGGCAGCAAATAAGAATATCAAGAAGATTGTGCAGAAGATGGTAGTCACTTACAAAGACTGGCATGAAATACTACCGTTTGCCTTGCATGGGTACCGCACGTCAATCAGAACGTCCACTGGGGCAACACCGTATCAGCTTGTGTATGGTATGGAGGCAGTCCTACCTGTTGAAGTTGAATTACCCTCCTTACGGGTACTGATGGATGTTAAACTGAGTGAAGCAGAATGGGTTAGGTCCCGATACGAACAACTGAGTCTGATTGAAGAGAGGAGATTGGCTGCAATATGTCATGGGCAGTTATATCAGAAAAGAATGAAGAAGGCCTTCGATCAGAAAGTCAGGCACCGAGAGTACCAAGTGGGAGATCTTGTGCTGAAGAGAATCCTCCCTCCTCATACAGACCACAGGGGCAAATGGACTCCAAATTACGAAGGACCATTCGTGGTAAAGAAAGTTTTCTCCGGTGGAGCACTGATGCTCAGCACCATGGATGGTGAAGATTTCCCGTCCCCTGTGAATTCAGATGCAGTTAAAAAATACTTCGCATAAAATGACCCGCTGGACATAAAAACAGAATGTAAGTCCAGGCAAAAATAGGGCATCCCGGCGAGTCAAAAACAGAATAAAAGACTCGGGCAAAAATAAGGGAAAATAAATAAAGAACGTACACCCGCTGAGTTGAAAAGCCACACTGGACAGCTCAGGCAAAAATGGGTATCCCGATGGATTGAAAACCCGGAAGGGCGATCCATGCAAAATTAGGGAATAAGCGAACAACTGCATTCTGAATTCGTCTGTATCATCTACAACTTGGTAAGCTTCAAAAGGATCAAGCTTCAATCAGAATCAACCTTCTTCAGAAAGCAAGATGAGAAGAGCGTCAAAAGTCATACGGGTCACAATGAAGAGGAAGCTCCTCAAGGCGTCGTCAACACTGCCAACATTTTTGTTTTTCAATTTGTAACAACCTCCTCATTTCAGGGGACTTGTTTCTTTGACTGTATCTCGCCAATTCAGGGCATATAAATTAATAAAATCAGATTTTTCAGTCATGTCTCGTTTTGTACATTTTATTTGCAAAAAATGTCTGATGTCTTAAAAGAAAAAACTGATTGCATAAGAATACAGATGCTTATCTTCAAATAAAAACATGCTTGCAGGAAATATGCTTACTCTCAGAAGTATCTAAACTCCTATGACGGAATCCGGTAAGGGATACTTCGGGATTATCTTGTGCGTTTCTCTATCTTTTTCAGGATTGCAGGTATCCAGAACGCAACTTGGGGCATGTAAGCCTCATTCCAGCAAGCTGACAAATCAACACTTAATTTTAGCACCCGAAGTGCTCTCTCCCCAGCTGAGTTGCCTCTCATGACTTCCCCCAGCTGAGTTGTCATTTCCCCATCAGAGTTACCAGGCATCACGGAAGGCGCCCATATCCCCGGCTGAGTCAAGGATCCTCTTCAACAGAATACCTAGGAAGGTCTCTCAATGACCTCTTTTCCCCCCCAGCCGAGTTGCCATCTCACCCTCAGCCAAGCACAAAAGTCAGAGAGCTATCTCCCCACAGAGTTCCAGCCTCTATCCAGAAGAGCAGCGCATAGAAGATCACAACAGAGTGAAGAAAGCTTCTACAAACCCCAGCTGGGTCTCTCATTTATAAGGATAGGTCTATCAATGACCTATATCCCCAAGCAGATATCATATCATCAGATCTACCAACGATCTCACCCCCAGCTGGGATGTCCATTTCAAGCAGATCGGCCAGAGATCTTCGCGGCAACGTGACCCGGAACCCGGTTTGGTATCTTTGCACAATCATAGCATTCGCATCATGTTCACCCACAGAGCGTAGCATTCCATTTTAACACGGAGCATTACGGCAAAACCCAACACATAGCATAATCATAAGCCATGTTTTGAATCAGCACTTGTGAATAATGACAGTTCATCAACGTACAAAAAAACCCCACCAGGGTCCCCAGCAAAAGCAGTTGCCTCGCAAACCACAAACACCAATATATACTCCCTTGACACCCGTCCGTGTCATCACTCCCCAGTAAAGTCGCCTGAACACTCTTTGCAAAAAACACACCCGTATTACAGATACTTCCTGACACCCGTCCGTGTCAAATCACCAGCAGAAAGCCAAAGACATCCTCTTTGCACTCACATACACCTATATACATTTCCTTGACACCCGTCCGTGTCATTTCCCCAGCGCAGTCGTCTACACGTTTATATACTTGTTGATATTATTATACTTTTCTCTCTTGACACTCGTCCGTGTCACTCTCCCCAGCAGATAAACACTCATCTATACAATACTCATACTCACTACTCATGTTACGCTCATACAGATACTCGTCCGTATCTCGTATATACCGTTCATATCCCCACAGATTCAACATTGGTCCTTGTTCTTTGTTAACCAGATGGTACTCGTCCGTATCGTCATCTCAGAACATGCGTCAAGCGTTTGTTTCTACATGATACTCGTCCGTATCATAGTCTTAAGGATGCCCGTCCGCATCTTTAATCCATACACTATGTCAAACACTCTTGTCTTCTTGAATTTAGACACTCATTTGTGTCTACCTTTCCCCAGAAGAGTCCCCTCAGATTCAACACTCGTCCGTGTTCTCTGTTAACCAGTTGATACTCGTCCGTATCATCATCTCGGAACGCGTGTCAGTTTGTTTCTACCCGATACTCGTCCGTATCGTAGTCTTAGGGATGCTCGTCCGCATCTTTAATCTATACACAATACCAAATACTTATACCTTTTGTTTCTTGGATATAAACACTCGTCCGTGTTTACTACTCCCCAGTAGATCGCCAACAAAGCAAATTTCCTTTTTATCTGACACTCGTCCTGTGTTATGATAAACCTTGAGAGCAGCCGTACCCTGCTAGGTGGTCGTCCTCCACCTCTTGATGGTCGTCCTCCATCATGCTCATCCGATGGCCGTCCCCATCGTTGATTTTAGCAGCCGTCCCCTGCTAGGTGGTCGTCCTCCACCTCTTGATGATCGTCCTTCATCAATTTTATCCAATGGCCGTCCCCATTGTTGATTTTGGTTATCTGGCGTTCGTCCTATGTCGTGATAAACCCTGAGAGCAGCCGTCCCCTGCTAGGTGGTCGTCCTCCACCTCTTGATGGTCGTCCTCCATCATGCTCATCCGATGGCTGTCCCCATCGTTGATATTTTCGGCAGTCGTACCCTGCCAGGTGGTCGTCCTCCACCTTTGATGGCCGTCCCCATCATAATAATTCCTTCCCCAACAGAGCAGCCGTCCCCTGCTAGGTGATCGCCCTTCACCTTTGATGGCCGTACCCCATCATCTGTTTATCCCATTTATTCTTTAACCCGATGGCCGTCCCCGTCGTGGTACCTTTTCTTTTAGCCCGATGGCCGTCCCCATCGTCGGTTACCTTGCTTTATGAACTTGATGGCCGTCCCCGTCATGCTTCATCAATCCCCAGAGAATTTTACAACTTTATCTTGATGGCCGTCCCTATCATAATTTCTTAGTTTTCCCAGCTAGTCGGCCGTCCCCGTCTTGGCTTTACCTTTTATCCCCAGCATGTCGGCCGTCCCCGTCATTGCTTTATTTCCCGCATTTTTCCCAGCATGTCGGCCGTCCCGTCATTGCTTTTACCCAGCAGTCGTCCTCTGCTAGACGGTCGTCCTCCGTCGCCTACACTTTACAATATACTTTATTTCCCTTTACAATCTATATCCCTTTTCTTCTTCATTCCGTGAGTGCAAATTTTGGACTGTCTTTGGTATTCAACCACAAGTTATCTTGTTTGCCTGTTAAGCCGTTGCTTACAACCTGCACAGCTAACTCATGTTTGAATAGGGGCAGCTGTAAACACCCCAAATTTTCCCTCACCCATTCACACCATGGCTTGTGATTTTCTCATATGCATAAACACAATCATACCACCTCATATTACATTTTTGATTCACTGCATAGATTCTAAGTCATCTGCACCTAGGGTTTGTGATCTGAGCAATCCAAGAGCCTCTTGAGCCACTCCAAAGGCCATCAATCACTTCAAAGGGGTCTACATGTGTTCAAGTATCATATTATATCCTCTCAAAGTCAAGAATTCCAAAGAATCACAAGAACTGGGATTGGCATGGAAGCAGAGCCAAGTTTGACTGCACAGTTGACCTAAAATTAGGGTTTTGGTTTCAGAGGCCATAACTCCAAATTTTTTGGTCATTCTTGTTTCCATTGGTCTCTATATGGTATAGGGAGTATGCATATCAATTTTCATGAAGAAATTCCATGGGGAAGTCATCTGATCAAGAGTTGACTTTTCAGACAAGTCAGTGCAAAATCAGGGCATCTGAGGCCCCCAATGACCCAACCAAGGGGTGATCTTCATCATTTTGAGTGTATATGATCTTTATTTGATCATGGAAGAAGATTGAAGTTCACAAAATTCAAGAATTTGAAGTTTTTGCAAAGTTGACTTTTTAGGGCATGTTTGACTTTTCAAGAATATGTCATTTTATGCCATTTTTCAAGCCTTGCTTTTTGATCCAAAAATGCTTCAAATGGAAAAACTTTGGTCATGAAAGTTGTAGAATACATTTTTCCCTTTTCAAAAAGTACAAGAACATGACCTAATTCATTTTGGATCAAAAGTTATGGTGTGACAAAGTTGGCAAAAATCACTAATTTTCAAGTTATGCACTAAAAGGAAAATTTGCAAAATCATGAACCAAGGCAAATTGTAACTTCTAATTGTCATCAAACCATTACACAAGCATCATGCAACTCCTAAAAATCATATTTTGAACCAAGATCCCTCATGCTTCATGGTTTGTATAACAAGAAAGTTCCATATGAACCAAAGTTGAAACAACTTGCAAAACTCATGATAACACCTCACCAACTTGATGTCTTGGATGTTGAACCACCCTAGCCTCACACACACATCTTGCTGCGCCAGCCCCATGCTTGTACTAGCTTAGAACCAAGCCCATGCTTTCCTTACACAAGAGTGGACTTTCTTGCAAAAGTAAACTTACCAATCAATAAAGGCCAGGTCACATCATCTGACCTATGGGAGTTTTTTATGCAAAGAAAATGCTAGCCATTTCACTTAACAAGCCAAGTTGAAACACACAAGAGCTTACCATTCACAAAAACACTCCATAGAGCAAAAGCCTTCGAATCTGCCTCCACAAACCAAAAACACTCAAACCAATTTCACCAATCATTTCACCATGCTTCATTGGTCCCAAACCAACAAGACTCAAGCCTGAATCCAGCAAGAACACCTCATTTCCATTTTTCACTCCAACCTGCATCTTCCTTCGAAACATCTTCCACAGGCCATAAACACCCAAACAAATCTCATAAACCTTCTCCACTCACCACACTGGTCACAAAGAACCACTTACATTGGCCTGAAACAGCTTGGATCACCATCACCATTTTCAACTGAGCTTGAGCAAAAGCTGTTCAAACTCTTCATCTAGCCAGCATAAATTCCTCCCAAGCATTCAAGCATCATCAAGAGGTCATAAGGAGTGGATTTCACAAGGAGGGGAGGTCTGAAAGTTACCAGAGTGAAAGCTTCGAAACTCAGGTAGCTCAAGAACTTTTTCTCCAGAAATGGATTTTTAAGTTCTAAAGTTGTTCTCTATGCTTCACTGATTGATCTGATGCTTTTAGTTTTGAAAATGGTGATGAAATGAGAATTTAATTGCTTTCTGAAACTCTGTGACCTAAAAAATGTTTTGCTCGATTCATGAGTTTGGGGAAAAATAAATGAGTTTTGGCTTGGGGTTTTGATTCAGCAAGTTGTGGGGATCATTTCCATGTTTTTAGATTTCGTTTTAGTTAGGTTTTGAGAGTTTTAGAGATTTTCAGGTGGGGTTCCCACCGGAGAAGACGACCGGAGGTCTTCTCCGGCCACCTGAAAATCATTATGCCCTAATCCCTGTAATTAATTGCCATTTGAATGTGAAGCGTAGGATTGCTTTGACCCATTGACCTGCCGCGCGAATGAATGGCCCAGATCCTCTTGCTTTGCCCTAATCCACTTAGTTAGTTTAATTAATCCATAATTAAATTAATTTGATCAGAAGCGATCTTGGCCCTCCAAAAACGCGCGCGGTCAACCCTTTTGAATCCAGAATGAATCTCAGCCTCTCCTTCTGTTTACTTCATTTTTATTTCATTTCTTTTCATTTAATTTGCACAATTTATTTAAAATAGCAAAACTTGTTTAAAAATTATGAAACTTTTTCTCAAGAGTTTTATTAATTTTTAAGACACAAAAATATTTTTATTTTCATTTTTAGCATTTAAAAAGTATTTTTAAATATTTAAAAGATTATTTTTAATTGATTAATGAGAATTAATTTATTAAAAATACTTTTAGGTATTTAAAAATCACCAAAAAATTCATGAAATGTTCTAAGACATTTAGAAACATTGTCCAACCTTCAAACCAAATTTCTTTTTTGATCTTGATGCATTTTGAGGATTTTTCTTTGAATTAAAATCATTTTTGTACATTATTTTGATCCTAAGTTCAAAAAAATCATTTCTGCCTATCCATGAAGAGTTGGACATTGATTCTTTTTGCATTGCATTGTGTTTGGCATGAAGTTTGTGAGATTAAATGGCCATGATTTGATCTTTCATTTTCAATTTGTTTGGCATTTCTTCTGTTTAGGAACCCTAAAACCCTAGCAAACTTGTAAAAATCATAACTTGAATTTGGTTAGGAGTTGAGACCTCTCCTTTGGGCATTGGGTTAGTATAGGATTAGGGGTCCTTTGAGTGCATTTTCAATTTTTTGTAGTGTTGTTTGCTTCTGATTTTGGTTTTTGTTTGTTGTATTGATCATAAACCCTAATTTGGGCTTCCATATGCATCCATCTTGCATTCTCTTGCATAACATGACTTGCCATGACATCTCAAGCATCCATGTGATTCATTTGACATCATAAGACATAGTGAAAGCATGTTTGATCATTGCATCATGCATTTGCCATGTTGTATGTCATATGCACTTCATAACTTTTCATGTATGTTCATGTGTCTTAGCATGCTTCATCTGCATCCATAAGCTTGTATGATCATCTCAATGCCTTGTTTCATGTTTGTAGCATCTCATAACATCATTAGCATCATGTAAATGCTTCTGGTTTTGTTTCTCATCATGTCATCTCATCCCATTTTGCATTGCATTGCATTCCTTTTCTAATCTTTCAGGTGGTAAGTGACTTTGAGAAGTGAATTTGCCTTCACTTATCATAATCTTCTCTTCATCTCTCTCTTGCATACATTGCTGCATTTTTATATGTGTTTGAGATTGAGCTTGCTCATTCTTCTTCCTCCCACTTTCTTTCTTCAAGTGACTTGACTTCTTGAATGAAGCAAGTTGCTTTGCTTCTCTTGATCCTTGCATCTGCTTCCTGGTGGTTCCATTGAAGATCTTTTCTTGAAAACCTCACAAACCTTAGGAACAACCAAGCATGACAATGATTAGGGTTTTGATTAGTCTCCCTTTTTAGTTTTACCTTTGTGTCTCTTTTGAGTCTTCTCTTCTCATCTCATAATCAGGGACTAAACCCCAAAGGTTTTAAGGCTTTGTGATTAAGCTTATGCCTGCATCCTTCTCTTAGGATGGAGTGTATAACTTTAATCCTAAGTGTTAAACCCTTAATGTGTTTAACTCCCTTAATCAATTCACTTAATAATCATCAAGACATCACACTTGTAACTTGGGCCTTGCATTAGGGTTCTAATTCTTCCTTAATTGGTTAAGAAGGACTAACCCTAGTGTTAATGGACAAGTCCCCCTCAAGTTGTCTTACAAACCCTAAAAATCACTTCATCATCTTACCATTAACTAAAATCCACTTAATAAAGGCTTGTTTTGTCATGAGTTTAATCCCTAATCATGGATTAAGTTGAGGAGTTTTCCTCAGCTTAAACATTCTCATCTATTATCCTTCTCTTAGGATGGTGTAATGAGTCTGTTTAATCCCTGATTATGGCTTAACCTCATTACTCAACGCTAAACAAAAACACCAAAAACATCTAATTAATCACGAGTAGGTTAATGATCTTAATCCTACATCAAAGGTGTTTAAGTGTGAGAAGCTGACTTCACACTTAGGGTATTCTCATTACCCCTAATCAGAGGGAAGATGTGATGAGTTTACTAAATCCATTGGTTTAGACTTAAGCTCATTAACTTATGACAAAAATCCAAAAACAATAAAAAGACTGAAAACACAAAAACAAACAATAATCGTCTCCTCCGGGATTCTTTTCTCATCTCATTCACTCACAAACGAGAACTTGCTTCTTCCGTCTAATGCAAGACAGTTTGCACCTGAGCCAGACAGGTCATACACTTGAGCATAGACAAGTAAGCAGTTCACAATTCAATTCATCTTTCAGTCTCTTTGGGTCGAACTACGGTGTTCTGACTTCCTCATTGCACGAGAGGATACGTAGGCATAACTTAACGGTTATCGAACAAAAGTCTCTGTATATTCCCCCTCTTTCCAGCTTCATTCTTTTAGCCTCATGATCTTGAGCATTTCACTCCTGTTCCTGCACTGACACTGTATATACTACACTTCACACTTCTTTTGCACTGACACCTGTACATTTTCTTCCAGCTCTTGTATACACAAATTGCACTGACACTACCCCTTTAAAACACAAATCTTTTGAGCGTGGATCCCGTCGAGTACGGCGGACAATCTGGGTGCTAATACCTTCCCAGGTTGTAACCAACCCCCTTTCTCAGTCTCTCTGGTTCGCAACCGTCTTATCCATCTCTTTCTAGGTCTATGCAGCATTACCTTTCCTCCGGGATAAAAATGCCTAGCTGGCGACTCTATTCCTTCCCAGTGAGTTCACGGCTGTGTGTTCTCACTGTCCCTCTCGCCGACCGTTCGCGCTTGTACCGGGATGCAAATCTTTGGGAGCGACACCCTGAACATTAAAGCCATTTTCCAGATTTTGGTTGAAACTTCAACATTATTCTTAGCCCAAAACCTTCTGTTACCTGGTATATCACATCTAAATTTGAAGTTTATTCGCAACATAATTGCAGTCGATTTTTGTCTTAAATGCTTAGGTGGTCTGAGAAATGAGAAGTGTAACACCCTTCTATCCCAAAGCAAAATATTTAGAATAATATCAGAGTAACCACAAGAAGGGTATCACATATCTATCGAAAACATCAACATACAGTGTCCTTTCCCGTAACACAGGTTAATCAACATCCAAAAATCAATATATAATCATTTTGCAGGAGAATAAAACTTCATAGTTCAAACATCATTAATTCACTTTAAAATCATAATTTTATCCATCCAGAATTTAACATCATAATATAAGAAAATATTCTTCAAATAATAACATAATTGAAACAAGTCTAATGACTAAAGACCCATCCCAGTATTACATGACACAGAACATGACACAAAGACTCCAAACCACTCCTAAAGTAAAATAAGGTACGCTCCGAGACCCATGAAAAACTCCTCTTGCAGCACAAGGCTATTCTTTATCATCTGCAAGTTACCTACATAGGAGGCAACGTTTCCAAGCAGGCAGGGTGAGTAATCATAATTTATCATAAATATACAAGAATATGGAATATAAGTAATTTAGCAAAAGCATGTCATAACATCAACAACAATAAAAAATTCAGCAACAACAACACAATCATGAACACATTCCAATAATGCAAATTCCAACTATCATGATATACAATTATGCATGTGGTACCAATTTCATCGTGAGATGGATACATGACCATCAACCCTCCATAAGGGAGCACATTGAATCCCCATCGAGAATGTCATGAAATGTAATGATGCGTTACACCGTAAAAATTCATCGAGAAATCAAAATGTGCATCATTCATTGCACATCCAGCAGTTCAAACATCGAATAATCATATAATTTCATCTCAATAACACATCAAAAACCTCCCCTCATTAACAACTTCAACTCATCAAGACATAACCCAATCCCGGTAAAAATATAAGATAATTCTAACCGTTTTTTCTAAAAACTCAGTTCAGAAAATTATTTCACTTTTCTCATTTTCATTCATCAAAATAAAGTTTATTTTATGCTTTTTCTGACGCTATAAACGGAATGCAAATCGGACTTACGGTTTAAAAGATATGAACTTTTAAAGAATTGAAAATTGCCTCCAATACAGTGTTAATCGGTTAACCCATAGCGTTAATCGGTTAACGCATGCACGTTTTCAGAAAATCTCATTTTGTTTCAATGGTTAACCGGTTGACCCATAGTGTTAACCGGTTAACGCACACAGAACAACCGTTTTCTGCTACTTACGAATCTAACACCCAAAATCCCAAATTTTTCATACGATTTTCATCTCAATACCTCCCAAAACTCATTCAATTCATCAATCAAATACCAACAACATCAAGACAACAATTCACACATCAATTCTATGATTATAACACTTTCTAACTATTCTAATTTATCAAATTATACTCCCAAACTCACGTTAAATCAAAACTCCTAGAACTCATCAAATTCATACCAATCTAATCTACTTATAAACCAATTCCTATACACTTATAATAGTTTATGAAAACTCCTCATACCTTAGAGAATTTCGCCGATTGACACTCTTCTCCAAGGTTCTTCAAGCTTCCTGACTCTGAGCTTCCTCTCCTTCCTTTTTCTTCAGAGCTCTTCACCAAAACACGATAGAATGAGAACTTGATCGTATAATTCACTTTTTACAAAAATTATCTCAGTTATGTCTTTTCCCATCTTACTCTCATACTTTTCACATAAGAACCATTTTACCCTTTTCTTTATAATATTTTTAATAATAATAACAAAATAGTATAATAATACACCATTTATCCTTATTATATAAAAATACACTTTTCTCCAAAATTCTTCATTTTAATCCAAATTCTCCAATCCTTCTAAATTAATTAAATAATTAACTAAATTATTAAATTTAGATTTTCGGGGCGTTACAAGAAGTATGATGGTTTGAAAATATCTTGATATATATTTGTTTCCATCATCTGAGAGTCTCGACTCTTTTTACTTTAGGTCATCTAAATTGATGGATCATTGTTTATTGACCCAAAGTTAAGTTAAAGGATTGAAAGCCCATATCGCTTAATTGGACCATATTTATCCTTTGCATATTTGATCCACTATTTGCCTACAAAGAGACCACGTTTCTAGATATGTCCAATGGACCGACCGCAATGCTACTCAGTCCAGAAATATATAATTTTTTTACCCGATATCAAAAATGAATATTATATTAGATACTTTTTTCGGTTATGTGTTGGATACCCGAAGTATCGCTTCAGTTTCGATTAAAAAACTGCTCATCATTATTTCGATCTGATCTTATTTTATTCGATTACTAATTCGGTCCAGTTCTCGGGATAATAAATATTTGAATCGGACCGAAAACAGCCCTATTCATAATAATCATCAGCAACCAAACTAATAGCATTAACCTTGATAGTAATTCAGATTTATTTATTTATTTATAAATGATCACACACTTTAAATGACAAAGATCCCATCCATATAGACAAAGTAGCCAGATCAACAGAAGATAACGGTAGTTGAACCTGCTAGTCTTTTTTTTATTTATTTGATTCTTTTTCTCTTATTTAATTAAATTTAAACCGTTTGACTCTTTAAAATGTGTGAAGAATTATATCAAATTTATCATGATAGTCCTCTGAAGAACTATCTGTATTTATATAATTTCGTTTCAAGTATCAAATAAATTCTAGCCAAAATTATTGTTCCCATTGTTTACTTTAATTTTTTTCTTTAATAAAGCTAAGGTATATTTTGTATTATTTTAAAAAAATTTCATTACAATTGAACACACATAAAGGGAGTTGTTTGGGATGTTGGTTGGTTGTGCCAAATAATCTACTACATTGCATTGGTCACTCAAATAAGCTTATCATAATTAGTTGAGACTTACACAACTGATGTGAAGTCAATTAATTATTGTGGCTGCCCATCGATATTGACTTGTAGGATGTTATTGATCTTAAATTCTTTATTTAGCAACGAATTATTTTCTCTCTAATTTTTGTTTTCTAGTAAGTAATGTTGAATAAGAGGCTAAAATACTACAACATTGAGTTCACCAAATGTCAACAGAATTGGATGTAGATAGAAGTTGTCCACTTCAAAGCAAATGGTCTCTAATATATTTTAAGAAATATTTCTAATATATTTTCTCGAACTTACAATACATTAATAAGAAACATCGAAAAATTATCAACAAAAAGACAAAAGCATTTAATGTGAACACAAGTACATTAAGAAAAAAAGGAATATTAGGCAATAGAGCAATTGTTTCGTCACAATTCAAAAAAATATAATAATTGATTCATCTTAAATATAATGGGTTAGTTTGTTTTAGTTTTAAAAAAATAGATTTTTTTTTGTATTTTCAAAAATGAATTTTGTAAGATCGTTTTTCAAAATATTACAAGTTTTTTTATATTTAATTTTTCTAAATAGCAAGATTAATTTTGACATCGTAGAATATAAATATACATTATTGATGACCAAAAATAATCGAAATCGCAATTTTCAAAAAAAGTTGTATATCAAAATGATTTTTATGAAAATCTATTTGAAATAGCTTCAAAATTAAATAATTTTTTGAAATTTTGATATCCAAATTTTTTTCGATAATGATGAAATATCTAAAATAACATTTTAAGAATAACTATTCAAACCAAATTTTCATTTGAAGCTTTTATAAAAAGTTTTTTTGTAAAAAAAATTTTCATACAATTTTGTTACACTATAAAAATCATTTTTAAAAAAAGCCAAAACAAACGGGCCCAATAACAATTGAAGTGATAATCGATATCATAAGATTTTACCATATACCCCCACAATTAGACTTATACCCCTACAAAATTTTCAAAATGCCGAATATAACCGTGATATTATATTATTATTTTCTTTTTTACCATTCATGTCAGACCGTCAGAGTTCCGAAAAATTTACCCAAAAAACCACGTTCCGGAAGACTTTAAAAATGAGTTCCGGTATATTTTTTTCAAACCGGAAGACTTAGGGAAAGTCTTCTGGTTTAGTTATTTTTGTTCACCCGAAGACTTAGGGGAAGTGTTCTGGTACGGAACACAACTTTTAAGACTTCCGGTAGCCATGTTTCCTTGTACCGGAACACTTCTGTTGCACCCTAAAATTTGTCCTCCATAAGACAAGTCATTGTGTACTAAGAGGCTCACAAGGTTCACAAGGTTCACAAGACATCTCATGAGATTCACAAGGTTCACAAAGTTCACAATTAGTCAGAAGATTTGACATTTCCCTCAGACAATGCATCCTCCTAAGCAATGCATCCTAAACTAGGGTTTTGACTTTAATCAGGCTAAATGGACTTCCAAGGCTTCAAGTGAGCTTCATAACATCTCATATGTGTTTAAGAATCCCCATGTCAAGTTTCAAGACTTTTCTCAAAGGTTTGCTCAGTCAGATGATCAGATAGGTTAAAATCAGTCAAAGTAGTTAAAAAGTCAAACTGAGGTCAACTGTGGTCAAACCAAAGTCAAAATTCATGATTTTTTGCCAACATCAAGTATATGAAGTAAAATTCATCATTTGATCAAGAGTTGATCATGATTCATCAAGGAGACTTCAGATCATCAAGAATCAGGAGTTTCTAAATTAGGGTTTTCATAGGAAAAATCAACTGAACTTTGACCAGCCATAACTTTCACATGCTTCATCAAGAATTTTCCATCCAAAGCTCATTTTGAAGTAAATTGAATTCTCTACAACTTTGTGTCTCACAAGCCAAGCCCAAAAATGCTTCATTTGGAAGGTATGAGCTAAGACATTATAGGTCCTTTTAAAAGTCAACAAAAAGTCAACATCTTCCAAAGAGTATAACTTGAGAATGGTAAAAGATATGGATATGAGACCAAATAGGTTGGTTAGATGACTCAATAAGATTTCCAAAATGTCCAAGAACACCTCCATAGCATTAAAATTGAGGGATTTGTGCCCTTGCAAAGTTGGGAAATTTTTAAGAGGTTTATGAAGCAAATGGGGTCTTAAAATCATAATTCACTAAATGGGCTTGCTTTTTTATGATCCAAACACTTCCATGACATCATGCACGAATTAAAATTTATTTATTCATATTTTTATTCATTTTATTTTATTTATTATGATTTTTTACATTAAAAATCATTTTAAATCAAAATAAAATATAAAAGTGTGAATATTTGATTTGATTTTGGTTCTAGAAGGTCTTAATGATTATTTAGAAGTGATTGAAACTATATAAAATCAGATCAATCAAAAATAGTAAGAAAATATCAATTTTTTCTCAATATTTGATTTGATCTTTGTTCTAGAAATTCTTAAAGGCCATTTAGAGATGATTGAAATCATATAAGATCATATCAATCAAAAATAGTAAGAAGATATCAATTTTTTTCTCAATATTTGATTTGATCTTTGTTCTAGAAATTCTTAAAGGCCATTTAGAGATGATTGAAATCATATAAGTTCATATCAACCAAAAATAGTAAGAAGATATCAATTTTTTTTCAATATTTGAAAGCATATCTTTTTCAATCTCAAGTGATCCAAAAGTCCAAAGTATGATATGGTTTTTTTGATCTAATTACACTCACTATATATACATGAAGAGATCACAACACAAAGGGAGGAATTTGGCTGCTTCAAAGAGTAAGAACAATACTTTAAATTTTCATAAAAAATTCATAATTTGGATTCTATTTTGCAGGCTATATCAAAGTGTTTTGAAGGTTGCAATCTATTCCTTGATCATCCTTGATGCTATCCCAATGCATTACATCATCCAAAACTCATTAAAATGCATAAACCGATTTCATCTTTAGCTTGAAATTTGATTTTTCGATTTCAATGATACAAGCAATATAAATGAAATTTGATTGTATATTATTGTTCATGATGATGTTTGTAATGTTTCTGGATATTTTGATTTAATGTTTGATGCAGAAACAGCTAAGTGTCATTGCTAGGGCTTAGGTTCGAATCCCAACCCCAGGTAAATTTTGTTTTTTCATTCAATTTCTCATTATTTTCTTTATTGTTTTGTTTTATATTTAATATAAATTATATTTCTTATAAGAAAATATATTTAAATAATCATATGTAATATATATATATATATATATATATATATATATATATATATATATATATATATTAACTTCATATTTTTCTAAAAGGGATCTCTAATTTATTTTCTAAAAATTTTAATCTTAGTTTTTTTTATTAAAATATGTATATATTATTATTATATATTTATTTTTTTAAATAATTAAATTAATATTGTAATTTAAATTATAAACCCTAATTCTATTTTCTTTAAAATTCCTAACCCTAATCTTTAAATATTAAAATTAATTAAACTTTTCTAATATCTAATTAAAATAATTAATAATATTTTCTTTGTAAATAATTATTATATGGTTTATTATTATTATTCATATCATCTTATTTTCATCTCAAAAATTATTTAAAGTTGTTTATTTAAATCTAAAAATACTTAATTAAATTATATATATATTTTGTATATTATTACTAACCTTTTCTTCTTATAATTATCACTACCCTTCTTTATTGTTTATACTTATCATTTTATTATATAATTATTATTTAAATTGTTTTTATTATAATGTAACTGTAAAAGCCATGTAATAGTTGTAGCTCTTATTGTTTATTTATAAATATATTGCTATGGTTAGTAAAATAGGGAGTGATAACATGTTTGCTTTAAAATTAACTTAGATCACTAATTATAAGATAAATATTTGAATTTGTACACGCACACACGTAAGTCGATCTTGGATCGCCATCTCACATTCTTAAGGATACCTCTCATGTTGCCTAAAGAAAAAGGTCAAGTAAGGTGTAAAGCAAAGTCCCTTCTCTCATACCATCTAGTCCCTTAAAAGATAATAAGATCAAGTCCCTTCATGGTTGCCTTCGTAAATGATCTTGTCCCTTTCGAATAAAGATGATAAGTCCCTTTAAATTGCTACATACACCTTACAGTTGCCTAATAACAGTTGTCCCTTCACTTGTCCCTCACACATCCAAGGTAATGACTACCTATTCCTTAATAATAGGGATAGTCTTACCACTTAAAGGATATTTAAGAACAAAAAAAGATTTAACTTAGGGTAGGTTCCTCTTATGTACTTGCTCACCTTTTCAAAATATTTCAAAACACTTCACATTTTCAAACAAATTTTTAAAACAAAGGCTTTATATATATCTGTACATGGATCATTATAAAGTACTTAAGAAAATTTCTAAACACACACTACACTTCTCAAAACATTTTAAAGTGAGCTAAGTAACTAAGAGCCCATGGATAACCATGGATATAAAGGGTGCTAACTGTTGCACCCCAAAATTTTCCCTCACAATACAGGACTTTGTGTGCTAAGAAGGTTCACAAGGTTCACAAGATTCACAATGCTTTCAAGACCTTTCATGAGGTTCATGAAGTCTACAAGCCACTTTATGAAGGTTCACAAGGTTCACAAGCTTCTCAATACTTCCAAGACCTTTCATGAGGTTCATGAAGTCTACAAGTCACTTCATGAAGGTTCACAAGGTTCACAAGTTTCACAATGCTTTCAAGACCTTTCATGAGGTTCATGAAGTCTACAAGTCACTTCATGAAGGTTCACAAGGTTCACAAAATTCACAATGATTTCAAGACCTTTCATGAGGTTCATAAAGCCTACAAGTCACTTCATGAAGGTTCACAAGGTTCACAAGGTTCACAATACCTCCCATGAGGTTCACAAGACATTTTATGATGGTTCATAAGGTTCACAAAGTTCACAATTGGTCAGAAGAGTTGACAATCCCCTCAGACAATGCACCTCCTAAGCAGTGCCTCCAAAACTAGGGTTTTGACTTTAATCAGGCTAAATGGACTTCCAAGACTTCAAGTGAGCTTCATAACATCTTATATGTGCATAAGAACCCCCATGACAAGTTTCAAGACTTTTCTCAGAAGTTTGCTCAGTCAGATGATCAGATAAGTCAAAATCAGTCAATGTAGTTAAAAAGTCAAACTGAGGTCAACTGTGGTCAAACCAAAGTCAAACTTCATGATTTTTGCCAACATCAAGTATATGAAGTAAAATTCATCATTTGATCAAGGGTTGATCATGATTCATCAAGGAGATTCCAGATCATCAAGAATCAGGATTTCTAAATTAGGGTTTCCTCAGTAAAAGTCAACTGAACTTTGACCAGCCATAACTTTCACATACTTCATCACCAAGCCTCCACTCAAATCTCATTTTGAAGGAAATTGAATTCTCTACAACTTTGTGTCTCACAAGCCAAGCCCAAAAATGCTTCATTTGGAAGTTATGAGCTATGACATTATAGGTCCTTTTGAAAGTCAACAAAAAGTCAACAACTTCAAAGGGGCATAACTTGAGATTGGTAAATGATATGGACATGAAACCAGTGGGGTTGTTTAGAGGACTCTTCAAGCTTTCCAAAATGTCCAAGAACACCCTCATACCATTAAAATTGAAGGATATGTTCCCTTACAAAGTTGGGAAATTTTGAGTTGGTTTATGACGAAAATGGAGGTCTAAAACCAATTTCTTCCAAATGGGCTTGCCAAATGATGACCCAATCCATACAACAACTTCATGCACGACCCAAACCATTGAAAATCAAATTTTTATTATTTTGATTTTTATTTATTTTGATTTAATTCATTAAAAATCATTTTAAATAAAAATAAAATATGAAAATAAAAGATTTGATTTGGATCAAGCTTCTAGAATGTCTTAAATATTGATTTGAATTGAAGAGGAAAGAAATCATGAGGTTTGGCCAAAAATAGCAAGCATTCACACATGAATATTTGATTTTTAAGGCATGATCAATTTGGATCTTTTCATATCAAATTCTCCACACAACCATTCAATTTTATTGACCTAATTCAATCACCTATAAGTACTAAACACAACCCTATTGCAATTCACGAATTCCACACCCTCAAAGGTAAGTTTCATACTTCAAAAATTCAAGCCAAAACTCACATTCGGTTTTCAATTTTCAGGACCTTTGAAGGTAAAATAAGAACACAGCAATGTTCCTTGGACCTTATTGAAGCATTATCATCACTCATATGCATCAAAACCATGCTATATTGCTCAACCCGAATCCACTTTGTTCTTGAAAATAATTTTTTCGATTACACTAATTCACTGCATATTAATGAATTTTGTTTGCATAATCTTGTTTGTGATGTTGTGTAGATCGTTTCTGGACAAATAAACCAAAGTTTCATGGCTTGAATCAGAATCGGCCATTGTTAGGGTTTCACCTTTGAAATTAGGGTTTTATGATTTACTGAATTTAAATGAATTTGAAGAGCATAGGGATGTTGTGTGAACCATAAGGATCATAAAACACTGGTCAATTTCATGAATTGGTATTGTTTTGTTGGAGTTTCATTTTCGCAGGTTTGAAAGATGGAAGAACACGCAGCAAATTTCGCAGGAAACAGGGCATGAATTTTCGCAGGAAATTTGGGGAAGACGAAGCTGTTTGCGCGCGTTTCAGAAATTCAAATTGTATTTTAAATATTTTATGTTTTGTTGCTAGTTTGTTATCACAAGCACACGCTTGTCCTGGTGGTAAGACGCGCATGCATGTTGTTCATGAACCTGGGTTCGAGTCCTGGTTCTCCAACTTTTGTTTATTTTTTAGTTTATTTACTAGGTATTATATATTATGTATTGTAGTTGATATGTTAACAGATTGGCTCACCTAGCTGGGATGGTTATGCGTGTATGTGCTTGTTCAAGAGGTCCTGGGTTCAATCCTCCCCCAGGCCTTTTTGCTTCTTCATTATTTTTTCTAATTTTCCAGACTTAAAGAACAAAACCAAAAGGTGTTCCTCCTTCTTGCATCATCAGCACGCAGCCCAGGTGGCAAGCCTCTCCAATATTCAGGTTAGGGACCTGGGTTCAAATCCCAGGTCCAGTTTTTTTTTATTTTTAATTTTCTTTTGTATTTCCTATTTTCTATATTATATTGAAATATGTTTTTAAATTATAAAATGCACATATTATATTTTCTAAATTATAAAATATATATGTTTTCTAAATTCCAAAAGTTAATTTTTATTATTATATATTTATTTAAATTATAAAATGTATATATGTACTATTTAATTAATTGAATTGTTATTATAAATTAAACCCTTAAATATTTTTCTAACAAACCCTAAAACCCTAATTTATTTTTCTCTAAACAAATGTTAAAACCTAATTTCATTTTTCTAACTTTATTTTTGTAAATATAATATTTAGTATAATTAAATTTTATAAATATAATTACTATGTACATATTCATTTAATATAATTAAGTTTTGTAAATATAATTATAACTTATGTAAAGATTTTTAAAATTTGTTTGTAATCTAAATTATATAAATAATTTTTAATATGTGTTTAGAAATAATTGAACCTATGATAATTGAATTTTGTAATTATAATATGTTTAAAAATAATTTAATAATTTGTACATAAATTAAAATGTTATAATAACTATTTAATTATGCATATTTCCTCTTATTTCTAAATAATTGTCTATATTAAAAATCTAATCTTTTGTTTATTATTTTAATTATGTTCTTATAATATTTTTGCTAATTCTATTTATTTTAATTATTGTTATTACTAATCATATTATTACTAATCCATTTATTTTTTATTATGCTTATTATTATTATTTCACTAACCTTATTTATTTTTAATTATTATTATGACTAACCCCTATTATAATTATTATTGCTTATTTATTTATTTTTGCTTATTATTTATATTTTGCTTCTATATTTATTTTTGCTATTTATTTTTAATTGCTTATTATAATTATTATGTAATTGCTCCTTGGTGTAAATTTTTGTAAATATTTAATTTATTTAATTTTCATGCCATGGTTAGTAAAATAGGGAGTGTAAACATGTATTATATTTAAAATTGAATTTAGATCATTTTAATTAAAAAGATAAATTAAATTAAACACTCACACACGTAAGTCGATTTTAATCGCCATCTCACTTTCTAGGGCTACCTCTCAATGTTGCCTAATCATAAGGTCAAGTGGGGTGTATAAAGCAAGTCCCTTAAAAAGAAAAGTCATCAAGTCCCTTAAATGGTTGCCTTTATAAAAGATCTCGTCCCTTTCGAATAATGATGACCGTCCCTCCTAATTGCTTAATACACCCTACAGTTGCCTTCATTAAACAGATGTCCCTTATATGTCCCTCACATCCAAGGTAATGACTACCTATTCCTTAATAATAGGGATAGTCTTACCATTCAAAGGAAAAAGAACAGAAAGACTTAAACTTTAGGGTAGGTTCCTCATAGTTGCTTGCTCACTTCATTCAAAAACTTTTCAAACACTTCACAAATTTCAAACAATTTTCAAACACAAGTTTTTTACGCATCCGTACATGGATCATTATCAAACTCTTATGAAAATTTTTTATTCACACACCTCACCTTTTCAAAAACAATTCAAAGTGAGTTAAGTAACTAAGAGCCCATGGATAACCATGGATGTAAAGGGTGCTAACACCTTCCCTTTACATAACCTACCCCCCGGACCCAAAAATCTCTTCAAAGGTCTTTCCTGTTCTTTTATGCCTTTCCTTTGGATAAAATAAAAGTCGGTGGCGACTCTTGCTATCCGCAACATAACTAAAGTCAGTTCTCCCACCGTGTTACACTAACACCTTCCCTTTACATAACCTACCCCCCGAACCCAAAAATCTTTTAAGGTCTTTCCTGTTCTTTTATGCCCTTTCCTTTGGATAAAATAAAAGTCGGTGGCGACTCTTGCTATCCGCAACATTTAACTAAAGTCAGTTCTCCCACCGTGTTACAACTTCACGTAAGTGTTCCGGTTTGTATCAACTACAATACCGGAAGACTTACCTGAAGTGTTCCTTTTTTTTTCTTTATAATTTGTTATTAAAATATATTTTTATTGTGTAGGTGCGGTACCTATATACGAAAAAGAAATGATATGTGTGAGAGGAAGAAGTAACAAAATAATATTTGGTTGTGATAAAGGTGGGAAATACAAGGATATTCATAGTGGAATCGAAAGTGCGACGAAAAAATGTGGATGTCCATTTAAGATCAGGTCGACTCCGGCGAAAGATGGATCTGGATGGAAGATTGATGTAAAATGTGGGGTTCATAACCATGATTTACCTGATAGATTAGAAGGTCACTCATTTGTTGGTAGGTTGACAGCGGATCAGAAGCAACATGTTGCTGATTTAACAAAGAGAAAGGTTGCACCTAGAAATATATTACATTCCTTGCACGAGAAAGATCCAGATTGTGTCACTCGGATCACACAAATATACAAGCAGAAGAGTATGATAGAAAAAGAGATAAGAGGTCCTAGAAGTGAGATACAACATTTGTTTAAGCTTATCGAGGCTGCAGGTTATGTTTATTGGAGTAGAAAAAGAGATGACTCTGAAGTTATTAAAGATATATTTTGGGCTCATCCAGATTCAGTTAAGTTGTTGAATATTTTTCCTATTGTGTTAGTTATGGATAGCACTTACAAGACAAACAAATACAGGCAACCTTTGTTTGAAATTGTTGGCATGACATCAACCGAGTTGACTTTTGCTATCGCATTTGCGTATATTGAGTCTGAGCAGACTGGGACTTTTTGTTGGGTGTTAGATAAGCTTAAAAAATTGTTTGTGAAGAAAGATTTGTTTCCACAAGTGATAATGACAGATAGAGATCTTGCTTTGAGGAAAGTCGTTGAAAATGTGTTTCCAAGGACAAATAATTTGCTATGTCAGTTTCACATTAACAAAAATGTTGGTGCAAAAAGGAAACTATTAGTGGCTCGTGATATGCAAGAGTCAATTGGCAAATTATGGACGGATGTTGTATGGGCTAGTGATGAGGTTGGGTATGCTCAACATTTAAAAGAACTTGAGTAGGCGTGTGCTGATTGTCCTAAATTTTTTGAGTACGTGAATGACTCATGGTTGACACCACATAGACAGACATTTTTTTGCGCATGGATTAATCGAGTCCTACATATAGGTAACACGACGACTAATCGATATGTTTTGTTTTAGATCCCAAAATTTAATTTTTGTAAATTTTGTATTTTTCTTACTTAGTTTAAATATGTATTATTATAGGGTTGGGTCTGATCATTGGAAGTTAAAGCAGATGTTGGGTAATAGTATTGCTGACATGATCAAATATTGGGAGGCCATGAATGAAAACTTAAAGATACAAATTGGAAACATTGGAGATTCTTTTCAAAAGAGTGTGTATGAAGTTACGCATGTGTATTCAAGTCCATTTTACACATATTTACGTACTTCAGTGTCGCAAGCTGCATTAAGGCGCATTGCTAAAGAGTTAACAAGAATTGATTATATTGGAACGAACAATGGCAGGTGTCGTTGTACTCTTAGATAAACCTATGGATTACCTTGCGCGTGTGAGTTGACAGGGTATAGAATTAGTGGTATTCTGATACCAATTGACGATGTGCATGTTCATTAGAGGAAACTAAGCATGGAAATTAAGTTGGAAGAAGACTTAGATGAGGAATCAAAGGTGGGTATGAAATCTAGAATGGATGAGTTATGGAAAAGGTATAGGTCACAAGATGTTGTTGGAAGAAGGGAATTACAAAGTAGGGTTTATAAACTTGCATTCCCCATAAAGACTTCTTTGTTACCACCACCTGAAAAAATAAAAACAAAAGGTGGAGTTAAGAAGAAAGACACAAAATCTGTAGGGTATGATGTTTATAGAGACCATTTGTATCATAAGTATGTTGATCAAGCATCTCAATCTTCACAACGACAATCTCAACCATCACAAAATTGAAAGAAGAAATCTCAACCATCACAACCTGTGAAAAAGAAGTTGAAATTATCACAAACTTCACAATCATCTAAGCGGTTCATCCTTCAATTTTATAATCATATTAGGTCATTTATTGATGATGTAGTCAATGTATTGTCAGATGGTAATTGTGGGTTTAGAGTTATTGCTTCATTGCGGGGTTATGCTGAAGATGGTTGGCCAATGGTTCGTCGAGACTTGGAGTTGGAAATTATACATAATGAAAGATCAACTTTATATGCCAATTTATTTGCTGATCGGTTAGCCGAAGTGAGAGATTCTTTGAAGATAGAGGGAAGTGGTTCTCAACCACCAAATAAATGGTTGACATTACCAGACATGGGTTACGTGATTGCGAATAGGTATAATGTGGTACTTATCTATTTAGGATTTGAATGCTTGACTTTCTTCCCTATGACAACTACATTTTCAACGAAAGTCTCATTTTATTGCATTGGATTTGTAAACTCAAATCATTGGATTCAGGTAAACATTGTTATAATTGGATATTTTTAGTAAATGTTTTGAGTAATGTTAAATAATATTTTGTTTATTTTTGTATCCAGGTTAACATGAAAGAAGGATTTCCGTTGCCACCAGTGACAACAGATTGGAAGAACTTACGTTATCCAGCAGCAATATCGTGGATGGTAGGATTTGCAACACGTCTACAACATTGGCAACAAATTACGCCTATATTACCAACACATTATGAATTATAAACTATGTTATTCATTTTTATTCATGAATTATATTATATGTTTGCAACACTTTATGAATTATAATCTATGTAATTCAATTTTAATTTCAATTTTTAAGTCTAAAAATTATCAATAACATATAACATAAATAACATTGTACATATAAGTTCAAATGTTAATACATTAACCTAAACATAATTATAAATCACTGTGAACAAGCAATACGTAAAGCTGCAAATAGATCAGCAAACTGTGGATCATCCTCTTCAACCGCATTCTGTTGAAGGTAATGATGAATCAATGTAGACACATAACCTCAGGCAGGATCAGATGGTCCCGCATCGTACTCAGGAACATATGCAACTCTCGGCTCATCATGGCTAGGCGGTACCAATCGAGGATGCGAAACACGATAATACCACTCAAGATATCCATCATCTGCCTCAAATGGGATAGTCACTAGTGTTGTCGAACGAATCACCTGCCAACACTCTGATTGTAACTAATCCACTCAACATCAATATGACCAGCCATCGTATAATCAATAGGTGCAGGTGGAATATATTGACGGTATCCAAACTGTCGAAGACACCTGTCAGGCATATATGGAACAATAGTGTCACCCCACCTCAAACAGCCCTTATATAGAGAAATCTCATCAAAATGACGATGAACTCTATGATCCTCGAATGGCATCCATATGACATCGATCGGTGTCAGCTCATACAGAATAGGTCGCAACTCATTCACCTTAAATGCGCCTTGTTTGTATGTCCATCTCATTGCTCGCGGGAGACCACAATTCTGAGCTGGTATCCAATTCTCTCATTTTTTTCCAAGAGTTGGAAAATATTCATGAATCCAACACTGTTAAAAAAATTATAATATAATAATTAAGTATAACATAATGAGCATAATAAAAAAACATTAGACTTAAAATTAAAACAACCAATAAATTGAATTTAAACATATACCTGTAAGAGAGTCGGGTAACCACCGAGCTGTTTGCAACTGAACATGGACGCATCTCCATGATACATATACAAGGTCACCAATGCAGTTGCTGCCCAACTATAGTTTGACAACTCATCCAAGTCCCTAAATAGTGTCAGGTATCGTGCCTCAACAAGTGTAAACGTCTTATCCGCAAAGATCGTGCAACCCATTAACATCATCAAATAACAGCTGGTCGCATATGCCCACGATGATGTAGCTCGATGCTCTACAAATCGATCATATAACCACTCAATCTTGTAGTACGAACCCCTGCACTCACGGACCTGGTATAGTGTCACTCTCGGTGACACTCCTAGGTAGTCAACGGCCCACTCAATAGCTAGTTCTTCACTGATGGGTTGAGGGGTACAGAATACCCCCTGATGGGAAGGTGAAGCAAACTTGCAACGTCATCCAGAGTAATCGTCATTTCACCAAACGACATGTGAAATGAAGATGTCTCTAGATGCCACCTCTCAACAAATGCATAAACCAAGTTTGCATCTATCTTTTTCAAACTGGTTCTCTGTAGGGAAGCTAAATCGGACCTAGATATGAAAGCCTCAATCTCTGGTGGAAGCTGATGTGGAACCATATGAGTCAACTTTAATCCATGTCCTGCAACCTTCAACTCCTTCTTCACACCTCTCTCCTGGAAACAAATAAAATTAAATAAATTATACAATAGATAATTATAATTTCAGTTTTTATTCAATACTAAATTATTATAAATGTTGCGGATAGCAAGAGTCGCCATCGACTTTTATTTTATCCATAAGGAAGGGACATAAAAGAACAGGAAAAACCGTTTTAAAAACTTGGGTTCGGGGGGTAGGTTATATAAAGGGAAGGTGTTAGCACCCTTTATATCCATGGTTATCCATGGGCTCTTAGTTACTTAGCTCAATTAATTGTTTGAAAAAGGAAAGTGCAGTGTGTGTTTAGAAATTTGTCTAAGTACTTTGTAATGATCCTTGTATGGATGTATACAAAGCCTTGTTTTTGAAGATGTTTGAAAAGAGTGAGGTGTGAAAAACATTTTTTTGAAGTGTGAGCAAGTAACTATGAGGTACCTACCATAGACTAAGTTATTCATGTTCTTTTATATTCTTTCGAGGGTAAGACTATCCCTATTATTAAGGAATATGTAGTCATTACCTTGGATTTTATTAAGGGACGGGCGTAGGGTCATCGTACGGTCAATGAAGGCAACTGGAGGGTGTCTTTAGCAATTGGGAGGGACTATCATCTTTTAAACCGAAGGGACAAGATCATTCTAGGCAACATCGTAGGGACTTAATATTTTAACCGGGGGGAGGGACACGATGATTTCATTTATAGGGTTTTGCTTAAGACACCCCCCTTTCGAGGGACTTGACCGTGTTAAAGGCGACCAAGAGGAATACCCTATGAGGTACAGACGACGATCATAGATCGACTTACGTGTGTGAATGATTTATTTCAGATATTTATTCTTTTTTTATTTAATTTTCTAAGTCCATATTATCAGATATTTATTTTTCACTCCCTAGGTTTACTAACCACGCAATTAATTCATAGAAATTTAAAAGCAGAAATAAAGATCTTACGCTATTACATTAGGGGAGGGGATACATTTTTAGAGGGAAAATTAAAAAAACGGAAAATAAATCTAAATATTACAAGGTAGAAGCAATTACAAAATCAAGCGGAAAATAAATCTATACAATAAAGATGATTAAGTTAACCTAAACCTAATTAAATTAATAAGTTTAATAAAAACTAATAAGATTTTTTATAAAAAAGATTAATATTTATTTACGAAATTTATTTATTTCTGGAAAAATATTAAAAGTGATTTAATTATATTAATGATTATTAGTTAGTTAATTAAATTAATAAATATTAATTACTTTAAAATAGAAAGAAAAAAGAAGAGAAAACACAGAAAAATAAAGGGGGAGCCTGGGATTTGAACCCATGACCTCCCCATTACCTGATTGAAGAAAATACCACTGGGCTGCGCGCGCTGGCTTGCAAACCATGTGAATCGAAATTTAAAAAAACTAAACCTACAAAAATAATGGAAATATTAACAAAAAGTGAGAACCTGGGGATCGAACCCAGGCTCTGGGGCCTCCAGACACCAACGCTCAACCAACTGAGCCACACAGCGCGCGTGTTAATCTTAGAAAACAAAAACAACAAAAAGAATGCCAGGTATTCAAATTTTAGAACGCGCCAAACTTCATCTTCCACCTTCATCCGTCCTATTAGGTTTTAGTGACGCTTTTTTGTCACTAAAGCTTGTAGTGACGGCTTTTATTCGTCACTGCAGGTCCTGTGAATTCAAACATGAAAAATATGCAATATTTAATCGATCCCAACCATACAATTCAGTTAGTAACAGTCCAATTATATCATTAATTTCATGAAAACCCCCCTCCATTGTGTGTTCCTCATTCTTGAACTCAAGAACCCTAATTATGGCATTCTACGAATTTGACCATGAATCTTTGAATTAACCACCCAGAAATCATCTATGCAACATCACAAATAATAAAACAAGCTCAAAAATAGTTAGTAATGCATTAATAGTTGAAATCGAAAAATCAAAAATTCAATAATAATGAAGATTCAGTTTGGGCAATTCTTGATGAGTTTGATGATAATGATGATGGGGATAGCTTTAGGGAACCTCAAGAAACAAACTTACACCTTTAAATCGTGTTGAAAAAACCTGGATTCTTGAAACCGAATTTGACTTTTGTATGAAATGTTTTATGTTTGAATGTTGTGCAGTGGCTGCTGGAAATCGTCCCTTTGAATGGCTGCACACTTGTGTATATATAATGAGTGTAATTAGGTCAGAAAAATTGGGCTTTTCGTCATGGATTGGAGTTACTTGCTTACGAAGAAAGAATCAACCATAATTGTAAAAAAAAATCAAATATTCCCTTGCCAATCTGGTCTAGCACAAATTTGGAGAGTATCAAATCATCTTAAATGTTGTTTATGAGCTTCTAGAATAAAAATCTGATCCAAATATTGACTTTTTATGTCAAACAGAAACTGCTAGCAAAAAACAGCTATATGCAGCGATGCGAAACTAGTATGAGTCGATACATGTTAGTTATATAACATGTATGAGTCGATACAAAGATGTATGCATCGATGCGGACTGGAGTTTTGGAAATTTCCAGCAAGTTAATTCAACCATGCATCGATACATGTCACGAATGAGTCGATACGTAGCCTATTTCCAGAAACACAAAGAAGCATGCATCGATGCAAAACTCGTATAAATCAATACGTAGCATAGAAGAAACATGCATCGATACAAAAATCGTATGTATCGATTCATACAGAAGCAAATTCCCTTTCTTGTGATAATCAAAGACTCGTGTCGATACAAAACAAGGATGTATCGATACATACACAAGCAAAATTGTTTTTTCTTTATTTCTCCATCATTTCTTGATCAAACTTGGTCCATAGGACTCTTGTGAACCTTGAAAAATATTGATACACATTGCCTTGATTATGGGAGGGAAAATTTTGGGGTACAACAACAATCCTCAAGAACAACCAGCTGCCACACTCTGATTATCTCGATTCTTTGAATCCACTATAGAGATCAACAAATTTCCACATTTTGATCACCTCCTTTATGAATCCTCATATGAAAAATCTAATTTCCACACTTGTCTTCTTCATGTTTATAAGAATTCTTCCAAAAATATCCTGATCAATGAAGTTGATCTTCACCAAGTTGTCAAGATAACAGGCCTTATGAAGCATTCAATCCCTGTAGATCATTCTATCTTAAATTGATGTGCCACTTCACCAATTAGATTCTGATGTTAAACTAGATGTTTGAACAATGTTAGTCCATATCCAGTTGTTAAATTCATCTCCTTTTTCTGCCACTTGGAAGAACCTCATTCCTTTACAGAACAAGAGTTCCATGCTCTCATAGACTTGACTTATTTACCAAGTTTGAGTAGACAACCTTCATCCTATTGAATTTGCATAAATTCCTACCAATAACACATATTTATGAGAAACTTCCAATGTTTCTCCAAACTCTTCAAACCTGCCACTGTCTGAATCTTCAAAAGGAATAGTTTAGAACTACACCTTGCAGGAATACCAAGGATGGCATTTCTCCTTGAGTAAAGCAATCTTCACAAAGTCTTGATGATTTATCAATAATAACTTCATGATTATAAACATCGTCCTTATCAAGGGAAGAACAAAATTCCAGTTTCATCCACCAAACTAGTCTGCACTCTTGCACCAAAACACCACAGATGACACTACTTAACCCCCCCCCCCCTTTCATGAACAACCAAAGCTCCTTTTTGAAGATGAGCATTAGTTACTCAAAATACTTTCTGAACCATAAGATTCAGACTGCAGATATGCATACTTCTTAGATAAACACTAAGTCTCTCGTCTAAGTATCTATCTATATGCATCATAAAAACAATAGAAAAATACCAAGTCTCCCGTCAAGGTATTTACTAATGGTCAGATAAGATTACCTTCTCACACAAGGTTGAACATGTAATCTGACTTCTTCTTCTTCTGCAGAAAACTGATACTTTATGAGATGATGTTCTAACATTTGTTCAGACATCAGTATCAGTCACACAAACCTCCACAACAAACATATGCAGGGGCACATGGAAATCAACCATCAGCAGTTGATTAGGCTTCCAAAATACAGATATAAGCAGCAGCTGGGACACTCCAACAGACTTCTCCTTCAGGTCCATAATCAGAATGAATTGAGATGTCTTCACACACAATATAGCTACTGAACAGCTATATCCACATAGGTCAACTCCACCAGTTGACACAGCTTGACCTTCATGTACAAGGAGTCTCTCTGAAATAACCCTCCTTGAAGCTCAGGTACTTCACTCCTGCAGCAAGGACCAGAAATAAACTGTCCTCGGGAGAAAAACATATGTTGATCACTCCTTGATCAACACCTATAGCTAAGAAAAGTTCTAGGGCTAGAACATTCTTAGGCACACCATACAGATGCCTCCTCTTCCAAATCAGGAGTAGGTTCCAAACACCTGTGAAATAAACACAGTAGTTTAGCACACAAGCATCTATATATCCATTCCTTGGACAACATAATAATGCTAATTCTGATGTGATGTTCTATCATGGGATAAGACATCATTCCAAGGATCACAAAGAGATCTACATATAGAAGATAGGTATGTTAATATCAGTTTTCAGATCTCCAAACAACCACTTCTCTTCACAGTGCCTTAAGTGGACTTGAAAAAGAGTCTTTAAGTATCATTAGCAGAGTTGACAGAAGCAGATAGACATATATCCCCAACACCATAGGATATATCTCCATAGAAAAGCAACCTTCTCACACAAAGGAGTTATCAAATAGATAAGCAACAGATAACAAACTCCTTACAAGCTTCAAGTGTCACAAATTAGCCCTAACAATCATCTCCAGGTGACACCAGCAGCCATTGGTTTGAAAATAAATTAAACCTATCACAATAGCAGCACGAACCCCATGTTACAACAACAAAACAGTCCATCCTCCACTTCTAGGGACCATTCACACATATAAATAGCTTTTTAGTATAACCCTTCTACCTTGACCATGAACCAGAAAGTATCCCTCTTGGATTTCATCCAGAAACAAATTAGGATGTCTACTCTGATACCAATTGAAATTCTGGTATGACAGACTTAGATGTCGAATATGATGTTGAGACATCTTATCTGTTACTTATAAACATGGTAAGGCATACATATCAGTACTTAAAAAATTCTGATATATCAGAGTCAAACATGCTTCAGGATGTTGTGACATCTGATAGGACATTCAGTTCAGGTACTGCATAAAACATAAAACAAAAAAGCTATAAAGAACATAACAGAATTGTTAACCAAGTTCGATCAAACCAATCTACTCTGGGGGCTACCAAGCCAGGAAGGAAATCCACTATGTAGTATCAATTCAAAGACTTCTCAGCAAACACCTACAGTTTACAGTCTTCTCACTTAATCACTACATGTGCAACTTCTACATAGGAACTCCTAAATATGAGAAACTCATTCTCACTTCCAATAACCTCAGTGAGGTCTCATAGTGCCAACAGTCAGCTGCTGATATTGACGACTTCAAACATATACAACAATTCACAATAGAAGTTATACTTCCATTACAATACTTTAACCTTGCTTAGAAGCTTCAGTTAAGTACAATCCACCTCTTGCTTAGCAGCTTCGAGGTTTACAAATACACAACCACAATAGGGTTCCTTGCGTACGGCTGCACAAGAACACAACCCTAATGATGTTACATTTTGGTTGGTTGGTTGGTTATAAACTAGGTTACAAGGTTTCCTTTATAACTTATTCCCAACTGGATTTGGGCCTAAAAAATCACAGCAATGGTTGCTACAAATATGCAGAAAAAATCTACTTACGAAATATATAAAAAAATCTTCAAATATAAAAACTCCTAAAATATCTCTAAGTATAGAAACTCTATATTTTCAATATATGTCTTCAATGTAAATTGAGTCTTCAATATCTTCTACAATTAGCATCATTGGATTGATTTAAATCTTCAAATAAATTGTTTCTGTTGAAACCAAAACAGAAACTTCAATCCATCTACAGTAGTTCATGATGTCGAATGAACTGTCTTGACATCTTCTCCGACATGTTGTTCCAGATGTTAAAACATTCAACACAACATGTTTGGGCACGCACAAATGGATTCTTTGCTTCATAAATTATTTATTTGCAAAGATCTTGTACATACACATTGTTGTTATATTTGTTTTACAAAATTCATGCCAATTTTACAGTACTTACACACAGGTACTTAGAAGTACCCTTGATCCCCTTCAATGTTCTCCATTATCCCATCAGGCCTCCACATGGTTACCCTTTGGTGCATCGAGGAAGACATTTCCCCAATGCCATGGATCTATTCCCTTCCCAGCAGAAGGTTGTAATTGCCTTTGCTTTCGACCACCATAAATAAGGTAGGCCTAGTCACTGTCCCAACCGTCAAGTCGACCTATAGGACTCCCAAAGTAGCGTTAATTTTCCCTTCATAATTGGAAAGAACCATATTATGAGATTTCATATCAGTGTCAAACTTGCCAATCTTTGCAAGCAAGTAATGTGGCATCAAGTTAACAGTTGCACCACAATCCACTAGTACTTTGTTGACAGCCACATTTTCCATTTTTCCAGTGATATAGAGAGGTTTTAGATGCCCCCTTATGGCGTCAGTTGGCCTTTTAAAGAAAGCATTATGATATTCGACGCAACCATTATTCATCACATAATACCACACTGGTTTATGTGATGTCATCTCAGCTTCAGTGTTAGCATCCAAGTTTTCGACCTCAGTTATCATGTTGTACTCTCTTAGTATTACTGAAACCACATTCACTATCACGTCGAGGGAGGATTCTAAATCTTAGTCGAAGTTATATGTCATGTTTTCATCCTCATATTTTAGCTTAGCCTCCTCTTTGTCGAACAACTTTCGCCCCACCGAAACCTTGTTAGTTGTTTTGTCTTCATAACCGCCAACAATACCCACAAGTATGTTGGTGCTGGATTGAGCTTAATCTTTCACTAAGGCATCCCTTTGTGCCTTTCTTCGCCTTTGTTCCCTTCGCCATTGTGACCTCGACATAGGATTCTTACCCTTGTAATTCTCAGAGATATAAGCCTTTTTGATGACCTATACTCCTTCCTGTAGTCCATCGAAAAACCTTTCTCTACATCAAAGTTAGTCCATTTCGACTTCCTTTTTTACTTTGGCATCGATAGGATTGATCCATTTTTCTTTGGGCACTTTGCCACTAAGCTTGAAAGTAGGTTGCCTTGCTATAGGAACCTGGGGCTTTACAGCAACGTTCTTCCCTTGAATGTTTTGCCTTGGGTCGAAACCCCTTGGCTTTTTAGCATTCCTTCGCTCTTAGTTTACTTTAGATTCCCTCACTCCCTAGATGTTGTGGGCAACCTTTTTGTCGAAGATGGAACTGCACCTAGGGCACAACATCACTTCAGAGTTTTTCTTCTGGCATCTTTGTAGAAATTTGACAATAGTCTCTTCCTCCTTAGGATATGCCATCTTATTGTATTCCTTTTGACGACCTAAGTCCTCGGCAATTATGGTATGTTCATTCTTGATTTCGACCATGTTTATATCGACCTCATCCTTCAAGTTCATTTTAGACAAGTCAATGCCAAGGCCTTCAGTAGCCTTGTCCATCCTAATGAAACCATCATCAGTTTCCTTAGTTACCAGCTGGAGATTCGACCCTTGAACATCCTCATGAGTTTCAACAGTTTTTCCCACACCAAACTTCTCGACATCTGGTGACATCTTGAAGTAGTATTCAGCAGCCATACAGACGAAGTGCTCCATCTGAAAGTCATCAATTTCTTTAATGAAACTGTAGAACACAACATCATCGATGAAATTTTAAGTGATTTTGCTTCGTACAACATTTCGACTCATAGCTTCATCAGTGTCGACACTGCTCACGCTGCTGTCAGAATGCTCCATTACGTCGAGCATGTTAACCTTACCAAGTTCAGTGAAGTTAACTTCTGAAACTTAAAGAGGATCTAAGTCGGTCTTCATATGGTTCTTGGGCTTCTTACCAAACTTGAGTTTTCCTTCTTGAATTCCATTATGCACCAAATCACTGAAAAGAAAACATTGAGAAGTTTTATGGCTCAAAACGTTATGGTATTTGCAAAAACCTCTCTTTTTTCTTTGTTCTAAAGGTGGCACTTTAGCACCTGGAGGCACCAATATCTACCCATCCTTAACTAACAAATCGAATATTTTGTCACATTTAGTGATGTCGAAAGTGTATGTTTTATTTGGAAACCTATCATTCTTTTCAGTTTCGATAGGGTTTTTTCCATTTGAAGGAACTAGCATTTTTTACATGGATAGGGGACCCTGCTTCAGTTCAGCCAGGTCTATTTCTCTTTCGTCGAAATTTATGGGTTCATCATATATTTCTTTGACCCCCTCATGAAATCCAATGTAGGTTATTCTCTTGTTTTTATCTGCCCTAGCCTTTTCGTCTCTTAGACGTTCTACTTGTCTAACTCTATCAGCCAATTGGGCCTATTCAAATAATCATCAATTGGCTCATTAAGCTTTATCTTAACACTAGCCAACTCTTTCAAACTAATTTTAGTCTGACCTATGTAAAATTGCTCATGGAATAAACGTTTTAACTGAGTCCAATTACAAATCTAACCAGGTAGTAAGGTAGTAAACCATGTAAAAGCATTTTTAATGAGAGAACTAGGGAAGTATTTAATCCTTAGACTCTCATCGTTTGCAATTTCCCCAGCTTCGATCAAGTAATGTGCCACATGTTCGACGGTGGATTCAATTGTATCACCTGAGAACTTGGAAAACGTTGGGACCTTCGTTCTGGGAGGTAATTCAGATTGAAGTATGTAGTCCACTATGGATGAGGTAAAATTTGGCCTTGCGAAACTTGTATTCATTCCATTTCGATCCATTTTCCTTTCGACAATGGTTGCAATATTATTCTCCGCAGCCATATTATTATGTCGAACTTGCTGCAACATATTATCTGCATTTTGGTTCCTATTTACCATTATCACCCTTGGTTCTTCTTCTTCAACAACAAGAATTTGATTTCTAGGTGGTTCGACCCTGGGTGGGTCGACTATCCCTTGATGTTCTGGGTTCGCCTGTTGGATATTCTCCCTGAATTTAATACCATGATTTTCTATCTCATATATTGTTTAGTTGGGTGTCGAGGAGGGACAGGTACCCCTATAAATTCTGTTATTCGAGCCATATGGGGTGTTAATTGTTGATTAGTTTGAGTGGTACTTTGAATCAAGGGTTGAAAGACTTCATCCATAGTTTGAGACAAAATGTGTACCATTTGCATATTGCTTTCATCCATTTGCTGCCTCAAATAGTTTGAAGATTCATTTGTCAAGCCAGGACCCTAGGAAGAATACCCTAACCCTATGGTTTGGCTATTTCGACTCATGTTCACTCCAGACCCTGATTCCTGCAAAGGCAAAGCCATCACATTTTCTGAAAAGACTGCAGGCGCGTTGCGTAGGGTTTATATCATCGTCGTTGGCATGCCATAGGGTGGGTTCCTAGGCAAAGGTTGTGAAAACCCTGGGGGAGGGAAAGACCTAAACATTGATGTGTTTGGTGGTAAAGTTTGAGGAGTTGCTCCAATGTATTCCAACAATGGTTGAGTATAAGGTCTAAATATTGTTCCCCCTGTTCCTTCCATCTAAGGAACCGGTTCTGATTCCATGGCTGACACTGTCGAAGTAATTGGGGAAGGCACCGCATCATTCCTAGGAATATCTTGTGGAGTGACGTTGGTGCTTGGAGCAATCAAACTACTTGGTTGAGGATTCGACCCAATCACATTGGGATTGGGATTACTTGCATTCCCTTGACTAGATGCCTTTTTCCTTGTATTTCTTTTCTTTGGTATGTATTCGTCTATGGTGGCTACCTTTCCACTTCTTAAATACATGCAACAAAAGATTATACCACACTTTGTTCAATCGAACACGTAAAGAAAAAGAAGTTATAAACTTCTAAAAGTTGGTTGGATATCTTGAAGGGAGTTAATAAAACTCCCAAAATTTGTTTACTTATATCATTGTCCCATTGGGCATGCCAATTTGTTTACCCTGAAAATTGTAAACAACCGTTGGTCCTCTAAAAACAACACAATGTTCTCAGTCACTCACAGGATCGACCAGATTGATTCTAGGGCATGTGCTATAAATATGATTTAATTGGTTTTTCAGGAATAATGTCATAAACTCTTCGACAGACTTTATGAAGTGTTTTGGTAAAAAAGAGAAAATAAAAACAAAGAAAACTCAAAACAATTTAAATCGAAAGTAAAGTGCCATAAAGTGTAAATGACAAGGAAATGTAGAGAAAGCAAGTAAAAAGACAATAAAAGACTGAATAAGAAACTTGCTTGAAAGTAAAGAAAATGCAAGATAAAAAACTTCAAAGTAAAAACTTGAATGTAAATTGCATTGATATGAAAAAGGGTGGTGATCTCATCACGTACATTCTCGCCTTCACTCGTTTCTCTACACACGAGTACTTTGAGTATTTATGGAGTAACTTGTACAATATGATTCATGTAACACCCATGTTTCCCTTTTTCAAAAATATAACATAAATCTTAATAAAATCAGAGTTTAAATACCAAAGCGAGTTGTTACACTTCAAACGAGACAAAATTCGATTTATTCTTTCATAAGCAACGGAAATAAGTATTCTTAATATCATATGTGCCCAACGGCATAAACATTTCAACAATGTAAAACGATTCCTTTAATTTATTAAACAGATACGTAACTACAATGTATGAAAAATGAAATAAAACAAAATAGTCAAAAGTCCACATTCCCGTATTACATATCAGAGCGCCCTATGACTCGAACAAGCAACACCAAAACACTCTCATGTACCTGGGTTATTTGTACTTCCGAAGAAGCACAGACACAACAACAAAAGATAGAGGGGTGAGAAACAATTTCATATTATAACGGTGCAAATAACATTTGGAAAGAGTAACCACACACATAAGTCATAACATTCGACACAAACCATTCATTCAAATATATGCAATATGACCCCATAACACAATGCAAATGTGGTACCGACTTCAACAATGGTTCATCGATTTGAACCCGAATGCATCGCTTACGCTCCTACTGAGACACGACCATCCCCCACCCATAGGTTCACAATGAATCCGAATAACCACTTACGCTCCATCCGAGACATGATTATTCCGCCAACATATATGCGTATGCAAGACTCGATTACACATACATCAACATATATAAACATGAACAAAACCATTCATGACATGATCATCCTGATCTTCACATTCACCAACATACAGTTAATATAATTCACATCATCCACACAGAAGTCATTACACATAGTTAACACAATCTCATTAGATTCTTTTAAACAAATTATTCCTAAGTACTATCTTCAAACTAAAGGAACAAACCTTGTTCCAGCTACACCATAATCAGTCATAGGCACTATTAAGGAATTAATTAAGTATTAAGTGATTTTCAAAATAAAATAATAAAAAATATAATTTTTCACGCTCCAGGTCTCGCTGAGCGAGCTCTCTGCTCGCTGAGCGAACAACTCTTAGGATTCCCACTTTCCCTCGCTCGCTGAGCGAGCACTGCAATTTGTCCAATTGCAATCTGCGCTAAACTCCAACCTGTTATGGATGCTCATACCAGTCTGAATTCAGTTCCTCTTATCTCACTCTTAGCACCCAAAATAGTCCAATTAATACTATTGTATGCCTCTAATCATTAATCATTCACCTAATCTAATATTTATAAATCAAATTAGGAAAAGTCTAGGTTCTCTTTATCTTCTCCAATTACTCTATTATCAACAGTACTCATAACCCAATTCACATAACGCACATACATAGGCAATTCAACATCAAAATCTCAAACATACATAATCAATCATCATATCATTCATACTCATATCATGAATTCACCCAATTCAATTATATTACATAAATCCCTAAGGGAGTAAGGAACTCCCAATTACCCTTTCATGTTAGATCACCAATGTAAAACCCTTTCTCACCCCTTACCTCGAAATTGAGCAATTCTTCACAAATCCTTGACCCTGTAGCTCTACGATTCTTGATTTCCCTTCTCTTTTCCCTTTTCTCCAGAGCCCTCTCTTCTTCGTCAAAAAGCACGGAAAATGTATCGTGTTCTCTCTTTTCCATAGCATAACCAAATTACAACCTTGCCCCTCAATCCTCCAACTTACTATTTTATTTTATTCAATAACAATATTATAATAATAAAACCACTTCATTATCATATTATTATATAAATAAAATAATTCTCTAATTATTATTCCAAATACATCACCATACTCTCAATAACTATTTAATGAAATAATTTAAAAAATCGGGGCGTTACAATTCACACACAATTCTAACACTAGAACTACTTTATTTATACTAGTCGAAAGTAACCGCTATTGGCAGTTTACTCCTAAAAACATACCACTTGGCACTTTGCATGTCCTGCAACTTCCATTGAGCGTCATTCGTCTTTATTCAAATTTGAAAGAAACGTAACTTTCCCTTCAATGTAGATTTCAACCGTTACGTGCTTTCCATCCCAAGGATACGCGGTCGAAGGTGATTCTTTTTATACTTAGAAAATATTCTAAGTCCACATCCTTATACTTCCTCACGTCTTCGACTCAGGCCTCCTCGACTTTACTTTAATCGAAGCCTTTTCCTTTCTACCAAAACATGATGCTAAAGTCAATGTGTTCTCAAATCAACTAGGTGTCAAAATTAGGAGCTAACAATGACATCTCATTTCTTCTTTTCCACTTTATTCAGCCAATTGAGGTAAGTGTCATTGTTGGTGTAAGGAGAAGAACATAACACGGGATGGGGTTCTTCCTTGAACCCCATTTAAAAGCTTGTGTCCTTAAATGCACGAGATTTACAATAAGGTAAATAATGGAAGAAAACTTCCAATTTATTAGATTTCATGGATGATCTAGATAAAGGACCCAGAAATGCATGAGTCTTACCTGAAATATATAAGGAAATCAATACCTTGGAAGCGCAAATGATGGAATTTTCTTTCTTAATTGATGATTCTGGAACGTAAGTGAGATCATTAGAGTTGATAGTACCCTGAATATCAGCACCAGAATGGATTAGAAGTTGTTTTTCTATGCCAGAAGAGGAAGCTATTATTTTAGAACTTATAAAGAAAAAGGTGAAGATGGATGATGTAGAAAATGAAAGTTATAGGGTTTAGAAGAGAGCGAGAGAAGGGGGGAGGGAGAGAGAGTGTGTGTGTGTGTGTGTGTGTGTGTGAGAGAGAAAGAGAGAGAGAGAGAGAGAGAGAGAGATGATGAAGCATAAGAAAAAAGTAAAAGGGGTGTTATATAGTTGTTGGAGTGAGACTTTTTAGTTCTCTCCTCTAAAAATTAAAACACCGACATTTTGATTTTTGTTTTAAATCATTACTAATTAATGATTTTTCTTTTATTTAACGTGGTTAATATTTATGGCCCACGTTGGCCTTAGAAATCAGAGTCATGATGACGGGTACATGCACGTTACAAATGTGATGGCTAGGCAGATGTAGTCACGATGATGACATATGTAGAATGGTTTGAATAATGATGTGACTGCACTGAAAAAATGACACCTTTCTTCCATATTGTAAATATGATCGAAAATGACATTTTTGGGGGCATCTATTAGCTTGAGAATTTTTGCTAACATTTTGACATTACCTATGAGATGTATATAAATGCTAAGTGTAGATATTTAAGTCTTGTTTTCCACAAGTGAACTTTTTGAAAGACATGGTTGGGAAACTTGAAGATGCTTTCAACAATAGTAACAATTTGAAGTAGTTCAAAAGATCAAAGACACGTGGAAACACGTTAGAAGAAAAAAGCCCCATAGCAAGATACATGTCGGAAGCTGGAGAGATAACCGTTGTTGGAAATTATCGACGTATTTAGTATTTACTGCCTCTGGTCTCGAATATAAACAACAACAACAAAATTTCAATGGTCTTAAATATAAGCAAAAGTCACATATTATTATTATTACATTCAATGTCATTATTCTAAATACACCCCATACTTTTTTCACATTATTATGTTTTTAACGATTTTCGAGACAAAAAATAGAGGTAAAATTAGAAAGTGAATAAAACTTTAATGCATTTAGACATTTTTTTAAAAGGAGAGTTTTTTTTGGGTTCACATTTCATTCTCTTTAGAACTTCCATATTCGGTTTACAAGTTTTTTTTGAGAAATGTATGATTATTTTCTCCTACATTTGTGATAAAGAGGATCGAACCTATGCATTGCATGATTGCATCTATATATATTCAATGCTTTTGTTCTATATATATTACTTATATACATTATTAGCCATTTCAAATTCTTCTCTTTAAAATAAAGTTTAGATAATACTTTTTCCATAATTAAATATTTAAATATTTATTATTTATTATTAAATTCTCATTTTAAGATATATCATATAATTATTATAAATTATTTGATCTTGTTCTATAAAATTAAAGATATATTATCCTCTACCAATAAATTTAACTAATATGAAAGATTAACAGAATATGAAAATTCTAAAGTACTTTTACATGATTTATTTTTTAACTTTTTTCGAACTAATATCGTGTCTGATATAAAAAGAACTTAATATGTCATATATCTTAGAATATGTAGAGGTTTATTGTATCTTACATGATTTATTTTTGTAATTTAGTATTTAGTATTTATTATATCTTAACTGATTTATTTTTATTTTATTTTTGGAGAAATATGATGTCTATATAAAAAGAACTTAATATGTGATATGTAATCAGTTTTTGATGAACTAATTGAGGAATATGTATCAAATAATTGGATGTTTTTTCCATCCAATAAATTAAGTTCTTTGACTTAAAAGATTTATGAAGAACCTAGTTTATATTTGCCTAACTTATTATTTGTAAATTTTAAATATTTTTTTATTAATTCAATTTTATATATTTTTTATTTTCTTGGAAATAAAGAAACCTTTATTAAAACCAAATAAGAAAGCAAAGTACAAGTCAAAGAGGACCAACCAACAAAACAAAACTAACACTATAATAACATAACGGTAGCTAGATGGTGTCTAACCTCAGGATATCACCATCCTCTATAAGAGTATCTATCACTATACCCCCAATGTCACTATTATTCACATGGTTCCCAAAAATCCTATTATTCATATACCTCCAAGATTCATAAATCGTTTCTGCCGCAGCACTGCGGAGTAGACAAGTCTTCCACCATTTACCTTTCCCATTACTAATCAATCAATTTACTTCATATTTCCAACCAAGTGGCATGTGGTTTTCTCCAAGCCACCCTAAGACCTTCCTCCAGTGCATTTTTAACTCGGGACAACACAAACCATAGGATGGAAATCGCACGCGGTCTTGCAATGTTGTTTTTCAGTAATCCCTTCCATTTGACAGTAGGAACGTCTCCTCTAATGTTATCATAGACCATCTTCATATTAAACTGATCATGTATCAAATACCAAGTTTGGATATTGTTCATGACGTCTCGCTGCTTAAGCACACTTTTTATAATTCAGGAAGCATATGGTTCAAATGCACATTAGTCATATCTTGCCCTTTGAAATAAAACATGTGGATCCATTTGATCCATAAACTATATTTCTTATTCTCGAGGCTCCATAGCAACTTCATGAGACAAATTTTATTCCATTCAGCAAGAAACACTAAATTCAGGCCACCCTTATGCTTTGGTCTACAAACTTGGTCCCAAGCAACAAAAGATTTCCTCGAAGTAGAGTTTTTACATTTCCATAAGAATGCACAACAAATGGCATCTATAAACTTTCTTTGGGAAAGGAATACAGTGCATCCAATAGGATGTCATTGCAATGGTGATACTCTGAATTAATTGCACCCTTCCAGCATAGCTCAAAAGCTTTGAACTCCAATGCTTGATGTGATAAACAATTTTGTCCACTAAACTCATATAATGATTAACATGCAGCTTCTTACTCATGAGAGGGACTCCAAGGTATCAGAACGGAAGGGAACCTTCAGGGAAAGAAGTAATAGAATGGATATTGTTTTTCACTTGAGCTTCCACCCCACCATAATAAGCTTTACACTTTGATGTATTAAGATACAACCTTGTAGCTTTTGAAAACTCATTCATTTTCTTCATAAGAAATTCAATAGATCTAGTATCACCTTGAGAGAACAAAAGCAAATCATCAGCAAAACTGATGTTAATAATTTGCAAATTCTCGCACTTGACATAGAAGTTGAAATCAGGAACGTCACTAAGTCTACACATGCTACGGTGAAGATACTCCATAACAATCACGAAAAGCAGAGGTGAGAGAGGGTCACCTTGCCTAAGGCCCCTTTTTGCTTTCATGAATTTTGTATGAAACCCTCCAATGTTGAATTTGTATGTAACAGTCGAAGCAACCACCATTATCCGTTGTACAAACTGATGATGGAAGCTTAACTCATTCAAAATAGTTTCAAGGGCAAACCAGTCAACCGTATCGTACGCTTTCTGGATGTCCAGCTGTAAAATACATCTATGAGTACCACCCTTCCTACTATAACCATTAATAAGTTCATAGGCTAACATGATATGATCATGTATGTTTAGCCCAGGAACAAACGCAACTTGACTTTGGTTGATGATGCTACACATTACTTTGCTCAGCCTGCCAGTCAGCACCTTAGAAATAATTTTGTACACAGTTGTACAACAAGAAATAGGTCTAAAATCTCTAACAGTATTTCCACCATTGCCTTTAGGAATAAGAGATACAATAGTGGAATTGACAGCAGTGTACATGTAGTTGTTATTGAAGAATTTCGTGACAGTAGTTACAACATCATGGTTAATGACTTGCCGAGATGCCTTGAAAAACTTGGCTCCATAGCCATCGACCCGGGGTGCTTTGAGATCCCTTATATCATTCATTGCCTGGACAATCTCTTGTTCAGTAACATTTTTAATCAGCGTGTCTCTTTGATCAGGGGTAATTTAAGGGCCCCTTCTCATTGCAACCAAATCAATACCAATAAGTTCTTCATTCTGTTTTCCCTTAAGCTTACCATAAAAATCCAAAACCTCTTTTTCAATATCTTCATGAGTAGTTAGCCTAGTACCATCCTCTTTGCAAAGATTGTTCAACTCTGTGGTATTATGTTTAGCCTTAACCTGAGCATAGAAAAAATTATTATTTCCATCCCCAAGCCGCAACCAATCAATCTTGGATCTCTGTCTAAGATTTTGCTCCTCAATGTTAATCCAATAAAACACATCATTCGTGATATCTTTGACCTGCTGAACCAATACAAGATTATTTTTATCATTCATCAACAAATTCTACACTTCAATCAGCTTCATTATGGAATTTTCAAAGAGGCGGTAACATCAATCATTGGTTTACTTAAATTTCTGATGGTGTTTTGAGCTCTTAACAGTTTCCTCCACAAAACAAACATAGGCCTTCTAGATATAGGGATACTTCAATTGTAGTTCAGCTCCTCAAGGAAATTAGGAACATCCACAACACTGTTTAAGAATTTGAAGTGAACCTGTCTCCTTTGTAAGCAACTCCCAGGATGTTTAATACATAAAAGTGCATGATCTGAAACACTAGGGGCAAGGATATCAAGGGTGGAATTGATATACTTTTGGAACCATTCAACATTTTCTAGCACATGATCAATTCTGGAGTAAATAATATTGTCGATGTGATTGTTGGACCAAGTAAAGTACCTTCCAGAACTGTCCATAGCACTCATACTAGTTTTATTCATCATTTCTATAATATCCTTGTATTCCTTCTCTTGCACCAGGTTACCACCACTCCTATCCATTGAGTTTAAAACATTGTTAAAGTCCCCTGACATTAACTAAGGTCCCTGTTGCCCACCATGAATGTGTTCCAATTCCAACCAGATTTTTTTCCTTTTATCCAAGTAATTTAATCCATATATGGAAGTTAACCAGAACATGAATCCACCTTGCATATCGTAAAATCCACAATGGATGTTTTGGACAGAGCTAGACACCTTTCTAATATCCACATGTTTGTTATTCCACCAAATCCATAATCTGCTATTGTCATGATATTCATAGTTGTCTATGTAACTACCTTTAAGATGTAATTTATTTCTAACAGCACTGGCTTTAGACTAATTCACCCTAGTTTCAATCAAAATTATTATCATAGGGTCAAGTTTTTGAATCCGGGAGAAAATCTCTTTAGTCTTGACCATTTTATTGAGCCCCTCACATTCCATGATACAATCATAGAACCTTTTTTTGAGTTGCTAATGGATTATTCAAAATCCCTAGCAGTCCAAAACCATTCTGACATTGAATTACATTTCCTTCAGTAGTCACACCTATTCCTTTATCCTTCCTGCTATTAGCCATAGTTGTCCATGCATTTTGGTCTTCATTTGTTTCAATTGTTGAGATTGTTTCACCAACTTTCTGCATTTCCACTTGGGTTGGCTCCACCACAACATGAGTCTCCTTTTCCTTCATGGTGTCACTGGTTTTCCTCTCCATCACAAGCTTTAGTTTAGGTTTCCAATCTCGAACTGACCTTCTTTAATTGTTACAATTATGCCCAATTTTTTGGCATTTCGTACAGTACAAGGGTTTCCATTCATACTCAATACTTTGTTTCCTCTTTATACCTCCAGCATCACAAATGGTAATCTCATGTTTTAAATCTTTATCAGCAGAGGAATGAAATCTCAAGATAAAATAACCATCATCATTGTAAAAATAGTTGTTTTTAAATTTTATGTATTTTTTACTAAGAATGTGTTTGATTTGCTTAAAAATGAGTGATTGAACATGACAACTTTTTTTTTATCTTATTTGATACAAAAATTTATCATAAAGCATGACAAAATATATGGATAGGGACAAGATAAAAACATGGATTCTTGACCCTCAAGAAACCATGAGACAACTTTTTATACCCAACACAAATTATAAAAAAAACATCAAAATACATTTTTTAATCTCTTTCTATTTAATATTTTGATTTATAAATATGATATTAATATTTTATTTATAAATAAAAACTATTATAATAAAATTATATTAATTTTGTTCTGATGTATAGACATATCAAATAAAGTTGAGTAATTCTTTTTCTTTTCATCATTCTTCTTCGCCTACTCATTATTTAATATTTTGATTCATGAATATGGATATTTTATATTTAAATAAAAATATTATAGTAAAAATTATATTATTTAGTGCATAGATATATCAAACAAAATAGACAAAAAGTTATCCAATGCATCGACCATCAAACAGAGTACAAAACAAAACGTATAAGAGAGACCAAAATTGTTTAAATTTAAAATAAGGGTATCAATTTCGTGAAACTAGTAAAATAAAGGGATCAAAATTAAAATTAAGAATAGAGTCTCCGAATTACTCGAGACGATACTAGTTTAAACGAACATAATCTTCAAATGCTAAGGTTGGTTTCCCAATTTATTTTCACATGAAAAAAAAAATCATCTATATGTCAGAAGACAAAGTGCTATTAACCAAAATTTAATTAAACACACACACACACACACATATATATATATATATATATATATATATATATATATATATATATATATATATATATAACTCTCAAAATTGATGTCAATTCAACTATTTATGTCTCATCCTCTGAATTCTTATAGGTGACACATTTTAAAACTCTTATTCATTTTTCAAAAAGGCAAAATACTTTTTTTTGGAGCAAATATAATAATTTTATTGGACTAATAGATTGCTTTCATATGCAGGTAGATATCAATTGATAAGGAGTGTCATCTTTTCAATAGCTAACTACTAGCTGCAGATTTTTCCTTTGCCTAAGAAGGTGTTACATCACATAGAAATTTTATGCAGAAATTTCCATTTGACTGACAAGGATATTCCCAACCGTAAAGCTCCAATTGCTTAGAGCAAACTCTGTGATCCTGTTACAGCTGGAGGGTTAAATTTGATTTCTCTCATTGATTGGAATAAAGCAATGATTGGTTAAATGTTGTGGAATATCTACACTAAGAAAGACAAGATATGGATAAAGTGGGTGCAATTGTATTATATGAAGAAAATGGATTGTATGCACTACATTCCTGCTGGTAGCTGCTCTTGGATAATAAAGGTTGTGTTCAAGAATCGTGATTTACTATTGTCCTCAAATGATTGGGGTATGTGTCAAACAAGGGTATAAAGTGAAGGTTGACTAGAGAAAAATGTTGATGGGTAACCTTGCGAGACCGCGTGCGATATTTATTCTTTGGATGAACTGTCTTGAGAGACTCCCAACAAAGGATAGATTGAATAGGTTTGGCACTATTAATGATGAGATCTGTGTGTATTGCGGATGTCAAGAAAGTTGCAACCACATATTTTTCGAATGTGGTGTAACCAGGAGTGTGTGGAAACAGGTTATACATTGGATGGGGATAAAACACATTCCATGGAACTGGACACATGAAAGGGCTTGGATTAGCAAAATGGCGCAAAAGAAATGTTACAAAATCAAACTGTTAAAAATGGCTATAGCAGAAATTGTGTACATGGTATGGACGATTCGAAATATGAAGATTTTCAAGGGGACAATAGAGTTACTTTGTGCAGCAAGGATATTATAGATAATATCTTAGTTCGTGTCGAAACAGATAGAAAGCTAGCAACTTATTGTAATAGAAGATAGGTAGCTTTTGCTATTATTGCTTGTAGTCTTTTTTGTAGTCGATGTGAGCCTGGATCTTCAGATCGGCTTGTTCTGTATTTGAAGTTTTTGGTAATATATATCCTTTATTCAAAAAATAAATAAATAAATAATAATTTTATTCCAAAATTAAAATGAATGAATGATACACAAGCCGATCAAACGATCTAGGCAAGACAAAAGGACTAAGCCACTAAAGGACAAATCAAACTACAAAGACTTACAATCCAATATTTCTACAATATCTAGCTAGCTTTTGGTTCATCTCAGTGCGCCACGAAACATTTTGAATGATGTCCTTATTACACAAACCCCTCATGTCATGTTGCAAAACACAACATGATTACGAGTCGACCAAATAAAATACACCATTCCAGCTAATGCACCTTTCAATAATCTTGCTCTGCTGCCCTTGCCTTTGGCCATGTCACTACACCATTGTAGTTCAAGATCCCACTTTTGAGGAGCATGAATAATCTTCATTCAATGCAAAACTTGGCTCCAAATACTCTTAGTATCATTGCACTCAAAGAGGGGGTGGCTGCAAGTACCAAGATCATCACAAAATATGCATTTTCCATAAATAATAATTTCAAACTTCATAAGGTGATCCTTAGTTGGGAGGCGACATTGACACGCCATGCAAAGTGCGAAAACAAATCTAGGACGGGTTATGTTGCCATATAGAATCTTCCTCTAAGTATCGTAGGGTTTTCACCTTGAAGCATTCTATACGTAACTTGAGTCACATATTTTCCATAGTTTTGAAACATTCCCCATGCCCTTGATTGCATAAGAGTGGCTCTGTTTTTTAAAATAGCTTTTAGAATCCAAGAGCTATATATGGGTAGGTTGGAATGTTGTAACTTCCTTATCTCAGACAATATCTTTCCATAAGGAATGTATGATTTAATTTGTCTTCTTGAGATCTCATTGGAATGTTCCAGGTGATTAAAGATGGTTAGTGGAAGATTGAACCTAAAGTGATGCGTCAAAAGAAAGATAAAGATTTTGTCATCATGAGACAAATTGCTCATTGCAGTTGCTCGAGGATGGAAGTTGGTTAGAGAGAATCTGAACCAAGTTCTGGCAGAAAGGAGAAGTGTTTTAGGATTTATTAGTTCATACACAATAGAGGAATTGTCATGAAGGATCCCAAATATTTCCACTAAGCCCGGATCTAATTGATAGTCATCAATAGTGACTCCAGAGGCGACACAGTTTGTGACTTTCACTATTGAGGAAATAATGATAGCAATGTGAAACCTATAAATCTCAGACCATATGGTGCTGCCATCGTCACTAATTCTTGAAAACTTCCAGAACTTTTTAACCAGATTAGTAAAGACGAGACCATTTAACAGGGTGTAGTATCCAGTCCAAGATTGAAGTTGCATACTCCATACTAAATCTAGACCATTGTTTTTAAGTCGAGCAAGGTTTGAACGTCTCTCTGAAATGACTTCTAGGGTATCCTTATCTCCGAGAAAAGTTTTGTTAGGCATTGTTAAAGCAAGGATGCAGACAAGAGAAGTGAACGGGTTAAAATGAATATGAAAGAAAGTGAAGAACCGGTTGTGTCTACTTAAAGAGGAGTGAGAGAAAAAGGAGTTGAAAATATTTAAGAGATTTAAATGAGTAACGATAGTTAATTTTTAGCAAGGTTATGAGTGCCTAGAGAGACTAAGAGACAAACCTATCTTGGAATATAAAAGGTTTTTAGGGTTTTAGCTTTCAAAGAACCACATAGTGATAGTGAATGATGTGGAGAGAGAGACACATATATAAAGGTTACCAAGAAAAGTAACCGCCCACTAAAACATGATTACAAAAAATAAATGTAATGCATAAAAAGGTAAGTGTAGCGATTTAATCCTATTTTTAAGGCCACTAACTATGCCTAAAATGTCCATTCCTAATCACACATGCTTAGTGACAGCTGTCACAAACACTATCAAACGATCTCTGATGAAGAGACCATATAAAATGTTGTGAATTTTCTTTACACAGGGGATAAATCAAAAGATTTTCCTTTGGCGGGAGAACACTTTTACTTATGAGACTTTCACTGTTCTGAAAGTTCACTTTTTAGAGTTACGTAAGCATCTGACTTAATCATGCTTCTGATCAAAATGTATTCTAACTTGTAGAAGTATCTTTGTCAGAAGATATAATAAAATAAGTCATAGATAAAAGAAATCATACTCTGGGATTCTGAGATCCTTGCAATGATTCTTTATCTGGGTGTTCTCTATTCTGACTCTGACTTAAGCTAGTTCTCACTGCTGCTTTTGATCAGTTTCTTTCAGAAGTTCTATTCATTATTGTTCTGAAAGAAATGTTCTCCTTCTGAGTTGATTTCTATTTTGAGAACTAGAACCAGTTTTCTCTTCAGAACTGACCACACGACTTCTGATTGCATTCTACAGCGTCTTCATCATAACATCCATCTGTTTATCAATATTTCTTTAAACAAAGGCTTGTTTTCATAAGGTCAATAATTCCTTAGCTTAAACATAAACTTCTGATAAGTTATGTGCCTGGGAGAATTAACTGACATCTCCTAACATCTTCTGATTTTGCTTCCATGATTAGATGCACATCTTCACCGAATATAAAGTGTCATCAAACCTAAGTGAATTTTGTAAAACCCTATTTCTACCCTTTAAATATAATTAAAATCATAGTTTACAAAAACTTCCGCATAAACGGGATATTACATTTCAACTTTCAACAAATTTCAACTTTAAAATTATAACCTACTTAATATATAGCACTCTTCATAAATAAACATAAAACAACTTTATTTTAATTAAATAATTAAATTTCATAAAAACATTACGCAACGAATTTATAAAACAACTTGCAACATCTTTATCCAACATAAAAACAACTCCAAATAACCAATAAATATTATAAGTTCTTCAATTAAAATAAAATTCAGCATTGCAACAAATCAACAAAACACACACGCGTCATTCCCCCCGAGTGCTACGTATCAGAGCGACTAGCCACCGAATCGACTAAAGGTAACCGACTACTCATCTGGATTACCTACATGTTGTCAACATAAGGACAATATTCAAACAAAAAGGGTGAGTTACGATAATTATAAGCAGTATATGAAACACACTACACAGAAAATGATTTCACATAATTCACCATTTCACAACATCAACTAGTACAACAACACAACGATAACTCAAAATAATGTGACTTTTATGCGACTCTACTTAAGATGCATGTGGTACCATTTCGGAGTAAAACACCCAACTTAAATCATTGCCAGGTTATCGAGGCATCAAGGCATAAGCCTTCAACTTTCAACTTAAATTGTCAATCCAGGCCAACATGGTGTGAGCAACGGCTCCGACAAAATGCATATGCTCTACACGACAAATACGACTTTACAACTCAACAACATAACAAGATGATCAACACAACAACTTTTTTTACAACATAATCAACTTATATTCGACTTTGGCATAAAAGCCTTCAACATAACAACTTTAGAATTGTTTCGTGAACTGGAAACATACAACTACTTAATTGTACCTGCAAATCAACTATACAACACATTTTCGACAAAACAACGTAATAAAAACCAACTTTTTATTTACCCGATTAATTTTGTTAAATTCCGGCCAACTTCGTTTTTGACCTAATTCGGCTAAACCGACTAAACCAACATTATTTCTAACTTTCTGCGACTTATTACGAATTTATTACGATCATCGAAATTTTGTGTTTCGCTAATTATTTTTTGTCATGGATATCCACCTGCTAATGGTTCTGCTATAGTTTTATCAGTTACTATCAAAATTCTAAATTCTATCACAGTGAAAATATTCAGTTTGCTCACCTGCTACCAGTTCTATTACATCAATATTTCTGTTTTTCTGATACGACTAAAATCCTGAAATCATATTAATTTCTCTAAGTTTGCTAAATTGAATTAACCTAAATAAATTATCTTCCACTTAATTAATATACCACTTGTTTTAATCCATGATTAATTACATGATTAACTTATGGATTCATGACTTAATTGGAAAAAGGTTCCAAAGTGTCTCCTTCCACTTCTACATGTGGCTTACGCCACTTCATGCATCATCTCACATTATTTTCTAATTCATGAATTAACATACTAATCTGATGTATAATATGCCTAATACATCATTAAGCATCCATGATAATTATTCCAACATGATATGATTCTTCTCACTAATTAAATTAATATATTTACACGTCTTGCATTAATACACCTAATTAAGAAACCATGACTTATAAAATAAGGGATTAAGAACCAAAGTGGCTCCTGCCACATACAAAAGTGGCACCGCCACTTGATAATCCCCTTCCCCCACATTAAAAGTGGCTCCTGCCACATACAAAAGTGGCACCGCCACTTGATAATCCCTCACATGAGCATTCACAACAACAACAATCAGCAGATCATTCATAACAGTGCATATTCAACAAACCTAACTACCCAAATCAAACTCAATCATAGTATTGAATTTCATACCTGATTATAAAAATCGAACCCATCCTTACCTTAGATTTTGGATCGAAGGTAGCCCTAGAATCAGATTCCAACTGTCAATCATCTTTCTCTCTCGACCGTGCAACAACTCAATTTTCATCTTCTACTGTTATGTTCTTATGTTCTGTTTCTACAAGTTTTATTTTCTTTTTATTAAACTAACTAAATATTATAATTAATAATGAGCCTAATCATAACACCCCCTATTTTACTAATTCAGACACGATTTTAAGCCCACCAACCCAACTATCACAACAACTATATTATTAATTCTAATAATAATTCTACGGCTTCCGACTTATTTTTCCGGATTATCGACTTAATCAGCCACAACATAAAATATATATCGACTAAACACAAATATTAATTAAATATTTAATAAAACAATTAATTAAATATTTGGGCGTTACAAATTTCACAAAGGGTTCTGTATGACAATATTGTTCTTACAATGTTGAGCTAACTTGTTCAGAGTTAGTTCATCAATGACTGACAACATGTTTTGCTTCTCAAAATGATGTCTACTGATTTCATCATTTTGAACAACATCAGTGACTTAAATCCTTTTGGCTCAGAATAAATGGCTTTTGTCTTTGCATCTTTCCAGACAACTTTGATTCTAGGATTCATGCATCATGAATTTCTGAGAGGAATATCTGATAATATTCTAACTGATTACAGTTTGTTAAACTGAGATAGGTTCTCAAGTTAATCAGAACTTAATCATCAATGTTACTTCCATAGTTCTTAGAGTACATCTCTGATCATATTCCTGATGAATCAATGAACTTTCTTTCCTGAATTCTCTTCAGTTTTCTGCCAAGCTTTTCAAGGGAAATAATCTTCAGATTTACTGCATTGAATCTTTTAATTGTTTGATCAGTTTGGCTTCAGATGTTCTGACTCATAGAAATCATTTCTTAGTGATTTGAATTTCTCTGTTCATTACCTTTTTTGCAGATTTCGTCATGAAGTACTTATGAATCAATATCATAAGTCAACAATCTTTCTTCTCTACTTGAGATAAATCCTAATGAGCTTCTTATGAGAAAGTCAAAGGTGGACTACTTTGTTTCTTGAAAACAACTCACACTCATAAAGAATTAATATTTAGCAAACAAGATTTCTTGTTTTCTAATGATTTGATCTTTGAGCAAATACGTTGTTCAACCAACCGTATTTTAAGATAAGCATTCAACAAATATACCTCCTTATCTGATGAATCTATCTTGTCATCTGATTCTTCAATCTTCTTCCAAACTTCAATGGAGAATATTTTGTTGTTGACAACTTCAAACTTCAAAGAATCAATGACTTGCGTAAGTAATCAATTTGGTTACAATTCAATACTCAATCTTCATCATCATCTTCTGATATGAGACTGAAATTGTAAGTGGAGTAAATTCTCACCCAAAGTATTTCTTCACACATCCTTTGGATATTTATCTGACATTGTTAAGTGTTTGATGTCCATCAATAATAGAACCGGAGCTTTGAAACCAATTGAAGGTGTGAGAAAAATACAAGAAATGAGGGGTTTGAATTGGGGTTTTCACTCTTGACCTCTTTTCGTCTCTTAACGTTGTTGAGTTAAGTGATGTTTTGAGTTATGTTGTAGAAGCATAAACATTAAAGTAAAGCATAAGCAAGAGTAAAGAACACGTGATATATCCTGGTTCACTTGAGCAACTCTCAAGCTAGTCCAGTCCATTCCACAAGGTGATTTTTCCTTAGAAAATGACTTAATCCATTATAACCAAAACTTGATTACACTGCATAGCTACCTGCCGTGACTAACTACATAACAACTATTGTGACTTCCTTGCGCGGCTACCTGTCATGACTAACTACACAACAACTTTTGTGACTTCCCTACATGGCAACCTATCATGACTAACTGCATAACAATTGTTGTGACTTCCTTGTGTGGACAACTTTCGTGACTGACTGCACAACCAGCTAAAATGACTTATATCTTTGGTGTTACTAATTGATGCAAATTCAAGCACTAGAACACATAGTTCTAAGCATCACCAGAACATTAGCCCGCTGATCAATCACCAGAGCACCTAAGTATGAGAGAGCATCAAACTACTAACTTCTGAGCCTCATAAAGTTCTGACCTTCATTCGGTCCTTTAGGGAAATGGGTAACATTTACAAGTGTTTTCTTCTTACATAAGCATGTGTAAACATATATTAAGTACATCAGAAGATCATCCTAATACACACTAAGATAATACATTGTATTGTAGCACAAATGTGTGGAGTCTTCGTCTTCTTCAAGTTGCTTCTTCACGGACAACAACCCAGATCACTTGAATTACTGAAGTATTCTTCTTCAAAAGCTTCTGAAAGCTTTGTTGATCTTTGATGAGCACAAAAAAAGACCTTTTTATCTTGATTCACTTAAGAATAATCTAGATAACAACATTTGTTCTTCTTCAATCCAATGATCACTTCAGAATACAATATTGATGTTGTGGATTTGTAATTGGAGCTTTCATGACCATATTCATTGTCTTCTGCAACTTAACAAGCTTTTGCAGCATATGGAATTAAGCTCTTGTGAATCAATGACTTCTACAATAGTATATTATTGTCAAACAGTTATCAGCCTTTTGGTTGCATAATCAATTGAGCACATCATGGTTTGTTCCATTGTTATTATGTAATCATTAACCTCATATGATTGTATGAAAACGTTAATAACAAGGTTCAAGACCATTTTGACAATTTAGTTGTATGTGTGTATGAACCTTTCTGGTTATATCATTCCGCAACAACACACTAACCCATGGTTATTCATTCGACAACCTCATATATACATGTTTTGGTTGCTGAACAACATCACATAAGCATGTGATACTTTCCTTTTATAGCCAAGTAAAATAGAGTTGTTACAAATAAGGTGGATACCGAGGAATGTCGTTACACAATGATGAAAATAGTACTGCCACATACTATCCTTTTCCACAATTTAAGATTAGTGGAAATGTAGTGGAATAAAGCATTTCCGCACTGTGTATTATCATTGATAACGGTCACATCGTCGTTTGAACTTCAGAGGCTTTTGACAGTAGATAATTGAAGCATGAATAAAGATGTGATAGTTGGGTCTTCAGAATCTCAAGTCTTCGGTCTTCATAATTTGTTCACTCGGAACCTTGTCTTCAGAACTTCGGCACTTGGCTTTGAAACCTTTGGTTTTCATAACTTCAAGTCATCAGAGTCTTCAGAACGTTGTTCACTCAAAACCTGTCTTCAAAGTCTTCAACACTTGGTCTTCAGAACCTTAATCTTCATAACCCTTAAGTCTTCAGAGTCTTTCTGCATTTGGTTTTCATAACCTTCAGCCTTCAGAACTTATAGTCATCATAGTCTTCAACACTTAGTTCTTCAAAATATTATAACTTCAGAAGCTTCGCTAGCTTCAGAATCAGAATCACTCTCAAAACAGAATCCACAAGACCATTGCAACAACAATATCAGACAACCTTGGATCTTTCTGATTGTGATCAGATACATAAGCATACTTGCTTCTTCAACACGCTTGTGGCTTGTGTTACATATAGTAACTCACATATAATCTTTAGCGCACATTCTGAGTATGTTAATTAGATCTGATTGCTTCATAACATGATCTGCACAGTAACAAACATTAGATCATAAAATTGTTCTTTCACAAATACTTCATTGTTATCATCTAAACATAGAGACGAAATGCAAAAACAACTTTTGTTCTTACATTATATGCCCAACAAAGGGCAATTGATCCCTTTTCCACATTGACAACCTGTTTCAAACCATATCCACCAAATTTCCATAGTCTTTAACACGAGGATTTCGCCCAATAATAAACACGCCAATATGTCACATTTTTCTTATTTGATATTTATATTTCACTATGATTTTTGGTTTCACAGTAACACAAATTATATTTGTTGCGCGGACGACTGTGAATTTTCATTTGGGAAAAAGAGGGATTATGTCCTATCGCAGTAGTAGAATACATTTTTATTCATAATTGAGTGATTTATTTGCATAACTTTGAATAGTGTCACGAAATGATTTAAAGAGAGCGATCAATTTTGCAACTCGACCCTTAATATGAGAATTGCAACTTGAATGTTCAGAGTCTACTTAAATTAACTTCATTAAAAGAAAAGTTTACATATATTTTATTTTAGATCTTAGAATAATATTTTATTTTAAAATCGATACACTTCATTACAAATAATTTTGTTTGATAAAAATAGCGGTTAAATGATAAGTTAGCTTATAGTTTATAATTGATAGCCGATGATCGATAGCTTATAGTAAATGATTGATGACTAATAATTTATAAACTAATAAACGTGTTTGATAAAATTAACGGTTTAACTATCTTATAAATATAAATGTAAAATGACATGAAATTATTCAATACATATTTATTTTATTTTAATTAAAATAAATTATAAAAGTTTAAAGATAATTTTTGTTAAAATAATAAATTAAAACGTTATTTAAAATAGATTCTGAAAAATAAACTAAAATTTATTTATGGCAGATGCTAATTTTTATTTCGGAACAAGATGGATTATGCCCTGTTACGTCGTTTACTTTTTGGGAGTAAAACGAGAACAACACGCTGTCGTTTATATTTGAACTCAGTCGAAGAACAATATTTCCCTTCCCCTTTCCCCGATCAGAAAAGCAGTAAGGAACAGAGATGGCAGACGATTTGTTTGAAGGATTACCTCCTCCTTCTTCCAACACACACTTCCAACCACCACCACCACCACCACTGATTCCTTCTGCTTCCACCGCCGAATCATCCACAGTTCCTTCCATACCAAAGCCAATTCTCAAAAGTTCCCTCAAACGACCTAACCCTACTCAATCCGATAACACCCAAGGTACATAAATCACTTCTAATCGATTATTTCACACTTTCTTTTTCTTCATTTTTTATAAACCCTAAGTTATACAATTTTACGCTCTATCATGTTAATTATGCAGTTATTGCTTATTTATCCGCTTCCAATTGAGTTTCTATTGTAATTTTAGCTGCAGCACCTAAAAAGAGTTTGAAGTTTAAAACCTCTACGGATGCTTCTGAAGCGCAAGTTATTGATGCTATGAAGAAGATATCTTCGCATATCAAGAACCCTGCGAAATTCAGCAAGGCTGCAAAGCTTGCCATTCAGTTGATTGCGGCAGGAAGTGTTAAGTCTGCTGTTAGTGATTATTTTTTTGCGATATTAGAAGCTGCAATGTTGTCGCCTGTGCCTTGTACAGATCCTTCGGTGCGGGCAGATTATCATTCTTTGTTCTCAGCAGTGCAAGATGCGAAAGAAGTAAGATTTACATCTGTTCAAATTATTCCTAGTTTTAGCAATTGTATTTACAGTAAACATTTTATTGACCCTCATTTGGCTGTTATATGTAGCACTTCAATAAGAAGCAGAAGAATCAATTGGCGACATGGATAATTAGTGCTGTGGTAGCAAATGATTTATATACAGATGATAGCTTTGTGGTATGGTTCTTGCTTAAATTTTATATCGAACTTGCTCATTTAAACTCCTGAGGCCATGTAGTTTCCTTTTTATTCAAGGCAATGTGAAGCATATTGGAACGATATGCAACAGGTTTTGAGATGTAATGCTGTTCCGTGCATCACAAATGAAAGTGTGATGTCGTAGATGTACTGTCCTTTTTGTATACAGTTCATATTCTACATGTAGTGTTGTTATTGCTTTAGTGTGCCTAGCTTTGAAGGTGTCATTTTTCATATCAATTCATTAAGTATATGAAGTTTGACCAAAGATTAATCTAAATGTGTCAATGTAACCTTTTAATGATTTTATTAGTCTAGGATAGGTCAAGATATATTGAAAAGGGTCATTATTCCAAAAGGGACCTTGTGACAAGTTGTTAAGTGGATGACAGATTGATAAGCTTCATTATTCTCAATACAGTTATCCACGAGTTCATTCATTCCATGCTTGTTGTTACAGATGTGTATCGGTGCTTGACATGTTACCCTTCAATCTAATTCATGGACTGACTCCAACAAGTTTTGGGGTAGCTGAAGTTTGGCCTGGTTGCAAGGTGCAACATTCTTCTTTTGAGTGGTGATTAAGTTTTACATTTAGGTTAATAAAGAACAGTTTAACAATTAGGTTGATGAATTCTCAGCTTGGTACTCTGCTAATGAATGAATGCTTGACGTCATTTATTTTGGAGACGCTATATAATAATGCATCAAATCAATTGCTGTGAAAACGTTGTCTGGATTTTTTTTAGCTGTGACATGTTTATCTTTTGCTTAGTCACTGGATTTAGATTTGGAATATTGTTTTCTATTTTGACGTGATTTGCGTTGGATATTTGGGTCCATAAGGATTGTATTTGTTTCTCATTCTTTTCTTTCCCAATACTTATACAGTTCTCGAAAGCAGCTACGCAAATCAAGGAAGCTATATCTGACCTTCCTGTTGCGACAGAGGAGGATGACACAGAAGAAGCAACTTCTCTGAAAGATATTACAGTTACAGTAGATGAAGGTGGTCAAACGCTTGCCACAAATGAGGATAATAATGGTGTTGAGGAAGCTGACCCATTTGGACTTGATGCTCTGATTCCTGAATCCACAAAGAAAAGTGCAAAGAATGACGGAGCTATCAATATAAGAAAGGAAGACGAGGAAGAAACTAAGCGAATCCTTAAGTTACAAAGAAAAGCCCTGATAACTTGTCTAGAGATTGCTGCTCGGCGGTATAAAACACCTTGGTAAATCTTGCTACTATGTTCTGATGTATTTATTTTTTACTTATGTTTGTCATTTTGACATTATTTGTCCTTGCTTTAATTTTCTCTACACAGGTGCCAAACAGTAATTGATATTTTAGTGAAGCATGCCTCTGATAATGTGGCAAGATTTACAGCTCATCAAAGGGATGCCGTAGAGAAATTGTGGGCTTCCATACGGGAGCAACAGACCCGCAGGAAGCAAGGAAAGTCAGTTAATGGAAAACTTGATGTAAATGCTTTTGAATGGCTTCAACAAAAATATTCTACTGAGAAGATTAGCATTAGGCATTCTGTTGGAGGTAGTGGAGACCGGCGTGCCACTCAATGGCTTGGTTAGGTTTTCTTGCGACATTTTCTGTAAGAGAAATAGAGGATGGTGGTAAATCAAAAGAAACTTCAAAATGGTCATGACAAGAGTAAAATGTTTTCTTCATTTTGTTGCTAGTGTTGTAACTTATAATAGGTCTCAGACATCTCTCCTGACTGAGTTTCACCCAAAACATTGGTAGAAACTTTATAAAATTTGATTTTCTTCCCTCCTCATTAGTAAATTTAAGTTATAAGTATGTCATTAAAACATGAAATCATGTATTGGAAAATGTGATTATGCATCTGCATGTGCAAGCAAAATTGTATGACTATCAATTTGGACAAAGCAAACTTGGTTATAACTAGATTTAAAGTAATAAATGTTGCAGAAGGACTTGTAATTATTCAGACAATCAATTAGGAATTTCAATTTCAAAAGTCATCAACAAAAAGATCAAATGGTGTATGTTTTTCATTTTATCTGAAGTTGTTTGAGATAAAGATCAAATGGTTCATGCAACTATCAGCATCAGGATTGGATAAAGGTACTACTTTCAATTCCCTCTCATTTTCTAATCGATATTATCTGTCTCAACTGATCTGTACATCTTTCCGAAAACCCATTAATCGATATTATCTATCTCAACTGATCTGTACATCTTTCCAAAACAACCCATAATATGAATTACACTGTACACATGTCTTGGAGACACTTTTCAAAACCAGTGAGCTCAAAGATAGTTATCGTCCACCCCTATCATACCTCTTAATCTGCTTATGCTTGAGTGTCTTAGAAATATCTATCAACATATGTTCCCCTCTTCAAGTCCCACTTTTAATTTGTTTGAGGTTTTAGTTACTAATGCGAAGCATGTTTGTTGCCTTTGATGACTTAGTTTTTTAACACATGATGTCCGCGTATAGATCGTCTTGTGCTCGTTATTATTATTTTTTCTTTTTGTGTAAGCTTGTGCTCGTTATTGTGCCAGGACATAACTTAAGCATGAGCTACTTAATGTTGCCTCGTTTTATGGCATCTTCTCTTGGGTCAAAAGCTTAAGTTTTTCCCGGATGAAAAATACTACTGTACATTGTGGCAAACATTGTAATTCCCACCATTATCCTAAAGAACGCAGATCTAATACCACCATTCTATAGTAAAATGAGAACTTATAATGTTATTAGTTTCTAAGAAATTTCATAGTCGGCGAACAATACTTTTCTTTGACATTCTAATTGAGAAGGTGGTATAGTGGTTACGGTCCTGCTTGTAAATTGCATATGTTAGTTTATACCTATCGCCACCTTCATGAGCAGAATCTATTTATCTTGTACCAAAAAGATGCATAATTGAGTTCAACTGATAACTAGTAATTCAAAGGCTTCGATAGAATGCGGCTCAATCTTACAATTCACTGTGAATCTTTCTCAAAGTACAATAACGACTCTTATTAGTCAAGAACCAGGATACATTTGTTGTCAGATGCATATAGCATAAACTTGACCAATACATTCTGAACCAAATACGAAACAAAGATGATTAAACTTTATATATAGATGTTTAATGCAACAATCAGCTATATTATTCACCTTTAACCAAGTAAAGATAATCGTACAAGCTATAGATAAAACCAAAATTATCAAATCCTTCTATTAAATAGGCACATCAAATGAAAATTCAAAATTGCAACTAAACCCAAATTAATAAATCCATGTTCCGCATGACCAAAAAACACAGGGAAAAAGAGTGGAAAACGGTTGAAACTCATTTGACTAAAATTCCTATTATCCTTTTACCTCTTGGTTTCAGTCCCAATCTTCCTCACTCAACTGATCATCATTATCCTCATTAGGTGGCCTAACAACCAAAACAACATTCCCTAAACACTCAGTAACACCCAATTCCTTCAAAAGCAAACCCCTCTGAACCTTTAAACCAACATCACTACCTTCATCTTTAACCAAATAAAACCCTTCATCATTCTCCACTACCCTCTTATTCCTATCAGCCACCACCAATATAGGTTCCTCCTTATACCATCTATTCGCCTTCCATGGCAAAACTCTAGCATCCAAAAACGAAACAACAACACCGCCTTTCCCCACATCAACCACCGGCCCCCAACCCGGTAACACCACCCATTTCTCCCACCCTTTCTCCGCTACCGCAATACCAAACACACCTTCATTTCTAATCTCAGAAGGTGCTGCCAAAATCACTTCAACTCCTTCCTCAGCTTTACACACAGGCAAAACAACCACCGAATTGGCCTCCGCCACTTCACCAATCTTCAACCTCACCACCGGAACAGGCACCTTCAACGTAATAGCTTCAATCTCTTCCTCTTCACCTTCACCTTTCCCATTCAGTTCCTCAAAAACAACCTTCCTAGCTTTCTCACTTTCCACAACACCGAGCGCTTTTTCAAGCGCTAAAACTCTCTCATCAGAAGGGTTTCTATGTTCCTTACTCTGTCTATAATACATATAAGCAAGACAATCTCCGGGAAGAGTATAATCAAAACTCTCCCAGTTCTTCTCCCCACGTCTACTCGGAAAATCCTTTATAGAACGCGCGAGATCCTGAGAACCTTTCCCATCATATCTCTTGTCCACAAGAAAACACGCGGCCGAGGCGCGTTGCGGACCGCTGAGGAGACGAATTTCGTATAAAACCTCAGCGCCACCGTTATCGAAGTAAGAGAGAATCTCTTCGTCGAGGTTGGACTGTACTAGAGTGTCGCGGACTTGAGTTGCGACTATGATGCGATTCTGTTCAACGCCGCTAATGCCGGTGGTTTCTTCGATTGTAGGAGGCGAAAAGCCTTCGCGCATGAGGGAAGTGATGAGAGGTGCGTATTCGTGCCATACGCCGAGACGGTTAGAGAGGATGTCGATTTTACCTGGGATGTCGAGGTTTTGGAATCTTGATGGGAGAGGAGTTGGTGGTGGTCGGAAGGGTTGATATAGTTGCTGTTGTGGTTGTTGTTGGAGCTGTTGATGTTGTTTGCGGTAGGATGAGGAGTTGTTGGCGACGGCTGAGATTGGTTTAAGGTGGCGGTGATTGGTGGAAGAGGAGGAGGATGGTAAGGTGAGGATTTTACCGTTGAGAAATTTGAGATTGATGGATGGTGAGAGAGAGTGCATCTTGGGAGTGAAGTGAAGAATGGATTGTGTTGCGTGCGTTACCTTATCTGATACTAGCTGTTATCGGTTTGGTAGATTTTACAGTGAACCAGAGTCTTTCCCTGTTTCATGTTCATTAGAGGGATAACTGAAACAACTAAAAATATCCAAAACTAACTCCGTGGACGATATTCAACCTCACCCACACAAACTTATGACTATTCAATATTCATATATCTAATATTTCAAAGGTTAATTTGTAGTACATTTCATTATTCGTGTGAAAAAAAAATGTTTTTTTTGAAGAAAAATAAAATTAAAGAAAAAAATTACCCTATTAATTTTGAATTGGAGATTAATAATTTATTCATTTTATTATATATCAATAACATTCCCACCTTGTATGAAGTGGAGCTATAAAAATAATAGTAATGTGAATATGAATATAAACTATGGCAGATTTTAGGTTTAAAGTGATATCTTGAATTTTTATCATGTTTTTTTGGTTTTAAAGTGAATATTGTCAAATATATTTTCATAGTCGAGTTGTATAGTTGGTCAAGAATAGGCATTAATTGGATTGTGAAACCATGCTAAGATCTAAACAACTATCATGCACATTATGGTCCGATCATAAGACTCAACCACCATACCATCACATCACGTATGACGGTCGAGGACATAAGGAGCCGATGAGGGTTTTATGCAACCCGACATCATTGGACGAGTATAAGATCAATCAGAATACCAAGAGATATAATGACTTGTGACATATCAATACAGACGTTATCATCTTCCTAAAGTCACATTTATGGTCCCAAACCCCCTAAATACATCCAAATTCGATACAACGTAGCTCTTCTTATCTTTAGAGCAGAGTTGGCAGTTTTGGTGTTTTCAACTATTTTTAGCTAGAACATTTGACACCCACCGTGGGACCTAAGTAAAACTCTCCCATGCCACACTTCATACACATAGTTGTGTCTTTGCCAGAAGACCCACGTTCAGATATGGCTCAGTTACTAGCCATTCTGGAGGTCATTCGACAACAAAATGAGACGTTGCATGACAACGTACAAGTTTTACAACAACAAAGTCAGGTGGATGATGACTAGGAAGAAGATGTTCTCGAACCACAACCCATTTCTCAGGAAATATGGGATGATCAGGCTCCCAAGAACTTTAAGGCGCCCTCGTTGACTTCTTATGATGAGAAGTCAGATCCTCAAGAGCACGCCATAGCCATTAATAACCAAATGGCTATAGTCGCGCCCTATGACTCCTTAAAATGTAAGCTCATGGTCGTTACCTTTAAAGATGTAGCTTTAAGATGGTATATGAGCCTTCCCCGACTTTTCATTGAAAGCTATCAAGATTTAACAAAAAACTGGTACAACACTTCTCGACGAACAGACGTCGGAAGGTGTCTACTATAACTTTGTTCAATGTTCGACATAAAAAGACAGAATCATTGCGTGAATACTTTGCAAGATTCGATGAAGAAACCAACAAAGTCTCTCATCCCAATCAAGAACTGTTTGTTGGAGCTTTCTAACATGGATTACGAGCCGGACAGTTCAATGAATCACTTGCACAGAAGTCGACAGTCAACATGGACAAGATCACAACCCGAGATGAGTGTTATATCAAAGGAGAAGAAATTAATCAAGAGAAAAGAAGTCGGGAAATTAATGAAAAGACGAGGAACAAAGAAGAAGGATCAAATAGGAGAAATGAGCACCCTCGTGTTACCTTGCATGAACGACATGCTTCCAGACCGTATAGACAGGCAGAAGATTCTGATAGAAACCTTACCCCCACTAAATACACGAAGAACATACATACTTAGAGAAGTGGGTCATCTGAATATGTTATAAGAACCATATCGTCCTAAGAGAGCAAATGCTATCATGGGCAAACAACCCGAGGCCTGGTGTGACTATCATCGAATTCATGGTCATCATACTGATGATTGCCAATAACTAAAAGGAGAAATTGAAGCCTTTATTCAGAGGGGTCATCTTGTCTTAAATGAAAGATTCTCGGTCCTAGAACAACAAAATGAGTCATCGACGAGGGGGTCCAAGTTCAGATAAGTCGTCCAAGAAGAAGTTACATGCTGAAGAAGGTCATGAAACAAAGACTATTCGTTACACACTGAACACCATTGTTGGAGGTGGAAAAACTAGTTCGGCAAGAAAAAGGTATGTCCGGACAGTAATGCACATTGATCGGAAATCTCAGGAAGAACCAGAGGGAAACAATAACATGGTTAGTTTTTCAAAACAAGATGTTGTGGGAGTTTTAGCTCACGAAAATGATCTCATAGTTATAAAAGTTCAAATAAGATACTGGAGTGTGAAGAGGGTATTGATGGATCTTGGGAGTTCGGTTGACGTACTCTACTGGGATGTTTTCAAAGGAATGGGACTCGACACGTCCGAGTTGTTACCTTTAAAATGAAGCCTAGTAGGATTCTTGGGAGAACAAGTACATGTGTTGGGATACTTACCACAACTGACCACTTTCGGCAACTCGACCCATTCAAAGACAATCTAAGTTAGGTACCTGATAGTCAATGCCATTTCACCTTACAACATCATTATTGACCAACCATCCTTCAACGCCTTGGAAGAAGTGCTTTCTACTTTATACCTCACCATGAAGTTCCCACTTAGAAATGGCTAGGTTGGAATAGTAAAAGATGATCAGGGCTTGATAAGAAAATGTTATAAGGACAGTCTAAATTTGAAAAAGAAAAGTCATGCTGGAAGTGCTGACCTAGACAACAATTTCAAAGTTCATCCAATGGACATAGATCCTCAGTAAGATTCGTCCGAGGATAGTCTAACACCTAATGAAGAAACCAAGCAAGTTCAAATCAGACACTTGTCCTCTGAAGTCACACACATCGGAGTTAACTTGTCCCCTGATGAAGAAAAGGAGATACAAGTTTTTGGAGTGGCCTATTTTTTTTCCATATTACCCTTTGATAACTGCATTTTTATTTTTAAAATAAAGCATTTTTTCTTTTAAAAATAAAACAAGTTACAAATGAGAGGTGGGTCGATTAAGCAGTTATTAATTATATCGTTTCTTATATATGGGCGAATGAAAGATAAGATATAAGAGAGTAAAATTTATGGGAGAAAGTAACCGAACAGATGCCGATGGTATCAAAAAAGAGAACAGATCTGATTATATTCATCTTCCTGCCTATAGAAAATCTTCTATTTATATTTGTTCTCACTCTCTCAATTTCTTATCTCCATATATTCTTTTATCACATGTTCTTTTCTATTTATTTGATATTTATTTTTATTATTTCCATTGATAGTAAAGAGGTTTGAAGAAATATAAAAGTCATGGATAAAGAGTAAACTTATTTTTATACCTTAAAGTCATGTATTGTTGAACCACAATATCAATTAATTCTCAACCAATAATATAATATGATCTTCATCTTGCTCCTACATTATCTTACCATAGATAAAAACTTATATTCCGTCCTATTTTTAAACTATAGAATGACCATAAAATAAAATTACAAATAAATTAGGAAGATGATGGCTTTATCCATGCAAAGATTGAACATATAAAGATGATGGATTTATCATAGCAAAGATTGAACATGCCAGCAAATGGCATCTTTTCAAGATAAATTATCATATTATCATTATAAAATTGATAAAATTTTGACGTTGAAAGAAACTACTTTAGTGCATATGGTGTACACTTTAATGTTACATAATTGATTCATTTAGCAGAATTTACAATATGTACTTTAATCTATAATTAAAATAGATCAACTATTTTATTTATCTGTTATATTTTATTGTTCTGATATTTTTATTTGATAGAAAATAGAATCATCATACATTTTTTATGAGATAAACCATTTCATATTAATGAATTGTTCAATAATTTATATTTTATTCAATGAGGATGATACAATAGAAATGTAACTTTTATCAAACTATAGAATAAAATAGTAAAATAGAGAGAGTAAAATATGGATGTTCAATATTCTGAGGTTAAACATGATTTATTCAATGAGTCTTTTTCAATTCTATTTTACTCTTTAAAATATAATTTAATTAATTCTAAAAAATACTAATAGTGAAAATGCAGTTTTTTTCCATAAAATGGTAGTTTTCTTTTTTTAAATGGTTATAACTACATACAAAAGTTAATTACATTACACGAGTATAAATTAATGGCACCTGGATAAAACAAAATCATATAAAAAATTCTTCATGTTTATTTTTTTATTAAATATTTTATTCTCTCTCATTTTCTTTGAAAGATCACTAAACTCATATCGAAGTAATCTTGCTAATTACATAGTACAATTTTTTTTCTTCCAAATATAGATCATTGGAACAATTCTTAGATAGACACAGACATACAAAACATATATACACACACAGCCAATCACAATTATTTTATTAATTAAAAAATAAAAATAACTCTTTTTCTCTCCTCCATAATCATAACCACCCAATGAATCCAATTAAAAAATAAATTAAATTTAAAAAAAAAAAAAAAATTTCTCTCTTTTTATTGGATGTGTGTAAGAATATGGATTTAGATATATTTCCATGCAACAATTCATGTGGTTTTAGTATGGTACCTTTCAATACATTTATTTATAAGTAACTATTGTCCAATTCTTTAGCAGTAAAATAACAAAATATGTACTAAAGCTATTAATCATAAGTAACTACCATAAGATCAAAAGAATATCATTTTTAGACAATGTCATGATTAAAATATATAGGTTTGGTTAGGTCACTAATATATTTTTCTCTATGCATGAATTTTTTTTTTATTGTCTAATATAAAAAAAAGGACTCTTGCAATAATTTTCGATCATCTACATTCAAATATTATTATACCTTAAACATACTAACATTTTTTATAATAAAATGAGTAAAAATAATTGATTGTTATAAGTATATTAAAATAATTCATTTTATTCTCTTCTCTATAGTAATTTACTTATATGTTCTATACAAATTAATACCTTCTATATAATATCTTCTACACAATTACATATCACAAATTTTATTATATAAATATTTTAAATTAAGATCAAAATTAAATAAAAAAAATATGTTTATGTTTTAAATAAAAAATATATTTTTTGATTTAAAGTATATTTGACGGTTTCTAAATAATATAATTTATTAATGCAACATATAATAATAACCTCATAAAAAGATATATACACCTTTAATTGGATCTCTGTGTCTAATATGATTAGTTTATTTTAGCATGACATTGACATCATCATATAAATAGTTTATTTTAAAATCAAACTTATAAAAATTGACACGATTAATATTTCTATGCGGTGCATCTTAAAAAAGCGGACAAACGGGCACGAGAGTGCCCGTTTGGACGCTAGCCAATTATAATTTTCAACCATATTTAAAATAAATTGAGTAGAGAACACAAATATTGAACCAGAAAGAATGTTTAAAAGATAAATTGATTACCATAGGCAAGGTAGAAAAATGGATTTTGTTGGCAATTTTTAGTAGTGTGTTGTTGCAAATAAGAAAACAATTTCACCATAAAAATGCTCACTTGTTTTTTTTGTATTATATGGCAGTTTGTTTTATTGAGTTTAAGTGATTTATCATATTTTATTAGCATTTGTAACCACCCAGCAGTTAGTGGGATGTGTATGGTGTAAATATAACAGCAGTTAAATGTTAATTTAAGAAATAAAATATGCAAGACCAAACAAATGTATCATTTTATATATCTAATAGATAATTGAACACATAAAAAATATATTAGGAAAAAAAAATTAAAATGAAAAAAATTAAAATACTACATTAAAAGTATAATAAATTTGCAACAAAAAGAAAAAGTTGGAAGAGTATCATTTACTATAAAGAGGTTATTAGAGCACATAAAGATACATTCACTGCAAATGATACATCCAAATCTAAATTAATTTAAAGAGTACAATCTTTACCTAAATTAATTTTCTTTAATGTAGTTAATTCTACAAATAAATTGTGTAATAACTACATACAAATAATAGAAATTAAACAGTAAAAATAATGTTAGAATAACAAATAATAATTGTTAAATATATTACTTTAGCCTTGCATCAAAGGAAACAAAAAATAAATGGGGAGAAATCAAAGATAACTTCTCACTCCTTTGTTGTCCCATACACCATTATATGAATTTCAATTTGTGAAAATTAATATAAATGATCTAGAGCAATCAATAAAAAAAGAAATTAAAACAACACAAATAATAAAAATATTAAATAAGAGGAGAAATCCTGAGATTTGATTGAACATCTTGTCTTATTATTATTGTTTTGATGACATTATTCACTTGAAGTTTATCCATTATGTCATTTTTTTCTTCATGACCATGATATGAATATTCATTTGTAAGAAACCATGTATATGATTAAGAGAGAAAATAGTCAATTATTATGAAGTTTGTTCTTATGAGATTATGCTCATCTGTTTTTCTTATAACTTCCTTATGGTTATTTTATTTCTATTTCTTACAACATCTAGGTGGTTATTGCATATAGAAGTTACATAAATTGATGTCTTGAGTTGTAAAATATGAAATAAGTGAAAGGATAATTATGGAATAGAAAATATGCAAGACCAATATATATATATATATATATATATATATATATATATATATATATATATATATATATATATATATATATATATATATATATATAGTTATATATATAGTTATATATATAGTTATATATATATATATATATATATATATATATATATATATATATATATATATATATATATATATATATATATATATATATATATATATATTTATAGTTATAGTTATAGTTATAGATAATATTTAATTGAATTGTTTAAAATATACTCATAAATAAAATATTATAATAAATATATATTTGAGGCGATTATTCAATTCAATGTAAAAGATTGATTTGGTAACTCAAACAATCTAAAATTCAAGCTCACCTCGTAAATATAAAATAATTGAATTATGTAACATGTGACAACAAATAATTCAATTCATGGTAATTGTGACGACATATGTTTTATTTTATCTTTTAATTTGACTTCTTCAAACAAGGGAGATAATGGATTTTAATAGAGGGGAGCCAAGGGGAGGGAAGGTGAATAATTTTAATGGAGGTAAGGAAAGAGGAAAGGAGGTCAGAGATTTTTTTAATTATATATATGTTTAGTTCAAAAAAGGAGAGGGAGGAGAAGAGAGATTTTAATTGAAAATATGTTTGATTTGCAAGTGAGAAGAGAATGATTTTATTAATAGTTTATATGTTTATCCTTATGTTCTTATATAATTGATATGATATTTAAAGATGAAAAATCATAAATAATTTTTTGGCAATAAATTTTGTTATATTGAGTGATTAAAAAAATCATAAGTTATCACATAACGTTAAAAAAAATTGAGCACAATTGATTTGTAGTATAAGTCTTTGACACGAACTAAACTATATGTTTATAATAACTTTTGAAGACATAAAATTATTTTTGTGATATATGACACTAAAATACCCATAAATAACTTTCGATGATCTTATTCAAAGTGGTTAATAAATCAATTCAAACATTGAAAGTAAGTTGAGAAATGATCAAGATCAAAATCAATTTGAATAAATTCATTTTAGCTTTTTGAATCGTATCAAGCTATTCATTAATCAATTCATTTTAACTTTTGAATTAGATGAAGCTATCCATTTGACTTGATTCCTGCAAACAAAGGTTAAAATGAGTTTTTGAGCACTTTCATGAATAAATTTGCAATGATTTGAATTTATTCAAGCAAATAATCCACTTTGAACCGAGCCAATAATGATTGATTTTATATATGAAATATGTTCTATTATGCGTGTGAAAGGGTAAATGAGGAAATTAAAAATATTACATCATATGATACAAAAAATAATGATATAATAGATAAAACACACATGGATAATTTGAAAAGTTGACTGAAGTGAAATAGAAGTAGACTCAAGATTGTTCATTGAGCCCATGGGCCGTGCACATTGCAAGTCTCTTTACCCGTAGGCTCCATTCGTACTAAACACGAGAATCAAACCTATCAAGTAATTATGCATACATTTCGGAGGAGCCCTTAGCTCATGAAATTACATATCAAGAGAAACAGTTCCGATTATGTGACTTCAACACAAACGTGATTGCACATACCAATCACAAGGCGACATTCACCTTATTCGCATAATAAACACCTAACGGGTTCACATACATGTTTCATATAACGTTTACTCACCATTAGACTCTTACTCTACTAAGGTACACATCTATATATCGGACGCCCGAGCATCGCCATCTAGTTCTAACAACTTCCTAGTCATACTACTAGGTCTCACTAGTGTAATGTATAAAGGTTTCCTCATTCACCCTAGCTCCTACACTTTTATATGATTAAGTTCCAAAAACCACATAATCGAACAAAATCGATTAAGTATCATAATTAATTAAATTCTTTGACAAAAGTAATAATTTCTCATTCTAATAGATAAATTCTCATTTCAGCTTTGTATCGATATAAATTACGTGTTAAACGGACACCCGAGTGAAAAGTTATGAAATTTAGAAAACTATTTTTGGAAGACTTACAGTGTTAATCGGTTATTACCCAAAGGGTAACCAGTTACTATGTGCTTTTCTGAAATTCCAGTAGTGAAATGAGAGTTAAAGACATATTTTGGTAACCGGTTACTACCCAAAGGGTGACTAGTTAATCAGTTCAATTTTCACAAAAACTGTCAAAGTTACAACATGGTAACCGGTTAACGCCCTGGGGGTAACCGGTTACTTAAAGCCAATAAGCAAAAATTATTGGGTTTTCAACATCCAAAACCAGAGGAATTCCATTTTTTTTTTTACATAATGACAACATAATAATTATCATGGATCACATTCATACTTATACCAACTATTATATACCGATTATATCACACTTTAACCGTTTAGATCATCAATTAGCAAGATTTAATCATTTGCCCTAAAACTCTAAACTTCAAGAATTTCTAAAAACAAAAGTATCTATCTGGAACCGCCTCTAGCAATGAAGATGATGAAGATTGTGAGATGGATATTGGAAATGAAGCTTGATGATCCAAAGTTTCTCTTATTCCTCAAGCTCTTGCCATTTCTTTGTTCTTCTCTTCATTCTCTCTTCCTTCTCTCAAAAAGTTTATATGTTTGGTAACAAATGAAACAAAATGAATAATATATTGATATAACCTTTAGTTAGTAACCTAACTGGTCCAAATTAAGGGTATCAAAAAATGTCTCTAAGTCACTTAATTGATGAAACCTCTGAGTCAGATAATATTAACTAATTAATTTAAGTTCATCAGTTGCTCTAATTATTATTTTTGTAGAAAAACTCTCAGAACACACCGAAACCCTATTAATTATAATTAACATTATCCCGAACATTAAATAAATTTACGGAGTATTACAAGTAACATATTATTTCCGAGCCACTTCCAGTTTTCACGGAATTGCAGTAATTTATTTTAAAATAAGCACTCATATATGCCTAAGTGTTTCATGATGACGATATACATATAATACTAATATCAGTAATATCAATAAGATACAAAACGACGTCGTTTTGGGAAAATAATAAAAAATATAATACATATATGCCTAAGTGTTTCATGATTACAAGTAACATATAATACATATAAAAAATCTAAGACCCAAAACGACGTCGTTTTGGGAAAATAATAAAAAATTGAAAATTCCAAAACCGCTTGGACCGTCGGTTTTCCCGGTTTGATTCAATTTTGTAACAGTTTTCGGTTCCTTAACAGGTTTTGATTCCAGGAGGTTTTTAATGGTTTGTAGACCCGATACCAGCCGATTCCCAGTCCAACCGGTCGGTCCGGTCCGGTTTTCACTAGCCTAGTTTCAGCATAAAAAAAATATAAGACCCAAAACGACCTTGTTTTGCAAAAAAAAAGTTGAAACCACCAAAATCGCTTGGACCGCCTGTTTTCCTAATTTGATCCGATTTTGTAACGGTTTTCCGGTTCCTTGACCGGTTTTAATTCTATTCATTTTTTAATAGTTTTTAGACCGGATACCGGGTCATTTCCCAGTCCAACCGGCCGGTTCGGTTCGATTTTCAATACCCTTCTAACCGCATTAATGATGAGTGAATCATGAACTCACAAACACAATCAAAACATCTGCATGCTGAGTCAAATGGTTGGTAATATGAGAACTTACACGACAATGACAAATAGTACGACTTATCATGTTCAGACCATAACTCCCTCAAGAGTACCATCATGGTTGCATCCACACATCTGTCATTGTTGTTGGAAACATAAACAAACAATGTTTTGTTCATTTTTATACAAAACCTTATATTCATAAACTAATAAGATGTATGCTAACATTGTTAATATTCATGAAAAAAAAGGCCATACACATACATAAATGTATTATAGTTTGAGTTAATATTCATATTGAACACTATGTACGTTGAACATAACCAATTTTGACATGTAAAAATAATTTGAAGCCCAAAAAATATGAATCCCATATGTGAAAGCAAAATGTATAGAGCAATGTAGCGAGTATAAGTATCTATATCATGTCTGCAATAACATATACAAATTAAAATATCAAGGAGAACTTAAAGCAACAACAAATAAACACCAAACCATCAGTAATTATTCTCAACATAAATTTGTATATCTAGCAGAAATAGGATATCTCTAGTTTAGTTGTGATCCTATCCTAATATCCATGTTATGAAGAATGTAGACAATTATTCAAGTGTTATTTCTTATGCAGGGAGAAACCAATCGTATGACAAATCCAAGTTATCGCAAACTAATTATAATCTACATTTGAACTTAATTAATGAGTAATAGTCTATGTATGTCAGGAATCCTCAAAAGGTAACTTAAGAGATAAAGTTATCAAAAACTGATATAACTTAAATTCATTTATCATAAAATTTCAAAATTTCGCTTCATAACAGGGGTTATCCAAATGGTGTATACCACAATACAAAACAAAGGCGAGATTAAGAAGATTGATATGTCACAATACACCAAAGATTGTTTAAGTTGATCACCAGCACAACCAATTCTAACTACACATCTTAAACTAACAATTTAATTTATAAAAAAACATCTAGTAATTTAACAAATGAACTTACTATTGCCATTCGTTAAATCAGTAAAAAACATAACAATTAAGGATAAATATATGAAATTATAGAGTCAACTCCAACATCGTCATGAGTGGAAGGTGCATCAGGGTTTACTTTGGACATATGCCAAAAAAGAAGAAAGATAAAAAATTATCAGATTACAGAAAATCTATACGAACATATAGGTTAGCAAATATTATGAGAGCACCTTTTCAGTTGGAAAATGGTCCCTTAACTTTTTAATAGATTCTTCAACTTCTCTGAATCCAACAACATATATTTTACCATACTTAGGCTGATAAACAACTCTGATTGCTAACTCTTTATCTAACATTGATTCTTATGGATATGGAAATTCAAGTGGATCGTCTTCACCAACCTAAAAAACGAGCACATCCACAAACTATTAGAATATATAACTCAACTTATAACCACTTTAACACATACATAGAAATACCTCGACTAACATTGCCTTCAAATCAACGACTGATTTTCCAATAAGCTTTGCAAAATCATTGTCCCAAAAGATAAATTTGGCTCTCTGTTTGCCGTCGACAACACAAACCTCTAATTTGTACATGTGTCAACAAATAACATAAATAAGATGTGTTATACAACATCAATACAAATTAACATGGTTAGTGCAAAATGATTTAAACATATATAACACCTTGGCACAAGTTTATGGGTTTTATGGTTTGAATAACACATAAACTTCCCATCTCTGTGTGTCACACTTTTAGTACATTGGCCACAACCTTGATAATAACACTTGGATTGTCTAGATTCTAATTTTCCCAACTTGGCAACAATCACAATGGTTGTCTCCTATTTATTAAAGATATAATATATTGCAGTTAGAGATAAGAATTAATATTAAATAGGTATAGAAATTTAGTTATCAACATATAAAACCAAATTAACAAAATATGATACACATACATATTGTAGACTGAGAATATCATAAACACTCATTACTTATGCCTTCCATATGAATTTATCACAGTCGAAGTAATGAGAGTTTTGAGTAACATATTTTGGAAGGAAGAACTTGATAATATAAGTGCATCTCCTTTGAAATTGGATATAATATAAGTCACAAATGAATATCAGACCAAAAAATAAACAAAAAAATAAAAGATGCATGTACCTTTCTTTTAACTTTTTAATTCCATCAATGTTAAAGTCATTAATTAACAATTTTGTCCCATTCCATGCATTTGACACATTCAATGAAAAATTTCCTAAAGATATGCAAAATAGAATAACTTAGTTGAGGTATATTAATGTTGGAAATTCTCAAAAACCTATGGAGAATTTAAATCAATCTTTATGAACAAGATTATTGCACAATGGAAATTAAAAGAAAATTGAGAAGATAAAGAGTTAGGGTTTAAAGAGAAAAAAGAAGATGAATATTCTGCAGAGACCTCTCTACCAACAAACTGTGGAAACTTTTCTTTAATTCAGTTGCAATTGCAAATTTGTGAATACAATATTTTGGAATGAATACAAAATAAAGGTTACTCCCTATTTATAGAATTAGGTTAACTTGAACTCCAATTTAAAAGCCCAAAACTATAAAAGCCCAAAATTTATATTTTAGCTAACATTACTAAAATAGGCCTAAGTCGAAATCTATGTGAAGCAACTGCTTCGACACTTTGACATACACACACTAGGCTAATTCGACACTTCCTTATTCGAGATCTAACGACTTCAACACAAGGAATTACAATTTAACACACCACCTAATTCATTGTGTTTAAGTTGTCTACATTCATCCTAGACTTTGCTTCTTGAATACTTCGATTTTCACTCCCTTCGTCATGATATTTAAAATCTGATTCTCAGTTCTTCGGTGTTCCATATTCATATTCCCTTCTATTACCTGCTCCCGGAGATAATGGAACCTCATTTCAATGTGCTTGCTTCTGCCATGCACTATCGGATTCTTCACCAGATTGATAGCTAACATGTTGTCGATCTTCACGGTAATTGCTCCATGAATCTTCAATGTAATCTCTTCGACCATATTCACCATCCATGTTGCTTGGCATGCACAAAGAGAAGCAATCATGTACTCTGCTTCGCATGATGACAATGCCACTACTGGCTCCTTTCTCAAACTCCAAGCAATTGGTGCACCACCTAACATTAACACATATCCAACTGTGGGTTTTCGATCCTCAACATCATTACAACAACTTGAGTCGGTGTATCCCACTATCTTGCATTATTTTCCTTCATAAGTTGCAGGAAACAAAATGCCATAATTGAGAGTTCCATTCAGATACCTTAGTATCCTCTTCGTCGCTGCTAGGTGTGATACCTTTGGATTTTGTATGAATCTACTCGCCGTACCTACATTGTATGCTAAGTCTGGCCTTGTGTGACAAAGGTATCTTAGAATTCGATCCCAAGAAAATATATGAGATTTCTCAAGTCTAACATTTCAAACTCCTCACTCGGGTCATGTTTGAAATCTTCGATCTTCTTCTTGTAACTTCATCTTAGTTACCTAATAAGTCTTCTATATTAGGTTGGATCGACATCATCTTCATCTGATTCTTTCGACAATTGTAATTTGGGATCAATTGGAGTCGAAGTTGGGTTGCAATCTTGCATCTCAAATCTCTTGAGTATTTCTCATGCATATCTTCTTTGGTGCATCATCAAACCTCTACCACTCTTGTAGAATTCGATCCCAAGAAAATATATGAGATTTCTCAAGTCTAACATTTCAAACTCCTCACTCGGGTCATGTTTGAAATCTTCGATCTTCTTCTTGTAACTTCATGTTATCAACAGATCATCGACATAGAGACATAGTATAAGAAATTTTCCATTGCTTCTTCTTACATATACTCCATATTCAGTTGTGCACTTCACAAATTCCTTCTCCCTTAGAAAGCTATTTATCTTATTATTCCAAGCTCTTGGAGCTTTCTTAAGTCCATACAGGGCTTTATGCAACCTGTACACTTTTCTTTCTTCGCCTTGTTTTACAAACCCAACTGGTTGTGCAACATAAACTTCTTCGTCTAAGGGGTCATCGAGAAATAAACATTTCACATCCATCTAACATGTGTGCCAATTGTTCATGTTCGCTAGACCAACAACCAACCTGATTGTTTCGATCCTAGCAACAGGTGCAAAAACTTCATCAAGGTTGATCCTTTCCTTCTAAGAAATCCTTTCACCACAAGTCTCGCCTTGTGTCGATTTACTTCTCCTTTAGGATTTAGATTCACCTTATATACCCACTTCATCTCTTCATTCATTGCTTTCACCCACTTTGAATCTTTCAATGCATCAACTGCATTAACAGGATCAAAATCAACATAGAAAGCATATTGCTTCACCTCTAACTTCTTCTTGTCGAACATCTCTTTCGATTTCACTAACCGGTTCTTCACATAAGATTCCAACTGAAACTTTCTTGACATTTTTAGTCCAATCCCACTATTTAAGTTCATCTATGATCACGTTCCTGCTGATCATAACTTGCATGTTCACTGGGTCGAACAACTTGTAACCTTCAGTCGATGATATCCTATCAGAATCATTTGACTAGACTTATCATCAAGCTTTCTTATCAACTGATCTGACATATGTCTATATGTTATAGATCTAAACACCTTCAGATGACTAAGGCTAGGCTTGACACCAAACCAACATTCTTCTGGCGTGATTCCTTCTAGCTTCTTCGTCGGGCATCTGTTCAAAATATATGTTGTAGTCGACACCGTTTCTCCACATAATTCTTTGGGTAGATGCTTGCCTTTCAACATATTTCTCATTATGTTCATGATGGTTCGATTTTTCCTTTCTACAATTCAATTATGTTGTGGAGTGTAGGGTGGCACCAACGCATGCATAATCCCTTCTTTCACACACAATGCATCGAAATATTTCGACACATAATCTCCACCACCATTAGTCCTCAGAATCTTGATCTTTCGACCATTTTGTCTTTTGACCATAGATTTAAACTTGGCAAATACCTCAATCACTTCACTTTTCTTTTTGATCAGGTAAGTCCATAATTTTCAGCTGAAATCATCTATGAATGTGACAAAGTATATGTTGCCTCCAATCGAATCCACCTGGATACAACCACATACATCAGAGTATATGACTTCAAGAATTGCCTTCGACCTACTTCTTGCATCCTTGCCGAAGCTATTCTTGTGTTGCTTAGCCTGAACACATTATTCACACACATCATTTGGAATGTTAATTTCTGGCAATCCTGAAACCATATTTCTCCTCTTCAAATATCTGATGTCTTTGAAATTGAGATGACTAAGTCTATAATGCCACATCCATTCATCTCTGCTAGCTGTAGTTGCAAGGCATTTATGCTCCATCACATTTAGTTTGATCGTGAAGGTTCTATTCTGAGACATTGGAGCCTTCAAGATCAACCTACCACCTATGTCGAGAACTTTCATCATCTTGTCTTTAATTGACACCTTGTAGTTCTTTTCGATCAACTGCTCTATACTGAGCAAATTGCTCTTCATACCTGGTATGTATAACACATTGGAAATTACTGACATTTTGTCATCCTTCCTCATAATCAAAACATCACCAATACCTTCAGCAGCTAGGGTATTATCATTTGCAAATTTCACCATGTTCTTCATCGAGGGCTTTATCTTGACAAACCAATCTTTCCTTCCAGTCATGTGTGATGAGCATCCTGAGTCCAAGTACTATTGGTCCTTGAATCTCTTTTCATCTCTCGTTGTAACCATCAACAACATTTCTTCTTCTTCATGTTTATCCAACTTAACTTCACTTTCTTGATTCTTCTACTTTTCAAGACAATCACTAAAATAGGGACCATACTTCTGACAATTATAACATTGTATGTGACTTTTGTCAGGTTTTCGAGCACCACCTATTCCTCTACCCGCAACACCGCCTCTTTGGTTGCCTTGGCTCTAGAGTTTTCTTTAATTCAACCAACCTCCTTCTTGCTGATTTCGATCAGTTGAATTGTTGTAGCCTCATCTATCTTTGTTGTCGATCCATTTTCCTTTTCCTTTCTTATCTCTTGTTGATTGAGCTTACAGAGCCACATCACTCTTCGACTTTCCTGCAGCTCTTTCAACTATTCTTTGTTCATGAGATTCAAGCATCTCTTGAAGTTCTTCCTTTGTCAATCTTTACATATCTTTCGACTCTTCCTTTGTCGTCGAACTTTAGAACCAACGATCTCAAAATCTTTGAGACAACTGCTTTGGTCGTCAGCGCTTCTCCATATACTCTGATTTGATTCACAAGTTTCATAACTCTTGTGAATAAATCTGTAATACTTTCGCTTTCTTCCATCTGAAGCAATTCATAAATTTTCTCGTGAGTTTGTAACTTCACCACTTTCACCTTCTTTGCGCCTCCAAACAGCTTCTCCAAAATTTCACATGCTTCCATTGTTGATTCTGCATCATCGACCTTCTTAAAATTATTTGGATAAATACATTGATGGATTATAATGAGAGCTTTATAACCTATCTTCTTCAATTCTTTGTGCGTAGTCTTTTCTTGATTCGTTGTATTTTCCGCAAGCGTTGTTACTCTTTCCTCACAAGATCCCATAGATCTTTATAACAAAAAACAACATTTATATGCTTGTACCAATTCTCATAATTATCTTTCTTGAGAATCAGAAGGTTTGCTAGAAAATGCCCATTTAGATGTTTCATCGCCATCTCAATTATTGCCCTTGAATCGCTCAAACCGAAGCTTTAGATACCAGATGTTGAAAATTCCCAATACCTATGGAAAATTTCAATCAATCTTGATGAACAAAATTGTTGCACAACGAAAATTAAACGAAAATTGAGAAGAGAGAGAGAGTTATGGTTTAAAGAGAAAAAAGATGATGAATATTCTGCAGAGACCTCTCTGCCTACAAACTGTGGAAAATTTTCTTTGATTCACTTGCAACTGCAAATCTGTGAATAACAGTGTATTGAAATAATTACAAAATAAGGGTTACTCCCTATTTATAGAATTAGGTTAACTTGAACTCCAAGTTAAAAGCCCAAAATCCCTATTTTAGCTAACATTACTAAAATAGGCCTAAGTCGAAATCTGTGTGAAGCAACTGCTTTGACACTTCAACACACACACATACACACATACTAGGCTAATTCAACAATTCCTTGTTCGAGCTCTAACAACTTCAACACGAGGAATTACAATTTAACAATTAAAAATATGATTAGTCAGAGCAGTTAAACAATATCATAAAAAAATGAATATGATTACCTTATGCTCCTTTAATCCTTGCATTTTGCAACAACACAATAACATGTGTTTTCTAATTTGTTATTGTCGTAGAAATTGCAGAATTTGGATGCAAGATCATCCCATAATGTACAGTGAACGACAAAAGCACTGAGATTCATTACAGATAATCGTTAATTGAGATTAATAATCATAATAAAACGTAATACACACATAGTGATAGAAACAAAAATCGTGCATCCGAATTTATTATTACCTCATGTTTGACATTGTAAAAACAACCTTGTTCTTGTTATGTGTACCATTCAATTGAACTTGAATTACTTCATTAACTCCACCAATCACATATAAGAATGAAGAAAAAAACAAAATAAATGAAGAAAAATTAAATTAAATATTTAATAATGATTCATCAAAAGAAACTGATAATAGATTACCAACTAAAATTATGGACAAAACCTCTTGTAAGAATGTCTTCGAAACTTGTGAACCTAAAACTGTTCAGAGGAATGTTTGGAAAATCTGCAGCTCATGCAGAAGTTGTACCACAAAAAATAGTTTAAAGTTATGTGTTGTAGCTTGAATGTCAAATCTTTTTTAGGCACCTTGAAATTGTGAATGATGTATGTCTTTTCCACTTTAAATGTGTCTTTATGTTTTGGAATCAAATGTGATGGTACAACTATTTGGATCATGTCTCTTTAAAGAATCAATAAAAACTAACAAACACATTAATACCAAAACATAATAATGAAATATTTGTTAATTTTTCAGCTGTCTGCAATAAACAGTTTAAACAATGATGAAATTGACTTAAAAGATTCAAACTGTTATGGGTAATTACATGATACATTCGAGTCAATCACCACCATTTCCAAATGTTATTTGTTAGCCATTGTTGCAACCGACCACAAATCTTTGATTCTAACAACAATCTTCCATAAATCCTTATAATCATTTATGTTCATAATATCTTCAACTAGGCGAGCCATTAAAAACCATATATAAGTCGCAATACAAACATGAATCAGAAAAACTTCCACAACACATATTTAAATCAATTTCATTTGAATGAAAACTTGAAAGAAGGGGGACGAAGGAGGAAGAAGAAAAACGAAGTACGAAGAAGAAGGAAACCAACCTGAACGATCTGCAACGATGATGACTTTGTCGTTTTAACGATTAACTGAAAGTTGGTGGAAGAAGAAGTAGAACAATGGAGGAAGAAGGGATGCAAAAATAGTGAAGCTGGTGAGAGATTCAATTGATGATATAAACGGTGCATGCAGTAAACTCAACTCTCAACATTATAATTATGAATGCATTATGTTAATTATATTCGAAAAGCAGAAATAAAATCAATTTACTAATCTATAATAAAAAGGGCACATTAATCGAATCAAATTATTGATTTTTTATTAGATATTAAATTTAATATTTAATCATACTTATAAAATATTATTTATAAATGGTTGCAATGGACTACTCAAATCTTTTACTAGTGTGATTATTTATTTTAGGGATAAATATACAAAACCCCCCTGTCATTAGGGCGTGATTTGGTTTTCCCCCCTTTAAGTTTTTTTTAATAGAGACCCCCTCATAAAATCAAAAATCAGATTTTACCGCCCCCTATTACCTCAATGCTGACTGGGTGATGGGTGACTGGATGATTAAATGCTGACTGGGTAAATATTTAATATAATATTATAAATAAATTAAAAAATAAAAAATAAAAATTGGGATGTAGATGAAATCTGGGTTTCCACCACAGTTGCTCTCCCACCTCCGCCGTTCTCCACCCGCAGCCCGAATTCCTCCTCCCCACCTCTGATCTCCTCAACTTACTATCCCTCCACCCATCACATGCTCCTCCCCCTCTCCACCGCCTTGCCGAAAAACGTTGGTTGGAAAGATGCAGAAGAAAGAAAAGATGCAAAGTTTTAGGTGTGAGTGTTGTAGAGTGTGTGAGTGTTATTAGAAGTTTTAGGTCAGCTGTTAAAATGGATGAAGGTTAGCTTGTTGGGAAGTGCTTAATTTGAAGTTCTGGGTTTGGTTAATTTTGTTTTGTTTTGTTGAAAGTTGAGATTTTTTTGGATTTTGGTTTCTGGGATTTGTTTAGAAGATGAAGATTTAAGTGGGTTTATGAGGAAATGGGTTATGGAATGAAGATGAAAAAGCTATGGTGGTTGAAGTTTTAGGTGTAAAATCATTTGATTACTTGGTTACAAAATCAGTTTCTAATGAGAATCTTTTGGTGGCTATTGGAAGTGGTGAGAATCTTCAAAACAAGCTTTCTGATCTTGCAGAAGCTTCATACAACATTTGGTGGTTCAGATGAAGACATAAGCGTTTGGATTGGACCGGGTTACCGATACCGAGATGTTTTTTCTTGCTTCAATGTATTTCTCTTTTGCTAATGGAGATGGTGGACCAGGTAAGTGTTTTGCATCTGGGAAGCATTTATGGCTATGTGATGCATTGAAATCTGGTAGCTCTGATTATTTTGTTAGGTCTTTATTGGCGAAATCGGTTGGATTTCAAACTATTATTTTAGTTCCTTCTGATTTAGGTGTTGTTGAATTGGGTTCTGTTAGATTGGTAGGTGAAAGCTTTGAGTTGTTGCAAACTGTTAAATCCGTGTTTTCGACACAATCGTCGGAATTGGTTAGTTGGAATAGAAAAATGTTATTTAGTTTGAATGGTTAGAAATGGAACTGTTATTGAATTTAGGAATTAGTTAGCTTAATTAATGGTGTTAGGAGTTTGAACTGTTAATGAATTATTTGGAAACTTGAACTGCTATGGAAACTTGATAGTCATGAAGTTAATTGAGTTGACTGTGTTTGTGTTTGAAATGTGAAAAGGGGGCAATGAAGAAGATGAAATAGAGTCAGTAATCCAGTCAGCAATCCAGTCAGCATTGAAGTAATAGGGGGCGGTAAAATCTAATTTTTGATTTTATGAGGGGGTCTCTATTAAAAAAAAACTTAAAGGGGGGAAAACCAAATCACGCCCTAATGGCAGGGGGGTTTTGTATATTTATCCCTTTATTTTATTATAAATAAAATGCATATTATAGAGATTTTAACTTTTGGGTTAAACTAAAAATTAAAACACTCGGCGTGAAAGTGTTGTTAACAAAAACAAAGCGTATCGAATCGTGGTTGCCGGCTGTGTAACATCATCACTTCCCACTTCTCGATCTTGTCCCTCAATACTGAGATTTAGGGTTTACCCAATCATCATCAACACTCTCTTTTCTACTGAGTTTTCTCTCTCTCACGCATCTCTCAATTCATCACCAGATTCTACATCGCGGTAAAATTCTATGTTCCTTGTTTCTAATTTCAAATTCAATTGTCAAATCCAAATAATTCATGATTCTGACTCATATATGAATGGATTCATAAGTTGTTTTTATTACTTAAACTTCGGTTATTCATTCATGATTTCTTGTAATTAGGTTTTAGAATAATGGCGGAAGATCTGGTGCTGGATACTGCAATCAGAGATTGGGTGTTGATCCCTTTATCTGTTGTTATGGTTCTGATTGGGGTGCTCCGTCATATTGTTTCCAAGCTTATGCGTTCTACTCAAACTCCTGATGCCAAAATTGTCAGAGAAGGGTATTTTTATTTTTACCTTTATTTCAAAGTTTTTTTTTTCACTCTTTTTAATTTGATATTATATGGATGCTGTGGTGATTTTAATACAGGCAAGTCATGCTTAGAGCTCGGAATTTACGGACGGCGGCAAATTTTATCCCTTCCAAGGCTTTTCGTGCTCGGAAGCTTTATTTTTGTAATGAGGTTTGTTTTCTTATTGTATGTTATAGTTTGATACTCATTTGGGAGATAGTTCAAGTAAAAATTTAATATGGCTGTTGTTGTGGGTGACAAGTTATATTTCGAGGCAATTAATTCAGCTATATGATATGAATTGATTTGTGAGGTTTCTTGGCTTCTATGCTTGGTTGTAATGTACTTAAAGTTTGTTTGTTACCCTGGAACCTTAACAAAGGATAATTGATGATGAATAATCTTCAAATTTGACATTTTTAGAACACGTCTAAAACTCATTAGAAGTTAATAACACTCTCACAAACTGTGTAGTAACTTACAGAATTATTTGCCTAACCAGTTCAACAGTGAACTAACTGTTTTGTCAATTTTTTCGTTAAAGGAAAACGGTCTGTTGTTCGTACCAAAGGGCCAAGCCCAGAATCCACAAGCACAGATGTTCTCTGATCCGAACATGGCCATGGATATGATGAAGAAAAACCTTTCAATGATCATACCACAGGTGTTGAGAATAGAGTTTGACGCTACTCTTTCATAATTTTTTTTTTTTTTTAAATCATATTCTTTGCTTGTTATTCTACCTATTGTCAATTATGAAATGCCATACTAACTCGTATTGTCTTCTCTTGTTGGGCAGACTCTTACTTTTGCTTGGGTGAACTTTTTCTTTTCTGGATTTGTAGCAGGTAATGTTTCATACTTCCTTTTGCCCCTCCTTGTATCATACTGATAGATTAGATTGGTAGTTTTCTTGTCTACATGAATTCATATTCTTCATGGTCTGTTTATGCCTGTCACTTTACAATGTCAAGATGCCAGTTCTTTTGTTTGTAAATAATTAAATTAAATATTAAATATTAAATATACAGTTGCCAACCGGAATAAGTACATAATTTATTGATTTATTGACTATGGAAGCCATATACTTGCTACGAAGATGGATGGGAAAAATAAACAAATAAAAAATACATCGAAATGGTTTTTATTGGTATTGAAAAGACATATGAGAGAGTACCTAGAGGGGTTTTGTGGAATATTTCAAAAAAAGAATCTTGGATTACATTTTAGCCATTAAAGATATGTACCAAGGGCTCAAAACTAGCTTGAGAATACAAGGTGGTAATATAGAAATGTTTCCAACAACTATAAGTGTGTACCAAGAGTCAACTTTGAGCCTCGGTCTTTTTCTCTTGGTTCAAGGCATACTTGCGTAACATATCCAAAAGATGGTATCTCAAAAGATGCCTTTTGAAGATAATATATAGCCTTTATTGGGAAGATGGGAGATAAAATAAAAGAGAAGTTAGTGATTTAGTGATAATAAGCCTAAAAATCTCAATGTACAACTAACTTCATCCATTTCAAAATGAGTGTCATAGAAGGTTTTGCAATGAAGTTGTTAAAAGACAAGACACTCTTACTAAAATGGCCTTATTAGTTATTAGCTATTGGTGCATTTCTCACAAGGCTACAATCATAGATGTAAAATAAAATATAATACTTTGGGAGTAGTGCATATAGTAATGATAAGAGGGCATGATTGAAAAAAGAAAATTAATTCTACAATGAAAATGACAATCTTTTTGAAACAAATTTTCTTTGCTAAAGTGATGCTTATTTTGAAATAGAGGGAGTATATAGAAGTAAAACGAAGCATATGAAATGCAATTTTAGCAATAGACACAATTCTAACTCATAGGAGACCTCAGAGAATATACAATACTACAAGTCTCACATTTTAAGTATGAATACTAATTTACTATTGTAGATTACTGCCATGGGTGCTCCATGATAGACTACATTTGGTTGCCATAGGATGTTGAAGTTCCACTAGATTTAACAATAGTTCTCCCATACTATTTTTTCCCTTTTTCACCTGTTTTCCTTCTTCCCTTCCTCCACCTCCACCCCTATTCCTTGCGGCTGCTGCTAGACTCCTAGCAATTTTCGTGTCTCCTTTGTGTGTCAAGACGTTGAAATCCAACCATCCCCACCATCAGTTCCTCTCGCTGCCAACCCGGAAAACTCATTCAATGAATACAATGCATAGCCAAAGATGCACCGCTTCCCCTATACCCCCTCCCTTCTACTCAATCTCCTCTGTGCCCCCCATTTTTACGACCATGAAATTGCTGATCATACATCTGATGTATAATTTGTACTGGACTTTCAAGTTCCAACAAACTTGACACTGTATTGTGGCCTGACCAACTCTGTTCCTCCATGGCCACATAAGGATTGGCCATGATAGCTTACCAGATTTAAGCTGGGACAAAGTTTGTGTTGACTTTTGTTGGAGGACTTGGTCTAGTGAGCTTGAGATTGAGTACCAATGAAGTTTCTAATAATAGAATCAGAAGCCATGATTGAAGCTTATCCATGCTATGATACCATGAAGAAATCTAAAATATGAGAGAATTGAGAGAAAGAGATCAAGGGCATTTCTCAAGTTTGATATTCTGATTTCCTTAATGAGAAAGCTTTACATTGGTCTAGTATACAAGTACAAAGTGAGTCTGCAGTGTAAACCACTAATTGGAAATTCTATTACAAACTGAGTAACAGTTACTATCAGTTATTCAACTAAAACTTAATTAACTTAACACAGAGAGAACTATTAGATTTAGACCCAACTTACTACAAGCAATCAGTACAGTTTACCTTCATACAGATTATAGCTCAATATCACTGCCTTGTTGGAAAAGGCTTTAGTTGTTGTTTTATGATATATTCATCTGCTAGTTTACAGTCTTGCATTCCCTGCTTCTGTTATTTACCTAAAAAATATTTATTACGTTTTTGCAGCCAAAATACCCTTTCCATTAACTCAGAGATTCAGGTCAATGTTACAGAATGGAATAGACCTCAGCACAGTGGATGTTAGTTACGTCAGCAGTCGCTCTTGGTAATCTTCTTTTTCATACACACACGCGCACGCATACACGTCTCACTCTTACTTGGGTTTAATTGTCATGATTGCATTGCAGGTACTTCCTCAATCTGTTTGGCTTAAGAGGATTGTTTAGTCTCATCTTGGGGGAAGAAAATGGTTTGTATTTAATGACTTGAACATTGCACATTTTTAATGATCTCGTCAACTTCATGATATGGATTTTTACTACTATTTGGTTTTTGTCAATATTTCCATTATTACTGGGATTTGGATACAGACTAGTTAGAAATTCTGATGTGTACTGTTTTTTATGCAGCTGTAGATGATACACAAAGAATGATGCAAATGGGTGGTGGATTCGGATTTGATCCTTCAAAGGTACTAATATGAGTGGTTTACTGTAGACGTTTTATAAATTTGAAGATCAATCTTGGAGATTATATTTTTATTCCAAGAATAGTTAATGGTACCCACTCCCCCAATAAACATGGTATAATATTAATATCCAAAATTGAACACTTATACAAAGAGAAGCAAAATGTATGCGCATTCTACCAAGTGTATATCCTACCTTGGAAGTTGGAACCCCCCTCATTGTATATCTAATCCCTAAACAATTAGTCCTCGATGAGTATTTGGCTAATTGTTTGGGGATTAGATATATAATGAAGGGGTTCCAAGTAGGATATATTTCTACTTGCTTTTGCAGTTTCATCGTTAAAGGTCTAACTGTGACAAAGGAGTCCTAGTGTAGTCTCTAACAAGCCAATTTTCAAATCTCACTTTCTTCCTTTAATCTTGTTTTCAGGGTCTGAGTGTTGAAAAAGACAATCTTGACATAACTCAGCATGACTGGGCCTTACCAAATTTCGAGCATCGTGCTGAATCTGTGTTGAAGAAAATCATCAGCTGAACAATGCCTATATGACATAGGAAGTTTAATTGCTTACCTTAGCAGAAACACTTGTATTCTATTGATGTGGCTGGACCTTTGTCATTCACAGAAAAAGATAGTAAAGATCTTGTTGAGACAATTATTGTGATGTTGAAACAAAATGTTATATATTTTCGATCATAAAAAGTTGTTACGATTTTGTTCAAATCAAAATTTTAGTTAGTTATTTAAGAATGTTCTGCAAAGGACAGGAATTCCTATGAAATGCCAAGCTTTTAATGTGTTTTAAGTCGTATCTGACATGTTGTGCTGTACGCATCCCTTCCTATAACTTTTCTAATAATGCTAATTACATGATATATATGCATACTCACCCTTATCAGTTGAATTTGCTTGCAGTTTCGATAATTTGACTGTTCATAGCTGATTTTTAAGTTTGTATTCATGTTTTTCCGGTGTATATATAAACTGGTGCGTCTTCGTTTTAGTGGGAGGCAAACATCTATTTGGAAGAAAATGAACTGAGTGAGTGAGTGATGAAAGAGAGAGCAATGCATACCTCGCAGATTTTATTTAAGGGTGACGCTACAAAGCTCTTTTTTTTAAGTCTCACCCTTTAATCGATTAAAAAACTCACTTTTTCACTTTTTCTTGTTAATTACATGTGTTTTGGATATTTTTATAACGGTGCACTATTATGTTAAGTAGACGTTCATAGTTTATATTATTTCAAATTTTTCAATCTAAAACTAAGCTGGAGGACGGAGATGTTGGGATTGTTTGAAAAAAAACGAAAATTTCATATCGTTTAGTTTTGTGAAATAAAATGAAGTTCAGGGTTATATATTGGATTTTTTTTTAGAATAACATGGTTTAATAAAAAAAATCTCAAAATAACTATGTTTTCAAAAAATTTACTAAAGTAACGTAGTTTTTATACATGTTCAACAAGGCAATTGGCGAACTAGTGTATAATGTGACCCAATTCGTCAAATGGATTGACTAAAACAAATAAATTTACACACATTCAACATGTGAAATGACGAACATGTGTAAAATGGAAAACAATTCTCCACTTGGTTTGGCGAATGTGTATTATGTGATTAAAGGTATTTGCCATTTGGATTGGTGAATGTGTTTACCTTGTAAATTTTTTTCTATAAATACATATGCTCGGTTATCACTCATTCACATCAAACTCCTCTCACTCCTTCCTTACAATCCCTCTCTCATTCATTCCTTTCAATCTCTCCCTCTTACAACATGGCTTCTCCTCGTCCATATACTTTTGCATCGACATCGTCTTCCTCAACATCAGAAGAACCGCTTCCAAAATTTGATATTTTGAAGAAAAATGCTTTGGTGTTTTTCTCGACAACAAAGTCTCCTTTGAAGATGCTGTTATATAACCCGCAAACTTTGGAACACTTGCATAGAGAATTGAACTGCTGGTTAGAAGGAGAGATCGACCCCAAAGAAAAGATAATTAAAATTGAGAAGCGTGTTGTGGAGTCTGGTGTGACGAAATGGAGAAAAGTGGCCAATGATGTATGTGTTCTTTCGATGATGTTAGGTCGAGATGTAGTTGTCCTGATGGTTCTGATAGGCTAGATATGTTGAATGTTCGAGTTGTTTTATTTATGTATGGTCATATTTGAAATTATGTATTTTCTTGTTTTATTTATGTATGATCATGTTTTAAATTATGTATTTCCTTGTTTTATTTATGTATGTTTGTGTGTGCGGTTGTATGATTTTAGTGATATGAATGAAACAAACTATGCTTCTTTTTTAATTAAGTACGGTTACAATGGTTTAATTTATGATGTTGAGCTTGGTCCAACGTTGAGACATTTTTTACTATTGTGACCGGGCTGACGACATGAACTGCATAGTCTCACCATCTTATTCGCCGTATCCATTTCGGTGCGAATACGTGTGCTGTTAGGACACCCTTTTTTCTTTCTTCGCATGTTCTCATTGTGCCAGACTATTTCCCCGTTGTAGGTGGGCCAGTAGTCCTCATTTGCAACTACCAGAAAACTTTTGTTGTAGTCGTTGCAAAGATTGTGCACTTGGTAAACAGGGGATAGTAAGCCTGAAGGGTCCAGCTGAACCTTTGAACATGCCGCTATGACATGGGAGCAAGGCATGCGAAAGACTTGAAATTTTCCATAGTCGCACCAATTGTTATCAAGTTCTACCCGATAGGATCCCCTCGGTCTCCCTTCGTTGTGATCCATGATCTTAGCAACATTGAAATGTCCCTTATTGCGGTTAAACATTGTGACCACATGTGTGTTAGATTTGGATGCTTCGTCTTTAATGAATGTCATAAAACTATCGCTGAACATATGACCAGACTGTAGGATGAAACTCCACTTTGAACGCCTGGTGTCAAAAAGTTCTCCGAGCCTAAAGTAGGTTGACCTCACCAAAGCGGTTATCGATAGGTTATGGATTTGAAAACAGAGTTCATTGATTCCACGAGATTTGTCGTCATGTGACCCCAGCGTTATCCCTTGTCGTAGGCCCTGGTCCACTTATCCAATGGAATTTGGTTTATCCATCTGAATGCATCTTCATTTGTCAGCCTGATTTCGTCACGATAGTGTTTGAATGACGGTTCGGTTAATGAGTACCCCGCGTTCACGACCTTCTTCCGCAATGCCTTGTCTTTGATCTCTCTCATGAAATTTTGCGCGGCGTGTCTAATGCAATAAACATGTGTTGAAGGAGGTTCCTGCCAGCCGTTATCAACATTCTTCCATGCACTCTCAATTGATGCATGTCTGTCCGAAATCAAACATAAGTTAGACCGGGGAGCCACGTGCAAGCAGAGATTTTTCAGGAAAAAACTCCATCCCTCGGCAGTCTCTCCCTCGACTATAGCGAATGCAATTGGGAATATATTGTTATTGCCGTCCTGGGCCACTGCCATCAATAGAGTTCCTTTGTATTTGTCGTAGATCCATGTTCCATCAATTTGGATTATAGGCTTGCAGAAGGCAAAACCCTTTATACATGGGTCAAAAGCCCAAAAGAGTCGGTGAAATATGTCATTTCCACTAACATAATGACTTTCTGGAGTATACGCCGACAAGGTCTCCAGGATGACAACGGTCCCTGGTGCATAGTGCTTTAGTGCCAGCAAAAACTTTGGGAGTTCTTTGTACGAGTCCTCCCAATTTCCAAATACAATGACAACAAACTTGGTTCTAGCAATCCATGCTTTCCTGTATGATGGAGTATAATTGTGCTTCTGAACTATGTGCTTAATTATCGTGCTGACCTTTATCGAAGGATCGTCGACAACGATTGATAAGATATCGTTGCATATTAGCTGAGAGTCCAGTTGCCGATGATCCTGCAATGCGTTGGTTATTACACAAGTATGCTCCGGTCCCATAGACGCAGCCTTCCAATCTTCACTTCTCTTTCTGTATGATGTTGTCAATCGAAACGAACACGCCACATTACGACAACATATCTTATATAGTGTATGATTCGTACGGTCGACCTTATAATCAGCTGATAAATCCATGTGGTAAAATTTTATAGCTCGAACGCATTCTTCTTTTGTTCGGAAATGGTCACCCTCCTTTAATGCACCTTGTCTTTGTGGATATGTATCATAAAATATGCCTGAAGATGGGTCATCACCTCCCAAGTTCAAGTTTTTCATGTGTGGAAGAAAACGATATACATGACTGACCGGGACCTCGTCTTCATTGACCATTTCATCAACTACTGCCTCCTCTTCTTCCTCGTCTTCATTAACAACATCGACTTCATCCAAATCATTGTCAGATTCGCAAAAGACTTGCGAAGGATTAATAGTCTGAGACATTTGTTGTTGGTTAAGCGTAACATAAAGCTCGATATCATTGAAACCAGAATACCCATGGCTTAGAAACATAGTACGAACACTTTCGTCATCAGATATAGTTAATTGGAAATACATGACCTGGTTATCCTTATAGAATACTGGAATTTTGTAAATAATAGCGTCTACTGGACCACGATGCATTTTGTTTTCCAATCTCTGTTTTAGATGAGCAAAATTGGATCGTCGGGTTATTGAGAACCGAGTAACCTCGGTGTTACGAAAGTTGAAACCAGAATGGTTACATTCAAATATTTCGCCATTTATATGGGCGTTGATCATATACTGGGGTGATTGAGACATAGTTCAAATACAAAGACACTTTTAGATATGTTTAATGTTTTGATGTTTATGGTACAATGAATCAATGAAAAAAATCTATAAATAGAAAAGTTTAAAATTATTTTATGAATATATTTACTGTTTAGAATTAATATGTACAAGTTGTGGAAAATAATTTCGGTAGGCTTATCTTCTGAACACTATGAAACGTAGGCTTACTGTTTTCCTTTGTACATGCATTATTATTTTCACATATAGGCTTATCTTCTGCACATATAGGCTTATCTCCTTTGTCCATGCACTATGAAACAAATATTGTCTATGTATTTTATATATAATACAATTCACATAATATCATACATCTTAAATATTATACATCTTAAATAATAATACAAATATTACACTATCATTCACATAATAAATATTCACATAATAAATATGAACTAATATTTACATAATAAATATTTCACAAAGTTTTTTAATAGTAATGAAACATAATAAATATCACATGATAAAACAAAATTTACGTAAAATAAAACATATGAACACACTCGCCATTCAGATTGACTAAGGGCAAAAAAATTACAACCATTCGCCAATCCAAATGGCGAAATCCTACACCAATTCGCCAATTAACTTGGCTACTGTGGAAACCTGCAAAAGCTGTGAAAATTGGACAGAGGTAGCGTGCTTGCATTGAAGATTCCTGACATGCTGCATGGTCAAGATTCCCTACACATTAAAGCTTTGCATGTGATGCATGTGAAGGTTGGATGGTGATCCTGCAAAAGCTTCATTCGCAAATCAGAATGAAGCTGGACAATCCTCAACAATGGCGTTGGACCAATTAGGTGAACACATTTATTTTTAAACTTATTCGCCATTCAAAGTGGCAAACACATAGACTATTTTATAACCTATTCACCAAACAAAGTGGCGAATGCATGCATGCATTATTTCTATAAATCTGTCTCCTCACCAAGCATTGAATATCACACTTAATTCTTCTAATACTCTCATAATTATTCCTTAGCATTTTTCTATAAAATATTTCCAATGGCTCTACTAACAATGGGAGATCAACATCGAGGCACAATCAAAAATATCGAGTCATTTGTAAGTTTTTGTTATGTATATTTTTTACACATATACAATTATATATACTTTTTACTCGTGCATTTTTAACTTATTTCGAAAATAATTTTACAGAACGTAAAAAGATTTCGGTGTCAAGTGTACGACTACATAGAGTTTGATCCGATCATTGAACTGTATCTACGTTCATGCGGATTTGGTGAAGTCATAAAGGTGCACAACAATTTTATAGACACAAAATTCATTTTGGCACTACAAGAGAGGTGGAGGCTAGAGATACACACCTTTCACCTGCCATTTGGTGAATGCACGATCACATTGGAAGATATCTACATGCTTTTGGGGTTACGTGTATCCGATAGAGGTATCTTTGGTAAGGTCAACCATGAAATTACTATAGTAGAGGACTTGCTGGGTGCCCCTCTCATTGACGAGGAGCAGCCAACAAATACTCGTAGCAGGGGTTCAGGGATTAATCTAGGAGTCCTTAGAGCCCACTATGCTAGTTTTATTTTAAACGAAGAATCAATCAAGTTAGAAAAAATTCAAAAGACTCGGTGTTATATTATGCTTTTATTCGGTCAATTTTTATTTCCCGAAGGTACCGGAAACACAATAAATATGATGTATTTACCATTGTTGCGAAACATCAACAATGTAAATACATATAGTTAGGGTTCAACTGTTTTGGCTCATTTGTACAGTAGCCTTTGTAAAAATGCCGCAAAGGATACTTGTACATTTTTTGGTTGTGCATTTCTGTTACAAGCTTGAGGGTATTCAAGACTGCCGATGCTCGCCCCACGCAATATGAATCCATGCCCGTTCCCCTACGCCAACCAGTAAGTCTACTATTATTATTTATTTCCAAACATATTAAATTTTAAATATTCAAATATTATTGTAACTAAATGCTTTTAAATCTATTATGCTTAGTTGGTCCGATCTTGGTCCGATCTTGATAGACCACGTGGGGGTCGATCAGGTATTGTCATCTATAAAAAATATCTTTTCTTTTTAATGCATATTATTCACTAAAAGAATTGTCTACTAAACGAATTATTATTTTTAATGTAGTTCATCTGGCGGCCCTATTTAGCCCTCGACCATGAGCCTAACCCATAGGATGCTGAAATTTGGACAGCAAAAACACCAATCATCCGGTTCACTACGATTGAAAAGCACCAAGCATATCGGGTGAAAATGCAGTTCAGAATGAAACAGGACATTTCGGGCCCTCCGACATGTTTGGGAGAATGACATTTGAAAAGAGTAAGTGACATGTGGAATATGGAAGATTGGAGAGACTTTGCAAGGGAATTACGTCAACAATGGAGGGAACGACGCCAACATGTCCTAACTGACCAAGTGCTGCAAAATGTCAGACCAACTAGAGAATATTTAGTTTGGTTTAGGTCAGTTACTACGCAATAATGGGTGTCTGATAACCCATACTTGATTGACCCGCGCTCGCAGGCCGCAACATACGCCTAACCACCAACCCCACAACATGACCAACCCACCCAATTCCAGCCATCAACTTCAAACACCCATAGACCATTCTTCCAAACATGTAACCCCTTCATGCCACAAACCCAATCACAACAACAAGAGTCTTACCAACACCAATATACCCCCGATAACACCTTCATATCCACACCAGCCTACCATAGCCCTCCACCTTTGTTTCGTTCTCAAAACGAGGCAATATCCTTATTCAGTCAAGCTTATCGTTCTCACCCAACCCAATCCAACCCAGCCCAACCTATCCGACCCAACTTTGAAAACATGGGCACACAACTGAGTTACGACAGCGCCTTTGGCAGCAACCCTCCTCGTTATTAGGGACAGGCGGTTGCAAACATAACAGAATCATGGACTCAACAACAACCGCCTCCACCAAACACACAAAGACAAGCGGAACCTCAACCACCTCGTGGTAGAGCTCGAAGGCGGGGTCATCCCCGTGGATGTGGTACTAGGGGACACTTAGATTGGACGGGAAATTAATCTTTGTACTGCCGTTGTTGGATTATTAAGAATAATTTTCTTTTCTATTATATTTCTCTTTGTCGGATTCTCTTAGTTTAATTTATTAAATTATTATTATTAACTTAAATATTCATAATTCTTTTCAAATATATATATATATATATATATATATATATATATATATATATATATATACTTATACACTCATATGGAGTACATAATATGTATGCACTCATTCGCCAATTGGTTTGGCGAATTGGTTTTCTTCATACACATGTTCGCCATTTCACATGTTGAACATGTTGCAATTTCTTTGCTTTAGCCAACTCAATTGACGAATTGGTTTACATTTTTAACATATTCGCCAATTGCCTTGTTGAACATGTATAGTAACTACGTTACTTTAGTAAATTTTTTGAAAACATAGTTATTTTGGGATTTTTTTATTAAACCATGTTATTCTAAAAAAAATTCTATATATTGGATTTAAGTTTTTCGTTATAAAATACATTACTCAAAAGTATTTTAAGGTTGTATTTGAGTTTCTTTATTCTCTTATATTCTATTTTTATAGTGTTGTGATTGTTTTGGAGTGTGTGAGTGTATTGAGGATGGTTGAGGATAAATTATATGTCATAATAATTTTTACAGTGTTATTCTTAGGTTGTCATTTGACAACGACCGTGGTTTTTTTTCTTCTGTTTTGAAGTTTTCACGTTAATCTGTTGTGATGTTATTGTGTTCTTTTATTTTTCTCTTTGCCGATTATTCCCAACAACTTATATTAGAGTCTGGTTGGTTTGGTGGGGTGAGGAAGTGGATCTTAGTGTGAATCAAGGTCATCGATGTGAGTGACTTACACTTATGTGATAGATTGTTAGGGTTGGTTGAAAAAATATATGTTGAAGAAGTCTCACATCACTTAGTTTCATGAAGGAATAGGGAGCCCAAAACTATATATAAGATTCAAGTTCTTTGTTACAAAATGCATCATTCAAAATCACTTTAAGCGTGTGTTTTACTTTCTTTGTTCTCTTATACTCTTGTTTTAAAGTGTTGTGAGGGGGTAGTTAAATATTTGCTTTGGAGGGTGTGGGTGTACTAGGGGTCTGAGGTGAGGGTAACTTATGTGTTATAATAATTTTTATATAATGTTATTCTCTGGTTGTCATTTGACAATGACCATGATTTTTTCTTCTGTTTTGGAGTTTCGACGTCAATCTCTTGTGTTGTTATTATGTTCTTTTATTTTTCTTTTTGCCCGTTAATTCACAATAAATAATGGTTGAGATTTGTTGAAAATATGCATGTTGATATTCTTTAAGGTGAAATATGATTTTCGATAAAGACAATGAATGTTAATGTATTATTTTCAATCAAGGTGGAGATTGTTGGATTTCAAGTGTGAAAGTGCTAAGTCTCACACCGACTAGGAATTGAGGAAATGTTGGATTTATATGAGAGGTGATTCGTACCCCAATTATCTTAATGTTTTAGGTGAATATGTGGTGTCAAAGTCTCTTGGAATCATGAACGTTTAGCCCATTGACACTTATGACCCTTCCCGGACTCCCGATAACTAACATTCTAGCTTTTGGTTCGATCCAGAGATATGAGTTCTTAGTATGCTCTGTGGTTGTAGCTTTGTCTAATATTTCACATCAAAAAAATAATGGTGGTGTTATGAAAGAGGCGTTGAGCCACAATCATAAATTTCGTTATGTAGTTTGAGCTAGAGAAAATTGATGGAATAATTGTTTTTGACATAAGGAAAGTTCAAGTCAAAGATGTGTTACAATCAAGATTACACAAGATATAGGTTAGTGGTCAGTACAAAAGTATTTATTGAAATTGATGCAAGGTGTACTGTGAGATTATGTCGATGGTTGAAGAGCTTCCTACCAACATGGAAGTTGCACCATAAAGTTCCAATATGATTTTTCAACATGTGAAAATTCTTGAAGTTGTTTAGCTTCAAGTGAAATATACTCTTTTTAGGTGGAATATGGTAGTTTTTTAAAACTATGATTGTCGGTGAAGATAATGTGAAAGTTCTTGGAGTGATGTAGCTTTAGGTGACTATTATTTATGGTGGAGTATGATAGTTCTTTTGAACTATGATTGTCAGTAAAGATAATGGGAGTTAATGTATTATTTTCAATCATGAAGGAGACTGTTGGGATTGGTTGAAAATATACATGTTGATACTTCTTAAGGCGGAGTATGATTGCTTGTAAATACAATTAAAATTAATTATTATTTTTAATCAGGGTGGAGATTGTTAGGCTTCAAGTGTGAAAGTGATCAAGTCCCACATCGACCAGGAATGAAGGAAATATTTGGTTTCTAAGAGAGGTGACCTATATCCTTATTGTCTTAAGATTTTTGGTGAATATATGATGTTAAAGTCTCTTGGAAACATGAACGTTTAGCCCATTGACACTTCCGATGCTCCCCGGATCCTCAACATAAGAGATGTTCTCCCATATCTTATTTGTATTTTTGTATGTATATTTAATTCAAGAATAATTAGAGTAATCATTGACTTGAAATTGAATTAATGATAGTAATTCATATATTTTTTAATTTGAATATTGTCTGTTGACATTTTTTAATTAAATGAAATAATTTTTTTTGATACGTAGACGAAGTAGTAATAATCATTAGAAATTCACATATACAATCATGAATACCAAAGTTCGAACCCTGATGATGATGTTCAACTTAATAATATTGATTTATATCAATTGAGCTAAGATTTATGGACAAATGGAAGAATACTTTACATATTATAAATTATTTTAGATTCAAGATATCTCATATTTTCATAGAGAAATACATGTGTTGATAGATTAGTGGATGCATTTTTTTTTGTTTATGAGACTCGGTGAGATTCACTTCTTATTTGTGCTTTTGAAAGTTTTTTGAGATATATGTTGGGTATGTCCAACTATCATTTTTGTAATTTTTAATGAATTAGATTTTAAGTCTTCTCATCCTTTTTGTTTTTACTTTTTTATTCAATAAATCATCTTTATTAAAAAATTATAATTCAAAAATTTAATTGCATTCAACCCATAACTAACTTAGATTTACTCTTCACATTTATTGGAATTGGATCTCAAATATTTAGAGGTTACTCATTGTACCCTATTGTTACTCAGGCACCATGGTGAAATTCTAAAAAAAATCCTAGATTCCGAATTTTAAAATCTATAAACGTCTAAAAAACACAACATTCTATAAAATTAGGGGTGGCAAACAGACATGAATGTCCCACAAAAGCCCTAAAAAATTGGACGGGACAGGATAACCATAGTTTAAGAGTGCGAGCCTAAAATTTTGAAATATCCCTCGAAAAAGAGAGGACGTGGTGGAGTGGCCCCACGGGCATTGCATCTTAAACCTAAAAGCACGAAAATTAATAAAAATACCCGCAAATACAAAAAATAAAAATAAAAAATAGGATGAACAAATTAGCGGGTGAGAGCCTAAGACTTTGATCCGACCAATAAAAAGTATGGACAAAATAGACATGTTTGACTGATCGGACTCATTCAAGAGAATTCTGATTCGAAATATGCTCGTATATCAGATAAATAAAAAACAAAATGAATTTCAAACAATACAACAATAATTTTCAATTTTTTATACTTAATCATATATTAATATATTAATAGGGTTAAATATGTTTTTGGTGCTTATAAAATTATCAATTTTTGTTTTTGGTCCCTATAAAAAAATCGCGTGTATTTTTGAATAATTCTTTTGAAGATATATTTAAAACATTATAAAAAGTTCCTCGAAAAAAAAGAAATTCAAAATTTGATTTCTAAGTCAAGATTTTCATTACTTTTATCATTATCTTATCTTTTAAAATTTAAAAGATTCATATTTAATTATTCTCATTTTAAAAAATTATATAATTCGATAAATAAATACTTTAGAGTAATCTGAACGTATGAAAAATATTATTCAAAATTTAAAAATTTAAGAGTAATTATATAGTTTTTAAAATTTTAGAAAACAGTAAGGACTAAAACTACTTGCATAAAAAATTTTTAGGGACCAAAAAATATTTTTTTCTTGATAAAGACTAAAAATAAAAGGTGAGATATTTATAGAGACGAAAAATATATTTTTAACCCTATATTAATATTATATTAATATGCTGTAAGCCTGTAAGTAATATTTCACCACCCAACACCCAACTTTTAAGGAACTCTAGCCCAACTGTGCTTATACAATAATATTATTGGTACAAAATTATACATGCCTTAATTGACATATATAAAATATCATCATATAAAAGGTATATAAGATGTGTTGAACTTTAAAATGAGTTCAATTGACATACAATGAGAGTCTTTCATTTTCCCAAGTGATTTAACAACACAGTTACAAAGTGAATTTAAATGGAATTAATATATTTCGATAAATGTCAATGTAAAACAAGTTTATAATAACAATGTATATACACAAATGATTTGTATATTAATTTTAATAAAATAAGATTATTACTCTAAAAAGCCTAATTTGTACTTGACTTTACAACATGCAGTCCAACAGTGCTATTTGGGGTAAAAAAAACTATAAATTATAACTTCAAGTTAAAGTAAATTTTAGACAAAATATTTGAAAAAACAACGATAGTGCAGAATGCAGAGCTTATAACACCATTGTTATAAGTCACAATGCTGGGAGCTGCAATCTGAAAAGGAATGACACATATTTGTATACCATATATTCTGGAAACATTCTTCAGCTAAAGAGGCAATTTAGTTAAAATTATCGATGAATATTCGAAGAGTCTTACAATGTTAATAAGGATAATGGAGAAGCAAACTTGTTTTACATATAGATGCCATCAAAATAAGTTCTAACATTATGGCATTATGCCATACGAGTTTATTGTTTACATGCATGATGCCATCATTCAAACGCCCCAAATTTCTACTAGTACATACAACAACTTGAGCTCTACCACTCAGACACCAAGAAACAGTATAATTTACGGATTCGGGCATCCAAATAAATTCAAGTGAGCATCCACTTCCAAGCTTTATTTCAGCATAAAAAGTAACAATCATTCACTAAGTTACAAATTCACAATCGGACTTTGAGAAGTTAAACTCTTTCCACGATCATTGCTTATGCTTTTCATCGCTGCAGCAAAAATCTAATAAGGATGAGAACAGGCATGATTAATTAACCATTAATGTTATTATCGAGTAGTATATTGTCAAAATCACTCTTCCATCTCAAAAGTAAGCAAAGAAAGTGACCGACAATCTGGTATTGAGAACAATGTTGTGATACCAATGTAGAACTATGTAATGTAATTATGCAAATAATTGTAGCCTCATTCATGCGTAGTATGTCCTGCTAGCTATGAATGAGCCACCATTTGAGAATTTGGTATGTTCCCTCAGTTACTACATAAACATTGAGTTCAAACAAAGAAGGTAATGAATGCATGCACAAATGAGCAACTTATGTTTGACCGATACATAACATGAATCGAGACAACATACGCAACAAACGGAAGGGGATACAAATTGGCATAATAAGATTTGGACACCTTTGAGATGACAAAGATTAAACACTTAAACAATGGACAAGCCAAACTAAATCATCATAGGTGATGTACTTCACTAAAAATGGGCATATTTGTCCATAACTGCTTCAAAGCCTGTTTATAGCGTTCTTTCATGACCTCATATTAGTTTATAGGGAAGATCACATGCAACACTATATAATTGTCCTTAAACAATCTATTTCGGGTTCAAAAACAAATATTCACAATGTTGAGTGAATTCTAGATGTAATTGATCATATTGAATCAAATAGCTCAATATTGATTAGAGAGCTATACCACCAATATAGCTCATAAACCTGTAATGTCAACCGTAACCATGATTTATTTATTGTCCCTTTGAGAAAAGGCGTGATACATTTGGTGTAAGTTTTACAGTAAAAAGAAGATTTTTTTTTGTCTTTTTTTTTTCCTTTATCCCCAGTCCCAGTGCATTTTTCCAGCCTTTAACTACAAAATCAGACTAAAATTTGTACCACAGAATGACAGAAGATACGCAATGACATCAATTACAGAAAGAGATACCTTGGATGGTGGATGAGGATGCTGCCTCAAATGTGCTTCTACGCCTGAAGATTGATCCTGCATACTACTTTCCTCATTACTGAACTTCGGTCTATATACCAAAACACCCTGATCAAATTCCACATGAAGGTGTAATTTAGACAAAAAAGGATATAACACAATTGTATTGTATAACAACAGCAATTAATAATTGGGAGTGGGCTAATAGGAGACGTTTGTATTATTTTGCAGGAGATAAGGAACAAGAGCAATTATGTAGGCTAAGCGACTGCTGACCTTAGTAGAGGGTGGAAAATGTTGTCTCCTGTCAGCACGAGGTAACTGATGGTACGAGCTACCTCCCTCATTCACTTTACCACTGCCTTTCACTTCCTTATCTAATAAGACCAAACCATCATCAAATTTCTCATTTAATTCAGTGGACTGTATATTGTCTTTTTCCATAGACCTTTGTTGTGGCTGTAAATATTCGGATCTAGCAGCTTGAGTCTCATCGTGATTAACATTCATTTTGACAGGATTATTGTTTCGATCAATGCTTTGGGAATTATAGTCCTTCTTTGCAAACTGAGTAGCTGCTGCACGTGCCCCAGCTATGGCCAGACTTAAACTTGACGACTTGTCCACCTCAGTTGCTTTTAAATTACGAGTAAGCGCAGATACACGACCCGGATTCAGGGAAAACGGATCAGATGGATCCGGAAGCGGAAACTTCACTGGCATAGGGCTATCAACCGGGACTAACCCTCTAGCTGCACCTTCATAAATCTTTAAACACGGAAAAAAAAAAAACAGCCTTAATTCCAAGCAACACAAAACCAAAAAGGAAGATGTAGATTTGAAACCATAATTACCTTTCTTTCCAAGTTATAAACACCTTGGTAACCTCGCATCTCAAATGGAATCAACAATTTCTAGAATAAGAGAACAAAAAAAGCATTCATTCAGCGTACACAGATACAGATACACAAACAGTAGTTACTCCTACAATGATTAAAATGCACAGCAATAGAAGGATACAAACCTGTGGCCGTTCACACAACCAACAATAATCAGTTTGCGCTTCCAGCCTTACCTGAAGAGAGAAAACCGGGGTTAAAGTAGTAAAAAATCGGATAACTAGAAATCAACATTTAAAAGTGTTAATCGCTCTGTTGGTCTATCAAATATCACAATTGTACAATTTTTAATTTTTTTCCTAGGTTTCAATGCAACAAATTACATCCCAAGTAAATCTCATTACAATAAGCTCCTTTTAACACTAAAACTACACATAATTACGAGAAATCAAAAGTGCACTTAAATCTATTTAAAAACAAACTGTCTGTAAATGACATTGACACAATACCGATTCAGGAACCATATCCCAAGACGATAGCTCATCGCGATTTAAGCAGCCAACAACTTCAACACAACCTAAATCAAGCATTCAAGTTAGTGAATCGAGTGTGACAGTAGTGGTATGAACTATGCAATGTATAATAATACCTAAAAGCCTAGAAACAGGGTAATGTTGAGGAAAATCGATATCAGAAATTCCATGGAGTGCATAAATTTCCTTATAGAAATATTCCATTGCTTTGATTGTAGACTCCTCCGGAACTTTACCAGCAGCATGAATCCAAAGACGACCTAACAAATTAAACAATTTCAAAACTTAGGGTGAAAACTAGAAACAGAGAAACAGATCAATATTTATACACAATAATTCAAATGAACAAGAATGAGAAGGAGAAGAAGAAGATGGAACCTGTGATTGGAGCAGGCCATGTTCTTCCCTCGATTCGCTTGATTCCGTAAACGAGGAGAGAAGCCCAAGGCTGGTGCATAGTTATACATGGATTTCGATAATTTCCTGAATTTGAATTGAATTTTCTCATGGTTAATCTGAATTTCTGATTCTGATTATTCACCGCAACAAAATGAGTTTTTGTTCTTGTACTGCTTGTGCGCGAGTGAACATGGATTGAGTGTGATTTCTCGCAACCACTCTAAACTAAGTTTCAATTTGATTTATATAAGTTTCAAAAACTTTACCTAATTAAGGATAAGAATCAACGAACACGTCCAGGTCAGTAATCTGTGGCAGGTTATTCTAACTAAACTGAATTTGGCAATCATTGTTTAACCGGTGCGGGTTGATTTTAAAATCCGTTGACCCAAATCGAGCTAACTTATAATTTATTAGAACTCATTCATTTACGAGTATATCCAACCCAATCATATAGTTTTGATTCGAATATTGGATTTGTGTTTTATAATTATTATAAGGCTTAAATACACTTTTGGTCATCTATTTTTGAAGTTTTTTAAAATTTAGTACCCTATTTTAAAAACCTGTTTTTTGGTCCCTAGGGTTTGTTTGGATTTGTGGGATGTGATGGAATGAAATGGAATGGAGTGGTAACTAATGTGATTCCATTGTTTGGATTTGCAAATAATTGATGAAATGGAATGGAACATGATGGAATCCATTTCATCTCATTCCATTCAAATCCTCATTTTTTGTTTCATCCAATTTGGGGTGTATGCGATGGAATGTGATATTTTTAATAAGATATCCAAACAATGAAGTGAGATCTATATTCCATTCCGCTCCGCTCCATTCCGCTTCGCTATGTTCCAGTCCGCTCCGCTCCGTTACGTTCCATCAATCCAAACATAGCCTAAAGTTTACTTCACTTTAAATTTCCATGGTCCCCTCCAATTTTGCATATGTGTAAGCGATGATTGTGACAAAATTTCTTTTTTGAATGAGTTGGCAATGCTCACTTGGAATTATTTTTCATTTTTTATTTTTTATAGAATAAATTAAGACAAAATACCCAAATTCATTCCTTAACTCTACCATTGGATCCAATTTTTTTCCTTAAGTTTAAAAAGTATCAAAAAAGTCCCTTAATTGTTTAAATGGTTCAAATTGGCCTTGTCCGTCAAGTGCCCCCAAACGGACGTTTATTTCTGTGTATGTGGCATGGTGACATGACATATTTCATTTTCTTCATTGTTAACGCCTTCTGGATTAGGATTTTTGTTGTTAGAGTTTCTCCCCTAAATTGATTCACGGCATATCTGGGGTTTCTTCATCAAATCCAACTTCAGCCATGAAATCGAATACTTCTTCTCCAGCAATGAAGCAAAAAAGCGCATATGGTATGTCTTCTTCGAAGCATGAGTCGAATGTCAACACAAGCACAAGTTGGAAACTGTTTTGTCACTGTGGGGATTTAGTTGTGCTTCAAATGGCAACAACAATTAAGAACTATGGAAAACATTTATGGGGTTGTCCTAATTTTAAGGTATGTTTAATGTGAATGTCATGTTTATTCTTATTAAAACAATTGTTGCTGCAAAGATTTGATGTATAGAGATGAATTTTACATGGATCAATGCATGATGGTTGTGGGTACTTTGGATGGTATTATGAAAATGTTGGAGATGAGAAGGAGCAGATGTTGATGGATAGAATAGAAAATCTTTCAAACACAATTGCAAAATGTCAAATGATTATCGAAGAATATGAGAAACAAATAAGCAATGTGGAAACTGAATTGAAGAACCTACTGAAGTGAAAAAAAATTGTGGAATTTGATTTTGTTCATGTTTCTCAGTGTAGTTGTTATGAGAATGGTTTAGGGAATTTGTTGTTTATGAAGTTGTTATCAATGTAATGAATAAACAAGTTATTGTTCCCAAGTTGTTATCAATTAAATGAAGAAATTTCTATCAGATTTTTTGTTATCTTGCTTGTTGTTACCAAGTTGTTAACAAATTTGTTACAAAAATTTGTTCAATTTGTGATAAAAATTTGTTCAATATGTGATAGAAATTTGTTGTTAACAATTTGTTCAATATTTGATAAAAAATTGCGACATAAATTTGTTAACAATTTGTTACAGTAATATGTTATGAACCATAAAAATTTATGACAGAAATTTGTTAACAATCTGTTATAGTAATATGTTATGAACCATAAAACTTTGTGACAGAAATTTGTTAACAATTTGTGACAGAAATATGTAATCAGAAATATGTTAACAATAATATGTGACAGAATACCATAATAGTTGATTGCTAGCCAAAATACACAAGTCATAGTTTGTCTTAACATAACATAATACTATACATGTCATAACTTGTCTTAGCATAACAGAATACCATACATATCTTAACATAATACCATATGTCTTAGCAAAATACCACATGTCTTAGCAAAATACCATACATGTTTTGACATAATAACATACAATTGTAATTGCCCTACATCTATCTAAATTTTTCAGTTCTTTGGCGTTCTCTTGGTTGGTGTTGATCTTCTTGTAGTTGGCCCTGCAACGGTCTTGGCTGCACTCATCTTTGTGGTTGGGCCTGGTGGAATAAAAGTCTTAGTTGGCCTTCCGATTGACAACTTTTTGGGCCTTCCTTGAGTTTTCTGGGATGCTTGTGATTCTGCTACAGAAGAGGAAATCTTCGCCATTCCTTTAGATTTCTGCTTTGATGCTTGTTGCCCTTGTGTTGCTTGTGTTTCTTGTGTTCCTTGTGTTGTGTTGAAGCCTGCTGAGATGCCTGTTGTTGATTAATGATGTCCTTGCAAGTCAGTTTATTATGACCTGGTTTTTTGCACCTGCTACACTTAACATTAAAACTAGTCCTTCTCATCTTTTTTGTCTGATTCATCAAGTTCACCTTGCTCTAAATTCCTTCTCTTCTTTGACCTTCCAAACATCTTTCTATACTTGGGAGGTTGCACATCTAGATACTCAGTCCTTACCCGCATATTAGAACCATTAACTGGAAAAATGACATATTTATAGACTTCCATGTATCTTGTCTTTTTGTAATAATCTGGAATGTAGGCATCAATATTGTAGTTCCTACTCTTGATTGCTGACATTGCATGAACACAAGGTAGGCCTGTCAACTCCCATCTTCTACAGGAACAATTATGAACCTTAAGGTCTACTGTAAACTTATTAGCTTGGTTTTCTAGATGCCTAACCTCAAAAGTATGTTCATCAGTCATCCTATAAATAAATATTGGATCATTAGTTATGTGATAATCACATTATCTACTAACTATATTCTAATGTCATATGTATTACCTGCATATCCAGAGGTTGGTGTAAGAGCTTGTTTTTTTAACTTTCTTTCTTATGTTTGGCAAGACTTCCTCATCAGCCATCTTCTGAAACCTCAACCTATCTGTTGCCTAGCTTTATTCCCCTCAGCCTCCTTCAAAGCCCCACCTTTATTCCCATCAATCTCATTCAAAGCCTCACTATTATTCCCCTTATTCTCATTCAAAGCATCATCTTCCATCCTTAGAGTTGTCTCATTCAAAGCCCCACTATTATTCACCTCAGCATTAACTTCCTTAACCATTGCAGCAAGTACTTTTTCAGTCTCATCCACTTCCATCACTTCTAGATCTACTTCATCAATTGGACCATCATAGTAATCAGGTTGTGACAATATGTGTTTAATGTATATGTCAACCCTAAGGTGCACCCTATAGAGATCAGCAATCTTTAGGGCTACTTTGTAATCAACCAAAGTATTCATCCCAAATTGTGGATCCCTATAGTAAATATTCTCAATAGAGTTGTAACCTAATTCCTTAAAACATCCTAACAGTTCAAAATAGCTTCATCTATCAACATCTATTCTCAATTCAACAATCTCACCCCCTTCGTAAACACTCATCTCCACATCAACAACTTCGCCACTATGGTGGATTGTTAGATTCAAATACTCAGTCATTTCTACCAAAATCTTATGTCCTATTAAGATTTGTACGAAAAAACCCAATTTCAGAAACTAATCGAAAAAACCCAAAAACCACAAAAAAAACCCTAAATTATTAAACATTGTGAAATCGAATAACACGTTGTAACACAGTGGGAGAACTGACTTTTAGTAAATGTTGTGGATAGCAAGAGTCGCCACCGACTTTTATTTTATCCATAAGAAAGGGACATACAAGAACAGGAAAGACCGTTTTGAAAAGACTTGGGTTCGGGGGGTAGGTTATATAAAGGGAAGGTGTTAGCACCCTTTATATCCATGGTTATCCATGAGCTCTTAGTTACTTAGCTCACTTTAATTGTTTTTGAAAAGAAAGTGTAGTGTGTGTTTAGAAAGTTTTCTAAGTACTTTGTAATGATCCTCGTATGGATGTATACAAAATGTTTAAGAAAAGTGAGGTGTAAAAAGTAGTTTTAAAGTGTGAGCAAGTAACTATGAGGTACCTACCCTAAGCTAAGTCATTCAAGTTCTTTTATGTTTCTTCAAGAGTAAGACTATCCCTATTATTAAGGAATATGTAGTCATTACTTTGGATTTTATTAAGGGACATGCACAGGGTCATCGTATGGTCAATGAAGGCAACTTAAAGGGCGTCTTTAGCAATACGTAGGGACTATCATCATTTATTCGAAGGGACAAGATCATTATTCTGTAGGCAACCTCTTGAAGGGACTTGATCTTTTAAATCTGTAGGGACTTGATGATTTATACGTGAAAGGACTTTGCTTAATACACTCATATATTTGAGGGACTTGACCATTTAAATAAGGCAACCAAGAGGAATACCCTAGGAAATGCAGATGGCGATCTTAGATCGACTTACGTGTGTGAGTGTTTATATTCAGATATTTTATCATTTTAATAAAATTAATTTTCTAAATTCAATTAATCACAATTATGTTGCCACTCCCTACTTACTAACCACACAGTTAAATATTTAGAGAAAATAAAAAGCAAGAAAATAAATTCCTAAACTATTACATGGCTACGAGGCAGATACATAATAATCAGGCGAGAAAAATAAATTACGATATAATAACCTATACAATTTTTCTAATAATTAAAATAAAGCAAAAATTAAACATAAACAAAAATAATAAAGCAACATTAAAATAAAATAATTAGGATTAGTATTTATTTAGGGTTAGAGAAAATTAGGGTTTATTAGAATTAGTTTAAACTTAATTAATTAGTTTTATTTACAAAAATTAAAACCTAATTAATTAAAATAATATAAACTATGTGAGAAAAATTTAGAATATATTGTTTTTTTAAAGAGAAAAAAATTTGGAAAAGATTAATTTAAGGGTTAATAGTTAATTATATTTAGTTAGTTAATTAATATAATTAATATAATAATAAAATAGAAACAAAATAGAAAAAGAAAAAGAAAATAAATGCCTCAAAAAAGAAAGGGGATGCCTGGATTCAAACCCAGGACCTCCCCTTTATGGCCTCAACGCGCTACCACTGGGTCACTGGTGTCCCTGTGTCAAACAAACAACAAAAATATATTATAAAATAAAACGATAATTCAAATATGGCAACGCGCGTGAAGACTGTCATCTTCCTCCTCCAGCCTTTGATTTTTGCTACGAAATCCCTACGATTTAGCTACGAAAATTTCGTAGCTAAAAGACCTGCGTTTTTCAAATAATCAGAAACATGTAAAATTAATTCAATCCAAGTACACCAATCGATTGCAAATAAGATTTAAAGTCCAAATATCTCATCAAATCGTCTCAATCGAAAGTCCCTAAACTCGACCCTCAAACCCTAGCCATGGCACTTTGTGAATCCTGCAATGAAACTCAAATCTAATTACCCAGAAAGCTTCTTTAGGTCATAACAAACACGGATCAAACAACAAAATCAATTTATAATGGTTAGATATATAAAATCGAAAAACATAAGAATGAAGAACAAAAATGATTCGGTTAGCGTGTTTGGAGATGTATGTGATGATGATGATTGTGATAGTATCAAGAAGCCTTAGGGATCATGTTTAAACCTTTAAAACACCTTGAGATGGCCTGCAACCAAGAAACCGAATTTAAGTTTTTTCAAGAAAATTTGAAGTTTGAACAATGTTTTTTGGTCTGTAAAATCCTTGTCCATGTGTTTATGTATGTTGTATACTTATATGTGAGTGAAAGTAGGTCATAAAATTGATGTGTTATGTGGGCTTTTGGATAACTTGAGTGTGAAGAAATCCCTCTCATAATTTTGTTCAAAAATCAAATGATACCCTTCCATATTGGTGGTGCACAAAATTGTATGAGATCAAATCAACTTGAATGTCATTTAAGAGCTTCTAGAAGAAGGATCAAATCAAATATTTGTATTTTCATATTTTATTTTGATTTAAAATTAAAATAAAATGAAATAAAAATAAAAAATAAAATAAAAATATAAAATGAAATAAAAAATAAAAAATAAAATAAAACAAAGTAATGATATCATTGACGAGGAAACTACTGCGGATGCGGTTGATTTTACTGCAAATTATTTTAATATTAAAGAAGAAGATTTCAACATTGAAACAATTTTTCCATCTTTAAACTAAATTTGATACACATTGGAGGAATTTTTTTTTAAAATAACAGAGTTTATTATTTTAATTTCCTAAATAACATAGTTTTCCAAAAAAATACCAAACTAACACACTTTGGCCACACATTCGCCAAACCATTTGTAGAAAATGTGTTTTTGCTTAAGGATTCGCCAAATGGTTTGGCTATGAATGAACCAATTCGCCATTCCATTTGGCGAATGTGTGTACTTGCATGTACCAATTCGCCAAATGGTTTGATGCATCTTCCATGTTATTTTTTTTTTATTTTTGGATTTAAGTTTTTATATATTTACTTATACATATATACATATATATTTACATATATATATATATATATATATATATATATATATATATATATATATATATATATATATATATATATATATATATATATATATATATATAGAGAGAGAGAGAGAGAGAGAGAGACTTATATATATATATATATATATATATATATATATGTATATATATATATATATATATATATATATATATATATATACATATATATATATATATATACATATATATATATATACATATATATATATATATACATATATATATATATATACATATATATATATATATATATATATATACACGTATACATATATATATATGTATATTTATATATATACTTAGACATGTATATATACCTAGGGTTTGCAACTTTTTTTACTATATATATGCCTCACTCATAAACATAAGATTCATCTCACTCCATCCTTACAAACCCTCTCTCATTCAGTCCTTTCAGTCTCCCTCTCTCACAATATGGCTTCTCCCCGTCCATCTAATTATGCATCGGCGCCGTCTTCCTCAACATCAGAAGAACCGCTTCCAAAATTTGATATCTTGAAGAAAAATGCTTTAGTGTTTTTCTCGGCAACAAAGCCTCATCTGAAGATGCTGTTATGGAACCCCCAAACTTTGGAACACTTGCACAGATAATTAACCCGCTGGTTAGAAGGAGAGATCGGCCACAAAGAAAAGATAATTAAAATTGAGAAGAGGGTTGTGGAGTTTGGTGTGACGAAATGGAGAAAAATTGTCAATGATGCAGGTGTTTTGTCGATGATGCTAGGTGGAGGTGAAGTTGTCCTGATGGTTCTGATAGGCTAGATTTGTTGAATCTTGCACTTGTTCTATTTATGTATGGTCATTTTCTGAATCATGTATTTCCTGGTTTTATTTATGTATGTTCGTGTTTGTGGTTGTGGTTTTATTTATGTGTTTTTCCGTTTTATTTATGTACGGTCATTTTCTGAATCATGTATTTCCTTGTTTTATTTATGTATGTTCGTGTTTGTGGATGTATGATTTTACTGATATGAATTAAACGAACTAGGCTTACATATAAAATAAATACGGTTACAATGACCTAATTTACGATGTTGAGCTTGGTCCAACGTTGGGACATTTTTTTCGATTGTGACCGGGCTGACGACATGAACTACACAGTCTCACCATCTTGTTCGCCGTATCCATTTCGGTGCGAATACGCGTGCTGTTAGGACGGCCTTTTTTCTTTCTTCGCATGTTCTCGTTGTGCCAGACTATTTCCCCGTTGTATGAGGGCCAGTAGTCCTCATTTGCAACA